>JARWLC010000007.1:108842023-110274989 GCA_033318265.1 Phyllotis vaccarum | reverse complement strand
CATCATCAGAGTGATACGCCGGTACTCCGGACTGAAGCAGGAGAGGAAGTTCCCCCAGACCTACAAAGGACACAGTGAGGGCCAGAGGCGGCCACGTCAACGTCTACTAATAGATTTCCGTTTTTCTCTTCACCTTCTCCATCACACTCAAGCCCTCCCTCCTCCCCTTCTCTTTGTCCACCATTCAATTCTCCATTACCTGACCCCCCAGGCTCAAAGCCCGGACTCCCCAGCGCTGGTACCAGGTCCCTGTGTCAGACTGGATCTCAATCAATTCATCCTCCTGATGAATCGTTTTAATGTGGGTTACCTAGGCACAAGAAAAAGGGTGAGCTGTCACACCCACCCACCCACACACACACAAGTGTCTTTTTCTCTCAGGCACAAACGGGGGGGGGGGGCAGGGAGTGACATAGTGCCCTGGGAATATCATTAACTGACTGAAAACGGGCTTTGGAAAGGGTCCAAAAGGGAGGTTGTAGGATTGAGTGAGAAGTGTGGCTTACTGAGAAGACTCTCTCAGGATGGCCCTTGGCTCGCATGTTGGTGTCATGAACCTGCTTCAGCACCATCCAGGCTTCATCATGCTTCCCATTCTACAAAGGAAATAAAAACCCAACATGCAATTCAGGGCTCCTATATCCAATGTTACAGAACCTGTCCCTTCGATCTGGATTCCAGAACCCCAAGATACCAAAAGACTCACAGCTTCCCTGCAACCCTATTCTATGGGATATACATCAGCCCAATCTGGGTACAGACTCGGGCAAGAGTTGGGATGGGGGGTTTTTCAAGGGAACAGATGTCAGCATAGATTCCTGGGGGTTTCTCCAGTAAGGCAGAAGGGATAAACCCAAGATGAGGGAAATGATGACCAAGTTTTTGCTCAGAGAAAGAGCCACATCCTAGTCGGCTAGAGCCAGGTGTAGCTGGGAGACATAAAGGTGGATCCCAACTTAAACCCACAGACTCTTGAGCTACTCATAGATGAGCAAGTTTCTGGTCTCTCCAGACACATTTTAAGACAAAGGAAGTAAGATAAAGTCCTTTGTCAACAGTGTCTGTGATGGGCACGAAGTTCCTGAGGAAAGCAGTCACAAGAGTGTACCAACCCCACAGCCAGCCTGTTTATCCCCTGCCTGCCCACTGAAGTAATCCATTCACCTCTAGGAAGAAGCGGGGACTCTCTGGCTGCGTCGTCAGAGCCCCGATGGCAAACACAGAGGGAAAGGCACAGACGAGGACAAAGACTCTCCAGCTGTGGAACTGGTAAGCTGAGCCCATCTGGAAACTCCACCCTGACAGATAATCACAGAATCAGCAGAGAAGCAGGAAGCTGGGGGTTCCCATCACAGGCAGAGCTGGGAGGCCGCAGAGTCTGGGGGACCCCTGCTTACCATAGTGGGGAATGATGGCCCAGGCCATTGCAGCTGCATACACACCACCAATCATCCAGAACATACAGAGCCAGCTCAAATGCTCTCCACGTTTCTCCTGAGCCAGAAACTCCGAAAAATAAGAGAAGACGATGGGGATAGAACCACCAATCCTGTACATTTCAAAAATTAACATTAGAAAACAGCCACCATCCCATTCTCCACTCTGGGTCCCCAGTCCCCAGGCCCATCTCCATCTCCATCTTTATGTCCCACAAGCCCATCTTGCCACCAGCCACCAAGTCACCGTTCTTGGGATGGCAGAAAATAGGCAAGCAGGTCTCAGGGCAGGACAAAAGCAAACACTGAGCCTTAAAAGTAGCTAAGTGTTGAGAGGAGGCAAGCTCAGAAACAGAGCTGGAGGTAAGTTAGAGGACTCTGGGATGGACCAGGCATAGTATTCTGCATGTTCTCAGGCCCTGGACAGACATAGCTGGCCTGAAGATGAGGGTGGGGAGTGGGGGAGGGGTTTGTTTACTCAATTCACACACATTTAAGGTGTATCTGATACGCGAAACACTGTACCAAGTGTGTACTCCAGCAGTGTCTTTAAGGATTTGGGATGGACACTCACCCGACCCCAGACAGGAGGCGGCAGAAGAGGAAGGTGCCATAACCCTGCACAAATGATGAGAAGAAGGCGAAGACACTGTTGACTGAGAGCGAGATGAGCAGGGCACTGTCTCCGACCTAGCGGTCAGCCAAGCCCTCCCCAGAGGAAGGCGCCCACCATCATGCCCAGGTACACAATGAGGCCTGCAGACAGGAGGAAACCAGGGGGGGTGTGAGCAGATAGGCCTCAGTTCTCACATCAGCTGAGCACTCCAGGGCTGAAACTCCTGTAGCAGAACTACTCTGAGGACCTTCTAGAAGCTACGTCTACCTGGAGATGAGAGAGTGTGAGAGATGGTAATGTGTGAACCAAGATGGATGGACAGTCATCCCTCCAGACCAAGGCTTCAAAGGCAAGAAGGCAAATATTTGAGAAACCCTCCCTCACTTTCCTTCCCTCCCTCTCTCTAATGCCCCTCTTCCTCTCTCTAATGCCCCTCTTCCTCCCTCTATCACACATAATATTCATCCCCAATTCACCTAAATGTAAAATGGATCTGCCTAGACTCCTAGATGCATCCTCATACCACGATACCCCCCCAGTTTGATTTGTTTGGTGTTTTTTAAATTGTGGTTTTAGGATGATGTCTTACTGTGTAGACAAGGCTGGCCTGGGACTCATCCACAGCCTGCCTCCTGAGTGCTGGGACTAATGATGTTCATTCACATCATACCTGGTCTTGTCTTCCCCGCCCCGACCCAGTTTTGATGCCCTCAATGAAGATTTCTTGTTCCTTGGAAAAGGGGCTCCAATACAGTTTCTCTTTGCCCGTCTAGTCCCAATTCTTGGGGTCCTAAAATTCCCCAGTTTATAGTTTCTTTCCAAAAATAATAATAATTAGAATTGATTTTTAAAATAATCTCTAAATCTTGCAAACCAAGCCTCAATTGAGAGAGACCTGCTCATGGCAAAGCCAGCTCTGTAATTTCCCAGAGAGTTTATGGGATTCTTTCTTCTAGATCCCTGTCAGGAAAGGTCGTCAAAGACATTCCTGGTCCCTAGTCACTCCCATGCCTGTCATCTCCCTACCCACACCACTCTAAAAGACCCTTCCCACGTATGCCAAGGCATTTCAAAGTTACTGTAATTGTTCACAATAGGAAAAGGCAACTCAGCAACAGGGTAGAAGGCTTTGAAGATACACTCAACAGTAAGCCCAACCCATCATGGCCATATCCGGCAAACTGCCGCCCACTCAGACTCTGGTGAAAGCCCCAATCCAGCTACATTCCCCCTCTTTCACACACAACTTCATTTACTCAACCTCCAGAAGAGGGTGTCTATGGGGGGGGGGGGTGCTGCGGAACCTCTAGATACATCTTGCACAGCTATTGGTAAACACTAGGCTTTCCCAGCGGCAGGATGTTCACAGGGGTCTTACCTAGCATGCCCTTGTTGGAGTCAGACAGGCACATATCTTTCTCAGCGCTGGGTAACACGAAGCCCACCACAAAGACCTCTACGCCATCCGCCATCAGCGCCAGACCCAGAACGAAGTAGAGTGTCCACTGGAAGCGGCCATGGCCACACTCCCGGAGGATGGTTTCATACTGCTGAGCCAATTCTTCCCGATCTTTCCGCCGCTGTGCCTCCCCCCGACCCCCAGGAGGACCCTCCCCATCACTCAAGCCCCCTCTCACTCCAGCCAGGGGTGCCCCATCTGCCATCCGTTCGCCTTTGCCCCCAGATTCTGCTCGGGGAATGCCCTGATATTCCCCCTCGTAGATCTCGTCATCTTCGTCCTGGCCTTCAGTGGCGTCGCTGGAAGCTCCACCTTCCTCCTCATCCTGGGCTCCTTCTCCGCGGTAATAGCCATCAGCAGGAGCAGGGAAGTCATCGTCATCGTCTTCCTCCTCAAATCGGGAGTAAGACCTTCGAGAATATTCATCCTGGACCCTGTCCAGGCCCTTCACCACCTTCTTGGCCGCATGCTTCTTGACCTCCTTAGCGATGTCTTTGGCCCCACGGATGAACGCTGCCCGGTCTCGGAAGCCTTCTTCCATGATGGGGCTTGGGCGCACTTTTTAGCCTTTTACTCAACGATTGTGGGTCAAGAAGACCCTCTCCCCAGATGAAATACGTATCTTTGGACTCCGAATAAGAGGAACCAAGGGCCTGGTCAGTGAGGTCCCAAAGGGGAGAGGAAGGAAGAGCTTTATTCAGGACCCAGTTCAGTAGGGGGAATGGGGGAGGGAAAGGGGGAGCAGGGGGATGGGATGGGAAGGGGGAGCCAGGTTGGAGTGGCTAAACTGAGGGGCCAAGATATTTCGGGGGGGGCTGCCTACTTCTCTTCTAGGAGCCTCTGGAGACCTGGAAAAAAGAGAAAGAAGTTCACTGGAATAATAGGTCAGAGCCAATATGGAACCCCTCTCAAGCCAGAGACAGGCCTAGACCATGAGATACAAGTGGTACCTCCACCTCAGGCCACCAGCCATTAAAGGGGGATAATTGTATGGGCCAACTGTGGACCACTGAATGTACAAGCGCCTTTCCTTTGACCTTGGAAGGTAGAGCTACAGGATTTGCTTCAGAATCAGTTATCTGTCTGCCCTTCCCTAATCACTGCCCACATTCAGTTCAGACCTACTGCAAAGAAAACACAGGAGAGACTAGGATCCCCACTCTAGTCTGCTGAAGGGTTCCTGTTGAGACACCTTAAGGGTGATGTGGGGAAGGACAAGCCCCCCAGCCAGGTCCCTCATTCCACTGATGGATCTAAAGGCCTCCACAGTTCTTCCCTGGAGGTCTCCTCAGGAGAGATTTCTCCACACACAGCCTAATAGGTAAAGCTCAGTCTCCAGAATAGGATAGGCTTGCATTTGTCCCGAACTCCATGAGAAAGTTTCTGAATATGCAAGCCTTGGTTCCCTCTTACTTAAAATGGGAAAGTAGGGGTGCAGTGAGTCAATGCATATGGGTTTTCTATAGAAAATATAGGACCTGGTACAGAAAGGGGAGAAAAGCACTAGCTCTGGTGTCTGAGTGAAAGGAGCACAGTGAGATGCTCTACAATCCCTCCCAAAGATCCTTCAGCCAAGCCACCTCTGCATGCTCTTCAGAGTCAACAGCCAAAAGGGGGCATTATCAGGGAGATTTCAGGTTGGATGTAAAGCACGTGACATTTGAAGTGGATAGGCAAGTTACCCCAATTTGCCTGAACCTCAGTTTCCTTATATTTAACTTGGGAAAATCCATTTCTCTGAGTTGTGAAACTTAACCTCACAGTAATATTCTATGAATATTAGTTTGCTTCCTTCCCTATTATATTGGAAATGTGTTAACCAAGCAGGGGAAGTCAGCAGGGGTCCATACTTGGTTGTTGATGTCCAGAATCCTCCCATGAACTCTGTTTTTAAACTAATTCCAACAGCTGGAATTAGTTATATTCTTTGAAGACCAACACAGTGAGGACCCCAAAAGGGAGACTCGGAACATGAGTAGAAGGGACAGTAAGGAAGAGCATGAACTAAGAACTGACCATAAGCTGCTTTCCCCTTCCTCAGAATGTCACATCTAGGCTCCCTTTCGCCTGTGAGGTGGAAATAGAAATGACTGGTTGAAGTCACATTTCTAATGAGTGTCTAAGGTCTACAGTTTTGCCTCATTCCTCCAGGGTCTCCTTGCTAATCCCCCTCAATCTTTCTGCTTCTCCATGAGTCAATGAAAGAGTCCACAAAAACCAAATACCGCATTGCGTAGGCAGCTGGGGGAGAATGAAGGGGATCTAGGACTTCCCCCTTTAAAAAAAATAAATTCCCACAAAAGGATGTATAAGATAACCTCCTTCGTGGCAACAGAGGACACAGGCCTAGATTCTGAGCAAGCTCATTCCCCTAAAATGACCCAGCCCGAGCTTTAACTAATGTCTCTCTCTCTCTCTCTCTCTCTCTCTCTCTCTCTCTCTCTCTCTCTCTCTCTCTCTCTCTCTCTCACACACACACACACACACACACACACACACACCACACACAAGCTCAAGCACTGATGGAAGATGAAAAGGGTAAATAATGCTATGTCATTCAGAAATGAAGCACCACCAAGGACAGATGTAAGCAGCTGTTGTTCAACAGTGACCAGAGCAGTGACCCCTATGTCACCCTTTCTTCATGGTTCAGAGACCAGCCATCCTCAGTGCAAGGAAATTTTTATTCCTTGCCTTTCTTTCCCAACCAATCTCCCTTCAGACCCTGAAGGAAGCATTTGGACCCGCCAGGAGCTGTTCCCTACGCCTGTTGACGCCTGTTTATCCCTCATAGACGATTGTGGGGTGGGAAGGGGCTCCCTCAGCCATAACAGTAGATGGTGGTTCAACAGCCAGCTCCCCCAGGGCCAACAAGCCCAGGAGAGAGAGAAAGAAGACAGATTCTTTGAGCTGATGAGGAAGTAGTGCTATATTTAGCCCACAGAGCAGCACAGAGTGGCTGAGCCTTAGGAAGAGACAGCCACGGGAGAGGTGGAGTTAAAGGAGACCAGACTGGGATTTACCAAGTCCTTTAAGGCTGACTGGCTTCACCTGACCGGAAGAAACATGTCCATATTTTCTGCAGAAGGTGGAAAGGGCATATGGAAAGGACCTCGTAAGCAAATCTTTCCTTTTAGGACAACTGCTCAGGTCCAAACCAGGCCCCTAAGCAAAGCCCTTGATTTGGTGACCGTTGAGGTTTTCAGCCCATCCTATCCCAGGTCATTAAGAAATGACAAGGTCATTAAGAAGCAGTTATTTATCAAAAGGTTCTCATGGAAAAGGATAAGGAACGGAGAAAGTAGGGTGTGGGGGATTCCAGACCATCCCTCCGACATCACATCTTGATAACTGACCCTCCTACCCCTCCCTAGGACTAACAAGGCTGAGCCTTACCACTACAATTTACCCCTGGTTTGGAAGATGGGAGCATCCAGGTTGGGGAGGGGGGGCTCAGAATGTACAAGGAGGAAGGAGAAATGCTCACGGAGAGGCCAGAGATGGAGATGTAGAGAGAATATCCTTTCATGCACAGGCTTAGAAATGTCTCTACCAGGATTTTGGAGACCCCCACCCTCACTAGCCTCTGGTACAAGGGATGAAGAAGCCCTAGGGCTGGCTACACTGCTGTTCCCACCGCTGGTCCTGCTGGACAGGTGCTCACCATCATTCTGCACCCTCCCCTACTCCCCTGCTCCCCTAAGCCCCACCACCTGGTTGCTTCCCATCTCTGCCTCTCCAGTGTTTAGTTCACCACCCCTACTCCTCTGCCCCAACCCAGCCCAGGCAAGAGAGGCCATTCTTTGGCCCCAGCCAAGGTCATTTATCACGGGGGGGGGGGGGGGGATGGGGGGGGATGAGGGGAGGGAGAGAACATAGGTCAAGGTGAGGAGGGGACTGGAGTTAGAGAAACCCCAGCTCACCTAACAACCCCTCACCAGGTTTGTCTCCATAGTGTAATAGGACGTGGACTAGGGTAGAAAAAATCCTCATATATATACATATGCATGTATCTATGTATGTATGTGTGTATAACATACATATACATATATGTGTATATGCACATATATTTATTTATTCAAGTATATTCTCAAAGCAACTGAAATAAATGGCCCATTCCCAAACCGATACCACCACCACCACCCTCAGCCCTACAGCAGGGACAGTCACCCTCCCCATAAGCAAAGCATCAGAGATAAAATGGCTGCAAGGCTAGGCAAGGATGCTTCTGCCTTGGGCGGGGTAGAGGTGAGAGGAGAGGGGTCTCACCTGAGCTGGGTTCCCGGGGTCAGGGAGTCCCCGGGTGAGGGAGGGGGTCCAGCCGCAGGGCTGAGGCAGCAGCGGCGACTGCTCCTCGTACCAGGGGAAGCGGCACTGCAGACCTGCCCCCCGCACGCGCTCCGGCCCCGCCTCCGACCCCCCCTCCCCCGCGCCAGTGAGCATCGGGAGAGACCATTGTGGGGGGGGGGTGGCAAAAGAAAAGAGGATGAGGAGGGGACTTAGGACACAAGAAAAAAAGATAAGGAAGGGACTGGAGGGGGTTGTCAGGACGACAGCTGGAAAAGACAGTCTTTTCCAGGAAAAGATGACAGAAACTGCAGGGAGACACTAATAGCGGTCAGGGGAGCAAATGGGGAGACAGAAAGGGGGCGATGATCCTTGGTGCCCCAGGCCAGGATGACAAAACCCAGGAGTCCCAGCCTCAGCTGCCCTTGCTGCCTCCCCTTCTACGCTGCTCCCTAGAATTAAGGACAACCCAATCAAGCCCACAGACAGTTCAGGTTCACCTGGCTAGGTGAAGTCAGAGATAACAAGGTGTGGTTTCGGTACCCAACAGCCATAGTCAGTGACTCCTGGGTTCTGGCCATCTGTCTCCTCTCAAACTAGTCCACACTGTTTACCTACTAGGCCTATAAGGGCACCTCCTCCCCTGCTCCATTCAGTTGCTGATGCTTGAGAAGAGATTTCTTTGCACGTCTGACCAGCTGGAGGCTCCCTTTCACTCTCTCCAGTGACTGAAAAACCGATCCCATCCATTAACACTCGCCCCCCTCTTCCAGAGGGAGTGAACTGGCTTAGGGTCTATTTCTTGCATCTTTCCCGTGTCATTGTAAGATGACCTGGACTCTGACAGTGCTAAGAACCATTGTTTGGTGACCATCTTTACTCCAGAAGCCAGAGGTTTGAGGATGGACAACCTGAACCAGTGTATCCAGGTAAGACCCTGGGATTGTCTGGACAGAGGGCTGACCAAGCCCAGCTCAGATTTCCACTTCCGATACACTGTTGGCTTTTAGCCAAGTCTCCAACCTCTATGAACATCAAGTTTCTTGTCTAGAAAATGGAGTGTTTTGGACTTAGGTGCTACATCAACTCTTTTTTAAATGTAATACTGAGTCTGCTTGGCTAAACGTGGGTCCAGAATGTTGAGATATATTAAATACCGCAGGCTGGAAGCCTATGTGCTGAGAGATTTCCCCAATGACATTTGACATGGTAAATTTACTATGACAGGATGCCGACCTAAGTTTTGTAGGACCCAATGCTGGACTTTGGAAATGTCTGGTTCAATGAAGTTCACAATTTACTGAAAGTCATAATTGATACTAATTTACCTAAAAAAAAAAAGTACCTTTACTGAAAACGCTGTGTCCAGTACATTCTCCCCCTGAAGTCAAATCACAACCATGTTAATGTATAGTTGCACACTACTGAGCAAGAGGATTTGTATCTTTAATGGCATCTGGCCATCCCCAGTAGGACGCCAATGAATCCAAAATTCACCTGGCGTCAGTTCTGCCCCACCTCTCGGGAAGCCTTGCCAATGCTCTCGCAGAACTCAAATTCTGCTGGCTGAAGGACTCTTTCCAGGATGGCACGAGGAATGGCTCTGCCCAAATGGGCCCCAGGAACTCACCCTTTACTAGGCTTTCATTGATGAAACTTCTCCGGTCAATACTGCTTTTAATTTAAATACACTACTTCCATCTTAGGCCATAGCCAAACCGTGCTGGCAGGAAGCTCTCTCCTTAAAGTGATTCTGCATACTCTGCACTGGTGTATTAGTTTCCCAGAAGGGTAGTAGAACAAGCCTATAGTCCCCGATAGTCAGGAGGATCACAAGCCCTATGCTTGCCTAGGCTCCATAATGAGTTTAAGGCACCTCAGTGAGACCCTCTGTTAAAATAAAAAGACAAAGAAGGCCAGGGATGTAACTCGGGGTAATTCGATCTCCGGTACTACAAGCAAAAGAAAAAAGAAATAATTTTTTTAAATTCTGAGGGAAGCTAAATCACCTCTACCACTTACACTTCCCCAGTTTCCTGGATTCATTAATACTCCAATTTCTTCAGGTTAGGTGCTGGGCTTTCCAGCTTCCGTTCTCCTTGTTCACATAGGGCAACCCCACAACTTGGTTACTGTGTCTATGTAGGTGATTCCCACATTTACATCTCCATTCCAGATCTATTTCTGCCTGCCTAGTCAACATTACCACCTGATATGTCTGATAAACGTTAACTTGGTGCATATTCCTGAGCCCACAGCTAAAGCAGCGCCCTCCCTCTTACCTCAGCATTGTGTTAAAGGGTTGTGTTGTCACCAAGTGAAGAGCTGAAAAACACTAGTACCCCCAGGATCCCCCACCTGACACTGACCTCAGCCAACCTCTTAACACCACACAGCTTTGGTGCAGTATCCACCCCTCAGCACGGCAAAATTCCACCTTTCCTTTCAAGATAAAATTCAGCCAGGAGTTGTGGGACCCCCATAATGCCAGAATTATACAGGCAGAGGCAGTCTGAGGCCAGCCTGGGTTAGGATTAGAGCTAGGCCCACCTTTTTTGTTTGAAACAAAGTTTCTCTGTATAGCCCTGACTGTCCTAGAACTATGTTGATCAGGCTGGCTTTGAACTCAGAGAGATCCATCTGCCTCTGCCTCCCAAGTGCTGGGATTAAAGGCATGCACTACCATGCCTGGCTAGTGAGACCATCTTTGTCCAAAAGACTACATTCAGACATTACAATTTTCTAAGAAAATCTTCCCAAGACCAAGTTAGGTATCATTTATCTGCTCCCAAAATGCTTCAGTGAGTGTCTTGTGTCAGTTCTGACAGCACTGGCTGAGCTGGCATCCTCCTCACTAGCAGAGCCTCTGTAGAAACCAAGAGTGTCACACGAGTGGAAAGAATGTGAATAAAACTTGGAATAAAACATAAACTTCATATGCTGAAAACGAACATTTACTGTCCTTATTCATTTTGTCTGGCAATTATTTAAGATATTTATGTGGTCCCAAATAAAAAGCCATGTTAGTATACTCAATAAATAAAGCTTCAGCTGAGCACAGTAGTGCACCTTTAATCCCAGCAGAGGCAGGCAAATTTCTGTAAGCTGACGGCTAGCCTGGTCTACATGGGGAGTTCCAGGACAGCCAGGGTTACAAAGACCATTCCTCACCACCCCCCCCAAAAAAGAAACAAAGCTTCTCTCCAAATACCTACCTCCCCAACGATGACTGATTGGTTGATCTATTTTTTAAATATAAGCAAATACATATGTACTCTTCGATAAGGTAACAGCATATCATATATATGGGCACATTGTATAAATACATATTATATATATATTATATATAATTTCATTTACTGCAACACACACTGTCTTCCACAATAACCTATCCTTTCCCCTCTGGTGTCAGGGATGCCAAGGATGCACTCCACCACTGAGCTAAACAACCAGCTCCCTCTTGGTTGTTTCAAAGCTGGGTAGTGTGTGTGGATTCACCAGTTCACTATGAGCAGCTCCTTACACTTTCCAACTGAACCCCAGAGAGTGCTACCATGGATATGTTCCTGCATGCTACTTTTGCTAATATAGCATCAGATATCTTATTTCTGTTAACATTTCCATGTTATAAACCAGAGGATAAGGTCTACTCCAGGAAACAACGCTCTAGTATAAATGTCTGGTGGGTAAGCCACTGTAGTCCAGCAACAGCAGCACATTCAAAAAAAAAAAACCTTTACAATGCAAACACCTTCCCTCTTTTATACCATCCTTCTGTAATACTACAAGTTACTTCACCAAAGAATAAGCAAGAAGTATAACTTTATTTTCTCTATACATGTGTAAAACAACTAGGACCAGTATTTTAAAACAAAAATGAAGAAAAACCCCATGGAAAAAAAATGACATTGAAATGGGGTCAGAGTTGCTGAGGAGACAGTACATTAGCCCTGACAAGCTATAACAACTCTGATTGGTCCAAGAAATGGAGGTGCTGGGAGGCTATAAGAGGGAGACAAAGCACAGCAATTTACTGAGGAAGCGGCCCCCGAAGTGGGCCCCGAGGTGGAACTGGGGGCCGTGGAGTGGGTCTGGGTGGAGGGAGGGGCCCCCGCTGGTAGCCATAGGGAGGGGGTCTCGGAGGACCAGTGTATCCATGAGGGGGCATCAGTGGAGGAGGTCCGCGCATACCATGTGGAGGCATGGGACCTGGATGACCTGCAGGAAGAAGAGAAAAGTTCATAAGAATGAAAATAAGCAGTGGATGCTGAGAGATCAGTAAGGGAGAAGAGAATGTGGGAAGCCAGGGCAATGACAATAATGCTCTAAGAATACACGCAGAACCAAGAGCTCGGTGACATGTGCCCCTACAACCCCAGCACTGAGGTAGGACAGGAGTCGGAGCTACCCTGGGATACACACATATGCATATATATATATATATATGCATATATATATATATATATATATATATATGCATGGATAAGAAAGGGGCTGGCACCCACTCACCCATGGGAGATCCAAAAGGAGGCCCTCGGGGGGGCATGCCCATCGGAGGAGGTCCAGGATGAGGCATTCCAGGAGGTGGCCGGGGTGGTGGCTGCCCTCCAGAGCCTGGAGGACCAGCGTGGGGGTGTCCTAGGCCATGGGGGCCATGATGGGCCAGCTGCATCTGGGACATCCCTACGAGAATAAACACACACAAAAGGAACAGAAGGCAGAGAACAGAACAAAATGACTCAGGCATCATAAAGAGAGCAAAACAGGCTGACTTTGTCCTTTACCTTCCAACAGCAAAACCCACCCAACTCTGCAGGCCCCTCATTTCCCACTTCCTTAATCAATACTGTCTGACGGTGACTGGCACAACAGCTAAAGCAGTCACGTTGCTATTTTACCTCCATGTTTGTTTAGCACATCAGAAATATCTTTTCTCGATGTGAAGAAAAAGACAATGAAATGTGTATTCATTTTCTTTCTATGATTCAAGCATAAGGATGCTGACAGCAAATCATACAACAAGCAGAATTTTTGCTCTATAGCAGGACTTGGGAAGGTGGCAGTCACACACCCAAGGCAAAGGATTAATTCTAAAAGGCCAATAAGAATTCCTAGCAAGGTCGTGGTGGTGAATGCCTTTAGTCCCAGCACTCAGGAGGCAGAGGCAGATAGAGCTCTATAAGCTGGAGGCTAACCTGGTCTACAAAGTAAGTTCTCTGTTACACAGAGAAACCCTGCCTTGGGAAGCTCACACCTGCATTGCCCCAGCACGCTGAAGGTTAAGTCAGAAGCTGAAGAACAACCTCAGCTCCCTAGCAAAGTCAAGACCAGCCTGGACCATATGAGACTCTGGCTCAAAAAACAACACAAACTAAAGTACTAAAAAAATATTAGCCTACCATGGTAGTGCACACTTTTAATCCCAGCACTAGGGAGGCATAAACAAGTGGATCTGTGTGAGTTTAAGTAAACCTTTTCTACAGGGTGTACCAGGCCAGCAGGAACAGATTAGCACAGTAACCCTATGTACAGTAGTGAAGGGTGCCGGCTTGTGGCAAGTGGATGACAGAATAGACGATGGGAGTTGTGGACTTAACTGCTACAAACAAGGTCTGGAAGGAGAAAAGTGAACTGTGGACTGAGCAGCAGGCTTGTCGTCAAGAACCATGGACCAGAGACCCAGAAGTCAGTACCCGCACATTTAACACTACATAAAAACACAAAGGACAACCCAGCACAAAATCTACACAGACAAAAAAAAAAAAAAAAAAAAAAAGAGGCTGACCCAAGTTGTTAAGGCTGGTAAGTCACAGAGAGAATGCAGAAAAACGGAAAAATACAAGAATTTCAAACAGGAAGACATGGCTAGTCACATGTATAGCAGCAGTTAAGAGCACAAATGGCTGGTCCGTGGGGTGAGGCAGAGGCGGATGGACCTCTGAGTTTAAGGCCAAGCCAGTGTACAGAGTGAGTTCCAGGACAGTCAGGATCCTGGACAATTGGAGAAGCTCTGTCTCCAAAACAAACCAAAACAGAAGCATAAATGTCACCCAAATCTGGCAACTGGGTTACTACCCGGGAATCAGGAGAGGCTGAGCCTGAAAGCTTCGGGCACAGGCTGGGGGGGGGGGGGGGGGCTAAAATGGGAGCTGAGGTACACAAAGCATTGTTTGTTTTTCTGAAGGAAAAGGGGGCTCTGGGCTACTTCCATCAAGACAAAGAAGAACCACTCTCACAAGATCAGCTCCTCTTCCCAGCACAGAGCACTTACCTGGATGGGGCATCCCCCCTGGTGGGAACGGGTGAGGGTGTGAATGTCCGTGACCTGGATGGCCAGCTCCGGGAGTTCCTGCTGCTGGGGGGCCATGTCCTCCAGCCCCAGGGGGCATAGGTGGTGGGGGCATGGCTGGGGGTATCCCAGGAGGAAGGGCTCCAGGAGGCGGCACTGGAGGTGGGAAGGAGCCAGGAGGAGGCATGCCTAGGTAAGAAATCAGTTAATGGCAGTGAGGAAAAAATGCCTTACAGAGCTCCGGCCTCCCAAGTAACCCAACAACTTCCTCATTCCTTTAGTCCTTTCTCACTGCCCACTTACGGACTAGCTTACTCCTTCGGGCCTTTTCTGCCTCCTGACTCTCCCTCCCAAGGGCCTCACTGGTGTAGTTTGAACTAAAAGCTTTACCTGGTGGAGGAAGCCCAGAACCCAGGGATGAAACCACAGGGTTGGGGGCAGAGGGTGGAGGGGGCGCATCTGCAAACAGCTGATGAGGACGGTCAGCCTGGGACAGTGGGTTCTGGGCTGCCAGCAGCCGTTCCGCGGCTGAGCCATGACGCTCCCCCTTAGAGTCCTTCTTGAAAGCGTAAGACACAGTGATGGGGCGGTTACAGAGGTACTGCCCATTCATGGCCTCAATTGCTGCATCGGAAGCATCAAATGAGGCAAAATTAATGAAGGCATAGCCCTTGGAATTGCCTGTGTCAGGGTCCCGCATAATCTTGGGGGTTTGTAAGATGACCCCAAAGGCGCTGAAGGTATCATAAAGCAGCTTCTCATCGATTTCTGGGTCCAGGTTCCCAATAAAAATGTTGGCTCCTACATCCAGGTTTTTGTTGTGAGCTGAAGCCTTATTCACCCGTATTGGTTTCCCATAGAGTTTGATCATGTTCATAATCTTAATGGCATAGTCAGCATCTTCCTCACTTAAGAATTCAACAAAGCCATAGCCTGAGAAATGGATGAAAAAAAAAAAAAACTACTCAGGTGAAGAGATTCAAAATGTGACATTAACTCACCAGCCTCCAGACAAAGAGAATATCACTTCAATTGAGAACCATCCCAGAACAAACCGTGAACTGAGGCTTAGGGGAAAGAAATCTTTAGGCTGCCCATTCCCAAATAGTTGTGACTCGTGCTGAGACTCTTCAGAGGCCGTTAGCCCCATGCTACGTTACTTCTGGCCATATACTCACCTTGGTGCTGGCCGGTGACTCTATCCTTAGGCATGTGGGTGTTGACCACTGGCCCCGCCTGAAGAAAGAGCTCCCACAGCAGCGGTTCACTTACTTTCTCGTCCAGACCTCCCACGTACACCGTGGCATCTAAAGCGAGGAAGCAGAAGGTAAGGGCAAGGTCAGGGGTTAAAAGAAAAGAAAAATAAAAAAACGTTAATTAACGCCCTGAAACCACCCCATGCCTGCCTAGCCTGGAAAGTCCACTTAAAAGTCTAATTGCACGTTCTTGCTGACTGTATTTGCAGGTGGAATTTTGTTTGTCGGTTTGGTCACCGGAGTGCGTGAGAGAACTGGGTCTGGGAGCATCACCCCTTACAGGCCTCGGCCTGCACCCTGCCTCCAGGCCCGGCACCCAGAGGTTGATCTCACACCGGGGGAGTCTAGTCTCCCACCCTGGCACTAAACTGCTCTCCCCGGGGCCCATCTTGGACGCTTTTGTCCCAATTACCCTGATTCCGTTCGGAGATGGGTCCGGCAGCCATGGCGAAAAGGCTCCCGCCGTCTCCAGGCAGCAGCACCGCCCCCTGACCTCAGTTACTACTTCCACTTCCGGGTCAAGGCTCGCATTGGGCGGGCCGGCGGCAGGGGAGGAGCCGGAAGCGATCGCGGCCATCTTAGGGGTCTGGAGAGACTCTCTGGAGCCGTCTACGGCGGGGAGGGACGGAAACGCTCAGCTCAGAGGACCGCACCGCTCCCCGAGTGCAAATCCAAGTGCAAAGCCCAGCTTTGTATACCCTGTGACGCAGAGGGGAGTGCTGGGCGGATCCCGCCCCCGGGGCTGGGCTGCCTTCGGATGCAACCTCTTAGCTCGGCCCACAACCCTCGTGCACATTTGCCCTCTGCCCTGGCTTGAGCTCCGGGAAGTTTGTTTTCCCTTAAGGGAGGAAGAGACTGAAGTGTCGGGGCTCCACTAATCTTTCAGAAATCTGAAGCACGAGATCGGCTGTGTTCACAGGCCGGTAGCTTTAAGCTACCTCAGTCTCAACTTCCAGGGGTGCATTCTTGCCCCATCTCCTCCTATATAAGAGACTCAAAGAGAGAGGACCTTTCTTTTGGGCGTGGTGGGCGTGATGGCCCCTGCTAATCTCAGCACTGGGGAGACGTGCAGGCGGTTGCATCTCTGAGTTCGAGGCCAACCTGGGCTACACAAAAGAAACCCTGTCTCGGGGGAGGGTTCCAGGACAGCCTGGTCTATACAGACCCTGACTCAAAAAGGGGGGGGGGATGCTTCTTTCCCCAAATGTCATGTGATTTCTGCAGAGCCGAACCTGGATTGGGTCTGCACCTGTCCTTTGTTCCATTGTCAATAATATGGGGTCTTTTCTCTCAGTTCGTACCCTCCCCCAACCACTTTGCTGAGATCTTCATTCAACACAAGAAACAATTCAGCAATGTGTAGAAATATTGTGCTTTAATGAATTCCTTAAACAGAAATACCACTACAAAAATATACAGTGGGAGGAAAGGTGTCTCCCTTATTCAACCTCATTCCCACAGAAGACCGAGAGACTGGATTTCAAAGCAGTGGTGAGGGGTTGAGAAGGGCGACATGTTGGGACTGATGAAAAGTGTCTGGTCTCACAGTTTTTGACGCTTTATCACCTAGAAGGAATGGGATTGCCCGAGGAAAGAAGGCAACCACGTTCTGAAGTGGTTTTGTTTCTTATTCTCCAAAGCAAGAGAGAAAAATAATTCCAGGAACCAAACAAGGTGGGAGAGAGCTGGAGGTTGGTAGCACCACATCTGCTATAAAAACTCATAAAGTGAGCTCCTGTAGGGGGTGGAATGGGAAAGCCAGAGCACCAAGGTCAGAAAGAAGGATTAGCAAACCCCTGTCCACATCCCCTTCTGCCCTGCTAGAGTTTCAGTGGATCTGAGAGAGGATGGTATTTGGATCTTTTTTCTTGCAGTGACCCTCAGAAGATATTCTTGGTGTCAATTTTCTTAATAGTTCCTGAAGACAAGAGAGCTCATCCTGGAGGCCGGAGACTGTAGGCAAGGAGCCCATCTGGGGAAAGGACACAAAGGTACATCGTTGCCAGTCTAGCTTTCTTTTTCCTTTGTTTGTTTTGTTGTTTTGGGTTTTTTTGAGACAGGGTTTTTCTGTGTAGCCCTGGCTGTCCTAGAACTCACTTTGTAGACCAGGCACAGACATGTGCTACCACTGCCTGACAGAGGAGGTAGTATCTATTTCTAAGATCCTTACTACTTCTAGAGTCTTAAATGCTCTTTCCCCTTCTAACTGTGCCCTAGATTCTACATGATCCAAGCCATGGGCAGTTTCCCTACCTCTGATCCCAAGTGCCCCCAGTTAGTTCCTCCAGCCCTTTGCTTTCCCAGCTCTTTCTCCCACTCCAGTCCACCTTCCCTTCTTACCTGGACCTCAGGCCGTCCCCTCAGGTAACAACGTTTCCAGAGCCGGATCTGAGGTCCCAGATACCCAGGCAGCAGTAGCCCAGGAGGTAAAGGGCAAGCTCCCCAATGTGAGGGGAGCCCCCATTCCTGATCAGCTAGGCTTTCAGAAGATCTAGCAGGTCGAGGGAGCCAATGAGAAGAGACTGCCAGCAAGGAGGGACTGTCTTGCCAAGGACAGAGCTGATTCAGGGGTGTCAAGGCCCCTCTGGAGAACAGCCACACAGAACTCGGGGGTCCAGGAACCATGAGGCTTGGCTAAAAGAGAACAGAGTCAACAAGGAACTGAGAAAAACTGCTCTCTGAAGTGGGAAGGGATGTCCAGCTGCCACCCACTCATTGTACCAGTGACTGAAACCCCAAGCCTCCTCTGAACTCGTGTCTCACTAAGCTGTAGGGTTTGGGCTTATTAGCTCGATATTAGAGACGTGTAATATATGGACACGAGACTAGAAGACTGAAGACAGAAATAAAGATTAAGGAATGCTGTTGGCTGCTCTAGGACATCGGTCTTGTGAAGACAGGTTACAGGTGACAGCTATAAAAGATGGGTTGCTTTCTCTGAGGAGCTCAGCTATCCTGGCTTTCTACGTTTCATCTAGTAGTGTACGCCTGGGAAAGTCAGGGGAACTGGAGGCTAGACATTTTACCTGTTGTCTAGGAAGCCAGGAATCTGGGCAATGCTCCGGATTGTAGCCAGGATTAAGGAACTGTGATATCTGTTCCTTGCTGTAGCGTAAATCCCAGTCCCAAACAGACAGGTGCAGATTAACAGAGCTCCCGGCTAGTGGCGGGGAGTACTCAGGGGTGTAAACTTGGGTATAGGAGTCAAACTGGACAGAGGAAGCAAGAAAAGGCCTGGTTAGAGCCTAGGAAGTGGGTTGGTGGATAGAGCCTGACCATGTGAGGGTGAGGACCTTGAGTGTGAATTCGCAGAACCACACATAGCTCAGGGTCAGCCATCTCAGTGCTACTGCAAGAAGTCAGGAGGCAGACACATCAGAACCCCTAGAAGTTCATGAGCCAGCTAGCCTGGAGTGTGCAGCACACCAGGGATGGGTGGAAGGTGAGGAGTAGCGATTGAGCTTGTCCTCTGACCGCCACAGGACCACCATGGCATGTACATCCATGCTCACGTTCATGCATATGCACATTCACATGCATGAATGTGCACATGCACAAAATTTTTAAACAGAGATTGTTAAGCCAGTGCGCCTGTGTGTCTGTCCCACATCTAGAAACAAATTATGACCCCCTCCTCTTACCTCCTATTTCAGGCATCACATGTAGAATAAAAGTGTAATTTCAAGAGGGAGCACCCCCAACCCCTTCCACAAACCTCAATTTTCATAAATCAAGACCAAATTCAAAGTTGGAGTAATTACGGGAAAAAATAAAGATAGAGGTCACTGACCTGTCCACTCTTCTTCCCACGCTCCCAGGGAGTGTTTCTCAGAAAGGTGAGGGTGTCGGGAACCCAGATGCTGTCATGCAGGGCAAGAAGGAAGAACTCAGAAAACTGAAATTCAGCTGGAAATTGCTGGAGGAGCTGCCAGGCACAGTCAAGGAAGAGAGGAAACACGGGGGCCTGAGAGGAGAAAACAGAGGCTGGAGAGTCTACAGCCATCTCCAGAAGCTGGACAAAGCAGGGCACTTAGGAGTCGAGTGGCAGGGTGGCCTGACTCATCTGAGGGCTCACTCAGCCTCAGTTAGGCCTTCAGCAGGGTTCACGTCCAGTGGATTAAGCGACATCATTTTCTCACCCTCATTTCTTTAGTCGTGACCCCCCCCCATACAAAACCTAAGGTATTCACCTGCTCACTGTCGCCCGTCTCCCTGAGCCTTGTCAGGAAGGGGTGTCCAGCCGCCACCCACTCTCGCTGCACTAGTGACTGGAAACCAAACAATGTCCGGGCTTCAGGGGCCAAAAGCAGCTGGACGAGTGAAGAGAGGAGGCCATTGAGGTCACGGTCACCACGCTCTGGGTGATGAAGGAACAAAAAAGGGGTCCAAGAAACTAGGGTAGGAGGGATGAGGAGGGGAGACATGGGAGGACAGGAGGGGCAGGAAAAGAAAGAAGGGGAGACAGGATTGAGGGTGCCGAGAGGTAAGGAGGAAACAAGTTCGATTGGCTCCCTTTAGGAACACCCTGAGTCCCAGAGGAAGCAGAGCCACACCCCCACACCACCATCCCAGTCTCCATCCACTGATGAGGAGGGGGAGGGACCGAGGGCAACAGTTACAGTAAGGAGACTGTAAAGCTCTGAAGGAGGCATTGGCACGAGTGCTTCCCACAAGCAGGAAGCTCCGCGGCCCTCTCCCACACCATCCAGTCACATGAAAGCGAAGGTAAGGAACGCAAGGAGCTGGCCCAAGGAACCCACCTTGAAGTACTACAGAGCGGACCCGGGATGTCACTAATACTGAGACGTCGCTGGCCTTTCGGAGACAGGACCTGGAAGGGCATGTGAGGAGGGGAGTAACAGATTAGAAGAGAGGCAGGTACCCAGACACCTGCTCCTGCTCCTGCCCAAGTGCAGTCTTCTTGGGAAACTGAGAGGATGAGTTTGTGGGAGGCCATTGGAAAGCCCAAGTCAAGAGAAGCCTGGAGAAACTGGATTTGTTTTGGTTTTTGGTTTTTGGAGACAGAGTCTCACTAGTATTCCTAACTGTCCTGGAACTCCCTATGTAGACCAGGCTGGACTAGAACTCACAGACATCCAAGTGCCTCTGTCTTCTGCCTCTGCCCCTGCCTTGAGTGCTCGGAATAAAGATGTGTGTTGGAGTTATTAATCAGTATGAGAAGGTTGGGCATACCTGACATAGTCCAACCACCTTGTTCCTTCCAAGGCTGAGAACCACTTGTCTTCGGCTACAGATGAATCTGCCAGAGAGGGATTGGGAGGCAGAGAGGTCAGGATCCAGGTCTGCGCCATAACGAGCTAAGAAGTCTGATAGAGACAGCTGCATCATGCACTCCTTTAATCTCAGCCCTTGAGAGGCAGAGGCAGACAGGTCTGTGTGAGTTCAAGGCCAGCCTGGGCTACCGAGCGAGTTCAGGACAGCCAGGGATAGACTGTAAGATCCTGTCCCAAAAAAGCGAAGCAAAATTAAAACATTTGATAGTGAGGGCTGGAGAGGTGGCATGGTGTGAAGAGCGCTCTTTCTGATGACCTAGGTTTGATTCTCAGAACCCTAACTCCAGCTCTAAATGATCCCCCAAATACATGGCATACAGACACATACACACACATGGTTAAGTATAAATGAGGGCCTTGGGTTTGGTCCTCAGCATTTAAAAAAGTTTTTATGAGCACACAATACTATAAATTTGTTGAACACTTAAGATGGGTAGAGCAAATTTCATAAAGATTTTTTTTTTCATTTGTTTTGAGATAGATTCTCATAGCCCAGACTGGCCTAAGTTAATTTTAGTGATCCTCTTAATTTTACTCCCCAAATGATGGGATTACAGGTTTGCCACTGTACCCATATTCAGCCAGTAAAGTTTTATTTTTAAAGCTGGAGAGCAGGGTGTGGTAGTACATGCCTTTAATCTCAAGCACTCTTGAGACTGTCAGGATCAGTGAGTTTAAGACCAGCCTGATCTACATAGTGAGTTGCAGGTTAGCCATGGCTACATAGTAAGAGTCTGTTTCAAAAAATAAAAAATAAACACACACACAAATGGGGAAAACAGGCTATTGGCAAATCTTTAGGCAATGAAGTGGGATGGAAAAGTGAAAGACCATTGGGCTAAATTCATCTGTAATATACAAAATAGTAAACCAGGTTAGGGGTGAGGGCGCAAGTATTCTCACCAGGCAGGCAAAGGGCCCTCAGCTTCAAGTGGGCAAGGTGGATGTCAGCAAGATTAGGCATCTCATCCATAGTATCTACCAAGACCACATCAGAGTGCCCAGCCTGTAGCATTGATTCCACTGCCCTGAAGATAAGGAAGGGAGTCAGGAATTAAGGCAATGAGTCTTCTCAGAATATCCAGCCCCGACTCTCATCATGACCCCTCACCTGATATCTTCTTTGTTAGGGTCACTGGCTACATAGAAGCCTCCACATCGGAGAAGGTCACTGCCACCAGGGTGGTGCCAAGACAGGCGCTTCATATGGATGAGAAGGGGGTCATTGTGGAAGAATTACAGTTAAGCTACCCTGGCTCCAACAACGACCCACAGGAAGCCCTCCCATCCCTCATCCCATGGCCCTATAATAGACTGACCGGTCCTCGGCCCTGATGGAAATGGGCAAATGCTCTTCTGATCTCACTGTCCAGAATTCGATTAGGGACCCAGAAGTAACCTGAGAGGCTGCAAAATGAAGAGTGATGTGACAAGTCGTTAGTGACTTCTGCTAATAGGAAGCAATTATGACAAGGAAGGTACTTTGGAAAGACCATTCCAAGGGTTTGAAAAACAGGTAACAGAGGTTGGAGTTTGTGGGAAGTGCTAGCAGAGGATCAAGGAACTCTGGGAAGATCTAGAGGGCAGCAGGAGTTTGGGGTAGATGGGGCATCACCTGGTAGCTATGTCGAACCTCTCATTGACAGTGCTAACCCTCCAGTCTCTGGCCCTCTGCTTCTTCAGCTCAACTTCCCAGTCTTCTAAAGTCTCCAAGAGAGGAATAGGTGGTTTTCTGGAGCCAGAAACCTTGCCTGGACCAGGGTGCGACACAGAGGAAGAAGAAATATTTTATCCAACTAGCTCCTTCCATTTCAGACTCCCTTCCCATGTTCTTGACCTAAAGCATCCTCACTTACCAACTTTGCTCATAGTTACTCCTCTATACTGCTGCATTTGACCACTCTGAGCTCTAGCTTGAGCGATGGCCATGGTTACCTGGGGAAGAGAGTTTATTGCACCCTTTAGTCCTAGACTAAAGAAGTATAAAGAGTGACACAGAGCATGCATTGCTCTACCGTCTTTACCACCAATAGCACAGGGCAGCTAAAGCAGGTCTTAGTGAAGGAGCCCCACAAGTGGTAGGTACTGCGGTCACGGGGACAAATCTAGAACCACAGACCCATAGAACATTAACCTGTAGAAGGAATCTAACTCTCCATATTTTCAGAAGTGAAAATTTACCACTAGTTACTGCTCATAACGGACAGAGCCCGACTACAGTTCATGCCCCTCCCCCTCATGATGCTGTCACTTGTCACTTACCCCAGGCTTTTAGCTTCTCCTTGAGCAGTGAGACAAATGAGAGACTGAAGTGTGGAGGGGAGCCTGGGTCTAAGGTGAGCTTTCTTTGAATGACAGTGCTCTTACCTGAAAGGCCCGAGGCTCTAGCTCTCCAGCCTCAAAACCAACTCTGAGCAGACGGAAGTCTCGGCCATGAATGAGAATCTCCTGTGGGATGAACTTAAGCTGGGACCCTGGACGGAGGAGCTGCACTCTCGACAAGCCACTCACTGAAGTCAAGAGTCAGAGTGGAATAACCATGGCGTCAATCTGGGAGGCTCCCTGCAGTCCTCCCACCCCATCCCTTGCAGTCTTCTGAGAACAGAAAAGGTGCTCTGACTTACCAGCCTCTAGTCGTCCAATGTTGACCAGGGAAAAGTCATAGTCACTGCTCAGGGGAGTGTCCTAAAGGAAGCACGAGGCCAGTGCTATAGACCTCCTCTGACAGCCATCCCTGCCCTACCTTGTGCCACCTCCTTCCCCCTCCCCAGTGGAAGGCACCTTCCCCAGAAATAATTCCTACTATCAATGATACATTCAAAAGACAACCCCTAACCCATGTTTGTCCAAATCCAGACTCCCTTTCCCAGTTCACACTAGCTTTCCTTTTATTTTGTCTTGTATTTTTGAAATAGAGTATTGCTATGTAGCCTAGGCCAGCCTGGAATACTCATGGTCTTCCCATCTCAACCTCCAGAATGCTGTGCATGGTGGCACTAACCTGTGATCTTTTCTACTATGCTAACCACCTCACCTGATCTCGTTTCCATCCACAAGGCTGGAAGGTGACCCTAAAGTTGGTGCAGACCAGAGTTCCAGGCAGTTCCGGGTCATGCCCTTTTCTCAGCCCTGGTGCCCATGCTAGGATCTTCTCCCCTAAAAGGGGAAAAGGGAAGCAAGGTTCCAACTGTTCCAATGCTGCCCACATGCCTACATGCCTCCTCCTCTTTCTAGAAAGAAAGATGGAAGGGGAATAACTTGCATTTTTAACCTCTAACAACTCAGTGCACAGAGCATGACACATAGTAGTCATTCAGTGGTCATGGGCTGCTTAGTAAGAAAAGGAAGAACGGAGGCAAGAAAGCAGAGGGAGCATCAAGGTTCCAGCTCCCCACAGCTCTGGGGAGACAGGAGAGCAAGCCTCAGGCAGAGACACTTTGAGGAAAGGAATATAAAACTATCTCTGGTGAGAACATAAGAAGGGTGGGGTAGGGAAAATTCTGAAGAAGTCTAGAGTATTACCTGGGAGGCAACCAGAGGCCGGACAACCACCAAGCTGATGATTGCTGGGCTCCGGCATCCTGTTGCCTGCGTTAGACTTTGGTCCAGAGAGCTGCGAAGGGAAGAGTTAATCTGGGATTTCCCAACCTCAGGATCTGGGGTTTCTTCAGCAGCTGCTTTGGGGACCCACATTGAGCCTCTCCTTCTCAGAGAAACTGAGACCAGTGACTGCCAGGAGCTCAGGCCTGGGACTGGCAGACAGGGCAGGGAGGGGCTAGTTAATGGATAATGAGACACCTCGAGACTGAAAAGGGCAGAGCAAGCTCCATGACAGTTGATAAAACAGATACACCCTCCTCTGGATCCTTCTTTCCCTCTTAATTTCCACAGCATCCCTATTCACACTTGCCCCCCCCACCCCCCACCCCCACCCCATGCCTTCTCCTTACCCCCATCTCTGGCTCCTCCTTCTGGGAGGCAATGTTGAAACTCTGGCCCCGACCCCCCCACCACATTTCCCTGGCTCCATCCGGGAGTGGAGCAGCTAAGGGTGGGTGTCCTCAAAGATGCTCACTGTCTGGGGAGAGGATAAATTCAAGAGGTGGGCAGGAGGCTAGGGAGCACCCAGAGGAAACAGCATTTGGGATGTGAAGAGCTTAGTTCCAGGGGGTCTTATTTGAAAGGTGTGCCCTGCCCAGACAGGGGAGGCTCTTTGGAAACTTCGGCGACTCTAAAGAGGACCGGCGAGATGCCCGGCCCCTTAAAGGAGAACGCTCACGATATTTTGGAAAGTATAAAGGAAATGGAGGGCCTTAAGAAAGATGGGAGAAACGGGGTAACTGGAGAATACCCAGATTTCCTTTACTCAACCCCACATTCTAGTCTCTGTTCATGAATATTAGAGATGCAATAACTAAATGAAAATATTTGGGATTAGCTCTCTGTACTGTTTTAGTGAGAAGTGAAACACTAGGAAACTCAAGGTCTTCTTGATTTAGTTTATGGGTTTTGTGATTCTGCTGTTTTGGCCTTTGATTTTCAACCTTCTGACAGCCTAACAACAGGGGTTGTGAAGAGGATGTAAATGGAATGGGACCTCATGTCCTTTTCCGGAGAGCGTGTCAGGAAGGGGCGAGTAGAGTGGGCGGAAGTTGGTGTATCTGGGAAGCACATGTACTACAGGTATTTTGGCGTGCAAACTGCGGCAGTAGAACTGGGGGGGGGGGGTGTTGAAAGCCTAAAAAAGGGTCGTAATCTAACCCAGCCTCCCCTGGAGTGCACCTCCTCACTCCTGCCCCTACCTATTCCCCTAGAAAGCCCAGCCCAGGTGCACCGCTCCTCCCCTCAAACTCAGTCACCAGATCTCCTAATGAATGATTCATGTTCTGGACTTTGAAAGCTAATGGTTGGAAACCTTCTTTTAGCTCCCGGATCCTCCCCCCAACTCCCTTCCCTGCTGAACTCAAGAAGCAAAGATGGGGGTGGGGTGCTAGGAGAACGGAGATGGGGGAGGGCAACTTGAGAGCAGCATATTTCAACATGGAAAAGACAGGAAATGAACACAAAATAGGTGTTAATGAGCTGTTGTTTATTGTTTTTGAATCTGTACAGAGGCAGCAATCCTTGGGTGGGGGCCGTGACATTCAATACTCCCTTCTCCACAGCACACATCCTTCCAGCCTCAGCTTCTAAAGTTCCCTGTGCTGGCTGAAACTGTGGAAATAGTGAAGCTAGCAGGAGCAGTCAGTCTGGAACAAACAGGTATGCACTTGCTAGCAAGAGGGCCCAGAAGCCTGACTGTAGAAGTCCAAAGGCTGCTAACACCACCACCCCACCACACATCTCAATGTCCTGTGGAATAAGGTATGGACTGTAATAAGGAAAGCAGCCTAGGAGGAGGTTTAAAATTTCATGATCCACTTTTTTTCTCCACCACTCTTTGGAGAGCCTCAATCTATTTTTTAATACCACGAGGTATAGGAACAGCAGAATACAGAGGAATGGTCAGAACCGGGAAAAATCAAGAGAAATTGGGTGATTTGGATCATCACCGTACCAGAAGTGCAGCGGAAGGGTTAGGTAAGAGTCTCACCACCTGCAGCACAAACCCAGATGTCCACTGGATGGAACGGGCAGAGAGGCAAACAGCTATATCAGATTTTTCCATTTTCAGACCCCTGTTTTGGTTTCAGGTTTGTGCCAGGAGCAAGGGCTGCTGGGAGGGGCAGCTGGAGGAGGGAGGTGGAGCAGAGTGACTCACAGGATGAATCACAGATCCAGTTATAAACACAGAAAGAGGCCAAGGTCTTTCCCACTCCACTTCTGAGACAGCTTCAGTCACTTATGCTGACCCCAACCCACACAGCTAATGGAGGGAGGGGGCGCAGGAATTCTACAGGGAAGCATGAGAGTTAATCAGCGTAAGCACAGGAGGCAATCCACCCTAATTTGTGACTGGGTATCTGCAAACTATTATTAAAGGAGACAGTGCTTCTGACTCACTGAATCTGCAACTGAAGATGGAGAGAAAGAAGAAAATAGGAGACTCTGAAGTACATGTGTTTCCAAGCCAGAAAATGGCTTCCAGTTCTCTTCTTACCCATGGCTATATAGCAGCTGGTGCTGCCTCCTTGGAAAACAGAGGGCACAGCCCAGAGGTTTCTGAGTAACTCATAGACAAGTATTTCCCAAATGCGTCCCTTATTGAAAACAAAAACAAAGTACCTGGAACCTTGGGTATGTGACTGAAAAAAGAAAGGCAAGAATCTCATCTCAGAGAACCAGCTCCATTCTCTGGGCTTAGCATCACCTCCCAAGTGTACAACATAAAGTCCTAAGTTTTGCTTTGTTGATCTGGATTTTGGAAGACTATGGTGAAGGAAATGCTTCTATTTTAAGGCACAGCAGGGAGCTTAACACCATCCTTCACTCTTAGAAATTGCATTTTAAAAACTAAATAAAAAGATATTTCTATTACTTACAAAACACAGTATGAGGGAAATCTTTTACATGAGTTAGAAGGGAGGATTTGGAGGCCAGCCCTCTAGTTGGGGACAGGACAGAGGATGTAGGATGGAGAGAGTGTAATTGTGGTAAGTGGAAAGAAAAATAAGAACCCTGAAGATCTCCTCTCTCCACTAAACTTCAGTAGGACCCCAGATACCCTGGATTAACAGGAGTAATTAATTGCACTTAAATGTAAGCCTGAGAGATGAGGCCATGCCCCATCTAGGGATACAGGGCCTACCTTCCTGCCGATCCCAAGAACCTCCTAAAACAAGGGAGGTTTTATTCATTCAAATGCTCCCCACATAACCCTCCCATAATTGCATAGGCTTGTCTATTCCAAAATACAAGCGGATCCTGTTTTGTTTTCCAAACATTATTCCGTAGCTCCACTCTACTCAAACCCTCCTTCACCGCCCCCCCCCCAAAGAAGGAAATAAAGTTCACCATACTTTATTTTAAAAACATTGTCTCAAAAGTCTCTCATCCTTGGAATGGAGAGGCCTCGCTGCCTTTACAGTCACCCTCCCAATAAAACTAATTTAACAAAAAGTTAAAGGGCCTAAGATCAAGTTTGCATGTGATCTTAGAACTTCCTTTAATTTTTGCTTTGAAAAGGCAAACGATTAAGACCGAGTACCACATAAATAAAAACATGATACAAGGTTTCTATTTCTCTTCATTTGTCCTTAGTTTTGTGGTAAATACAATCTAGTAACAGATCAAGTCCAAACACAGCAGTCTAACGGAGAGCAACTTCCCTGCTTATTCTACAGGAAACCCCACAGAGCCCGCGATCCACGAAGGGGAGGAGAATGAGCAGTGCACACATCTCTCAAGTGTCAGGAAGATTTCCCCAGTGTCATTCAAATTCCAGAAACTGGGACACATCTAAGGTGATGGAAACAAGGCACAAGGCATCATTCACGTGGGAGAAACCCTGAAGGAGTGCTTAAAACCCACAAGTCAAGATAAATACTATCTTGATGTAGTGCTGTTTTTAAAAATTAAAAAAAAAAGAACAAACTTCATGAACATATCACAATTTAAATAGATAGGATTTGTCCTCATATGTGCTCAATCTCAGGGCTTCTTTCTCCTTAATACCATTTCTGTTATATCCCAAGATTCTGACTTTGGTCAATCTGGGGCTTTTATATTGTTTGTTTATGCCTGATGGTCTGATTCCAGCACTTGGGAAGCTGAAGCAAAAAGGTCATGCATTTGCGGCCAGCCTAGGCTACAGAATTGGACCCTATAAAACAAACAAACTGTCCTCAGCTTCTGAACAGACCTCATATTAGGCTCCAGCCTAACTAAATCTGGGTGTGTGGCTCACATCTAGATCCTACAATTCAGAAGAACTGAGGCAGGAGGGTGGCTATAAGTTGGAGGCTAACCTGGGCTATATACCAAGTACCAGGCTGGGCAATCAGTACTACATAGCAAAGAAACAGACAATTGTCTAAAATGATAGAAAATTATTAAGATTGGCAGATATGGACTGAGTGACTTACAAATTTTTTGAGGGGAAAAAAAAGCCTTTCTGAACTGAATAATTTCAATGAGGAATTTTTGACTAGCTTCATAACCAAGGGGAGGTGTGTGATCATTTTCCTGACTAGGCAGAAGAAACATGTAGACAGGAGTCCCCCAAACACACACACACACACACACACACACACACACACACACACACACACACACACAGCTATCTGTGGCATAGTTCAAATGTGGGGATTACATCCATTAGTGGGTGATGACATACCTCAGCAAAGAAATCAAAGCCCTGAAGCAGCTCAGTAACACTGTGGACACACAAACACACTCACATTCCTTCTTTGTATGCAGCCACAAGTGTAGACAATTGCATAGATGATTTTTCCCCCAGGGAAAAATATAAGGAAAAAGGACAATTGGCGAAGGATAGTCTTCTGGTTTAAAGCTCTTAGAAATGGCTCTGGTCAGAGCATAAGCTGTCCAGACTTGTGCTTTGTGCAAATTGCAAGGGAGCTCTCAGCAATGGGACCACTCCCACCTCTCTGGAGAACAGGGTTGGCTCAGGAAAAGGGAGAAATCCAAAGGCAGATCAGCTCATGGGTGACTATCTGGGCCTGTGGCTATGGTTCACTGAAATATATATATTTCTCATGCTTCAACACCAGTCCTAATATCAAAAATAATTCTTCTTACAAAGTATTTTTATTATTTTAATAAACTAACCATAGATCAAAGTCAGCTATGGCTTAACAAAAGAAGCCAGGATGTTAAGTTCATTCTCCAGAAGTAGACAGGAAAGAGAGGGGAAAACACTTAAATGGGAGTGGGGAATAAGTAATCTTTAATTTTTTTTTTTTTTTTTGGGTCAGGGTCTTATTTTTTTTTTCTTTAAAAAATGAGTCAGTAAAATAAGCTGCTTTCTACAGAATGCAGCAGGCAGAGGAGAGTTCTAGATAGGGTTTTGGTACTGTCTGAAACAGGCTGGCTGAGCGGCTGGCCTTCCTCCACCCTCCTCAATGCACCCAAACCCCATAGGAAGTTATTGCTAAGTAGTTAAAAATAGATCACTCTGCACCCACCCACACACCTGAAGAGAACCCCACACGAGGCTGCTCTTAGCACCCTTCTCTCTCCCAAAGGGGATTTGCTTTTAAAATAAAAACTTTTTTTAATCACAACTTCCTTTAGCTGAGCTCAGTCCTCAAAAAGGATGAGGAAAAGTTGGGGTCAACAGGCACGCTCCCCTGACACTAGAGTGTATGGCAGACGCCTGTCTCTGTCTAGAGTCTCCTTGAAGCTCCTCCCTCTCCACTCTCTGGGATTTCTAAGCAGGCCAAGCACACACTGCCTGACCCTTCCAGAAGAACTTACCCAAGCCTGACATCTACCTAATTCAAACCAAGATCAAACTTGTTCAGTACCTCAGACTCTCTATGCTCTCAAATCCCCCACCGTGTGCTTTGTTTCTAAAGTCAATGAACTTTGGTCTATTTTTCCCTAACTGAGAACCTTCTTTCCAGGTTTCTCCCAAGATGTTCACCCACTCCCACCCAAACACAATTCTTTCCCTCCTTTGCCTTGGGCCCTGGGGCAGGCTCAAGAGGTTATCAGAGTCTTCCCCTTCTGTCTTGCAGTCTCAAGTCAAACTCTGCATAAGAGCAGTGCAGCCTCTGAGGTAGTACCAGCCCTGTCCTGCTCTTGGCAGCCTGCCAGCACTCCAGCTCCCACAAACATTTCTGCACTTGCCCCATCAACACAGGGGCTGGGTCTTGATGAGCCAGAGTTGAGCTTAACTTTCTTTGTTCAGCCCCTTCCCCGCTGAGGTTCTACCCATTCAGAACCTGTGTGCCAACAGTTCCCCACCTGGTTCCCGTTCCCTCCTCCTTAGTTCTTCCCTATAACAGCAAGAGCAGAAGTTGTTTGTCTCAGGGTGTCCATAGAAACTGCAGTTCGGTTGTTTGCATTTGGTCTGGGTTGGGGGAATCCCCCGGGAACCTCCAGCCCATCCGTCTGGCTCAGGAGGCTCTCTGTAGCCATTGCTATAGGAATCAGCCACACGGAACTGGGGTGGCAACAAGGCACCCCTGTGAATTCCATCTTTGCCTGGCTCCAGAGATGGGATGCTGTCCTGGTGGGGGTAGAGTCGCCCAGGAGGGTACTGTCTTGGAAAGGTGGCATATGGTGGAAGGCCACCTACACATGGACCCCCTGCCAACTGCCTCCGGGGCTCCTGGCAGTGGACTCCACCCCCAGAAGGTCGAGGGATAGTAAAGCCTCCAGGGTAACCAGTAGAGAATGCCAGTGCCTTGGACTCTGCTGAGGAATCATTGGGCTGGTCCTCCCCACCATCTGGCTCTGGTTTTTTGGCGGGAGGAGGTCCACTAACTAATCCTCCATTTATGACCTTCCTCTCAGCTTCCTTCTGCTTCTGCTCTGCCAGGAATCTCTCCTCAGCATCTGCAAGGTAGCGCTGGATCATCTCCTCCTGATATTGGTGCCGGTGGCCCATCTTCAGGGTTCCAACAAAAATAAATTTGCCCTCCCCTTGCATTGCGATCCTCATAATGCTCAGACTTTGCATCACCTCCTGGCTATACTTGTTCCCTCCATTGCCAACGGGCTCAGATGAGGGCTTCTCAGATACAGGCCCATCCCCAGCTGCTTCCTCCTTGCCCCCTTTCCAGCTCTTCAGTGAGCTGTTCTTCTTCTTCTTCTCCAGTGTCTCGGTACCACTGCTTATTCCAGAGCCACTCCCCAGCCCCCCAGGCTTGGGGCCCTTGCTATGCATCAGGCCTCCCATGTTCTTCTTAAGCTTGCTGCCCAGGGTCTTGCCAAAGCTGCCCAGTTTGTTAGCCACAGAGTCTGCTCGCTTCTTGTCCTTCTCCCGGTCTCGCTTCGACTTCTCCTTCCGCCTGCTGCCCTCGTTGCCAGTAGAGCTGCTGCCAACTGACTCCTTGTCTGAGTCCCCGGACTCAGGAGTGGACCTGGGCTCGTCTCCAGCTGTGGCTGTGGGGGACTCGGGCTGGGCCAGAGGAGCCTGTAAGAGAGCAGCACTGACAGTTACCTCACTGGGCTGGTGTGGGGAAGCTCCCCCCCCCAACATGGGACCTGTCTAACAGCTGACACGGCTCCCTGTGGCCTCTGTCAGGGATCGGGACACAATAAAGGGTGGAAGCCCGGTTAGTGTTTTTGTCACCTCGATGTAAGTTAGGTTCATCTGGGAAGAGGGAATGTCAGTTGAAGAGCTGCCCCCATCATTCTGGCAAGTGGGCAAGTCTGAGGAGGCTATTCTTAATTACTGACTGAGGTGGGAGGGTCCAGCCCATGGTGGGTAGTGCTACTTCTGGGTAGGTAGTCTGGGGTTGTGTGAGAAAGTAGGGAGAGCAACCTAGTAAGCAGCATTTCTGCCCTCACTTGCCTCAATGATGGCATCAGAACCCTCCTTCCTCCCCATGTTACTCTTCTGGTCATGGTCTTTACCACAGCAATAGGGTAGCTAACTAGGATGGGTGGGAAGTGCACCAGGAACTCCATCCTCGGAGCGACTGTCTAGCTCCAGAGAAGGACTACAGATAAGACAAGGACCACTCAGGAAGCCACCAGCCTTCTCTGGCTTCAGCCAGGTGCCATGGGCCAAGAAAAGATCTGATGTCTAAGTTTCCCTCCCTCAGGTTCAATCTCCCTCCTTCTGTAACAAGGAGGTCCAAAGGGAGCCTGAGGGCTTCACAGCAATGAAGCACTGTAATCATAGCCTCTGGGTGAGCAGGGGTGCTTGCTCGCTCTCTCTCTCATTTGAGACAGGATCTTGTTATATGATCCAGAGTAGTCTAGAACCCATAATCCCCTTGCCTCAGTTTCCCAAAAACACTGAGGTTACAGGTGTTTGCTACTTTGCCTGGCTGGAAAGATATTTTTTTGCAGATACCAGTATGTTCATTATTACAAGTCTGTGTCAGATTCTGTTCAGGAAGCCTTAAGTAACCACAAACACCCAAGCTTGAGCGTTGCTCTTATACATTCCGTACTCCGGAGTTCAGAGCTTTGTCTTCGCTCCTGAACTCATGACCGGGAATTCTCTTTCTAGTGCCCAAAACAGATCTACCTGAAGGGGGAGGGGCAGAGATCTCAACCTACTAAGAAAAAAGAGAAGAAAGGTTTCTTAAGGAATGTAGTTTAGTATTAGAAAGCAGAGTCTGGGTCTAGGATGTCACTCAGTGGTGAAGCACACGCCTAACATGTGGAGGTTCTGGGTTCAATCTCCAGTAGAGTCAAATAAGAAAGTAGAGAGTGACTGGAGACAGGCGGGCCAAAAGGAAAGTGATGAGGACATGCTCTGGAGTCATCATAAACTGTACTAGGACATATTTGCAGCGGAGCTCATGGCTGTCTTTGTTCTTCCTGTCACTGACAGTGAGGACACACCAAGGGCTACGATGTCAACAGCCTTCACCTGTGCATCAGATGACAGTGGGATCCACTTCACATTCATATAGCTATGCAGCAGATGTAATTTGACCTCCAGGGACAGAATTATACTGTGAAAAGGAGATAAAAAATTAAACAGCTATTACTTCAAAGGTGACGAGTCCTCTGAAAAGGACTCACAACAGTGTCCAGAGAGCAGATAGCAAAAAGTAGCCACCATCCCTGCTGTGACATCACTTAGCAGATCTGACAACCAGGTGGGACTACAGACAGCTTTGGTTTTCTTTTCGTTTTAAAGAAAGGGGCTCACCATGCAGTCTGAGCTGGCCCTGAACTTGCAGTGGTTCCCTTGCCACAACCTCCTGAGCGCTAGATGAGGTGTTGGCCACTATGCTCAGCTCTAAAAACCTCAGCCAGCTCCTAAAACTGTAAAGACCCAAAGGAAAGCAGTGGTGAGAGGTAAGGGCCCGTGTTTACATCCTATCTCTGCAGGCATGGAGGGAAGGAGGAGGAGGCAGCTCTGAGAGGTGAGAAAGGAAGCATTTTCCTTGCTATCTAAATGCCAGAAAGATGGGCAGACACTTTGACCACTCTGACTTTGGCTGAGAATGGGATTTGGTTGTCTTGCTTTTCCGACCAATTATTTGGGGATTCTAGGATATATCAGGCAGGAATACTCTCCCTGCACTAAGAAAAGAAGAAAAACAAAGAGCCGGGTGTTCCAGTGCTCAGCTTGCCCTTCATCTCTCCACCTTTCCAATAAACTTGGGCGGATTAAGCTAAGAAAGAAAGGTGGGTGCATGGCCCTGCATGGTAGAAAGACCTCAGCTACAATGTACAGAAAGGCTAAACTCCCTCACCTGGCCAGTCGGACATTGTCACTGTCATCTTTGCCCCACTCCCAGCTCCTTCCTGGGTCCACAGCAAAGTGCAGGGGCAGCAGCTTATGCTCTGAATCTGTGAGTGGGATCACAGCTGGGGAGGAAAAAACATGCATCAGGAAGTCTTTCTGAGAAGAGCAGAAGGCAAATGGACATACACTGACTTCACAAACTCCTATGCGGGCCTAGGACTAACTGTTTAGTCCATCCACCCTCAACTCTTACAAGTGAATTACATTAAAAACCAGGAGGCCTCCACAGACAGGTGCAGCAACACAGCCCTTAGAAGGCCAGAACCTTAGTACAGCCCTTTAATCTAGAACAGGAACAGACACACCTTTTCCACCAAATCACTCCCTCTTTTTAGAGCTGAAAAATCTTATTAATATTGCATGGCTTGGTTTAAAAAACAGAAACAAAACCTGGCACTGTCTGGTCTTAGCTATCGTTTCCACTTTAGAGTAAAAACCAGACACAGGCACTGGACCCTCACCTTGTTCCTTGGCACCGTCCTTCTGCTCCATGGACACAAGCGCAGAAAAGTGGGCCTGGTCATAGGCAAGCACCAGAGGGGATCGGTGACACTGGCTGGCTGGGACCTCCAATGGGAGATAGATCCCTCCAAACGGAATAGGGGCAAATGCTGTAGGAAACCACAAAGGTTGTTATTACTAAGGCCAGGCACAGTTCAGCCTCTCTACCCCACTTCTCTCTTTTTTTAAGATTTATTTTATTGTTTTAAATCATGGGTATTCATGTGGTTGGTAGGGCATGCATACAGGTTCCCTGGAGATGGAGTTTACAGACAGCTGTGACTATCCAATGTGGATACTAGGAACTAAACCTAGGTCGCCTGCAGAAGCATGTCAAGCTCTTACTATCAAGCCATCTCTCCAGTCCCTCAATCCCATTTTCAATTGAGCATCCCATCTCCATCAATCCCAACAGCTTTCATTTGAATCTCTGAGACTTTCTCACTGTTGTAATGTAAACCTTCCACCCCAAGAGTCTTATATATCTCCTTTCCTGTCTTCCTGCTGTGTTCAGCCCTCTGCGACAGTCTTGAGGAAGAATGACAGGGCTGACAGGCTGACTCACCTTCCCCTCCAGAGTCCCTCAGCATGGTGTCTGCCACGACCACTATGGGCCTCTTGAGCACATGAGCAAGAACAAAGACATGGAATTCCTCTAGGCTCTCATACACGGGCTCCTCTGAACTCTCCACTCTACAATTACAGGGGAGAGAATGGAGGGGGTGCAGCAGAAGGAGAAGGAAGAACAAAACCAGAGTCCTGAGTGCAGCTCCAAAGGGGGCAAAGACCGCCCTGAAGATTATTCTGTGCTACCTGGTTGGTCTGACTCCCACTTTACCACAGATCACGAAATCCAAAAGAAGCTACAGAGTTGAAACCATGTTACAAATCTGGAAGTAAGGGGCTGGTTGGTGGCAAGGGTAGAGGTGCTTGCCACCATGACTAATGACCTAAATTCAATCTCTGGGACTCATATGGTAGACAGAAGGAAAGAACCAGCTGGTGACTGTTTTGTGACCTCTACTGTGATGCACATGGGCACTTACCAGTTTTCCACAAACACACACAAAATAAATAAGATTAAACAGTCTGGAGGTGACCCCCTCTTACATTTCTTTATTCATGAGGCAAACGCTTCACTCTGCTTCCCTGACCACCAACCACAACTTACACAACACATGTCACAGAAAATAAACCTCTAAATCCCCCTTTGTTCTCTTACTTAAAGAACAGCAGCTTAAGTAAAGTTTGTAAACTTTGTTCTTTTTATTACTTAGCTTCAACCACTTTCTGGCTGGTTCAATCTCATCTCCTATGTGGCTATGTGGCTCTTGTATATCAACTTGTAATCTCCTGTATGTATCTCCTGTATATCTACCTACCACTCTGCCTATTCCCACACTTCTGGCTTGGATTATTTCTAAAGACTTCTCCACTCTCACTTCCCCTTCCATTTATGCACAGTCACTCATGAATCTCATGCTTAAACTCCAATGGTCCTCCCCATCTCCAAACCCTAGTCAACACTAGAGCTTGTTAGAAACTCAGATTTCTGGGCATTACCTCATTCCAACTCAACCAGAACTTCTTGTGACAGAAAAGCTCAAAACTCTGCATGTTAAATAATCAGTACAACAGAGGGTTAGGAATGTAGATGAGTGGTAAAGAATATGCTTAGCATGCTCAAGACCCTGGCTCCAGTCCCCAACAGCAGAGGAACCCATCACCCTTCTTCAACAGTTATAAGTACATGGGCAATGTCATTTTACCTACACCTCAATCCAATTCCTTATCCCTTCCCACCCCAATCTACTCTGCTGGATTATTTCATCCATATATATTTAGTTTCTATGTTCAAAAATGACTCCTTTTGGAGGCAGGAGACAGCTCAGCCATCAAGAGCAATGACTACTCTTCCAGAGGAGCAGAGTTAATTCTCAGCATCTGCATGGCAGTTTGCAACCACCTGTAACTCTAGTTCTAGGGAATCTGGCTTCCTCTTCTGGCCTTTCATGACACTACACGCATGTCACAGATAGAGGTGCAAGCACACACGTGTACACACACAACACACATACACACACAAACTAAATTTTAAAAAGGCTCCCTAAGAATCAAACAACCACAATACCTTTAAAAATCACACTTAACACTGTTCATTTTCCCAATCTTCTTATCAATGCCCACACATTCCAATAGATATGTTTTATGAGTGTCTTTGTAAGTCTCTTGTTCCTTTTCCTTGCAATTTATTTATTTAGATGCTGAGCCACCTCATCTACTGTTTTCCAAGTCTATACAGGACATAAGCTGGACCCTTCACATGGTCCGAGAGAAGTCTCAGCGTAGCAAACAAATGACAGTTACCTGCCCCATCTGGCCCTCTGCTCTGCCTTCTTTCCAGAGCCACACTGTGTTGCTACACACCTCTGTGCCCTTGCCATGGAGTCTCTCTCATTCCAACGTCTGCCTAGCACAGAGCTCTAGATCTGGGGCTGGAACTCCCCCACTTAGTCACACTTACCCACCAGCACTGGCTCCGTTGGTACCTAGATGCATTCTGGGTTCACTTGAGGCAAGCTTGATCAATTCGTTCCATTCCTTCTGCCACTCCTCTTCGGTATACACCAGTCCTGACTATGAAGGCACACTGGTCATCAGAGGTCAGGCTTTCCAGGGAATCCACCCCAACTCTCCCACTGTTATGTCCATTCTATCTCCTAGCTCTTGGTTTACACTTTCACTAAGTCAAATTTCCTCTCCTTTTCAGAGTCAAGACCTATAAAAATGGTCAGTTTTGAGACAGATTCTCACTGTACAGCCATGGCTGACCTGGAACTCCCTCTGCAGTATGTGACACCATGCCTATCTTGTTTCTTTCTGAGACAGAATTGTACGTATTGGCATTGAATTAGCTACGTATTAAGGCTGTGATTCTGGTCCTCCTGCATCTATTGCCCAAGCACACGCCGCCATGTCCAGTTATCTCACTCATGGTAATCTGAGTCCTATTTCTGTTTCTACGCTACTGCCCCAGACACACAATCAATGGCCTCTGGTTCTCTCTTTTCGCAGCCTTTGCCATGTTCCACTTTAACACGGCATGTTTGTTTTTTCTTTCTCTGGACCCCTCACTATTAGAGCCTTGCTGTTCTCTAGGTGATCTTCTCACAGGTCATAACCACAGCTACTCCACTTCTGCGCTCACGACTCCAGAATCAACCTTCTCAAGGTCTATGCTCACATATCCAGGGAGTCACAGATCTGCAATTCCTTTTCTGTCACTCACCCACACTTGCTGCCTCTGTCAACAACAATGAAGCATGAACTGCAATGTATCTCCCTCTGGTTTTCCGAACTCTTCAGATCCATTCCTATAAGGCTCAGTATTCTTATTTTTCCAGTGATCATTTTTACTGCCCCCACCCTCTCTCACTGGCCTTCCCTCTATCAGAGCTGCTCCTGACTGGCACTACCTCACACTCTGGTTTTTTACCATAAGTTAGTCCTGCTGCCTGTAATGACCATTCCCCATGCACCTGAGGTAAATCAATTCTTCAACTTTCATAGCAAAGCTCTCCTGAGAATTCTTCCTTAAACCCTTTCTGATTCTCTCAAGTGTTCCACAGAGTTCTGTCATAGACATGATATCTGAATTAGGTGTAGTGACACACACCGAAGCATGCAGACACAGACAGACCCCTGAGTACTGGCCAACCAGTGAGACTGAAAAACCAAGGGAAACAAGACACCACACCTGCTTTGCTATGCTTTCTGTCTCTAAAAGTTTTTATTCTACTGCTCTACAAGAAAGAACCATGTCTTATGCAACATGGCCCAGTGCCTATTATGTGACCAATAATCAATAAATCCTTGCTAAGTTATAATTTTTATTAAAGAATTGTGTATAGAAATACAAATAATTTGTTTTGTCTTCTTGTTTTCTGAGTCAAGGTCTCTATTCTGGCCTTAAACTCACAGAATCCTCTGGACAGATGTGCCTTCACATCCAGCCAAACAGCTTTAAGACTGGCTTTAGGACTGGGGATGCAGCTTAGGTGGTAGAGCGCTTGTCTAGAATTGGGAAGCCCTAATTCTGATCTGCAGTATCAGAAAAACTGGGTGTGGTGGCACACTCCAATAATCATGGATAATCCTGGCACTTGGGTGGAGGCAGGAAGATGAAAAGTTTAAGATCATCCTCAGCTACAAAGTAAGTTGGAGGCCAGACCGGGCTAATTAAGACACTGCATTTATTAAAAAAAAAAAAAAAAAAAAAAAAGAAGAAGAAGAAAGAAAATTTGATTTGAAAGATAAGTTTACCTTATCAGTATTTTTTGTTTAGCATTAAAGCTGAGTTTCACTGCTCAACTACACCCTGACAGATAAATGTGTGCAATCCCACTGGGAACATGAGCAGCGCCAGAACAAGTATAACGAGGGTCAGAGCTATGTGAGCGAGCTTTACTTTAATAAAAGGGCAATGCAACGGTTATGTCTGGAATGCTCTTGTCATTTTGACACACACCCAGGAGGACCCCACTCATTCCTCCTCTCCCTGTTCGTCGATTCCCAGTGGGTTTTGGCTTTTTGAGACCGGGATTCTCTATGTAGCTTGGCTGACCTAAAACTCACTCTGTAGACAGGCTGACCTCGAACACAGAGACCCACCTGCCTCTGCCTCTCCAGTGCTGGGATCAAAGGTGTAGGCCACCACTGACTTTTTTTTTTTTTTTTTTTTAAAGACTAATTTTATTTTATGCATGTGAGAATTTTTTCTGCATGTATGTATGTGCACCACATGCTTGCTGGTGCCCAGTGAGGTCAAAAGAGGGCATTGGTTCCCCTGGAACTGGAATTAGGACAGCTGTGGGTCACCAGAGCTCCTCTATAAGAACAAGTGCCCTTCACAGATGAGCTAACTCTCTAGCCCCCGCTTCCTGTTTTAATACATATAGCCACTAGGTGGCAGACACTCCCAACAAGTTTTATCCAATTTCAACACAAAACAAGGAGGCTCAGAAAGTAAGAACTAATTTAATTTGAATTTAGGTATCATAAAACTCAAAGCATCTTGGGTCATCACCTTCCTGTGCCCATCTTTCTCCCAAGGTAAGAGATGAAGTCATCAAAGTTCAAGCAAGACAATCATGCATGACACCTTTCCAATGAGACTTTTATTATGCCTATCAAAGAAGTAAACGGATTGCTCCTTCACTAGCCTCTAGTCTGCGTCTGTCCACAAGCCCAGAAGAATGGGCATAACATAGAAGGAATTTAGGTGTTTCAGGTTCTCTTGGATAAGCATTCTCCAAGTCTAATCCCATCTTTAGAGTAACTGCAGTAGATGTAATCATCAGAATTAAGCACACTGTCATCCCACTTAATAGCTGCCATGTTCTGCTGAGGTCTTTCCTTGTTCACAGTGTGGTCAAAGCTGACTACTATTTGGTTTGGATTCCAAACTCTAGGCCAGCTTGGATCAAGCTCAGGAAAGGCAGTTTTCTGCATGGTCCAGCACCCCAGCTTTGAGGGATATAAAAAGTGTCAATTTGCAGCCAGATGGTAGCCCACACCTTTAACCATAGTACTCAAGAGGCAGGGTCAGGTGGATCTCTGTGAGTTCAAGGCCAGCCTGCTCTACAGAGTGATTATTACCAGGACAGCCAGAATCACACAAAAAACCTTTATCTCAGAGTAGGAAAAAAATAATAATAATGCCAATTTGTGGGTTTTGCCCCCTGTGGATTCTATCTTTAGAGCAAAAATGGTAGATTAAGGAAATGTCTATGATTCCTTCCCCCCCCCCCCCCCCCCAGTGTTTCTCTGGCTGTCCTAAACCTGGAATTCACACAATGGAAAGAGAGAAACAACTCCCACAAGTTGTCCTGATCTTCACACACGCACTGTAGTAATGCATGCAACCCTCCAAAAAATGAATGAATACTCTACCCTCATTAAAAAAAAAAAAACCTACAAAACCCTATGAAATTATCATAGCTTATTAAAACAATAAGACAAAACCCTCTCCACTAAGAACTACTGAGCATCTGTAAATGGCTCAATGCTAGAAAGCACAGGTTTCTGTGGCAGGTAGAGGCCTCAATTTGCAGGTCTTAGCTGATCAGAAGGCATCTGTCCTATGACATTAGTGCATATTCTGCGATTTTGAGGAGTACAGAGGAGGACACAATCTTCAGCACTAGGAGACTTTGGAAACAGGAGCTCCACCCAGGCTCACCCACCTCTTTATTCTGCTGTGTCTGCTGCCACCTCCAGCGCCTCTTCAGTGCTTCCTTCTCCACACCCTTCTCCATTAGAGCATACAAAGCTTTCCTCAGCACCAAGTCTCTATCATGGAAACCCCACATTCCTGTGGAGAAAGCAAGGCATAGGGTACTTTTCTTGACTGAGCTCCACTTAGTAAGCTAGCATTTGCTTTGTGGTGACAGGGATCAAACCCAGGACTTAAAAAAAAGATGTGGGTTATAATATATTTCCCAAATTCCTGAGAGGAAGCCTTCACTCCTCAGCAAATCTAACAAACCAAAATACAACATCTAGTGACACTGATATGGCACCACACAGCCATCAGCTTCAGTCATGAAATGGTTAGAAAATGGGGACCTCTTCCAAAGCTAAGAACAAATATACCAAGTTTTGAGTAGGCTTAATAACTCAAAGTAAGTGTCACAAAGACCAGTTAGAAGAATAATTAAGTATAATTTTGCCACCTACATGTATATAGCCACACAAACTTTGTTTACTATGCTCATTACTCCTTTGGCTTGGTTCAGAGTGGAGCCTAAAGTAACCCTGTGCTCTCCCATCTCTAAAGACAGTAGCCAAAGCAAGGCTTTCCCATCTCCCTAAGTATTGCTATGAGCCATCACTTCACCTGAGATGAAGTGTGGTGAGATGAAATCCTATACACCATACTTGACTCAGTTGCTTTCATCCTACAGAAGAGGGAGGACCGGCTAGTTTCAAGACTCACCAAGAGAGGCTGCATGCAGGAGGCAGTTCCCATCTCCAGTAGTTGCTAAAGGTAGCAGCCTCTGACAGGTGGAGTCCACACTGACCCACCAATTCAACCGCCCTGCAGATATGACAGAGAGAAGAAGAGAGAAGCAGATTAGGAAGACAGCCCACAATAAAACTACTTTTTTTCTCTCCCGAGACAGGGTCTTGCTACACAAACCAGGTTGGCTTTGAACTTATGATTCTTCTGCCTCAGCTTCCCATCAAGATACTGCATGCTCTGCATGTCATTGTTATTTATTTATTATTTATTTATTATTATTATTTTGAAACATGGCCTCATGTAGCTGAGAGTGACCTTTGAACTCACTATGTAGCTAAGGCTGGCCTTGAACTCCTGATACATCTGCCTCTACATTCTTAGTGCTGAGATTATAGGAATATAGTATTAAGCCCAGCCTCTGTGACTCTGTATCTTCTTTACTTACAGTTAGAATCTGTCAAGCATGACCGGTTAGATCACAGGTCTTAAGGAAGGACAGTTTTGTTTCATGGGCTCATTAGACAATGTATGATATATATGTTTGTTTATCACAATTGGTGGAGAGGTACATACTTCTGGCATCTAGTACACAGAGACCAGAGAGAACATTATCTTATATTCAAAATTATATTTATTGAAAGTATCCCAGATCATTTACATATGTGACAGCACTCAGCAGATGTGTGGTATGACTTTAAAGTTACAGAGAAAAAAGAAAAAGTATATAAAACACCCAAGTAAATTAGACTCAATTGTGAATAGCAATCTCAAAATTGCCAATTCATTATTTACAGGAGGGAACTATTTTACAAATGACATTTAAAATTTTGTTTTCTTGAGCAATTAAAAAGTTTATAAAAAGTAAAAAAAAGGCTTATAATTTCACTATCCAAGATAACTTGCTAACTCCTAAAAAGAGTTATGGTTAATACAGATGGGTATAAAATGAAGAAGCTCCTTTTCCATGCCCCTACTTCCAACTTCCAATATTCCTTCCACTGCAACTTTAAACAAATTTGTATTTATTTGTCATGTGTATTAGTGTTTTATCTGCATGTATGTCTGTGTCCCACATGAACTCCTGGTGCCCTCAGAGGACAGAAGAGGACACTGGGTCTCCTAGAACTAGAACCACAGCAGCTGTAAGCTGCCTTGTGAGTACTGGAAACAAAACCTATGTCCTTTGGAAGAGAAGTGCTGAGACATCTCTCTAGCCCCCATGGGGATTTGATTTTATTTTTTGAGACAGAGTTTCACTATGTAGCTATGGCCAGCCTGGAGCTTGCTATATAGACCAGGCAGACCAGAATAGTCTCAAACTCATAAGAGATCTGCCTGCTTCTATCTCTAGAATGCTGAGATTAAATAAAGGTATACACCACCAAGTCTGGCCCTTTTCAATCTCCACCATCTCCACAAAGCTATTTTAATACCTAAGTTCTTCCCAGAATTCCCAACTATCATAGTGTTTTATTAGATTTAGTCTATGAGTATGTAGCAATGACACACATAATACAGGTCCCAGCACCTGTGTGGGGCTGAGAGGACAGCCTGTGGGAGTCAGTTCTCTTCGCCACACCTGTGGGAGTCAGTTCTCTTCACCACAGTGTGGGTCCCAAGGATCAGATTCAAGGAGTCAAGCCTTGGTGGCAGATGCCTTTATCCACTGAGCTATCTTGCTGACCCAAATGAATTTTAATACTGATTTAAAATGAACTAGATTGTAAAGGTAAGTAAATCTGGGGAAAGATTCAGATGAATGAATGTGACTTTTAATGCATCATCTACAGCCTTGGTCCTCTGTGTTTGCAAAGGTGCTCCATCACCAATTTCAGTCAGTCATATTTGTTCATATATTGAATATTTTGGGTATTGGTTACTAAGCCCTTTACATACATATCTAGTTTCCCATCTATTAAATAGGAACTTTCCAAAGTGTCTAATGTTTATTTCTGCCCCTCCCCCAGACCTGGCTAATTGTATTCTCTCTCTCAGTATCTGACTGACCCTTATCTTTGACAGCAATCAGATCACACAATCAGAAAGAGGCTACTGATTAAAGCTGGTCCCTTTATGTGGCTGTAGGCAGAGACAAAAGGAGATATCACTGAAAGGGATATATCCACTGACCTGCCTGTTCCAAGGCGACCAGCATGGACTGCTCAATGAGGTCCCTCTCTATGAAGCTTCGGAAGTCTTCTTTGTACACAGTGAGATCTGGAAGCTGGAAGGCACAGATGGGCATTTCCAGGGGGTGCTCACTGCTCCCCCCACCCCCACCATTGGAGGAGACATGGGACCGGGCCAGGGAAACAATGCTGGAACTGGCGTGGGAGATGCCCCTAGACAGGCGTTTTTCTGCAATGAGAAATGGAGTCACCTTAGAATATATACAACCCACTCTGAGCGCTCTCCACAGATGGAGGGGGTTACCGCTTGACAGTTTCCAGCCAAGGAAAAACTGTACCTAACCAGCTACTTCTGAACTTACATAGTATTTTTTTCTTACGCTAAATACAAATGGAGAAATACACAACATGGCATTTTTGTAGACACAGTAATACCAAAAATGTATTCATCTTTCTAATCTTGTCTGGGGGTCCCCAACTTTCCTTTTCCTATGACCTTTCTTTGACTCCCATTTCTGGGTCATTTTTTAGTGGAAAGAACAATTAAGAGAAAATGGGCTCTCATCAGGCTGGATTTAGCCAAACAATCACTCCAGTAACCCATAGGACCTAGAGGATGTAGAAAGGATCTTCATTATAGAAAAGAAAATGACAGTGTCATCAACACCTATACTACTTACTATAACTTTTATTAGTATTAAAATTTATCAGAAATTTACAGAGACAGTCAAATTTTAATATGCCAAAGAACAAAACACTAATGTAATGTCACCTGCAATGCCCTGGCCCATGTAATATTATAAGCAAAACTTGTCAGTGTAATATTATGTGCATGTACAGCTTGAAGTACATGAGTGATTATCACAAGGGGACAGGAGCCCTAATGCTAGGCACCTGTCCTCCTCAGATACTAGCCAGAAATGATGTAAAGCAAGCAAGAACTGTCTCAGCTCATTTATAGATAGTTCCAGAGTATCTGCTGGGTTTGACTGGGAAGAGAGTAAGGAATGAAACCATCTCTAGAGGAGCACAGAGGCTTTCCTGATCCACATGCAAAAGCTGAGTCCTCAGTTCAAGCAATACCTTGAACGATGTCATCCTGTCTCTGTAGGATCGGTCGAGAAGGGCGAGTGGACTCTCTATCAGAACACCCTTTTTCAGGGGTCTTAGAGCAACTACTCTCTCCACTAAAGGGTGGGGACAGGCTCTCAGCATGGACTTGGCGTAGCTGTTCAAAATCACTGAGGGCAGCACTCACATCCCAGTTCTTTCCTAACAGGAGAAAAAAAACAGAACAAAACAAACAAACACAAAAAACCATTAGAAACCTAGAGTATTATAAAACTTGGGTAAGACAGACGTTCTAACTATCCTAGCACAAATAAGCAAGCCAGGTATGGCAACACAAGCTTCTAATGCTACAACTCAGGAGGCTGAGGCAATCTGGGTTTCACAACACATCATAACAAAAATAAACCTAGTAATGCCAGGCAGTGGTGGTACTTTAATTCCAGCACTAGGGAGAAAGAGGCAGGCAGATCTCTGAGTTCGAAGTCAGCCTGGTCTAAGCAGGGCATCTAGAGCTACACAAAGAAACTCTTGTCTTGAAACAACAAAACAAACAAACAAACAAACCTGGTAAGAACATACTAATGCACACAACAATTCTATTTTAACTTTCTTATCTACTTTAATTTCCTTCAGTCTGAAATACCGTTCTTTATTGTTTATTTCCTAGGTAAGCTATACAATGGTAGAAACTCAGTCTCTAAACTAAAGGCCTTCAGAGATTTAGTCACCTAAAAGGAAACTCCTTTTACAGATAAAGGAGACAAAGCCGCCATCTATCTGTACAAGTGCTCAGTAGCTGAAGTAGATGCCAGGATGTCTTAAACCACCTAAGTATATACAAAGTGCATGTCTCAAGTGAAGAGTTTCTAAATGCACAGCGCCAAAAGGAGCTGTAGTGCTCCTACCTTAAAAGCAGCTCTCTATCTCAAAGACCCTCTGGTGATTTTCTCTAGTTAAATCACTTAATACATGTTGACAAACTGTTCGCACTGGTGTTACTCTAGCTGCTGCACCTTGGTTTAACTTATCATCTAGTATCCTACATCTCCAATCCACTCAAAGGATCCCATGAGATTCAGTTTCCTAAAGCACAGTTCAAATCACGTTAATTCTATGCTCATGGCTCATCACTACTATAGAATGTTCTTTGACCACCAAATGGCCTCTCCTATCTCCTAGTTTTTTTCTCTGTGCTATAATTTTACTTATTTATGAAAATATAGCTAATTACACTGGTATGTTGTGTAGCTGTTTCTTCCCGGTCCATCCTTCTTGGATACTAGGCCTGCACACAGCATACATTCATACATACATATATGGCAGGCACTCAACATACATATAAGACCAATTTTTTTAACACCCCACCTTGGCAGGAAGATGATAATGAGGTTAATGACGTTCACAGAGTTTGTCCTCTGCCCAAGGATATATAAGCATTTAACAATTACTGAGAAGACAGACTCTTTGGTGGTATAGCTGCCTAGTTATCCATGTGCTAGGCAGGCTACCCAAGCTCCTAAAATAACCTCAATAAGTTCTGGTTCAGCAGGCCCATCTTGGGTGAGATGGCTTTTATGGTCAGCTCCCTCTATCAGGGATGGATAGAAATAGACATCCCCAGGAAACATCATGCGATGCTGTCCTGACACAGTGTTGTTCTGAAGCCTAAATGAGCCAAAAGCACATAAAATAGTGCTTTATATGCAGAACCCTACATGCATGAACTGCTGCAATTGTACTCTCTGTTCTAACCGTCCAGTTAAGCTACACTTAAGTCTGACACCGTTCAACTCCCTTTCTTCACTCTGTTCCTATACCATGCCACCAGGCTCTCTCCGGTGACTATTCTTTTTTTTTTTTTTTTTTTTTTTTTTTTTAAATTTATTTATTTATTATGTATACAGTGTTCTGCCTGCATGTCTGCCTATAGGCCAGAAGAGGGCACCAGATCTTACTACAGATGGTGGTGAGCTGGAATAGAACTCGGGTACTCTGGAAGAGCAGCTAGTGCTGTTGACTGGTGAGGCACCTCTCCAGCCTTCCACTGACTATTCTTATTGCACAGAAGACTCTCCTCCAGTGATCTACATAGGTGAATCTTTGTAAACTTCAGGTATCTTCTCAAATATCACGTTCTTAGTAAAGTCTACTTTGACTGCCCAGTTTAAAATCACATGTACTTCATTACACTCTGTTCATCATTTTCAAAACAGTCCATACCCTAGAACATACCTTATAATGTATATAATTACCATACTTACTTACTGACTGTCTTTCCTACTACACTAGGGTAGGGATTTTTGTTTGGTTCAAGCATCCAGAACAATACCTAGTAACTAGCAGAGACTCAATAAATAAATATTAGATGAATAAATGGAGAGCATTTCTCCTAAGTCAATGTATTCATTAATATATAACCTGTTTTGAGAACTGGATGCGGATTCCAACTGTCATGAAAGTTCCTTAATCACCAGCCCCTCTTAACACTAGGCATGTCCAGGACAGAATGCTAACCATCTTCTCTCCAAAACTAAGTCACAATCCCTGCAGGTCCAAGCCTTCAGTTTCAGCTCCTCACTGCTGCTCTGACCCACTCTCTTTCCCTCACCATCCAGTTAGTCCTCAGGGTTGTTTAAATATCTCAGATCCACTCCTTATCTGTTTTTATTGTCTCTGTCCTACTCAAGTCCTTGGTCTTTGGTGTTTTGAAATGAGCCTCTCTACTCCTAATCTTTCTTCTTCCCAATCTGTTCTCCGTACAAGCAAATTTACTTTTTGTTGTTTTGTTTGGAGTCAGGGCTAGTCTTAAATTCACAGAGATCTGCCTGCCTGTCTTCCTGAGTGCTGTGATCATGTGACATCATGCCCAGGGAAGAACTGACTTAAACACACACACACACACAGACACACACACACACACACTCACACACACACGAGAAAGAGACAATAGCAAAGTTTCTTTGATTTCCTTTCTAAATTGTACCTTTTCAAAAATTCACTGATTTTTTTTAATTTTATGTGTATGAATACTTTGCATGTATGTATGTGCATCACATGCCTGTCTGGTGTCCAAGGAAGCCAACTAGAGTTGCATACAGATGTGAACTACCATGTGGGTCCCGAGAACTAAACCCAGGTTCTCTGTAAAAAAGCATCAAATGTTCTTAACTACTGAGCCATCTCTCCAGCTACTGATTTATATCTAAACCCAACAACTTATCTCCCTTCTCACCACATTGTGGTCTTAGTCACAACATCTCTCACCACAGCTATAGCAATATTCTGTTTTTACCATGGGCCACCTTCCAATATAATCCTACTGGAACAGATTAAACCCCCAAACTCTAAAAGCTATTAAAAAAAAAAAAAAACTTCACTTACTGTGAACTTAGGGTATAAATTCCTTACTATGGCCAACAAAAGTCCCACGTTCTGCTTCCTGTCCACCTACCTGGCTCCCTTTACTCCTGATTCTAAATTACATCAATCTTTCTCTCCTCCAGGGTCGTCCTGACTTAGAGCTGGTCAGAGCTCCATCTTCACTCTCAATCACTCTCCTTTTTTAAACATGTGTGTTAATAACGTGCAAAAAGTAATTTCTAACATTCTAAAAACCTGTCAAGGTTCAAATCCTATGTAACTTCACTGAACCTCTGTTTTCAAAGTTTTAACATGGCAGTTGAGAGGACACATCTCAGTCAGGCACACTGCACGGACACTGACACACATTAGAAGAGGATCGTTTCATTTTCTTTTTCCCTTAATTTTGAGCGTGTTGTTAGGCATGTCTATGGTATGTGTGTGTGTGGTGTGTGCATACAAGTGCATACAGAGGCTAAAGCAGGTGTGTGGTATATATGTGTGGTGTGTATATACAACAGTGTAGAGGCTACAGGTCAAGATCAGGTGGTTTTCCTTGTGATTATGATTTTAGTGAGCTGATCTAGCTTTCTCCTTGGATTACCTGAACATAAATAAACTCATGATCAACAAAGCTCTCCAATACATACAAGGTGAAGGGGGGGTGGATTTTAAACTATAGTGGGTCACACAAAGCAGATAATTAGAAACAACTTATATGGAGGGCCTATAGTATACGAAATATTTTTCTGATCACCTTAAATATTCCAAATCACCCTCATTACAAATATAACATCTCATTCTCTCCTTACCTTCCAGAAGATCCCGGGCTAGCCCTGGCTCTGCACCTGTGGAACGAACAAAATCCGACAGGACAGCATCCATGTCCAGGGTCATGGGATCATCAAGTCCTCTCAGTCAGCAGGATGTGAGCAGAACAGAGATCAAAATCCAGGCTGTGACCTGAGGAGAAGATAAGCACAAGGCTCAAGTCATAAAGCAGCAGCTTCTTACCAAACGGCAAACTATTCTGGTTCCTTCATTCTAGCTGGATTTTGAAACAAAGGAGTTTAAAAATTTATGAAGAATTACATTTAATTTTCTCATTAAAAATAATGTCTTAATGCCTACAATAATCACAAAGCTTTCCTACTGCTATTTATTTATGTATTTAAGGAGACAGGCACTAGGCACTAAAGTCAGGGCTTTCATATACTAGGAAGTACTCTATACCCACTCCAGTGCCAGGTTTGCTTCTCTAGTTTAAAGGAGGCAGCAGATTCCTGCCCTATAAAGCTTCCCAACCTGCAATGTTCCCTAGCATGGCACCATGTTCATTTCCTTTCCTGAAACATATTATTATTAAGGGGTTTTAGCTTTAGTCTTGGACACAATGTCTCATTATGTAGCTCAAGCTAACCTCAAACTTCTGTCTAACTTTTGATTTTCATATGTCAAGTTTTTGGAAGTGAGCAGCTGTGCGTGTTCTTTACTGATATACCACAGAATGAGTCAAATGACACAGTACACGGCACATTGGCCCTTAGTAGGTGTTTACTAAGCAAATGAATACTACACTGTAGATGATTTCAGGGTTGACTAATAGTCTCATGCTAGCTGAAAAAACAGGAAGGATAAAGTGAATGCTGAAACTACTTGACATAAAATAACAAGCTATTCTGTACATCTGAGTAGAGCTCCCAAAGGCTCATAACAAAAGCAACTTCAGGAACTCAGGAAACAGGCAGAATCAGAAATGCTTTTCTCTTCTAGGGATAGATGAGTGTCAGGTAAGTTTACCTGTTTAAAAAAAAAAAAAAAAAAAATCCCTTCTTTCAGACTTGACTTTAGCAGGAATTATGTCCCTGACATGACGGCCTGGTGCCAAGCCAACATTCCTCTGTGGTTAACAGTCCCAGTTGAGAAAGCAAAAATAGGGTGGGGAACAATCTCTAACCAAATTCACCAGGTCTGGAGAAGGGTTCGTGCATAAAGCACCCAAATACCCAACTGCTCCCTTCCCCCACTAGTCCCATCTTTTTGGAAAAGACAAAACCAGAATCCTTGAAAACAACAGGTGACTCAGACAAAACATTCCTGCTAAAGCTAAGGCTAAGTCTGACTCCCGAGCATTTTTCTTCACTCCTCTCCTGTCCCAGGATGTAACTTGTTTAGTGGTTTAATCTGTCCCAATTTTCTACATTCCTTGGATATAGTAAAGCAAATGGGAAATATCTGTGGGTTATAAAAATTCTAAGTCTCTAACCTGATAATTGCATTGCTTTGTTGGTAGTAGTTCTTTTGATAATTTATTTTTGAGAAAGAGAAACCATTTTCTTATAGTGCTCTAATAATACACGAGGTCGGAAGGTACGCAGTATAATTTATTCAGACCCCAGCCCAACATTTAGAAAAGTATCTACATAGTAGGCAGTATTAAATTCATTATAAACAAATGTTCAATTTTCATCTGCTTCAATATCCTAAGCACCAAGCCAAATCCCTCTGAGGTTCTTAACCTCAGAACTACATGAATAACTTCTGATCAAGCTTTCTAAAAAGTGACCCAGTCCCCTTGAAGCTTGTGCTTAAGAATTTAATTTCAACCTAGGCAAGTGGTACATATCTGCACCCAAAAGACAGAGGCAGGAGGACTGAGAATTCAAGGCTACGAAAAAAGATCCCATCTCAAAATAAATGAAGAAATGAAAATAAAAAAATTAAATGCTTTTAGAATTCATAGATGAATGAAAGGCTTTTCATCTCCTAATGCAAATGAGAATTTTCTCCAAAGTCCATTGAGTTCACCACATTGGTCATAGAACATGGGCACTGCCTAAGAAACAGCATATAAATAATCCAAAATCAAGCATCTATCTCCAAAATGAACTTCGATCTTTGCTTTTAAAAAATAAATAAGTGTGGCAGTTCTGGCCTCTAATCCCAGCACTCAGGAAGCAGAGGAAGACAAAATCTCTGTGAGTTCAAAGCCTGCTTGTTCTAGTGAGTTCCAGGACAGCCAGAGCTATGAGACCCTATTCCAATACACAGACAAATAAAAAAATAAAACCAGACATGCCACTCTGACAACTTTCTGAGAGGATGTGGAAAACCACAAACTGCACCCAGCAGAAAGGAGAGGACCCGGCTAAGCCACAGGCACACAGAAAATCTCCAGCCAGACTCAGGGTCCTGAGACATAAATGAGAATCCCTGGTGTTGTGTTGTGTGGGATTTCACAGAGACAGAAGGTAGGCCATTCACTTCAAAATATTTAAAATAAACAAATAACTCATATCTGGAGATACTGGCTCTTCAGCAAAAACGTGAAGCACTAAAGCAAATTTCTTGGCAGCACATTCTTATATCGGATTCTCCAAGTACATGGCAGGGACTGTGCCCTTCACCCAACAGGTAAGGACAGCAGCTCTTGTTACATCGCCACACCTGGCTGAAGATTCTCAAATTCCAAGTAACTTTTAGCTTTTCAAATAAAGGTAGGCAGCACTCCAATTTGTTGACTGTGTGTATACAGATTCAAACGTTAAAATCATTCAGTTTCCTAGTAAAGGGGTAATCACCAGTTACTCAATCCAAGTTAAAGACTCTTCTATTACATCTCTAGCAGCTTATCCAGTTCCCAAGTGAATATAAGCTTTGACAGAGAGCTCATTATTTTCAGCTCCAACTGTTATAAATTGTTTTCTTCTAAACAAAAGCTAAACCTGTCAGCAGTCTCCCTCCCCACCAATACTGTTCAACTAATGGTCCTTATTCTGTTCTATAAAACAACACAATTGACTCCTGAGAATGATGGACTTTTTTTAAAAGGCTCTTAAAAAATTATTTGTTATGTACACTGTGTTCTACCTGAATATATGTGTACACGCCAGAAGAGGACACCAGATATCATTACAGATGGTTGTGAGTCACCATGTGAGTGCTGGGAATTGAACTCAGGACCTTGGAAAAGCTGTCAGTGCTCTCCTGAGCCATCTCTGCAGCCTGAGCATGATATAATTTTCAAGGAGACTATTAAATCACTACTTTACATAAGTACTTGTTGGAGCACAATGTCACAACACTGCCATGAACCAGTCAGTGACAGCCTGTGGCCATCTTCCTACCTTTGTTTGCTCCCTAGGCTGCTGAGATTACATCACTCCCAGCTCCCAGCCCTTCTTCCCCATTCTGAACCTACTTTTTTATTTAGACATCAACTATCTTAACCACGTTATGAATGAGATAACATTGGGTACTATGCTCAACAATAAACATGAACAGTAAACCAGTCACAATTCCCATGCCTACAAAATGTCTGAAAAGGAAGAAGTTATAAGAGTACACATTAATTAATGTTGGAGACAGGAATGTTATCTCCTGTAAAGAGGAAAGAAAAGCCCACAGGAAGTGCTGTTTAACTAAAAACTCAACAGTGAGCAAATGGAGAGACAGTCTAGGGTGGAAGAATACTCCAATACCAAGGCACCGATCAGTGACGCGGCAGAAAATACAGAGAGGACCTAATCGGCCCCATCAGCCTTCAGATTTTATCCTAAAAGTAAAGATAAGCACTGACAGGTTGACAGGTTGTGAGCAGGGGTGAAAAATGATCAGAAATGAATTATTAAGATAGCATGCTGAGAAGAGTTTAAAGCCTTTTCGTTGTTACAATCACACTCTGATTACGGTGGGAAGAATGTGAAGGAGCAAGTAGACTAGAGGTGTGAGCTAGACTAGGGCGACAGCAGAGAGACAACGGAATAGATTCCATTTGTCCTCCAGAACTGAAAGTGAGATGGATGATTTACCATTTATATAATCTACCTCAATGCAAAAAAACTAATTTATCTTAAAGATTTATTTATTCTCCACATGCACGTATGTGTAGTGCTACATACATGTCTGGTGCTCACAGAGGCCAAAAAAGGATACTGGATCCCTGGAAACTAGAATTATAAATGGTTGTGAACCACCATGTGTGGGAGCTAGAAACAAACTCAGGTCTTCTATAAAAGCAGCAAATGCTCTTAACCATTAAGCCATCTCTCCTGCTCAAAACCAAGTTTCCTTATCCTTCGGGTTTATCTATCCAACTTGGATAGCTCGTCTACTCACTTTCTCTACCACTAGATGGAGTGACTGAGCAAAAAATAAATCAAATAATTCTGTAGATCAATATAACAAAGTATATTTAGTTTTCAACAAAACATTGTATTTTACTTGACTTTGTTACTCCAAGCAATTGACTCAAGACCATCCCACACTTTCACCATTTCCCCCAGCCAAGGAGCCATCTCACCTATTTTTAGAAAACGATCTTGCTCCCATAGCACAGAAAAACAAACAAACAAACAAAAAACAAACAAATAAGAACTACAGAGCAAGGCAAAAAGGACTTCCTTTAGACTTTCTCCAGGGCCAATCCTGCACATTTGTGATGGTTTAAATAAGAATGACACCCTCCCCCCAATAAGCTCATATATGTGAATGTTCAGTCAACAGGGAGTGTATAATTAAAAGGATTCGGAGTTGTGGCCTTGTTGAAGGGGGGAGGGGGAGGTCCTAGATTTGTTTCAAAAGCCCATGGCAAGCCCAGAGTCTCTGTGTGCTTATGGAGCAGTAAGGGCTCTTCATCTACTGCTCCAGCACCTGCCTGCACGCTGCCATGCCCCCACCATGATGACATTGGACTAAACCTCTGAAACTGTAAGGGCGCCTCCAATCACAGCAATAGAGCAGTGAATACGACCGCATTACTATCCATTCCTTGAAAAACTCATTGAAATCCACTAATCTCCTAGTACTACTTTCTTTCTTCTTTTTCTTTTTTAAGATTTATTGATTATGTACACAGTGTTCTGCCATGTGTGCCTGCACGCCAGAAAGGGGCACCAGAGCTCAGTAAAGATCCTTGTGAGCCATTGTGCTTGCTGGGAATTGAACTCAAGTCAGTGTTCTTAACCTCTGAGCCCTCTTTCCAGCCCCCAGTGCTATTTTCTTAACTTTTGTTTAATCTCCATCCTCCTCAAATCGGCTTCTACAAGAGGAAACTGGCACCATCACAGGTGCCACTCACAGGGAGCATCACCATTCTCCTTATCGCGGCTCCCCTCGTACCTTCCTACGGCATCTTGTGTACTCTGTTCCTGCACTAACATTCGGCACACAGTTCTGGCCATAAGCCCTCTATGTCTTACTCTGTAGTACCTCTATGAGAAACTTCATGAGCCTGCCCACCAAAATGCTGATGACTTCAAAGGTATCCAAAGTTTCAACTTATTTTTGCCTCAGCCAAGAAGTCCCAGACACTTCAACCTAGACACACAGAACCATTTCTTTTACCTCCATCCTTCATCCTTTCCAACTATCACAGTACTTTCTGGAGCCACAGGCCAGAAAGGCACACTGTGTTTTCCTCCCCTGCCTTATACTCATGAATAACCTTTTTTCTTTTTTCTCCTTAAGTCTATCCAATGCCTTTAACAACCTTTTATTCTATCTCAAGATTTGATAACTGGGGACCCAGAAAAAAACTTCCTCTTTGTTTTCACAAATACTTATCGACTCTATAAGCACCTACTGTAAACAAGTCAGCTCTCTAATGAGCAGAGTTCAGCATCTAAATTCTGTATATCACACAAAAAGCCCTTCCTGACCTGGCTCTCACTCCCATTAGTCCCATCAAGCCCAGTGTGTTTCACACTTCAATCATTTGGCAGACTGTTCTCTGGAGTCCACTTTCCCCTTGTCATGCCAACACAACCTTGCCCTCTACAATCACCATTTGGTATGTCTTAGTTTCAGTTTTTATTGCTGTGAAAAGATATCATGGTCAAGCAACTCTTGTAAAGAAAATACATCACTGATGATGAAGCTTATGGTTTCAGAGTTCAGTTCATTATGATCATGAAGGGAGCATGACAGTGTGTAGGCAGACATGGTGCTGAAGCCTCAGCTTCATCTTGCTACATCTTGCAGGCAACAGGAATTGGACTGTCACACTGAGAGAAGCTTGAAGAAAAGAAACCTCAAAGCCCATTCCCACAGTGACACACTTCCTCCAAGAAGGCCACACCTCCTAACAGTGGCATTCTCTTCGGAGGCCGTTTTCTTTAAGCCACCACATGGTTACAGAGAACAGATTTTTTTTTTTATTTACATGTTTATATCCCCACCAAACGGGAACAATGTGAGGGCAAATACCTGCCTTATTTCTCCTGTGACCCATTCACTACCAGATACTACAGACCTACACACACACACCAGTATTGTGGCTTATCTCAGACATTTGCTGAAGGCTGTTAAGATGGCTTCTCTGACTATGACTGTATTGAACCCCATCTGTATGTAGAGAAGAGACCTGAAATTAAACACTGGTGATACTGGGAAGGTAACAGACCTCTGTTAAACCTAAGAATCTACTGACCTTGCACGCTCCTGGCCGGCTTCTACCTTCCAAGGCTCCCCCAGCTCCGCCAACACACTCGAGCTGCCTCTGTGTCCTCTCTAACTCTCTCAAAACTCACTAAAAAAACAACAGTTAAGACTCAAGAATTTTCAAAGGTTAGAGACTCCTCCATGCTTATGATGTCAATTCCAAGGAATCCAGACGGAGAGGAGGGCAGGAGAACACAATTCTTGGTAAAGTGGGAGGGACCTATGGATGATTGTTTTGGCAGGCTGTATTTTGGTTAATACGGGTCCTTCCAACATACAAAAATACAGCCTTTTTAGAGAGAAAGAGGATATGGCCAACTTCCATTCTCAAGGGACCTATGTAACATTAAATTGAAACAAAGTGAGAGAAAATCATGCGTTAAAGCAGTAGACATTATCTTACTTAAATTTCCAAGCTCTAAGAGATGAGATTTTTATCACTAACCTCATGTTACACATGAGAAAGACAAGTAAGCTCAAAGAGGTCAGACGATAGTTTAGCATTACTAAGAACCAAATGTTTACCAGTCAGCCAACACCACTGCAGAGACCTGTGGTCACTCAACAGCACACTTCCTCTACAATATGGAAGAACATCTGCAACCCATTCATGAGGTCCACCCTCACTGCTTAACCTTCTCAACTCTACACTCTGGACTGACTCTGAATTCAGACACATCTTGTTACAAATCCCTGACCTAACAGTTAGGACTGTGTAATCATGGGAATATAACTACTTTGACAGTTCAGATCTCATTTGGATTACAAATATTTACAATATTTAGAGAAATACCTGATACATAGTATATCCTTGAGAAATGCCAGCTGTCTTTGTACCCAAATCCTTGTCACAATACTCTAACTCCACCAGTACCCAACACAGCTACTTATATTCCTTCCAAAGTTTCTCCTTCCAAACCAACCCCTTCCCCAGAGTCCTACAAATCTTTGTTTTTTCAAGATTTTCTGTATGCTGGGGGAGGGTGAGAAAAGGCTGCTTGTGGCCCAGGCTGGCCTTGAACTCTCTGTGTGGCCAATGACCTTCAATTACTGATCTTCCTGCTTCTATCTGACAAGAACTGGGAATACAGACCTGTCACTGTGCCTGGATTATGTGGTGCTGGGAACCGTCTTCACGCAGTTTAGGCAGGCACTCTACCAAATGAGACAGACCTCCAGCTCAGCTCATTTCTGAGGACTTGTTTCATCTCTGATAGACAGACCTCACTGTGTAGCCCAGGCTACCTCAACTCACTCTGCAATCCAAATGCACACTCAACTTGCAATCCTCCTGTCTCAGCTTCCTAAACAGCTGAGACTATAGGTCCGTACTACCTTGCTTACAGCACTGGTTTTTGTTGCTGTGTGTTTTAGATTTCGACAGCATGTGTACTTTTACACACTTTTTCTTTTTCCTTTCAGATAGGGCTAAGAATAGCCCAAGGCTGGGTGTTTTGTCTTTTGATTCAGGGTCTCTCTTCATAGCTCTGGCTGTCCTGGAACTCACTGTGTAGATGAGGCTGGCCTCAGCTCACAGAGATCTGCCTGCTTCTGCCTCCTGAGTGATGGGACTTAAGGTGTGTGCCATTACACTCAGTCAAAATTGGGTTTTCAATACAGTTAACTTTTAAAATCGCCTACAAAACATTTCTACTGGAGCCCTTTAAAGATTGCTAAACCCCTTATACACACACTACCACTCACAATAACAACAAACAACAGCCTATACTAAATGCAAAATATAGCATCCCTCAAAAGCCAGTTCCCTAACTGAGTAACAACCAGGCCTCTCCTGCTTGATTCATATTAGTCATTTCTTTGTCGATTATAAAATATCTAATCAATAGGGATATCAGACAGAAGGGGGAAATCAAACTACTGTACTCTCTGTGTTAGTTACTCATATGAAATTAATTTATTTCATACATCTCATTTGGTAAATTAATTTCCTTCCATATACAGTTAATAATTTTTAGCATTCACTAGACAAAGAAGTTTTTCTTTTATAAAATTAAATTCTTAAAAGCTAGACACACTGTGCGTACTTGTAATCTCAGCCCTCAGAGGATGAGGCAGAAGAACTGTCTTGAGTTCAAGGCCACCCTAAACTACACAGAGAGTAATAGTACTACGTTAGCCAAGGCTACATAGTGAGATACTATTTCAAGCAGCAAATTAGATACTTCAGCTCAGATTCTCATCACTCTTTTTTAGTTCTGCACCTGTCTTTTCTGGTCCTCTCTAAACCTCATTTAACTTCTATAGGCTCTGTGTAAAGAACTTACCATTGCTACTAGTTGGTCTTTTAGACACTTCCACTCTATCAGTCACTTATTCGACATCTGCCAACCTGGACTACCATCCCTGGACACTGATTTAAGGACTGAGATGCAAACTAAAGAGGAACCACATCCCACCTTCAGCCAAAGAGTGTAAGCTGTTATGGCACTAGTGCAAGGATCTATACAGAGCAACTACCTTACCTACATCAGTTAGGAGGTAGACTCAAGACAGCAGGAGGCTAGAGGACAAGAGAGATCCTGGATATTGTCATTATTACTTTATACTTTAAAAGCTTAGGAACAAACTTAACATATTGCTTAACACACACACACACACACACACACACACACCATCCCCCTAGTAAAACAGCTGTGGTTCTAAAATATTCATGCTAATCTATGTATCCATACTTAAAATAGGCTTATGAATTATTTATTGGATTCAAATATTTACCACTTTCTGATCTACCCCACTGATATAAGGTCTTTATGAACAAATCCAATTTCTATGTGTATAGCTTGAGTCCACTAAATAGCTTTTGTAGTTTTGTTTGTAAAACACATTGACAAATCATAAAAAGGAAGTTTCAAATTATGGTAGAACACATCTGTAATCTTAATATTCAAAAGACTGATGCAGGGAAACCCCCAAGTTCAATACCAACCTCAGGTATTTACTGGGTAGACTAACCTGGGCTACATATCATGACTTTATCCACCACATATCTTTAGCTAAATACTTTTTAAGGTTTTTAATTCTGTGCTTTCTGATAACTGACACATAAACACAGAGGCATTCGTCATATCTAAATGACACCCAAATGGCAAGGCACTTAGTGCTCTGACTCTGACTCAGGTTCATAGAGTTCTCCAAAGACGTAAAATAACATCTATTTAATGACAAGAACACTTAACTTTTCTTTAAAAATGCTCTCCGTGTTTGCTGACACTGTCCTGGCTGTCACTATCTTAATAACTACACCAACCCACAAATGTACATACCCAAGCTAGAGGTCATCTCCAGCACTCTTTGGGCCTCTCTCACTCGTGTAGGCTGCTACTCTGCCTGCTTCTCTTGCAGTGTTTTGTTTTTCTTTTAGACAAAGTTGGGGCTGGAGAGATGGCTCAACAATTAAGAACACTGGCTGCCCTTCCAGAGGACCTGAGATTGACTCCCAGCTCCTACCCTGATGCTGTAACTCCAGTTCTAGGGAATCCAACACCCATTTCTGGCCTCTGTTGGTACCAGGCAAGTACAAATTATACAGTCATACATAAAAGAAAACAGTAATTTTTAAAAGTTGGGAAGCTAGAAAAATGGCTCAATAGTAAGAATCCTTACTACTCTTGCACAAGAGCTCAATTCAGTTCTCAACATTCACATGTTGGCTTACAACCGTCTATTACTTTAATTCCAGATCTGATGTCCTCTTCTGACCTCCACAAGGTACCAGGCATGAGCATGGTCTATATGCATAAACATACTAATAAATCTTAAAAAAATAAGTCTCTTCTACTTATGGACGTAATATTAGGTATGAGTATACAAGGGCAGTGTACTACATGCCTTTAGCATTTACATAATTAACATCCTATGCAGACAGAGGTAAGGAGGCTCAGAAAGTCAGTGCTGCCTGTATCACACTTTAGAGTAATGGACTTTTATAAATAACAAAGACTGTTTTTTAAAGTTTTTTGAGACAGGGTTCCTCTGTGTAGCGCTGGCTATCTTGGAACTCACTTTGTAGACCAGGCTAGCCTCAAACTCACAGAGATCCACCTGCCTCTGTCTCCTGAGTGTTGGGATTAAAGGTATACACTACCATGCCTGGCTTTATCAGAGTCCATTTTATTTCACACATCAAGTTACAGATGACAAGAACCCAGAGACAAGTGAATGAGTTTTAATTACTTGTTCAAAGCCACAGAGCTAACTAGTGATAAAAACCAGTTCCAAAAACATAATCTAGTGAGTCTAGTGACTGTTACTCGATGTCACATATCACTAGCTTCCAATTTCCCCTGGTACTCAGCTCATCTTCAACTTCTACAGATGTGGGGGAAAAAAAAAAAGACAATCAGAGAGGCATTGCAAAACAAATCACTTCTGTGTGCCAATCAACACTAAGAAAAAAATTCTACTTGAAAGTATTCTGCAACATCATATCTCTATGGCCTGAAGCAAGAGGTGGAGAAAAATTATGCATCATAGAGTATCATTTTTCTTTTTACTTTTATATTGATGGTTTGAGGCTAAAATACACTATTTTCAGAATAAACTTATTTTTATTGAATGCATTTCTCTTGTACTAATTAAAAGAATCACTGCTGAGTTTTGAACAGGATAAAAGAACCTAACACTAAGAAACAAAATGTCAACTTTTAACACATGCCCGAAGTGGAAAGCCTAAAGCATCAAAGCAATAAGTCTTCCTACATTCAAGATAGTTTACTTAAAAAACAAAACAAAACAAAAAACATCTGTCCTCCTCCTCAGGAGGGGCTACCATTTTGAGGCACAGTGGTTCCCTGGCACGTCTTCACTGACGGAAATATAACCTAACTCAATGCCAGTTAGGCTGAGAGGGGAAGGGGTGTTGCACGAAAGAATGAGACTCAGGGATAGATCTCTGAAGAAGTTGAAGATACTAGAGGGAATAAACACCACAGTCAAATCTTACCCAGCTGTCTTCCAGCTTCCTCAGCCTCGATTCCCTTGGAACGCTTCCTTCTGTGTTTCAATCCTGTCTTAAGTACCCTTTCATAAATTAAGGCATAGCCCCACCACTGCCTACTTGGGAGCCTGGAATTCCTTCTATAATCTGAAGTGACCTTGACTCAGTTGGGATTAAGGGTATAGGTCACCACTCCCAGGATACTCTCTGTGCTGGGATTAAAGGTTTGAATCACCACTCTGATTTTCCTAGACTGACTGTGGTTAGAGCTCTGGGACTTCTGGAGCTTTTACTAACCCCCCATATAGACTGTGGGTAGATTCCCTCTGATATCTCCAATACTTCAGAAACTTTATTAAATCCCCACAAAGGGGAATACATAAGCCACTGCTGCCTTCTAGCTCACAATGGGTTGATTTCAGAAACAAACATAAAAAAAAGGACAAGGATTGTACGTTATAAAGACTCATCACTCGAATTGGTTTAATAGTAAGCTGACTGGCCACTAGTCAGGTAGGAGTATAGGCAGGACAACCTGACTAAGGATGCTGGAATGAAAAAGGGCAGAGTCAGTAGTCACCAGCAGATGAAAGGAGAAGATGGCCACGCCATGCTGAGAAAAGGTACCAAGCCACGTGGCAAAGTGTAAATAAGAAATATGAGTCAATATAAATGGAAGAGTTAGCTAATAACAAGCCTGATTTACAATTAATATTACAATTACATTTACAATTAATATTAAGTTTCTGAGTGATTATTCGGGAGTGACTCCTGGCACAGGAAAACTGTCTACAGGCAGGTTATCAGCTAACTTCCTTTACTAAACAAATATTTACCAAATATCAAAAATCAAAGCCAAAAAAAGGGTAAAAGAAACCATAAAAGAGAGATCTTCAAAATCTACCAAATAAGTTGCTTTTTTTAGACTATTACAGTCATATGTTTCTCTTCAATCATTGAAGGTTATCTATGAAGTCCTTTGATGAAATACCTAATCAAATACTTCAGTCAAAGACATTGTTTGTCAAAGACTTAATCTCACTACTTTGGGAGCCAAAAAGACACTGATCTGGACCAATATGTTTGCAATTTATTATACAGGATCCATATTTGAAAAATGTAATTGATTTACTCTCTGGGGCTCCAAGAGAGACCGTCTCACTGACTATGCACCTACCAAGTATCACACATTACTTTCAGGTTACACTCACTCACATTAACTATCCCACTAGTCACACATGATAAGTTCAAATCCTCTTGGTATCCAGTGTTGTGTAATAATTTCCTCAAAGACTGAAACACTCCATCCCAGCATGTAAACAGAGTCCCTAAAGTGAAGGAATAAACTAAATTAATTTAAAAAACAAAACAAAACAAAACAAAAAACTAAATTAGATAATTTAAAAAAAAACAAAAAACAAAAACACATGCGCCTTTAATTCCAGCACTCAGGAGACAGAGACAGTGGGTCTCTGAGTTTGAGGCTAGCCTGGTCTACAGAACGAGGTCCAGGACAGCCAGGACTACACAGAAACACTGTCTCCAAAAACAAAACAAACAAAAAAGTAAAGCAGAGAGGGCTGGAGACTCTGACTTCCTTCCCCAGTCTTCAGAGCTGATGTCACAGGCATGTGTCCCTGTGCCCATTCTACTAATGTTAAATCTTTAAAAAGTACACAGCAGATAAGAGCACAGGCTGCTCTTCCAGAAAACCCAGGTTCAATTCCCAGCAACCACATGACAGCTCACAACTGCCTGTAACACTAATTCCAGGGGATAGGACACCCTCACACAGCCATACATACAAGCAAAACACCAATGCATGCATGCATGCAAAAAAAAAAAAAAAAGAGGCAGATGAAGAGGTCTGTCTGGATCACTCAAAGACAAATGATGTGGCAGGATTTGTGTCGAGCTGGAGTTCATAAGGAAAGAATTAATAGGAAGCCTAACTGTGCTAAGGAGCTTTACACTGGTAAAAACCATCAAGCCTATCCTAGGGAGGTAATTACCCCTAGATTGAGGAGGGCATGTTTTCCTCCAACAAAAGGTTATGCTAGGAGTGCAGATGGTTTGATCAGCCAGGTAATGGTGAAGGAGGAGGTGACTGACACTGCAGTGTCCACACAGGGCCTGTCTGACCCAGGGAGCCTGCAGGCACAGCAGGGAAGAGCAAGAGCATGCTCCTCCTTGGCCTGGGTAGGTCTGAGCAGATTAAGTCAGGCCCACTGAGTTCACCAGATGTGGAGAAATGTGGGGAGGCTCTATGGAAGAGCTCCAGGATATGAAAAAGTAATGGCTCAGAAAGAATGACTGAGGGTTACAGGGAGCTAATTAAGTTAGCACCTCCCAGCCATGCTTTGTACCCAACCTTGGTCTATGGAGGAAGCAACTGATACAGATGAAACCTTTCCATGCTATATCAGACCTTGCATCTATGTGCCTTCAGTGTTTTTAGTAGGGTACTTCTGAGATCACCTGACACTTTTTCAGAATCCATGACAATACTTTCAGAGTGCTTCACCAAGGCTATCTTTGTAACCCCACAATTTACTATGGGATGGTGGTTCGAGATGCTGCCTTGCCCTGCCTATCCTCTGGAAGCTTTTGCTATACAGATGACATGATGCTCACCTCTGATTGTTTTGCAGATTTGGAAAGCCATTAGACATACATGTGCATCTAAAGGAACAAGAATGGGAGCTCAACTTAAAAATTCTTAGGTGTACACTAAGAATTTTAGGTTTGGTAAGATGCATATGATACCTGACAGTGTCACTGAGAAAATCCTACAAGAGCCCATGCTTGTAAATATAAAGAAGCTATAGGCATTCTGGGACCTCTTGGGATACTGGCAGATTTTCATGCCCCATCTTGCATAAGCCATCTGTCCTCTGTGTAATTTGAAGAGTGTTATATAGGACTGGGAGAGAGGTTCCAGAGGCTTTGGAGCAGGCTAAGATCCTTGTAGGACAGGCTAGACAGCTGTGTGCCCACTACCGTTCTTCCTGTTACACGTCACCAGCTATTTATTCAGAAGGCTACAACTGGTGGCTATGGCAAAAGCAACCTGAGTGGCCTCAGTCATGAAAAGCAGTAGAAGCTATACACAGAACACCCAGTATAAAACTGACTGCATCCTCAATACCAAATAGCACCAATACCTACAACTTTGGTCCTACCTAAACTCTAGAACACAAATGGAATTCAGATTCTGAATCTTAAATGCTTAACACTTTCTAGTAATTTCTAAAAGAAATCCTTGTCTCTTTTGAAAATGCTTAATATCACTTATCCCAAGTACCAGCACATGATAACAATGGCCATAATTTAAAATAAATACTCTTGAGCCAGATGGAGTGGTGAACACTTTTAATCCCAGCACTCAGGAGGTAGAGGCAGACTGATCTTTGTGAGTTCGAGGCTAGCCTGGTTTACAAAGCCAGTCGAGGACAACCAGGGCTATTACATGAGAATCCCTGTCCCAAATACCAACATAATAATAGTAATAAAATAATAGTAATAAAATGAGTATTCTCTTTAATAACATGAACTAAAGAATCAGCTTAGATAGATGGGCTGATTATTCAGTCAATACTGTGAGCCTTTATTCCCAAGCCTTCTTGCCCACCAATACTAGACTTCCTCCAAGCTATGAGACAAAGAGTAGGGTGACTGGGCTGGGAGCAACTCCACAATTCATGGTGAGAACCACCGTCATCAACACACCCAGAAAGAACTCTGTGCCTGACTGTGTAGTCTGGTCCCTTGTCCATTGCTCTCTTCTTCAACTTCTGTTGCCTGGGTCTCATTGCCTATGCCTACTCTGTGAAGTCCAAGGACAGGAAGATGGTGGGTGGTGTGACTGGAGCCCAGGCCTACACCTCCACTGCCAGATGCCTGAATATCAGCTCCCTTATCCTCAGCATTAATGGTCATTATCTGCATCATTATTGTCTCCTCAGGCTGTCTTTCAAGCCTTTTCTCAAAGAATGCCACATTCTGGATTCTCGTCCTGCCCTGTGTTCCACAGTCCACAGCTGCCCACCCCAGGGCTGAGGCCTTGATCCTTTGTCCCTTTGTTTATCTTGCACATAAGCAAATGTTACCTTCATTCATCTGCCCAAGGTGGACTCAATAAAGTGCACATGGAGACCAATAATAATAATAATAATAATAATAATAATAATAATAATAATAATAATCAACAACTTAGAATACAAATAAAACTGATCATGGCTAGGCAGAGGACACTCAATTTTCTATGTTCTTCCCATTCTCAAAACTCTTTCCTAGAATCATAACTGCAGAAGGCAAAGAAGATAAATCTAACCAAGTGTTCCTGCTCACAATACCCCAACTGGAATGACTTGACACTGTCAACAATGTGTTACTCACACAGAGCAACAGGAAAAAACATGGGAGCAGGCAAGGGACCTTCAGGAAGCCTGGGCACAAAACCTTCCCAGTCCTCAATGCCTGCTCTACAGCACATCACAATGTCCAGTTTATGCCCAGGTATGAGTAGGGAGGAGAGAGAAAAGGCAATATTGGGCAGGTGGGCCTGTCAACACAAAAGAATTTTTTTCTTGTATTCAACAAGAGTTTTTAGAACAAAGGAATTCAAGAGGTTCCACCTAGTTTTATGACTTATCTTACTTAAGTATTTAAAGACTGTGCAATGCATAAAATGACCGCCCAGTGTAATGATGGTTACAGACGTGACCTCTACCTAAACCTCAGGTCTATCATCCTGTAACTTTGTGACTCTGGTAGGGACTTCATGTGACACTCACTATAGCATTCTCAGCACTTTAGTGCTCAACACAGTGCCTCAAAAACAGCAAAGACTTGAATAATTCATCTGTAATTGTGTGTAAGAATAACTACCTTATGGGATTATTGTACTAAATGAGATATAAAGTGCCAGGGTTGAGTCAGGATAGGATCTACTATCATACAGTAATACTGTCTTCTTTTTATTCTCCAGCCAGGTCAGAAGTTGTAACAGAGGGCTGGCAGACAACAAAATGGAGTGTGGGGTCCTAGAAGCCAAGTGTTGGAAGATAGGTTACTAGTAGAACCTGGTTCCAAAACCAGCAAATGTAGTTTTGGCATATGAAATTAAGAGCAGGGCCAGGCCCTTACAGTTGGAAAAAAAAGAAAAAAAGAAAAGAAGAAAAGAAAAGAAAAAGAAAAAACAAATGGAGATTCAGAAAATATTCTCAGTCCTTGAGCATCTATCAACACATAGATAAAATCATGGCAAAAAGAAAAGAGGAGGGGTGAGAAAGAGTACTATCGTGACGTGTCTGGTTACATATTTTAAAACCATGTACAAGCCTCTAACCTGTTGAGCTTCACAGTACTCAATTCCCTTCTTAGGTAAGAACACCTATCTAAGTTGTTCTTAACTGCTAACTATTAATATAAACCCCAAAGAGTTGAATATTGACCTACTTCCTCCCTTTATTCCAAAAAGACATTACCCACAGCTTGCTAACTCAAGTAGCCATTCTACTTGCTAGGGAAAAAAATCATTACATTTAAAACCAAGAGTCAGAGAGAATATACATTTAAATCCAAAATCCAAAGGAATCTATGACTTTGAACACCAAGAGCTAGGTCTCAAAAGAAGACAACACTAATTACTTGCTGTACTGCACTCTGAGCATGTCAGCTGTGAGTACACTAGTGTTTAGTGCACAGAAAACCTATCCAGAATTGAAACAGCTTGTGGTTAGACCTCATCATAATGTGGTCTTTAACTTCCCATTCCATTTCCCAGGCATCTGAGTTGCACTTTTAACCACGACCTACCTCCTCCTCAGCAATATGATCCGGTAAGAGAGAACACTGAAGGACAGTCAAGAGAGTTCCAGACCCAGCTCTGTTGTTTACTGGAGGCAAACAAACCAGTGACTTCAACTCTCAGTTCAGTATTAGCTGAAAGCCTCTGGTTAGAATCACCATTTTACAAAGATACCCCACAGGGAAACTTCCCAAGAAAAGTATCCCAAACCACCCCAACTAAACTTTCCTACTGTTCTAACCCATCTGAAAATATGCACATTATTATCTATCCCTTTCTCACAATAAGAATCACTAAATTCCATTTCTCTTCAAATCACTTAAGTTTCCCACTATCATTAGGGAAATTTTTACCTATACCTTCCATACTTACATAGAATGCTACATGAATTGATCTTCACTTGGTGTTTAGTTTTCATGACTTTGCATTAATATTTATCTTGTTTGCAAATATCTAGTAATCACAAAACTATTAACTTTTTTGTTCATGTGTATGCAGGCACAGACACAAATGTGGATACACATGTACCTGTGTGTGTGGAGGCCATTTCACTCTTATTTATTATTTGCTCACTTACTCTTTATTTATTTGAGGCAGGATCTCTCACTGGCCTGGAACTCACCTTGTATGTTAGTCTGACTGGCCACTGAAACCCAAGGGTGGGCTGACCTCCCTCTCCCCAGTTCAGGGATTACAAGCATCATCACCACCATGGCCAGCTTTTCTATATGGGTTACAGTAGGGATCAAACTCAGGTCCTCATGCTTGTGACTGACAAGCACTTTAAAAACTGAGCTATCTCCCAAGCCCTAATTACTAATTCCTTGGTGCCTATAACTCTATACTGGAAGTCTAACTTTTCAAAAGCAAATATCCAAACAATGTTTGTTGTTAACTGCCATCTTGGACAAGTAATTCAAATTTTCTGGTTTTGTTTTCCTCAGTTAGAAAATGATAGTAACGTGTAAATTTCCTTAAGTTCTCAAATACTATATATGCTATAAAGTCTGCATTTGTTTCCACAGGACCTGTCCTCTTACTCTTGCTTACTTACTGGACACCACCTTAGCATCACTTTGGAGCATCTGCTCAGAGCCTAGTACACAGACAGTGCTCAGGAAACAGTAATGGAGCATCTTCACCAGTCAGTAAACCCTAAAGAAATTTATAAATCTTAATTTTCATGATGAACAAGTATATTATAAAAAATTACTGGGTGACATGAAAGAAGGTAGGTTACGGTAACATTTAAGTCTAATTGTTAAATTCTATTTTCAGAATTCTGAGAAGAGTAATGGGAAGTCTCTATCTCTGGTTAGCAAACAGCAACCAAGAATTAGAGACATCAGAGACTTGTCCCCTAGAAAGTGAGAAAAAACAAAAGAAATGAGCTGTTTTAACAAATAAGTGAGTTACTCCAAGTTCAAAGGAAACAGAAGCAAATGCTCATAAACGGCTTTAACAACAGACAAGAACTTGCTTCCTAAAATGTGTAGCTGTCAACATCACACTTCCCCACATATGTACCTCAGTTCCTCCCAGAGACCAGTTCCATATAACACATGCTTTACTAACATTTCCTTTGCTCTTAGCTGCTAATGATTCATTAGGTACAAAAGGAGGCTGGAGAGATGGCTTGGTGGTTAGGAGCGCTGGCTGCTCTTCAGAGGACCCAGGTTCAATCCCCAGCATCCACATGGCAGCTCACAACTGTCTAGCTCCAGTTCAGGGGATCTGACACTCTCTCACAGATATGTATACAAGCAAAACACCAATGCACACAAATAAATAAATAAATAATATGTTTAAAAAGGCACAAAAAGATTAATGCATTTAAAATAGTCTTGACCAAGAAACAAACAAAAAACCCTACTGCAGAACACAAAACTGACCTTTTTATCTCCATTTTTTAGCTATATTTTACATATGATGCTATGTATCTGTTGGTAAATAGCCTAGAAATAGCTAAATTAGTTACAAGGCTTACACAGAACTCTATACCAGGTTTTGAAGAGTTGGGGAAAGATGCTATGCTCCTGTCCAGGGTCCTATTCTGTAATACCTACTGACCTCTGCTTCTTTGTTCTTTCCCTGACTTCACCATCTTCCTCCCCAGCCTAAGAATACTCTGGGAACCACAAGACAGTACAACAGTCTGAAGCTAGAGCTCCTTCCCTCTTCCTTCCCCAAGTCCCTAAATGAAGACAAAGGCAACAGGCAATTTTCTCCAACACTGGATCTCCCTTATGAAGACTAGAGAGGCAACATGGAGATTAGACAACTTTTGTGGGGTGGTGTCATTTATAGGCTATGTAAACCTATTAACCCTAACACAATTAACTACACATACAGCAAAAGTTTTCATCTCAGGCTTTTGTTGTTTTGTTTGTGACAGGGTTTCTCTGTGTAGCCTTGGTTGACTTAGAACTCTGCTCATAGTCCAGGCTGCCCTCAAACTCAAGAGAGATCCACCTGCCTTTGCCTCCTGAGTGCTAGGATTAAAGATGTGTGCTACCACACCTGGCTCATCTCAGGCTTCTTGGCCAAAACTAAGTTATCTCTTGCATGAATGAAGGAAATTTAGAGTTAGAGTTTAGCGAAAGGCTGAGATATTAAAGAGAGTAAACATTATAGTTAATCTCCACAGTTATCAACTGAGCTATCTTTCCAGCCCTTAACATCTTGATTCTGAAGATGTTAACTGAAGCCACTCTGGCCACACACATTCCTTACAATCTTCTCAATACCCGATACTTGTGATCCAAAATAGACAACCAATCAAAATTTAACCTAATGATAAAAAAAGTAGTTGAAATAAAATTCAGAAGTACATTTCAGAGATATGATTGGATTTGAGATTACCTATCAAAAATTTCATAATACTGAACTTAGAACTCCAAAAGGGAAGTAAACTTCATGTTAAAAAAGTATATAAAGTTACCAATATTTGACTGTTTTTGTGGTGGGATTCAGGTGTCAGCTGATAAGATCTGAGGATGTTTATCCAGGATCCCAGGCTCCTGAAAGGGGAGTGGCCAACCCCATTGATAAAAGGCTGCTGGGATCTTGGGAAGGCCCGTTCTTTCTCTCTCTTTTTATCTTTATTTTATTTTATTTTTATTTTTATTTTATTTTATTTTATTTTATTTTTTGTTCCCTGACCAGGAATTGAACCCAGACTACGATGGTGAGAGCGTAGAACCTTCGCAGCTTGGGTTTGATTCCCAGTCAGGGAACAAAAAAATAAAAAGAGAGAGAAGAGAGAAGGGGGCCCCAAGATCTCAGCAGCCTTTTATCAATGGGGTTGGCCACTCCCCCTTCAGATCTTATCAGCTGACACCTGAATCCCACATGATTTTAAACCACATAATGACAATTTTATAGTTACCTTAGTATTTAACTCTTACTTGGGGGTAGAGTAAATCACTGAGACCCAAACAATGTTTTGTTAGGACTCTATGCTGCAGAACTAATATGCATTTGAAGGTTTTAAAACAATCATCTATAGCTTTTGAAACATCCTAGCTTCCTAAATTTTTTGTTTATTTGTTTATTGAGACAGTTTCTCTGTGTAACAGCCCTAGCTGTCCTGGAACTTAATCTACAGATCATACTGGACTAGAATTCAAAAAGATTCATCTGCCTCTGCCTCCTGAGGGATGAGATTGAAAATGTACACAACCAACACCCAGGTAGGCCTCCTCAATTAAAAGGCCAATGATGGCACATGCCTTTAATCCCAGAGGCAGAGGCAGGTGAATCTCTGAGTTCAAGGACAGCCTGGTCTACAAAGAGAGTTCCAGGACAGCCAGGGATACACAGAGAAACGCTGTCTGGAAAAACAACAACAAATAATTCTGGTAATCCCAGAGTTGGCAGGCCAGGATAGTGTGAGCTACATAGTGAGACCCTACCTCAAAAAAAAAAAAAAAAAAAAAAAAAAAAAAAGTCAAGAGGCCAAAGGTGGGAGGAGACCTAGCCTAAGTACATATATGTAAGAATGTGTTACGTCATGTTTTCTTTAGAAGTCAAAATTTCCTGGTCCTCAGCAATGTGTGCACACGCATCTATGTATGAGTCTGTATATGAGTGTATGTATGTGTATGTCTATGAGTGTGTGTGTGAGTGTATGTGTATGAGTGTGTGTGAAAGTATATGTGTATGAGTGTGTGTGTATGTGTATGAGTGTGTATAAGTGTGTATATGTGTATATGAGTGTATGTATGTGTGTATGTGTGTGAGTGCATGTGTGTCTGTGTGTGCCTGTGTGTGTATATGTGTGTGGGAATGTGTGTGGGAGTGTGTGTGTGTGTGTGTGTGTGTGTGTGTGTGTGTGTGTGTGTGTGTGTGTGTGTTCATCTCTAATGAGATGTCCAGACCTTGGTGACAAGAGCAGAACTTGATAGCCAGTGAGGTGAGTCTGGCCACAGGAGCACACAAGTATCAAAAGCCACCAGGATCAATTCCCCAGAGTTTCCCCACTGCAATGATATCACCTATCAATCTCTATTTCAACTTCCAAGGAATATGTGCTTTCATTCCCTGCAGGAAATTAGTTCTGAGTGTACTTTATGCAATTTTAATATACTTTTTACTGCAGAATGTTACATTGTACAGTTTATTTGTATAGGGCCATCTCCAAATTTTAAATTAAAATAAGAGTTCACTAATGCAATGGAAGCTTTTTCTTTATTATTAATCACTAATAGTGACTAATAGCTACTAAATACTTACTGCGGTAAGACCCACAAAGAAAACAAAAACCAAAGAGACTACTTTATCTGTTTTTAAGGCACAGTGCTTAGAAGGGGTACACAGTGGCACACTTAAGTTCAATCAGCAGGGGGACAGTCAGTCATAGCCTGCTGGAAGACCAAACACTAAAGCAGTGGAAAGAGGAAGTAAACTTAAAGGTGAAGTGATAGCATAAACTAGATCCACTTCTAAACACATCTGAAGAAGCAATTTTGAGAACACTATAAACATTCTATTATCTGTTATAGTAAGACTACACTTACACTAGACATATACAATATACACAAACATGTTTATGAATATGCAATATGTAAGAAAAAAGTATAAAATCTAAAATGAAATGATCAGGCCCAGACTCTTCTTGAAAAGAGGAAGGGTAGACTTCAGCTACATTAAACAAGTATGATAAAACATTAATATTCTTTAAATTTGAATTGTGGCAAAATTATCTACAAGGGCTTTTTCCCTAAAATTTCCTAAATGTTTAAAACAGCTCCTTGTGTAAAACTGAAAAGGAACCAGGCAGTGATGAAGCAAGCCTTTGATCTCAGTCTTGGAAGGCAGAGGCAGGTAGATCTCTAAAGTTCTAGGGCATCCTACAAAATGAGCTCCAGGAGAGCCAGAGCTACAAAGAAACCCTATCTCAAAAATCAAAACAACAAAAGTAAAAAGGCAGGGGTAGGTAGTTGGGGAAGTGGGGGAACCATGGGTTGGGGGCTATAACTCAGTGGCACAGGACTTACCTAGCATGCAAAGGTGGCCCTGGGGTTGTTGCTCAGCACAACATAGGAAAACCAGAAAATAAGGGCCATTGATGCAATAATAACACTCAGAAGCAGGAGAGTTCCCCTAACCTTTTTTAAGATAACGGTTCTCAAACTTCCTAATGCCTCAACTCTGTTATGGTGACTCCCCCCAAAAGCATATTATTATTTTGTTGCTACTTCATAACTGTAATTTTGCTACTAATATGAATTGTAATGTAAACATCTGATATACAGGGTCTCTGATATGCAATCCCTGTGAAAGGCTTCTTCAACAACCCCCAAAGGGGTTGCAACCTATTAAGTTGAAAACTGCTATTTTAAGGGAATATATGACTGGTTTCATTTTAGGCTCAAGAGTCACAAATACTTCACACAACATACACAGAAGTGTCTAGAACAGGGTGGAGAAAGAGTTGACAGTACTGATTAAGAATGAAGTTTTTATATTACCATCCCAAATCAGATAGCTGAGAGGAGTGAGAACCACCTTCCAAATAACTTAAATGCCGGTGGAGCAAAGTCATCTCCCCCAAAACAAAGCCAAGGAAACTTCCAGCTACAGAGGAATCCAGATAAGGACTGGCAGTGAGTAGTTCTTCTGTACCTCCTTTCTCCCCTCCCCCAACACTCACAAACAAAAACAAAATGTACCCTTGCCCACTTGAGAAAGAATCAAGAATTGGCAGCTCTGCTGAAGTGGACAGCTTCCAAACCAAAGCTCTTCGTTCAGAAAACAGAAGAAAATCGCAAGTCAGTCAAGATCTGAAGAAGGCCATCAGAAGGCACCCATCCTTCCACACCCACCACCCCCAGTCTTAACTTCCCTGAGGAAATCAGGAAACTCTGATCCTGTTCTTCCTCAGCAAAGAATGACACACACAAACTCTCATTAAAACCAATCTCCTTCCACAGTTAAAAGCACAGAAAGTTCAAACCTGAGAATAGTGTCTGATTTACTCTGCCTGTCTGTTTTGATTTGAAGTTGTTTGTCACCGTGTTTTGAGACAGTCTCATTCTGTGATCCAAACAATCCTGACACTCACTGTCACCCAGGCATGGGCTCATATTTCCCAGAGTTCTTTTGCCTTAGCCTACTAAACGCTGAGATGTTAGGCATGAGCCACCACACTGGCTGAGATGGGGGAGGTATGACAGGTTCTCACTACTGTAGTCGAAGCTAGTTTCAAACTTCCCATCCTCCTGCATCAGCCCCTTAGGTGCTGGATTGCAGTAGTAAGCCACCATACTAAGCCATATCCTATTCTTAATAATAAAAGTTTTGCTGGCCCAACTTAAAACTAAGTTTAATGGAAAACAATTTGAAGGGAATTTAGTGAGAAAAAAAAATAGATCTACATACTTAGTAAAACCTTGACCTTGACCTCCTTGTATATCCAACCATTACAGTTGAAAATCCTAATATACTGTACCTCTTCCTCCTGGGCCCCTAATTTGACCCAGTCAAAAGTCCCTCCTCAGTGGTACTTTCAAAGCAGGATTTTCTCAACCAAACCTAGGGAAATGTCACTGTTTATTTTGGTTAAAGAAAGAATAGTGGAATGGGGGTAATGAGCCCTTCTAATGACACAGACACTGGAATGGGACAGGAGAGAACAGTGTGGTGACTTCACACCTATTAGTCATCTGTTAAAGGCCAGCCACTGCAGACTGAATTCTAGACTGAGCTATCAAAACTAATCTGTAATTCTAATTAAATCCTCAGGTATTCAATTTGAAAACTATAAGAAAACATCATAATTCCTCCAATTCTGACTCCATAAACTCCATCAATAAATATACTCTAGTTAAACAGGAAATTACTAAACGGCCCTTTGCCTTGTTCATCTCAAATACCACTGAAATAACCTTTCTTGGATTTGAAACTTATCTCCACCTGCTTATAATTCTAATCACCTCACCATTTACTGCACTACCAGATAAAGCACTCCAATGGTAGAGCACATCCCTAGCATGCATGAGACACTGTGTTCAAATCTGAGCACCATGAGGTAAACATAAGCCAGGCATGGAGGTTCACATCTGTACTTAGGAGCACTTATGATGCTGGCAGAAGAACTGCTGTAAGTTAAAGTTGTTAAATTTCAGGCTTGCCTAGGTTACAGCATGAAAGTCCATCTCAATAAATAATGGATGCATGGATGGATGGACAGACGCATGAGCGAAGATAAAGCTCCACATCAATCTGCTCATTCCTTTAAGTGTTTTCAGTCAAGCTACAGTTTCAGCCTAGACTGTGCTACTCTCCATCTCCTCTAGGCTGTACGTCTAGCTCATCATTCCCTGGCCTATCACTTGTCCTACCTTTGCATGCCCATGGCAGAACTGACCTGTGGGCCTCCGCTCTCTTTTATCATACTTCATCTATACATTTACTATCTTCCAATTAGAGCAGTTGTTCTCAACCTTCCTAATGCTGTGACTCTTTAATACAGCTCATATTGTGGTAACCTCCAGCCATAAAATTACTTTGCTGCTACTTCCTAAGTTTTTGCTTCCACATAACCTTTATAATTTTGCTACTGTTATGAATAGTACTGTAAATATCTATGACCCCATAGGGGTCCTGATCTACCAGGCTGAGAACCACTAAATGAAACCCTTATGCTCCTGTGGACAGAGACTTTTCCTGACCCAGTCCCATCTCTTTAGTACATGGGACAGAGTCTGCAGGATGGGAAACATTCACTGGATGGGGCCAAAGAATAGAAAACAGAACCAAATAAGATCGGAGGAAAAAAAACCCAACTGGGATGGCCTGGAAGGAAGAAACGGGACACTCGGGCTTTCTCTGGACCCATCCTCACACAACCACAGTTATTGCATCTCTGCTGATAAACCTGTCACCCACTGCCTCCACCCAGCTGTAGGCTCCTCACTCTGCCAACCAAAATAGCTTTTATCTGGACATGTGCCACTAGAGATCAAATATATCTCAAACCGAACTCATCATGTTTTTCTTAAAAATAAGGAAATCTGAGGCTGCAGAGATGGCTAAGCATTTAAAAATACTTACTGCTCTTCCTGAGGACCAGGGTGCAGGACCCAGCACTTACATGAGGTGGCTCACAACTACCTGTAACTACAGTTTTCAGGTTTCTGGCACCCTAATCTAGCCAAAAAAGTCATGGACATAGTACACATACATACATACAGGAGTCCAACATACATACAAATTTTTTTAAAGTAAAAATAAGGAAATCTTGGTAATGTCTTTATCTCAGCCAGTATCTCATTCAACCCAGGCCTGACAAGTCCCGTCTGACTCATGGCTGCCCTGTGTCTCCCACACCCAGTCCTCACTGGCTTCAACTTTCCCTTCACTATCACATGTCTACTTTTTTCTGTTTTCTACCTTTAAAACTATTCTCAGACCTCATCACCTCAGACTCCAGATATCAATCTCTCTTCCCTTTAAAACAAGCCAACTTGTGTCTTACTGTCATATCACTAGTCTAATAAAAAAAAAACTTTGTAAGTTCCCTTCTCTCTATTTTCTATCTCATATAAATTTACTAGCCTAGCTTTTTAAGACTCTTTTTTCTCATAAACACAACCCCAAAACATCCTTCATTTCACTACTACTCAGGTCAACCTAATCAATGCCCTACAACATACTGAATACTGTTGTTTCCAGTTTTTGCTGTTGTTAGTTTGGACTTTTGTTTGTTGTTTTTTTGAGGCAAGGTTTCTTCTCTATGTAGCACCTACTGTCTTAGAAATCAAAGAGATCTACCTCCTGCCACCTCCACCTGACACGTGTGTGCCGTGCATGCTTGCTTGCGTGCATCATGATCTTCAGCCTCTCATTTGCGAGGATTTGGGATTACAGCTGTGTGTCACTATACCTGACTTTCCTAGCGCACTTTTTAAAAGCAAATGAAATGCTTTAATTCCTCTATGGTACCTTTCATAATTACCAGAATACTCTTCTCCTAATGTGTCTATGGTATAAGGCCTGGGCTACGCAATTAATAATATACTTTCAATTTAAAACTTGTATCTGGTATATAAATACAGGCTTAATAGATATCCATTCCATTCCTCTTTCTTGCAACTGAACTCAAACTCTTCAAGGACACAAAGCTGTCATTTTCCCCCTGGTCCTTCAAGCGCTTAGCATAGAACTGAATAAAAACATTATTATAAAAATAAAATAATTATATTTATATTATATATATGAATATTATTTAAAAAAATAAATAAAAATTATTTCCTTTTACCCCAAACTATTTCTTAGAAAAAAAGGGATAAGGTATAACTAAACAGTACAGCTGAAATTAATCCCAGTCTAGCTGTATATGATAAAAGTCCTGTCTTTGCTGCCTCTGGTTTCCATCTCAGAAATATAATCACCTGACTTGAGGTAAGTAGTAACCTATATTCATGACATCATAAACACAGTTTTGTAATGGCTACAAGAAGGTGGCGGCTGGCAGGAATGAGGGTGCCAAGTCCACTAAAGAACAGTTGTGTGCTTTTGTTTACATGTGGAGATTGTTCACACACCCTTTTAAAATTAGCCATATTATTAAAGAATTTCCTTCAGGATATCTGGAGATTCTTCAGTGCCCAAGACCTTTAAGAAAGCTACCTTAGTCTTTAACAATGCTGTGAATGAAGATTCACTCTAACTGGAATATAGATATCAGCTACCTATTGTTCTTATGCGTGAGGAAGACAGCCTGAGAAGCCACGTTGGACCTTCACAGATTTGGAAATTAGCCTACATTAAGAAGATACTTAATATGGTCTAGTTGTAATTATCCATAAATGGACTATTAATTTTGTGGATTTAATTGTATTTATCATTCCTTCAGTCTTCCTCACTACAAGGTAATATAGGCTTAGAAATGTAAATCTAACATCAGTATAACCCCAAAATGGTAAGTCTGGCTTTAAAAATAATGCTTGGGGGGGGGGGGTTCGAGATGGGTTTTTTGGTAGCCTTGGCTGTCCTAGAACTAGCTCTATAGAACTCACAGAGATCTGCCAGCCTCTGTTTCCCAAGTGCTGGGATTAAAGGCTTGTGCCACCACCACCAAGCAAAACAATGCATTTTAAAAATAGTAAATTTGTTCAAAAAGTGTTAACTTCTTATGCTAATACTCTCTACATTTGCAGAGCTAAATGTCTTGAAACATAATGTTACTCTTACCACAAGCTTTTGAGCAGAACCTCGCCATAGTCTTGGGATTTCTTCACAGGCTGGTGCACTATGAGACAGGAACAAGCAGAGCTCAGACAGCAAGGTATGCAAATACAAAACCTTCTATACAGAATCTTTCCTTCCTCTATTGGCCATATATCCCTGGGCCAGGATGGTACAGAAAAGAAGCAGAAGAGTCACGATGTCCCGTCTCCTGCCTGACTCCTTGCCCTAAGTTCCTGGACCAAAGAGCTCAATATTTCTCATTAAATCATCCTTTGTTCAAGGACCTACAATGACTCTATTGACCCTTCTATCCATATCCAACAGTCTGGCCTCTGAGTCCCTTCCACCCTCTTAGTCCCCATGACTTGCCAACCCACATTCTCTCCAGTCACTCTCACACATAACTTAGTCATTCATACATACCATCATTGCACACTGTATATTCTAGATTTTATTTAGAAAATGCTTTTGTTGGATTTTTGAGACTGGAATTCACATTATCCCAGGATGAGTCTGAATTCACTGCATAGCCAAAGAAAGGTGTCCATAAACCTCTGATCCTGCCGCCTCTACCTTCCAAAGTACAGGGATTACATAGAGGCATCAGCACACCCAATCTATGCAGTACTGGGAACAGAATCTAGGGATCTCTGCATGCTAAACAAGCATCCCCAGGCCCTCAGAAAAAAAAATTTCTTTTATTCCTAGCACATAAAACATTTTTCATTGACTTCAATGTACATGCTTATAGGCAATGACCTGGGCAAGGTCATGTCGTAAAGAGAAGAACCAAGGTCCATCTAATTTCATAGTCCATAGTTTTGTATGACTAATCATAACCTCTCAAGTCCATTTCAAAACATACTGATTCAGAAAGCTCCCTTTGTTTAATCTCATAATTCCTTGTTATTTCAAGTTTTCTCCAGCCTATACACATGCTATATAGTACATTAAACTCAATTCTGTTTACTCAGTTTCCTACATTTTAATGTTTTGTGTTTAAACGCTAAAGCCTCTTCTTATTTCTATGTCTCCATCCCCTTTGTCCTGCTCCATGTCCCATGTATTACCTTCCCTACCCATCATCCCCTAATCGAAGGGAAGACACCTGTTTTATGTCTATCTTCCCAAAGGCTGCCACTGGATCTTGGAGGTTGCTTTATCCATTAAGTGTTCAATCATTATTCATCAAGGAATTCTTAAGTCCTCTCTATCATCTCAAAAAGCCAACTGAATTCATGAGTTCACAATAAAATTGTCCTGAGCGGAATTTTAATGGTCTGACTCAATCAGGCACTACTAAGATTCCAGTCACCATCCACATAGGAAATATATCACTGAGATCGTATTTCCAAGGATTGATTTTTCCCTTTGGAGGGATAAGTGTTTGTGGTAAGAGAGACAGTTCCCTACACACACACACACACACACACACACACACACACACACACACACACACACACACACACACACACACACACACACACATTCCTCCTTGCCCCCCACCCCCAGCTTCTATCTCCTTCTCTCTCCAATAGTCTCAGCCAGCACTGTCAGAATACTTGAGGCATTTGGGAGCTCAGAAACGTTAACAAGAGATACAATACTCCCATAATAATGTTAACATTTATTTGTGATACTAAATTGTTCCATCCATAGCTCATTTGGTTGCTTACAATGTACCTCAAATTTTTGAAAGAAGCCTTCTAAGAACTCAGAACAGTGGTGGATCTACAGGGCTGCTTGTTCTACACTCATTTCTAGGTTTATACAAATTCTTCAGTCCTACCCTCTAGAGTAATATATACAGTTCAACAAAAGGAAATTAGATATAAATAGAAATTATCCATATGCAATAGCTACTATTGGTAGCAGCCAATTCACATGGATTAAAACAACTATTAACAGTCCAGACTCCAAAAGGACAAAGGCAAGTTTTTGGATCCAATTTTAGAACCCAACTGAGAGATATTGTTCCACTAATGGGTAGAAGGAGGGGGAGAGGAAAAGAGAGATCAAGCAATTATTACTTCAAAAACATTTCCCAGATAGTGACATAACCACCACAGTGCATCTAACAATGAGCATCCACCGCTGGTCATCCTGTCTTCAACAACACAATAGCCTTTTCCTCTACAGAAGTCCCTGGTACTAAATGAAAGGAGTAAGACAAGTCACATCACCAAAAATAAATAAATAAGTCAGTAGTAGTTTGGAAACAGCCTTCCAATTTTACTTCCTGCTTGAATGCGTAATGTCCAAAGCAGATAGCTATTCAATTCTAAATTATTCACGTTAATGGACAATGATTGGCAGAAAGGTGCTGATAATCCAAAATAAGAGGGAAAATCGGAAAAAAAAAATCTATTTTGGTTTTGGAATGTATGTTTTCAGCATATTTACCTTTTCAATTATTTGTAGCATGAGCTAATATTTGTGCTCATGTTCAATCTCTAAGTACACAGACACTGGCCTGTGTAAGGAAGGCACTCTGAAGATGCCCGCTCACTAGCGAAGTTAGAACAGACTGCCATTCAGCTCTGTACATAAGGAACAGCCCATGTCTTTTACCCTGCAGTTCTTCTCAACCCTCAGAATATCAAGAGACTAGCATAGCAGGTTAGTAAACTTAAAAGACCTGCTTGAAAACAATGAGAGAAAAGAACCTAATTCATTCCTCATTGTTTACCTAGAATGTGTTCATTTGTAAGTTATGTAGGGCCAACATTTAACCGCAAGTCTGATTCTCCCCGGCAGACTTCTCCATTCCTTCAAGAACAGAATCTCATTTACTAAGAAATACATTTTCTAGATGTCTTTTTAGTTATGCAATAGAGAAAAAATTAAAATAGAAATTAGCTATTCTTTTGGCTTCGTCTTACTACTCCTTACCCTTCCACCTCTGAAACAGGTTTTGAGAGACAAAGGGATTCAGCCTCCTGAAAGACCTCCTAAATATATAGTAGAAAAAGCCAAAGACCAACAAATTACCAGCTTCTGGTTCCTACATAAAACATCTACTGTAGTACTGCAAAAAGATAAGGAAAGCAAAACCCAAAGTCGAACTAGCTCTTGGCTTTGCAGTCATGAAAAGTCCCTAAGAAGTTTGTTTGTTTCTTGGGGGGGGAGGGGCGCTAATCTCTTAAATCAATTCAATTTCCCCATTTTTACATGTGCCTTGTACCCAGAAAAGACACCTAGGTTAGACAGACACTCTATCACCAGAGAGGAGAGACAGACTCCAGGGCTGGTCCTTGTGAGCCGACATGCTAAAAATACACCGGCCCAGTAAACAAATCCCATTCCATCTCGACAGAAGCCACACCGTTAACCTAGTAATTATGAGAAGAGTGAGATCACGCAGCCCCCGGCTTACTCATCATCAGCTTCTAAAGTTTCCATCGGCTCAGAGCAACTTTTCTTTTTTTCTAAAAAGTCCATAAGCCTGCCCTAGAATTTCTCTCTCTCTCTCTCTCTCTCTCTCTCTCTCTCTCTCTCTCTCTCTCTCTCTCTCTCTCTCTCTCTCTCTCTCTCTCCTCCCCCCCCCCTCCACGACCCCCACTCCCTTCCTCCATTACTGGACGCACTTCGGTTTGGCTATCGATACGGGAGAACAAACTTGTCTTTTCTTAGTGACTTTAAAAGAACTTTATCCTAGCGGGATGAGGGGGCCGGCGGCTGCATCTTGACCATCCTAAAACTCCGCCATCCCTAGCCCGAAGTCTAGCAAGAGGGGACCACCCAAACTGCCCAGCACAGCTCGGGAGAGGGCAGAAACTGCCGGGCAGGGCTGGGAGCGCGGGACGCAGGTGAAAGATTGGCCTGAAGGGGGAAGGTGGGGACCAAGCGGGGAGCGGCGAGGAGAGGAGCGGACGGCTTTCAGGTGAAGTCCGGTCAGAAAGAGGGCAGTGGAGCTCGGAGGCGCAGAGTTTGGGACGCTGGAGAGGCGGGAGGGGCGGGGGGAGACGGGGAGGGTGTCAGGGCTGGGGGCTCCGTTACCCTCGCGACTCTCAGGGCAAGGCTCTAGGCCGGGGCGGAACGCGGGGCCCGGCCGCCTCTCCTCATTCCTCGGCAGTGACCCCGGGGTCCGAGCGGCCCCTCCCCCGACGAGATGGAGGCGGAGGCGGACACTGCGACCGCGACTGTTGCTCTCCACAGGAACTGGAGCCGGAGCCAAGCCGGGACTGACTGAAGCTGGCCTCTCCCCAGTGGCTTTCCGCCCGCTCCACACCGGGTAGCCACTCCGACTCCGGCGGCTGGTTCAGGATCGCTGGCTTTCGGCCGTCCGGCCGGAAACAAGCGCCCGTTTCCGGCCGGAGCGGGTTGGCGGTGACACCCTAGCCGCCCCCGGGCCTCCTCCCGCCCGGCGCGGCCGGCCCCGCCCCGCCCCGCCCCGTCCCGTCCCGCCCCGCCCCGCAGTAGCCCCGCCCTCAGGGCCGCTCCGGGGCTGCGGCCAGTTTGGCGCTTGCCCGGCGCGTGACCCCGCGCGTTCTTGGCTCGCATCCCCGAGCCCCCGGGGCTGAAGCAGTTTTGAGCCGGAGCTTGGAGCTCGGCGTGGACTGTTTAAGACTTGGGGTCGCATGAGTTGGCGCCGGCCCTCTGGGAAGAAATAGAAACGGGCAGAGTAGTTCTCGAAAGGTGAGAAGGATGAAAATATTTGAGACGAGGGCTGAAATTCTAGTTACTCCACACAGTCCGTCTGGACCGACCAGAAGAAAATCAACTTCGCTTCGTACAAACCGGCCCCCCAGTTATGCGTCCCCCTTGTTCCTTCACTCTTGACGTGAACGTACCCTTTTCTGTACAATATTTACTTGCATAACAATGCCTCTCTAATGACACCTTTGCCACAGACTTAACACCGGCAGTAAAAGTTATATGGTACTTTTGATTGTTGATGCGTTTTTACAACATTACAGAATAATTCAACGCCAGTATTTACTGAAGCCCTACTGTGTAAAGGCACTGCCCTCCGTAATAGAAACAGAAAAGCCGAAAGACATAAATCCCAAGCATCAATGACCTTACAATTTAGTTTTATTTAAATGCATTAAAATACTTTATGTAAGACAAAACAAACTTATGTGCCATGTGGGTTACAATGAGCTGTGCCTAGGAGAGCATAAAGAAGCCATCTCAACCTTCCATATTTGTAAAAGAATGTGAACTGCTTCCAGAATAACCACTTTATTGCAAACACAAAACGGGGCCAGTCTCTTCTATACTCTAACCAAAAGAATCCTAAATCTTAGTTCATGCAGCTAACATTGTAGTGCCCAGTTTACATAGTCAAAGCAGTGCTTATTGTCGAAATTGTGTTCATTGGGCGTATGTAAAAACATATAATACAATCGGCTTTTCAATTCCCCACCTCTCCCTGTGGCTTTTGGTTTCTAAAGGGGAGGGGGAGAGGGATGGAGCACAGAATCATCCAGACTAGGAAACTGACACCTGAAACAAGAAACCTTCTGGATAGCTGTATCTCTTGAAGGATATACCCTTAAGTTTAGTAGTTTAGAGTTGAAGGTTTAGAGCTGGACTTACGGCCATGTGTACAACATATCTCAACCAAGCCGAGCAAGGTGCCTTGCAGGGAACATAACCAGAGCTTACAATGCCACTTAATAAGCAGAAACATTTGGCCAGAGCTTAAAAGATTCAAGGACTGCAGATTGTGGCCACTGTTTAGCTACAAATTTGAACAGAATAATAGAATGAGATTTGGTCAATTCTGTTGATTCTAATTGAATTCTATAGATCATACTAGACCTTGACAGCTAAGTCTGAGGTGGGAAGGCAGAATTATGCAAAACTGAAAGATGTTTTCAACCAGGCCTCCAGGACCAACTAGCGCTCATCTCTTAACTACTATCTGCTATGCTTAATACTCTCACAAACTCTTTAGGACCAGGTACAGAGCTCAAAGACTCTCTCCACCTTGAGTAGAAGGCTGACGATTTCTTTTAGCCGTGACCACAACAAGTGGTCCAGATCCAAAAGCTGAGCCAAGTAGCTGGTCAGAGCCATGTAAGTGACCACACACTGGAAGTTTAGGGATCAGGAAGTGATGGGGTTGCACTTGCTTTGTGCCTGTTTCTTACTCTGACCCACCCATCCATCAGTCATTGTTGTTTGTGTGATTGCTCAATGGGCTGCTTGTCTTTGGCCAGTTCTGTCTGTGTGAGTAGCAGTGTGGTCAGCTGGGCTGGAAGCCAGGCCACCTGGGTTCTGGTCCCAGCTCAGCCAGCCCCTAATCCATTAAGTGACTCCTTTCCTATTTTTTCAGTTTCTTCAGCCATAAACTAAGGAGCCTCTTCTCTTGGGCAGCCCTTCTGTCACTGTGTCTGATGCTCAGAAGCAACCGTCTAATACTGAACAGTCGCAGCAGCCTGAGGACGGCTGCACCTTTTTTTTTCCTTTTCTCCCAAGTAAATAGTAAGGAAAGAATGGAGAGGCATCAAAGAAACCCCCACCAGTGTACACAAGGCCACGCCCCTCATCGGCGACAAGTTCAAGGTTCTTTCCACCCTAACAACTGTTTCTGTTTTCTTTTCTTGTCTTAGTGATTCTAATCTTCTAGAAGCTCCCAGGCTTTAACTTGCTTGTCATCAGACCTCCTCAAAGGAGACCCAGCACCTGGCTGATGGGGATGGTGCAGGGGAAATATTCAGAGAAAGCTGTTCTGCAGCTAACCAGGAAGAAAAAGGAGAAATTATTTGCATTTTATATGTTTTTGTGGTAGAAAAGAAAACCAAACTGAAATAACTTCCTCTCTACCACCATGACTATAATTTAGACCAGTGGTTCTGGAGCCCTTTTTAAACTACATACTGTCTATGCTTAGGAATGTCCATCTCAGAATTCTTGGAGCTGAGGACAATAATCCTATATATATATATATATATATATATATATATATATATATATATATATATATATATATATTTTAAATCCAGGGCTTTTTCTATGTTTAATCCATTTTTGCCTCCTGACCCAGAAATTCTACTCCTGGGTATTTACCTACTAGGAAAAAAAAATGTGCGTGTCTACAAAAAGCTTATGTATGAATATTCATAACAACTTCATTTTTAATAGCCACCCAATGGAAACCTTTTAAAAGACCATAATTTAAAAATTGACACCTATATTGTCTACCACAGAATTTTTAAGATAGATAGATAACTACCTTTAAACGCAATAATATTAGTTAAACTCAAAATATCTTTTTTTTTAGATTTATCTTATTTTATGCATTTGAGTATTTTTGCTGCATGTATGTACACCATGTTTGTGCAATGCCCACGGAAGCTGGAGGTGGGAAAGAGGATGTCAGATACCTTGGAACTGGAGGGTTATAGATGGTTGTGAGCCACCTACTGCTAAGAACTGAACCTGGATCCCCTGCAAGTGCTCTTACCACTGATATATCCAGCTCTTCAAAAACTTCTGACTATTGATGTTTGCTCAATTGTAGAACCTTCTTCCAGGATCCATAAGGCCTTGAGTTAGACACTCAGCACTTTGAGAAGGCACGTGCACACGAACACACACACAAGCTCTCTTTCTCACACACACAATTTGTTGAGGAAAAAAGCCGTTACACAAAACTCAAATTCCAGAAATATACAATGGTAGGGATGAGCCACAGCCACCTATTAAAGGAGAAGAAAATTAAACACAGAGGACCATAAGATTTTTAAAGTGATAAATATTCTGTTCATACTAGAAGTGACTGTCACACATGTATGTCACGTTGGAGGTTTCGTCTTCATTTTAAGTTATTATTTTACGTATATGGGTATATTCCCTGCATGCATCTCTGTGAATCGTCTGCTTGTTTCCCATGTAGGCCAAAAGAGGGCATCATATCCCATAGAACGGGGCTTACAAATGGTTTGAACCACCGCAGATGCTGGGAATGGAACCTGGATCCTCTGGAAGAGTAGCCAGGGCTTTTAAGTGCTGAGCCCCATGTATGTCACGTTGTATACTTGAGATTTGCTATAAGTGAATTTTGTTTCTGTTAAAAAAGAAAAAAGAATAGAAAATCTATGGTTTCTTCATAATGCTTAACTTATGTTTATTTGTGAGTCATCTGATATTCGCTTTACCCATTAGATTCTATATCTCCATGAGGTAAACTCATCATTTTTATGTATAATAACTATGACAATATTTGGCCTATGATAGCAATTCCTTCAATATTAGTTGAATTTTGTAGCTAATTGGCCATTGGGAACCATTGCTGTGGTAACTTGCCGTTATAAAAGTATGACAGGAGTGTAACAGAGCTGGGTATTGTGTTTTATGACTAAATCCCCATTCTTAGGAGGCCAAGGTAGAAGGATTTCAAGTTCAAGGCCAGCCTGAACTATAAAGCAAGACCCTGTTGTTGTCATTATCATCATCATCATCAAGTATTATTATCTTTACTCCCAGACCTGCCTGCTTCCATGTCATTGCTAGTTATACCTCCTAATGTATGCCAAGGATCTCTCATTGCCAAAGCGGTACAGAATCTGGCAAGATAGGTCTTCTTCCTTGTCAGCTTCATACACCGAGGGGAGACGGAGCTTCAAGTGAGGATTTGACTCCGTCAGATAAGATTTGATTCCATCAAATCATATCTTCGGAGTGGACGTCTTGCGTTATTTGTTTGCTTGCTACTGCTCGTGGATGGAGGAGGGCTCCGCCCACTGCAGGTGGGCCTGGACCGTATAAGGAAGCTAGAGAGCAGAAACAGAGAGCAAGCTGGTACCCAGCACTCCTCCACAGTCTGTTTCAGCTCCTGCCTCCTGCTTGAGTTACTGCTCTGACTTCTCCTAAGGACAGGCTATAGTCTGAAAGCTAAAATATACAAACGTTCTTTCCAAGTTGTTTTGGCTCATGGTGTTTATCAGGAGGACAGAAGGCAAACTAGGGCTCTTAACTAATATCCTTTCCCTTTGCTTACAGAGCCTTGGTTACATTCAATAGCAAACCTTCTCTGTGTGGCTGAGAATCCGGAGGAGGCTGCTTCTAGTGAGGTGGGTGGGGAGACATTGATGAAACACCAAGGAGCATGGCATTTCATGTCTTTGGGGTACCAGAATTAAACAGGTACCAGAATTCTCACCAGTATAAAATGCAGAGAAATCTGCTGGAGGCTTTAGGGGTATAGAGGTTGTCTTTGTTCTTACAAAGAAACATGAAGAAAGAATAAAATATTTTTTTCCTGCTGTTTGAATGTTGATTTTTAACTTGTGCTGGTTGGAAGACTAGCTGATATCCAGAAGATAGCAGAGGAAAACAATTAAATGAATCTGGACCTTTGGTAAATGACTGACTTAACCAACACCCTAAGTTCTTGTTATATAAGCTAATACATCTTACTTATTGTTTAAGCCACTTGAATTAAATTTCATATGACTTATGACCAAAGCATCTCAACTAATCAAATGGTATTAGTTCCCCGGTATTAAAAGGAAATGCAAAATCCCTTAGTCCCCTTTGTAAGCTCCTATACAGCCTGACCTCAGTCTGGTTCTAGCTCCAGAATACAATGGCTTATTAATTTCTCTGCCTCTTGTTCTACTGTGTTTACCAGCCGTGGGGTGCTAGTGAGCAGTCACAACCAGCTCTTCAGAGGGAAAAAGGCTGTGATCGGTAGCGCTGGCCAGTTTCCAGGGTGCACTTATGCACTGATGACTTCCACTATATATAACATGATTTAACTGATTAAGGAATTGGGGGGAAAGACAATTTGATGTGACCTCAGCACAACACCGTGTAACTAGCAACTTCCTTGTTTTCTCTCTGTGTAGAGTTCAAGGTGTAAATTTTCTCCCTCCCTTTAAAGAGCTATATAGTAAAGCTCCAAACTGTAAGTGTCTTCACCAACCAACTGGAGTTTGACGATTTCCATGAATTGTTCATTTCCACGACTATTTGTTTATAGTTGACTACTTAACTGGCTTTAAGGAAGGAAAGGAATAATAATGTGCCGAGTTTGCCAGTGAACCCGTGAGTAGCATTAGACTGTGTGCACTTCTAAAGGATTAGGTATTAGGGGAATCCCTAAGAAGAACATCTCTGACCTGTGAGGACCCAAGATGAACTAGAGCTTCCTTATTGTAAATGAGACTTAGCAGCTGCCAATTACTGCAAGCACAATCCTTGTGTGAGATGTGTTAGGACATTAACTAAAGAGCCCTTGGCAAAGTTGGGTGCGTTCTTATGCTGGTCTTGACAAATCCCTTGAGGATATTAGAATGGCTTCTTAAGGCCAGAAGAGCCCAACATGCTGCAGAGAAGGGAAAGCCTTGGGCTGTGAGGAGAGTCAGTGCTGCCTTGCTTTACCTGATTGGAATGCCAACAGGTGGGTCAGCTCAGCCCCACCTCACAGGTGACCCACCCCCAGGCTTGGCAGAAACAATTAAGTGAGCTAACGCATTAGCCAAGGCAATGAGGAAAGGCCCAGGGATGGATGACTGACTGCCCTCTGACTAGGTCAGGCTGGGAAGCAAGCCAAAGTCAAGCACATTCAGGACTATAGAAGACAGATGGCTACAACAAGCTCTGATAACTGCTTCCGGGTACTTGATTGAGCCCCCTTTTAATGTCCCTTTTTTATTTTTTATTTTTTTAACTTCACTAATGGCTAATGCTAAACTACGGAACACTTTCCCAAATTATGAATATATTTTAATTTTCTGCACAGGAATTGTATCTAGTTGGCATCTGCTAGACTCCCCCGTTATTGACATGGCTTTCCAGACTGATGTACTGAAGCATCGTGGCTATTCCCAAACTACAGGAGAAGGCTGCAGATCATTACCAAAACTCAGAGAGAAGTAAGTACTGGAAGTTGCTCGTTAGCTAGAAAAAGAAGAGAGAAAGAAAAAGAGAAGGATCTGAACATGAAAAGTATTATTCTTTGGGTACCATTCCCAGTGTGAGAGGAGATAAAATCCTGAGATCAGAAGAAACTAATGGAATAAAAACAATTAGCTAAGCCTCTACAGATAGAGGACAGTGGGGGATGCCGAGGACAGCTGGATGGAACGTCATGACCATTATGAACAAGAGGAACGATAGAAGGCAGTCCCAAGGGCTAGTTAGGAGGACCAGCCTTACACCTGCAGCTCACTAGCCCCAAGGTGTGTCCTCCTCCTCTTCACTGGGCCACAGCCATATAAGAGGGGCAGCTTTGCTTTTACCGCCAATAAATGGTGCTGAATCAAGCATCGGCCTATTTGCCTCTGAGCAATACGTACTCAACAAAATGCAGATTAGTACAGTATGTTTGCGTGTTGCTGCCATTTCCCATGTCTACCATGCGTACAACAGGCAAAGGTTCAGTTACTGCTCTCAGCAGCTTTCATGACCAAAGTGAGAGTGAGATGTACGAATTCTTTCCTGTTTGACATATTTCCTTCATCTTATCTGGGTGCAGGGAAATGAACCGTCCACGTGGTATGGACAAAACAGGGAAGAAGCAGCCCTTGACTGTAGATGTTCATTCTGTCTTTGCTGCCCACGCAGTCCTTTGGACTTGACGTCCTGCTTCCCAGGAGAAGTTCTGTTTGCGCTCGGTCTCTTTCCTCTCTTATTTAAATAACTGATACCTGTTGTATACCCTCTAGCCATAAACTGCTTCTAGTATTTAGCAAGAGAATACAGTGGTTAATCTTGAATGATTAAGCCCAGCAGATTGATTTTTCCCCTGGCCAACCACTCCTGCAGGGTCCCCAGCACTAGACGTATGTGCATCTACAATAATGTAAGGCTGCACACAGTTGGTACCAGCCCCTCTTTTAGATTAGATTGTTTGCAATGTTTAAATCTATCTTCAATATCTCCGCATTGTTACAGTACTAGCTCTCTACCGCTGACCTGACTATAATCCACAGAGGGTCTTGTCTTATCTACTTGGATGGAAACTCGATCTGGTCATATTCCTCTGTTCAAAAGCCTTCAGTTGTCCTTGAAGGGACATTTATCTCCTGCTAAAAACAATACTATTATTATCTCGGTTAAAGTTACTATGACTGACATTATCTATCTCAGGGATGGAGAGAATTCAGAGGACTGAAAGATTGCCTTGGAATCACTGTGTAACTGGGAAAGAAGATATTGTTATTTAAAACCAATGCCACCGGGGCATCCTAAGCCTGTAATCTACTTCTTTAGGAGGCTGAGACAAGGATTCGAATCAGAGACCAGCATAGGCTACAGGGCAAAAGAATAAGCAGAAAAGCAACGTCCAGACTGACCCATGAGGAGAGGACATGATCCATATAGACAATAAACTGACACATCACGCTGCCTCCATCAGCTAATGGAACTGGAAGAAAATGGTGGCTACTGGTTCTTCTAGCAAGACATGGTAAATAATCCCTGACTGTCACAACAAATGAAGGGGCTGGAGAGATGGCTCAGAGGTTAAGAGCACTTGCTCTTCCAGAGGTTTTGAGTTTAATTCCCAGCAACCACATGGTGGCTCACAACCATCTATAATGAGATCTGGTGCCGTCTTCTGGCATAAAGGCATACATACAGACAAGACACTGTGTACGTAGTAAATAATATTTTTTATAGATTTATTTATTATGTATACAGTGTTCTGCCACCATGTGGTTGCTGGGAATTGAACTTAAGACCTTTAGAAGAGCAGCCAATGCTCTTAACCACTGAGCCATCTCTCCAGCCCCATAAATAATATTTTTAAAAATAAAAAAAAAACATACAAAGCACATTAGAAAATGGGAGCCACGTGGAAAGATGTGGCAAAGAATGGACCAAACAAAATGGCAGTATGAGGCGTCACCATCACCTTGCAAACTTCCAGTAAAGCTAACATACTCACAAGTATCTTTTGTAAAGCGGTGTTACATCTTAGTGAACACGGTGCAGATAAGGACAGCACATGGCAACAGTGAAGTCTTCCACTCAGGAAGTTAGTCAGGAACAGAGACAGTACACCACTCATCCTGGAGACAGCTCTATCTCAGTCAAGGTGACAGGTTTAAGGCAACCTCATTTGAATCTCAAAGCATTGAGTACTTCACAGAAATGTGTTCTAACCCGGTGAGGAGTGGGGATTTCTTTATTTTGCTTACTTCTCTTGGGAATACCACGGGAGTCCTGTGTGGCATCCATTTCCCTAGAAGACAAGCACTTACCTAGAGGCAACATTATCATTCACTTCCCAGTTCAAGGGTCTTGCCAGAGGCCTGGTTCTCACCAGCTGTGACCAGTAAGCAGTGATCACGTCAAGTCTTCCTCAAGTCTTGGCCCTCTGTCCACAGAGCAGAATTTGGGTGAACCCTTTGACTAGGCCTTTTCTCACTGAAGAGAAACACGGGTCTGTTCCCAGGATACTGCCTCCCACGCTCTTCACTGACAGGCCTCCCGTGAGTAAACTTTGCTAAGAAGATTCCACATAATTAGTAGAAATAATTGGATCCAAAAAGAGAAGTAATAGAAGACAGGATCACAGTGTCCTATATATTAAAACTAGTACCTGAGCAGAACAATGGGTGGCCTTCCTGAGGTCTGAGGGAAAACAGAAAAAGGCAGAGAGCAGATTAATATGCTTAGAATAATGAAGGGTGAGTCCCAGGTGAGAAACCAGTGCTCACCCAATGCCCCATGTAAAGGCCCTCCCTGCCCTGAGCCGAAACTTGAAAAAGTCTCATTCTGAGCCTTTTCTGGCTACACACTTTCCCATTGATGAGGAAGCCTAAGACCACCCTGTAAGTAAGTGGCCAGGAGTCTGGAGACCCCCAACCCAAAGGCCACTTGGAGACCCTTTTCAAGCCTGATTCCTAGACCCATACTGACCACACTACCACATCCTGGGGGCCCAATTATTCTACATTTGGATCAGACTTTACAATTGTTATGAACTATTTGCCACGGTAAAAAGACAGAACATACTTTATCTAACAAAACTTGTTAAATTTTGTAAATAACTTTCAAATTTTTAGATATTTAATATGTGGGCCTCTACTCTTGTCCCAGGACTCACAAAAGTTGAGGTAGACTTATTTAAAACAAAAAAGCACATAGGATTAGGTAACTGACTACATATTTAACAGTAAAATGTTACCCTACAATTTATTAAAAAGTTTTCAAAATTTAAATATTTATTTAAAGTTATTGATTTATCTTGAAATTTTTCTTAAAGTGGACCCCTATCATAGCTGTGCATAAAATCTCGTTACTCCAAAAGTTTTGGTGTAAATAGATAATTGTGGGTACTTGCTGATTTCATGGTTCCCAGACATGAATTTGGATGTTATGCCCCCCCAACCCATACCCCATCCCTCCCTTCTCCCCCAGTAGGCTCTCTAGTACATTGTAAACCCTGCTGAGGCAACCTGTCCTGTCTCTGCACTGCTTGGCTTCTCTCTCCTTCTCCACAATTTACATTAGCCAGACTAAATAAAATAAAATAAAGCACATATATTAGGATGTGTGTGTGTGTGTGTGTGTGTGTGTGTGTGTGTGTGTGTGTACGCATGTCTACATGCTCACATGTGAGTGCATGTAGTAGACACCAGAGGTGTATCTTGTATCTTTCTCTCCACATTATTTTTTTTACATATACTTGGTGTATGTTTATGTATGTACCACGCCATGTGGGAACCAGAGACAGTCTCCCTCCACCTTGTGGCTTTCAGGAATCAAACCCATGCCATCAAGCTATCTCACTGACCTGTTGGCCTTATTTTTTGAAACAATGTCTCTCGCTGAGTTAAGAGATCACAGGTATGGTTAGACTACCTGGACAGCAAGCCCCAGGTACCTTACAGTTCTCACCGACTACAAGTGTAGAAAACCTGCCCAGCCTTTGTGAGAGCGCTGGGAGTCTGATTCGGGTCTTGTTTACAGAGCACATGCTTCCCGACTGAACCATCTTTCCACTCTCCAAAAGCAATGTGTTTCTACGTATATAGTTTTTAAAGAATTTTTGCCATTGCGGGATAACTTTAATAGCAAACTTTTCCCCTCTATCTCTCAAAATACATAAATAAAAGCAAAGTGGGTTTTTTTCGGGGGGGGGGGGGCTAACAATTTAATTCTTTCTTTGGGGTGGTCACATCCTCTCTAGAGGAACGTGATCTGTTTGCTGAATCAAATACTACATTGTTAAGGCTTTAGATGTCTATTTTTTCTTTCCTAATGGAGTAAAGAGGAAGGCAAGGCCTGGCCTGGGCCTCAAGGCAGGGAGGAGTTGAGCTGGACGGAACGAAGCCGGTGAGTGTAAAGCTCTATCTGGGGAGGGATGGCAGGGGTTAAGTATTAATCTAGAAAAGCAAGTTCCTGTCTCCTCATCAAGTGTAAGGGTCAAATCCAGAGCCCAAAATAGGAGATGACATCACCGATCAGGAATTCAGTCATTTCAGTTCAGTTAAAGCAGGTGTGAGGTGAAAGATGCCCGGGCTGTGTACAGTGGGTGGAGTCTTGGGGCTCCTGTTATGGGTGAGCAAAGAGATGGTAAACTTGGCTCAGATTTGTTGAGAAAAGAGACCGCATGGAAAACACAGCTAGGACGAACCCATGTGCTCTGTGATACGGACATGTTTAATTCTTTAACCGGCAGTATTTGTGGAGACCATTAAAGATTTATTAAGATGTGCATTTGACTGGCCACTTCAGAAGCTTTCCTCAAGAGAGGAAGTGAAAGGCATGAAGGTAGACATTTAAAATTCACTAAATTACACACAGTGGTTAGGCTAGATTACTTTCTCTTGCCACCAAATACTATATCCAACCCAGTCATTTAGAAACACAAATAGTCTCTCATTCAGTTGAAAAATCTAGGCTGTCTGCTCATTTGCCCTCTCTCTCTGTGTCTCTCTGCATCTCTTCATGTTTCTCTGTCTCTGCCTTTTGAGATGAGGGTCTCATTGTATTACCTAGGCTGCACTTGGATTTCTGGGTACCAACAATCTTCCAGAGTCCAGAGTCTCTGCCCAGCGGCACCAAAACAGAATTAGCATCCATGGTGACACTAGTGTTAGTTAACATTGTGGTAAGAAGTTTATCACAATTAGATGCTGCCTGGAAGTGGAGAACAGGGTACAAGATAGACACAGAAATTCTTTTCACCTGGTGAGTTTTCTGAAAGCAGAACAGAGGTCCTCATTTCAAATGCAAAAGGCATTTGTGGACACTTAGTTCCTAGTCTAAGCCAAATGGCTGTTATCAAAAGAATAGAAGATACCCAGCACTGGTGAGAATGTGGATGCTGCTGGAGGGATGTAAATTAGTATGGCCACTTTGGAAGACAATATGGAGCTTCCTCAAAAACCTAAAATTAGAATCACCATATAATCAGCAATCTTATTGTGCATATATCCAAAAAGAATCAGTACATCAAATAGATAATTACTTTAGCACTGTTCCCAAAGCCATGATATAGTAACAACTTAAGTGTCCTTCAGTGTATGAAAGGATTTGGAAAACATGGATAATACACACAGTAAAATTCTATATAACCTTTCTCTGTTTTTAGTTTTTGGGGTTCGACCCAGGGTCTGAGATGCTCCACCACTGAGCTACATCTCCAGCCCTGTGTGGCCTTTCCTTTTTGGGAGGGAGTAGGGTATTTTGTGGGGTTGGTTTTTTTGGGGTTTTTTTTTGTTTGTTTTGTTTTTTTTTGGTTTGTTTTAACTTGGAGCTTTTAAGGATATATATAATTTTTTTAACAAATGTGCATTGATGTGAAGATGTCAGAACCCCTAGAACTGGAGTTCCAGACAGTTGTGAGATGATATGTGTGTGCTGGGAATTGAACCCCGGTCCTCTAAACTGCAGTCAGTTTTTTTTAAAAAAAGATTTTACTCATTATGTATACAGAGATTTGCCTGCATGCCAGAAGAGGGCACCAGATCTCATCATAGATGGCTGTGAACCACCTTGTGGTTGTTGGGAATTGAACTCAAAACCTCTGGAAGAGCAGCCAGTGCTCTTAACCTCTGAACTATCTCTCCAGTCCCATATTTTTCATTTATGTGTTTGGGTGATTTTGCCTACATGTATGTCTGTTTACAGTGTGCATGCAGTGCCCATGTATCCCAGAAGAGAGCGTCAGATTCTCTGAAACTGGAGTTACAGATGGTTACCACCACCATGTTGATAATCTGGGAACCAAACTCAGATCCCCTGCAAGGGCAGCAGATGCTCTGAAGCACTGAGCCAGCTCTCCACACTGCTTTCTTGTTTTTGTTTGTTTGGAGGGGGAATTCAGGATTTAGCTGTTTGTGACTTCTAACTCACAGTTCTCCTGCCTCAAACTCCTGAGTACTAAGAATGCTGACATACGCTGCTACATTGAGCTCTACACAAACTTTAAAATTATTTAATAATTATTTTAATAAGACAGAGTCTGCCTTTATTTAAAACATACATACAAACATTTCAAAGGAAAGAATTCTGTCACTTGTAACAGCATGGGTGAAGTAGCCTCACACTATGCTAAGTGAAATAAGGTCAGATATAGAAAGACAGCAAAGTGTGAGACCACCCCCCCCCCCAGGGTCTAAAAAGGCTGAATCCATAGAAACCGAGAGAAGAGTGGCAATTCTTGGTGAAAAGGATCAAGTTGCTATTACATATGAGATGAGTTTCAGAGTATCGCACAGCATGGTGGCCATACTGTGATGTTCCTATACTTCACTGCTAAAAAATAAATTAATTTTTTAAAGAAGAAAGAAAAAACAGATGTTGGACATCCTTGCCACAAAAACTGGTAAATACATGATATGACATGTATGTTATCAATTTGATTTGATTTTTTCACAGTGAGCACAAATACCAAAGATATTACATGGTCCCATACATATATGCAGTTACTGTCAACTAAAGCTATTGAAGGTGTTGTAATCCGATGGTGACATTATCACTTCTTGTGACTACATGGTAATGAGTAATGGCAGAATCTGACTACTTCAGCAGGGCACACTTATGTCCTCCCTCCCTGAGATGTTCCAGCTTGTGGTGACAATAAGACTAGAGAGTTATTTCTTGCTGGATCGCAAGTACTTACTGCACAGAGCAATAAAATGGGCATTCTATCCCACAGGTTAAACTTAGCCCCTGTTTCGGTTTTCTGAGAACCTGTACTTTATTACGGATTACAAACTCCTGGTCTTCTCCAAGAGAGCCATTTTAATTGTTTTCTGAGGCCAACCCCCCCCCCCCCCAAAGCCACAGCAGCTATTTTTCCTGGCAGGAGTGTGACCCTGTTTACTGCCTCTGCATTGGGGGGAATAAAGGATGCCACAGGCTTATGGGGGACATAATCGTAAATAGGAAGAGTAGTAAAGAGGATAAAGGGTTTAGGGATGAGGCGATAAAGTCTGGGAACAGATGGCCTAAAGAAGAAAGCTAAACAAGGCTGAGCACTATTACTCTAGACTCAGTCCTCCGTGTTCCCAAAGACTACCGACGTTATCTTGATTATTTTTTGGCTGAGCTTAAGATACGTGACAAGAATTACACACATAAATATAGAGGTTTGAGAGCAAACGCCTCACAGAGACAGACACGTGGAAATAGAGGCCGGAGAGAGGACTCAGTGGTTAAGAACACTGTTGCTCTTCTGGAGGACTGGAATTCAACTCCCAGCTCCCACATGGCAGCTTAGAATGGTCTGTAGCTCCAGTTCTGGGAGGTCCAATGCCCTCTTCTGGCCTCTGTGGATACTGCAGGCTCACAGTTGGTACACTTACATGCAGATACTCATACATATGTGTAAAATATAAATTCTAAACAGAAATAAATATCAACGTAGACAGTTGTGTTATAACAGAGTGTGCTACAGGCCATATGAAAAGAAGACTAGATGGTATTTTCTCACTTCTTCTCAACAGCTCTTCTTCTAAACCTACGTCATTGTGTAAGCCCCACAACCTGGTCTTAGCTGAATTAAAGAAGGCAAAACACAGAACAGATCTTAGGAAAGGCTGACACCAAGGACTCAAGCATTCCTAGGATCCCCTGCAGCCTTCATCCTGCTTTTGTACTTTCTCTTTCTGGCTTCCTGGTCTTTACTGCTTGAGTTCCTCACAGGAATAAAGCCATACAGCATAATGCCCTCAGGTGCTGAACCAGTGGCCAGTGTTATTCTTCCTCCTTTAGGCCAAGTAACAACAGGAGTAGGTGTTGTGTAGATTTGGAGTAGGTGTCCTGTAGGTTTCCTCTGTGTTTATCCATTCACTGCTACTGTTTTATGGCTTAAAGTTACATATTAACATCATCTAGCACCAGCTACTTCTGTAATAACATTAGAAGCCCGGTGATATTGGTGCTAAGTTAGGGAGCTCGGCTTTGCTCTAAGCCTCATGAAGGTACAGAAAGAAGACGAAGGAGGAAGCCTGTCACGTGCTTGATATACAACCATGAGAGCCCAAGTTTGCTTCCACATAAAAGTGGCGGCGCTCACTTGAAATCCTGCTGTTGGGGAGACAGGGAGAAAGGAAGGACTCTCCACTCATGCTCTGTCAGCATAGACGAATCATCAGACTCCAAACCAATGAGAACTCCTATCTCAAAAGCACTGCTGGGGCCACACAGTTCAACAGGTAAGAGCATTTGCTGCTCATGTGGAGGACCCAGCATAAAGTCCCAGCACCCATATGGCAACTTAAACCCTCTATAGCTCCAGTTCCAGGAGATTGATTTTCTCTTCGACTGTCACAGGCCCCAGGCATGCTCGAGGTGCACAGACAGACATGCAGGCAAAACACTCAGCACATACAAAATAAAATAAATAAATCTTTTTTTTAGAGAAAGACTTCTCAAAATAAGACACCTTACACACCAAAAACATACAAACAACAACAAAAATCACAAACAAGATAGACAGCTATTCTTAGGGTCAACACTTTGAGATCAACCTCTGTCCTGTATACACATACAAGTACATGTATGCAAAGATGTCAGAAGGAATATATTTGTTTGTTCGGATGACCAGATCATTATTATTTGTTTAATTTTGAAAAAGCTTCTATTTGGTTAGGATTGCATTACAGGGGTAGAATACTTGCATTTCAAACACAAGACCCTGGCTTCTGTGCTCAGCAACAACCACCATCATTAAAGGATCTGAGGAAGAGCAGAAGGAGGATGTGATGGAGGAGACGGAAGAAGAGAAGGAGGAAGTAGAGGAGGAGGAACTTTCATTGTTAAAATAACAGCAGCCAGCTTGGTACATTAGAGCAGAGTCGCCCATGCAAAAGCTGATTAACCTGTTGCCCAGATCCTGACACCAGCAGGTTGCTGTGTGCAGTAATTCTATCTATATTTGACTTGTGTTTCAAGTCTAGTAGACCTTGGTACTTGAAAGGTTTAGGTTCAAGAGATAAGTAACTCTGGTAAGGAAGTGTGGTTATGATCCCGTTGCTTCAAGACAGTGCAGATGTGAGCTGCCAGCAGAGCAAGAATGAATCACTGCAGAGTCCAGTAGAAACCCAGCAATACTCAAAGCTCTAGGAACAGATCTGTCTGCAGCTGCCTCCATTAGATATTATTCATTTTCTCAGGTTCCATAGTCCTCAGAACAAACAACTGTGGCAGCTTTCTCCTGGTCGCTCATCTCCCTTACAAAGAAAGCAACAATCAGAGTGTAGGTAACTCACCCGGGTCATGTTGCTAGGAGACTGCAGTGGGATCTTTAGCCTAGGTTTTGTTTCAGCTCATTGTCATCTCTGAAATCTTAAAATCGGGATCTATAACCAGTGACTATCTCCGTATCTGCTGCTGCCTTAATGCTCATTTTCTCTACATATATCTTTTAGCATCAGACTGCATGCATCAGCCTCCTCTTTGGGGGCACTTACTAGTGTCTGTTCACTGACCAGTGTCCCCGGTTTATCCAGGTTGGTCATTAAGTGGTAATGCCTGATGTCAGCTTTCCCAAAGTAACCTAGTAGTATTTACTGAAGTTGATCCTGTGGGTGAGCATGCAACCAGCATTATTCAGCCTTCTGGGTACATCCAGTGTTCACCAATGCTGCCCTGGCCATAGCTCAGGTGGCCCCAAAGTTTCCTCAGTTTGGTTGACATGAGGGTCACCTAAAGCAAAGAACGATTTCTCATTCACAGTTGCTGTATAAAAAAACATTTTGGGACAGGTGGGGTGTCTTGGTGGGTAAATGTATATCCTATCAAACCTGGTGACCTGGTTCAGTCCTTGATATGGCAGAAAGAGAACTGACTCCTGCAAGCTTCCCTTTAACTGTGTTCTCTCTCTCTCTCTCTCTCTCTCTCTCTCTCTCTCTCTCTCTCTCTCTCTCTCTCTCTCTCTCTCTCTCTCTCTCTCTCCCCCCCCCCCTCTCACACACACACACACAAAACCAATCAATCAATCAGCACAATGTAATAATAAAAATTCTGGTCCCACATTCGAGCACATGCAGGCAACACTGTTACACTTAGTGGGAGAGAAGAAGCAGAGAGAGAGAGAGAGAGAGAGAGAGAGAGAGAGAGAGAGAGAGAGAGAGAGAGAGAGAGAGAGAGAGAACATGAACATGGGAAGGGGAAGTGGTAGCAGCGGGAGAATTGAAGGGTCAGGAATGGGGAGTAGATCTGATCCAAACATTATGCACATGTAGGAATATTAAGAAAAAATGTTTTTAAATTTTGGGTATGTTAACCTACTCTGATTAGCTTCAAGTGTTTGCTCATCAGCTTGTTTTTTCATGCACACCATTATGTTGTTTTCTTTTTAAATTATTATTTATTTATTTTAAAGTTTATATGTGCATTGGAGTTTTGCCTGCATGTATGTCTGTGTGAGGGTGTCAGATCTTGGAGTTACAGACAGTTGGGAGCTGCCATGTGGGTGCTGGAAATTGAAGCGGGGTCCTCCGGTTAAGCATTCTTAACCACTGAGCCGTCCCTCCAGCCCCTCATTATGTCATTTTCAAATAGACATTTTTTTCCAGTGTGTACACTTCTTATGTTATCACATTGCCTCCCAAGTGTTGGGATTAAAGGCATATGATACCACACCCAGCATTGTGCTTTTTTTTTGGGTGGAGGTTGTATTTTCTCTCTTTTATTTATGACAAATATTCGCCAATCTCTTCTGGTCAAAAGTTCTTTGAGACAATTCTATCAGCCTTAGGCAGCCAGAGAATAGAATCAACTGATTTGCCATCCTGTGAATGGACCCGCAAACACCATACGGGCACAACCTGGGCCACATTTATCCAATGGGTGAGCAATCCACAAACTCACCAGCGGCGGTGGCATTCTGCACCGAGGCCGTGTCTGCTCACTAGGCCAGAAGGAGTGCAGAGAGCTTATATGTTTGCTTTTTAGGTATAAAGTGGATACTGACTCCAAACCCCGATCCTGAATCTCCTGCTTTCACTTGTAGAGGGTATAAGTGTGCACCCATAAGCACTGGAGAAAGCAGGATGCTGATGATGGCTGGGGTTGTCCCCTCACTGGAGGAGATGTATGCCTGTTTGCCACCCAGAAGGCTGGGAGTACATGCTGCTAACGACCTGGTGACCTTTGCTTTCTGTAGGGCCAGGCCTCCCCAAATCTCCCAGAGTGTTTATCTTAGACACTCCCTCTCTAGACCTTTATTTGTTTCTCAACCAGTAGAGCCCATCCTTAGGGGAGATGCCACATGTGCTTTATAGCCTGCTGTCCACTACACTATCTTACCTTAGTCAGAGACCACACCAGGTCCTGGGCCCTTACACTATAGAACCAATCTTTATGATAGAAGTCACATGTACTTTGCAAGAGTTTCAATATAGTCATACTTTAAGCTCTATTGTGCACATGGCATTGGGATAATTGTTACTGTACTTAAATATATCTAAAATAAATTGCCTAGTGTCAGACTCCAGAAGTTTGAATTGATACCAATTAAGTTGTGCTGAACCAAAGCTGCCTGCCTTCTTGCCTTGTGTGGTTTATTTCCCTGCCTACCATGATGCATTGTAACAGATGGCATCCCTGGGTGGGCCGAATATCCACTGAAAGCCTGAGAAAGTTTAAAAAGTGTTTTAGATCAGAAGCTGAGCCAAAGCAGCTTCCAAATTGTGTATCTGAAGTGGGTCATTGTACAGAGAAAGCTAGGCATCCGGCTACATTAAAAATGTCGTCGTGGAACTGGCAGCAGGCAGTGTAAGCTGCAATCAGGCCAGTTCCTGATATCTCACAGAAGACTCAGTAGCATGTGATTGATTTAAGGTTTCTGTTTATTTTGAACAAAAAGGAAACAAAGATGGATACTTAGTAGCAGCATTTTCTTGGGTCTGCTCTGTTTGCCGGCCACAAACAGACATGGTCCCTTTAAGAGAATTTACTGATTCAGCTTTACCTGCAAAAACTATGTGGCTCTTTAAGAGAGTGTGAGTATTTTAAAAGCCCTTATGGTTGGAAGATGATTAAGGATGCACAAAAAAACAGATTCAGATGAAAAGAAAAACCTGTAAACGGGTTACAATGTGGGTAAAAGGTACATAGGCTTCAGAAAGAAAAGAAAGAGGATAGAGAAAGTTTTTAAAAAGAGAAATAGAGTAATAAAAATATGAAATGCCATGTAAAGATGGAAAATAGACACAAAATCTGGATTTTGGTTGTTTGTGTTTTCTTTTAATTTTTTAACTGTTAATGAGCTAACTGCAGAAAGACAATGGATTGCAAATGCAAAGGCTACTAAGTTAAACAAGAATATATATTTTAAAGGTATTTTGATTTTGAAATTTGTGTCTAAGGATTTATTGCTTCGGAAGAGTTCTGCTTTTGTTACCACAGAAGATGAGAACCTGTGGATTGCTTCCAGGCAAATATGGTTTCATCAACAAGACCCCCTGAATAAACCTCTGATGGGAAGAGATGGCCATATCAGCTTCAGGACTGCAGGCTATGATCTAGTCTCAAGAACCCACGAGATTTTCAATGCCCCTTAATCAGCAGGAAGTAGTAATGGAAAACAACTCCCAAATTCCCAAAATATTGTTTATAAATGTTTGTTTTCATTATAAATGGTTAATGGTCATATTTAATCTCTTTCTAAGAAGAAAAAGGGGATATGGTATGTGAATGATTTTTTAAAACACCTCCTCAGTTCTGGGATCACAGGCACGATCCATCACAGCCAGAGATTCAAAGCTTTTTAATGTGTCTGTTAAGATTATCATGCGTTTTACCTCCTCCACCATATAAAGGCTTGAGTGAATTTTATTTATAGACTTTCTAAGATTAATATTAAAACACTTTTACAAGCACAGAATGAATCACTACTTGGTCACAACGGGTCACACCCTTTACTGCATGGCTGGTTTTACACACTGGCAACATTTAGACTTAGTGCTGGCATCCATAAGAAAGAACAGCCAGCCAGTCATATTCTTCTCAGATGCTGTTTTGTGTAGTTTGAGTATCCTGGCTTTCTCCAAACTGACCTGGAGAGTTATTTTTCTTTTCTGGGCTAAGTCATAATTGTTTCTCTGTCTCAGTTTTTAGAATATAAACTGTATGAAGGTAGGAGCTATGTCTGCCTCATCATCTGATTGTCTCAGTATCTGTAAGAGTACAGGATAAACTGGGGGTGGTGGCCATACCTGGAGTCTCAGTAGTCGGAGGCATCATCACAAGTTAGGTACCATGTTGGTATACATTGAGAATTTCAAAGCAGCCAGGGCTACATAGGGGGACTCTGCCTCATCACATCTCCTACCCCACCCCTCCACTCTGCCTCATCATACCTCCCACCCCACCCCTCCACTCTGCTTCATCACACCTCCTACCCCACCCCTCCACTCTTCCTCATCACACCTCCTACCCCACCCCTCTACTCTGCCTCATCACACCTCCCTCCCCACCCCTCCACTCTGCCTCATCACACCTCCCTCCCCACCCCTCCACTCTGCCTCATCACACCTCCCTCCCCACCCCTCCACTCTGCCTCATCACCCCTCTCACCCCACCCCTCCACTCTTCCTCATCACACCTCCCACCCCACCCCTCCACTCTGCCTCATCACACCTCTCTCCCCACCCCTCCACTCTGCCTCATCACACCTCCCTCCCCACCCTTCCACTCTGCCTCATCACACCTCTCACCCTACCCCTCCACTCTGCCTCATCACACCTCCCTCCCCACCCCTCCACTCATCAGTTAGATGAACAGAACCCTCGGTACTTCAACCACTCATAGTTTATTATTGGTAATTATTATATTTCTTTATTGTCTCCCTTATTTAATTATTATGTGCTTCATTGGGCCAGGAGGAATCCAAACGATAATTATTGAATAAATTAAAGAAAATTTCAGTGACTTGAAAAGGCAACCTGCCACCAGATTTTAGGTGAATGGGGCCAGGCCCACAGCAGACCCCCCCCACCCCCACACACACACACATACTGTGTGCATAAACTTACACTTGCTGATTCCAGCTCTACTGAAGTCTGTGGGCCCGAAGGCCTGGTTACTCCTGTCTGTCTCCTTCTCCTTCTGCAAAACTCATCTGTCCTATTTTTTATTCCTTTGGGGCCTAAGTTTTCAACCAGCAAATAACACAAATGGATTCTCGCTAATGGTAATTATAGGAGCCCAAAGCAGCACATGCACGGACAATACATTTGGATTTTTAAACAAATTGTTATTTTTTTCCTGATTATATGATACATGCTTATCACAGAAAAATGAAGCACCAGAATCCACAAGAAGAATAAAAAAGCCTACACAAAACCCAGCCGAGTCATAAATCATAGCATTTTTATTTTAACATGGCATAGCAATCCAGAGCCAGACCCTGCTGTTTATGTTGTCACTTGATAGCTGTTTGACCCTAGGGAAGTTACTTGATCTGTCTCAGCTCTACCACTAGTTCCGTATAGATTTAATTAGTTAGTATCCATGCTTAGAGCAATCCTTGACTACGGTCTATGTATTTTCTATTAATACTTTGGCAAATAGGTAGAAATGGTTATAGCTATAAACATACTTTAGAAGTTTCCTGCAAATGCTATGGGAGAGCTGGCTATTATATCATATGTATATGATATCATTTATATCTATATATTTCTATTACTATGTATTAAAAGGACTCCTCTGGGGCTTGGAGACGTGGCTTAGCTGTTAAGAGCACTTAACAGCTCTTCTTGCTCTTCCAGAGACCCGGGTTTGAATTCTGACACCCACACACTGGCTCATGACTGCCTATAACTCTAGTTCCAGGATATCCCGTACTCTCTTCTGGCCTCCTTACACAGCTGGTTCATAGACATATATGCAAGTAAAACACTCATACCCATAAAATAATAAAAAACAAAAATGCTGGAATAATCCTATACCTACAATTCCTTTTCTTTCTGGGACTCTGAATATGGAGCCCAGGGCCCGTGGATGCTAGGCAAGCGCTGCACCCCTGACTAAGGTCCTTAGCGCCTACTTATATTTTTCTTCCCATCTTTGCCATCACACATTAAGGGCCCTTGATAATCATCTGAAGGCATGTGAGCTCTCTTTGCACGCACAGGTTTTAGTAATTGTAATTGTATCATGACGACTCCCTTCCCCTTCCTTCTCTTTCCTCCCCCCGTCCGCCCCCATTGTTCATGTGTTATTGAGAATCAAACCCAGAGCCTCAACCATACTAGGCAAGAGCTCTACCACCAAGCTATTAATGTGTACCCCTAGTCCCCCTTCTTTTTTTTAGATTTATTTTTAATTGTATGTATGCCTGTTTGCCTGCATGTGAGTATGTGTACATTTAATAAATGCATGTCCCCTCAGAGGCCAGAAGAGGGCATTGGATCTTCTGGGGCTGGAATTCATGGCAGATATGAGCCACTCAATGTGGGTGCTGGGAACCAAGTGCCTTTGAAAGGTTAATCCCTGCATTTAACTGCCGAGCCATCTCTTTGCCTTTGCCATCCCTAGCCCTTATTTTTAGCCAGTATTTACTCTTAAATATTTAAATAATCTAATTCACTATCATGCATAGAAAAATGTTCTTTTTAATTTTTTACTTTATGTGTGTGGGTGTTTTGCCTGTATGTATGTACACCACATGCTATGTTCCTAATGCCCAAGGAGACCAAAAGAAGGCATCATGTCCCCTGGATCTGGAGTTAACTGGTTTTGATTTGTCATATGGCTACCCAAATTTGAACCTGGGTTTTCTGCCAAAGCAGCAAGTGTTCTTAACCACTGAGTTATCTCTCCAGCCTAAAATTTTAGCCTGTTCTTCAGTGACATCCAGGATTACCCAAATGTGTCTATGCCTCAAAGATACTATCGATGATAAATAATTAGACTAAGATACTATCTTTAGTCTTTGCTAACCTCTGCTGTTAAAATACAAAGTTAGCATGAGTCTAATTGCCTTTATAGTTATAAAGTAGGTATCATGTACAGCTTGCCGCACCTTCGGTGACCTTCATAAGATCAGCATCATCGTCAGTATTGGACCAGACAAAGCTGAGGGTCGAGTGCACTCAAGAAAAATGTGTCAAGTTGGATATGGTAGTGTATACCTGGAATCCCAACACTTGAGGAGGAGGATTGTGAATTCAAGGCTGGCCCAGGGAAAAAATAATGAGACTCTACCAGAGGTAGAAAGGAAGGGAAGACAGGAGCAGGGGAGAGGAGGAGAGGAAGGAAGAGGAAAATATTGTGTGAAGATATATAACATTAAGCAAAAAAGCCAAAATCCAAGTCCAGGCTAGTTTAAACCTAAAAACACAATACTAGATACCCCCAATAATTCTCTTGTTTGGTACTTAAGTGTTTTGGGTTTTCAAGATTTCTAAAAATTTGTATGAATGTGAATATTTTGCCTGCATGTATGCATGCGTATCACATATGTGCTTGGCACTAATGGAGCCCAGAAGAGGGCCTTTGACCCCCCGGAGACTGGAGTTGCAGATGGTTGTGAGCTGCCATGTGGGTGCTGGGAGCCAAACCGCTCTTTTTAAGTGCCGAGCCTTCTCTCCAGGCCCTTACTTAACACTTTTAGTTTCTCAAAAGGTTATCATATAGATTAGTTTGGCCCTGACAAGTCTGTGGGTAGAATGAAATACTGTAAGTCATTCACATATTTAGGTCTTTACAACAAAGCTCACACAGAACGTGAAAATTACAAAGACGGAACCCAGGAGTCCATTGCATTCTGCAAAAGTCTAAACCAATATCCTATCAGCAGTTAGGTCATAAAATTGCTTCCATAAGCAATTTGAGCTAGATGTAGATGATGGTACTATAGATTTTCCGCTCGCTTAGGCTTTTCTGGCTGCAGCAGGAATGCCAATTACAGAGCTGACAGGCGCTCTGGCGACTCCACACATCCGCATTCAGCAAGCGTGTCCTTTTTTTGCTGCCGATCCCAGCTGACAGAGCTACTTTAAAAAAGGAAGTCAGTTCTGCAAATCCATTTGAAGCGGCTCATCCCTCGCTGCTGTTGGCAGACAGGACTCTGTCAGAATACTCTAGAAAGCTCTTTTCTAACGCTAAAATAGAAGTATCCAAGTTTTCAGTTGCTTTTTGAGTTGTTGTCCTAGTATTTTAAGCCAAAAAAAAATTGTAATTATATCAATGGGCCTTTATGTGTCCAAAATAACACACTTTGGATATTGCAGAGTTTTAATATTAAAATTATTAATGGACTTTAAAAAATATCAGTGCATTTGTAACGTTAAAATTCATTGCATAGTTAGAGTGGCTTTCCTCATAAATTACACCCTTGACAGCCTCCTGGGACTTAAAGGTTTTCTAATGAGCAACATAAACTGAACGTAAGAGGGAGTGGACTGTCTGAATCAAAGTCTAAGGGACAGAAAGGGATAATACATGATAGCGGGGGCATAAATACCCCAGCAAAATAAAGACATTTAGAACACTTAATGGCCTCTAGCATAGAATCATCTCTCGAAAAGAAAAAAACAGTATGCCTACCCATTCCAAGAGTGCTCATCATCACGCTATTTCTATGGGCCTTCTCTAGATTTATTGCAATAAATTTTATCTGTTATATATTAAATATAGGATTTATATTTATTTGAAAGTAATTTAACACTCACGATTATGAGTTAAACCTTAGGACGATTTTGTGGTGATAGGACGATTTAGGCGATGGACCCTGATCTGATCTTTAAGAAGGAAGGAATAAATGGGGCTCTCTAGATCTCAGCAGCCCCTCTTGAACGGGGCTAGCCACACCCCCTTCAGGAACCCCGGGACCCTAATAAGTGTCTTCTGACTTATCAGCTGATACCTGAATCCCACCACAGGTTTACCTTTTTTCTTTTAGACTTTTTTTTTTTAAAGTGTTTTGTCTGCAAGCATGTATGTGCACCACATTGCTTGGTGCCGGAGAAGCCTGGGGAGGCTGTTGGGTCCCCTGGAACTGGAATTGTAGAGGGATGTTTGCTGTCACATGGGTCCTCTAGGAGAGCAGCCAGTGCTCTTGACTACTGAGCCTCTCTCCAGCCTCCGTACATCTCTGATTTAGCAGAGGATAGCTCACCATTCAGATTCAGGTGTCATCATACTGGTTTTGTTTTAATTAAAAAAGATACAAAAGATTAAAAGGCAAAAAAATTATTAATTATAAAAAATGAGACAGGAGGTGGTGGGTGCCTTTGATCGAAGCAGTCAGGAGGCAAAGATAGCCTGGTCTACAGAGTAAGTTCCAGGACAAACTACACAGTGAAACCCTGTCTTGAAAAGAGAGGAGAGAGAGGGAGAGGGAGAGAGAGAGAGAGTTGTGATATCATTTCACTCTTCTCTAATTATGACTGACATGGGCTCTGCTCTGTTACCTTCACCCAGCCTCCACAGGACCACTGGCCAGCAGCTTTTACAGCAGACACTCCTGTCTTGGCCTGGCCGTCTAATGTTTTAAAATCAAATATGATGTTTGCCTTTTTAATAAATAGGGCTGGAGAGCTGGCTCAGAGGTTAAGAGTGCACTCTGCTCTTCCAGAGGACCTGAGTTTGCTTCCTAGCACCTGCCTCAGGTAGGTCACAACTGCCTGTAACTCTAGCTCCTGGGGATCCAAAACTCTCTTCCGCCTCTGGGGGTACCTGTACACACACAGACAGACACACACAGACACATAGACACACACAGACACACACAGAGAGACACATAGACACACATACTCCCCCACCCCCCACACAGAGACACACACAGACATTCATACACACTCCCACACACACCCCACACACAGACCCACACACACAGAGACACAGAGACACACAAACACACACACACCCACACCCACACAGAGACACACACAGAGACACTAAAAACAGAATATAAAGGAAAGTCTTGATGTTTCTGTATTTTTGTTTGCTTCGGGTTTTTGTTGCTGTTGTTTGGTTTGGGGTTTTGGCTTTGTTTTGAGACCAGAGGATCTCAGTACGCAGCCCTGGCTGTCCTGGAAGTTCCTAAGTAGCCCAGGCTAACCTCAAACTCACAGAGATCCACCTGCTTCTGCCTCCCGAGTGCTGGGATTAAAGGCATGCACCACAGTTTTTAATAAATGGTCTCCAGTAATTTGCCTAAACATCCCCATTCTGCTGCAATAGCTCTTAGTTGGGATAGAAGTTAAATTTCATCGTTTTAGAGTTGCCTTACAATACGTCCTTGGTTTTCTCTCTCTCTCTTTCTCATTACAGTGAACATAATTCCTAATTTCAACCACACTTATATTCCTGGGGTTATGCGTACCAACATCTGCACCTTTCCTGATCACCATCCTGCCTTAGGGGCTGGCGATGGTTCCAAAGGTAAGCTCTGGCCTGCCTTTCCTTTCTTCCTTGCAGAATACTTACCTTCGCACTGAGGCAGGTTTATTTGCTTTTCTTGTCAATGTTAGTTTAGCTGTAAATAAATACGAGTGTGTAATTATAGACACATCTACATAACGAATGAATTCATCTTTTTTTGTTTTTCCTTTTGAGTCTCATGTATCCCAGGCTAGACTCCAACACATCGTACAGTCAAACGTAACCTCGAACATTCTGACTTTCCTGCCTTCACACCCAAAGTGTGAGGATGGGAAGTGTGACACCACACCTGCTTTATACAAGTTATCTATCAACTGGGCTCCATCCTCAGAGAAATTTATCTTTTTCTTAGAGGTTTTCTATAATGTAACTATAAAATTACTTAGTCCTTGGGTTCCCTCCTTTTCCTTATTTTAATAAGTAATATTAACTGTTATTGTTATGAATAGGAGTGAGAATTTAGCCATGTATCATGACATACTCTTATAATCCAGTACGGGGGGGGGGGTGGTAAAGGCAGGAGGATCAGAGGTTCTAGGCCATCCACAGCTATATAATAAGTTTGAGGCCAGCCTGGGCTATATGAAACACTGCTTTAGAAATTTTTAAATAGGGCTTTCAAGAGACGGCTCAGACGTTGAGAGTACTGGTTGGTGTGTAGGCATACATATAGGCAGAACACTGTATACATAATAAATAAATAGATCTTTTTTAAAAGTTTTAAACAGGGGCTGGAGAGATAGTTTACCATTTACTTACTGTACTTGCAAAGGACCTGAATTCATTTCCTAGCACCACGTCTCAGGATTCACGATAACCTGTAACTCCAGCTCCAGGGAAACCAGCACCCAACACCCCTCTTCTGGGCTCTGTAGGCACCTGCTCTCATGCATATGGGGGGGGGGGAGAAGGGAGGGAGGGGAGGGAGAGGGAGAGAGAAGAGAGAGCTAAAAATAAAATATAATCCTTAGAAGAATAAGTGTGGTTTAGACCCCCCCCCCAAATTTACCATCTTTGAATCAGGAGACACTGAAATTGGACCCATAGCCTGTGCATGTTAAGTGCCAATGAGCTTCACACCCAGAGCTTTAATCAGTTTTAGGTGCACAGCATACTATACTCATATTGTTGTAATTTTTATTTTAATAATATTCTGTACTACCTTCTTAGCTGTTTCAATAATTATTGGATCATTAGATTCTCTATCACTTTTTAAGTTTGGTTTGTATATCTCTGTAAAGTCCTGTTTCCCCTAGATTTTAAATTTATTATTATAAAGTAGTAAAGCGCGCGCGCGCGCGCGCGCGCTGCGCGCGCACACACACACACACACACACACACACACACACACACACACACTTTCTGGATTTGGGAAGTAGGATTTTTGTTTGTTATTTGATTTCATTTTGGTTTTTCAATGCAGAGTTTCTCTGTCTCTGTGTGACAGTCCTGGAGCTTGCTTTGTAGACAAGGCTGGCCCAGAGATCTACCTGCATCTGCCTCCTGAGTACTAGGATCAAAGGCATGTGCTTCCACCACTCGGCATTGTTTTAGGTTTTTGAGATAGGTCTGGTTTGTAACCAAAGCTGGCCTCAAATTCAAGATCTTTCGCCAAGACCCCCCAAAGTCCTGAATTTATAAGACTTTCGCTACCCTTTTTCAGGGACATTGGTGGTTTTCTTGTTTGGTTCTTTTGTTTTGCCTAGCTTATTGGATTTAATATCTGTTTTATTGATTTTTCAATCTTTCAAGTTTCTAAGTGCATTTCTACAGCTGCACAGACTTTGTTCCACTTTTTAATTTATTTTTATTACACTGATGCGTTGTATGGTGAAGTGGTGGGTGCATGCGTGCGTGAGTGAGTGCGTGCGTGCGTGCATACTTGCTGGTCAGGCTTGGTGGCGGCGTCCTTCCCTGCAGAGCTGTAAACAGCACCCTCTGTACACCAAAGGCTCTGCTTTGGTTGGTCTTCATGCTGTCTTTCATTTCAGTGTTCCCTCTGACGTGAGGAGCTGCAGTTATTCCTGTAGCTTTTGGAGAGCACCATGTGCCCCATCCACGCCCCTCACTCTCAAGCCTAGTTGCCATCCGTAGGTACTCACTTCACACTGCTCTGCCTTGTAAAGGTCATTTTATACACTTGCCCTTTCTGCTCAGTTGACACCTTAAAAGCCATTCCAAGGCCTGTTATCCTGGTATTTTGAAACAATAGTTCTCCAAGGGAGGGTCAGGGATCTTTGCATTGGCACCACCAGGGGTATTCATTAAAAATACTGTTTCCAGAGAGCCATCTAAAAATCTATTATGCCAGAACATCTAGGTGTAGAGGTCAGGGATATCTATTTTTAACAAGTGCTTCTAAGATAAGTCTATCATAATACCATGAAATAACAGCTCTGCTAAGTGGCGCACTGATAAGCTTCAGTTAGGCGACTACATTGAAAGGGCGCAGGACTCAGGTAACAAAGCCTGGATGGGTTTGCCTGGCTTGAGAGTGCATAGGTCATGTGCATGTTGTCATTGTTTTCTTGTTAGTCATCTGCCACCTCTGGCTCTTACATTGTTTTTGCCTTTTCTCCCACAGTGATCCCTGAGCCTTGACAGGAGGGGGGGTGTGACATATATGTCCGATTTAGGGCTGAGCAGTCAGCAGTCTCTTATGATCACGCACCCAAGAGTATATGAGCAGCATAAATTGGACTTAATGGTTTTCTTGAATGAATGAATGAATGAATGAATGAATGAATGAATGAATGAATGAGGGAAAAGGAGGAGAGGAAGAGAATGGAAGAGAAAGTGTGGTTCTGGGAGTAGCTAAGGGAGCAATGATTATGACCAAAATATATTCTACAAAATTCTCAAAGAATTAGCTTTTTTTAAAATTTTATTTTAAAGAAAAAGAATTCTGTATGGAGGATGAAGGTGTAGCTCAATAGTAAAATCTATGGGGTTTTTAAGATTTGTTTTTGTTTTATCTCGGGTCCCGGGCGGCCAAAGGTCCAGAGACCCACAGACCTGCCGCCCGAGACCGCTTAGCCGCCCAGCCGCCCGGGTCCCCAGAAACGACTCAGACGCTTACATTAACTTCATGCTGTTTGGTCTATGGCTCAGGCACATTGCTAGCTAGCTCTTACATCTTAAATCAACCCATTTCTATTAATCTGTTGGCCACGTGGCCCGTGTGGCTCACCCGTGCTCCTTACATGTTGCTCTTTGGGCGGCTGGCTCGATCTGCCTGACTCCACCCTGCTTCTCCTACCTAAGCTCTGATTTCTCCTCCTACTTATTCTATGGTGCCCGCCATGGCCCAAAACAGCTCCTTTATTTAAAGATTGAGATTCACAGCATACATAAAAGCATTCCCACATCAGTTTTGCCTGCACTTAATGTATATGCATTGCATGTGAGCCTGGTATCTGTGGAGGCCAGTAAAGGGTGTCAGATCCACTGGAACTGTGAGCCAACATGTGCATGGTGGGAATCAAACCCTGGTCCTCTGTAAGAGTACCCAGTGTTCTTAACCACTGAGCCATCTCTCCAGTCCAGGGCTTTGCTTTTTTTTTTGCTTGAGTTCTTGGGTTCAGTTCCTGGTGAGCATGTACACAAGCTGGGAAACAGGACTTGGTAAGCAGAACATGAGAGAACCACTCTTATAAAAGCTTTTTTCCAATTTAGTCTGTAAAGTTCTAAAGGGTGTGGTCAAAGGGTTAAAAACTAGAGATTAATTTTGGCTCTTAAGTAAGAAATCAATTTCCAACTACTTTAGGCCTTCCACATCAGATCAAGCTTCTTATTAATGACTGAATTTGGCATTATCATGACACAGACCAGCAGATGCTGGGTGACTTTCACCAGATGTGTTAGGAAGGAATGCATGACGCTAGATAGACTCGTATTATCTTCCAGCCCTCAGCACACTCTTAGAACATTCTCATTTTAGATTCATGAGCCTGGTGATAGTTATGAACATTAATACAGAATTGTCAATGAGCTTAGTAGTGATTATGAATATTAATATAGGATTGTCAAGGCATAATTCACGATTTAACAAAATGTATACAAAAATTGGCCTGAGTGAATCATACTTTTTTCAATCTTGAGAGTTATTAAAATTTATTTTAGCTTGTGTCTCTGCACTGAAATAGCTTACTCTCTTTCTAAGAGCTGAAAATTCAAAAGTCTTACCAAAATCAGTTGTGCAATATAACAAATAACTTTATCCATATACTTCTTCCAGTCTCACAAGGGTGAAAAATGAGTTTAAACTATGAGGCAGTGGTAAACCAGTCATTGAGGAAGGAAGAACGGAGGCAGGGGGATTGCCAACAGTTCACAGCCTTCACTGAAATCTACAGAACCCTGAGCCAACCTTACCCTTTCTTATTTTTAATTTGAGGCTCTCAGGTTTTTTTGTTACATCATGAAAAGCTGATTGATACAAAGCAAGAATTACCAGGTTCATGTTTCAAATCCCGTTTTTTAAAAAGATAACATTTATTTGTTTTTAAACTAAACTTTTAAGCTATGCCTCACGAGTATACTTATAATCCTGGCACTTGGGAGGCTGAGGCTAGAGAGCTGTAAATTAAAGGCCAGTCTAAATCACACAGATTCCTATCTCACAAGCAAAGGCAGATGTCCAGGTCTGTTTGGATTGTTCTGGTTTCCATACCCCTCAAGCCCCTACATCCATCCCGAAGAAAACAACTGGTTTGAATAGATTAGAAAAGAAAGCAGTTAAAATTCAGCCATCTATCCTGTCCCCTTGTTCAGGCCTTATTTAGGCAGGCCTTGTTAAGACTTTATGGATGTAGCCTCCCTGTCACAACCTCACAGCTGTCTCCCTGTTCCTCTGAATCTTACAAACTTTTGGGCACATCCTCTGCAGTTTGATATTCTCGGAGCCTTAGGTGCAGGAGTTGTGTCCCCTAGACTAAGAGAAATAGGCTTCCCCACAGACGAGATCACAAATGTCCTATCCAATATCAAGTGGTCAGCCCTGAAAACATACACGCAAACATACACGCAAGTAACATTATACACACTGAGAATATTATACTTATGAATTAGAAGTGTGTGTGTGTGTGTGTGTGTGTGTGTGTGTGTGTGTGTGTATTGTGGGAGTGTGTGTGCATCAGGGCATGAGTGTGTGTATCTGTGTGTCTGTGCATGAGTGTGTGTATGTGTGTGTGTGAGTGTGTATGTGTGTGTGTGTGTGTGTATTGTGGGAGTGTGTGTGCATCAGGGCATGAGTGTGTGTATCTGTGTGTCTGTGCATGAGTGTGTGTATGTGTGTGTGTGAGTGTGTATGTGTGTGTGTGTGTGTGTGAGTGTGTATGTGTGTGCACACTCTCACAGCAACAATGAAAGGAAGAAGCCATGAATTTGCAAGAAAGCAAGAAAAATGGGAGGGGCTGGAGGGAAGAAAGATGATGTAAGTATATTTTAATTTCAAAAGATAAAAAATCATTGATTAGAAAGCCAGCCCTTTCAAAATTGCAGCCACTGTGAAAGCATAGATTTACCATTACAAAACTTTATCTCAAGGAAAGACTATTTAGTGCTTGAGGGCAGGGCCCAGGTCTAAGAAGAATCTAGGAAGAATCTCAGGAACGAGCCTGACAGCCAATAGATTCAAGACTTGGTTTTTCACCAAAAGTTCAGCCAGTAGATTCAAAGCTTGGGTTCATGCAATCTGAAGTTTAACCAATAGTTTTCAAAAATTACTCTACTTTGTACCCCTTTATTCAATCCTGAAATGCCAAGATGTGTGTGGATATGTTTCAAATTTAATAAAAACAGTCTGAGATATCAGAGGGATCTACCCACACAGTCTAGGAGGATCAGAGAGTGGTAATTTACACCGTTAATCCCAGCACAGGGAAAATCCGGGAGTGGTGACCTACACCCTTAATCCCAGCAAATCTGAGTTTGAGGCCATCTTAGTTTACAGAAGGAGTTCCAGGCTCCCAGGCAGGCAGTGGTGGTGCCAGACCTTTAATCTTAACCTGGATATGAAACTACTGATCGAAGAGGGTATTTAAGGCAGGCATAGAAAGAGCAGGCAGTAGAAGCCAGGAGGAGCGAGGCTGAGGAAGCTGGAAGACAGCTGGGTGAGATCTGACTGTGATGTTTCCTCTCTTTGATATTTCAGCCTTTCCCTGAGATCTGGCTCTGAGTTTCCTTTATTTGTGCCACAGACGTGTAACACTCATTTACATATTTTTTTCTTTAAAAACCCTGTCACTCCTGAGCTCGAGGCCAAATTCCTTCTGCTGTGTTAGAACATAGGGTTTTGGCCTGGGTTTGAACCTGTCTAAAAGAACAAACTGATCCTCATGTGTTTGCATCCGAATCCAGCTCCTCCTTGACATGAGTACAACACCAGATGGCATCTGGGTGATCTATTTACATGGAGGGGGAAATACAGTCTCCCCCAGACAACTTGCCTTCCTGCCAGCTGTCACAGCCTCCTGCATCTGGCTACTCACGGCCTCTGAACACCTTCCATTTCCCACCCAGACCATTGTAAAGTCTGTCGCTCTTCCCACACGATCTCTCAGCCCAGCTGCTGAACGGATCTCACAGCTTCCAACGTCATTTTCTCGGAACACAAACAGACTCACAACAAAGCCTCACACAGTCCTCACTTCTGCTCTGGATGGCTCAGCTGCAGCAATCCTGGCCACTTTCCTGGCCTGTAAACAGCCCACCCCACCCACCTCAGGGATTTTTTTCAGAGGCTATCCGCATCTCACCCAGAAAGCTTTTTGCTTCTTAATTGTTATATTTTATGTGTATTGCTATTTTGCCTCTATGTATGTCTATGCATGCAATGCCTGCTGAGGCCAAAAGAGGGTATGAGACCCCCTGAAACGAGCATTACAGAAGGTTGAGAGCCACAGCATGAGCGCTCAGAACAACTTGGGTCATCTTTGAGAGCAGCAAGAGCTCTTAAGCACAGTCACTGTCCATGGCAAGCTTTCATCTGGAATCCTTGTGGCTATGTTTGGTATGTCCTTCAGGATTTTGCCCGTGTAGCGTTGAATAATTTTGTGAATACTTACTTCATTCATTAATATTTTTCAAGACAGGGCCCCTTATGTTACCACCAGCCAGTCTGGAATTCTTGGGCTCAGGCCATGTCCCTGCTTCCGGCTCCTAAGCTCAGACTGCAGCCCCATAGCCCTGGGCAGCACTGATTACTCTATTTACACCTGGGAATTGTGCACATCCGATATTTACTCCTTCTCCCTTCATTAATCTGCTTTCCTCTGTAGAACTTATAACCATATAATTACTGCGTATTTCATTTATAGTCTGCCCTCCCACTTGACAAAGTTGTCTGGGGCTAGGCATGTCTATATTTTGTTCACAGTTGTATTTCCATGGCTACTAGCACAGATCCAGTGTTAACAATGCTAACTGAACAAATGAGCATCCTCTGAGAATCTAGTAACCAGTGTCAAGTATAACATAAGGTAACACAAGCACATATAGAGTATAACAGAAAAGGAAAAGATTCCACTCATCTTCACACATCTTCATTCAATTAAAGGAGTAGCACTTAATCAAATATTCATGTAAGAACTAGTAAACCAGTCTCTTTACTCCCTTGCTCTCTACAGTGTTGCTGCTCCAACATGAGTTCCAAAGTAATCGCCATATGCCTCCATTGTCCAACATTCACAAAGTCTACAAGTCCAGGCTGGGCTGGGGACCGGCTGGGAGAATGCTAGCCCACCATACGCAAGGCCTAAGGTTCCATCCCCAGCACCACATAAAAGCCTGGCATGGTGGCACATGCTTATAGCCCTAGCACTTAGTAAGTAGAGGCAGAAGATCCTGAGTTCGAGGTCTTCTTCAGCTAGTAAGTCTGAGGCGATCTGGGTTACATGAAGCCCTAAAAAGAAATGATAAATTCTACTAGGAAAGTAGAGCTGGAGAGATGGCTCAGTGGTTAAGAGCACTGACTGCTCTTCCAGAAGATCAGTTCCCAGCACCTACATGGTTAGTGGCTCATAGCCATCTGTAACTCCAATTCTAGGGAATCTGATACCATCTTCTGGCCTCTCTGGCCACCAGCCATGCACATACTATGCAGACATACACTTGAGCAGAATGCTTACGCACATAAAAACATTTTAATACTGTAAGGGAAATATTTCCATCTCAAGAAATGCTTTAACCAAGAGAAAGAGGATGATCAAGCCGCTCACAGGACCAGTGACAGACATCAGAGAGGTCCCGAGAAATGCCAAAGACAGCAGGTAGATGACACCACTAAACTTTCATCAGTGCGCAGCTCCAAGACCTGAAAGAACAGAGTGGAGGGGTGAGTGTGACAGCAGAAAGATGCCATGCAGTGACCTGAAAACTTGAGAAATTAGCTCTCCCCCCCCCCCCCCCCCCGTTAAAAGTCAAGGGTTGGGCCTAGAAGGATGGCTCAGTGGTTAAGGGCACTGGCTGCCCTTCCAAAGGGCAGGTTTGATTCCCAGCACTCACCTTAGGCAGTTCAAAATTCCTTGGAACTCAAGCTCAAGAGAACTTGATGCCTTTTGGCTTCTTCTGATATCCACAGGCACAGATGCAAACACACACACACACCTTAAAGCAAATAAATAAGTAATGCAAAGGCCTACTGAAATAAACTTCTTTTAAAGTTGGCAGTAGTCTGTACCATCCACCAGGCTACCTCTTCCTAGTTCAGCACTGGCATTCTATCCTGGTAGACCTGAGAGTTCTCCCAACTAGAGCCAGAGGCCATCACTACTCAACACCCAGGCTCACATCACTAGGGAATTAAAAACTTGACTTCCCAGCAGCATTCCTAAACTCAGGCGTGGCAGTCTTGAACATTGCCTTGCACTTTTAAAAGGAAAAGACTCATTCATTATTGGTGCATTTGAACAGAGTGCCATGAGCAGAGGAAACTGCCATTTGCAGTAAAAATTCTCAGGTGTTACTAAGGACTCATTTGCCATGTTTTGTCTGGCATGGTGGCACATGCCTTTAACCTCAGCACTCAGAAGGCAGAGATAATCAGATCTCTATGAGTTCGAGGCCAGCCTGATCTATAAAATGAGTTCCAGGACAGCTAAGGCTGTTGCATAGAGAAAAACCTGTCTTGAAAAACCAAAAAGAATAAGATTCAGTTTCATCCTTTAGTAGAAGTTATCTTAACTGATTCAAGCATCTATTCTCGTTTTTAATATAAAATTTTTAGTAATTCTTTGAAATTTTCATTCAATATATTTTTTACCACCAATCCCGTCTTTTCATTTTTAAAAAGAGAATACTATATATTTTCAAAACAACATGTTGTATGCAACAAATACATATAATTTTGTCAACTAAAAATAGGTAAACAAAACAAAACAAAAAGCGATCTGGGTATATGGGGCACGATCCCAGCATTCAGGAGGCAGAAGTCTACATAAAAAGTTCCAGGCCAGCCAGAGCTACATAGAAAGGCCCTGTCTCAAACACAAAAAGTACCACATATCACTGTAAGTCAGATATGCCAGGTGCTTAGAAAAAAGCCTACCAAAGGTCTCTTGGTGTTGGCTTCCTACACTGTGATAAACAAACCAAAGGGAAAGGTGTATTCATCTTACAGCTCACAGTCCATCATGAAGGAAACTCAGAACAGGAAGTCAAGGCAGGAACCTGGAGGCCAAACTAACTCAGAGACCATGGAGAAAAGTTGCTCTCTGGTTGCTCTCTCCACTGCCTGGAGATGGCCCCGCCCACAGTGGGCTGTCTCCTACAGCAACCACCAATCAGAAAATGCCCCTACAGACTTGCCTCTAAACCAATCTGGTGGAGATATTTTCTGAACTGAGAGTCCATCCCTCTTCCCAGATGACTCTAGTTTGTGTCCAGTTAACAAAAAACTAAGCAGCACAGTCTCTGGCACAGTCTCTCACTGAGAGACGCACCGCCAGCGACTGCAACCAGAGCGGAGCAGAAATGATACAAGGCTCCCCCTGAACAGACCTTCGCAACTAGAACGCTTCTAAATGAGATAGAATCTCATAGACATTATTTTTATCTAATCTTTAGGAAACTAAGAGGTATTTATTGCCGTCAATACATGCAGAAAACAGAAAAGCATCAGGATTCAAAGCTACAGACAGATGAGGGGGGCAGAGCTGTTCGCGTTATAATTCCTTCTTAGGAAACTGAGGCCAGAAGGTCATTTGATCGTAAGAGTTTAAGCTCAGGCTGGGAAATATAGGAAATACTGAGAGGAAGAGCAAAACACGAAACAGATCATACTACAAGTTTTATGCAATCTATTCCAGCTAAAACACTTCATTCAAGTGACAATGGATGACAAGACAGCATCCAGTTTTATAGTATCTTCTTGATAGACCAAGAGTACCCTCTGTCTGAATACTTAAAAAAATCCAAAACTAAAGAGAGCTGATGTTTTCTCAAACACACACACACACACATACACACACACACACACACACACACACACACACAATTTTAGCTATTGGGGTTGTGAGTGCAAATGCATTTGTTCCATTGCACACAAATGGAGGCTGTGGCATGCAGTTTTATCTGGTAAAGCAAATGATTAGAGGTCTTTGGGACCAAACGATCTCAACTTATTCTCAAACTTTAAATGGGTAAAAAGCCTGGCTATCTCAGTTGGTAGAGCATAAGATTCTTAATCTCAGGGTCATGGGTTTGAGCCCCACGTTGGGCGCCAAGTGTAGCACGAATTCCAGTTGTTTCACTTCCGGGTTCAACTCTGCATCATATTCTAGAGATAAGATTAAAGGTGTGGGCTACTACTATTTGGTAGTTAGGCCTTGAACTCACAGAAACACAGAAAGATCTCTGTCTCTGGAGTTATGGGATTAAAGGCACCAGTCACCACTCTCAGTCTTTCCCTGTGCTGGGATTAAAGGCATGAGTTACCACTCTCTGACCCTCCTGGATTGAGTGTGGGTGGATCTGTTCTCTGATATTCCAGACTGGTTTTATTAAATATATAATATATCACCACAGGAAGCCAGAGGATAACATGGAGGAATTGAATCTCTCCTTCTACCAGGTGGGACCTAAGGATTAAACTCAGGTGGTCAAGTTTCGGCAGCAAGACCCTTAGCAACAGTGCTATCTCACCAGCCCTCATGGAAATTCTTACTCAACAGCTTCCAAAATCAGTCCTATCTGCAATCGCCACCACAGGATGGTCAGGAAAAAAAAAAAAATACAGCACATCATACAAGACCTCAGGAACAATCAAATCAACACCCCCGCTGTTTTCCTGGGGATTTGGAGAGAAGTTTCATATTTTCCTCAGAATTTATTCCATATTGCCAATAAAACTGTTGGTGTGAGCCACTGAGACAATTATGATGATCTCTCTGTTTGTCCTGCCCACGTAAAACAATACTTTATTTAACCTGTCATTGTAGCAGTGTGTCCAGTAATGAGTTTCACCAACATCAAATATTTATTGACAGCCTTCTAGGGGCAGGACACAGTTCCAAGAGGAAAGTATAGGCATAAAACCTCCTCTGTCCTCAAGGAAATGATAACATAGTGTCTAAAAGAGATCGGGTAAAAGGAAGGCACACATGCGAACACAAATACATAAATAAAAACAGATGCTAAGTCACCCACTGAAGGGGCAGTTTCTCTCAGCCTCTGCTCTCTGCTTCAAGGAAGGTAATTCAACTCCTCACATCCTCACAGGATCTGCAGCCACCTCACAAAAAGGTTGCAAAGGGTGAAATCTTCGTAGATCCCAAGGTGGTTGTTGATGACGGTTTTTATGAGGAGAATATAAAAAATAATATCCTACAGTAACAACATTTCGTTTGCTTAGAGTATAAATAAAACACTTTGAACCTTATTTTTACAACATGAAATATTCTCCCTTGGAAGGAAAAAGTACTTTGTCAGATGGTTGAACAAAAACCACTAATGAGTCATTCATAAAGAAGTATTATTAACGTAAAATAATTTAGTCTAGACTCCTTTATACCTAATGAGATTTAAGGAATTATAAAACTGATTTTTTTTCATATCTCCTATGGCTTGTCTATTTTTTTTGGTGATGCTTTGTCTAAGATATTAAGAATAATTTAATTACATTTATGATCATCTACATATCCAATCCTATCAACAGCTCAAGGGCAAAATCATTAAAGAGCTCTCAGCAATAATATAATTTGATTTAAGAAATAAAAATTCAATGTATGAAACTCTCAAAGAATAAATAAAATATATTTTTAAAAAGGAACTTGTTATACAGGTCCTTAACACTGGGAGGTATTTTAAAATTCATCTCATGAGGGACTGGAGAGATGGCTCAGCTGTTCAGAGCCCTGGCTGCTCTTCCCAGGTTTCCAGCACCCACATGGTAGCTCGTAATCATCACCATTACTGTTAACTCCAGGGGATCTGATGCCCTCTTCTGGCCGCCACGGGAACTAGGCATGAAAATGGTACAAGATTACGCATGCAAGGAAGGAACGCTCATATGCATAAAATAAAAATTAGGTATTCATCTTATGAGTTTTATTAACTTCTCAGGGAACTGGAAATGTAACCAACATGTTTTTCTTGCAAATAATAAAACTGATCATGACAAAAAATATGTGCTAAGAAACATTAACTAAAGCTGGGCTAATGATCGCGTTATTTAATTATCCCACTAACCAAAGGCGGCTGCTGTTTTCTCCATTTGCAAATCCAGGTTGGCTCATTCTAAAGTCTTCATTTTTGTTTGTCCGTTTTGAGACAGCCTCTCGCTAAGTAGACCAGGCTGGCCTTGAACTCTTCCTTCCAAGTGCAACACCATGTCCGGCCACCAGTTTTAGCCTCTGTGCTATATTCCTTCTGTATTTCAGAGGCTATACGAGTCTATACTGACATCACACGAGTAAATCAATAAATGTTGAAGAAAGAAAACTCACCTTTATACAAGAATTTCAACAAATAAATGAAGAAATAAGAAAAATAGCTGGGTGTAGGGGTGCTTTTCATCACCCCAACACTGACTCTGGAGGTGGAGGCCGGAGAAATGAGAGTTAAGAAGCCAGCCTGGCCTAAAACAACTTTATCCCCAACTGGGAGGGGGAGAGGGAAGTAAGAATCACGTGTTACATACAAGACCTGAAAATTGCTGATAAAACTAAGTGGTAAATTGTCATGAGAACCGATCTATTTCCACAGTCTCAGTGAACATTTTCACTTGTGTATTAACTACAAGGAGAGAAATAATTGAGCAACCTCAGTGGCTGAGGTTTTCTGAAGGCAGTAAGTTATACGGACAGTTGTTTACCTGCATTGCATTCTGTGATAATCCTACCACAAATGTCCCGATTTAATCTTAATAAAGTAGTATCTTATATTAATAAATTCCACAGATTACTGGGAAATGGATTGCTTATTAAGAAATTCTACAGAGACATGAACTCATGGATACAGGAAAAGGCAAATTCAGTCGTGGAGTCTTTGGAAGGCTGTGGATTGATCTGACGCTGCTTCACGATGCCTGACCTGGTCCTCACCATCCAGGTGGGTTAGAGACAAGGGCCTGTGTACCTGTGTCCAGATCTTAAGCTCAAAGGCCACACCCTAAGGGCTGGTACCCAAAGGTCATAGCTGGAGGGATGCGTGTTCCCCACCACAAGCTTAACCTGTATTAAGGGACGGTTACAAAACAACTTACCAGTACCCTTCAAAAATGTCAGTCATCAAAGACTGAACTGTCACAGATTGGAAAAATTAGGAATACATGACATCCAGGTGCAATGTAGAATTCAGAACTAGAAAACGGTTATTAACTAAGAAATAGCTAGCTACTATTTTGAATAAAGTCTGTAATACGGCAAATGGCATTTTACTGTCGACTGACTTTGGTTTGGGTACTGTGTAGCAGCATGTCTGTAAAATAATTTGGGGAAGCTCAGTAAAAGGTGTAAGAGAAGTCTCTATTTTTGCAACTTCCTGTAAGTCTTAAATTGTTCCAAATTACTAAGCTGAAATGTAATAATTTTCTAAAATTTATAATTCAAGCTTTACAAATATCTCTCTTTTCAGAAAGTCTTAAGTGGGTGTCTCTCTAGTTGACCAGTGTCACTAGCAAAGGGACAGACAATGAGTGTCCATTAGAAATCAAATGTTTCCCCCTTCCAGTCTCTGCTCTGGAACAAGACTGAATGATAACACTGCACAGAAGTGTCACGTTTGGAGTAGGAAAACAAATATTTCAGAACAAAGGACCCAGAGAATCTTCTCCTTTACAGCAGTTATGTCTTTAACCATGAAACACAGTTCTTGCTTATGATTTCAAAAACTCTGCATCTTTTAAAAATGCTATTTTTTAGTATGTGTGTATGTATGCTTGTGTATGCAAATGTGTGCCTGTGTGAGCACCTTGTACCAATCCTTATTTACTAATCCTTATTTTAAGAGTGCAGAACTCATGCAAAGATATAGCCAGCTAGCAGTGTAGCTAAGCACAATGTCTTTTTGTTGTTTATTATGTACACAGTATCCTGCCATCGTGTATGCCTGCACGCCAGAGGAGGGCACCAGATCTGAGTCACCATATGGTAGAGGGCACCAGATCTGAGTCACCATATGGTTGAAGGGAATTGAACTCAGGACCTTTGGAAGGATAGCCAGTGTTCTTAACCTCTGAGCCATCTCTCCAGCCCGGCACCAACTATCTTAACTCAGGCAGGGAACTATGAATGGAAGCCCCTTCGTACAGACCTGAGCGGCACAGTCTGCCCATTCCACAGAGCAGATGGTAGCAGAAAATGGGTCATGAGGAAGGTTTGGGTAAAGAAGAAAGCAAAACCTCATTCATTGCCACGGAGTTTCTTCACCCTGATGATCTTGGTTGCCTATTGCTACCCAAAATGTAGTTCATGGAACACAGGGACCAGAATCACTGGGAGCTTGTAAAAAAAGAAATAATAATAATACAAGAGTTTGAAGAACCACTGAATCAGAGATTTGCATTTTAACATGATCCCCAGATAATTCTTAAATATGGAAGTGTTTGAGGAATTATTCAAATACACTGAGGTTTAATTTTAGGAAATACAATACTGGATGCCATGTTTATCTTCAAACTGGTGATATTTAAATGATTAACATATCACTTAACAACTTTAGAAGATATGGACACTTTACAAAGGGTGTTTAAGGTAGCTTTCATAGCTTTTGATTGGTGCTGAGGCTTGAATTCATAGCTTTTACATGCTAGGCAAACATTAACTGTGATACATCCCAGCTCTAATATCCTCTATACTTATCTATTAGTGACTGCTTAGGAAACGCCTCTTATAAATAATATATCTCTTATTTTATTGTTTTCTTCTAAGAGGTACCAAGAGGTTGCTGTTGTTTTAAGTAAATATAAAAAGGTTTTCATTTATTTTTAACTAGACTTTTGCTTTCGGTTCTAGGGCTGGAACCCAAAGCCGGAGGCATGCCAGGCAGATGCTGATCCATACTCATAGCCATTACTTATTCTTTAGATTACTGACAATTAGGGAAGATATGATCAAAATAACTTGTATAAAATTGCAAAAATAAAATAAAATAAAGAACAGTGACGTTAGGGAGGAGGAGACAGACAGCTTAGCCTAACCAGTGGGCCCAGGTCTCAGTGAAAGAACCTGTCTCAAAAAGGCAAAGGCAACAGCTCCCGAGGAATGTCTCTCAGGGTTTACCTCTGTTCTGCACACGCACATGCACACGCACACATGGACACCAATAGACAAGACAAGCCAGCATGCCTCTGGGGGGCAGGGACAGCAGGGAGAGAGAGAGAGAGAAAGTTTCAGCAGAGCCAGGATGACAAAGAACCCTGTCTCAAAACAAACAGACAAAAACCCCAAACAAAACAATAGCAAAGATCAAAGGATAGAAGCATGCCCACAAATTCTTCTTTAAATTTGGGGTATAGAAAATGAACTATTCTGTCATCAGTGACTCGGGGACTTTTAGCACTTCCCTTAGCTGCTTTTACAGTGCTGGGTACCATCCAGGGCTGAAGGGCTGCTCAGCAGTCAACATCTGTTAAGAGATAACTTACGTTTTCTTCAAATTTGTATATTGAAGTCTCCTAATGCGTGTTCCTAATGACATCCCAAGGCTTAGAAGGTAGTTGAATTTGGAGTTGGGGGTCTTTAAAAGAGACATTCAAATGCAGTCAATCACATTTGCGTCCAGTGAGAGCATTAGAACACAGAGACACAGAGAGATCACACACAATCACAAGGACAAGACCATCTGTGAGAGAACCCAGAAGAAATCTACCCTGGACACCTTAACCTTGAATGTCTACCCTCCAGAACTAGGAGAAAAGGGCATTCTGGTGTCTTAGCCACTGTCTGTCGGCACTGTTATAATAACCCCAATATATTAACACAATATCTGACATGCAATGTGTATAAGTACTTACCAAAGAGATAAAGGTTTCATCTTATCTAGCAGCTAAGTCTACCCAAAGCTGAGGCTGAATTTCCACCAGTAAAACCAGAAAAAAAAAAACAACAAAAAACATTTATTATGAAATAACACAGGAAAAAAAAAAGTTCAACACAGAATAACCATGAGCTCTGTTTACCTAGTGCATTTTAAAGCGTTAGCACGCGAAGCTGAAGTATCCTGTGTTCTGGCTCAGTTACGTGTCCCCTGCTCTCTCTCTCTGAATCAGCTTATCGCTCTCACAAAGCATTTGTTTATACATCTTTCTGGCCTGAGGATTGAACAACGCACTATTTTTCCAAAAAAAAAAAAAAAAAAAAATCACGTAATTCATGCTATAAGAACTGTATTGCTGCTTTTATCCCCAGTACTTAATTTATATTCAAGGATGTCCTTAGTTCTGGCTCATCTACAACCACTAATGTGGCAGTTAAATTTTAAATTATTACTTAGGTAAATATTACTTACTCATTCTTTGGGTTGTTTTTGGCTCTGTTATGTTACTATTGACAATACTGTTGAGAGCATCTTTGTACAAACCTCTTCATAAACATGTGAGAGTTTCTAAAGTGTGAATTTCTTTCGAGGACACACACTGGACACACTGGGAAAGCCGACATCGAAAGCTGCTCAGAAGTTCAGGGGCTCCATCTGCCCCAAGCTCCTCATGGCCACTCCTGGGTTAACAAACTAGCTATCCAGGAATACCCAGGAGTGGGAATTTTGAGACCAGGGTTTTATTAGCTTTTAAAGATAACTCCGCATTCCTATACAAAGTGTACCAGTTTTTACTCTCTTCTTCTCTGTCCTTTTGTTTTTCAAGACAGGGTTCTTGTGCAGCCTTGGCTAAAATCCTAGAATTAGGATTAGCTAGAATTAACTCTGTTAGCCAGGCTGGCCTCAAACTCACAGAGATCCACCTGCCTCTGTCTCCTGAGTGCTGGGATAAAGACCTGCATCACCGCTGCCCAGATCAGTTTTATACTCTTGCTTTGGTAATATATGAATGCTTGTCCTATGTTTTCATCAACACTTGGTATTGTCAGACATTTTGAGTTTTGTCAACTTGGTACAGATTAAATAGTGTAACTAACGGGACTTTAACTTGCCTTTCCAGGTTTCTATCTTTCATGTTTATTGAGCGTTTTCATGTTTATTAGTAATTTATTTCATATTCAGTGAATTTTCTCTTGTGATATTTGGTGAAGAAAATAAATATTCCTTACTTCAGACAATTGTTTTGTTTTGTTTTTTCCTTTTCTGTGTCTGTTAGGAATCTTTTCTAAACAAAAGCACATTCTATCCTCTAAATTAGAGCAGCTTATAAACTGCCACGGACCACTGTCTATACTTTGAAAACTACTCATTTTTGCAATTGTCTAGAAGTAGTTCAAAGAGAAGAGAGAACAAGAACTGTACTCATAAGACGCCCAGCTCATTTTAAAATCAAAATGTCACCTACTAGATCATTTCATCTTGGGAATACAAAGGTCTTATTTTTTTAAATTATTTAATTTTATTTGCATTGGTGTTTGCCTTTCTGCATGTATGTCTGTGTGGGGGGTGTCAGATCTTGGAGTTAGATAGTTTTGAGCTATAATGTGAGTGCTGGGGATTGAACTCATGACCTCTGGAAGAGCAGCCAGTGCTCTTAACCGCTGAGCCATCTCTCCAGTCCCCAAAGATCTTATTTAACTGAATTTTCTGTTGCCTGAGTCTCTGAGTATGCAGCATGTGGTTCTCGCTGTGGGTGGTTCCCATTCAGAAGCTCTTGTTAGTCTCAAAATTTTGTAAAAAATAATCTTATTTGTAATGAAGTTAGTATGAGTTTGGGATAATTAAAAGATCTTAAATAGAGATTTTGGAAACCTATTCCTCATACTGGGTGGTCTAATCAAGCCTTAATAAGGGGAGGAGCTTAGTCTTACTTCAATTTGATATGCCTTGCCTTGCTGATACCCATGGGAGCCCCACCCGACCCACCCTTTTCTGAACAGGAACAGAGTAGGAGTGGATGGGGGGGGGAGAAACTGGAGGAGGGGGTGGGAGAAGAAACTAGGATCAAGATCTACAATAAACGGATAAATTTAATTAATTTTTTCAAAAAAGAAAAATAGAGAAAAGAGAAGAAACAACCCGAGTCAAAGGTACAGAGATACTTAACAAAGTCTAGGATACATTTTCCCATCTAAAGAAAGAGATGCCTCTCAATGTTCTGTGATAAAAAAAAAAATTAATTAGAAATAAAATGTATAATAAGTAAAAAGAAATCTTGCATAGGGCTCATGCTGTAAAGCCAAATTCAATCTACTGCTACCACTAGATGTATAGAAAACAACCTCCCTAGAAAGCTGGAGCCACAGAAACAATTTTGATGTGCAGACAGAATTTCTCATACAAATAATTTCTTTTTCTTTGAGACCTGGTCTCACTAGGTATCCCTGGCTGTCCTGGAACTCACAGAGATCTGCCTGCCTTTGATTCTAGAGCTGGGATTAAAGGTGTGTGCTCCTAAACCTGGATGTGAAGATAATTTTAAATTAATGATTTAAGGGTATTAAAGACTCTTAGCCAGGTGGTTATGGCTAAGGCCTTTAATCCCAGCACTAGGGAGACAGAGGCAGGACGATCTCTGTGAGTTCCGGCCAACTTGTTCTACTGAGTGAGTTTCACGACAACCAGGGCTACACTGAGAAACCCTCTCTCTCAAAAACAACAAACAGACAGAAAATCAAGCTATTAAATATTTGTTGTCATGAAGTTCAGTATTGAATCATGAACAGCAATAAATTTATGAATTGTTTGACTTGATTTGGTCTGTTTGATCAGATACCAGGGTTCTGAGATCATTTAAAGCAAAATTTCCTACACTGTGCCTTCATTTAAAATATATATATATATTGTCTAGGTGTGATGGCTATTCTTGGTTGTCAGCTTGACTGACTCTGCAATTAGCTAAAATCTAGTGGCTAAGAGAAGCACCCTTCTTCCATATCCTTACAGAGGCTCCCAGCAGGTGTGGCCCAGGACAAGGTGTTTCTTCCTGCCTCAAGATCTGCATTAGAGCCGAGTGTCTTGATACCTCAAAGTTCTGGATTAGAAGTGGATCTATCTACTTCAAATGAAGCAAGAATCACTCACAGGCATGCCCTCCATTTTATATACATACATGCATACATACATACATACATACATACATACATACATACATACATACAGACAGACATACATACATACATACATACATACATGCATACATGCATACGTGTGTGTGTGTGTGTGTGTGTGTGTGTGTGTGTGTGTGTGTGTGTGTAAGAGAGATTTGTTCTGTAAGTCTTGCTGCTCTAGAGGACCCTGAGTAACAGAGATCTAAGCAACTTCAATTCCATTGAATTCCATCTTTATTTTCTTTTTATGATTGAGGAAAACACAGTGACATGAAGCAGCAAGGGTGGGAAAATCCAGAGTCAATAATTTAATGTAACTAAGAACTTTCATATTGCTATTGTAATTATACGGAACTGACCTACATATCCTTTGTGGGGGCTTCATTTTGTTTTGTTGGTTTTTCGAGGCTGAGTTTCTCTGTGTAGCCCTGGCTGTCCTGGAACTCTCTGAAGACCAGGTTGGCCTCAAAAGCAGAGATCTGCCTGCTTCTGCCTCCAGAGTACATTAAAGGCATGAGATACTACTGCCTGGCCTTTGTTTTATATTGAAACTTTGAGTTCTTACAGAGAAAAAAACTAAATACAAAATAGGCTCTTAAATTTCCAAATAGTACACACTTTGGGAAAAAGCTAAAGTACATGAAACTATTTTGATAATTATTATTACCTATTTAACTTGTGCATATATGCACAAATCTAAATGTACAGACATAAATATTACATGTTAATTTCCTGGTTTACATCCTTAGAGCAACAGTTTCTGGAAACCAGTGAAAATAAATAAACTTTTTTTCCCCAAAAAAACCAAGAGTTTGGCTGTCCTGGAACTCACCATGCAGACCAGAGATCTACAAATTCAGAGATCTGCCTGCTTCTGCTTCCTGAGTGCTGGGACTAAAGGTCTGCACCACTATACCAGCACCAAAAATACTCCTTAAGTAACTATTCCTGAACTTTTTATAGTTCACATAATCTCTCATGTGAAGAATGCCAGATTTTATTTTTAAATGTAATATCTTTACTGTTAAAATATTTGTTAGTTTGCTTCCAGAAAAAAAGATAAGTAAGGCATTGCATACTGCCTTCCAGATATACTCTCTTGCCTGGAACATATGAATTTGGGATTATCCTAGGTGAGTCATAAAGCATTTCAGTCTTATTTTTAGAAATACAGGGATACAGAAGAAGTCCTTACTATAGAGACATTTAAAATAACTTGTTTTCTTCAGGAAGAGGGATGCTGTTGGATGTCAGGGCCATCACGGCACCCATTCATTATAGAGGTAACAATTTCTTCAAAATGCTTACGGCTCCATTTATTTTCATTCACTGTATAAGATAACACCATCATTGCCCTCCAGTGTATAAAACAGCACTGCCATTGATCTACTTGGAACTTTAGGAGAACGGAATTAATGAACTCGATCAAAGTGGGTATTTTCTCTTTCTCTCAAAAATTCATAGCTCTCTGAATATAAATAGCTAAAAGGATTCTTTCTGCTTATCTCTTACAAATTGACTGTAATCTGAAAAAGCACCAATTTCATGGACAATCATTTTCCTAGTCCTTATTCTTCATAAAATATTGAAAGTCAAAAACAATTATGACACATATACTACAGTCTAGGTAAGAAAAGAATCTAAGTGTGATGAGAGACTGATTTTTCAGATACCAGTAACTTGCTGGATTTGTGGGTAAATTTTATTTCTTTGCTGTTTCAATGCTTTCTTTAATATATACAGATTTTTATTGATAAAACAGAATTATATATGACATTAGATTTCATTTGTGTTCAGTTAACATAACACTGTCTCATTTTAATGTAAAGCTTTAAGGCTTCTTTCTAAACATCTGAACATGGTGTTACACACCAACTCCCGAGCAGGAGAGGCTGAGGCAGGAGAATCACAAGTTCAAAGCCAGCCTATGTTACATAGCAAAACCTCATCCAAACAGAAGAAAGCCAGAAAGCCAGATCGTGGTGACAGACATCTTTGATCGCAGCCCTCAGGAGGCAGAGGCAGGCAGATCTAAAAGTCCCAGTACAGCCAGGGCTATACAGAGAAACCCTGTCTCGAAAAACCAAAATAAAATAAAATAAACAAAAAGGAAGACCGAAGCAAGAAAAAATTTCAAAAATAGTAAAATACTCGATGGAAGCTTTATTTACTTTGCTGGAAAACTGAAAAGGAACACATTTTCACAATTCTCCGATGTAAAGGTAAGGAACAAAAACCACCCTTTTTGAGAAGTATGCTGATAGACCTGTGTGATCTACAGCAGTTCTGCAGAAACTGATTCTTTAAGATCCATTTTATTACTAATCTTTCACTGCTTCTCAGATAAAAAATGTTTCCCTTTCAATTCTCAGGTTAGTTTGCTTCAGCTCCAATGGATAACTGCCCCTAACCCATTTCAGGGTCCTTGAAAATCCGACGCTCCTGCAAGCCAGCGATCCCGAATCCCGGGGTCCCGGCCGTCCTGGAGTCTCTGAGGTCTCTCTTACAACATCCCTAAATAGTGTTAACTTTCTTCATTTATTCAACAACCATGTGATCAATTTCAGCCGCCCTTCTCTCTTCGGAAAACCCACTCGAGTCCCACTTTCAGCTCTAAACACTGGGCACTATCACTGCCTTAATAATGACCACGGGGAGTCGTGAGGATGACTCTCGCCCACCGCTTGGTAAATACAAATTGTTGTCCCATGATGCGGCTTCAAGTTTGAATACTTAAAAAAATCCCATCTCTGTATGTAATCATCCAGCCCGAGCTAGCTGGAAACTGCTACGGTAAGGACTGGTCTCGAACCTGCGACCCCGCCTCAGCCAGTCCAGTGCTACCGTGACCCGCACGCCGGTCTCCAGAAAGGGTGCTCGACAAAAAGCATAGCCACGCTCCACGGTTCCTGTGTCCGGGACACTGTCTACCGCGACGCGCCAAGCCCTCCCACGCAGAAGCAGCCGACACAGCGCCCGTCTGAGGGAACTGCCTTCCACTCCACGCGCGAGGCCGGTCGGGAACGGCCCGGGCACTTAGCGGCGCAGTCTGGTTTCCGCGACTCCACGGAGGAACTACAATTCCCAGTACCGGAGCTACCCGGACTCCCGGAAGCCAATACTTGGCAGACCGGAAGCAGCTGAGACCCAGCCAACAAGCCTGAGGTTAATTCAACCAGGGAAGGGGGCGGGAAGGGTTGTGGGGCACCTGTCAATTCGCCACTATGAACGTGGTTTTTGCAGTGAAGCAGTATATTTCCAAAATGATAGAGGACAGCGGGCCCGGCATGAAGGTACTTCTCATGGATAAAGAAACGGTGAGTTCGCTTTTGCTCGGTATTTGTAAAGGAAGCCCTCCCTCCCGTTCCACTGTAGGACTTGGCATTTCGTTAATGACGATGGCCAGATCTGTCTGACACTGAAAGTGCAAAGCTTTCCTAGTGGGTGTGCGGTCTAACCGGCTCTAACCAATGCCAAGAGACTTCTTGGACCTGAAAGAGTGTCAGCCAAGTTGTCAATGGTAACACAGGTGACGATTGGAAGACTTTAGGGAGACCCTGTCAACGTTGTTTTTAAAACTAAATTGTTGTGGCTCAAGTTATTTGTTGGCCACAGCTTAAAGGGGGAGGGGGAGCCTTTAAAAGAATGGAGAAAATTCTCTTTAGAAGTTTCTGAGTTGTTCGTGTTCAGGGAGTGGGTTTTTATTTTAACACATCGCGACCTGTTTTGGAAATTCCGGAAATATTGTTCTGTGTATTAACATTTAGATTACCTAGCCAAGTGATAATGGAAGAGACGCTAAACTACCGATGCATGTTTTTATCAGTGGAGACTAGTGTGATCTCAGTTCATTGCTTTTCTTTCCAGACCGGTATAGTGAGTATGGTCTACACACAGTCAGAGATCCTCCAGAAAGAAGTATACCTCTTCGAACGAATTGATTCTCAAAATAGAGAGATCATGAAACACCTGAAAGCAATTTGTTTTCTTCGACCTACAAAGGTACTACACAAACTGAGCTGCCATCTCGGCGGGTAAATGCAGAATACTGGCCTGAGAGCATTTAAGAAGGCAAAATAAATTTGTGTTACTATAATTTGTGGCATCATAATTATCCTGTTTTGTCAGAGTTGTGACTTTTCTCCCTCCCCTTTCCATGCCTGGCTTCTCCCCTGACAGCCAGTTTTTGCTTCAAGATACTTTTAAGATTATAGCTATTCCCAGAGCCACTAACTCTGGGAACCTACATCACTTTAGTGCTGGACAGACCTTCATACCCAGCACTGAACATCACTGTTCTCTTGCAGCTCTTCCTGTCTTGAACCTTTATCATTTTAATGCCATCTATGCGTAGGAATGAATATGCCTTTATCATAGAAACAAGAAGTCATGCAATGACTCACTCAGGGGCTTAGTCTCACTCCCTCAGTTAAATCCAGTGGCCTAGCAGGATAAAGTCCTCCGATCAGTTTGGTCTTCCTTAATATACTTAACTTCCTGTGCTCGTCTAGTCCTGCAGTGGAGCCGAGGAGCCACCCCCCCTTTTTAAAATTCCTCTACATGGTTATTCCTGCCCTTTGTTTGTTCCCTTTACCTAAATGTTTATAAGCCCTTCCTCAGCTTGTGGCCATCATCTTGCAAATCTGGCCTCAGTGCCTTCTTTATACTAAAAATACATAGTGGGGGTGGGGGAAAGTGGCGCGTGCCACAGGCTGAATGTGGGGATCCGAGAACAACCTACAGAATCAGTTCTCTCTTTCCCTGTGAGTCCCAGGACTCACAGCCTTGGTGGCAGATGTCTTCACCCACTGAGCCATCCCATCTCTCTGGAGCCTCTTCTTCTTTTTATTTTTTAAACTTTTCTATATTTAATTTTTTTTTAATAGTCTCTCTTTTTGTTTTTGTTTTGAACAGGGCCTCACCATGGAGCCCTAGCTGACCTGGAACTCATGTTAGAAACCAGGCTGGCCTCAAATTTGTGGCAATCCTCCTGCCTCTGCCACGCAGGTGCTAGGGATGTGTCTGCCACCATGCCTGACTTCCTTCTGATGTCTCATGTTCATGTTCACAGCTCCAGGGTGCTTTTATCATGCTTGTATATTGTCTGCTTTCCAAAATGAAAACCTGATTATGTCACCCAGCTTGAAATCCCTGGGGGACGTCTCATTGTTTTTGTGGTAAGAACAGAATCCATCCTTGTTGACTGCAGAGTCCAGTGTAGTCTAGTTCCTGTCACTTTGAGCCTCTCTGCCACTCTGCACCTTAGCTACACTATCCACCCACTTACATTCTGAAGTCTCCTCATGCCGCACGGCCTTCACACCGATTCCTCCCACTGCCTGAAACTCTTTACTTAGCCAAACAGATCTTCCCTGGCCTTACTGAGCAGGTCAGGCATCCCTCTTAGAAACAGCACCACCTCCCTCTGTCACTGGTCATGGTTGAAGGATCTGTTTTCAAATAAGGTTTTCACTATGTAGTCCTGGCTGGTTGAAATTTGCAACAGTTCCCCACCACCCCTACCTCTGCCTGAGTTCTGGGATTACGGGTATGCGATGCTTATTTGACAAAGTTATCTGAGTTTTATGATTGATCCCTAGCTTACCTACCACAGTAAGCTCCGTGACAGCAAAAATTTTATCTGGCTGTCAATCCTGTTACGTTCCCCAATGCCTGCTACATAAAAGATGTTTAAGAAACAGTTGCTAAATTAATGTGGTTTTTTTTTTTTATATCTTTGTAGCTTTAAGACATAAAGTTTTGGTCATTAAGAGGGGTCTTAGAGATGTTGTAGTCTGTTATCTTCTAACAAAATGAGGAGGCCTCTTTTATAGCCATATACACGCTCTCAAACTGTCTTGGCTTCACATCTTTTACTTTTTTGCTCTATAAAGCAGTAATTTTAGACTTAAATTACTTGTTAAAAACAAATTGTAAGATTATAAGGTGAGCTTGGCATGGTAGCACGTTTCTGTGATCTCAGCACTTGGGAAATAGAGGCAAGAGGATCTGAAGTTCAAAGTCATTCTTAGCTACATAGTAAGTTTGAGGCCTGCTTGTGCTCTGTGAGATTCTATCTCAAACAATAATAAAAACAAAAAAGGGCTGGAGAGAGAGATAGCTCAGCAATCAGGAACACTTGCTGCACAACCATGAGAAACAGCGTTTAGATCCCAGCACCCACAGAACTAGCAGGGCACCCCCATATGCCTTTAACTCAGGTCAAAGGGGAGTGGAGGCCGGATCTCTGGGACTTGATGGCTTCCAGCCTAGCCAAGAAACGTGAGACTTACGCTCAGGGAGAGATCTTGCCACACATGAATGCCAGGGAGTGACAGAGGAGGACCCCAACACCCCTTTCTAGCCTCCCAATCCATGCACACCCACATACACATGTACACATACACTCACACGGTAAATAAATCTTATAACTCAGTAGAAGTGCTGCATCATACAGATGGTTTTTCTGTAGTTTAGATGATGTAAGAACTGGTCTTCTTAGAGTAGACTTTGTGCACTTCCATCTAGACAGGGTATGGCTAGGTCATCCAGGCTCACACATCCTCTTGGCCCTATGCCTTCCGAGTGCTGGAATGTGCATGTATTACCACCCCCAGTTGCAGTGAGCATTTCTTAAAACTATTTCTTAACCCTAATGGCACAATTTAAACAGACTTTTTAATTGTTTAATTTAAAGGGTATTAACAGTGACACCAGCAGCAAAGCCTTTGGTCCCCCCAGATTTTAGTTTAAGGCTAGATTTGAATTTTAACCATGTATTCTGGTATCAAAAACAGATCAAATGTTCGTCAGAATGGTCTGTGATTAGAATTCTCATGTCTGACTATTTTAAAAAACTAGGCAGGGGAGTTGGCCCGTTGGTTAAGAGTGTGTACTGCTCTTATAGAGGGCTCAAATTTGATTCCCAGAACCTATGCTGGGCAACTCACAACCATCTGTGACTCGAACTCCAGTGGGGTCTGATGTCTCTGTCCTCCACAGGCATTGATACATGCATCACACGCACACGTATAAAATTTTAAAATAAAATCTTAAAAGGACTGATTTCTTTTTGCTTCTAACATTTGTTACTGTATTTTAAAATAGTGTGATAATAGAAGGAATCTTGGGCTGATACTCACAAATACTTCACAAATATTTTAGTTATGACCTCTTAGACTTCCATACGTTGAAAACCAAAGTGAATATAGTTAAGTTATATTTTCTCTTGTTTTTAAAGAACTACACATACTTTGGTGTTCCAAGTAAGAGTTTTGATCAGATGAATACAGTTTATTGATGAACAGCTTGGGGCAGTTAATAGCAATTTCATGCTGTATTTCAACATGTGTCCTCCAGTTTGACCTTAATTTAACCAAAATAATGCAGATAACTGATATTTAGCATACATGTACATATTAAAATTGTATATAATGTTCTGATATGTTCAATGTATTTCTTTTTTATTTGCATTCTTCATCCCCCAATATATGTACAGTCTTGACCTCCACGTACTGTTAGACTCCAAGTGAGTCAGCTAATGGATTGTGATCCTTACAAGTTTTTGAAGTTACATTTATGGAGATTACAGAACAGTTTGCAGGAACCAGTTCTCCCCGCCCACAATGTGGGTGCTGGGATTTAGCTTAGATCATCAGACTTGGTGGCAGATTCTCTTAACTGCTGAGCCATCATACCAGCCCTATTACTTTTTACTGAAGCAACTCTGTTCATGCTTAACTTATTCTTTATTTTCTAGGAGAATGTGGATTATCTGATTCAGGAGCTCCGAAGACCCAAATACAGTATATATTTTATTTGTAAGTATGTTAGTTCACTTTTCTAGTCATGTCTGTATGTCCCAGCTAGTCTAGGCTGTTGAGTAACTTGTATCACCAGTTCACTGAATTCATCACTTTAAAGCTTGTGTATTCAAAGTATTAAAAATAGTGTAGGGATTGGACAGATGGCTCAGTGGTTAAGAATACTAGCTGCTCTTCCAGAGGACCAGGGTTCAATTCCCAGCACCCACATGATAGCTCACAACCATCTGTCACTGCAGTTTCAAGAGATCTGACACCTTCTTCTGGCCTCCACAGACACTGCAAACACACAGTGGACAGACAGACAGACAGACATCAGGCAAAATATATATAAAACAAAAATGATTGACCTTTAAAAATTAGGCAGTGGCCATCATTCTCCTTTTGAAATCAAAGTAATGATTACCACTCATCAGTGGTTGCTTAGATTTAAGGCCGATACATAAACCAAAAGTTATAAATAGCCAAATTGCATGTTTTCCCTCCATCAAACTGTTTACTTATTCCTGGGTTTCACTTGTGAATTGAGATGCAGAAACTAATTTATTTGGGGGAAGAATGTGTGTGAGTTTATTGGATAATAAACAATGTGTCTATACACCAGCTGAATGCATCCTATTGTCTTTGCTGTTTCGTGTGATGCACAAAAAGACATGTCACCAAGCAGTTATCTCTTGTGTACCCACGTGGGGTGTGCACAGGAAACTCTGGTCATGTCTACTCAAAATGTATTTGAATTCCTTTTCCATTCTGCTGTGAAAGTTACAGTTGGTCTCCTCTAGGTGTCAACATTGCTCTTTGTAGACTTAGTAAAGTCTGGAGTTGATTCAAATCCTGGAAGCAAACTTAGCCCCCAGAAAGTAGGAGGCTTAGGCCTGGCGTGGTGGTGTGTGCCTGTAAAACCAGCGTTCCAGGAGCAGAGGTAGGCAGGTCATGACCACCTGGTCTAGTCACAGGCCAGCCACAGCTACATAAAAGACCTTATTTAAAGGAAGGAAGGAAGGAGGGAGGGAGGGAGGGGAGGAGGGAGGGAGGAAGGGAGGAAGGAAAAGTCGGACACTTGAGGTTTTTAAGCTTTAGGGATTTAGACCATTGTCTAAGTTTTATTATTACTTAATAATGTACTTAATATTTTAGAACATTTTAGGCCCTAGGATATATGAATTTCTCTTATCATTTATTATTATTTAATTATGCCCAAAATTAGCTGGGCAATGGTGGTGCACACCTTTCATCTCAACACTCGGTAGGCAGAGGTAAACAGATCTCTGAGTTCTGGTCTACAGAGTGAGTTATAGGATAGCCAAGGCTACACAGAGAAACTCTGTTTCTAGAAACCAGATGATGTTAATAATAATAATGCAAAACATTAATTTTAAATAATATTTTAAATTTTGTAAAGGGCTGTCTCATTTTATTTCACTTGAGCCTTTATACTGTCCAACAGGTAAAAACACTTAGTAGTTTCTCGTTCTCCTTTTGTTTATTGAGTTTTGTTTTTAAACTATTTAAAAATAAGTATAGATTCATATGCTTGATGGTTTGTTCCCCCAAAAACAAAAATAAAAAAAGAACCAACCAACCAAATAAAGCTCCTGTTAAAATTTAATCCTGCTATTAGATATTGAGATGGGACTTGTAAGAAGTAATCAATTAATCTACTCGTATGATTGAGAGTCTGTTATGAATGAAGCCAGTTTGGGCAGGTATCTCTGTCTCCTACCGTATGATGCCCCGCTTCTCTTCATTGCCAGTAAGAAGGTTCTCACTACATGTGGCCTCTTAACTTTGAGCTAGGAGCCAGTATGGACCTCTTTTCCTTTAACTCACCCAGAGGGCATTACTGTGTATTGGTACAAGCTAAAGTGATACAGTTATAAACTACAGAAATCCGAAATGCCTTTTACCCCATCGAACACGCCAGTGGTGCAGTCACAACCAGGATGTCTATAAGGACACAGTTCCTGCAAGGACCCCTTATATTACCCTTTTATTGACCGGATCCACTTCTACCCGAACTCCATCATTAGCCCTGGCAGCTGCTACTCTGTTCTTTCTGTAATATTTGTTATTCTAAGAATGTTCTGTAAGTAGAACAGGACACTGGCTTGGGGGCTATCTTATTTCATTCAGCAGAATTCTCAGGTTGCTGTTCATTAAGAACTCACCACTGAAGGACATCTGTTTGTTCCAATTTAGCGGCTTGAGATGCAGCTGTTATAAACCTCTGAACAGGTTTCCACATGAACATAGCCATATGGCAGTGGCATGTTTAGTGTTTTCCACAGGAGCCTTACCATTTCTCGTCCCCACTAGCAATGGAAGGGTAGTTCAGTATCTTTGCATTCTTGCAGTCACTTGGTGGTGTTGACGCCCATTTCAGCCAGTGTGATAGATGTGCCCCTCTGCCTAGCATCGCGGTTCTGGAAACCTGAGTGAGGAGAGAATGAAGAAAAGACAGACACAAAGACATTAGGTAGAGAAAATCTGGGGTCAGATGGACCGTGTGCACTCTGATGGAGCAGTGCCAACGATGCAGCAACCAGGAACGTGGGGAGTTTATTATGTACAGGGAGGAGTGTCAGGCATGTGGTCTCTGTAGGAGAAGGAGCAGTCTCAGGCTGTAAACTCAGAGGTCCTAGGATTTGACAATTAACCAAAACTCCTCTTTTCAGGATCCCCTGATCCTGAAGGAGCAAGCTGCAGGTGCTAGTCTTTGGTACACACTGACAACATTTTTTTATTTGTTGTTTGTTTTATTTTTTTTTAAAACAAGGTTTCTCTGTGTAACAGCTCTGGCTGTCCTGGAACTCACTCTGTAGACCAAGCTAGCCTTGAAGTCACAGAGATCAGCCTGCCTCTGCCTCCTAAGTGCTAGTATTAAAGTCATGTGCCACCACCACCTGGCTGACACTACCAACATTCTAATTCCCACCAGAGAAAGGTTTTGCTGTCCCTCTGAGCCTGAGGCTAGACTTTGCTAACCTCCCATGAGTCTGAGGCATTCCTCAGATGTGGCCATGCCCCTGTATAGTCATTGTAGTATTTTTTTTTAGTCAAATCACAGGCTACAGCTTCAGTTCTAGATAGGTATATATAATTTTCATGTTTTCCCTGAGTTCTGTTTTTAAGTCAATATATATCTTATGTCAGTATTTTTCTAACCTTTTGTCGTATATCTGTATTCTCTTTTCTCAAACAAGAACCCTGAATCTAATCTCCTTTGTTCAGCTTTTTTCCTGACCATTACAACTTGTAACCAACCACCCTAAACAGTGACAAATATCCCTAAACCATTGAAAGACCAAAAACCACCCACCCCACCACTTGGGAATGTGGGCATCGTGTTCTTAAATTTACTTCCTGCTGTCTATGGGCAACAGGATCTTTAGGGGATCCTGAAAAGGAGAGTTTTTGTTAATGTCAGATCCCAGGTCCTTTCCTAGCTGTGTCATTTATTGTCCAGTCTCCATATAACAGGAAAGTGCACGGCTTGTCTCAGGTCCTGGCTAGAGTAGTCTGTGAAGCTGGTTCACCTCAGCAAGCCACCTCGAAATTGTCCTGAGCAGTTTGTAGTCCAAAACCAATTTTTAAATATTGTGTGTTGGCTTAATGGCATTATCATAGTTCATGTGAAAGGATCATTGTGGGGTTTCATTATCCTGTTGGAGACTTAAAAGGTCACAGTTAGGCATCATGAAGGGTCACTGCAGAAAACTGATAGAGACTCAAACCCAAAATCATGTACAGGAAGCTAAATGAAGCCTTTTTTTTCTAGAATTAGTTAGTGCTCTATATTATCATTAATATTATGACAAAAAATTTAAATATATATAAATTTTATAAAATTTGATATAAAATTTATATCTTGAGAAAAAAATTTAATAGTAAAAATAAAACAAAAAGATTATAAGATTAGTAGCAATAGAATAGTTCCTTAATTTTGTTTTTTCTTCTATGCTATATCAGATAGCTCTTCTGGTCTGATACAGAGATTTTGCATTTTCCAAATTTTGCTTGAATTTAGAGAAGAAAAGAGCCATACTCAAGCTCCAATGGCAGCTTAAATTTATAATTGAGTCGAGACCTCAGCTTTTCTTAGAGGTAAAGAGATATGCATGAAAGGCAGTGAGATTTTACGCTGTAGAGTATTTTGGTACCAATATGTTGTAGTGGGGGTTTCTTGGTCCCGGGCAGCCAGAGGCCCAGACCCTGCCACGCCAGACCCCTTAGCCACCCAGCCACTTGCTGCTCAGGCCCCCAGAAATGACTCAGATGCTTATATTAACTTCATGCTGTTTGGCCTATGGCTCAGGCACATTGCTAGCTATCTCTTACATCTTAACTCAACCCATTTCTATTAATCTGTCTGCCACCTGTGTTCCTTACATGTTGCTCCTTGGGCGGCTTCAGCTTGATCTGCCTGACTCCGTCCTGCTTCTCCTACCTATGCTCTGATTTCTCCTCCTACTTCTTCTATGGTGCCTGTCATGGCCCAAAACAGCTCCTTTATTTATTTAAAGATTGATATTCACAGCATACAGAAAGGCATTCCCACATCACCAATAGGCCCAATCTTTATATGCTTGTAAATTTTTCTGGATAGCCTCCCTTCTGCTTTAGATGTCTAAATGTCCAAGGTCTTTTGACTTCTTGAAGATGGGTATTTCTATTTTTCTGTAAAGACAAAAACAGAACCCTGTCCGCACCCTAACTTTGGGGAGGTTCCCTTTCTAATCTTTATCAATTTTGATTTATAGTTTCTACTATTTTTTTGTTCTCTCTTCTATAGCTTTTCAGTCATCCAGAACAGATGGTTTTTTACAATAGGCATTATGTTCTTCAATTGCTCTGGGAAGCTGTTTCCTCCACAGTGATGGAAAATGACTGAGCTGAATTTGATAAAGGACCTGCAGGAGGCCCCTCAGGGCATTTTCCAATGTCTGCCTTTGCTACACCTTCTACATAGTCCATAAAGGAGGAGTCTTTTGTTGGGGTTATTCTTAGCAAAAAACATTGATTCTAGGAACACCCTTTTTGCATCCCTTTTTAGGTGACCTTGTTTGCCATAGTTGAAACATTTAATATTTCTATTTTTCTTCAAACCTCTGGAAATAACTTTTCTTATCCAAGAATCATCATAGTTATGGGATTCTATATTAATTGTATATTGGATCCATTCCTCCAAGGGTACCGATTTTCCATTTTGCACTAGCATTTACAAATGCCAGAGATTCAATTATTATTTGTCTAACTTCTGAGTTTACTGCCATTCTGTTTACTGCTGAAGTCAATCCTCAAGAAGTCAGTGACGCTTTCTTTGGGGCCTCATATAACTGACTCAATTTTCATTCCTACTTCTTTGATTCAATTTGAGGCATTCAAAAGCCAGGATGTGGTCATCATTTAAAGATGGCCTTTCTACATTGGCATAATCTCCTTCCCCAAGAAGTTGGTCTTAGGAAAGTTCAATACCTTTAACCCTATCTTCTTTTTCTTCTTCTTCTTTTTTAAATATTTATTATGTATACAGTGTTCTGCCTGTATACATAATATACAGAATGCCAGAAGAGGGTGCCAGATATCATTTTAGATGGTTGTGAGCCATCACATGGTTTCTGGGAATTGAACTCGAGATCTCTGGAAGAGCAGCCAGTATTCTTAACCTCTGAGCCATCTCTCTCGCTCTCTCTCGCTCCCTACTCAGCCTCATTCTTCCATCAGGTCCTCCACTGTAATTGGGGACCAGCCTCCAAAACTGCTGTAACCATATCTGTCCAATCTTTAGAGATAATTCTATTACAAGTTGATCAGGAGTTTAACATGTGCTTCACAAACTTTGAGTGCATGCCATATGTGACTGTTGATTCCTTGAATCTCCTTAAATCTAACATTTGCACAGGACTTCATTCAGCTCTTGCACAGTTTCTATCATTTGGTCATTCCTGTAAGGTTACTGGATAAATTGAGTTTGGCTGTTTGAAAGTCTTAGGCTGTTTCTCTGTCATTTCATAAGGCAATGTTGAGATTGGTTCTCCTTTAAATTCTTCTGTCTGGGTCTGAATATCACTATGATCTATTTTGATAAGTTTTTCTAATATCTTGGTAATCATGTTATTGATTTTTAAATGATAAAACAGAAATGATCAAACAAATAATCTTTATGAAAGACATTATGTTAACCCCATCTATATTAATTATCCTCTCACTTAATTGTGCCATTTTCATACCTTCTAGCATATTATCAAACAGAGACCAAACTCCTTCCATTGTAACAGTGTTTTCCATATTTTAATGTGGGAAAAAATCCTCTCTATCTTAAACTAATTCCCCCATTAAAGAAATCCCAATTGACTCACCAAATCTGCTGACAATGACGATTGAGGTGACTGTGGCAGTTACCTAATGTGGCAACAGCCCGAGGAGGGGATCCAGTAAAAGCTACACTTCCCACCCCCACCCCAAGAGGGAACCCACTGTCTAAAAAATGAACCGAGAAGATTGTGATAAAGAAACACGTGTCAGGAAACTGCTCGACAGGCAGAGCTGGCTGGTGGTGAGAGGCTAACTCCAAAAGGAAAACCTAGCCAAACAGGTAGTGACTCTGGCTGTGTGTAGCTCTGACCCTGTGTCAGTGGTTGTAAAGCCACAGGCAAGTACTTTTTGTGAATTTGTGCCCCCCAAATTGGGTGCCAGGTATTGCATGAATCCTAATTTATCTTTTAATAAAACCTGGAGCCAGATATTGGGGCAAATGCTAAAACATCAGAGAGACAAAGGAACAAGTCTCAGCTGCTTCTCACCTAGCCAACTCCTCAGGCCCAAAGAGGTCGATTCTGTCTCCACAAATCCTCAGACTGAATGGGTGAAGCGAAGGGAAACAGGTTGAAATGGAAGGGGTAAACTCTGTCTCCTCCTGCCTTATATAGCTTTCCCTGCCCAGCCTTATCACTTTCTGGTTCTAACTTCCTAGTGCTGGGATTAAAAGAGAGTGTTTTCGAAAGTACTGGGAGCAGAGGCATGGGATCCCAAGTGCTGGGATTAAAGGTGTGTGCCACCACCACCACCTGGCCTCTAGAGGGTGCAAGGATTAAAGGTTTATGCCACCACTCCCTGACCTCTATGGCTAATTCTGTGGCTGGCTCTGTTCTCTGACCTTAGACAAACTATTTCTTTAGAACCTACATAATATATCACCACATTCCTTTTTAGGATTTTGTTAGCGAAATTAATGTTTATGGTTTATTCAATAGGAGTTGGAGGGGAGAGTATTCTATCATTCACATTCCATAGGGGTTTTAGATGAAATGTTTCTATAAAAAAAAATCTTCCCTCATCTCTTATTTGATACCACTTATATGTTAAAGAGGACAAAGGTTTACTCTCTAACCTATATTTATCATTTAAAGAAACTGAGTCTGTAGCATCCTCTGCTGTGATTAGTGATGGTCGCTTTTTAAATTATTGGTTTTTGGATTTAATCGTAATGCTGCCCCTCATCCAGACTGGTGTGTGACTTTGACAAGTACCACAGTACCACAGTGTATGCCTGTATAAGCCTGACTGCAGCAAAACTGATGCCATTTGAGTCACATACAATGTGTCTGTTTCAGATTTCAGCAATGTGATCAGTAAGAGTGATGTGAAGTCACTAGCTGAAGCCGATGAGCAGGAAGTTGTAGCTGAAGTTCAGGTAAAGGTGTGGGCCCAGAGCCTCCTTGTATTGTCCCTGTTATAAGATTTCAGTCTAAAAATAAGGGATGTGGTGTCTGATGAGGCAAGTAAATGTACGTACACAGAGTAGACTTATATTTAGAAAATTTAAAGGAGGTAACATTTGGACAGAAATAGAATTAGTGGGATCAGTGGGAAGGAGCACAGTTGGCTGATGAATTGGTGGGATATTTTCATAGTTGGGAGATGGAGTCAAGTATGCTTCATTATTTTATGATATGAACCTTACTTTAAAACCTTTGCCAATAAGACTTTGCCTGGTTGGAAGAGAATAGGAATCAAAGGCTGTGAGTGAGATTTCTTAACATTCTGTTTGAGAGACTCTTACTTTGGGAGCTAATAAACAGACTTTGTCACTAGGAGAAAACTTGGAAGCTCCTAAGTCCTCATTTTATATGATGTGTAATCTACAGCATTAGCGTGTAGAATGGTATTTTTCTTTTACTAGTGCAGTGCTCTAGAATACATTTATCATAAATACATGAATATATTTATCACCTACATGAAAAGTACTCTCTTCTCAGCCAACAAAGAAACTAGTTTTGAATTTTTCAAAAAGATATTCTAAGTGGTAGAATCTATAAAGAGAATGACCTATTTTAAATCACATCCTCCCACACAAGAACACACTGGGCATATAACATGGTGTATCCTACAGCAATGGTTTTTTTCTAATTGAAAATTTACATTGGTGCATATAGTTCAATTTTTAAAGAGAGATTTATCATTGCTGGTATTTATAGTTAGTTCAATTCCCCATAGCGACCATTGCTACTTAGTTATCATTTGAACATTTTGTATCACTCACGCTGTATGTTCCCATTTGATTACAGTGCTTGATACAGCTGGAGTCCATGGATTAACTGATTTGGATGCTTTTTACTTGCAGGAATTTTATGGTGATTACATTGCTGTGAATCCACATTTGTTTTCCCTCAATATTTTGGGTTGCTGTCAGGTATGGAAGGCAAGGATTTTCAAAATAAGTTAATCAAATGGAAATTAATTCACCAAGTAACTCGAGTTAGAGAAAATTAAGATTTTTTAAAAATATGTTTTTAACAAAAAGGGCCGAAATTGGGATCCAGCCCAGCTGTCCAGAACAACCCAAGGCCTGACGGCTGTCCTTTTATCCCTGAAGAAGTGCCCCATGATTCGTTATCAGCTTTCGTCAGAGGCCGCAAAGAGACTTGGAGAATGTGTTAAGGTATAACACATTTCCTGTTCCTAGTTCTAAAACCTCAGGGCTAGTTGTTTCTCTATAATAGTTAGGAACTGTGTGAAATGCTGGGCGTGGTGGTGTATGTTGGCAGGCAGATCTCTGTGAGTTCAAGATCGGCCTGGTCTACATACCAAATTCCATGTAAGGCAAGATCCTGTCTCAAAAAAAGAAAGAGAGGGAGGGAGGAAGTTAGGAAGGAAGAAAAACCTTATGAAGCTTTTGAGTCCTTTTATGGGAGGCCTGTGGGTGTGGCCTTTTCCATTCACTCCCTCTCTGTCACCTCTCCTTGCAGCTCACCCTTTAACCAAATGCTTTTCTCTTTTCTTCTCAGCAAGTGATAAGTAAAGAATATGAGCTCTTTGAATTCCGCCGGACAGAGGTTCCTCCACTGCTCCTCATTGTAGACCGCTCTGATGATGCCATCACCCCACTGCTCAACCAGGTGCAGAGCCTTTGTTAGCATGAAGAAGGATGCTTGAGGGGTGCTCACTAACATGCAGTATGGAAACGACATCCCTCTATCCGCCTCCCTGTTTTCAGCTGTTCTTAGGCTTTGCCTTGTATCTTCTGGTGTTCGGGTGTCCTGTTTTCCAGACCTGGTCATTCGTGATTTCTGCCACTTTCCTGTCAATCTAACTCTGCCGCCACCCCACTCTCATCAAGGCAGCTTCTAAACCCTGGACTTGGCTTTCCAATGTCTCCTTTTCCAACTTTACTGCTCATGCGTTGGCGTGATCCTGCCTCTCACAGTAACAGTGAAACAAGCTTTATACAGGTTGAATTACAACTCCTGGCCTAAAAATCTTTGTTGTTTCCCATTTACCTACTGGGTTAAAAACACTCCTGATTTGGGCACCCAAGCACCTACGGGATGTGTACCAAACTTCACCACAGCCTCCAGCTCTTTGCCTCAGAGGCGCTAAATGTGACTGCTGTCTACATCCTAGGACACCTGGGATACCTGCTCCTCCCTGCTTCACCTGTCACAGCATTCCTTGAAACCTCTCAGAAGCCAAAGAGCAGCTTTTCAAAGGCTGCTTCAGCCAGGCACCATTTGCTCTCTCCCCTTAGCTGTGCAGAATTGTTTCTTAGGCCTCATGCTGCACTTGCTAAATTACATCTTTGGATGTTTAGACACTGTCTTGGATAATACATGCCTGAGGTGGCTGCTGTGCCCTCGGGTTTATTCCTTGTATGTAGTTATGCTCTTTGAGTGGCGATTTGGGATTTAGAGAGAAAGGAGTCATTTCCATCTCAGTGTTTTGTCAGCTGAGAGTACTGTGAATGTTCGAGTAGTCCACAGTGGAAGGGAAGGAAGGAAAAGTGATTTAGTCGCTAAGAGCTCATACTGCTCTTGTAGAAGACGGAATTCTCTTCCCAGCCCACACACTGAGCACCTCACAGCCACCTTTAATCCAGCCCCAGAAGAATGTAATGCCCTGCCTGGCCTTTCCAGGCACTGCACTTGTGCACAAACCCATACTCAACTTACATAATTAAAAAATAAAAATTAAATCTTTACTTAAGATAGCAGAAAAATAATAATCTATAATTCTCTATCCCAAAGGAAAAAAAATTCTCTAAGAACTTGTTCTGTGCCAGGTAGTAAACTAAATATTGTATGTTAGGGGCTAGGGGATAGAGTCTCTTGTCTCAAGAAGGAAGAAAAAAACCAAATTTGACTGCAGAGTAAGCACTGTAGACCCCTGATGATGAGGTCCACTTTGTTGTATTACCGTAAGTGCCTGAAGGGAACTGCTCACTTCAGATTCTTTGTTGTCATTTGTTTTACTCCTTTTTGTTCTCTTTCTTCTTGTGTCTGAGTGTTTACCTGCATGTGTCTGTACCACCCAGGTGCAGGTGCCTATTGCCCATGTAGGCCAGAGAGGACACTGAATCCCCTGGAACGTCAGCTGCCATGTGGGTACTGGGAAATGAACCCAGGTGTTCTGGAAAAGCAGCCAGTGCTCTTGACCTCTGAGCCATCTTACCAGCCATTTGACAAATGTTTTGGGCATTAAAACACCTTCTTTTGAGCTAGAGAGGTGGCTCAGTGTTAAGAGCACAGGCTGCTCTTCCAGAGAACCCATGTTCATTTCCCAGGACCCATGCTAGGCAGCTCACAACTGCCTACTGTAATCCAGCCCCGTAGGATCTGATACCCTCTTTTGCCTTGGCTTCTGAGGGCATCTACACATATGCAACACACACACACACACATTTTAAAGTACTTTCCTTTATTACATCTTAAATTCTTTTTTAAAAAAAATATGTATGGGTGCTTTGCCTGAGTGTGTGTCTGTGCAATAATTCAAGTGTGTCTGGTGCTCATGGAAGCCAGAAAAGGGCATTGGATTTCTGGCACTAGAGTTACAGACAAATTGTGAGCTGCCATATGGGTGCTAGTAACCGAACCGGGGTCCTTGGGAGAGCAGCCAGTACGCTTAACCACTGAGCCATCTCTCCAGCCTCTTAAAATTACTTCTTAATAAATTTAGTTTATTATAAATGTACATATAAAATTTCTAGCATTTGAATTCTAGATTGTTAAAAGATGCTTAGCTTTGTAAAAAAAAAAAAAAAATCTACCCTCTATAAATAGTGAGAAGGCAGATTTGTGGCGTTTTACCTTTCTGGTTTTTAACCAAACAAATTTACATTACTAAAGGGTGGAAGTCAATCCTTCTTCACAATTCATATTCAGTTAAGAACATAAGGTAAAATGAATTTTGAGGCAAGTGTCTGATTATGCCAGTGTTTTGATTAACTCTCAGGGGTTTTTCTTTTTGATAATATTAGTGTTCCCAGGATAAATATAGCCCCACTCAGATCTGCAGGAACACACTTCTCAGGCAGCAGAAAACCACACGAAGTGGTTCAGCTTGTAACTGAAGTATCAATACAGCCCTATCTGTGAAGCCAAAAATATACTCCTAATTCACAATCAAAAAGCTAATAATGGCTATAATTGTTTTTTTTCTATGAAGAATATTAATCTTGTTACATCATCTCTAAAGTGTGAAAGTAAAAGTATTTTGACTTTTTTGAGTGTTTAAGCATCTAAAATGATAATATTAATACTTACTAGAGAACAAGGTATTAATAAAAATATGAACTAAGTTATTAAGAATGTTATTGTTTTTGTTTTCCTAATCACTTCATATTTCTATGCTTTGTCATTTGAATTCTGCTTGTCATACTTCTTTAGTGGACATACCAGGCCATGGTGCATGAACTACTGGGTATAAACAACAACCGGATTGACCTTTCCAGAGTGCCAGGAATCAGCAAAGACTTAAGAGAGGTGGTCCTGTCTGCTGAAAATGATGAGTTCTATGCTAACGTAGGTGACTTTCATCTTGAAGTTGTTGTGTGAAGTATCAGTACTTGTGAGTTGGGCACAGCCAGGCTGTGTGAAAGGATCGCAGACTCCTTGAAGTTAGTGACATCTCAGGATGGCAGAGGACTGGGGGTGGGCTTAACAGTGGTTCTTTCATAGCGCTCACATAGTTACAGATTCTCCTTCCTTCTGGCAGCTCTTTGTGAGAATAATAACAGTATTTACCAATAGTGTCCTGCTAATGTACAGGCTTAGTAATTAACATGGAGTTTGTCTTTTTCATTTCTGACGTCTGAAAACCAGGCGAGTTTTGAACTTTCTTCTGATTTCCTTTTTCACAGAACATGTACCTAAACTTCGCAGAGATTGGTAGCAATATAAAGAATCTTATGGAAGATTTCCAGAAGAAGAAACCGAAGGAACAGCAAAGGCTAGAATCCATAGCAGATATGAAGGTAAACACACACAGGACTTATGTGAAAGTCATCTCTTTTTTAAGATTTATTTATTATTATGTATACAGTGTTCTGTCTGCATGTCTGCCTGCAGGACAGAAGAGGGCACCAGATCTCATTATAGATGGCTATGAGCCGCCATGTGGTTGCAGGAAATAGAACACAGGACCTCTGGGAAAGCAGCTAGTGTTCCATCTCTCCAGCCCACAAATGTCTCTTCTTATTTGGAGTGTAACAATGTTTTTCCCATGACAGGCCTTTGTTGAGAATTATCCACAGTTCAAGAAGATGTCTGGGACTGTATCAAAGCACGTGACAGTGGTCGGAGAACTGTCTCGGTTGGTCAGTGAGCGGAATCTGCTGGAGGTTTCAGAGGTTGAGCAAGAACTGGCCTGTCAGAACGACCATTCTAGTGCTCTCCAGGTCAGTCTAATGGGTGAGCACCTACTATGTGTGACCATTGTGCCGGGCAGAGAAAGCTGCAAAGGCAAGTAACCCTTCTTCACCAACATGAAACTTGGCTTTCCACAGTTATAAGATGGGCGTAAGCAGGTGTGGTAGGCACCAAGTATAACCCAGCACTTGGTAGCTGAGGCAGGAGGATCCCAAGTGTAAGGCAACTTCGTAAGACCCTGTCTCAAAATATTTTTTTTAAAGATGAAGATATACCCTTATGTTCAGTTTCCAGTACCACTAAAAAGGAATTAGTTACTGAAAATTGCTTCTCATTTCACAAGCATGATAACATGCTGCATATAAATGCTATAACGAGGCTATAGAAGAATAAAGATAAACAGGGCACCACCCTTCTCAGCGTGTTCACACTGTAAGAAGAAAGAAAGCAATGTTAAAGAACTGCACGACGCAGAGATGGCTCAGAAGGTAAACTACTTATTGCTTCAGCCTGAGGATCTGTGCTCAGATCAGCAGCACACAGAAAAGCCACTCCGCATTAGGGGGTTAATGGCCAACCAGTCTAGCCAGTTAGTGGGCCTCAGGTTCACTGAAACCTGTGGAGAACAATTAGGAAAGGCACCCAGCATCAACCTCCAGCGTCTACATGCAGCTGCATCTGTGTCCACACAACTGAACACATGTACATATTTACACTAACAAGTACATACACACACATAAAAATGGTAAGGAACTGCAATCTCATGTAGTAAAGCACACGGAAACACAACTGTTTTCCTCTGTAATAGCCTCTCAGATTCTTGATCTATGAGTTGGAGTCCATAGACCAAGAAGAGGTAAAGGAGCATCACTCTGAGTGGGAGAAGCAGGCATGGAGCTGTGCAGCTGGTGACGTGCAGATGCTCTTTATATAAATAGAAAGACAGCTTGATGTAGGGGGCTGGGTTGGCATGTCAAGGACCTGGGTTCAGTCCTCTATAACACACGCACAGACAGAGAGGAAAGGACCAGGTTGTGGTATGGAAAGGGTGTTGATCTTCAATTCTAAAATGATGGAGTCACCAGAGGAATTTAGAGGAAAATTTATATAATCAGACCTTGACCTTAAGAAATATATAGTCTGTTAATAGACAAAACCAAAACACAAGAAAAAATACAGTGTTTCAGGGTATTACTTAAGTCAAAACTGGGATTCCGACCATCAGTAGACAAGGTTATTAGGAAGCTTTTCTTAGAACAGGAAATGTTGAGATGGACTGCAAGGAATGACTAGAATTGGGAGGAGGATTTCAGTCAGAAACTGTAACAAAGCAAACACCATCGGTATGCAGGAAATAGTAAGCAGTTTGGCCTATGGGAGGGTGTGGAAGAGAAACAGGAGGTAAAGTTGAGTTGGTAAGCAGGGCTGACCTTAGAGGCATGGCAAGCATCTGCTGGGATAGGCAGAGATCCGGTGTGGGTCTGAAAGTCAGCAGTGCAGAAGCAGGGCTGCAGGTGGAAAGGGCTGTGTAGACTCACGAGACAGTAATGGGAGTCACGGGAAGAGAGGACGCAGCCAGTGATAGGTTCAAGTAAAGCAGGACAAGCAGATAGAGGTAACACCTGCTTCCCAAGAAATGCTGAACTCACTATGCCAAAATGACAGACAACAAAAATGACTCATTTGTGTGTGATACCATTGAAAAAAAGATAATTTAGGAATAAGCCCTTTGAGAGGTAGTAATTTCTGAGCCACTTACAACAATCACATTTTCTTAATAGGGCCTCACATTCTAAAACTTACTATCTCTTCCTCTACTGAATTAAATACAGCCAGCCAGGTGTATTGCACATAGCGCAGGCTTTGGGGCCATACTGCTCTAGCTTTGGTAAATATCCTCTTCATCTAAGTGTTTTTGGGAAAATGTCTTTTAACCCCTATGCTGGGAATAGAAATTTGAGGTTTCTATGTTGCATTGAGTTTTCGGTGCTTGGTGACATTGGTTTCCTTGTTCAAACGGTTTTACCCACAGTAGAAGTGGATAGTAGCAGTACATATGGAAGCTCTAGTCCACCAGTCTTTACTGGCATACATAGGTCCTGCTTTAAAATTTTAAATGCTTATCAAATTTCCTGAAAACACTTTAAAAATCGTAAAGATACTGTTTGCTTTATAGTTATATGACATGCGTTTTCATTACCTTTTTTAAAGTTGATTTGTTTATTATGCATGTATACCAAAAGAGTGTACCAGATGGGTGTGAGACACCATGTGGGTGCTGAGAATTGAACTCAGGTCCTCTGGAAGAGCAGTCCGTGCTCTTACCAACTGAGCCATCTCTCCAGCCCTCAACACTGTTTTTATATTGTTCATGGACCATAAATCTTCACAAAGAACTTGGTTCTTGAAACTGACATTATGTCTGAATTCTTAAGCATGTTGTACGTATAGGTTAAAGGTGTACAGTAAAACCTGAGTCTGCAAACGGTTTCCCGTGCCCTACAGTTTTCCTAGGGCATGTGTGTGCGCATCTCTTCTATTAGGTGTGAGAGGGTCTCCTATGTAGCCATGGCTGCCCTTGAACTCACAGAGAGCCACTTGTTTCTGCCTTCCACATGCTGGGTGTATCTCTTTTTTAATTCAAGAGGTATCATACTGTACAGAAAACCATTTTCTTTTCCCACTTAATCATGTATCTCAGAGACTGTCAGATCAGAGCCGTCATTCCCATGTATTCTGATTTCATTTTCTTAGAATATGGTTATCCTTTGACAAGTTCCTATCTGTATATGGTGTATTTCGGTTCCTTCCTTACCCTCTCTTCCTCCTCCACCTTCATGAACCCTTGTTCTTCCTGACAAGTCACCCGCTTTCGTGTCTTTTTTTTTTCTTGGTGAGCTAATAAGTTTCATGAGCATGGCTGGTGAGTTCTTTACTGGGGCTTGGGTGACTTATCAGTGGCTACACAACTGAGGAAAACCCCTACTCCAAGCCCCAGCAACCAGTAGCTCCTCGAGGAAGGATAAAGCCTCATGAGGCCCCTCTATCCATGATGACATGCTGAAGGACTCCATCCTGGGCAGGTCTTGTAAAGGTGAGCTCAGCCACTGTGAGCCTGTGAAAGCCTCATTATGTCCAAAGGCAGTGTTTCCTGGCCTCCTCTCTGTCCTGCAGCCCTTCCACTCTATTTTTAATGCGTGCCTGTGTGCATGTGTGTGTGCATGCGCAGTGTGCATGTGCATGTGTGTCTTGTGTGAGATGTATTTGTGGGTGCCTGTGCCACCAAATGCATGTGGAAGTTGGAGGACACCTTGGTGGAATTGGTCCTTTCCTACAGTTCCTTGGGATCAAACTCAGTTTGCCAAGCTTCTCCAGCAAGTACCTCTACCTGCTAAATTACCTTGGCAGCCCCCAGCTCCCTTGGAGGAGGTGATAGAGATGTCTTCTGTAGGCCTGAGCACTCAGCAGTCACTTACCTCTTAGCCCTATGAGTCTTTGCATGAACCACCTTGGGGCTCATTCTGAGTCACTGTGTGTTATCTTTGCAAAGATGTAAAATAAAACACTTAGCTTTGCCAACTTACTTTAAATAGCCCTACAATATAATTTATAGTTAGTTACTCTATTAAAAGTAAGTATTCCCATGTTATTTCAGTGAACTTAGTTTTCTTCCCTTTCTAAATAAAAGTAAAACTTTGTCCTTAACTAAATTTAAATTTCTTTATGTTTCTTTACTCGCTGACATTTTCCTTCAAAAAGATTGACCCAAAATTAATCACTAGTCAATGTATAGTGTTTTTCCTTGCATCTCCCTACTATATATGGAAATGAGCTAGAGTTATTATAATCCTTTACATGAAACTTTAGTTTTGTACATTTTAAGAGGAAAAGATAGCACATACTTTAAAAATATGAACTCTAGCTTAGGTATTGCCCATGCCTGTAGTCCCGGCACTCAGGAGTACAAGGCAGAAAGATTGCCATGAGTTTGAATCTAGTCTGGGCTAGGGAGGAGACCTGGTCTCAAAAACAAACAAAAAAGAACACTGTGATCTGATTGCTGTTGGGAACTTAGATTTTTAAGGTTTCTTGTGATGTTAGGGTTGTGCAGGCAGCAGCAATCAGGATCTCCCAACCGACCACAGAGGATTAAATAGTCTATAAAGGGAACTTTTGTTTGTAGTGTGTGGAGTCCAGAGACCTGACCCCAGATGACTTGACCTTAGATAATAACGTCATGAAGCAATGAATTGAGGTTTTTGAATAGAGATGGGATTTTCTTTATTGAATGGTAAGTGTTTCATGATAAGAAAAAAAAATGCTCATATATCTGATGTAAAAATTAACCTATAAACTTCTGCCACTTGTAACTAGTTACATAAAAACTAACAGGAATTTAGTTTAGGAAGAATTTCATTACAAACAGAGTGTTGTTCTACAGTTGAAGCAATACATGTCTCCAGAAGAGTGTGGTTTGCCTCTGAGAAGATTTTCATGTCATGAGGAGAAATATCTTTAAAAAGAAAGCTGTTCCAACCTGTACTTGTGTTGCCATCGTGTAGCTCTTCATTTGGAAGAAAGAGCTAGTCGGTTTTACACACTGTTCCACGATCTTGGGTGAACATCTCAAATCACACTGTTAATGGCATATAGAAGTGAAGAGACAGAGAGCCCTGCTTGAAGCCACGTGGAAGAGCAGCAGAGAACGTGAGCCTCTGATGACTTGAGTTTGGAAATGATTGTTAACTGCTCTAAATCCCAGTCCTTTGGTCTACAAAGTGGAGAAAATACTAGTATTTATTATATATGACTGTTATCACAGTGTGCAGTAATACTTAATAGTGAAGTCTAGGGTTTCTTTTGTTTTTATTTTTCACATTTATTGTGTGTGGTGTGTGTGAGAGAGCGTGTATGTGAGCATGTGAGTGTGTGTGTGTGAGAGAGAGTATGTGTGTGTGAGTGTGTATGTGAGAATGTGTGTGAGTGTGTGTGTGTGTGTGAAAGAGAGAGATACGCATGTGGAGGCCGTCGAGAATTTGTTCTCCTACCATGTGGATCCTAGAGAATGAACTCAGCTCATCCGGCTTGGCAGCAGTCACCTTTATCTGCTAAACAATCTCATTGGCCCATCTTCAGGGTTTTTTGAGACAAGCTCTCACTAGGTAGCCCAGTTGGCTTTTAATTTGTGGCGGTCCTTCTTTCTTAGACTCCAAAGTGCTGGATTACAAGACAGGCCTGTCATGTGCAGCTTAGCTGGACAGCCATGTGTGATGGCTCATGCCTGTAATCCAAGCACTTGAGGGAGGGGGCAGGAAGACCAGGAGGTCAAAATCATCTTCAGCTGCACAGTGAGTTTGAGGCCAGCCTGAGCTGCATGAGACCCTCGTCAAAACCAGAAACATCAATCTAGATATATTAACAGCTAGTGAGATGGGGCCCTGCATGTGTTCTACCATTTTCCCAGGACTCCAGCACTCTATCTTGGGCTGCTGGGGAGAGTCCTCTTACTACATTTTGCTGAGCTCATCTGCTAACTCTTGCTGTTGGTTAGTTGTTATTCACTGTTTGCACAGCATGGGGCAGGGAGTCTAAAGACTGAACTAAAGCAGAAAAAAGGAGGTTCTCATTAGCCACTGAGTTCATCTGTAATTTGTACAATAATTTAGATGTGTTTATGCCATTAAAAATGTGCTGCAAGGCTGCTTAATAATAGTTCTGATAGAGAAACAGAGAATAGGGTGATAGTCAGCCTTAAACAATAGAAGATTTTCCAGACATCAGAAAAGAGCTGTTTCTCCTTAGGTTTTGAAGGGTGTGTTAGCTCCTTTTTGAAACTTCACCACCAAAGACAGTGTGTCTCTGGATCATGCCTCTGGAAGACTGGAGCACAACAAGTTTCTGTTTTCTTTCATTTTGCTTTTACCAATTCATCCTTATTTATTTACTCTGGGGACAGAGGGGGTCAGAGAACATTTTGTGGGAGTTTGCTCTCTCCTTCCATTAGATTATCAAGCTTGGAGGCACGTCCCTTTATCCACTGAGCCATCTCCCTGCTACAATCCTAACTTTTGGTTTTTAGTCAGTCTATGTACCAGGCTGACCTTGACTTTAGAGAAATCTCCCGCCTCTGCCTCCCTAATCCTGACTTTATAAGTAGACAGTAGTGTACTGGTTTGTTCTTCATAGAGCCATTGTTACATGGTAGTGTCTTTTTTCTCCTCATAGTGATGAGACTCTTAGTGAAGGAAGGTTAATCAAACGTTCATCATATAAACCCGCAAAGACACCCTCTAATCCTTTCTTCTCTGGTTTGTATTCTGGAAGCCACTGTTAACTTACACTCTGCTAGTCAAGTGGACAAGGCAGGTAACCCCAAGGGCAGTAGTTGAAAATGAAGTCAAAGGCTTTCGTGGCATCGAGCAGACAAACACTGCATAGCTGGAAGAGAAGCCAGGACTCAGCTTGTACCTGTACGAGCTTTTCATGAGGAGGGTCTGAGCCAAGCTCCTGAAGAGACAGCAGAATCCCGCTAGCAAGGGGAGGTCCTTAGAAAAGAAGTGAACAGGAAGAGTGCTAACCCATCGCTGCAAGCAGCCTGGTCATTACCATACTAACGTCCATGTGCAGGTACATGGGACTTCAGATTTGCTTAAAGTATAATGGTGGCATAGCCAGAAATGGGTAGATTTGAGGTGAAGGGAGAATTGGCTTCAAGGGTGGGAAATCAGACACCGCGCCTTAAGAGGACTGACAGGAACATCCCAGGAAAGAGTTCACACAGATTTAAGTCGGCCAGGCTGGGCGCAGGGCGTGGGGGCTGACATGTATGTGCATAGCTGATAAGTTTTGCCCTAAAACGTCTTTACATTATGATAGGAAATAATGGAATGTTTTAACAGATATCCTCAGTGGGCTGTATTCTCTGACTATTCTGTGTAAACGTTTCCACAAAAGGAAAGAATAAGGAAATTCTTATGAGTATAGTGTTTAAGTAAGCTATTTCTCCCTTTTTGATACCTTAAAGATTATGATAAACATTAACCCTGAAAAGCAACCTCAGGATCCCTGTCAGAAAACTTTCTATTTGAGAGCTTCGCTGTAGAATCCTGGTCCCTGTCCTAGGTATAGGAGAATTCTTGCACATTGGACATGGCTGCTGAGAGGTAGTAGGGGAGCAAATTCTCGGGGCTCATGCTCTCTTCAGGATATAATAAGGTCTTAGAGCATGCTAAGCTATAAAGTGTCATAGAGCAGTAACTATTGTGACCCCAAATCCCGCGCCTTCTGGGAGTCTTGCTACTCTAGTACATTTCTGCCTCTGATTTCATGTCCCTACCAACAGGGGCTCTAACCTAACGCTCACACTCACTGTGGCTTTATTGCTCCCTTTGCCCATACTGTCTCCTTTATGAAGGATTCCCTGACTCCTCCGTGACCAGAAGCTATTGCACAAATACTACTTGGTCTTATATTAAAACATGGAGACAGATTTCAGGGAAAAGCTGAAAGATCAGAAAGACAGAGGAACAAGCCACAGTCACTTTTCACCCAGCCAACTCCTCAGAAATCCTCAGACTGAAGCAAAGGGAAGAGCCCAACTCCTGCCCTTCCCTTATTTTTCTCCACCCAGGTGTCTCACTTGTAGATTCAACTTTCCTAGTGCTAGGATTAAAGGTGTGTGTGTGCACGCCTGCCAAGTACTGGGAGCAGAGGCCTGGGATCCCAAGTGCTGGGATTAAATGTATATGTCCCTATTCCCTGACCTCTATGACTAAATCTGTGGGTGCCTCTGCCCTCTGGTTTTCAGGCAAACCTTATTAGATATACAATATGTTCCAGCACACAATATATCACTAAAGAAGCACTTTCTCATCTCCTGTCCCTCCTCCTCCCCACTTACAGGGACCCTTTCAACTCTTGGGTCTTGTTGATGGTGGTGAATGTCTTCACAGCCTATACATTGCTCCTGAAAAGCTCACATTCTATAAACCATGTATTAGATATAGATGAAAGTTATGGGGGAAGGATTATAAGATGACCATTTAAATTCTAACTTAAGGAAAAACAGAAAGCTATCCAACTTTGTAATTGGACTATTACCAATAATAATTATCATAGCCCTTGCCAGATGTGGTAGCTCACTTGGAATCCCAGCATTTGAAGGCATACACATGAGAAACTCCACAAGTCCACATAACAAGGGCCAGGCACGGGTGACAGAGTTAGGCCTTGTCACAAAAAGCCAAAATACTTGAAGTAACACCAACAGTTAGCTCATCAGCATTTGCACGTGAGAGAAGTCAGCCCATCTCTGCAGCCTTATTCTTGGGTTAATGTTTTCTTTAGGCTCTAAAGTCCTAAAGAATGTTTGCTTTTTGTAGAGATTAATTTTCAGAAGTGAAGGTATATCACCTACGGCTGTCTTTATCAGTCGTTCGGGGTTTTGTATTTTGTTTTGTTTTTATTTGACTGCAGTGAATATCTTTGCCTCCCATTCACCTTTCCCTTTTCCCGGATCCTTAACAAGCTGGGAGTATGGCAGCTCCTAGAGGGAGAAAGTCCCTGTCTAGGGTTTCCATCTCTTCCTTTAGTGATGCGTTGGCACTGTGTCCTCTCGTAAGGAAGCCTGTCCATGCTGAAGGGTGACATATGAGCCAGTGCACCTTCCTCTGTGTTAGATGGCACATGTCCTTGTTTTCAATCTCACAGAGCTAAGAGCGGCTTATGTTTGTCTCATCCCTCATGTGACTGGGAACTCACCGAGGACAGAAATTGGCTCAAACCCATCAGCATTTCCCCAGAAGTACCTGGCATGGTACCTTCTGGGGCCTGAAATATATTTTTAGCTTAAATTATGTGCTTTACTATGTAATAAATATAAATGTGTGTCATGTAGGAAGGCCCTAATGTGAGGATAAGGATCCAAAGCTGCCTTATTCTGTCCCTTTGCTGCCAGCTCCGGACTCTTAAACTGCACACTCTCCATTCTGGAGATTCCAGGTTATTACACGCACGTTTCTCTTAACCATCTGAGTCAGGTTGTTACTTCTGCTGTGGTCTGCCAGCTTGTGTCTGTTTGTAGACAGTGGGTGACAGCAGTATAAGAAAGCGGCCTTTGACCAGAAACTGGTCGTGTCTGCTGTGTACGTATCGACTGAAGTGGAGGTGGTCTCAGCCTTTCTGTCCCCAAGGAGATGACACAGGCTATCAGGAAGGGTGAGAGCCACATATTTCCTAAAGCCACCACAGAGGAACTATTCCATTGAAGAAGAAGCAGTGGTGTAGCTGAAGTAGGGCGGCCTGCACGTCAGCCCAGATGTGTCTGTACACTCAGTCTAAGATCCTGGGCACTACACAAGAGGCCACTCATGTGAAAGGGTGAGCATTGCTTCTGTCTTTCTCCAGAATGTGAAGAGACTCCTACAGAACCCTAAAGTCACAGAATTTGATGCAGTCCGTCTGGTGATGCTTTACGCTCTACACTATGAGCGCCACAGCAGCAATAGCCTGCCAGGACTCATGGTGGACCTCAGGAGTAAAGGCGTTTCTGAGAAGTATCGAAAGGTAACCTGGTGTGTGCTCATGTCTATTTTATTTTGATTGAGAGAGGGCCTCACTATGCATCACCGGGGGAACCTTACACTTGTGGCCCTCCTGTCAGCCTCAGAAGCTACAGTTGCTTCCCAGGAGGAGATTTAAGCAATGTCCATACCTCCTTCTAAAGTCCCAACCACAAGCCAGGACACAGTTCTGCCAAAGTTTAATTCGGAAACCAATTGGTTTATTTGACTTCCTTATAGAGTATAGGGGAGGGATAACTTCAGGGGTGTGGGTGATCCTCCCCCCAAAGGCCTTAACCGAGCAAGGATGAGGGTTCCCCTATAGCTGCATAAGATGATCCCCTTCCTGATGCCATGTGCAATACCATGCTCCACTGAGGGGGTCCTTTTGCAAGGGGAATAACTGGGCTCCACATTGGCAGTTGCTTGACTTAGAGAACCATCACAACATAACCCAATACCCAATGCCAGATTTATGTATTAAGCCCAAACCCCAGAAACCAGGTCTGTTACAGTCTCAGGCCCAGCAAAAGGTAAGTCAGACTGTTTGTTTACAAGTGTAATTCTGTCCTCTTGCGTCTTCATCATAGTGAGGCTTTACGGGAGCGAGCTTCCTGGTACCTAAGCAATGAGAGGTCACTCTTCTTTTACAGCTGGTCTCAGCGGTTGTTGAATACGGTGGTAAGCGGGTCAGAGGAAGCGACCTCTTCAGTCCCAAAGACGCCGTGGCCATTACCAAACAGTTTCTCAAAGGACTGAAGGTAGCTTTCTTCTCTGTGCTTTCCCAAGTGAGAAACAAGTAAAAACCCTGAGACTGAGCATGAACAGATATGATCTTAACAGTAAATTCCTGATTGTGGTGCTGGGTCCACCCAGTGAAATCAGAGCAGAGCGTCTGAACTGTTGCCTTCTGTGCTGAAGTGTGCCAGGTAGCTGAGTCGGAAGTAACTGGACACGCTTCCAGGAAGTGTAAAGTTCTGCTAGTCACAGCTACTTTTACTGTTTGTAATTCAAAATTGGTTTCTCTCTCTCTCTCTCTCTCTCTCTCTCTCTCTCTCTCTCTCTCTCTCTCTCTCTCTCTCTCTCTCTGTGTGTGTGGGGGGGGGTAGATCACAGGTGGGTAGTCTTAGTTTGGTTATATCCCAGTATAGCAATAAACTCTTCTGACAAAAGTAACTTAAAGAAGAAAGGGCACATTCCAGGCACAGCCCAACATTGTCAGAGGAGTCAGCCAGTGTCTTAAGGCAGTCAGTCACATATGCCCACTGTCATTAGTGTTCTGCTCACTTTTCCACTTACACACCGAAATCTTGCCCACAACTGAGATGGGTCTTCCCACATAAATTAACAGGCATGCCTGGAGGCCTATGTACCAGGTCATCTTAGAGTCTGTGAAGCTGACAGTGTTGTCATGGGTTCCACTAGGCCCAGCTCTTCACCTGGTAGAAGGGTCTAACTGTCCCTCACCTGCTCTTTATAGTGCTCAAAATTAGTTTTCGCCGATAGTTTCTATTGTGTTTCCTAGTGTCTTCCTACTTCCAGTGGATCTCTCTCTCTCTCTCATTTATTATGTTTTCCTCCTGCACGTATGCCTGCACACCAGAAGAGGGATTTTACTACAGATGGTTATGAGCCATGTGGGTGCTGGGAATTGAACTCAGGACCTTTGGAAGAGCAGCCAGTGCTCTTAACCTCTGAGCCACCTCTCCAGCCCTCCTATGACTTTCTGTCTCCTCTGTACAGTCCTTTCTTTGTGTTTGTTTTGCCTATTATTTAATATTTTCACAAAGTAATGAGATTCAGACAAGATAAAAGATTCTAGACGTTTTAGCACCTTGAAAAGTTTATTGAAAATAGCTAGCTTTAAAGGTAATACTTTTGCCCAGGTAGTGATGGCACACACCTTTAAATTCCGGAGGCAGAGGCAGGAAGATCTCTGTGATTTTGAAGCCAGCCTGCTCTACACAGTGAGTTCTAGGCCAACCAGACAGCCAGGGCTGTTGCATAGAGAAACCTTGTCTCAGAAAACAAAGCAACAATAACAACAACAAACAGGACTTTTGTTGTTGACTAGAACATTTTTGTCTATTTAAAATGTTTTTTAAATATTCTAAAATTCTGGGCTGGGGAGATGGTTCATTTGGTTAAGTGTTTGCTGCTCAAACCTGAGTTTAGATCTCCAGCAAACACACAAAAAGCAAATATAGCAGCATGCATCTCTACACCCCCCCCCTCCAAGGTGTGTGTAGAGAAGAGGAAGGGGGGGTCCCTGGAGCTCTATGGCCAGCTAATCTAGCCAAATCTGTGTGTTCCAAGTTTAATAAGATACCCTGTCTAAATGGTAGAAAGCCATTGAGGAAGACATTGGTGTTAACCTCTGACATCCATGCACGGGCGCATGCACATTTACCCGCCTGCCCATATACACGCAAACATCCTAATTGATTCTGTTTGATTCCTATCCAATTCATATTTGACTCTATAGTTTCTATTGAGTATATGTTCCGTTTTTATGTATCATTAAATGTTATATTTCTAGCTTTCCCCAAATAACATAAGGTCCATTTTCATATTTTAGGGCGTAGAAAATGTGTACACACAACATCAGCCTTTCCTGCACGAGACCCTGGACCATCTCATCAAAGGAAAGCTTAAGGAAAACCTCTACCCTTATTTAGGCCCCAGCACACTCAGAGACAGGTAAGGTGACAAAGATTAGAAATAAAAACTGGGATCACAACAAGCCAGAGAAACTAGAAGTGCCCAAGATGTCAAGATGCTGGCCTTGAAGAAAGGAGCTGCCATGTAGCAGGGGATGCATGGGTGCTGCTAAGAGCTCTGTCCTGCAGGCCCGTGACTGTAAAGTGTCTGAAACTGGAAGAGGACTCCATGTTTAAGATGGGACCCTGGTCTTTGCTGATGGTTTGGCTCTCAGCTTTGTAAAACCCTGAGCAGAGAACTCAGACCTAACTTATACATGGAGAATTTATACCTACAGAAACCATAAATCTACAAACTGTGGCTTATAAGGTGTCACAGGCTGGTCAGTTGACTTATCAAAGTTGAAGCTTGGTCTGGCATTGCAGGCCGGGGAAACCCAGACACTATGGAGGCTGAGGTGGTGTGGTAGGATGGCAAATTCAGAGCCTGCTGAGGCATCAGTGAGTTCAAGACCACCATGCCTGCATAACTTAGACACTGTTTCAGATTTTAAACATGTGGGAGAAAAGTGTGGCTTTAAGTGAGAAGAGAGATTGAGAAAATAACTCAGTGGTAGTATGCTTGTCTACCATGCATGGGACTCTGGATTTATTTACCATTATTCAAAAATTAAAATATTTAAAAATTTTAGCATTCATATTTAGTCTGAATAAAATACTTCTATGTTCACTATTGAGAACACACATTGCAAGCTTATCAGAAGCAATATTTCGATGCTGTAACAGCCTATGTTACCAGTTTACCAGTTTTCAAGACCGAGAGGAGTCATGTAGTGGGGTTCATTAGCCATGCGGCTTAGGACATCTCCACTCTCCAAACATTGTCTTAAGGCTCCATTTGTATATGGAGTGTTTATATACCTCTAAATAAATATCAGTCCTTCTTACAATACGTTACAAGCCAGTTTATTACTATAGAGTTATCCAAGATTTTCTCTGAACTCTGAAGATTTCTTTATTTCTATCATATAAATTTGTGGCTTTCTTACTCTGCCAACTTTCTAGTGCTTTATTACATAACAATAAAAATAGATTATAAAAATAAAAACTAGAGAAGCCAGTAAAGACGACTCAGCAGGTGAAGGTGCCTGCCAAACCTGACAGCCTGAGTTCATCCTCAGGACCCATGTGGTAGAGGAGGGAACTGAGTCCCATAGCTGTCCTCTGACCTACAGACATAACAAACACATCCCATGCAGGTGTGCTTTCAAGCCCTCTCTCTCTCTCTCTCTCTCTCTCTCTCTCTCTCTCTCTCTCTCTCTCTCTCTCTCTCACACACACACACACACACACACACACACACACACACACACACACACACACACACTCACACACACAAATAGCTAAGTTATAGAGTCACCAAGAAAGCGCTGATCTGATCACACTGAGATGTTGGTCTCTGTCTCTTCTGTTTTTTTCAAGCTGAAGATTCTTTGGGTTCTGCATGTGTGGGCATTACATGTGAGCTCCCCTGCCAAGTCTGAATCATTTTCTTGCTTTGGAATAAAGAAACAGGTGTTCTAGATCCTTCAGACTCCTCTCCATATTCTGTATCAGCATATCCGTTTCCTCTTATGATCTGTGGCATCTGTCATTTACTGTTTCAAACATTAATGCCCAAAATAGATTTGCTACTTGATTGCTAGCCAAAGCAGGTTGTTGCTGGTTTGGTCGAGGATTGGACTTTGCCAAACGTGGCCAGTACACAAACTGAGAGGCCTGATTAGTGAAGCCATCATATGTGTCCTGGAGGAGAATGAGGACTTTCTTTAGTTAGAGCTTTAATCCAGGGGTAGTTAATTTTAATAAAAACAAAACTTTTCCAGATCAATTTACATAAGCCAATTTAAAATTTACATGAATACAAATCCTAGCTAGTTAAGTATTAAAATCATATATTTCTATTGGACCACATAATATTAAAAAAGGGTCCAGCATATACAGCTGGTATTCGTTGGGCAATTTAATGTGAAAATTTTACCCTTGATATAATTTGTTATTTCAATTAGTAATTATCTAAGAGCATAGTGTTTTATAGATATAATGAAATTCAGGAAAGGGAAAATGTTTTGAGATTCATAGATGAATGATTCTTGTACATTACATTTTTTTTTCTTAGTCCCTTAAAAAGAAAATTATCTGATCAAGACTTTTTTTTTAAATACAGGGTTAATACCAGATGCAATGGCTGAGAGTAGAATCCAGTCACTCAAAATGTCTAGAGATCATGCATTAATTTCCAGAGGTGTCTGCTAATAACAAAATGAAAACTCCAAATTTCTCACTATTTGAGAAGCTTTTGAAAAACCTTGTTCTTGAGGCTTTAATTAATTTGAAATGCTTATAGATTTCATGAGACTTGCTGGATGCATGTAAGAGCTTTTGCTGCTCTTCTAAAGAAGCTGAATTCAGGTTTCTAGCACTCATAAACACTTTCAGCTCCAGCTTCAAGGAATTCCACATTCTCTTCCGGCCACTATGGGCTCCCACACATAAATAGAACATACTCGTACAGGCACATACATAAGAAAATGTTTAACTTTAAAGACATTAAAGAGTTACTCAATGAAAAATTAGCTACTTATTGCTAAAAGGAAGCCAGTACTAGATGAGTATTTTAGTGTAATCTTCAAACCTTCCTGAGTTGAGTCATTGCCAAACAAAGCTCAAACCGATGCTGTCCCCATGGCGCTTATTAGTTGTTGGCACCTGTTAGCATTTGTCACTGTGATCTAAACATGTATACAGTTAATTATGTTGCTCTATTCTTTGATACAACAGATGTTTATCGAATCTTTTGGTGTGTTAAGAACTGTTATAGACACTAGGACTGTAGAAGTGGCAGGAAAGACATGCACTTATTCTCAAGGTCCCTTTTATTATTTATTTATTTTTTAAAGATTTATTTATTTATTATGTATAGTGTTTTGTGTCGGCATGTATGCTTCCACACCAGAAGAGGGCACCTGATCTCATTTACAGATGGTTGTGAGCCACCATGTGGTTGCTGGGAATTGAACTCAGGACCTCTGGAAGAGCAGCCAGTGCTCTTAGCCTCTGAGCCACCTCTAGCTCCTAAGGTCCCTTTTAGAGTAAACAACAACAAAAAACCAGTGCTTTCAAAGAAAGAATGGAATGAGGAGCCGCAAACTAACTGTGGGGCCAGGGAAGTTTGGTTGGACAGAACCTCTCTGAGGATGTGGTATTTAAAATGGATTTTTAATTTAAAAAAAAAAAAAAAAAGTGACTAGAAAAGGCAGCTCAAGCAGAGGGAGTGCCAGGGTAAAAGTGTCAAGGAGCCTGCCTGTAAGCCAAAGAGGTGCAGGGCAGAGTGTGCTGTGCATGGGGGGAGGCTTTGACGTTTCAAAAGCCTATAGCGTTTTTTTCCAGTTAGCACCCTCCCTCCCTCCCCCCTCCCTCCTTCCCTCTCTCCCTCTCTTCTCTCTCTCTCCCCCTCCTTCCTTTGTTTTCCAGACAAGGTCTTATTAGGCTGGGCCTGACTCACTCTATAGCCCAGGCTAACCTTCACCTCAAAGTCTCTCTGTGTCAGGCTCCTGCTGTTCCACAAAGACCAGCAAGATTCTTTTTTGTGATGGGGTAATTTGTTGGGGTGACCCTGGTTTGAGGTCGGGAGTTGGAGCTGCTCAGGGTCCTGCTAGTTCCCCTTGAGGGTGGGGTCAAGGTGGCACAGAGAGCAGCGACACAGCCCCTGGAGACAGGTTAAAACAAGCAAGTCTGATTTTATTATGGAGGGAAACCCTAAATACCTCCTCCTCAGACCCTCCCGGAGCCAGGGGAAAGGCTTTGATTTGCTGGATCTGCAGCTTTTGACAGTGCTCTCCCCAAGGTCTAGAAATGTATCCAGACTCTGCCCTCATCGAGGCCTCAGGCAGACCTGGGTTGGTTTATGAGGAAGTGCTTAGGAACTAGTTAGCACCAGTTTGCACTGGCTGAGGCCAGGCTGGTCTCCAGGCCCTGAGAAGCCCATACATTCTACAATAACTCATGGAACATATGCAAAATTCTCTAAGATATAGTCATAGAAAATCAAGATGGTATTATTCCCCTTTTATGGAAGAAATATATAAGCATAAATATAACTGTGTATGTAATCATATGCTTAAGTATACATATATGCATAATATGTATATGATATGCATTGTGTTTAGCATGATTTATAAACGAAGACACAAGAAACAACTAATTATTACCTCTGTATGTTGTGACAATGGCTCGTTATATCTGTACATAACCTTTTCATTAACTATTACATTAGGTACTGTCATATTGAAGTAAGAATTAGTCTTTAAGGTTTTCACATTATCCAATAGTACTTTACAAAGAGTAAAAATTCAATAACTATTAATTAAATTATGTAGACAGCAGTAAATATGCCAAAATTCACCATTGAATAAATGTAGTTGATGTTTTAGATTATTGCAGGCTGCCTTTAAATCAGCATGAACTTTTGTTCCTCCTTAGCCCCAGTGTCATCTCTGACCACTTTCTTGGCCCTAGTCCGTCACATTGAGAAGACACTAGATTGGAGTATCTTTATAAGGGCTTAAGCCTCATGATAGGATGCGCACCGCAGGACTGTGCCAGTACTGTGCATTTGCAGACCCACAGCCTTAGCTATGCAATTGTAGTTACTGTTTGAGTCAGGACAGAAGGAGTTTGGTCTTCATTCTGCAGATGGACTTATTTACCCCCATCTGGCTACATCTTTCCACACAGTTGCTGCTTATCTCTGATGCACACATATTTTGTAGTTTCTTGTTGCAATCACTGCTTTTGTTCCTATAAAAGCCTTTCCCATGCACAAAAAAATTAAAAGAATTTTATTGTCTCTAAGTATATTCAAAACTTTAAACTTTAGGCGTAAGTGTAGTGGTCCACAAAGTAGGTTAAGAGTTACATTTGAAAAGTTTTTCCTGACTAACTCATGTATAGAAATAGTAGTTTCTAGAAATACTATATTTGATGGTTTTTCCCTAAAACATAAGATACAAATATGGCTCTTATGTCCTTATGTAGCTGGATACATCATGAACTGGCTGCTGTTTTCTAACATTTGCTGGCTGCTTAATTAATGCTTTCAGTTACCATGGTGAATTACAGCACACAGAAAGATGCACATAACTTGAAACTTGTGTATTCCATAATACATAAAAGATTTTCTATATATTTTATCACCAGTGTCATAGGAACATCTTTTTTTTTTTTTTTTTTTTTTTTCCTGAGACAGGGTTTCTCTGTATAGTCTTGGATGTGCTGAAATTCTCACTTTGTAGACTTGGCTAGCCCCGAACTTGGAGATTCATCTGCCTCTGCCTCCCTAGTGCTGGGATTATAGGCATGTGGCACCATACCCTGCTGGAACATCTCTTTAAATTCATTGAGGAAGGGAATAAAAAGGAAAAATATTATGAGATTCTTTTATTTTGTTTTAATTTTCTATTTGAGATAAGGTCTCGCTCTATAGCTCAGGCTGGCCTCCAGCTCTCAACAACCCTCCTGTCTCAGGCTCCAAGTACTGAGATTATAGGTGTGAGCTACCACACCCAGTTTCAGAGATTTAAAAAAAAAAAAAAAAAGATTTATCTATTTATTTTTATGTGCCTGCATGGGGTTATGTCATCATGTGCATACAGGTGCTGGTGAAGGCCAGAGTGTGGCAGACACCATGCAGCTGGAGTTGTTAGTCACCTGATATAGATGCTGGGAACCAGACCCAAGTCCTCTGCAAAAAGAATGAGGGTTCTTAAGCACTGAGCCTTCTCTCCAGTCTGTTTTAGTTTTTCAGGAGCTGAAGAGACGGCTCAGCAATTAAGAACACTTGTTTTTACAGAGGACCCAGGTTCAATTCCCACACCTACTTAGCACCTTTCAACTGTCTGTAGCTCCAGTTCCAGGGGATCTAATGCCCTCTTTTGACCTCCATATGTATCAGATATGCACATGGCACGCAGATATACATGCAGGCAAACACTCATACACACAAAATAAACAGGGCAGGAGAAATGGCTCAGGGATTAAGAGCACTTGTTACCCTTACAGAGGGTCTAGATTTGATTCTAAGCACCCATATGGTGGCTCACAATCATCTATAACTTGAGTTCCAGGGGATCTGAAGCCGTCTTCTGACTTCCACAGAACCAGACATGTATATGTTACACATTCTTGCCGGATAAACACTTATACATATACCATAAAATAAAACTTGTAAAATTTTGTTTTTAAAGTTTTTATAAATGTTCTTTAGCCACATTGAATAATCAGTAGGAAGCTCAGAAAAACTTGTATTAATGATGTCATAGTCAAATATGACGTAATCATCTTTGTTGGGTGTGTAACTGAACCAAATTCCAAGACCATATCTCTTTATGTAGGATTTTGGATTGATTTGTGTGTGTGCTCGTGTGTCTTAAGTGTACTGCATATGTGTCAGGTTCTTTAGGGGACGTTAGGTTCCTCTTCTGTCCTCTCTTCCTGTTCTTTTGAGACACGACTTGGCTGGAAGCCAGCAAGCCCCGTGTCCCTCCTACCTCTACGTGGTGCAGAGCTTGTAGAAGACACTCAGATTGTTAGATGGGTGCTGAGATCCAAACTCTGACCCCCAGGACTCTGCAGTAAACACTCTTAACTGCTGAGCCGTCTCTCCAGCCACATAGGTAGGTGCGTCTTTACATTTATATAACCTACATAGAGGACAGCTACAGATATCAACACCATTCTCCAGGGTGCTTTCTCTGCCTACCTGGTGGCTTTTCTGATTTACCAGACCAGGAGCCGGGAATACAGTGTTCCAGTCTCACCAGTCACTAAGATAATCACTGTACTCCCGGCAAGGTAAGAAGTCTCTCCTTCTTAATAGCATGTGCAATCCATCAGTATTTATTTATTCACACTCAAACTGCTTGATGGGCCTCAGGATTGTCCTTCACCATAAAGTGCATTGCACATGAAATCTTCATGAAAAAAATATTCATTTTCTGAGACTATAATGTCTCCACCCTCTGTTTTCTCTCCTTACATCAGCCACAGTCCTGAGGGCTCTCACCCAAACCTTAGCTAGTCCTAATCACCCCCAGAGGCCCCTCCTGTAAACACTGTAATCAGAGGAAGCTCTACCTTTCTAACACCTCACAATGGGGATTACATTTCAATGTGTAACCCTTGGGGGACACACTCAAACCATAGCAGGCAGCCACTTGCTACATGTGGCCAGTACTGCTGAAGAATTGAAATTTTAATTTAATTACATTCATTTAAATCACCACATTTGAAGAAAATCTGGGAGGTTGTGTCTCAATTAGGATTGTTATTGCTGTGAAGAGACACCACGACCATGGCAACTCTTATAAAGGAAAACATTTAATTGAAGGAGCTCACTTACAGTTTCAGAGGATCAGTCACTATCACATGGTGGGAGATGGCAGTGTGCAGGCAGACCGTGTGGAGAAGGAGCTGAGAGCCCTAAGCCTTGCAGGCAACAGGAAGTCCACTGACTGTCACACTGAGGGAAACTTGAGCAAGAGACCTCAACACCTGCCCCCCTTCCAAGTAACACACTTCCTAAGAGTGCCACTCCCTTTGTGGGCCATTTTCTTTCAAATGACTACAATGTGTGTAGATTATGAAGTGGCCCAGTGGCTAGACTCTGGACACTTCATTGAAAGCTTAGGGAGGTGAAACAGCCACCCAAGGAAAGGAAAAAAAAAAAAAAAGGCCACTTATAGAATAGGGGAAAATGGAGAACATAATATCCTGGAAGTTTATCTGGGAGAAGTGTAACCAGCTTGTCAAATGCTGTGGCAGGTAAAGTAAGACTGAGACTGAAGGACATTTATATGGAGTTAGCAAAGTCTTCCACCCTGACCACAGGAGTTACTTAGTGGAGTCTGGAGCCACCTAAAAATTAGCTCAAGATTAAATGGCCAGATCACAATAAGAGGCCATCATGAGATTCTAGTTCCCTCTCTAAAATTTTTTATTGTGAGCTTGGCCTTTAATGGCTGAGCCATCTCTTTGGCCCCCCTCTCAAATTTTTAAATGTTTAATATGGAGGCTGGAGAGATGGCAGAGGATTTTCTGACAGCCTTGATGACCCCGAAGGTGGAAGGAGAGAACTGGTTCCTGTAGGTTATGCTTTGACAGCCACAGGCATGTTTCCGAGTATACAGGAATACATCCCCCCCCACACACACACACAAAATTAAATGTACTGTTTCCAAGAGAAGGGTAGGTACAGAGCAATGTATTCAGAATGTTTTGTGTTTATGTTTCAGAATGCCACACAGGGACACACACACACACACACACACACACACACACACACACACACACACACACACACACACACACACACACACGAGTGCCATACAGGGACTCATACACACACAGAGGTGAACAACAGTGCTGGCCTCTATCGGAATGCTAGGGGAACCACACAACTGGAGACAGGGATAACACAGCAAAAGATCAAAGTAAGAAGAAATGTCTTCAGCATTTTGGGGTTTCATGCTGGGTATTTGCCTTTATCTTTTTCAAAACAGCTCAGAGTGTCTTTAACTGCTATTGTTCGGTTGTTTGGCCTGTTGGCTTGACATTTAAATTACATTATTTATTTATGTGTATGTGTGTATGCGTGAGTACATGTACAGGGCTCAGAGGACAACTTGTAGGAGTGTAATCTCTCCTTCTCCATGGAGGTTATAGGTATTAAACTTAGGCCATTAGACTTGGTGACAGGCATGCTTACCCAAAGACTCAATCTCCTTAGCTCTGACTTAAAAAGAAAAAATTAAGAAATAAAAAACCACAACACTGTCTCAGTATAGAGCCTGGTTGGCCTGAAACTCACTACAGAGACTAGATTATCTCAAATCTCCAGATTCTTATACCTCCCACATGCTGTTCTCCCAAGTGATGGGCAACATGCACCACCACATACAACATCAAAGCTGTATCTTGTATATATAAGGATTTGTAAAATCTTAAGGAATATGTAGCAGTGCGTAACTCTTAGAGCCCTGTGGCTAGATACCTTGCTTGGCCTGCGTGGTTTCTGTTTGCTTTATGGTATTAAGAATGGAACCCAGGGCCTTGTACATGCTGGGATATTCCCAGCCTCTGATGGGAATTTTAAATGAAGTTTATTTTAGAAAGTAAACTTAGGAGAGATGGCCCAGCAGTTAAGAGCACTGGCTGCTTCTCCAGAGGACCAATTCTCAGCACCCACATGGCAGCTCACAACTCCAGTTTTAGAGGATCTGACATCTTCTGCTCTCCATGGGCATAGACATTTATGCAGGCAAAACATCCATGCATATAATTAAATAAAATCATTTTTTAAAATTAAGGAAATTTAGTGTTTCAAAGGTGAGATTCTATGTCCCAAGTCCCATAGAGAGTTTCTGCAATCCAGAGACCATCTGAGCTTATTTAAATAGCTGAAATATCTGATTCTGTTTCCATGAATTCCTGTAAAAGCACATACTATCTTGGTTTAATTGCTGCACACAATTAAAGACACAAGGAAACACAGAAAGTAAATGTCTGCTTGTGTTTTCATAATCTGCACAGAGGCCTTTGTATTCTCACCGGTGTGGGGCCCCAACTTCCAAAACGGATGCTAATGCTTGGTGGAGTTTTAAATAATGTGTTGTAAACAAATTTGCCTGCCTAGCTGATTTTCTTTTCTTTTGATGATTGATGGCATAAACACACACACAAGAGACAAATTCTGATAACTGAAAATATGTTGTTAAACCAGAAGAAGGAGCTGATGGGAAGAGTGTGTTCTTTTATTACACAGCCATTTTGGTAAGGTAGGAACAACTGTGCACTTGTGATCACGAATACAGAAGAAATGGGGTTACACTGTTAATTTATGTGTCCTGTCCTTTTTTTTTTTAATGTATGTGAGTGCTTTATTATTCCTTTACTCCAGAACAGGGTATCAGATTCCACCAGAGCTCGTTGTGATCCACCATGCTGGGAATTGAACTCAGGTCCTCTGGAAGAGCCACCAGTGCTCTTAACCACTGAGCCACCTCTCCAGCCCTGTGTCTTGTTCTCTTATGTAGTCATCATAGACATGATTTCGGTCCTACAGCATAGGGACATCCCAGTATACTAGTATTATGCAGGATGCTTGGAGTCCTTTGGCAGAGGCCTGCGACCCAGGGCTGTATGAAAGGAGCCGTGCTGTATGAGTGTAAATTGCTGCTTACTGAAAGCATGTTGCAGTACAGCGTTCTGCAGACTCTCAAATATAAAAGAATATTTTTGCATTTGGCTCCAGCAAACACCATTGTGCTATTCTGAAATCTCCAGCACAGAAATCAGACATCCGCTCCCAAGCAGAAAGCAAATCACTGCTCAGCATTTTCTTCTGTTTCCTGCCAATTGGAGATGATTAAAACTTTTTTTAAACCCTTTATTCTGCTTTAATTCTGCTTCCTTCACCAAAAATGGGGTGGAGAGGGGCTTAGAAACTGAAACTGTGTATATAGTAATAACAAATTTTGTCCCCTTTTTATATCTTAGCCTATGACATTATCTCTGTCTCCATCATCATAGGCCTCAGGATATCATCGTGTTTGTTATTGGAGGAGCCACCTATGAAGAGGCGCTAACAGTTTATAACCTGAACCGCACCACTCCTGGAGTAAGGGTTGTTCTGGGAGGAACAACAATACACAACACTAAAAGGTAAAGACCGCCTTGGTCCTGTCCCGGGAATTGTGTTCATATCCCTGTATCTTGGAAAGACTGGTGACCAAAGTACTCTGGCACCTGCAGCACCTTCTCCTTGAGAGGACAGCAGCTAAGGGTGGGAGGCACTAGCCCGCTGCACTGCTCTGTGTTTTCTGTGCTCCGAGAAGGAGCGTATCTACCAGTGCTGCTACTGGCATTGCTGTGTCTGTCTGTCAGCTTTGTTTGTTATCTGGGGAGAAGACCACAAAGGCAAGCTAAAAGTCTATCTTAAGTCCTGTTGGTCAGGACATGTAGAACAGCAGCAAGGAAGTAAGACCCTGCAGAGAGACAAGAACTGCAGACTCTCCAGGGACTAAGGGAACTAGCAAGTGCTCATGAGAAAGAGATGGTCAGGCAGGGCCTCCCTAAAGCATGGGTGCACAAAGGGAGAGCGTGTTCCATTTACAGCTAACCCCAGGAACACGTTACAGAGGCCACAGGCAGCATGCACATACTCAGAACTACAGGGCCTGCTACCCAGAATGTGTGTAGCAAAGTAGACCTTAATTATGAAAGGCCAGGGTGTGAAGCTGGGGAATTTTTATTTTCTTATGTAAAAAATGGAAATGTTGAAGCTTTAAGTAGCAAAATTAAAGGAAAAAACATATATTGTTTTAGGAACATTAACTTGTTGGGGGGTATAAAATGGCCCTTAGAGAAGTGAGGCATTGTTACCTTCAGACCTCACAAAGTGAAGGGCTCACTCTCACAAGACTGCCCACTTCAGATGCCAACCACTTGCCTTCTGATTTACCAGCTGTAAGTTGAAATTCCCACAACGCCGTCTCTAGGTTTGGTAACTTATTAGAACCATACACAGAACGAATCCACTTACATTTACTAACTTGTTACAACGGACACAGCTCAGGAGCTGTCAGGGAGAAGGAAGGTGCAAGGCGAGGTTTAGTGGGCAGGGTAGGGTGACACAGCACCCTGAGAGTTGTTTGAGCCTTGTCATTTGGAGGAGTTGATGGGGTTCTATTATATGAGTAGGACTGATTAAGTCACTGACCATTAGTGACTTAGACTCCAGCCACGGTCCCTAAAGATTAAGGCACAGGCAAACAGTTCCAGGCTTCTGACCACATAAAAGTCATTATATACAAAAGAGTAATCTCAGTGAAATAACACACTCTGTAACCAGTGTCTTCAGAAATTCCCCTCATGCCCCTGCTCACAGTTTCCTACATCATCACTACTGATGGGATATTTCTGTTGTCATAAATTGATTTTACCTAATCTGAAAAGATACTTGTTATTCAGGCATGGTGGCACACACTTTTAATTCCATCAAGCAGCACCCACCCCCACAGAGATACCCCCATAGAGCTACTCCTGCTCCCATAGAGTGTGAACGCAGTGTGACTCTACTTTCTGCCCAAGCAGATTCACCTGCAGACCTCCCCCCCACCCCCGCCCCTGGTTTCTTCATTCTGGATTTCTCTCCAATACAGTTTTCTTTTTTTACTAAAAACCTTTCCTCCAGCTGCTAGTCACCTTGATATGTCTAAAAATGTATTACTTCAGTTAAATATAGAATTCTGGGCTGAGAGCTGGAGAGAGAGCTCAGGAGTTAAGAGTATTGGCTGTTCTTCCAGAGGACCCAAGTTCAGATCTCAGAACCTACATCAGGTGACTATAACTACTTATAACTCCAGCTCCAGGGGATCCAACAACCTCTCCTGACCTTTGAGGGTGCACACACACATACAAAAAGAAAAAAAGATGAGTCTTTTTGAAAGAGGGAGGGAATTCTTACTAAAAAAAAAAAAAAAAAAAAAAGAATTCTAGGCTGATAGTTTCTGCTCAGCACTTAAAAGTCAATAGAATTATTTTCACTTGTTACTTTCAACAAATATTCTCTCAGGCTGGGTGTGGCCCACACCTTTAATTCCAGCACTTCTGAGGCAGAGGCAGGTGGATTTCTATGAGTTTGAGACCAGCCTGGTCTACAAAGCCAGTTTCAGACTATATAAAGAAAGATTGAGTCAAAAACAGCAAAAATCTTTTCTCACCATAATTGTTAATTGAGTTCAATTAATGAAATCTTCTGTTTCTTCCCTGGCCCCCACCCTCAAGACAGGGTTTCTCTGTGTAGCCCTGGCTATCCTAAAATTCACTTTGTAGACCAGGCTGGCCTTGAACTCAAAGAACCACCTGCCTCTGCCTCCTGAGTGCTGCAGTTAAAGGTGTGTGCCAGCACTGCCTGGCTTCTTCCGATGCTTTTAAAAAATTTACATTTTTATCTTTGGTAGTCTAGTTTTAATATTCTGCATATAAATATTGTTACACATGTTACTTTTTATATAATGTGAACTCCCATGAGGTGTGTGCAGACCTCCCGTCTCTAACCACCTTCTCACTGTCTGTTACCTCTGTGTGCTCTTCTGTGTGAATTTTTCAGATCAGTATTCCAATTCAGGTGTCCCTCTCCAGTCCTGAGGACTGTGTTTACTGTCTCTATTGAAGTTTAGTTTAGACTAGTGAATGCTAGACTGTACGTTCTGTTTGTTTCTTTTCAATTTGTCTTCCTTCTGCTAATATCTTCCTTTTTCTTATGCTCTCAAGTTCTTTCTTTCAAGTTGTAGTTTTTAAAATTAAGATATAACTCTATCACTTCTCTTTCTTCCCTTCAGCTCCTCCCGTGTTCCCTTCACCCTCTCAAATTATACCGGCGTCTTTTTCTTCGGTTACTGCTGTTACATACGATGTGTCTGTAAATGTATATGTGTACACATCCATGTATATACTCCAGGCTCTGGGTGGGAGAAATGCTATGATTTGTGAGAAAAAATTATGGCTGCAATATGAACTTTAATATGGTGATAATAAGTTGAATAATTTGTTTCTGTAAAGGGTTAGGGTTCAACTTAAGGGCTGTTGTTGTACAGTATGTGATGCCTGGTTATTTCTTAAGAAAAGCCCAAAGGACTAAATGAGAAGAGCGTAGCCTTGATCTGAAGAGCTTTACAGCACAGTATTATTTTGGGGACTGTGAGGATTAGAAAGAATCTCCTTTTAGATATGCCATAGTGAAAGGCCTCCTGTTATACTTAAAATTGTCAAAGAGATGGTATGAAATGAGTGCCCCAGTAAACAGGAAAGAATCATATCCTGTGTCTTGTGAGTGGGATGTGTCAAGACAAAAGCCACTGTCTTTACAGACTGAGAAATGATTCTTAGGGAATTTCTATGGAGCAGGTCATTTGGTTTCCCTGATCTTAAATAAATTCTGAGCCTACCAGTTCATTCTGCAGATGAATACTGTACTATAGCATGCATAAGTCACCATGGTTTATGATCTGGAGGAAGTTACTTAATGTACAAGTTAAATAAGATTGATCTGCTTTTTAAAAAATTACAGACTCCTTTACCCTTCTCATAGTAAAAATAAATACATTAAAAACTGTCTTCTGTAAATTGAAATGAAATCTTAGTTGTGAAAACGCTGGCAAACAATAGAAATACCACGTGGCCCACATAAGTAGCCCCAGCCCCTCAAGAAGCACAGGCAGAGAAGTTCAAGTTCAAGCCCAGATTGGGCTCCTGTCTCAGATAAAAAGCAAGTCTTTCCTTTCTACCCTTGGGCACCCCTGGGATTAACATAATTTTTGGTGGTAGAAATCTTTTTGTTTGGGTTCTGCACTGTTTTGGAGCACGGGGCAGTCTGAGATTAAACCAGTACACTCTAGACAGCTATTGCGTCCTGTGCTGTGTCTCTCTCCAGCCCTTGGTTGTTTTGTTGTTGGTTTGGTTTGGTTTTTGACACAGAATCTTGAGTAAGCCTCTTCATTTTAAGCCAGAAGGGACCGGAACTATATGCGCCACCCCATCCTCGGGTATTTTAACACCTAGAGTCAGTCTAGCTTGAGAATGATCCTCCCCGCTCTGCCTCCACAGTCTAGGGTTATAGATGTGTGTCACTGTACCTGGATTTCTACTTTAGGGCTTAAACAGAAATATATATTAGTTCAATCTAAAATTCAAGTTGCCATTCAGAAGTATAATTTATAATTTGGTCTTTGTCTGGGTTTTTTTTCCATTTGTTTTTGTTTTTGTGTTTTAGACAGGAGCCATTAGCTGTGGCTACCATGGCAGCTTAGACACAAATAACCAAGAGGTTATGTTTAATATGGCATATTATGCTGGGTGGTGGTGACACACTGCCTCTCAACACTCAGGAGGCAGAGACAGGTGGATATCTGTGAGTTCCAGGGCTGCCAGAGCTACACAGAAACACTGTCTCTAAAAAAAATAAATAAATAAATAACAATAATGGTTTATAACCACAGCAGAATTAATAGAAACCCATTATACTTTTTTAAAGGACATTTTATTTCATTGTATATTCATTTTTGTCTTTTTGAGACAGGGTCACACTTTTTTCCCTAAAATGACCTCAAACAATCTTCCTGCCCCACTCTGCCTCTCCGCTGCTAGGATTAAAGATGTGCAGCACCATGCCCACATCTTTCTTAAGGAATTTTTTTTTTCTTCAAGAGTTGTGGGATTAAATGTGAGTGCCGCCGCCACCTAGCTTGTCTGGTATTATTTCTTATAGTGAATTTCTGGCTGTAATGAAAGTGGGGTTCTGATGAGCAGGCCTTCTGTAGTCACATGACATGTTTCTTTGGGGTCTCCTCTGATTAGGCATAATTATGTTTGCCTTTGGTTAGATCTAAACACTAGTTCAAATATAAGGAGGCCTTTTGCTGCTAAGATTGTGCAGTGGTCTGGATGAGAATGCCCCCATGGGCTCAGGTTTCAAAACTTGACCCCCAATTGGTGGACCTGTTTGGGAAGAATTAAGAAGTGTGGCTTTGTTGGAGATTTGTTACTAGAAGCGGGTTCTGAGGTCTCAAAAGACTCCCATTTCCAAGTACTTCTCTCTACCTCCTGTTGGAATCCGAGATGAGAGCTCTCGTCTGTTCTGGCACATGCCTTCATATCCCCACACCTCCTCTTGTCCATCACGGCCTCTAGTCCTCAAGTACTGAAAACCTAATTAAATGCTTTCTTTGTAAGTTGCCTTGGTCATGGGGTTTTATCACAGCAACAGAAAAGTATGTGGTTCAGATACCAAGTATTTTCACAGGCGATAATTATCTTTGGGGCCAAGTTTCTAATACATTTGCTTTCTAAATACAGTGTGAAGTATCTCATGATTGTTAGATCCAGCAGTGACCTGAGCATGTGCGTCTGTCTGTCCAAGGCGCTATGTCTCTGGGGACTGTGCAGACTTACACTATGCAGGGTGTTGCCTCCTGTCTTAACAGTGTTCTTCTTACAGGTCTAGCTCTTCGTATGTTTCATTAATTGCATTAGCATACTGTGTCATCAATTAGGGTAGGAATGCCAAGTTTCAGATTCCATGAGTGTTTATTACATGAGTCATTAACATAGAACTTGAGCTAATACATTTCATAGTAAATCAGAAGATGATTAGACTATGGAGGTGCATGTAATACAGGGCAAAGGAAAGCTGATGTCACAGGCATGCTGTCAGGACAACCTTGTTAACATTGATTTGTGCAAAGACATAAAGGAGGAAGCCAACCAGTACAGAAAGAAAGCAGCCTAGGCACAGTTAGTGCTGTGCCCTAGGACCGAAGCAGGTAGTGCCCTGGGGGAGGAGCCACAGACATCAGTGAGTCTGTGGAGAAGGATATACCATTAGATACGACTAGGGGCCTGATCATGAAGGGCCATGTAGAGTGTTAGAAAGACTGCTTTCTACTATGAACTAGAGAACTTGGTAGATTAGTTGGGATGTCCAGTTGTTTTTATGTGTGTGTCTGTATGAGTGTGTACCACTTGTGGAGGGGTGCCCATGGCAGCCAGAAGAAGGTAATTCATCTTGTGGGGATGGATTACGGGCAGTCATGAGCCTGATAATGCAGGTTCTGGGAACTGAACTCAGGTCCTCTGGGAGAGCAGCAAGTGCTTTTAACCGCTGAGCCTCTCTCCAGCCTGGACTGCTGTTTTTAACGGCTCTGGTGAGACAGTACGTGCCACACTATTGCCTCAGTGTACAGTGCATTGACTTTCAGCATATTTACAAATGTGCTAGTGTCATCATAGTCTAGTCTAGAATGTTTTCATCATCCTCTAAAGAATTTCCCACTCTAGACCTAAGTAATTTTCTGTCCACATAGATGCTTCTTCTTCAGACAGGTTATGAATGGAATTATGTTTTCTCTTGAGGAAGTTCTCTCGCTAGCAAACTCTTCTGGGGCTCACTCATGCTGGAATAGCACCCCATCTCCCTGTGTGATGGAATAATTCACTATATGCATGTACGCCATCTTGGTATCTGAATAGTTTTTCTCTTTTGGCTCCTATGAACAATGCTATGCAAAACATTTCTCACTTTTTGCAGAACATTTCTGTATGAGCTTCTGTGCATTGTAGGTTTAAGGAAAGTCATAACATTGAACTTATGATATGAGTATCATCTGAGTTACCAAAGCTAGAGTGGAGGGCTGAAGACATCGCTCAGTAGTTAACAATGCTATGCTCTTGTAGAAAACCCAGGTTTAGTTCCCAGCACCCACACTAGGCTGCCAACAACTGCATACAACTCCCTCTTCTGGCCTCCATAGGCATTTGCGTGAATTGATACACATAATCTCACACAAGTACGCACATACACATAAATAAAAAGTCAGTACATCTTTTAGAAGAATTTTAGAAGTAAACGTGAACTAAAAGGGTTATTCCCCCAGTGAACATTGTTTATTATGAAGATTGCATAATCCTAGGTGCAGTAACTATAGTCAGTATTTATTCACCTAATATATATATGTGAATATATATGTGATATTTCTGGAGAGCATGAGCTTTTTTTGAAACTGAATGAGAATCTTGGTTTGGTCTGAGGAGTGCTTTAAGCCTTCCCATTCCACAAGCCATCAGTACTAGAGTTCTGGTCCTCACTGGAAGCAACCACGTTAGATATGTGAGCCAAGAGACTAAGACCCTATCCCTGTGGACGTAATTGTTGTGATGGAATAGAATCTCTGGATAGAAGTGAAGAGGAAGATGAGTGTATCCGCCAGCTGGCCTGAGAGGCACCGCGCCTGGACATTGACAAGGATGCATCCCGCTCACTGACACCAAACCAGCCATCCTTCTCCTGCCAGATTCCCTTTCAAGTGAGGACTAATTATGACACATAGTGGGTTCTCTGTTTCAGTTAAATTTGAATTGGATTCAGTTAAGCCCTCAGTGGTTATAAGTCTGTAAAGCAATTAAAGGTCTTATTTTCTAATTACCTTCTTCTAACTAGCAAAGGCATGTAGCATAAGCAGCATATTGTACGAATTCTAATTATATAATAAAAACCCAGAGCCAGATATTGGGGAAAAGCTGGAATATAAGAGAGAGGAAACAGACCACAGTCAGTTCTCACTCAGCCAGTTTCTCAGACTGAACAGGGTACATGCTGTATTCAAGAGTCCTCAGCCTGGCTGGTCACTTCTACAGACTGCATGAATGTCTGCCTCCTCTGCCTTAAATATCTTCCCTGCCCAGCAGTTTCACTTCTGAGTTCAACTCTGCATCATAATCCTAGAGTTAGGATTAAAGGTGTGAGCTACTACTGCTTGGCTGTTAGGCTTTAAACTCACAGAAATACAGAAAGATCTGTCTCTCAAGTGATGGGATTAAAGGTATGGGTCACCACTCTCTGACCTTCAGGGCCTAACTGGGTGATTCTGTTCTCTGATATTCCAGGCTGATTTTATTAAATATAAAATACATCACCTCAGCAGCAGATAAGTAGGCATTCCCCTTCTACCAAGTAATTCATCCATACTCACTAGAAACAGGAAGCAAATGCGTCTAAAAGTGAAAACCTGCAGCTCTAACCCTAATCGGTTTAATAATAAAAACCTGGAGCCAGGTATGGGGTAAATGCTGAAAGATCAGCCAGACAAAGAAACAAGCCACTAGGGACCTCTTCTACACTTCGCAGCCTCCAGGGGTAAGCTCCTGTCTCCTCCCCTTATATGCCTCTCTCCAGCCAGCCATATCACTTCTTGCCTCAACCTTCCTAGTGCTCGGATTAAAGGCGTGTGCCACCACTGCTTTGTTAGAGCATATACAAAATATCTAAAATAAAAAGGTTATAACTAATATAAGAAAAACTATAAGTACAATAACTATATACATTAGGTACAGAAAATAAATACATTAACATTGTGTAGTCCATTAGCATTTGACAAATTCAAAAAATACTCCATTATCTCTCCTATCTTGGTGAGTCCAAAGTACTAGTTCACTTTCTATCTTACTTGCATTATCACATTTCTGTATCCACCTTTTCTTTTTATGAGACCTCTGAATCTAATCTCCTTTGCTCAGCTTTTTTCTTGACCATTATCAATAACAAGTTGTAACCATCACCCCTTAAATGATAATAAATATCCATAACTCATCTTTTGGGAATGTAGTTGGAAATTTCTGCCCCAGCCATAAATGCTCAAATACCTAGCAGCTGCTTCCCAAATAATTGATTCAGAGGCTTAATATTATAGTAACTGCTGAGTGAATAGTTCAAGCATATTAATGAGTTCTTACACTCAAATTAACCCATAATTTTTATCTATGTTTAGCCACGTGTCTTGGTACCTTTTCTCAATGTGACATTCTCATCTTAGTTCCTCTGCATCTTGCTTCTCTGTCTGTCTTTCCTCTTCCCACAATTCTCCTAGTCTGGTTGCCTCACCCCTACTTCCTGCCTATCTACTTGTTTTATTAAACCAATAGCAGTGACAAAACTCTACATTGTACAAGAGCATTGTCCCACATGGGGATGTGGGCACAGTTCCCTAGACAACTTGCTGTTGACTAGGGGTGCTGATAATCTTTGGAGAACTTTGAGAAAATTCAGGATTATGGTCCATTCCTGACTAGAGAATTCTGTGGTGATGTATTTTATATTTAATAAAATCAGCCTGGAATATCAGAGGACAGAATCACCCAGTTAGGCCCTGAAGGTCAGAGAGTGGTGACTCACACCTTTAATCCCATCACTCAGGAGACAGATCTTTCTGTATTTCTGTGAGTTTAAGGCCTAACAGCCAAGCAGTAGTAGCTCACACCTTTAATCCTAACTCTAGGATTATGATGCAGAGTTGAACTCAGAAGTGAAACTGCTGGGCAGGGAAGATATTTAAGGCAGAGGAGGCAGACATTCATGCAGTCTGTAGAAGTGACCAGCCAGGCTGAGGACTCTTGAATACAGCATGTACCCTGTTCAGTCTGAGAAACTGGCTGAGTGAGAATTGACTGTGGTCTGTTTCCTCTCTCTTATATTCCAGCTTTTCCCCAATATCTGGCTCTGGGTTTTCATTACGTACTAAGTAGAATTCATGCAAAAAAAATTTATGAGGCTGGACCATCTCATCCAGCAGCCTTGAAGCTGTTGTGGATGTAGAACTCAGAGGAAACTGCAACAGAGACACTCAGAAACTTTGGATCATCTAGGCCATCTACTCCCATCAAAGATTCTTCAGGGGGTCTTCCTCAATCAGACCTGATTTTCCATAACTCAGAATGAATGCAAAGCCTCTCACTTCCTGTAGAAATAAAAGCAAAACCTCTTTCCCAAAGTAACATATATTTAGACTTAAATTTTGAAGTCAAGATATTTTAAAAAGATAAAGGTTGGTTTAATTTAGTAGCTTTTAGAATCAAACATCTCTCAGCAGTTATCATTTGCACATTAACAGTCAAAAGTCCAAAGACAACACAATAAAATAGAGAATCCATACTGTGTCTTTTCCATCTTTATGTGGCTTATTTTTTTATTACTCTACTTCCTTTTAAGGACTTTACTATTATTTTTTAAATCATTTTTTAAAACCTATGACTGTTTCTGCCCATTCTCTTTTTCTCTCCCTAGCCTATGCACATTTTTCAAACATATTGTAAACCCTTTAGAAGTTTTTTGTCTGAATCTGTCTTTATTGCATATCTCTACCTTTTTCTGACCATATGAGCTTTTAAACTGCTAAGCAGCATGGATAGGACCTCTACCTCTGCCCTGGCTGGTTCTCTAAGAGCCCAGGTTCATGGCAGAGGCATTGGCAAGAGCCGTGTTCACCTCTCCAGCTCTGGGGAGCTTCTGGGTCCATGCTGCCATTGAGTAGCATGCCACCCACTGCTCATAAAGCTCATTTAAGTGTTTGGTAGCAGGGCCTCTTAAAAGAGCTATGCTTCTGCCTGCCACTGGCAAAGAGCCTACCCAAGAAAAGGCAATTACCAAGGAGCCATGTTTTGACTCCATTTTTGTGTTTTAGAATCCCTTTTAAAGCCTTTTCAGGCTTTATATGGGAATTCTTGCCCTGTTGGTTTTAATAATAAAAACACAGAGTCAGGTATCAGAGTAAATGCTGAAAGATCAGAGAGACAAAATGAAAGCCAGGAGAGAGACCTCTTAGCTCTGTGACTCTTCAGCCTGAAAGGGGTGAGCTCCTGTCTCTATCTCCCTGGTGCTGGGATTAAAGGTGTGAGCCCCCACTGCCTGGCCTCTGTGGCCAGCAAGTAGCCAACTTCCTGGCTCTGTTCTTCTCTTATGCTAGATCAATCTCATGTAACCCATGGTGGCCTTAAACTCTTGATCTTGCTGCTTCCTTCTCCCAAGTTCTGGGATTAAAAGTGTGTGCCACTGTAGTAGGAGGTTTCTGGCCCTGAATTTTGGGCCTAGCCTCAAGGTTTAGGCCCGCAGACCCACAGACCCGCAGCCCATAGACTCGCAGACCCACAGACTCACAGACTCGCAGACCCACAGACCTGCAGCCCATAGACTCACAGACCCACAGAACCGCAGACCCACGGATCTGCAGAGACACACAGATGCATACGATAGTTTTAAGCTGATGGACCTAAGGCTCAGGCATATAACTTGCTAGCTCTCTACCCTTCATCTAACCCATGACTCTTCCTGTTCAGCCATGTGGCTCAGTACCTTTTCTCAGAGCAGCATAGTTGTCCTCTGCCTCTTCTGGCTTCTCTCTGGCATTCTGCTCTGTGCTTCCTGTTCTCAGTTTTTTTAGTCTGGTAGCCCCGTCCACACTTCCTGCCTGCCTTTGGCCAATCAGCGCTTTTTATTAACCAGTGGGTGGGACAATTATTTACAGTGTAACAACATAATCTCCCACATGCCACCACTGCTTAGCCTGTAATATGAAGTTTCTGACCTGGACCAGCCTCAAGATCTAGACAAGCAGTCCCAAAGAAACACACAGAAGCTTACATTAATTTCATGCTAATCGGTCTATGGCTTAGACATATAACTTACTAACTCTTAATTCTTAAATTAACCCATGATTAGCCAAGCGGGTTAGTACCCTTTCTTAGAGCAGCATCCTTGTCTTGTACCCTCTACATCTGCTGGCAGTTCTCTCTGACTCTTCTTCCCAGACTTTTCTTAGTCTGATAGCCCCGCCCATACTTCCTGTCTGCCTTCTGACCAATCAGCATTTTATTAAACCAGTAGGAAGGACAAATATTTACAATGTACCAGAACATAATCCCACAGCACTAACCTCTATGGCTAACTAGTGGCTAGCTCTGCCCTCTGATCTTCGGGCCAGCTTTATTTGTTAGAACACAAACATAATATCACCACATTCGAGTGAGGTAACTCAGAGCCTCTGTGGCTCTTTCTACCTTTGAATTATTTTTTTACCCAAAGGCAAATAAAAAACACTTATCAGGAACTAGTCAGTGTCATGTGGTGTGTGGAAGTCTTGTCCCTTTACCCACTGGGCCATCTCACAAGCCAGCACGCCCACATGAAGGTTTTGGGTTTTGCTTCTGTATTTGATATAATTAGGATAGTATTGTAGAGACCATTCCATTCCAGGTTTACTTTGGGCAAGGAGGGAGATACTTGCAACAGTGTATGACTGCATAGTCCAATGCTGGTCTCAAACTCAAACTCATAGCTTTCCTTTGCCTCAGCTTCCCAGAGAGTTGGGATCTCTCGTGTGAGCCACTATATCCATATCATATTTGTTTTTGTTTTCTTTGCAGTAATTTTAATTTAATTAAAATATAAAAATATAGCTTTAATCATTCTAAGCAGGCATCTAGATTTATATTTTAAAACATATAATGCTACAATAAATATCATATATATTTAACAAATGCATGCCCCTAAGCCTGATTTTTTAAAAATCTATTCCAATTTCAGGTATGATTTGAGTGTAAATGTAAATTTATTTGACATTTCTGGAAAGCAACTTAGTTAACATTATGTATTAAAAAGTATGGGATCAGCTTGATGGCTCAAGCTGAGTTGTGTCAGATTTGTAAGAAGCCCCTGCTCAGGTAGTAAGAACGTCCTGTCTCAGTTGATGAAATAGTTATCTAACTGCACTCATCAGTCAGACTCATCAAATGATACCTTTAAATTCTGAGTTTTATTGCCTAAGAATTCTATCTCAATTTTAGAAGGAAAAGTTGGGCTGGGGATACAGCCCAGTATAGAGTACCTGCCTGGCATTGCAAGCCTGAGGTTCAGTCTCCAGAAACACATGCAACAAGATGAAAGTATGCAAAAGTAAAGCTTGGGGGGCACCAGACTGGCACAATTTCCTTGATCTAGGCATCAAGATTATTTTCTCACTGTATAGTCCAGTGTGGCTGAATGTCAGATCCCATAACTACCTGATGCCAACTGGCTCTGGGGTGTGCACTCTGTAGCAGTTTCTATGGAGGACATTATAGGGCTGGAGAGATGGCCCTGTGGTCACAGATTAATACTACTCTTACAAAGGACCCAAGTCCATGGCCCAGCACCAACATCAGATGGTGACCTGTATGTAACTCAGGTTCAGGGAAACCAACACCCTCTTTGGCCTCAATGGGCATCTGCTCTCACAGCACATACCTACACACAGACACATACATACTTTAAAAATAATAAAAAATGCTTTGTACAAAAGATATTGTAACACTAAGGACTAAATGACAATGCACATCTCCTGTGTGCTGCACATTATTTTAATACCTTACACATATGCCATCTAATACAGCGGTCTCCAGCCATGCGTAACGATTGAGTCTTGACTATGGCTAGTCAGATTTGAGGCATGTTGCAAGTATAAAAGACAGTTTGGATTTCAAAGAAAAATGCAAAAAAAAAACTAAAATAAAATATCTCAGTCTTGAGTTGATTATATGCTTAATGATGATCTTTGGTTACAGGAATTCACCTATTCATTCTAATTAGATTTCCCTTAATCTTCATTTTTTAATGACTACCATAACATTTCAAATTACCTATGTGCCAGGCTGTGGTGGTGCAGGCCTTTAATCCCAGAACTCGGAAGCAGAGGCCAGCCTGGTCTACAGAGATCCAGGGCGAGCTCCAAAGCTACAGAGAAAGCCTGTCTCAAAAAACAAACAAGCCAAAAACCCCGTACATCTCACATTTGTGACTTTTAAATACTTGCAATTTTGGTTTTGTTCTGTTTTCTTTTTATTGAAATAGGATCTTTATACACGGCCTGGCTGTCCTGGAACTCACTCTGTAGACCAGGCTATCTTGGAACTTGAAGATCCTCCTGCCTCTGCCTTCTGAGTGCTGGGGTTGAAGATGGGCACCACCATGCTTGGACCCCATGTTTTATTTTCATAACAACCCAGTAAGGTCTCATTTGGGGGTGAGGTGACTGGGGTGTAAGGAGGTCACAAAGCCAGCCAGTGGTAGAGCTAGGACTGGGCCCTGTCTGTGCTTTTTCAGATCCCTTGTTTTTAAATGTCACTTTTAAGGTAAGCAAAACATGAAGTCTGCTGCCCAGGGAGAAAATATGAAATATGAAAGTGAATAACCAGAATCATTTCATTTTAAGGTGTCTGTCATCCCAAATGAAATTTACGTAAAATAATTAATTCGATTAATGAGTGGCAGCTGGTGAGGGTTCAGAAGCAGTGTAGACCTGAAGCCATGCTGTCAGCAAGTGCACTATAGATCCCACCTTAACAAGTAACACTAGAAACTTGGCCTTCTCTTGTAACCACAAGTTGGTTCAGTTCCTGAATTATTTACAGAAAAATTAGGATACTATGACAGAATTTGCATTTCAAAGAGAAAGGAATCCAGACACCACTGTTCCTCACTTTGGGTCCTTTTGGGACCCTCTGACAGCATCAGAACCACTTAGCTTTTGCAGATTTTCCTTGTGGGTTTGTTTTCTTCCTGCCACTGGCCAGCTTTTCCTTAGAGCTGATTATGTGTGAAGTTATGTTCAGGGTACTGGAGGAGGCTGTGCTCTGTGCCCTGAGGACTCACACTAACTGAAAAGTACACACTTGGGAGAATAAAGTTGAATTTAACCAGGACTCAAACCTAAGTGTGTCTCTTGATTCTAATTTATATATATACTAACTAAAGACAACTTTTCATCATAAAAAATATATAATTCTTATATAAAAAATAATATAGCTGGGGCTAGAGAGATAGCTCAGCAGTTAAGAACACTTATTCCTGCAGAGGACTGTTGTATGAGGTTTCTGGCCCGGACTTTCTGGGCTATCCTCAAGGTTTAGATCCACAGTCCCACAGAGATACACAGATGCTTGCATTAATTGTACACTGATTGACCTAGGGCCCAGGCATATAACTTACTAGCTCTTTACCCTAAGACTAACCCATGACTCTTATCCTGTTCAGCCATGCAACTCAGTATCTGTTCTCAGAGCAGCATAGTTGTCCTCTGCATCTTCTGGCTTCTCTGTGGCATTCCTGCTCTGTTCTTCCTGTTCCCAGAGTTTTCTTAGTCTGGTAGCCCCACCCACACTTCCTGTCTGCCTTTGGCCAATCAGCACTTTTTATTAAACTCATAGGTGGGGACAATTATTTACAATGTAACATCATAAACCCACTACAGAGGACTCAGGTTCATTTCCCAGCACCCACCTGCCAGCTCATAACCATCCATAGCTCCAGTTCCAGAGGACCCTCTTCTGGCCTCTGCAGGCACTGCATACACATGAACAAATAAATCTTTAAAATATTAATAATAAACCAATTAAACCAAAATAAGGTTCTAAAATATGAAAGTGCCACGCAGGGATTGCTGCCCCTGGCGTAGTGCATGGTCTCTTAGTCTTTACCAGTGAGTGTGCACACACCCTTTCCTGGCCTTTGGTCTTCTGATTCCCCTCTATCCAGCTCTGGTCTTTAGCTCTCAATCCTTAGTCCTCTTGCCTCTGTCTCTTGATTGCTGAGAGTAAGGTTGGTAGTACCACACAAGCTGTTTCTAAACAAGACAATGTATTTTCAATAAAAACTACTTATCTTTGTTGTTTTATAAATGGAATCATATTATTGTTTGATTAACCAATCATTAGGTTTTTTTTTTTCTACAGTAAAAAATATTTATTATGTACCAATTCAGGAGCTGTCTTGAAACATATTATTTGACATTTTTTTGTTCTTTTTTCTAAGTTAGATATCAGTAAAGATGTGAATTAGGAAGGAGTAACTTTGTTTTTAACAGCAAGTTGCACCATTCATGAGTGTCAGGAACCTCAGTAGGATGGTGTTACCAAGGCAGTGTCTCCTAGTTAATCCAGTGGTTCCCAAGGTCTGCTCTATAGAGCATGTTAGGAAACACTGAGAGATTAACTTCTAAGAGTATGCCGACAGCAAAGCCGGTAAGATGTTAGAGATGCTGAGAAATGTACAGTAAAAACCTTTCAGATTCTGGGCTTATTACTTGATAGTTATAAAAGAGATGCAACCATAGTGAACACATGATCACTGCAGTGAACACATGAACCGCTGGCCTAACTCTGGGAGGAAGACGTTGCCGGGCACCCATGGTCTCCTCTCCAGTTACAGCCCGTGTTTTCCCTTGCTGTGGCGAAGGAATGTGCATCTTTATCACTTAGGAATGGATTTCTAAATAACGTATAGTCTTACAGTTTTTTCAGTAGGCATTGCCTGTAAGATTTGCCTATATCTTTGCTTGTGCTTTGTTCATCCACTTTTCAGTGTTGTGTAATATTCCCTTATCTGGCCAAACCTGTTTGTTCTGGATCTCCTGTCCATTGGACTTTAGAGGGTTTTGTTGATTTTACTTATTTTGCTATTGCTTTTTTCAAGGAGCAAAAGAACTGTGAGCCAAGAGTGTTGGCTTGATGTGATCACATTGTTTGAGAGCCTAGAAGATGCTTCCAGTGCTGTGAGCTGTCATTCAAAGCAGGGAAACAGAAAAGTGAGCAGCAGGTGCCTGTCTTCCATGATTTCAGGCTCTATCCAGGGAATTAAACCTATATTTCTCAACTTACAATATGATTAGTCCTAGGAACATACAAGAACACAAATAAATGTGGCATGTCTTTTGAAGTATCCATTTCATATAATTTGGGAGATACATAAAGAAGAATTAATTAATAAAATAAAATGAAGTTGGGGCAGGAAAGTATAAAAGTTCTCAGGAAAACAGAAAACCCCAAGTGCTTGGGGGGGGGGGGGCTCTGTCTGCATAACACTTGGATTAATGCTGTTTCTTCTTATATTGACCATTAAGTCATAAAAGCTACACATTCAGTTTTTGAATACACCACTTAGTGTGTATCTGGAAGGGGCATGCATCACATGGCACACATGTGGGCATTGGAAGACAACTTGCAGACATTAGTTCTCCATTTTAACCACTTTGTCCAAAGACTCAGGACATCAGGCGTGGCCTTACCCACAAAGCCAGCTATTTCAGTGCATGTAACATTATATAATGTTAATCCCACGGATCAGCCTTTCCCCTCCCATGTAATGTCGGCCTCTGGACTATAGTGAAAAAGGGTAGGGATGCTGACTCAGACTTACACATACACGCGCAGTGTTATTGAAGTATTGCGTAGGAACAGTTATTCATAGGAATTACCTAGTAATTAGCAGAACATTAATGCTGTCAGTGTTAATTTCTGCTCTAGTACCAGAGACTAGAAAGGATCTATTTTTGTTTTATAATTTTTATAAATGTTTGCCTGCATGTGTGAAGAGGCCAGAAGAGGGCATCGGATCCCCTGGAATTGGAGTTACAAATGTTTGTGAGCCACTGGGTAGTTGCTGGAAACGGAACCCAGGTCTTTTGGAAGTGCTCTTGGCCACTGAGCCATGTCTCCAGCCCAGTGCCTGCTTTTCTGTGCCTGACCGAGTTTCCAAGGCTTGCTTTCCAGGACTCAGAGTCCTCTTGGCCAGCCTTCCATCTGTGGGTGGGAAAGCAGCCGCGCAGTACTGTGTGTCTGGCTATGAGAGCCCCCACCCAAAGTAGACTCATGAGCTGTGCTCCTGTGCACATGGAGTTCCACGCACTCACAGTCATGCCCAGTAATCTTATTAAATTGAATTTAACTGAACTAGATTAGATTCTAGCTCCTCAGAGATTTTTTTTAGTTTGTTTTTAGGTGAGATTGTTTTTTTTTTTTAATCTAGACAAGAAAAGGCATTCTTTTTGTTTCATTGTTTTTAAACATAGTCTAAATTTAGGAAACAGCTACCAATATGTTCATTGCCCATAATGTTTAAGCACTCTGAGCAGTGACTCATCAAAGTCCCTAAATAGATATTTGAAAGTCACAATAGCCCTGGGAAACAAAATTAGGTTTGGCAGATACTGTGTTTTCTCCCTACAGTCAGGAATGTGCGCTCTTTACTGATCTACATGGGAGGAGTGAACAGTATAATTTTAGCAAATTCTTTTCCCTTCGTACTAGAGTTGAAAATGAGCAAAGATCACCTGACAAGTTCCTATAGGGCACCCAGCACAGTTTCCGTCTTACTGGGAACCATTTGCCAGAGACTGTTACCTTTCCAAAGGGCAGTGCTGCCTCCTCTCCTGACCCTGTCTGTGTTCTCCTGTTTGTCCGGTACAGTGGCCGGAAGGTGAGGTCAGGCAGAGGCACCTCTGTTTCAGTACAAAATAAATGAGCTTGGTCTCCACTCCTTCCCTTCATCTTTTGTCTCAAATGGAGTTTAGAACTGAAATCCTCCACGCCCCAGAATCTATTAGGTCTGTACTATAAAGCAGTAATGAGATGTCGTCCACACATCTCTCTGCTATAAAGCTGTCCTGAATCTTGAGCATGCTTACAAATGTAATCAAAATAACCCTGATGTTAGAGAAAAGCGTCTCTCACCAGTGGTTGAACACTTTCATGAACCCATTTATTCAGCTTATGTTTTGAGGTGGCTTTACTAAGCCCTGCAGCCTGTGGCTAATGCGAAAGGTAAGAACCAACACCTAATGTTGTCTTCTGACCTCTATATACATGTTGTCACACACACACACACACACACAGGTTTTCAAGAGGAAAGAGTATTCAATAAAATAAAATCTGAATTTTAGGAAAATATAGATAATGGGTGCAAACATAACATGGTCCTGAGGCAGCGGTTCTCACAGGGGTCACATGTTAGATATCTGGCATAATAGATATTTACATTACAATTCATAACAGTAGCAAAATTGCAGTTATGAGGCAGCAACAAAATAATTTACGGCTGGGGGTCACCACAACATGAGGGACCGTATTAAAGGGTCATAGCATTGGGAAGGTTGAGAACCACGTCCTAAAGTAATACATAAAACCTTGCCTTTAAATTTCTTTTTAAAGTTTCAATGGGTAGGATCATTTGCTGCCAAGCTTGATGACCTGAGTTGGACCCCCACAGACTTTTCCACAGTGCAGCCCATGTGAGGCATGGCAGCTACACTTAAAGTCCTAATACTTAGCTCAGAGACAAGGATTATATGCGGCCAGCTTGATTTACACAGTTAGCTCCAGGTTAGCTACAGCTTTGTCACAAAATCCTGCCCCGGGGAAATTTTAACCAGCCAGGCAGTGGCGCATGCCTTTAATCCCTGCATTCAAGGCAGAGGCAGGAGGATGTCTTTGAGGTCAGGGCCAGCCTGGTCTATAGAGCTAGTTCCAGGACAGCGAGGGCTACACAGAAAGACCAAAAACAAAAGAAAACACAGTAATGTGCACAGAGCACTGCCGATCCTCCTGGCCTGGGTGCTGTATCAACACCCTGTCAGCTCCATGTCAGAGCATGACTTCTCCAGCTCTCGCCCGCCGTGTGCTCCTCTCCAGTTCAGAAACATGAGAATGATGCTCTATTTCTGCTCAATAACCTGCGATCTCCTTGTCAGTTTCCTAGAGGAAGTCCTGGCTTCTGGACTGCACAGCCGCAGAGAGAGCTCACAGGCCACCTCGAGGTCGGCAAGCAGAAGATGAGATGGCAATGGAAACCAGCGAAGAATAGCACGGCCTCCCTCTTACCCTGGCCTCACAGCCCTTCCCCGCTGACCAGGGGACCTCAGGAGGGCTCTGTGTTTGTTGAAAGTCACACCAGATAGCCCCAGTTCCTGAACTGCTGGCATGGACACCGGACTGCCAATGATGAGCCCATCCCAACCCACTCGTGATTCTGTATCAAATAAATATGTTCTTTGTGTATTTGACAGCATGGTCACTTCAGTGTTTAACAGGCTGTGTTGAGAGTTCTTGAGAACTGGGTTGTCAGAGATAAGAGGGATTCAGAAAGTTGTGTGCTGTACATGGGGCCATCTCCTGTGTCCTGTCTTTTCTTGATGTCCTGAGCAAGTGGAGTTCAGGATAACACGAGCTGGCCATGTTAAAGACCATGAAATTAGACCTATGGGAAGCTGGCAAAGAGTTGCCTTCAGATCACACTCAGAAAGGCAAGTCCTTCCTCTGTCCAAGTAGGAGTGTTCTAGAAAGATTGACCACTAAAACCTAGCAATGGTAGCTTCCTCCTTCAGGATGACTGCAGCCTGAGACTGCCCCCCCTACAGACCCCACCAACTGAGACTAGCCTGAGAGACACACACACACACACACACACACACACACAGAGGCACTCCCAACTGAGGCTAGCTACCTACTTGGGGAGGGAGGCAGTACATAAGTGCCCTGAGATTTTAGGTTGCTGTACAGCAGAGTGGACACAACCCACCTGGCCCCAGCTTTTCTGTACCTGTGTTTCTGTCTGTTTTTTCTTATTCCCTTGCTGCCCCAGGAAGGGTTCCAGCCAGGACACAGCCCCTCCCTCATCTCCTGATCACCTCAGTGTGCACACTGGTATCTTTGGAGAGCCATTTGTTATGGCATTGAGAACCCATGTAGGGTTGCAATAAGAATTCAGTCTGCAGAGTTAGGAGTGATTCTGTTTGATTTCTTTGAGGCTCACTCATAGGAATTCATAAGGTGACACTTGAGATGGTGTTATACCATACAATGAAGGTACAGCCTGTGCTGAGGGCATGTTTAATTACACCAGAGCAAATGCAAACTCTGGTCTTCGAACCCTCCTAAAAGTATTAAAAAGTGATAGTATCAGTAACGGCAGGAAATTAAGGTGTCCTCATATAACTGGAGCAAAAGCGCATAGCATGGTCCCCCCTGGTTCTCGCTAAAGTTTTAATAGTGTGTATGTGTGTACATACCCCTTTAGACCAGAATAGGGCATCCAGTCCATCCAGTCTCTTGGAGCTGGAGTTCCAGCCTGCCCAGTGGGGGTGCTGGGAACTGAACTCAGGTTCTCTGCGAGAGCTGCAAGCACTTTTAACTGCTGGACCATCCATCCCTCTAGCCCCTTAATTTATATGTTGATAAGTATTGTCTAGTATCATTCAAATTTATATCATATTTATGTGACCGGTATTGGGATTGAGGGAGGGGTTGTTTGTTGTTTTGTGGCAGGCTCCTGTTTCTTCATCCACAAAGTGAAAATAATTAATGCCTTCTTCATGTGATGGTAAAGATTAAATACAGATATGTAATTCAGTATTTACAGAGCTAATTCTATTATTGCTGTTCCTTTTTCTTATTAAAAAAACATAATAATGAAAGTCATATGCTTCTAATAACCATCTCTCCCATAGATTAAAATGCCCTGGTCAAAACAATCCTATTTTAAAAATAGGATTTTAAAGTCAAGGATATTTGTTTTAAAATGGCAACTCAGATTATTTCTGCCCAGTAAACTTTCAAGCAGCCATTCACAAGATGTTACCTCTGACAGTTCCAGTCTTTTCCCCATAAGAGGAGTTACTTATAAAGGGTTCACCTGCAGAGCACAGCTCTGGACAGTGGCTTACAGGTAGACTAAGAGGAATCTTCCCAGGGTCTTATCCCACTAGAGAAGTTGGCTCGAGTTATTTTCATGCTTGATGTGTGTGTGTGTGTGTGTGTGTGTGTGTGTGTGTGTGTGTGTGTGTGTGTGTGTGTGTAGCTCACTGAGTGCTATAAAAATGTGTAAAGGAAACCAGAAGTGCTTATTCTAGTTTCTCACTTAAGCACTGGTCTCTGGAAACAGTCCCACTTAGATCCAAATTCAGGTGCCCGGAGCTTCACCTGGTGAGAGAAGTCCGCTATAGAGCAAACCAAGGGAGAAGCTGGCATATGGGAACGTCCAGTGCCAAGACAAAGATGCAAAGGTGAGCAAGGCCAGGACAGAGCTTCCTAATAGCTCAGGTTACTGCCAAGGAGGAAGCCGGGAGGGATGGAGACCAGCCAGAGATTTATGTAACATCTTAAGACACAGACAGGCAGCGAAGGCTCTGCAGCCCACATGCATCTGCTCTAGAATCTGAAAATTACTTTGGTTATTTTTTACGGGACCCTCTGCCTGATGTTTCCCAGAGCACTGGCTCCTGTCTGATGGTGAAGGGAGCCCAGTCTCTTGCACACCAGGGATTCTCTAGCATCTGTAGACTAAATGAAACCTCCTGAGGAGAAGGATGAGGGAAAGGATTTCTACTGTTCCCTGGACCAGAATTAACATTCTGTTTCCTCCCTTGCAGAGCTAGCAATTGAGCTAGAGCCCCTCCTGAATGCTAGGCAGAGATCTACCCCTGGGCCATAACCCCAGCCCCTATTTATTAAACTATGTAAATCAGGTGGAGACAGGAGGATTACCAAATCAAGACCAGCCTCAGCTACAACTACACAGTAAGTCTGAAAGCAGCCTAGGCTGTGTAAGATCTTGTCAAAAAAAAAAAAAAAAAAAGGGCAATCCAAACCATTTTTATATGCTCAGCCAACAAGTTCCCAAAGCCTCCTGTAGACTAATTTCCTCAGCTGTGTCCTCACGCTGGTACATTCTTGCTTCCTCATATAGTCTGCGTTTTCTCACTTTTTTTAAAATCACCTTTTAAACAGGACAGTACCAAACTGAGATGGAGAGATGGGAAGGATAGTTGGGGAAGTGCACTGTGTGTGTAAAAGGTAGAGTGGTGTCAGAAGACCTACATTCTAATTCATGTAACAGGAGCGTGTACAAACGGGTACTCAACATTATTCAGTACAAAAAAAAATAAAGAGTATTTTGAAAGGATAAAGCCCTGTATTCACCTGAAAGAGAAATCAATTTGTATGTTGTTAGTAAGGAGAATCTTACAAGATTGGGGAGGAAGGTGAGTCTGAGGTTCATTTTTGACAGACTAAAAAAAAAAAAAAAGCCCAAACATCCACCACGCCTCCAACCACAAACTTACCAACACTTCATCTTGAAGGATTCTGGAAAGAGACTATTTCCCCTGCCGTGTGGGAAATAACTCATTGTCATTGCTGTGTTTACCATACACCAGGTAACAGGTTTATTAGCTTATTGTCTGATAGTAATCGGCCCTAGAAGACAACACTCGCCCCCCCCCCCCAGGGCTTTCATGGGTCAGCTCATCCTCCTCCATTTACCCGGTAGGGGACCGGAGACCGCAGAGAGGTGAGGAAAGCGGTCCTCAAACTTGCGTTCCCGCCCTGCCCGGGAAAAACTCGGGGCTCCGAGGGCTCCCGAGGCTCCCCCACCGCTGCACGCGTGTTTACCGCAGGCCTCGCGGGGCGCTCTCGTCCGCCCGGGAGCGGGTCGAGACCGGGAGCCCCGCGGAGCCCCGCTAGCCCGTGGCGTGGGTCCGGGCTGGCCGATCTCCCACGGGCGCCTCCGCTCCATCCCGCTCGCCACGCCTCGGGCCCGCCCCCGCCGCCCGCCGCGCCTCCCGGTTATCCGCTCGCGCCTCCGCCGGCCGCCGGGTCGGAAACAAAGGCGGGGGGCGGGGAGCGCACGGCGGCGGCGGCGGCGGCGGCGCCGCGGTCCGCCCTTCATTCGGAGCCCGCGACGTCAGCGGCGGCGGCGGCGGCCGGGGCCCGTGCGGCGGGGGCGGGCATGGGCGGCGGGGGCAGCGGGGGCCGGGGCTGCGGGTAGCGCGAGCCGCCGAGCGAGCAGCGGGCGCGGCCGCCCGATCCCGCCATGAAGAAGAGCGGCTCCGGCAAGCGGGTGAGTGCGCGGCGCGCGGACAATGGGGCCGGGGCCGGGGCCCGGGCGGGGGGCGGGGAGGGCGGGCGCGGGGACCCGTCTGAGCCGCCGCTCCTCGTCTCGCCCCCGGGGCAGGGGCCTCCGGATGGAAACCATCATTCTGCGGCGCCCGAGAAGGTCGGCTGGGTCCGGAAATTCTGCGGGAAAGGGATTTTCAGGGAGATTTGGAAAAACCGCTATGTGGTGCTGAAAGGCGACCAGCTCTACGTGTCCGAGAAGGAGGTAGGCGCCCTTGCCCTAGGCGTCCCGACTGGGGTCCCCGCGGCGGCTAGTTCTCCGGCTTGCCCCGCCTCCCTCTCTGCAAGTTCGGGGGTCGCAAAAGTCCTCTGTGTGCAGAGAGAAGTCACCCCCAAGTGACTTCACCTGAGTGGGAATTAGGAGTTTACTTGTTTGATGCACCTTTGCGGATACCTTCCTCGGAAGTTCTGAACGCCCGTTGCTCTTACCCTATTCTGGGCCCCTGGAATATGGGATTTTTTTTTTTTTTCTCTTTAATTTTCTGTTGAAACACACTGGTCGTCTTGTCCCTCGCCCCTTCCGTCCCTGCTCACCCCAGCCCACCGCCCTTTCCGTCTCTGTCTGTAGCAGGGGCATATGTAGGTCTACTGCATGGAAATCATAGAAAACACAAACCGGAGTCACTCTCTGGGACCTAAGTTCGAGGAGCTGCGAGTGCCAGGTTTTTGTAGGAGGCAGTGTCCTGAGCCAGGCCTGTTCCTCACCTTCCACTTCACTTAAAGAGGAAAGACAAAAACCGAAGGAACTCATATTCTGCCCACCTTTATTTATAGAGTGGGGGAATGGAGTTGGGACTGGGAGCGCCTGTGTGCGCGTGCACGTGCGCGTGCGTGTGCCTTTGACCCTGTAGTTGAGCATGAAACCACAGCCCAGGCTGGGTCAGAATCTAGAGCCTGGCCATGGAATCCAGACCCCCCCCCCCCTTCCCTTTATGTAAAGACCTAACTCTGTCTCAGTCGATGGCAGGAGTGTCAGAAGCTGAACTTGCTGCCCTGGGACTTTCTCCCCAGCACGGTTGGCTGTTCCCTCCCCCAGAACGGACTGAGAAGTCCTTCCTGAGTTCTAACCCCTTCTTCTGCTTTCAGTACTAGACACTTGCATTCTGCCGTTCTGTTCGGGTAAATAAATCCTTTTATGGTGTTGAAGCAGACACACTTGCCGCCAAGAGAAGTACTCATCTGAAAACTGTCTGCTCAGACAAGTAGAGAAAGAGCAGCAGTATTAGGGCTGAGCCCGCAAGGTCCCTCTTGAAAGGGCCTAAACATAACGGCTGGGGAGTCTGAGGGGCGAGCTGCTGGAAGACTTGAAGAAGACTTTACTTTGAAAGGTCACTGCTGCCTAGTCCCAAATCCTACAGAGAGCCCTCGCTACAGTCCTTCTCGCTTTTGTTTATTTTAAAAAGCAGCAGCAAGTGTCACGGTGTGTCTCCTGCCCTCCCTGAACTTCATAATGCCAGGAAATGCAGTGAGCAATCAGGAAGGGCTTCCTACACGTCAGGACAGTGAAAGGCTCTAAAGAAACTAAACAAGGCTTTTTTTTTTTTTTTCCATGTATTTGTCCAAAAGGCAGAACCTGGGGTCGAGAGTACATGGTTATTTGTTTAATAAGCCTGTGTGTGAAGGGAGGGAGGGGTGCAGAGCACAGAGAGGATAGGATGACCTCAGCCTAGAGTGTCGGCTGTCCTCTGAGTCAGGAGCATCTGATTAGTCCTGGGGCCAGATGCCCCCTTCTAGGAAGGGCATTGGAAGCAAAGGGACCTTATTCGGCCCCTTCCGTGGGTCCAGTGGGCCTGGGCTAAGGGCGAAACTGCTAAGAGACACCGATTATTCTGCCTATAAAGAAAAGCAGCAACAAACCAGTAGATTGAAGTTGTAAAAACCAAAAGCATAGTATATTTGCAATTTACATGCTGATGCAAAAAAGCAAAAGCCCCTAGCCATCCCATAGTTTCTGTCGGTCTTTCTTGGGGAAGAAAGGTCTCCCACAACTTCTTCCAGTACAGAAGCCCTTCCATGTGTGTCATGGATCATTCCCCACTCTGCAAGGGCACCCTTTAAGAGAGCTGGGGTGTGTTCTGGTCAAGGGCCAGATATAGGAACAGATCCACACCGGTAGGGTGACTTCATGGTGGAGGAAGTTAGGTTGAAAGCGATGTTTAGTACGTCTGTGAGCCACAAGAAAGAAGGGTTAGCTTGGAAGATAAGTCATAAATGAGACTTCGGGCATTTGGTGTGAGGAAGAGACGGAGTACAGTGGAGAATAAAATGCCAGGGGCATCTATCCTTTCTGGGCACTGGCATTTGCTTATTCTACCGCCTGCCTCACCCAGTCTCCTATCCGTGCCCTTCCTAACCTCTGCCAATGCTGCCCGCTCCCAGAGTGCCTTATCAGCCATGTCAGAGCCAGGAGAGCTCCCTCCCTTCCTTCCCCTGGGAAAACAGAACAAGTGAGTTCTTTCCCCTTTTGTGCACACACCCAGCTCTTTCCTCTCCAAGCTTTCTGGTCCTACTGATAGTCTCCCTGGGGGGAAGGAGCCAGAGAGGAGGACCCCACATCCCAGCCTGGGTTCTTGTGAATTATTTTTGGATGTTCTTGTGGCACCTAGTCCCATGTCCACCATAATGTTTAAGGCCTCTGGTCACTTCCCAGCAGAAAGCCTGGGAGCCCCAGAATGGGGAGAGCTCTAGAGAGCCAAGCCTTGCCAGACAAATGGAGATAGATGAACGTGCTCTTCACTCCCTGTGCACATGTGGTCAGCAGATCAAAAGGATGGGCAGATCAGCTACAGGCTGGTTGATGGCTGCCATGCGAAACACCAGGCGAACTTAGACATGCTTGCTCAGTTTCAACTTTTACCGAGGAAATGTGACCGTCTCATCCCTGCCATACGGGTGACTGGCCTGCTGATCAGGAAAAGTCTGCTATAATTTCCTAGAAAAGGGAGCAGGTGCGAACCAGAATATTCCCTGAAGCCGGAGGCAGCCCTTCGTCCCTTCCAGATGTTGGTTGCCTTTTTACCTTCCCCAGACTGTTAATGGCCACTCACGTCTTCCTTACTTGGGATGATCAGATCAGCCTATTCGTCATATCCCTTTAAGGACATGTCCCTTTAAGGACTTGTAAAGCTATGTCCTTCAGAAGCAGAGTGAAGGTCATGGGTAGAGGGTACTGGAATGATAGCCTGTAAGGCAAGGGGGTTAAACAGAATCGCACACAAGGACTCAGTTCTTAGTCCCATCCCCAGATCTACACCTTGGGTGAGACAGCCTCCTTCTGTCATCCTTGCCTTTCTCCAGGGACAGAAGCAGAGTAAATTTATCCTTGTCACACCCTAAACCTCCCCTAGGTAAAAGATGAGAAAAATATCCAAGAGGTGTTTGACCTGAGTGACTATGAGAAGTGTGAAGAACTCCGGAAATCCAAGAGCAGAAGCAAGAAAAACCACAGCAAGTTCACCCTGGCCCGATGCAAGCAGCCAGGTACCACGGTAGGTCTGACAGCCTGCGGGCTCTTCCTCACTGCAATCCAGGCTGCAAGACCCCCAACAGCCAAACAGCCCCCAGAATTGGTCTCCCTCTGGCTATTTCCTTCCCTCCGGTCAGCCTTATACCTGTTCATCATAAAGATATCTCATTCCCTACCCCCTCTTTTTCCCCCTGTACACACACACACACACACACACACACACACACACACACACACGATGTACTGTGTATATACGTATATTCTCTTGGGAAAAAAATTATTGGTCCTTGTTCCCTGATGGGTGGTTGAAGTTCAGAGGGACCCCGAGAAGCTATGCTTGTCACATTCTGTGTCTTTTGACATTTAAAGATCTTTAATACCTAAGCTTGGCCACACCTCCCCATTGGTCTGCAGTATCAAGTTCAAGTCCAGTGCCACCCTTAGCCCCTTCCACGATCTTTTCTAAAAACAACCTGTGCATTTTGCAGGAACAGACTCTGGGTTTCTTTCAGTCATTCATGATTCCAGAAGCAGAACCTCTCTTTCCAGGAGCTGGGTGTGAAGGGATGAGATTATAGTATCTTTTTCTTTGGGGAGGGGGATTATAATTTACTTGTAAAACCCCAGCTAAAACAAGAACATTCCCCTCACAGGCACCCAACCTGATCTTCCTGGCAGTGAGTCCTGAGGAAAAGGAGTCTTGGATCAATGCCCTGAGCTCTGCCATCACCAGAGCTAAGAACCGTATCTTGGATGAGGTTGGGGCCTGTTGTGGGAAGGGGTCCTAGAGCAGACAGCAAGCTGTGACTCAGTAGAGGAGGAGGGATGGTTGATGGGGCCCTTTTAGTCCCCCCAACTCTTCTTTCTCTGCTTTTTTAAAGGCTTTGTATCCCTGTCTTCTCTCTGAAGCCTCCTCCCCTGCTTCCTCGTGTTTGAGCTAGCCTTAGTCAGCTGTGTCCTTAAATTTTTCTGCCTGTGGCCCTGCTCAGAAATGGTTGGTGGGATGAGCTTGTTCCCAGGGCCAGGCATATTAGGGGTTGCCCAGATGGGACAGAGTCCTGAGAAAAACCTGTGACTCACAGTGCCTCTCTTCAGGTCACCGTTGAGGAGGACAGCTTCCTCGCCCACCCTACTCGAGACAGAGCAAAGATCCAACACTCCCGCCGCCCTCCCACCAGAGGACACCTCATGGCTGTGGTATGTAAAACTGCAAGGTAATAAACACTGCCCAGGGGCCAGTTTTATGTCAGCCTGTCTCAGCTGTGAACAAGAGGGGTCATTTATAGGAGGCCTTCTGGGACAAGGAGGCCGAAAGGCACAAGAGGCCTGTCCACCCTCATCCCTACCTGCCTGACTCCCCAAGTCAATTGCTTACTCAGCACCTACCCTGAATCAGCTGTCTCTGTTCTCAGTAACTTCTGAGGAAATGAGCAATGTCCCTAGGACAATGAAAAATAGAAGTGCAGAGTGACACATGCTGCTGTGTGGTGGCAGGCCACCCTGATGAGGAGTGGTAAATGCCACATGGCCCACAGCAAAACCTCTGCTGAATAAAGTAGTGATTTCTCTCATTCAACCATGTTCCTAGTCTGGGGAGAGGCTGTAGGAGGAAGAATACTGGCCTTGGATTTAGCAGATCCAAGGTCTCTAGAGCTGCCTAGCTGTAAAGTGCTTCTGTGGGAAATGGTCAGAACCGCACCTGCGCATCAGCATAGACCCTACCGACCTCCCTTTGCCATTGCTAAATTACAGTATTTAAGAAATAAGCGAACAAGGCCTGTTGCCAGGCAAGGATTCAGAGTTCAGCTATCAGAGCAGACTAAGGTGTGTGGCCAAGAGGACGGGGGTGGAGTGTTACCCTCTTTGTGTGTGTGTGTGTACCTCCCTATGAATTGTGGCCATTCCATGTGATGCTCAAGAGTCCACAATACAGAAGTAGACACTTCTCGGGAAGCTCGCAGCAGAGCTTCTGCTAGAACACAAACAATATGCAGGGGGAAGGTGAATTACAGAAGAACAAAGGAAAAGCTTCAAATCATCATCAGAGGAATCCAAAAGAGCTCGGTGCCATGGAGGGCTCTCATTCAGGGAAGGGCACTGAGGAAAGGTAAATCGTATGTGCTAATGGGCATTTAACCTTTCACACTCTTTCCCAGGCTTCGACCTCTACCTCAGATGGGATGCTGACATTAGACCTGATCCAGGAAGAAGACCCTTCCCCTGAGGAGCCTGCCTCTTGTGCTGAGAACTTCCGAGTGGATCTAGATAAGTCGGTGGCCCAGCTGGCTGGCAGTCGTCGGAGAGCGGATTCGGACCGGATCCAGCCCTCGTCACACCGGGCAAGCAGCCTTTCTCGGCCTTGGGAGAAGCCAGACAGGGGAGCCACCTATACCCCTCAAGCCCCGAAGAAGTTGACTTCTACAGAGAAGGGCCGCTGCGCCTCCCTGGAGGAGATCCTATCTCAGAGGGACTCGACCCCAGCGCGCCCCCTCCACCTTGGAGCCGAGCAGTCCCCAGCCCCCGTCCCCTCCCAGCCGGGGCAGCTGTCCCGGATCCAGGACCTGGTAGCAAGGAAACTGGAGAAGACTCAGGAGCTGCTGGCGGAGGTTCAGGGACTGGGGGACGGCAAGCGGAAGGCCAAGGACCCCCCACAGTCTCCACCCGATTCTGAGTCGGAGCAGCTGCTGCTGGAGACAGAGAGGCTGCTGGGAGAGGCTTCGTCCAACTGGAGCCAGGCAAAGAGGGTGCTGCAGGAAGTCAGGGAGCTGAGAGACCTGTACAGACAGATGGACCTGCAGACCCCTGACTCCCACCTCAGACAGACTTCCCTGCACAGTCAATACCGGAAGAGCCTAATGTGAAGGAGGGGCAGGTCTGAAATTTGAGGGGAACAGACTATATCTTATAATGTTGCAGGATAAAGCTTTTTTATTTACCTCAATCCAAAAAAAAAAAAAAAAAAAAATCAAACTCATTGCTCTTGCTAATGCCTTGACCCACTCTGGTCTTTTTCTACAAACTTCCCCAGACAACTCCCTGGTCAGACTGGAAAAGGTAAGCCCCGAGGCCCAAATAAGGAGCTCTCACCACACGGAGTAATAAAGACAAATTGCTCTTGCACATGCCACCTGCCACCAGGCCCGCTAGGGAACCGACATGGATGCAGTGTCTGGGTTAGAATGGGAAGCAGTTTCCTCAGATGTCCCGTTCCAGGTTCTTATTCTGAGGGTGAAATTTCAGCTGTGCAACTTGAGTTCTGGGGACACAGGGGCCAGTGCCACCTGTCCATGCCATAAGAGAAGTGAAATTTACCCCAGGCCTGAGGAGGGTATGCGGAATTAACACGGGGGGGGGGGGGGGGGGCATCTCTAAGGCTGAGTCTCTAGCTCAGTGGTATAGTGTGTGCCTGGAGAAGCCCTTTTGCTATCTCCAGAACTACACAAACAAGGTTGAGCTGCCTCAGTTTTCTTATCTGAGGTGCTTCCTTTACCTTCTACCAAGGACTCAAGATACAAACTTGAATAGATGGGACCAGCTTGGTCATCTGGGGGCAGGGCGAGCAGCTGACCCTGTGGAAAAGCTGACCTAAGAATGAAATTGGCTTGTGGTGGCTGCTGTGCGGGAAGAAGGGGAAGCCAGGCCTGCACCCAGCTTCCTCTTTCTACCCACCTTCTTCAGTTCTCTACCCTCCCAACACAGCACAGCTTCAGAACAGCTCTCCCCACACCACCTCCTGCCTGACTTCCTCACAAGCTGGTCTGTGGCAGGCCTCACCCCTTGTTCTCTAAAATTAAGTTTATTAGTGTTGATAGGAAGGCCTAGCATAGGGAAGGTAAGATCTGAATGATTCGTGAGATAAGGACATAGAGCTTTTGAATCCGCATACAAGGAGTTAAAATACCTTGGTGGGTACTTCTTGCTCTTTCTGAGCCCTCACCCCTTCGAAGGACAGGTTAGGGGGCTGCTCTGACTAACAAAGAGAGGCAGGGAGAGAGAATAAGTTCTTTGGGGGAACCGTCAGACTGTTTCTTTGGACCTTACCACCTTGTAAACAAGTTGGGAGAGTCTCTCCAGTTAAACCATCTCAAGGAACGAGGGGTTCTGGTTTTTCCAGCACATGTGAATGCTGGAGATTTGAACTCCAGTCCTTACTCAGCAGCTCTCACCACTGAGCCATCCCCCAGTCTGCCAGAAGAGTCCCCTGCTTCCCACTGACATCAGTGTTTTTTCTCCATATCTAGCCTGTAGTTATCTAGAAACAAGGATCCCACTAGAGTCAAGGAAAGTGCACAGTACCACCTTCCTGGACACCCAGGTCCTCCTGGGGGACAAAGCAGGGGAACCAGACTTCCTGTCCCCTCAGAGGCTTCACGTTCACAGCTCTAGCCCCGGTCCTCAGAGCCAACCCATTGTCACAGATACTGAAATTACACACGTGATGCCTTCCATCCCTCCATTTTATCAACATTTCCCATTTTCTCTTTCTCTTCCTTGTTGCTCCCACGTAGTGAAGAAAAAGACAAAACAAGAATGACATGTGTGTCCCAACATGCCAGTCATCTGTGGTACCCAGGGGAGGGAAACACACACACCCCCCTGAAGCCAGCAGCTCCCAGCTCCCCAGCAGCCAGAGTTCCAGCATCCAGGCTCTGCAGTGCTAAAATGAGCCTGGCTTTGAAACACTGAGGTTTGGATTCGAGTTCTGCCTGTCACAGGCTTGATGCGTGTCTGTTTTCTCCTCTGCAAACTACAGAGCTGTTGAGTGATTTTAAAAAAACAAAAAACAAAAAAAACAGCCAGTGGTTTCTGTCCATTGGTGGTTTCAAAGGCTGATGTGACGAGTGTGGCTCAGTGAGTAGTGAACAGCAAATTCAGGTGGTCAGAGCACAGCTTGAACAAGCAAAGGACAGGGCCAATCATTGCCACTCTATTGAAATGGGCCTCCTCTTCGGAGGAGGGCATCCGAGGTACTTCCAGGCACTGTGGTGAAGACAGCTGTGAGGAGGGAAGAGCGTGATTCCTGGTCTGCAACCATTTCAGGGCTTAACACAAAGCCATGTTTCACACTAGAAAAGCAACCTAAATTCTACGCTTGTGGTGGGCGGCTGCCAGCAAGATCCTTGCTCATGTAAAATGTTTTTGAGCTAGCCACTATGTCAGGATCCCAGCATGCTGTTCCAGTCTCCGTGTGCAGAGGAGACTTTTCTCCTGCGAAGCTGCGAACAGACATTTTCAGGATGTTTATGTTCACCCTCCTCCCCAGCAGCCTGGCTCTGCCTTCTTATCCAAATGAACTGGAGAGGCCCTGGGATGGGGAAAGGGGGAATCCAGGACACAGAGTTGAACCAGGGTGATGAGTAAAGACAGGTAAATTGGAGAACCAGGTGCTTACGTCATATTTCCATAACATTCCCCTCAGTTCTTCCTGTTTCTCTCCTAAAGTTGTTCAGGGGTTTGGAGGGAGCTGATAAAGGTACAGTCTCTCTTCCTCCACTAGGGTGTTTGAGGGGTTGGCCTGGAAAGCTAATGAGTTAATTTGCATATGATTTCCACAGCTTAGCTGTGAGTTGTCCTGGGTGAAAAGGGGAGTGGAGCCCAGGTTTCTCAAGGCCTCCCTCCCAACTCCAGCCCTCACAAACTGGTCCTTAGTCTAGAGCTGTGGTCCTGGGGCAATACTGCTTGTCCCTCCCCCTCCCCCAAGCACTCTGCCAACAGTAATTGTGCCCCACTTCTCCTAGAAACACATCCCAAAGACTCTATCTCAACCTCACAGGCAAGCAGCCCTTCGGCAACCCTTGAAGCCTGGCTACCATGCTCTCGCCTCCCGCCCAACTCTGGGTTTCTTTTTCTGCTTCTCTCCTACCTCCCTGGCTCCCAACAGCAGCAGCCAATCCCCAGCCTGCTCTAGAGCCACACCATATATGGAGAGGTTGGAAGGAAACCCGAGTAAAAGCGAGAGAGAGAGAGAGAGAGAGAGAGAGAGAGAGAGAGAGAGAGAGAGAGAGAGAGAGAGAGAGAGAGAGAGAGAGAGAGAGAGAGAGGTGACCCTGTATCTCTGTGCATACCACAAGTCCCACTGTCCCCTGTCCCTGGTTCACCCCACCCCACCCCCCAAAAAAGAGGGATGTGTTTGCTCTTTCCCACCTTTATTCAAGCCCCAGGAGGCCATCTCTCCAACTGGTTGCCTCTGACCTAGATTCCCCGCACTAATTACCAGCCTAACAAGATCTAACAAACACCCAGCTTAGCACAGCTGAGACCCTCCAGGTCAATTAGTGCAGTCCAGTTCCACTTGGGAAACAGAGATGGAGTCAGGAAGTTGTGCACATGCCTCAGCCCAACCCCACGTAACCCTCTGGTTGAAGCAAAGATGAATGCAAAAATTAGTAGGACCCTGTTCAAAATGGGATCTTGGAAAGTTAACTGGTGTGAGAAGAACATTAAGGTTGGGGAACAGTCGGAAAACTTAAATTCCAAGCCAGGCATGGTGGTGCATTAGAAGGCTGAGATAGGAGGATGGCCCATGTCTGGACAAGAGTATAACAGATTTCTAGATTCCTCTGGCCTATCAGCGCAGAGGTCACTGCAGCTTCAGACACAATGGGCATAGACAGCTTTCTGAAGTAGCCCTGCGAGCTGGTCAGCATGGCTTCAGTGGTAACGCCTGGACCATCCTCCTCCTTCCCCACCATCCCTGCTGGTTTGGAAGAACTCAGAATTCCTGTAATCTTGCTTTCAAGACATTAAAAGTAGGAGAACAGTCCCTTTCTCCGAGGGGCTGGAGAGATAGTTCAGTGGTAGAGAGCACGTATCGCTCTTACAGAGGACCTGAGTTCAGCTCCCAGCGCCCATCTCCCCCCGGCAGCTCACAGCCCCTTATAACTACAGCTTGGGGAGATTTGACGCCCTTTTCTGGCCTCCATCATCGGCGCCTGCACGCGTGTGCACATATCCATGCACACAGATATCGGTGTACATAGTTAAATATATTCTCAAAAGCCCTTTCCTCCCAAAGTCCCTTCCTTTAGATGACAAGGCACAGCAGTGAAAGGGCTTCCTGTCCTGAGCTAGGCTGAGGTGGGAAGCAGGCGGAAGGACTAGAGAAATCCATGTGTTAGTGTAGCTGATGGCAAGAGGACAGCACTCCGCAATGCCCTGCAGCCTGCACAGTCCTGATACAGAAACAAGGGACTCACTCCCTCATAACCAAGTATCTTCCTAGCACCCTGCCTGGATGATCATTCTGTTTATTAAAAGGTCATCGAATTAGGTTCTCTGTCAACCTCCTCCAAGCTCCTTTACAAGGTGGATTTGATGCTCTTTCTGGTTTTGAGGCAGGGCTGTTTCTCAGCCACTGTTTGATCTTAGTTTACCTTGTGACTACTTTGCACAGTGGAGCAAGCCATTGTGGAAGTTTCAGACTTTAGGCCATAAGGGATCTTGCAGTTTTTACTCCGACTCTCTTAAAATTCAGCTGCATGTAAGAAGCTGGCAGCCAGCATTCTAAATGAGAGACCACACGTTAAAAGGGGCCCGGAAACCCCACAGCTGCATCCAGATCTGACACAGCCGAAATCAGAACACAGAGCCAAACCAGAGACCAAGAACCCAACGAAGCCCAAAAGATCTGAGGAACTAACAACCCTTGTCATCTGAAGCACCGAGATTTGCTTTGTTACTCTGCAATGCACAGTAAAATAAGAAACTGGTCTGGGGAAGTAGAATGTCACCATCATTAAATCTTAAAACAGGAGGTGTTGCCTTTGTGACCAACAGCCTGAACAGCAATGAGGACAGTGTCCGTACATACGGCCAGGGTGAGCAGGGTGTCACTGACAGGGGAGAAAGGTTCCCATGGTGGTAGATGTGATTGATTGATAGATATTGGTAGAATGATTGATAAAACGGTTGCCTGTAGTAACTCAGCAGACAGAAAATGTCCCTAGTAAACTCGGAGAACACTTCTAAGTGGGATACAGCAAATGCCAATAGGCTTGCTTGCTGCATGCTGGCAAGGTACCACAAAAGAGAAGGAAAACCCAGAGAGAGCTGGGAAAGTCTTGCATGGAAAAAACATTCACTCTTGGTAATTGAGAAGAATGGCCTGCTAGAGGGGCCACTGGTCAGGAGCAGAGTCCATAGGACAGTGGAGTCAGCTGCCTTGGTACCTTGGTACCTGAGAGGGATAAGAAAAATGGCTGACAAACAAGAGAGCGTTCAGAGGCCAGTGGCCTCCGGAGAGGCTTACAAAGGGACCCTACCTCCTGAAGTGATGAAGAAAAGATGAAGGACAGGTCAGCTCGGAAGCATTGACGTGTCACTGAAGCAGGAGGCAGAGTTCAAACTAAGTCCTCTACTTGAACTTCACATGAAAATGGGGACATGCGGTACTTTCGTTGCAGAAAGTCCCTGGATTTTGTTTTATTTCATTAGTTTGTAGTCCTGAGCACTGAGCCCAGGATCTCACCCATGCTAGGCAAGCTCTCCATCTGTGTGCTACACCCCAGTCCTTACCGCTCTAAGCCTTTAAATCTTCTCTTCCTCCATGTTGGTCAGATGCTAGTGTGAGCCGCGGCTTTTTCTGGATCCTCGATGCCCATATGCTTGCATTGTAATAAACTACCTCCCGCTGTCCTTCTGATACATGAATCCAGAATCCCAACACAGGGCCCTCCTCACCAGCTTCTACGCCAGTATCACCAAAGACTAGATCCATGGGAACTTCCCTGGCTCCTATTAGGGACACACTGTGTGTTAACTAGTCCCTCCCCTTCCTGCTGACCTACACTGTGACTTAGCCCTAGCTGCCATTCTGGCAGTCTTAGGATGAGATGGGGTAGATCTGAAGGAGCCCTCCTGGAGCTGTGTAAGGAAAGCCACCTGTGCCGTCTTGAGTGGAACCTGAGTCTGATTTCTAATAGGAAACTAATGTCCTCACTTTAAGACAATGTCTCAATAAATTGCCCAGGTCTGGTCTTCTTCCTTCTCCCTTTGAGTAGCCAGAATTACAGGTATGTGCTACCATAGTGGCCATCTGAAGATTTTTGACTTCCAGTTTCCTCTGAACTCTTACTAGAGCATTTGCCTAACATGGGTAAGACCTTCGGTTCCATCCATATCCAGCACCATATAAAATCGGCATGGTGGTACACCTCAAAAGGTGGAGGTGTGAGGGTCGGAAGTTCACAGTCATCCTCAGGTACTTATGGAATTTGCGGCTAGCCTGGATACATGAGACTCTTAAAAAGCAAACAAACAAAAAGCCTTACCATGGATTATGAGCCCTAGAAGACACACCACTCACTCCACACCACAGCTAGAAGAACTGTGCTGGTAAGGATCAGCAGTACCACTAAATTCATGGTGGGATGCACAGGCCAGAGATGGAGATAACGGAGACTATGAACTTCCCACCGCAGCTTCATTACCAAGTACGAGAGATGGCTCAGAGGTTAAAAGCACTTGTTTCTCTTCCAGAAGACCAAGGCTCAATTCCCAGCACCCATGTGGCAGCTCAGACCATCCGTAGCTCCAATTCCAGGGGCACAGACAAGACACTCACTCAAATAAATAATTTTAAAAATAAAACCACCTTGTGATCCAGCAACTTCCAGATCTCCTTCCAAAGTAATGAAATGCAGGACCTAGAAGAGAGATCTGCCCAACCCTTGTTCATGTAATGTCATTCACAGGGACCAAGAAGAAAGGCAATTCCAGTGATCAGAGATGAGTAGATATGCAAAATACTGTATGGCAGGGCAGGGTAAAGTGCTTGCCATGGAAGCAAAGGAGTCTGGGTTCAGTCCCCGGAACCCACATAAAACTTGGCTTGTGTCTTACATTTGTAATCTCACCTCAAGAAGGCAGACATTGGAAGATCTGGACTTACTAGGCAGCCAGCCTAGCTGAGGGAGGGGTCCTGTCTCAAAATGCAAAGTGGATGATGGCTCATGAGGAATAACACCCAAGGCTGACCTCTGGCCTCTTCCACCCACACATGTGATATGACACTTGATGGAACCATATGCAGCCTAAAAAACGGGAGGAGATTGCTGCCCTGCAACACCAGTGAACTGTCTTTAAGTGAAATATACCAGTCACCAGAAGGTAAGCAACGATGGTTCCTCTTACACGAGGTGTCTAGTAGTAGCCCGAGCCGTATGACAAAAAATAAAACAGTTGTTTCTGGGGTTTTGTGTGGAGAAAAACATGCAGTTGCTCATTATCACTATTGCAAGGTGAAAAGGTCCTCGGGTTCTACTGCACAAGGTTGTGAACACGTGCAATACCACAGAACTGCATAGTTTGGATGACGAATTATTTTTTTACCTCCGTTAAAAATAAAATCTATTTTTAACCTTTGATCTCTTTGCTCCATTCCTCTCGAAGAGTCTGCCTCAGCCTTGCGCTGCCCTGGAGAATGACAGGGGAGTCAGGCCAGTAAGTGCTAGGAAACAGCTGGCCCAGCAAATGCCTTTAATATCAAACAAGAGTGTACTGAACCCAGGGGCAGGTGCGTGGCTCTGAGCTCTGAGCCAGCCTGGTCTACATAGAGAATTCCAGACCAGCCAGGGCTACACTAAGACCCCAGAAAAATGATTTGTTCTTTAATTTACAGTTAGGCTGAAACTATAGCTCAGTGGAAGAGCTTTTGCCCAGTAGGTGCAGGGGCCTGGGTTCATTCCTGGGGATGGAGAACAGCTGTGTAAGTAAATTATCATGAATTCTTTTTCCCCCCACACGATAGCGCAGTCAGATGTAGTAAGTGTATCTGGGAAGGAGAAAGCGAGAGCAACTCTGGGCAGTGCCGTCAGTGTGGTTTACCACTGTAATCTGGGTGGCATTCTCTGAGGAACTACAACATGACAGCCTGTAATTTCCTGCAGATTAACATGCCAAGAAAATGCCAGTTATTTGTTGAAATGTAGAATTTGAATGCTCTCCGCTGGGAGGGGGCAGATTACACACTAGTGTGTGTGAATAGGTGCGTTTGTGGCTTCCTTCTCACACTTTTAATAGACGTTGGTGTGGTCAGTAACTTTGGAGTAAACATGGCCATTATGCGGTCATCAGAGCAGTCTGCTAGGGGCTGGTGAGGCGGCTCACTGGGGAGAGATTCTTGCTACCAAATAGTGAAATGAGAGGACCAGTTTTCACAGGCTGTCCTCTGACCTCCAGCCGCCATGCTACCCCCCTGTGTGTGCTCCCATGTGTGGGTGCAAACACACACACAATAAATAACAAATGAACAAATAAATGTGATTTATTTTTAATTTCTTAGAAGCCAAATCCAGCTGGGCACTGTGAGGCAAGGTGGATCTCTGTGAGTTCAAGGCCAGCCTGGTCTACAAGCAAGTTCCAGAAGAGCCAAGGCTATAACAGCTATAATAGCCAAGACCGGGGTGGGTGCCCTTTGTTGAAATCCCAGCTAATTAGGAAGCTGAGCAAAACAGGAGGATCCAAGTTTGAAACCAGCCTGGGCAACATATTGACGCTCTGTCTCAAAATCAACTTAGGAAGTGTGAGGGTACCACTCAGTGGTAGGGTGCCTGGCTAGCACCCACAAGGCCCTGGCTCCATCTCCAGCACCACGTATACAAAGTAGGAAAAAGATGTTTCTAAATGGAAAGGTTTGCCTGCTTTCGAGGGTTAACATTTCTTCATTTTCCTTTTTCCCAACTGCAAAGCAATTCACACAGGTACTTAATAAATGCTTCCGGTGAGTGCCCACAAGTGAGTACAGGGGTTAGCTGTGGGGAGATGTTTCAAATTTAATAACAACCAGTCTGGAATATCAGAAGACAGAGCCACCATATCCCCACAGTTAACCAATTTGACTTTTTTTTTTTTTTTTTTTTTTTTTTTTAAAGAGTCACACAGCACTGTAAAATAATGAAGCATATTAGCAGAAGCAAAAGCTACTGTCCAGATGGCTCTGTTCCCTCTGGGCGCTGCTTTGCAGTGGTTGTTTGACATTGGATAATTCTCAGTTCCAAAGTCTATTTCCTCATCCGGGGGGGGGGGGGGGGGGGGGGGAATGGAATTACTCCTATTCACTTTTCATGCCCTCATACAGCTTCTATCTTGCAAATGCTGTATGCCTCTCTCACCCCAAGGCAGGTAGGTCTTCAGCTCCTGGACTCACGCCACCCTCCCACCTCTGCCTCTGAGTGCTGAGACACAGGCATGCTCCAGTTTTTCAGAAATGGCTTGTATCTTAAAGGGTGACTGGAGAACAGACTTGGAATTCCAACCCTTAGCAGACAGAGAGCAGAGAGGCTGTGTCTCACGTTGGTAGCTTTGAAGTCCTCAGACACAATAGCCAGGCTTATATCTCTTCAGGCTGGTCTACAGAGTGAGTTCCAGGACAGCCGGGGACTGTTACACAAAGGAACCCCATCTCCAAACAAACAAGCAAACAGCTCCTCAACACAGAAATGCTTGGGGTATCTGTATAATATATAAATACTTCTTACCAATTTGAACTTTCCCTTCATTGATTCGTGTCTTTTCTCTCTTTAAAATATTTTCAAATGCTGAATATTAGAAACAGCAGTAAACAGATGTTTTCTGTCCCAACCTCCTGGTCCCAAATAAACACACAGAGGCTTATATTAATTACAAATGCTTGGCCAATAGCTCAGGCTTACTACTGACGAGCTCTTACATTTAAATTAACCCATTTCTATTAATCTATGAATTGTCATGTGACTCATGGCTTTCCTTCCTCTTGCCTGTCTTGCTTCCTGGGCAGCTGCCTCACGTCTCCTGACTGTACCCTTACTCCCCTTAGCTTTGGGATTTTTCAGTTTGGCTCTCCCGCCTAGCCTTGTCTTGCCCTGCTATAGGCCAATCAGCATTTTTATTAACCAATGAGAGTAATACATATTTACAGCACACAAGAGGATTATCCCACACAAAACAGCTCCATTGTCCACCAGTTTGGAGACCAATTTAAATAAATTATGATAGGCAGGCCTGGAAGGATAGACCTGATATCCAAATACTTGAGAGACTGAGGCGGGAAGAGAGAGCTCAATGCCGGTCTGGGCAATGTTATGAGACCATGCCTCAAAATAAAAACATTGAAAAGGGGCTGAGCATGTACCTCGGTGGCAGAGTGCTTGTCTAGTATGCAGAAAGCCTTGGGCTCATTAAATTCCTAATACATGCACAGAACCATGAATAAATAGTCCCATCCCTACAGTGTAGCATTGGACAGTCATTAAAAAGAACAAGACGGCCCAACACAGAGCATGGAGGAGGAACAAGTGCTTTCTGCAGTCTGATCTCTGCAAAATAAAAATATTAAATATGAGCTACGAAAGGCATAAGACTTCTAGAGAATGCACACACACACACACACACACACACACACACAGAGAGAGAGAGAGAGAGCACTGACTGAAGAGACACACAGTACAGTGTCACTGATGGTTACTGTTTCAGTTAAGAAATAAGCACACGCTGGTCAGTGGTAGTGACACATGCCATTAATTCCAGCACTCTGGAGGCAGAGGCAGGTGAATCTCTATGGGTTCGAGGCCAGCCTGGTCTTCTAAAGAGGGAGTTCCAGGACAGCCAGGGCCACACAGAGAAACCCTGTATCAAAAGAAAGAAAGGAAGAAAGAAAGAAGGAAGGAAGGAAGGAAGGAAGGAAGGAAGGAAGGAAGGAAGGAAGGAAAAAGAAAAAATATTCTGGCTCAAAAAGCAGAAACGTTTGGTGATACGCTATGACATCACGTGGTATTTTGCTTACCCAGGATTCACAAGGCCTGAGTTCAATCTCCAGCAATAGAAAAGAGTAAAGAAGATTGGGTATAAGCAATGTATGTATATTTAATGTATATTTCTTTGCCTTAAACTTTCCATGGGACAATACTTGGGCCTCCAACTGCCCCCTAGCCTTGCTGTGGGCACCTGTCCCAGGATGGCCATTTCTGGCTCCACCCTGCACCTCTCACACCACCCCCATGCCCATCCCTCCATCCACCACCCCCACACCCACCCCCGCCCCTCACACCACCATCCACCCCTCGCCCCCAGTTTGCCTATCTGGTACACAGCCTCCTTTTGCTTAAAAGAATCCACCTCCTCTTTGTTGAGTATGGTTTTGCTCTTGGAAATCCTGTAAGAGAAGGAAACTGCAGGTCTCAGAAGCAAGAAGGGACCAGGTGTCAAGACAAGCAGAGTGGTGAGTACTAACTTCTTTACGGCAGGGCCCCCAACCCAGATTCTGCTGAAGAACCAACACTGTAGCAACCTGGGCTCATCCCCAAAGGCGAAAGGCCTAAAAAGCTTGTTCAGTAAGCTCAAAGCCTGGAGCTGGAGAGATGGCTCAGCTCTTAAGAGTGGTCTCTACTTTATCAGATGACCCACACTGATTTGTTCACAAACTGTAACTTCGGTTTTAAGGGATCCAATGCCTCCTTCTGGCCTCCAGAGGCGCTAACACACACACACAACACATACACACATCCTAAAATGAGAAGCCATGACACCTTTACTGGTGGTTTTCATTGTAATTAGGAAAAGAGTGATTTTTTCATCATGATTGCCCCTCTCGTTCACAGCCAGCTTGACAGCAACACTTGACAGACCTATGGTCTGATCCGGGATGTACTTATAACCTTTTTCATACTTGAATTGAAGGGTGTGGTTATTTTTACATATCACCCCAAACAATAAAGGCCACTGATCAAGATATCTTGCAAGGTCCAGATTATATTCTCTTGAAACTCTGCCACACCTTCCAATATTCCAGAAAATGCTCTGACCGTGTGCAGTAACCCACTGCTCATTTAAAACTGTTGAAGGCTGGCTGACAAACTGATGCTTTTCCCCGAGGCCCTGATTTTTGGAGAAGGGACACGGCTCCTTCTCTAAAACCAAGAACATGCATGGTCTAAGACAGCTCTAACAAGAACCCTGGACCCCAAACTTTCTCATCTTCTCTGTCTTCTGTCTCTTTATCTTCTGCTCTTCTGGCTCACCCTCTCATGACCCTGTCACTGGAGAAAGGTCCAGATCATTACACATCACATATTTGCTTGAGTTGCCCCATAACAGCCACAAGGCAACTTCAACAGAAGTCTAACTCTGCACCATCTGGAACAAACCATTCAGGATTTGGAGCTCCCTTTGTGTGTGTGTGTGTGTGTGTGTGTGTGTGTGTGTGTGTGTGTGTGTGTGTGTGTGTGTGTGTGGCGGGGGACCATGGCAAGCTCTATTGAGTAGGGTGGGATGCTGACCACAGCTGACCATGAGTTCTACCTCGTTAGGTAGACTCCTCACAGCACAGGGCCTCAGGCCACACAGTTTCTCAAGTCTGACACATCGGCAAAATCTGCTACTACAGAACAGTAACTCTGGTTCCCCAGCCTTTATCAGATAACCTTGTATTCCCTGGGAAGAGCGCTCTGTCTCTGGATGCTGCTACAGCTTCACTGAAGCCGGATTAGTAACTTGGGAACTCCTGGGAAAGTTGAACGAGTCTTTATGAAAGCTAATAAACCAGAAGAAATGATTTTTAAAAGCATTGCACCCCTCCACTGCTGTGCTTCTCTCTGCCTCCCTCAGCCCAGACTTCAGTTCCCGCAAGGCGGTGTTGGGGACACCAGGGTCACTGGTTTCCGCTTATTAAGCTCAATGAGCATGAGAGTCATGTCTGACCCTCAGAGGCCGGAGATAAACAAAAACAAACACAAGCAAATTACCTTTTGAAAATTTCTCTCGAAACACCAAGTGTAATTGGGGGTGTGATCCTGAGCTTTGGGGGTGTTGGGGGTGCAGAACTGTGGAGAGCGGTTTCGGAAGGGCGCCGCATACCAGACAATGTGCTACAAGAGCCTGGAGCTGTGGCCTCAATGAGGCCTTTCAGCAGCTCCACACTGCCTCGCTTGTTCCCCTAGAGGGGCCTTTCTGGAAGCTAAGCCCTCAGCTGGCAAGAGCGGGGACCCCTGTGCCATTTGTCTGTCAGCCTCTTTAAAAGGCAGGGGCTCTTACAGCTGTCGCGCTTCGCATTTCCCTCCTGCGCTTGGGTGCACGCAGCGGCAGAAGAAGGCCAGGGGCCCCTTTAAAACCGGGAGGAAAGAAAAACAGTTGGAAGAGCCCCCGAAGCCCCTGCTTTGGGCTGTGAGAGAAAGCCTTGCCCCTCGGCCTGCACCAAGAGGCCAGAGAAAGAGAGAGCTAAGCCAGCAGGCTGTTCCTCGGGTCCTAGAGACCATATCCTAAAACCCAATAACAAAGGCCTGTAGCCCACCACCCACTCTTTCCAAATTAACAACATCCCCCAAAACCTAAACATAGCGATCTTGGGGCGGGGGAGGTGAATTTCACCTCCACGACTTATTTTTTTAAATTCTTTTCACATGTCTTCATCAAGTCTGTTGACATTGCTACCCAAAATGATCCAGACTAACAAATATCCCTAAAAACGGTTTTCCAAAAACTTGTATCTTGCGTTTGTTTGTTTTATCTTGCTTTGCTTATTACTATTCTTTGGTGCGCCCCACATAGAGTTTATAGAGAATTTATCTCTGTGCTTTATTTAAGGGCGTAGTAAGAATAGCTAGCCTTGAGTGAGCAGTGACAGCTCCGGAAAGACAGGATGCCTAAGAAGAGCTGAAACTCAATGTTTTCTACAAATAACATATTTTAAAAGTCACACTTGAATGCTGAAAACAGGCACTTAAAGGGATGTTATTTTAAAAGCACATCAACGTTGGTTTGTTTGATTTGGGTTTTTTGGTTGGTTGGTTGGTCTGGTTTGGTTTTTGAGACAAAGTCTCACGTAACCCAAACTGGCTCAAACGCCTGATCCTCTGGAATCACAGGCACATGTAGTATTGCTTACAGTTACCAACATCCAAGTTGTTCAGTGAATTTCAAACTTTCACCCAATTGTGTTCTTCCTATTCATTCATCCAACTATGTCTTGAGCCTCCACTACATACTAACACAGGCACAGTATGGAAAGCAGAGAGAAAGTACCTTCCTGGAGATGACATATTCTGAGAGTGAGTAAGACAGAGGGTAATCAGTGTAGTCGGCTTCTCAGCTCCCAGCTAATATTGTTTGGCTTTTTAAGAAAGACTCTCACTATGCAGCCCTGGCTAGCCTGGAGCTGGGTAGTCAGAGAAGCCGCCCTGGCTAGCCTGGGGCTCAGCAGAGAGAGACTGCACTGGGTAGCCTGGGGCTTGGTTCTGCCTCTGCCTCACAGTGCTCGGTACAAGTATGCAGTCCCATACCCAGCTTTAAACGTGGCCTCTACAGTAAGACAAGAATTTATACTGGACCATTTTCACCGGCTGCTTTTCCCATTCCCAGCATTCTTTCCAAAACAGAAACCTGTATCTGTGGATGCTGCAGTAGCCGGTACCCACGCCGGAGGTGGAAGCCACATCAAAGAAGTGTTTAACGCTTGTTTTTTGAATCAAACAAAGCTAAGATTCAGTAAATCCTTTTTATGTTTGTTCAATAGTTTAGGAAAGCAAGCACCTTGACCTCTAGATTATAAGGATCTTACATTTTAAAATTTAGACTCAATTGATAAGATAGTAAATATATATACATGGACATCCCAAAAAGCCTGTATGTGAGTAGAGGAGAGGCAAGCCTGTGACCTGAAGGTCTGATAGGAAGGTCTGCAGACTTTTCAGGTCATCTGCTCTGTAATGATTACTCACTAGGTCCCAAACACCGCAGATACTACCTATCCAGCAGCGTGTGGTTCTAGTCTGAGTTTATTTATGGACACTGAAATTTTAATTTTTGTGTCAAAATATAACAATAATATCCCATGCTCCAGGGTTAGTTTCATATCACAAAATTGTTGATTTTATTTGTAAAATTCATTTGGAAATATAAAAACCATCTTACAAAAAAATGGGTGAAGGGCCAGGGGCCAAGGCCTGGGCTAGCCAACTCCCTTCTTCCCAGGAGACGTCTTACCTGTGAGCAAGCTCAGCAGTAAAGGAAAGTATTCAAAGCATCATTATTTGCAAATATGCAAATACCAATGTTTTCTACAAATAACATATTTTTTGGTATGCAATTACCAAAACCACGTGTGTCAACCCGGGGAATTCTTTTTTTTTTTTTTTTAATTTTTTTAAATGATGAAGTTTCTTCCTTTTTTATAACTTATTTTAATGTGCATTAGTGTTTCTCTGCATGTATGTCTGCGTGAGGGTGTTAGAGTTCCAGACAGTTGTGAACTATGTGGGTACTGGGAATTGATCCCCAGGTCCTCTGGAAGAGCAGCCAGTGCTCCTAACCACTGAGCCATCTCTCCAGTCCCCAACACAAGTAGCTCTTACTAGCCAGTGTCCAAAGGGAAATACATTACAGAACAATTACAAGGCTGCTTGCATAAGGTCTTAAAATACGCAAATTATGTTACTATGCATATCTAATAGACATAGTGCAGGAAGAGAAAAGCACTTCAAGTATCAAATGCTGGTTCGGGACCACTGCAGGCAGGGGCCAGGAAGTGGCATGATACTGGAGGAGTGATGGGAAGGCAAGGGGAGAGGTGGCGAGGTGTGGGGCTTCCCTCAGATTGCTGCGATTTTAAATTGAATGTCAAGTTTATAGGTACCCATCCTCAGAATCTCGGGGTACATCGTAAGTATTTAATAGCAAATGAAAGAAAATATGTAGAGTTAACTAATTTTGTATGTGTGGTGGGGTGCCTTGTGCTACAGTATACATGTGGAGGTCTGAGAACAGCCTGAGGGGGCCCTGGTTCTTCCCTTCCACCATGTGAATCCTAGGGCTGGATTCAGGTTGTGAGGCTTTGCAGCAAGTACCCGCTGAGTCATCTTGCCAAGCTGAGAGAGTGATTTTTGTTTTAAAAATCCAAACATACAAGTTTAGTTGTGGACCTGATACTAAAAACGAAAAGTGGTTGTTTCATTTTTTTAAAGTTGGATGGAACCTTGTGGGAAACTGCTGTGGTCGCCTCTCAACATTGAAGGGCTTCAAGCAACAAGCTGCTTCCTTTTTAGATTCATTTTATTTTTATGCGATCAATGTTTTGCTCCCATGTGTGTCTGTGCATCACGCGTGCGCTTGGTTTCCCACTGAAGTCAGAAAACCGCACGGGGTGCCCTGGAACTGGAGTTACAGATCGTTGTGAGCCAGCATTGTGCTTGCTGGAAACAGAACCTGACTCCCTGAAAGAGTAACAAGCAGCAAGCCGCTTCTTACTCATCAGCCTTGGGCTCCTCCTGCCCGCCTGGCTCCTAGTTCCAGATGCGACTTCACAGCGCTGCGGTGTGATCCACATCGCCCAGAATCTCGCCTCCCATCACCTGCTCAGAGGAGGCGCCAATGACGTGGGTGTTCTTGCATCATCCCCTTCCGTCTGGCAACAGCCCCCCAAGACGTGGTTATAGGAAGAAAAAACGAAACCCGCCGGTTCTGCCCTTCGGGGCTTCGGATGCAGTAACTGCTAGGACTGTTTTGGATTTGCAACTATTCCAACAGTTCTTTAGCCGGCTCCCGGTCACTTAGGTCATTTTCTGCAGACCTCACAACCACTGAAAGGGTGTAACTTCTGAGCAGGCAGTGCCCTCTAGTGCTTATACTGAAATATCAAAGCAAAGACAAAGTCCGCTAAAAATCAAATCACATTTTACAAATTCCCCCCCCCCCCCCCCCCCCCCCCCCCGCCCCGGCGTCACGATGCTGCCTTTTAGAACCTGATGTTGCCGCAGGCCGATTTATTCGCTACGGGATGGATGCTTAGCAGCAGCTCTGGTATCTCCCGACCATGCTGTTCCATTCGGGTCAGGTGTGGCAACCAGAATATCTAAAGATGTTCCCCAGGAAGCAAGTTACCCTGGCTGGCTGAGACAAGGGGTTAGGGACCAAAGCTTGTTCTGGCCAAATACCCGGAGTGCGCTGGGGCGGGCGGGGGAGAGGGTGGAGCGTGGTGGTGGTGGTATATTACAAACGTACACAGCTTCTGCTTCTTTTGTTTTTATTTTTATTTTTATGTATATGGGTGTACTGCCTGCACAGGTATTTGTATGCCACTTCCACGCAGTGTCCTTGGAGGCCAGAAGGTGGTGTTGGAGCCTCTGGAAATGGAGTTAACAGATGGTAGTGAGCCACCACCAGGTAGGTCCTAGAAACATGGATCCTCTGGAAGAGCAACCAGAGTTCTAACCATTCAGATGTCTCTCCAGAACCATCTCCCACTCCTCCTCCTCCCCCTCCCCTTCCCCCTCCTCCTCCTCCTTCTTCTTTTAAACCAGGGTATCCTGTAGCCCAGGCTGACCTCAAACTCACTAAACTGCTGCTCTTTCTGTGTTTTCCTAGTGCCGGGATTACAGGCAGAGTGCCACCATGCCGGCTACCACTTCCTATTGGCACGTGCATATTTATACTGTTTTATATTGTCAATTAGGTGTGTAACTGTACAATTGCCAAGCTCCTGTTCGAAGAACCTTGAAATTCAGGTACATTAGCTACACCAGCAATTGTGTAGCTGTTTCTACTGGCTTTACCTATCTCTCTCTAATTAAATGCAAGTAGGCCGTCTTCTGGACACACTATAGAGCAAATCACAGAGCCTTAAGACTTATGTTTTAAAAGACTGATTTAGAATGTTTGTTTAAAGCTAATGAAAGAATGAAATGATAGAAGAATCCTGTTTGACGCTTTCCCCCTTAACTCTCTAGTGTCATGATAGCTGTTTGCCCACCAAGACAAAACCCTCCCTCGCCCCTCCCTGAGGCCCCTGAAGCTAACTGAGTTTGGCAGAGTCATAGTAACCACTAGCTCAAGGATGCAGATCCTTGGAAAAAGTTTTATTTACAGAATTTCCCAGACACATGCAGGATGTGCAGCCTAAACAAAGCTTGCTTCTTACATTTCTGGGACACACTGCCCGGTCAGCTTGATCTGTGCGCAAGACCACCCTGAGTAACCATGAGAACTCCCCCTCCCCTTACCAGAGTGCTGTATCCCCCTCCCCTACCTAAAGTGCTGTATAAAAATTCTACCCTGAGAACATTCAGGGCTCTTGGCTATCTTCTTGCCTTGAGCCCATTCGCGAATGTAATAATTTTTTTTTTTTAATCTTGCAAGAAATCTGGGTCTGGGGTCTTCTTTGTTTTGGCTGATGACACTATAACTTAGAAATATGTGTGACTGGGCTAGATTACAAAGATAAACGGGGGGGGGGGGGGTGCTGGAGAGAAGACTCATCTATTAAGAGCACTGGCTGCTCTTACACAGGACTTGGTTTATTTCCATCAGCCACATAGTGGCTCACAATCATTTGTAACTCCAGTTCCGGGGAGTCTGATACCCTCTTCTAGCCTCTGTGGGCCCCAGGCACACAAGTGGTACACACATACACCGAAGGCAAAACACCCAAAAACATTTAAAAAAAAAAAAAAGCCACAACTAAACAGAAATGAAATCTAGAAAGCTGTGCTCTGAGTGCAGAAAGCTCTACATGTCACCAGACGTCAGGGGACCTTCTCCCGGCTATGTTAAAAGTTCAAGATATTCTGAAACGTTATCTTAAGACATCTGGAAGTTGTCTTAAGCAGAAAATCCTAGAAGTCAGCTAATACTATTGCTAATTTCAAAGCGCTTTGCACGGGATCTCTCCTTCTTTGCTCCTCTCTACAAGAAGTCCGTGCCCTCACTCCCAAAGCCTGTGAATGTTACTGTATAGGATTAAAAGGATTGTGGGTGTGGCTAAGGAGTTCAAGGTGGCTGAGGCCAGACCAGCATAGTCACTGGAGTCCTCATGAGTGAAAGAGGCCACAGGGAAGGCAAAGAAGAGAACAGGATGACGGAACCTGGGGCCGGACAGATAAATGGTAGCTTCAGAAGAGGAAGAGCTTAGATACCAAGGAGTGTGAGTTGTGTCTAGAAGCTGTAAAGGGCAAGGGGGAAGGTTCACTCCTAATTCCTCCAGAAGAAATACAGCTCTGCCAGAGATCTCGATCTCAAAAACTCTTGATTCCAAAACTGTACAATTGATTTGTGTTGTCAGGGAATCTGTTCTGGAAACACTAGAAAATGGCTACGGAGGAAGCAGATGAAGTTTTTAGTACTGTATCCTGTTAGAGTTTCTGTATTTGAATAATCGCATCTCAACCGAATGTTTGTGTTATAAAACTCCATGTGTGGGGCTGGAAATATGATCATATTTTGTTTGGGCACTAACAAATAAAGCTTGCCTGAAGATCAGAGGGCAGGGCTAGCCACTAGATAACCATAGAGGCCAAGCAGTGGTGGCGCTGTTGCACACTTTAATCCCAGCACCCTGGATCTCATGCCTTTGATCCCAGTGCTTGGGAGGCACATGCCTTTAATCCAAGCATTGGGGAGGTGGAAACAGGAAGCGATATGGCCGGGCAGAGACAAAAACTCGTCCCTTTTGGGGTTTGAGAAGTTGTAGAGGTAAGAGGTGACTGTGGCTTGTCTTTGTCTGATCTTTTAGCATTTACCTTGATTTCTGGTTCCAGGTTTTTATTATCAAAACCAATTAGAATTCTTAGTAACAGGAGAGAGAGTTTTAGGAGCATTTTTTGCTCTCTCGGAGGATGAGGGTTCAGTTCCCTGCACCCACAGGGCAGCTCACAGCCCTCTGTTATTCCAGTCCTAAAAGATATGATGCCCTCTTCTGGCCTCCGTAGGCATCACACATGTATTTGGTGCATAGATGTACATGTAGATAAGACACCCATACACCTAAATACACGTAGTAAAAAGTACATGTGCTCTCTTTCTGAGTGCTAATTACAATCATGCCTCTCCTAAAAAATGTTTACCATTTACCTCTAAGGAAATAATATATCCCAAAATTCTAAGATAGAGGCCAACACAATTGTAATAAATAAATACCTCTATCTAGCATCAAAAGATGAACATAACACAAGCATTAAAATATGCAGCAAATTTTAGGTAGCTACCAACCAAATCTCAAGAGTTAAGACAGATCTAAGAACCTGTGCTGGCTGCTCTTCTGTTGACTTGGCACACACAATGGAGTTATCTGAAAAGAGGGGCTCTCAACTGAGAAACTTCTTCTATTAGGTCTGGATGTAAGGCATTTTCTTAATTAGCGATTGATAGGGAGGGCCCATTGTGAGTGGTGCCATCACTCAGCTGGCCCTGGGTTCTATGAGAAAGCAGGCTGAGCAAGCCATGATGAGCAAGTCAGTAAGCAGCGCCCTCCATGGCCTCTGCATCAGCTCCTGCCTCCAGGTTCCTGCCTGGCTGAGTTCCTGTCCTGACTTCCTCTGGTGATGAACAGCAATGTGGAAGTATAAACTTTTCTTTTTTCTTTTTTGGGCTTGGTGTTCCGTGACAGTAGTAGAACCCCTAACTAAGAGAGGACCCAGCCATACTGGCTTTTAACAGACTAAAGGCAGATTCTGAATCTAACTTCAGAAGTCAGAGAAGCAAGGTTAACAGTGTCCCTTGGTGAGACCCTGTAGCAGAGAGCAGACCTGCTTATGGATGGTTAGAAATGGCTCTTTGGAGCAACAGCTGAACTTGATAAATGGTGGAAAATAGATCTCACTCCTTAATAGAGACAAATGCCTGGCAGTATGGTCTGCTCTTTATCTCTGTCACCTGTGTGGGAGCTGCTGCAATGCAGGGTCACTGCATGGTACCCAAGGGCCCAGCAAACCCCAGATTCCTGTGATCACAAGCATTGTCCTAGTGAAGTGTGACTCGCACCTTCCTAAGCTGTCCCTTAAATAAGTAAAATAATAGCATGATCTCCAAAGCAGACAGCTTGCCTTCCCACCCCCAACCACACTCTTTATTATTCCACACTCAGCTCTGAAGAAAACTCTATGCAAAAGCTTGTTACTTACCTCCCCAACATATTTATGGGAAAAAAAATGAGCATCCCTTCAGATTGCACTCTTAGTTACATCTGCTTGCAGACCACCATGTTCTCTGCCATGAGAATAATTGACTAAACCTCTGAAATTGTAAACAAACTGTAGTATCTGCGTAAGGAAACTCCCAAGGACCCTCAGGGAGCTGGATTTTGATGCAAACACACAAGGATCAGCTTATTCTTCTGGACAGGTTCAAAGCCAAAACCCTATGTTCCAAAGCAGTGGAGGGGATTCAGCCCCAAGCTCAGGGGTGAGAGGGTTTTTAAAGAAAAAAAAATACATGAGTAGGGTGTCACAGGTCTTGGCATTTTAGGATTGGGTAAAGGAGTATGGGACACAGTAATTCTTAGACACTATTGGTTAAACTCGGCACAGAAACAAGTTTTGAATCTATTGGTTGTCGGACACTTTCTTGAGAATTTTCTTAGATTCTTGTTTGAACTGGGCCCTGCCCTCAGGCACTAGGTGCTCTAGAAAAATGATCTTTCCCTGAGATAAAGTTTTGTAAAGGTAAATCTATGCCTTTACACAAACCTCAGTTAAATGTTTTGCTTTATAAAAGTTGCCATGATTGTGGTGTCTTTTTCATAGCAACAGAACACTAAGACATTGACATATCAAGTTCAAGGCAAGCCTGAGCTAAAATAAATAAATAAAATCCTGTCTCAAAGAGGTGGGGGCAGGGCGGGGTTGGAATAGAGACTTTGATGAGTAAGTAATGAAAATATCACAGACCATTTCCAAGCACAGGGCTGTTACTGATTACGTTGTGCACTTGGGAAAGAGCATCGAGGAAGCTGTAAGCCCTCAAAAACAATAGTCCCTGAAGATCTATGAAGAATGTGACTTACAAGAGGAGAGACTTCACGAGGGCGCTGAGGACAAGCAGAGTAATCACTACGGTTGCAGGGTCATCATTGTGTGTGCAAAGTACGTGTCTTTCTGAGCACCTGAGGTCTCTTCCTTGAGGATGGATTCTATAGACTGAGAAACAATGCTCAGGATAAGGAGGGTTCTGGTGACAGCTAGCTTCACAGAATAGCAAAAGGTCACTGGGTTACTAAACAACATTCACTCTAGGCTTCTGAACAGTCTATTTCTTCTGTAGAAGAAAAAAGCCTAAGCAGTTAACAATTCTGTGTTGTCTAGTGCTGTCTGCACACACGTGGACCTCATGCCCTCTGAGAACACTCACAAACAACTAATGAAATGTGCTTGTAGGGTAAAGTCTAAGGGCAAAAGGAAAAGGGGGGTGGGAGCTTGCCATGGCCTCTTGTGGAATTTGGGCTATCTGCCCCCAGTGAGTCACAATCCAGGACGCTCCACAGAGCATCCAGAGTGGTTGGGGGACACCATGCCATGAGCCTGGCTAATGAGATCAGGGCTTCAGACTGAACCACTCTGTTTTACCAGTGAGGAAATTGGAATTCAGTGGTTGTGCAGTGAGCCTCAAAGATCATCAAAAAGGAAGGGAGCAAAGAGTTCAGATCACTAGACAACATGTTTAGGGAGTAGGTCACGTACCCTCCCCAGACATAAGCTCACCATCCAGCAGATGCTCTGCAGGATATTCCTTTGAACTCTGGTGTTTGCCCTTTACATCCTGAAAGCTTCAGTATCCTTCCTATATGTACTTATTTATTTATTTACAGGTATATGTCTATGTGTGTATATACCATGTAGGTGTCCTCTGAGACCAGAAGAGAGAGCATCAGCCCCTCTGGAGCTGGAGTTACAGGAGGTTGTGAACCACCTGATGTGGGTGCTGGCAAGAGAACTCCAGTCCTCTGGAAAAACAGCAAGCCCTCTTACCTTCTGCCAGAAGAGTGAGGCTTCGGCTCAGTGCCCACAGATGATCCTCTTAGGAAGGCCATTGTGGTGATGAGGCTTCTCCTCATGGATTCGTCAACCTAATGTGATGAATTTAAAGTGTGTTACTTTAACAGAAAGCTATGATAGGAGTTTAATAAGTGTCCTGGTTTTGCTCATTTGTTTGTTTTCGTTTTGTTTGGGGGTTTGAGGGCTTGTTGTTTGGGTTTTTGGTTTGGTTTGGTTTGGTTTTGGTGAACTTCACACAAGCTGGAGTCATGTGGGAAGAGAGAATGTCAATTGAGAAAAAGCCTCCAGTAGATTGGCCTGTGGGCAGAGGGCCCAGCTCACTGTGATTGGTGCTACCCCTGGTTCTGTAAGAAAACAGGCTGAGCAAGCTGTGAGGAACAAACCAGTAAGCATCAGGTTCCTGCCTGGTCTGAGTTCCTTCCTTGGCTTCCCGCAATGGACTGTGACTATATGTAAACCAAATAAAGTTGTTCCTCACCAAGTGGCTTTTGGTCATGGTGTTCTGTCACAGCAATAATAACCCTAAGACTCACGTTTATTTTGCTTGATTGTATGTCTATGTACCAAATGTGTGCAGTGCCTTCCGAGGCCAGGAGAGGGTGCCAGGTCCTCCAAGACTAGCATTAGATGGCTGCTTATGGGATTTGGGACTTAAAATCTTGCCTTTAAAACATTACAATCTCAGAGCAGTGATGGCACAGGCCTTTAATCCCAGCACTCCGGAGGCAGAGGCAGGCAGATCTCTGAGTTCAAAGCCAGCCAGGTCTACAGAGTGAGTTCCAGGACAGCCAGAGCTATACAGAGAAACCCAGTATTGGGGGGGGGGGGCCCTTGAACTGCTTTATTCATTGAGCGTCAAAATTCATCATTAAGCCAGGCTGATCGTGCCTGTGCTCCCAGAACTTGGAAGGTCGAGGAAGGGCGAGTAAGGTTGAAAGTCAAGGCTAACCCTAGTGTTCTACAAATATTAATTATTGCCTTTTAATCAGTGCATAAGAAACCTTCAACAGGACTGGGCCTGTTAACCTACCTTCATAGAAAGATAATTCCAAGATTCCAGCCACCCACTTCTTCCTGTCCCTCCTTCCCGGCTGCTTGTGCTCAGGCATTCCAGAGCACAGTCACCACAGACAGCTAATGGAGGGGAGGAGAAACTCCATCTATATACTGGGGTGTTGTCATCCATGCTGGGGTGACTCTTTTTGGTGATAAGGATGATTTCAGGTCACTTTTTGGTTCACTGGACATCACTGGTGCCCTATCTGGGTACAATGGACAGTTGTCCACATCTCCCTAGGAAAAGTTCACATTCATCCCCAGGATAAAATGGACACAGTGACACGCATCTGTAATGTTCCAGTCTGTTTTGAAGTTTGCTAATTTCTCTGGATCCCTCCAATTAACTGCATATTAAATATACAGCAGGTATTTGTTGTAGGGAATTCACAATAGAAGACTACTCAGACATGGGTTTAAACCAATAGAACGTCTTTATTAGCTGGCTGATGAATACATTGGGTGTTCAGAATCCCAGTCTAGCCCCAAGCCTTTCTCAAGGTGCATTTGAAAGCACCAAAACCATGTTCTGGGTTGACATGCTTCAGTTAACAAGAACAGTTAGCCAGAAGCAGGACTATAGAAACTAAAAGGCAAGGTTAGTACATTTAGAGACTTTCTCAGAACTATGGACTTTGATGGATCAGGCCTAGGTCTTTGATGGATTTAGTGTTGGCAGGTCGTGCTGTCTGTGTGCTAACTTTTACAGCCTGATGCATGACTTCCATCATGGAGTCAGTTGTGCTAAGTAAGGTCTGGGGCCCTGTAGCAGTACATACATACATAGAAAGCTCCAGGACTACAGAGAGATTCTATCTCAAAACACCCCCCTAGCCCCTCAAAAAAATAAAAAAGTTCTCTAAATGTATACTACGTGTCAAATACATGAATGTGAAATGCCCTTCATACTTTTAAACCCTCGGTCCCCAGCTGTTGGCACCTTTTCTGGGAAGTCTGTGGGACTTTGGGACTGTGGCTTAGCTAATAGGTCTCCAAGGTAGGCCGCAAGCACTTGGCTACCTGATCTGCCAAGGCATGAACAAGCAGAGCAGCATAGAACCCCCCATCTCACCACGGCAAAATCACTTCAGCCACCATGCCTTCCCAACCATGATGGATTGTAGCCCCTGAGACATGAAGTAACTCTATCAGTGAGCTGCTCACAGGGATGTAAAGGTAACTAATATAGCATGTAGATGAGAGTAGAGAAAGGAGAATCCGGGCTGGAGATGTGGCTCAGCAGTTAAGAGTACTTGCTATTCACGGTTGGTCTGAAAGAGAATAATCCCTGTAGGTTCATATGTCTGAATGCTTGGTCCCAGTTGGTGGAACTGTTTAGGAAGGGTAAGGAGGTGTGGCCTTGTGGGAGGAGGAGGAGGTGTGGCCTTCTTGTAGGAGGTTAGGGGGTGGGCTTTGAGGTTTCAAAAGTCCACAGCATTTCCCCAATTAGCATCCCCTTTCTTCTTCTCTTCCTCTCCCCCTCCCCTCCCCCCCTCTCTGTGCCTCATGCCTATGGGTCAGATGTAAGTTCTCAGCTACTCCTCCAGTACCACACTTGCCTGCCTACTGCCTTGCTTCCCACTACGATGGCCATGGACTCTAACCCTCTGGAACTGTGAGCACCCAAATTAAATGCTTTCTTTTATAAGTTGCCTCGTGGTGTCTCTTCACGGTAACTGAAAACTAAGTAGGACATTGCTTTGCTTGGGGACTTGAGTTCAGTTCCCACCACCACATGGTGTCTGGCAACCATCTGCCATCTGTAACTCAGTTCCAGAAGGCCCAATTCTGTCTGACCTCCACAGGTGCCAGGAACATATGCATACAAAACACTCATAGGAATAAAATGAATAAATATAAAGTTTTTTAATAAAAACAGGTCAGCTGGTAGTGGAAGATACCTTTAATCCCAGCACTCTGGAGGCAGAGGCCAGCCTGATCTACAAGGAGAGTTCCAGGATAGCCACTGCTATGCAAAGAAACCCTGTCTCATGTTGTGTGGTATTTTGATTGCACACTTCCAAGACTGCCCAATAAAGTTATACCTTGAATCAAGGGGCAGAATTAGTGACTAGATGACTGGAATTGGCCATAGAGAAGCCAGTAATTTGGTTAGAGAATTTGGTTAGAGAAGGTGCACAGAGTTTGAGCTCTCTTTGTTCTGGGACGAGGGAAGACACGTGTCTCTTACAGTGTCTCCAGGCGAAAAGCAAGGCTAGCTAGTTGCTACTCAGCTTCTCTGAGCTAGCAAGTTTTCACCCCAGTCTGAGTCTTATTTATAAATAGAAATATGGAGACTTAATTTAAACCTATATATCTCAGCCCATGGCAGAGCCATGGCCACAGCTTTATAACCATTGTGAGTAAATGTGTATTTTTCTCTGGAAAATGTCAACACTTATGTTATAAACATTAAAACTCTAACAGGTTCAGAGACAGGAAGTTGAGAACAATTACACTTTATCAGAAATGTTCGACGGGACCATCAGAGGCAGCCGTGATCTGAATCTGAAAGGAAAGAGCAAACCCCAAAGGTTCAAAGGGAGCTCCATCAGGAGATGTGGATATCTCAGACCCTTCTGTAATACAGAGAATTCATTTCCTGACATTATAGGTTTGGAAAGGAGTAGTGTGACATTCCACACTGTGTGCCTTAGCCTGCCTGGCCAGAGTCACCAGGTAGGAGAAGGCAAAGGGAGAGGTTCAAGGTTGTCTTGGGTTTGGGTATCAGGGGACTGGGCTTGCAGCTGCAGGGATGGGGATGAGACTGCCAGGCCACAGCACATCTGTGTTCAGAGAGGGACCGCAGGGGAGTGGCCTGATTCCTGGGAGAGATTTCAGAGCTACATAGTAAGCGCCTGTCTCAAGAAGGAAAAAGAAAGAAAAATAGAAATGTGAAGCTAAGGCTGGAAGATCATGAGTTCCAATTGTCCTGAACTACACCGTAAGACTCTGCTTAAAAGGAGGAGGAAGAGGAGGAGGAGAATTAGGAAAGGAGAGAGAGGTAAGGAAAACAGTGTCTTTTAGTTGTTTAAATTTTAATAACAGGCACTTCCAGGAATGCACTCTACATTTGTTACCATCACATTCCCCAGACAGATTGTACTTCCAAGCGTATTCCATTTTTAGTACAAATAACCGCTCCCACTGACTTCCTAGGAATTGGGCGGATGCCAGCTGAGGGGAATGACTTTTTAAAGGAAGTTCCTATCATACTCTTTTACAGTTTAATTTGCATAGATGACAGTTTGGTCTTTCTTGGAAAACAGTATTCAGATTCCACGGACTGACACTGCAGCATTACTCAGTAAGGACTACTGATCAGAAATGAGAATAGGAATCTGACATATCTGGAGAAATGGCTCAGTGGTTAAGGGCACTGGCTACTCTTCTAGAGAATCTGGGTTCAGTTCCCAGCACCCACATGATGGCTCACAATGGCTATAACTCCAATTCCAGGGGATCTGATGCCTTCATCATTCCCCTGTGGGCAAAAGGGACACGGGTGAGGGTGATGCACAAACACATATGCAGGCACAATACCAGGCACACAAAATAGATTTAAGGAAAAGATGTAAGGCATGGCAGTGCACGCCTTTAATCCCAACACTCAGGAGGCAGAGGCAGGAAGATCTCTGAGTTCAGGCCAACCAGGATAACCAGGTCTCTGTAGAGAGATCCTGTCTCCAAAAGAATAAGCAAACAAGCAAGAAAAGAAAAGAATAGCAATCCTGTATTAAATGATAGGATTTATATTCTTTATAGATCAAACTATATAGTTTTTAACTTCATAAAATTGAAAGCTTGGTATTAATAATATTAGGATGCTGTGGCCGGCGTGGGAGGAAGAAAGAGCAGATGCTGGAGAAATGGCAGGCACGTGGATAGAAAGGCTGGTTTAGGAGGGTTGTGTGCATTCTGTGGAATGACACCAACCTCTGGGACCTTACAGTGTTTGTTAGGTACAGCACAGAGAACATACAGGAAGAGAAAGCTGGAGCCGCTGGATTTTACACACACTGGTAACAGACACACTGTCAATTTTCCTCTCAAACTAGAGACAGTCTTTGCCATCTGTGGTAGTTTAAATGTAACTGGACCCCATAAGCTCATTGGGAATGGCACTATTAGGAGGAGTGTCTTTTTGAGTAGGTGCAGCCTTGTTGGAGGAAATATGTCACTGTGGAGGCAGGTTTTGAAGTCTCATATATGCTCAAGCCATGCCTAGTGTCTCAGTTCACTTCCTGTTGCCTGAAGATCAAGATGTATTAACTCTCAGCTCCTTCTGCAGCACCATGTCTGTCTGCTGCCACCATGTCCCACCATGATGGTAACAGACTAAATCTCTGAACTGTAAAGCTCACCCTGGGGGAGGCTTTATTACTCCCGTGGGTCTAGGATACAGGTTCTTGCCGTGCCCTGACTATACGTATTCATTGGAGGTCTCCTCCACTCCTTACACAGTCCCTCAAGGTCCCTACATTACAATTTTACCATAATTAGGCAAAGGTAAAACAGAATCTATAAAAATGTAAGACAGGTTTAAAAAAAGGAACATCGCAAATCATTGGGAGCAGGACAGGTTCACAATAGTCTATGGTGTTGGGGTAACTCACAATTTGTAGTTATGCGGAGGCAAGAAGATTGTTCAAAGGTGTCTGCAGCCATTGGAGTTCCCTAGAGAGATGGCATGCAGACTCGGGCCATTCAGTACCCAAATTCACTGTTGAGGTCACTCCTGCACTTGAGCACAATGCACCCATGTCCTTGAACACATAGCTCATTCTCCTGATGGTGAGTGAGTGGAGCGGCCAGAGAATCCCTCCTGTTGATTTTCTCTTGAACCAAATAACATTTACTGATGCTACTTAAGGAAATGGTTGAAGCCCAGACCACACTTTATGTCCTCAAACTAATTCCAGGTGTTTAATGGGTTAATAAAAGTACATCTAAACAAGGATTGCTAGAACAAGGCAGAATTAACACATATCTCTGGATGATGAAATGCTTTCCAGATAAACCGAAATAAAACAGTTTACTAGATACATATTTTGCACCTTCATTAACCCAAACAGGAAGACAAAGATTAGACAAAGTATTTTCATCTAAAATGATAAAGGATTGAACGCCATTATTACTTTAAAAAATTAGCTGAACATAGTGGCATAGACCATTAATCCCAGCACTCAGGAGACATTTCAGGCAGTTGAATCTCTGGGTCAGAACCAGTCTAGTCTACAGAGTGAGTTCCGGGGCAGCCAAAGCTGCACAGAGAAACCTTGTCTTGAAAAACAAAAATAGTAATAAATAACAATAACAATAATGATGTTTAGAGAATATAGAGATGGCAGCATTCAAGAGCACTTCCTCTCTTTCCAAGTCCTAAACTGGTGCCTGGTACTGAAAACCATCTGTAACCCCAGCTCCAGGGGATCCGGCACCCTCTTTTTGCTTCTGTAGGCACCTGCTCTCACACATAAAATAAATAAAAAAATGAATGAATGAATGAATGGATGGATGGATGGATGGATGAATAAATAAATAAATAAAGTTTTTAAAAATTGTTATGGGGTTAGAAAGAGCACTGGTTGCTCTTTCGGAGGACCCAGTTTCGATCCCCGGGCACCCATATGCCAACTCACTAACTCTCTAACTCCAGTTCCTGGGCATATAACACCCTCTTGACCTCCTCAGGCACATGGTGCAGGCGAAGCACTCATATCATAAAATAAATCCAAAACAATTTTTTAAAGAATTAGGAACGCAATGCAACTGGTCACGTGTCTACTCTCCGAAGATAGTAGCAGTGGATGCATGCTTGCAGCTCAGCTTGCTTTCTACACGTCCACAGTGTGGGACACCCATGGTTAGGATGAGCCTTTCCAGATCAGTTAATGTAATCAAGACACTCCCCCTTCTGGCCCTTCTCCCAGGGGATTGGGGATTTTGTCCCTATTCTCAGATGCTTGCTTTAGGAACTTGGGACCCAATAGTGAACTTCAGATATGACACTAATTCATGAGCTAAAACAGGAATTCAGCCCTACAGCCACAAGCAACTCAACTGGTCTGTAACCTTCCAATGTCAAGGCAACTGGTCAGGGGCGGGGAGGGGGGGGTGTCCGAGCCTGTAATCCCACACAGGGAAGGTGGAAGCAAAAAGATCAGGAGTTCTAGGTTACCCTTAGCTAGACAGCAAATCCATAGCCAGCCTGGGCTACTTGAGACTCTTGTCTCAAAAACCAAAAGGCAAACAAAGCATCAAGATCCTGAACACTGGAAAAGACACTTGAGAAATTGTTTCAGCCGAGGAGACCAAAGAGTCAGGGCAACACATCTTAGAACTGGGGCACCTCTTTACTAAAGGGTGTTACATAATGAGCATTCCGACCACAAACAAGGAAACAGGAGAAGGGGTTTCAAGAGAGCTGCTCCTGCTCCAAGTCCCGACCTCAGAACGCACTGACCAACGCAATCGTCTATGTGTAACCAGCAACACCCTAAGAACAGGCAGCCTGCACCTAAGTCCTCGTCAACAAGTGAAACCTCCGGCAAGCAAAATCTCAGACAAGGGACGCTCCCTCAGAAGAACCAACCCTAAAAACGCAGGCTCCAGGCAGCTCACAAGATGCTGGTCTCCAGCACATCTCGGACAAAAGCACACATTCTAGAAACCCTTCGGTGACCCCGTTTGCTGCTCGCACCTCCTGCGTTTGGCTTGGCTCTGCACTTGGTGACTGGTTAGTGTCTGGCATACTGGTTGACCTGGCTAAACACAACTTGCCTCCATCAGTCTCAAGGAACACCAGCTGTAGCGCCAGTGCCCAATCACTGTTCTTCCCACCAGTGGGTGTGGACGCTGTGGCTTACTGTGCACTGAGCAATCAGATTTGTGACACTTTTAACCAATATTTGTGAGTGAACTCTGCCTCCCGAGATGGATGGCATCACTTAGAGCTAGACTGTTAGGTTGTTAGATTTTTGCTGTGAATTGTGACCCCCCCCCCTTATGTGTCAACAATAAAACTGCAGATTTGAAAAAGACGCCTTACTGCCTCTGTGACAAACAAATTATGTCCAAGACAGAGAAAATGCTAATAATAAATGGCATTCATTAATGGCATGCTAATACTTTTTTTTTAATGTGTGTGCATGTATGCCAACTGTGTGCAGGTACCCACAGAGGCCAGAAAACCACTTTGGATCCTCTGGAGATGTGATGACATGTGATTGTGAGCCATCTGACATGGGTGCCAGGACTGAATGTCTGCGGGAGCAGCAAGCACTCAACCCCTTCTTTAGCACAGAAGGACCTTGCTTATTTTTTGCTTTGTTTTGTTTTAAATTTATTTACCTTTATTTTATGTGCCCTGGTGTTTGGCCTGCACATAAGTCTGTATGAGAGTGTCAGATCTTGGAGTTACAGACAGTTGTTAGCTGCCATGGGGGTACTGGGATTTGAACCCATGTCCTTTGGGAAAGGAATCAGTGCCTTGAAGAGCCTAGCCATCTTTCCAGCCCCAAGACCTTGTTTTGATGGTTATAATACATTACAAATGAGAGTGTTCTGTTGTTGTTTTATGTTGAGATAAAGGTTTACTGGGTTCAACTCAAACCTTCAATCTTCCTGACTTGGTTTCTCAGGCTCTAGGATTACAGATGTGCATCACAATACACAGCTAATTGTTTGTTTTTTTAAATACAATTATTCCGGTCCTAGTGTGATGGAACACACCCTTAATCCGAGCACTTGGGAGGCAGAGGCAGGCAGATCTCTGTGAGTTGGAGGTCTACAGAGTGAGTTCCAGGACAGCCAGACTACATAGAGGGTCACTGTCTCAAAAACAAAACAAAAAGATAATTATCCCAACATAAGAGGCATCAATGCCCTTAAAGAAAGTTTGGCAAAGAATCAAGAATATTAAACTTGCAGAATGATTAGTTTACAATCAAATATAATTAATCACAACGCAGAAATTAAGGGCTGGAGAGATGAATCAGAAGTTAAGGGTACTCCATGCTCTTATAGAGGATCTGGATTTTGCTCCCAGAATCCACATGGCAGTTCAAACTGCTTCAGAGGTCCCAAAACCCTGTCTTGGCCTCCATGGGTCTCAGGTGTGCACATGGTATACATATACACAGCTAAAGCTGTCATATACACAAAATAAGAATAAATAAATCTAAGTTGGAGAAATGGTTCAGTGATAAAGTATCCAGATTCAATTCCAGCACGCCTGTGGTGGTTCACAACTGTGTACAACTCCAGTCTCAAGGAATTCTGACAGAGTGCCTCAGTTGTACAACAGGGTTCCTATAAGGAGACCTTTACTCAGCCAGGTTGTGATAGGTCACTTCAGAAAGGAATGTCTGTTGGGAGGCCTATCTCCCAGGATGCTCTGTCTCACCTTGGATAAATAATTTCAGGAAAGAGAAACTGGGCGCAGACACAGCTCCCCCATGGCTGCAACAATTTCCTCATTCACAAGTCCATCACATAGCTCCTATAAAAGGTGGCAGTCAGCTTTTTCCCTTGATAAACTCCCTCAACTTCCCAAAGGAGAGAGGCTGCCCCTTGCTGTGTGCCAGATCCCTCAGTTTCTGGAGTGAGAGAGGCTGTTCTTCCCTGTGTGTGCTTACAAACATGGTTCCATCTGTGGAGGGTCAGACTGCTCTCTTTCTGCCTCTGTCCCTTTACATTGTCTCAGAAACCTAAATTTGGTGCTGAAACCTGGGAAGGAGGCCCAGGCCCTGTGCACAGACCTCCCTGGTTCTCATCCACACACCAGACTCGAACAGCCACCCATCTTTCTCAGGAAGTCAGCCATTTCTTTGACTCTCTGACTCTGCCTCCTTCTCCCCACTCTCTCCTCTCTGTTCCATTCTGATACAGTCCAAAATCTACATGTGAGTTCCTCTTCCATGTACCCAACAGAGCCAAAAACATTGGGGCAAAGTAACTGGTACTTAAATGGGAGGCACCCTGCCAGGTCTCAAGGACTCTGGGAACTCTGCCCCCATCTCAATGAGCGACTTACTCAGTGGGAACGTTTGAAGGCCCACTAACCCAGGAGATGTGCAAGCCTGGAGATGCCCTTCCTACTTTCCAGGACTGTTCGATCAATTTAAAACCCAAGGGATGCCTCCAGTGGCTGGATTTGACCCATTTTTACCTTGGTTCCACGCCTGCCATGGGTTCCATATGGTCGGTCTGTGGTCTAATCTGAAGAGGCTCCCATTCGGAAGACCTCAGACCAGCCCAATCTGGCCTCAGTACACATTGGAAAATGGCCACAGCAGGCTTGAATTGGAAAATTTCAATTTTAATATTTAAACTTTCTAAGACAGAATGGAGACTGGTCCAAGGCCCCTCTTCCACATAGCTCCCAATTCATCTTAACCCTTCCCATCCCTACCATGAAACTGTGCCCAAAGCTGGAAAGCCTGAGATAGAACAGTCTTTCTGTTCTTTGGTCTCCTTAATCCAGATTCTACACCCTCTCCTGGCCTCTTCAGGCACCAGGTATACACATGGTATACATACACACACACACACACACACACACACATACACACATACACACACACATACACACACATACACACATACACACACATAAAATGAAAAAAAATAAGAATAAACCTTTTTTTACAAGTTAAAAATAAAACCTGGAAAATGGATTGCATAGAATCAAAGAAGCATAAATTTGTCAGATTAATTTAGAGAATCTCTCTCAAGACCAGTTGGCACAATATCTAGAGATTACTTACCTTTTCCCAGGCACAGAATAGCCTGATTGCTACCTAGTCACGGAGTACTTGAAATGTGGCTAATTCAAATTGAGACATAAAACCCCACCCACCTCAGACTGTGAGGACTTTGTATAAAAAGTAAATTTTGGTAATCAATTTTTGCATTGCTTACATGTTAATATTATAAAATTTGAATTTGTTGAGCTATATAAAATATACTGTTAAATTAATTGTTCCCCCTTTTTAACACGACTTGCTAGAAAATGTTAAGTATACATGTGACTTGAATTCTGGACAGAGGTGCATGTCCATGAGAGAGAGAGCTGATGTAGAACACAGATCAAGTAAACTATTGCAGTCAGAACGAACAGCCTCCCCCACAAGTGAGTACGTCAACACCGGTGTAGACTCCAGTAAGCTAACACCGCAGTCTGCAGATCTCATCACCAGTGGATGGGCATTGCAGTCACACAGTGAAGTGCAAAACAAGCAATCAGACTTCCCTGAAGTGAGCAAATCGAAGTGTTGGCATCCTGTCAGCCTCCTGGATGCAAGCTGTCAGCTCAAGCCTTTCCCTGCCGGCTGATTCCCTCCTGGCTCAAAAGCTTGGTTCAGACTTTGTTCTTCAAAGGCTAGAGTTATGAATTATTCACCTTTGCTGTCTACTGCATAGATGCCGTAAGCAAAGGTATTCATGTTCATTACATCTGATGCCTTTAATGGTGGCTGCACGTGTATTTGCCTCCAAAGGGATTTGTGCATAATTCTTGATTGCTGTTTATCGGTTAATCACAAATGACTTGTAAAGATTAAACACACAAAGACCAAAAGGAAAGCAAATTATCCAATTGTATAAAGTGAAAACAGCGGATAACATCTGACGTGACAGCTTGTCAGCTGCAACCGTATGATGTACATTCTGATAACAAGAATAAAGTCCTACAGACAGACTGCCACAAAAAAACAAAAACCAGATGAGACCAAATGAAAAGCAGGACAAGTGTGACGCTTCGACCTGTGACACAGGCAGGTCGGTAGTATCGCCCTCAGTATGCTACCATCTGAGAAAATAACTTTGCTATCAAGTTTATCTGCTAACAATTGTTTTTTAATAGCAAGACGAAACCAAAACAGTGCTAAACTTAAAATTCCTCAAGATAAAAAGGGGAAAAAAAACCTTCTTAAATACTTACTATTTGAGCCTAATCATGGTGGCACACACCTTTAAACCCAACCCAAGGGAAGCAGAGGCAGGTGAATCTCATGTGTTCCAGGCCAGTCTGGGTTAGTAAAATTCGGTCTCAAATAAAGAAGAGACTGAAAAGATGGCCCAGAGGTTAAAATCACTGGCTACTCTTACAGAGGATCCATGTTCAATTCCTAGCACCCACACGGTGTAACTTGAGTTCCAGGAGAAGCAACACCCTCTTCTGGCCTCTCTGGACACTAGGAAGGCACCTGGAACAAACATACATCCAAGCAAAATACACAGACACATAACTTTTTTAATCATGAAAAAAATTACTAAGCCAAAAAGGAAAAAAATATTTTTTTGAGACATGCTATAACTCAGAAAGCTTTGGCTTCATCTTCATAAAATAGCATTAGTTAGAAGCTGTATAAACTTGGAGTGTTTATAAACAGCCAAACTGACTACACCACTCCCCTGCCATAGGCACACTGGAATCCAGGACAGTCCACAGAAACCTAACCTAAGAAAAAGATATACTAGACAACGTTTATTACCAAACACCAAAAAGATGACAGAGGTCTGTTCCGGCTTTTGAATCCTGTTCACCAAGAGCAGAATTTCATCTGCTGTGCCCCTAAAATAGCACCTTGAAACCTGGGTTATTTAAAAAAAAAATTAGTGTAGTGAGATTCAGGCATCATTTAGGGAAGCCTTAGTAGCTCCTGAATATCAAGACAGCCTATGGGGCTTGGCCAAAATAGATTGAGAACACCTGCATGAGACAGCTCCACTCTCCAAGAGTTATCTTAAAGCTCAATTTATATCATGAGTGTTCACATACCCCTCAATTAATATTAATCCTGTATATGACATATTACAAATAAATATTTATACAATCTCTGGAGCCCGCATTGGGCGCCATTTGTAGTATGAAGTTTTTTTTTTTGGCCCGGACTAACTCTATGGTTTGGACTTGTCTGTAGGTGCTGTTTAGAACCTTTAAAAACGACTCAGATGTTTACATTAATTATATGTTGCTTGACTTTTATGGCTTAGGCATATTGTTAGTTAGCTTTTGTATTTTAATTTAACTTATTTCTATTACTTTGTCGTGTCACATGGCCTATGGCTTGTGTTACATTTACATGTTGATTTTTGGGCAGCTGGATGGTTTCTTTTAACTTTGCCCCTTTTTAAAAATCTATTTTCCAATCTCCCTGCTTACTTCTAAGATGCCTGCCGTAGGCCAAGACAGTTCCTTTATTAATAATGAATATTACAGCATATAGAAAGATATCTCACATCACACGAGATAAAGAAATATAAGCTATAAGTGCAGACCATACATGTAGATTTTGGAACAAGTTTTTCCATCCCAGTGACTGCCCATCCTCCCCTCTGCTGGCAGGCACCCCACCATGGGTCATCTCTACTCTTCCAATATTGAGTTTTTGTAGAAAGAAAACAGACTTTAAAAACCTTGCAGCAGTAAGAATTTGCTGGCACTGGTAATGTATTTCCTTAATCTCAGAACTCAGGAAGCAGAGGCAGGCAGGTCTCTGAGTTTGGGGCCAACCTGGTCTACAGAGTGAGTTCCAGGGCAGCCAGGGCTACACGGAGAAACCCTGTCTCAAACCCTTTCCCCCTACACACCAAAAAAATCCCTTCTTGCTTTTAAATTTTGTTTTCGATTGGTAAACTCATGAAAGGACTATATCATTTTCTTGCCTTCGTTCCCCTCTTTTAAACAACTAAAAAATTCTTTAAAATATTTCATCTTTTTTTTTTTTTTTTTTTTTTTTTTTTTTTTTTTTTTTTAAGGAAGACGTTGAGTACAATCTACGGCCCAGAAAGCAAACATTCGATTTGGCTCACACTGTGGGAAGGGGGTTCGGAAAATACAGGAAAACACGTCGCTTTGGCCAGATCAATCTATACCGCACCAGTAAAGGGAGGGCATCTGCTCATTTGTTTTCTAGGTTTTTTTTTTTTTTTTTTTTTTTTGGATGGTATGGCTTAAATACAAAACTTGGGGGGGCAGGATATGTTTTTGTCAATTGAAAACTAGAAAGGCAAATGATTCTTTACTAACAGAAGAGTCACTAAAATCGCCTCATATTTTGCAATTGTTAACTAAGTTATAACGTTGCTGTTTCTGATTCCTGGCTAACTAGGACTGGGCTATACTTTTCAGCGCTAGGTTTTGGAATGATTCCGTGTTTGAAATCAGGAATCGTAAACCCAACAAGAAACGAACGACAACAAAGAACCACCTCGGAGATCCGCGGGACCCACGACGCGGACGCCGTGCTTCCGGCGCGACTCCGCATGCGCAGCCCGGTCCGGGGGGCGGAACTGAGGTCGTGTCACATGACTAGCCTGCGGAGTTCGTGGCCCAATCGAGCTTAGGACGGCGCCCTCGTGACAGGATCTGGGGTCGGGTCCGTCCCTCCTCTCCCGTTAGTCCCTGGGACAATCCTGCGATTTAGAGCCTGGGCCCGGCAGGTGCATCCGTCCGGGGCGCGCTGACGTCACCAGCGCCTTTGCTAGCTCTCTAACCAGTGCTCGGCTGGCAGACCGGTCCGCGGGAGATCCCAGATCCACTGCAAGGCGCTCCCCGGGATCCGCGTGTCTGCGGCAGAGGACTGACGCGCAAGAGCATTTAGATAAATGTCAGCACCTGTTCAAGCCTATCAAGCCCCGTTGGGGGCACTAGGCTGGTTCGCCCGGAAGATCTTACAGGAGTCTTCTTAAAGGTTGGCGTCTATAGCGCAGTTCATACTGAGAGCTGCAGCCCGGGAACCCGCCACACTCCCATATGCAAGGCTTTGTTAAATAATATCAATACTGGTCTTGGTGACAAACACTTTTAATCCCAGTATTTGGGAGACAGGGACAGGAGCTCTGGGAGTTCGAGGCCAGCCTGGTCTACAGAGGAAGTTTTAGCCAAGGCTGTTACACAGAGAAACCCTGTATCGAAAAAACAAAATAATAATAGACAAATTACCAAATATGAATTTTTTAAAAAGCCTTCATTGTTAATACTATCCAGACTTTACTAATCTACAAATAATTCTCAGCGCAGCAAAGATGGGTTTACTCAATACTCTCAGGGAAAAGGGAGGCGAGTGGGCAGGGTGAAGCAACTAAAAGCTTTACCTGTTTCCTGGGTAAGTAACCACAGCATTCTGAGTGAAGAACTATTTGAAGCCAGCCTAGGCTAGACTGAGATCCTGCCTCACAAAACCAAAAGCTTTTACAGCAGCTTCACCTGCAGGTCCTTAGAGTTGTTTTTGTTTAAAAAAAAAAAAAAAACCGTGAGACTTCATGTTTTCAAGTGTGAATCTTGTAAAAGCCAACATCGTTGATGTCAAAAGACTGTACGTTTGTCTTTTTCTCTGGATGGAGGACACTCAACAGCCTGTTTGAGCTAAGTGGCTGTGGAGTGGGCCTACCCAGGTCAAAGTCACAGGCAACTCAGAGAGCTGAGATCATGGCTGGCTGCTCTGACAGTCTAAGTATTTAATAGAACAATTGGAGTAAACAAGCAACGTTTTAGCTACAACAGTAGGTCTTCACCAGAGCTGAGAGCCTGTTTGGTGGCCTATGTCAAGATGTGGCCAATGTTTCTCTAAAGTAGCCAGGTCCAAATGATGCTCCCACAAAAAAACCCAAAACCAAACAAACAAGACCTTGAAATAATACCTACTTTTGAGTCTTCTTAATCAGAAAAAACTTCTACAAAGTTCAAGTATTTTAGGAGCCAAGGCAGGTAAGTGCTTCCCTTGCAAAGGACCAGGTCAGTTAAGCAGCTCACACAGCCTGTAAGACCAGTTCCAAGGGATCTGAAGGCTCATAAAATTAAATATCAATAAACAAATCTTTCAAGTATTTCACCAGGGCTGGGTATGAAAGGGTAAACCTTACTGAATGAAGTACACGGGAGGCAGAAACAAGTGGTCCATGAGTTCCAGACCAGCCAGGGCTACAAAGTGAGAACCTGTCTATAAGTAATGTTGCCAGAATCTTGGTCATTTTAAAGATTCTCCTGAGATAAAAGCCTGCCCTTGCAATTTCCATTTTGTGATGAGATCTGTTTCAAGTTAGGCCAGCCAATCACAGAACACATTCAAGGTTCCCAGGTCTCGAGCTGATTAGAATGTGTGAAAAGGCAGGCAGAAGTAGGATGCTATTTAGGGACAGCTGCAGAATATCATATCGCCGAATCTATCACTGGAAACAGAAATCTCCAGCAACTAGATAGAAATGTAATTCAAAGCCTCTCAGGGAATAAATAGTACTTAAGAATGTTTTTAGCAAGGCATTTTAACACCAACCACAGGGCCTCACTGTGTAGCCCTGGCTGTCCTGGAACTCTGTATTATCAGGCTGGCTGTGATTAATGTGCCACCACTTTTTGGGGGGTGGTTTCCCAACACAAGGAAGGCAGAGCTTGATCTACAGGACATCTGGTCCTACACAGAAAACCTGTTTTGAAAAACAAAGAGAATGTTTTTTGGCCAGGCAGTGGTGGCACAAACCTTTAATTCCAGCACTGGAGGCAACTGGAGCATCTCGGAGTTCAAGGCCAGCCTGATCTACAAAGTGAGTTCCAGGACAGCCAGAGCTGTTTAAAAAAAAAAGTTTGGAATCACAACTCACCAAATTGACTCATAATTTAATAATTTTACCCAAAATTTCTACACGTCTATCACTTTCCATAAAGGAAGCAGTGTTTGTTTTTAGACAGTCTCTTCTGGAACCCAGGCTGGCCTTGAACCGTGGCCAACTCTCCAGCTTCAGTCTTCTAAATGCTGGGATTACACGCATGAGATACACATCAAGTTGTTAATGTCTTAAAGGCATTAAGACAAAGCCAACATTCATAGTGGCAATGGTGCCTCCCAAAATCTAAGAATTTGGAGGCAGAAACTGACACACCTGAGTTCAAGGCTAGCCTGGTCTACTTAAGGAGTTCCTGGCTGGCCTCCACACACAGTGGCACTGTCCTCTCCCCTCAAAAAAATGAGGAAACCACAAATTTCAGTCACCTGTAGTTAAAAATACTTGTTATTTTATTTCTCCAGAAGCAGAATTCATTAAAATTTTCTCAGTATGTAACCATAATCATGAAAACATTACTTAACATTGTATTTATATTTAACTTGACAAAATATATTCCAGAATTGTTCACAACTAGGAGAAACCCAAAACGAGGGGGGGGGGCGCTCACACACACATTAGAAAAAAACTATGTATAAACTCTGGGCTTAACCTGCAACTTGAAAAGTAAATTTCAGCCAATCCTGAATTTTTTATTTATTTATTTTTCTTTTTGGCTTCTGGAGAGATTAATGAGGAAAATGAGTTTTTTGTTTTGATTTTCAACACAGGGTTTCTCTGCATAGCCATGGCTATCCTGAAACTCTGTAGACCAGGCTAGCCTCAAACTTAGGGATCTTGCTGACTCTGCAGGGATTAAAGACTTGTGCTACCCCCCCCACGGAGTTTTCTGATGCCTGATGTCACAACTAAGTCTGAGTAACTTTCAAGTCACTTCTGTTTCTAAAGACCTTTGAAACAGTCCATGGTGAAGAGTGGACAAACACTGAAGCTAGTCTTTAGTAACAACTTTTCAATTTATTCAAAGCAATTCAGTTTCAAAACTTAAGTTACAGCAGTCAGAAAAAACCCGAAAATCAGGAACACACAATCAGTACTGCCTGTCCTTGTGTTTATTTAACACTGTGGTGGCTTTATTCAAAATACAGTTACATGAAAGTATTAACTTCAAAGTCTCTAAGGACTTTACATACTTACTGTATACATACGCAGTACAGAAGTGTTAAAACAGAACCCAGAACTTCTACAGAATAGAAAGCCCACCCTTGCTTATTTGCATGAAAATACCACCCACAAAGCTAAATAAGTCTTAATAATTATCGGAGATCCTATTTGTTGTTTTTAAACCCAAGAACTCTAACTTTGATTGCACAATAGATGATTGATTTTTTAAAAAGTCAATATATAGATTTCCTTTTTAAAAATAAGCATTTATTTTGAACCTGGCATCGTGTGCCAAGAGAATTCTTAGGGACTAAAAGCAGATGTTCCAATTATTGAAATGAAGAAAATGTTAGTCCTTTGGACATCCCATTAGCTATTTCAATCAGATATGCAACTTCGTTAGCTTCTCTGCAATTAATTTTATACTTGTTATTTTAAGACACCACGTCAAACATCATAAATTTAAAAGCAAAAGTCCTATTATGAATAATTTCTGTGTCCCAGTAGAGGCAGAACTTATACTAACCTAAAAAAAAAAAAAAACTTTGATGTACAAAACAAAAGGAAAATAAAAATTAGTGGCCAAGATTTTAAAAGAAATTGCCTTGAACGTGGAGCCTCTGGGATAAAAAAAAAAAAAAAAAAAAAAAAAAAAAAAAAAAAAAAGGAGCCGTCTACTTATGTTTATTTAGTAGCCGTGAAGAAGCACATATGCTTACCCTAAATGTTTCTGTATTGTTAATAGACATCCACCTGAAATAAATCCCAATTTCAATATTGAGTTTTATACAGTCCTCCAACTGCCATTATATTCCATTCAAATGCTATATTTGATCACGCTTTTAAACTATAGGAAGAATAAGTAAAGGTTCCACTCAGAAATAAAATAAATACTTCACAGTGTTGGTATCCATATCACCTAGGAAAACAACTTAATAATTAGACTTGAACATACTAGTTACCAGCAGGTGATCAGTCTGGCATCTCAGAAAGGAGAATGCCGCCGCTTTAGCCTGACACAGCTTCATGTGTCTCCTCAAACTCCTAATGCTTGCTCATCACTGCATCTCAACAAGTACACCACCTCTTCCACTTCCCTTGTTTGAAACCTAGGCAGATGACCGAGTTTCCTGGGTATCCCCAAAAGCAAAGAGAGGAACAAAGCAATAGAAGGCGATGGCTGAGAATGCTGAGAGAATGCACACCTGAAACCCAGCAAGCTGCTGGCTTGCATAAATCAGGCTCTGTAAGAGCCTTGAACTGTATCACTGAACCGAGCCCCAAGTCCTCGGCCTATGCTGCTGAAGAACATCCTCTCACTCTGCTTCTACTTTCCAAATTGTGACAGGAAAGTCCTCAGATCCATCCCAGCCTCCAAAACTGCCTTCAAGCTATTGATATCTGGGTCACCTCTAAAGAAAAATCAGCTTTATCGTTCAAGAGACTATTGCCGTTTCATATTACAGCTGAGTGTAATTTGTTAATTCATAAATAACTTTAAAACATTATGAATGAAATGCACCAAACTACACCTGCGTAAAAGGAAGCATGTTTTAATTATGGGCTAAATACAACACTAGAGAATTTCACAATGGGAAGGTGAATGAAAATTCTTTTCTAGGTACATTATGATTAACAGACTAGCAAATCTTAATCAGAATGATAAGGCCAAAATAGTAAAAGCACACTTCTCCTATAAAAAGTTACATGTCTCCTACAGGGACAGCTATCATACATGAAGAAACAAAGACATATGGTCACTCCACCGCACGCCCAGGAGTGTCAGGCATCCTCATCTTGGAGAGACCTAGTCCTCATCTTCCTCTCCATCATCTTCAGCATCTCGCTTCCTTTTTTCACCCCGAAGACCCTCTTCCTCTAAAATGGAAGTGTGTAAGATATTTAACTTTAACAAATAAATCTGTTAAGTTACAAGGCTTTTAATCTCATTTTTAAAAAATAGCAAGAAAAAAGTTGATTGCTTCATTCTGAAATTTCTCCCAATTTCAGAGAATTAGCAACTTGAGAGAACCTGACAAACCTCATGGACAAGCCACAACACACAGGTCAAGAAACTAAGCGCTTGACACCAATGTGATTCTTAATGTAAACATTCTGAAGGACTAAGTAAAGAGAAAACTGGAGGGTCATCTGGGTCCAGCCATTTTCCTCTTTCGACTGAGGCTCCATGCTCTGCAAAATGAGATTCCTGAGTGCAATGAAGTAAACAAGCTTTTACTTCTTTCTGGTTTTATTTTGTTCTGTTCATCTGTGTATCCTTGGCTATCCTCACACTGAGATCCGCCTGCCTCTGCCTCCTGGCAGCTGGGACTATGGGAGTGCATGCCTAGCTTTCATTTCTGTTGTTTTAAGTACCAGTTACAAGTTGACTGTTTTATCCTGGTGGAATTAATGTACAATTTCAAAACAGTTCTCTACTTCTCAAGGCATGCCATGATAAACAATAAGAATCAAAGGAACCAAGGGTAATCCTCATTACACTCAGTCCTCAACAACCCATCCCACTTATCGGAACTGCTTAAGGCTGATACAACTTACCCTCTTCTTCCTCTTCCTCCCCTTCATCAACATAATCATCATCATCTTCTTCATCCTTCAAATTCAAATATTCAGTGTGAGAACAAATGAACCATGACTCAGAATTTTAGTTTAACAAATCCCAACAAGAGTAAAGAAATTACAGCTGAGCTGTGTCCTGGAAAGGACAGTTTCTGTCTGCTTTGCCTTTGAACCTAACTAAGCATCTAGATTTTTATAAATATAGCTTATGCTTTACATTAACACTGTTCAAGAGAACTTTCTCCAACAATGCAAATGCTCTCTGTGCCATGCTGTGCAGTCCCAAAACCAAGGGCTAGTGAGCACTGGAAACAGAATAGCACAATGTAGGAGATACGTTTGAGTTGTTTATTTTAATTACTTATTTTCTTGAGACAGCATCTCATGATGCAGCTTTAATTTGTGACCATTCTGGTTGCAGCTCTCAAGGATTACAGGCACATACAACTCGGTCCAGCTTACTTTTAAATAGCTATGTCTGCCTCACATAACAGAAACGGGTCTTTACTATTTTAAAAATAAGCTACTCTACAGATTGAAGATGATGATCTGAACCCTAACACCAAAAATGGTTCCTTATATTATAATACCAGGCACTGTGGAGCATGCCTTTAAGGCAGAGGCAGGAGGATCTCTGAGTTTGAAGATAGCTTGGTCCACAGAGTCAGTTCCATGTCAACCTGAGATTATAGATAGCATGACCGTCATCACTCTGTACATATACACTTATGCTTACACACACATGGTCATGTATGTGTGGGTACATATGTATGCACATGGGTATTATGAAGCCAGAGGATAAGGCCTGGTTTGTTCCATTTTTTGTGATGTTATTGGCCTAGACCTATAGAGTGGCCCAGATTCCCCTATCTCCATTTTTCCCAGGCTGGTATTACAATCACATACCACCGCACACGGCCTTTTTGTTTTGGTTTGTAGAAACATGGTTTCTCTGTGTGGCACTGGCTGCAATTAAAGGAATGCACCACCATCTATTTTTTTTAAACGGATTCTTGGGATTGAACTAAGGTCCTTGTACTTGCTCAGTCACCACTGGCTCCTTCTCTCCTTTTTAAAATAACTCAGGCCTCCAGCTGGGCTCTCTCTTCTAATTTTTCCACTGTCTCTTTTACTGTCAGCTGCTCTGTTCATTTTATTCTGACACAGATGCAGGATGGTTCATCAGAAGATTTCCATCATGTCTAGTCTGACTGCTGTACTCAGCTCAATCTCTCATCTCCCACCACACAAGTTTACTGCTCCTGAGTATCCTTGCAGAAACAAGATCCCTGGGGCTGCCTAGCCTGCCAGTCTTACTAAGTTCCAAGGTGAGCACAGAATCTAAGTAGTGAAAATTTACTGGTTAAAAGGGATTGCTGGGCTGGATGGTGGTTGTACACCTTTACCCAGTACCTGCAGAGGCAGGTGGATCTCTCTAGGTCTTTGAGCTCAAGACTGTCCAGTATACACAGTGAATTCTAGGACTGTCAGGGCTACATAGAGACCCTATCCTCCCCCCCCCCCCCCAAAAGAACCAGAGATTGGATCCCTGTAGTCCTGATCTACCTACTGGCAAGATGAGAGATGGCAGGGAGAATACTTTCATGTTTGTGGGCCAGCAAGCCCAGCAAACACAGGAATAAACAGACTGTCTCACACAGAAACTAAGGACTGATACCTAAAGCTGTCCTCTGACCTCATCTATGTCAAGGCTCATACTCACTCATTATGAACACTCATGAAGACAGGAACATACATAAAACCCACAAGAAAAGAAGGAAGGAAGGGAGGAAGGAAGAGAGGAAGGAAGGGAGGGAGGGAGGGAGGGAGAGAGGAAGGGAGGGAGGGAGGGAGGGAGGGAGGGAGGGAGGGAGGGAGGGAGGGAGGGAGGAAGGAAGGAAGGAAGGAAGGAAGGAAGGAAGGAAGGAAGGAAGGAAGGAAGGAAGGCCAGAAGACAGACAGACAGGCGGACGGGCTGGAGACATGGCTTAAAGTTAAAAAGCACTGGCTGCTCTTCCAGAGGTTCTGAGTTCAATTCTCAGCACCATCTGGTTGCTGACAACTATGAGAACTGGTGCCCTCTTCTGGCGTGCAGGCAGAGCACTGCGTACATAATATATGAATCTTTTAAAAATAAAGTCAGAAAAGGCAGTGAGACAGTTTCATGAGTCACAGGCTAGCTCAGCTACACAGCAGAGAATAAGCCTGAACACACAGATGAAGTAGTTCTGAAGACCAGGCTGGCCACAGAGATCCACCTGCCTCTGCCTCCTGAGCGCTGTGGCGTGCACCACCATCCCAGGAGTCCGAGCCTCTTACCCCTCCTGACTTCATTTCCAGACCCCGTCCTTAAGCTGTCAGCTAAAACACTGCACATTGTCACCTCCCAGGGAACCCCCTCCTACAAGAGCAAAGAAGACAGATGGGGTCATGATAAAACCTACGAGACTCTGTTCTCTTAAGTTAGAGGAAATAAAAACAGGGAAGGAAGTACGGGGAGAGACAGAAAAGAGGAGAGAAGGAAGAGCAGGAGATGCGAAGACAGGTCATTATAATTTCAGAAAAGCACTTGACAGATTAGCCACATGATTGAATTTTAGAAAAGTACAGATATAAAGCACTATCTATCTGAATTTTGTTTAAAAAAATGTAATTGGTCTGATGTTTTAAGTCATTTTAAAGCCATCTTTTAATATATCTCAATAAAGCTTCATCGTTACCAGAAAGCCACTCGCTGCTGTGATGACGACCTTTGCCTTGTTAGTGGGAACTATTTCCTGACTGATATCTGAACAGTATAAGGGCATACTTCCCAATATTCCTAAAGGAGAAAGTCCTTTATACATATTAATTCCTTGCCACCAAAATAGGAAGAAATAGAAGGCTCAAATAAAAAACAGCTAACCAGGAATCTAGGGAATTATAGCAAGATTGGTAGAATGCTTGTCTACCATGCAATAGGCCCTTAGCTAGATCCCCAGCACCACATAAAACCACAGCTCAAGGCTTAATGGCCAAGAGGACCTAGAGGTTGTGCCCAGCACTTACACTGTGGTTCACAGATCTCTAATTCCAAGGAATCCTATGCCCCCTCTGGGTCTCTGTGGTCACCATCCACACAGGTGGTAGACATACGTGCAGGCAAAATATCCATCCACACACAATAAACTTTTAAGGAAAAAATAAAATGCACAATCAGATATGCCATTTACTTCTCACTTATTTTCAAGTACCAGGTCTGTGATGCTACCTGGCACCTAGCTCCTAAAAACACAAACTCTTGGGCTTGTTGGTTTGTTTGTTCTGAGACAAGGTTCTTCTGTGGCCTAGGCTACCCGAGGCACCAGATATCATATGCTATCATAAACTCCTGCAGTTGTACTGACTCACCCTCCCCAGAGAGCTGGGATTATGATGAGCTACCCCACACCTACCTAAACTAAGACTTCATTTTTGAACACCCAAACTATCCCATCCAGAATGAAAATGCTTCCTGGCCCTGCACTAACTTAATGCTGTGTGTATTTCAGAGATTGCTGATCTATACTTGGCCATGTCATTTTGAGTTAATATTCCCCAACATTCAGTAGAATAATACACCTAAATATAAGTCATCCAGAAGTTGGTTTTTTAAAAAAATAGCTTTTAAGGCAGAATGATAAATGTCCGTGTGATCCCAGCACTCAGGAGGCAGAGCTAAGATGATTACCACAAATTCAGTGCAGCATGGGATGCTTGGGTCTAAGGCCAGCCTGAGATGCAAGTAAAAAATACCCCAACACACACTTCAAAATGTAACTTAAATTACTTACTACTTATATTTAAAGGGGAAATCACTGACAGAGAAAATAAAAGGCCAAATACAAATAAAATAAACCAAACCAGAAAACTTTTCTCTTATCAAATAAACCACTTAAGAGGCACATTCAAGCTATTTGCTGGTGTAAGCTAAACAGGCTCTCCTTATAAATACTTAAGATGCTTAAATCAATTTTATTCTTCATTATTGTGTAGTATCTGACTTACAAGGCTCCAAAACAAGTCTAGGGCCTCATTTTTGTACATTCATTTCAAATTTAAAAATAATATCAGGAAAACAATAAGAACCATCCATCAGATACTGTCTACCTAACCACCATTACCTAGGTAAAACTACAGATGAGGATTTGGTCGCAAGAGGGACACATTCTAGTACACGAAGGGGGCAAGTAATGGCCATATCTGCACACAAGAAGGTGACTATGGAGACCATCCCTAAACTCAGGTGACATTTGAGGCCAGCCTGAGCTACAGTGAGTGCCAAGACAGCTGGGGCTACACATCGAAACCCTGTCTTGCCAAAAAAAAGAGAGGGGGGGGAGGAAGAGGGGGGAGAAGGAAGGGGGGGGAGGAGGAAGAGGAGGGGGGAGGAGGAAGAGGAGGGGGGAGGAGGAAGAGGAGGGGGAGGAGGAAGAGGGAGGAGGAAGGGGGGGAGGAGGAGGAAGAAAGCTACAAGCTGTGAGATAATAAAGCTAGAGATGATCGAAGGGAAGACATTCAGGTCTCTACAGTGTCTGTACCGTGCAAACCAGGAACTAGGTGATTTCTAGACAGGCTCAGAAACCCCAAGTGTTTCTACCGTTCCATGTCACTGAGGGCAGAACCAATTCGGAGGATTTTTCAGATAAAAAGCAACATGGCATGGCAGTCCTTGCGGACTAAGGTGAGATTCGGCTGGGTCTGCTCATCTCTGAGGCCCCAGCAAGAAAGAGGCAACTTGGCCTTTTTATCTTTTAGACGCTAATTAGAACCAACAAACCCTTTCTGATAATTCACGGTGCCATACTTCTCTGCCATGAGACTGCTTGTCCAACATGTGCCAGACCTCAATGCCAGCTTTAACATGTTGGTTTGTGGTTTGGTTTTTTAATTCTCGCTTCACTCTCCTCCGAACAGCCACTGAGACTCACAGCTTGCCTACCCTGGGAAGTTTAATAAACTGTCCTTGATCTTAAAAAAAAAAAGACGAAAAGCCAAAACCCACCAAGTGTTCATGGCTGTCTGAATATACCATGGAGCATCCGGTCAGAGACCCGCGACCCCCTTTTTACCGCACCCGGCCTTGTGCACAAACCACCTTCAGTGCCCACACAAGTTCACTCACCTGAATTTCATCTTTCATTAGGTATGAGAGGCCCACCTCCTCTTCTCCCTCTCCTACTTCTGAACCTGCTTCATCCTCCTCCTCCTCATCATCCTCTTCCTCCTCATATCCTTCAGGTGGACCAGCTTCATCTTCTTCCTCATCTTCCTCGTCTTCATCTCCATCTTTAAAAAACATTTTAAAAGATGAGCAAATGGCTCAGCAAATGCTTCCTCCTGGTACGTAGGTCTTCCTCACTCTTGCCCAATTAACTGAACACCTCAAGCTAATGGTGAAGAGTATCTCAAGGTGCCTCTACTTCATTTTTAAAGGAACAAATCTGGCCAGGTAATTTGGGAGGCAGAGGCAAGTAGATCTCTGAGTTGAGGCTAGCCTGCTCTACATGGTGAATTCTAGGACAGCCAGAGCTACACAAAGAACCCTGTCTCAAAACAAAAGAACCAAAAATCAGGAGGAAAAAAAAAAAACCTAACAAACAAAACTCCCCAAACTTTCTGTTTTATGGCAGTTATTTATCACCAAAGAAGTGCCTTTTCTAAGACAGGGGATACAGTTCAACATTTATCTGGCATGTGCGAGGCTCTGACTCCACTCCCAGTACCGCAAAGGACAAGCACCTTCCTAAACCCAAGTATTTACTAAAAATGATTTTCAAATATCGTACACACTGGAATTGGCTTTACGTTGTAGCCGCTTCAAACTTTGCTTTGTTGCCAGGCAGTGGTGGTGCACACCCCTAAGCCCAAGCTCTCGGGGCAGATGCAGGTCATCTCTGAGTGTGAGCCCAGTCTGTTCTACATAGTGAGTCCCAGATCAACAGGAGTTACGTGTCAAAAAGAAAAACCATTACCCTCCTCATCCTCTTCTTCCGAGTCCGGTGCCTCATTGTCCTCCTGATCAAATCCGTCCAGGTATGTGATTTGCTGCAGCAGTTCAAAAATACTTTCTCTATAATCTTCCAGGTTTGTGATCTCACAGTTAAACAAGTCGAGACTTTTCAAATTTTTAAGATTTTGCTGAAAAAGTAAAGTTAGAGGTTACAATCAAGATTTTAAACACTATGTTGTTCGATTTTAATGAAAGATCTGAAAAACATATACTTGAAGTTAAAGAATGACTTCTTTGCATTTTTAGTGATTTGTGAGGGTCATTCTATGAAGCACAGCCAGCTCTTAAGTCACCACTGGGCCTCCCACATGGAGGAACTTTGACTTGTCACCACTGTGCCTCCAGCCCCATTTCTTGTAGACAGTCCAGGCCTTTTTGTTGACAGAATCTGTCCAGAAATAGGCAACAGCAGGCCAAGTGTGGTGAAGGTAACAGTGAAGGTAAAAGGGTCAGGGCTGGAGGTCAACCTGGGTTCTAAAGACCACGTATCTCAGAAGAGCAAAAGATGACACAACCATGACAGTCACCTTAAACCTGAGTGCAAGTATGTTTCCAATGGTTTAACCTCACATCTTCTTTAAAAGACAGGACAGGGTCTTGCTACAGAGCCCAAGCTGGCCTTGAACACTCAACCACTTAGCCTCCCAAGCATGGGGATCACAGGCAGGCACCACCACACAAAGCCCAAGGACTAGCCCATCAGCTCAGTGGCCGCCTCCACTGCCAGGCTTGACAACTTGATTCAATCCCTGGGGTCCACAGAGTGGAGGGAACCAAGTTGTCTTCTCACACACAATACACAGAATGTAAGCCTAAGCATCCATTTTCAGCTTTGTATCATTATCTTTTCCTTCCTATCATCAGAAAATATCTCTTCGTACCTTAAAAAGTTCTATGTGGCCCCTTATTTTACAAGAAAAAAACAACAGGTATTTAAAAATACTTAACATTTAAAAACCAGAGTAAAGCCCTGAAGAAAATATAAGCTAATCTCAATAAATAAATTCCTCACTCAAAAAATTCTTCTGGATTTATTTTAAATTATTTTATATTTTAATTATATTGAAAGGGGCTATGGATTTGTGTGTGTCTGTGTGTGTGTGTGTCTGAGTCAACTTTTGGGAGCGGGTTCTCTGCATCTATCACATAGGTTCTAAGGATCAAGACAGGTCTTCAAGTTCAGTAATAAGTGTCTTTCAAAATGAGTGGCCTGACCTCGAACTCACAGAGATCCTCCTGCCTCTGCCTCCCCAGGACTGGTCCTAAAGGCCTGCACCACCACCACCTGGCATGAGGATTTTAAGAAACCCTGCAGCCCAGGCTCCAACTTGGTGCATCTCTCCTCTGTCCCAATGCTGAGTGGCAAGCCCAGCTAATGTTTCCGTTATTAAGAAAAACAGTGATCTGGATCACAAGAGACTTAAATAGAGACCAATAAAATAGAATAGAAACAAACCTCAAATAAAAAAAAATCAAAATTAATTCCACAAATCAAGCTGGAGACAATCATTCTACTTACCAGAGCTTCTACTGTGCTGAGATCTTTGATTCTGTTTCCACTCAGATTGAGGTAGGTAAGGTTTGGACATTTCTCTGCCAGGACTTCCAGTCCTCCAGATATTATATTGTCACTAAGTTCCAACTACATATTCAACACGGGAGGAAACAAAAAGGGGTGAAGCCCAAGGACCTTTAAAGTAGCATCAATCTGAAGAAAAACACTTGTCCCTTTTGAGTTTCCATCAATTTCCATCTATCTGTAAATAGATCAGAACCTACACAGTAGCTTATCTATGGCTACACTGTTTTAGTTTGGATGTTTCTGATGAGGGCAGTGGTAGATAGTAAATCCAATTCTGTGCCATAAAATAATTCCAATTTAAATTTCTAAGCAATACTGAAACTATTTCCAAAATCCAAAGTCTTTTTCTTTTTCTAAGAGATGGTCTCTCTGTGTATCCCTGGCTAGCTTTGACCTCAGACATTTGCCTGCCTCTGCCTCCTGAGTTCTAAGGACTGAGATAAAAGGCATGTCTCCACTGCCCAACTCTTTGGTTTCTTTTTAATTAATTAATGACTTTATGTACACTGGTGCTTTGTCTGCATGTATGTCCATGTGATGGTGTTAGATCCTCTGGAACTGGAGTCACTGAATCATCTTTCCACCCTTTTCTCATCTCTAGGAACTTATTAGCAGGAGAAATGGTCATTTCGTTTGACCAAGAACCTGACTTAAGCCGCAGCATAAAAAACTACCCCAACTCACCTTTCGAAGTTTATTTAAGCTGGGAAGCCGGGCCAAGGAACTTAATTCCACATTGGCCATGCTCAGAAACTCCAGTTCTTTAAAGGTGTCATTCAGGCCTTCGATTTCCCCATTGACACACAAGCAATTATCAAGGACTAATTCTGTCACCTGTCAGGAAAAACATTTAATAATTAGTTTGCACAGCAACAAACCTGTGTCTGAGCGCTCTAAACACATGAATATAAAAATATCAATCCCAGCACTCCAGAGGCAGTTAAGCCATCTTGGTCTACAGAGTGAGTTCCAGGACAACCAAAGCTACAAAACAGAAAAGACCCTGTTAAAGAGCAACAAAACCCCCAAACCAAAACACCAAGCCCTACACTGGGTACACTGTATGAGGCTGTAATCTCAGATACTTGGGAGTGAAGGGGGAAGGATCACTTGAACCATGGAGTCTGTAACCATCGTGGGAACACAGCAAGTCTCAAACAATCCATCCCTTACACATCAATTCTGCCTCTCATCCATGTTCCTGCAAACAACCATAATGTAACTCACTGAATCATTAAAAAAAGATGTGAAGGAATTCTGAAGATTATCTGGAAAGAAGGGGATCAAAGGGGTGATAAGGGAGGGTAAGGAGTGGCTGTGGAACACTGTATATAATTAACATACTAGTAAAGCTTGATGTGGGCTCAGCTATCAGTATAAGCAATCCTTTACAACTCATCTTGGACCAACAGGTGCAATGCTCGAGTCCAGTCACTGAGGGCAGAAAATCCAACTGTGGGAAGGTGTTACTGAAATGTGTTTAGACTCCACCACCTGATCTACACATCCGCAGAGAGTGGGCTCTAACTCCAGCCAGACTCATCGAGGAAGATGAGGGAGAGAAGAGTGACTTAAGCCTCTGTATCTTTGACAATGTTAGTACAATTCCAATCTTGTCACCCTTCAGGAAGTAATGTCAGAAACTTCCAACAGCCCACCTTTGGGGTGTCCAACAAGCAACATCACACAAAGCAATATCCTTGACAAAATGCTATTTCTCCTTCTGATGTGCAAGCAGTTCTATGGACTTTCCCATTCCTGGAGAGGAGGATTAAATTTCCTTTTTAGGTTCTTTTCATTTTTTTAAAATGTATATGGTGTTTTTTTGCCTGCATGTTATGTCTGTGTACCTGTACGCACAGTACCCAAGGAAGCCAGAAAATGGGCTTGGATCCCTGGGACAACTGAGAGTCAAAACGTGGGGTTCTGGGAATTCAAACCTGGTCCCCCAAGACCAGCCCCTGTTCTTCATTGTGAGCCATTTCTGAGTTGTAGATTTATTTATTTTTATTTTATTCATACAGGTGTTTTTCCTTATAATATGTGTATCTATCTGGTGTCTTCCAAGACCAGCTGTGAGCCACCATGTGAATGTAGATAAGAATAAACTCTCTTAACTATAGTGTATATGAGAGCATGCTTCCACTCTTTAAGTCTTGTCTTGGAGTTGTTTTTTGGTTCCTCTGTGTAGTCCTGGCTGTCCAGGAACTTGCTTTGTAGATCAGGCTGTCCTCAAACTCAAAGAGATTCATCCGCCTCTGCCTCCCGAGTGCCAGGATTAAAGGGGATTAAAGGTGTCTACTATCTCACCAGGCAACTCTTAAGCCTTTGGATTCCTAGCCAGAGCTAAGAACGCTCAAGAGGCTTGTAGACGTGCTGTCAGAAACCCAGTTCTTCACTAGAATAAGCCACTCAGTGCCTTCAGACTCCCGTTTGCTAATTTGAATGCTAAAACGATACAGCCGAGTTTACAAGTTTTCCCAAGGAGAAAATAAACAGGGCACTTTATAAAATGTCCATATAGTGGGGTGGGGTGGCACACACCTTTAATCCTAGCGCTTGGGAGACAGAGGCAGGTGAATCCGAGTTTGAGGCCAGCATGGTCTACAGAGCAGCCAGAGCTACACAGAAAAAGCTTGTCTTAAAAAGCCAAAAACAAACAAGTAAAAATAAACTATAAGCCTGTTACTATACCGCGGTATCTTCCAGCAATCCTCCAAACTGAAGCTGAAAGAATGGGGAGGGGGGGCTCTTGCGCCCCAAGTCTTCTAAGAAACTGCTTGTTTTGATTTGTTTTACCTTATTTGACAGAGACCCACTTGCAGCCATCCTCTCACGCCTTCCAAGGGCTGGGAATTACAGATATCGATCACCACGTCCTGCTGATGGACAGCTTTTCAACTTTGAGTTATTCTAGAATCTTCCACTCTAGGAAACTTCTAGTTCTCTCAGGGTTTTATCCCTTACAACAAGGTTTCCTCCACCTCGCTTTCAGCCAAAGTCGGGAGAGACCCGCAAACCCGCCACAGAGAACAGGGCTCCAGGCCGGGTAGCTCTGCACGAACACCGCGAAGGCCGGGCAGACCCGCGCCTTTGCTCGGGGGGTCAGGGGACCACCGTGACGCGGATCCCTTGTCCCCGACTCCATGCTGCCGGGAACCAGCGAGCCCCAGCGCCGTCACGGCCCGCCACGGCCCAAGCTCCAGGCCCGTGAACCTGGCGGGAACCGCAGAGGAATCCGACGGCCGGGGGGTGGGGGGGGCGGCTCGGAGGCGACGCCTCCCGGGACCCCTCCCTGCCCGGGACTCTTCCCGGCGACCGCACGGAGCTCCGCGCGGCTCGCACGAGCCAGGGGCTTGCGTAGAGGTCCGTGCGCCACGAGGACCGCGGCCCGCGCCGTCGGGTCCCGGGATTCTGCCGCGGCCCCAGCCCCCGGCGCGTGCCGCCCACGAGTGGACACCGGCGGAAGGAGCGCGGGGTGCAGACCGGCCCGAGACCCACGCCCGGCCGAGCGGCGGCACAGCGGGAAAGTTACACCAACTTCGCAGGTGGCCAGGGCCCGGGGGTGGGGTCGCGCCCACGCCGCCCGCCCCCGCGAGGCCGGGCCGCCTGACTGCGGGGACGGCGAGGGGCTGAGCCCCCCGCGCGCTCACGAAAATGCCCCTAGAAACTTAAGCCCTTCGCCATTTTAAGCACGAGAGCCTGGCGATTTAAAACTTAAAATAAACACCCCGCCCCCACCCCGAGTGGGGGCGCGTTTCCCAGCCCGCCCGGCGCACCCACCCGGACCCCCGAAGCCCACCCTTCACGATCAAGGGCGGGAGGAGGAGGTGGGGGCTGAGTCATCTCACCTCCTCCGGGGCTCTGTTCTTCAACTCCAGGTTAATCTTCTTCTTCATCTCCATGTCCTCCTCCTTTCCCCTCGCCTGCCCTCCCCGCTACCCCCGACCCGAAAAAAAAAAACCTCTAAAGGTCTGGAGATGAATGAAAAGAGACGCGAAGACGAACGCCCACCTACCACCCGGCTGTGGGGGGGAGAAAGAAAAGAATAGCAAATGGAGTCCGACGACTTGGGACTAACTCGGCTGCCCCCACCTTCTAGTCCACACACCCGCGCGCGCACACACGGGCACGCACACACATTCACACACACAGAGAGAGACACGCGCGCGCCCGCCCGCAGTTCCTTCCCCCTCAATGGCTGCTGCGAGACTGAGCCTCCATGACACGGCACCGCCAACCCCCTGGCCTACGCTCCGCCCACCTCCGGACCGCATTGGCTGAGTCTTCAGTGTCTCTCAACTCCATTGGGTTAGAGGACTGTCGGTTTATCTCTAGGTGGGACCTGGACCAGAAACTCAGTGTCTATTGGCTGGGAGCAAGCGCGCAGTTAATTCCGATAGGTCCGGGAGGATGTACGTCCCGGAGAAATGATTTTGAATCCCGGTCGCCCCCCTCCTTTTCTTTGTGTGATTGGCGCGCTTTCCCTCGGTGGTGGGACGGTTTGGGTGTCTGTTGAATCTGTTTTTTGTTTGGGGTTTTCTGGCTTCAGGTTTAAAGGAAGAGAAAAGACGTCGTTGGCGTCCCCAGGTTGTAAGTGGGTCATTCAACACACCGCACTCCGGAGCTTTTGGTGGTCCTAAAGCTCTGTGTGCGGCCACTCTGTGAGCAAGGGACACCACGCAAGAGCAGCGTGTTCGTGACACCTCCCCGTCTCGAACTGTCCTTGCGTGTTGCAGAACCAGAGCGTTATGAAGAAAGCATTTTAACTTCCACCATGACTCTGAAAGCTGTTGAGTTTAGCACGTTGAGTCAGAAACCTTTAAATAAAACTGTCCTGGAAGAGTTGATACTGAGGTCATTTGTCGCTTGCAAAAAGTTGGGACGTTAGAGGGAAATGCAACACAATTCCCAGAGCCCCACAGCAAAGCCTCCTTTCCGATTTTCCGTTGGTAAGTTTCCAATAGTAAAAAAAAAGAGAGAAAGAAAAAAAAAAAATGTTCCTTTAAAGTGTAGGTGAGGGGCTGGAGAGACTGTCCTCTTGCAGAGGACCTTGGTTCAGTACCCACATGATGGCGCACAATCATCCATAACTCAGTTCCAAGGAATTCAACAGCCTCTCTGATGTGCAAGCACATGCATTCAGGCAAAACACTCAAAATACATTTTTTTAAGAATTAAAAATATACATACATTATATTTATAATATATACATATATAATATATATATCTTTAAGACCCAGCATAACAGTATACCTTGGAAGGGAGAAGAAAGCAGATCTTTTGAGGTCTGCCTGGTATACATACATAGAGAGTTCCAGGCCAGCCTCTGTCTGAGTGGAAGGGAGCCCAGCAGTGGTGGTGCATGCCTGTTAGTTCCAGCACTCAGAACTAAAAGCAGAAACAAGTGCATTTCTGTGAGCCTGGTCTACAGAGCTAGCTAATTCTAAGACTGCCAAGCCTACAAAAGAAACCCTGTCTCTCTCTCTCTTTCTCTCTCTCTCTCTCTCTCTCTCTCTCTCTCTCTCTCTCTCTCTCTCTCTCTCTCTCTCTCTCTCTCTCACACACACACACACACACACACAAAGATGAGTGGGATAATTATTTGTTTCAAGATTATTTTCTCTCTACTCTCTGATGGACATGATGTGACCTTCCACATTCCAGTTCCTGCCATTAAGGACTGTGCCTACAACTGTGAACTAAAACACACCTTTCTCCCTTTAAAAGATCACTTTTCTCATTTTGGGGGCAGAGGTTCTTTCAGACTGAGTCTCTCTGTGTAATCCTGGCTGTTTTGGAACTAGTTGTGTAGACCTGGTTGGCCTCTTCCTCCTAAGCATCGGGGTTTAAAGGTGTGCAGGACCTCCACAATATTTTTTACCTTAGAGCTCTTAACTTTTCTTGCTCTGGTTATATTCTGCCACATTCCTTTAAAATTCCAGATGATTTGGGGCAGTGAGTTAATTAGCATATATCTCCTCTTTCACAGTTTCTCAACCTAAGGCACCTTTGGGTCTCCAACAGAGTTTTCCACCGCACACCCTTAACCCCAACTCAGACACAGGAACAAACAAACAGGTTTACATTTAATAACAAAGAGTTGGTTAGATTTTGACGCTAGCAATGCTAAAGGAAGCCAGGATATGAAAACAACCAACTACAGGCAAGAGAAGAGGGGCCTGGTGGTGCACACCTTTAATCCAGGCACTCAGGAGGTAGAGGAAGGCAGATCTTAGGAGTTCAAGGCCAGCCTGGTCACATAGGGAGTTCCAGGCCAGCCAAAGCTACATAGTGAGACCCTGCCTCAAAAACAAACAAATAATAATAATAGACACATGAAACAAAAATGTCAGGGACAATCTGAGCACAAGTTGGAGATGGATAAAAAGAAAAAATACATTTTAGCCCGAGAAAATGTCCTGACAGCTGGCCATGGGGGGAGGGTAGTCTCCTAAGAGCACATTCGTGATAATAGAAAAGAGAGAAGAATGTGCAGAGGGGAGGAGAGAACAGAGCTGTCTGCTGAGGAAACAGGAATGGAAAGAGAGGGGGGTGGTATATGGGTGCTGAACAGAGAGAAGAGTGGCAGAGGCAGGTGGATCTCTGTGACTTTGGGGCCAGCCTGGACTACATATCAAGTTCCAGGCCAGCCAGGGCTACATAGACCCTGTCTCAAAAAGAAAAGGGAGAGAAGGAGAAGACGTGTAGAATAGTTCAGATGATGCCCTTACCTGCCAGGAAGAAGGAAACATTGGCATATTATTAAATTCTTGGGCCTACAAGGTAAAAACACTTGCTGCCCCTAGTCTTCCCCTGGAAACCCCATGGTAGAAAGAAAGAACTGACCCCCACATTCATGCCATAGCACATACATAGCCACACACACACACACACACACACACACACACACACACACACACACACACAAAGGAACAAATAAATAAATGTTAAAAAAAAAAATTGAAGTCAACATGTCTTTGACATTCAAGACCTAAGCTCATCTTTAGCCACTGACTGTTTAACTTGCCTTCAGGACAGGATGGGAACTCTTAGCTATTTCTCCAGACCCACGCCCTCCACCCCACCCCCACTTCCCACCTGCCCTCCTGCCAGCCTGCCTACAGGATGCTGATGCTCTGCCGTGATGGTTATAGACTCACCCTGTGAAACTGTAAGCAAGCCCCCAGCTAACGGCTTTCCTCCATAGATTGCCTCGTGTCTCTTCACTGCCCTAGAACAGCCACTAACATCCCTCCCTAGACTTGCTTCTCCAATCTTCATCCTGCTCTATTACCCTAAACTGACGTGAACCGCACTGAGTCTTAACAGCTCACTGGCATTGGTCCGGAAGGGAATCAAAATTTAGGAGTGGAGTCAGGATGTTTATGCCCTCCCCCTGCCCTTTCAGGTTCTTACAAGATGGCCAAGATCCGATGGTCCTGTAGGATATGCCACCCAATTCTCCGTCAGGAATAAAAAACTTATTCCCCCAGTTACTGAGGGAAGATGATCCTAGCAGGCAACAGCCCTGGAAGGAAGGGGATTGCTTTTGTTGAAGAAAATTGCCGAACTCAGGATTATACCTCTTTCTGGAGGAAGCCCAAATCAACACGAGTGTAGAAAGCCTAGCCTGACACTTGCCAGACAAGGGAAGGGTTGTCTCAGCTTTGAGGCTTCTGAGGCATCTGAGCCCTTTGTTGGGTCTGTGTTGTCATCCTCCCTCTGCTTAGATTCAGCATTTTCCTCCTTCCTTCCACACATTGGTCTACACAGTGGAAAGAAATAATCGAGGACTTCAGCATGGCAGCGGTGCTGGGGGTGTGGGGTGGGGCAAAGGCAGGTGGATCTCTGTGAGTTTCAGGCCAGCCTGGTCTACAGAGTGCGCTCCAAGACAGCTAGGACTGTTATATGGGGAAACTTTGTCTCAAAAAAATAAAAGATAAAATGGAATTGCCTACTTCCGATTTTCCTCTGACCACCCATAAACTAACTGTGTCACTCAAGATGTGTATAAATACACAAAAAATGTAAATCATTTAAAGCTTTTTATTTTTAGCTTTTTTCAAGATAAAGTTGCTCTGTGTCCTGGAACTCCCTGGGTAGATCAGGCTGGCCTCAAACCTACACCTATCGGCCCGCCCCTAGCTCCTGAGTGCTGGGGTTAAAGGTGTACGCCACTAAAATGATTTAAATTTTTTAAATAAAACAATAACTGTGGGATGTTTTTCCTCTTAACTTTCCCTCTTCCAAACTAAGAGTTAGTAACATGCTCCTGTAATCGCAGTCCTTGGGAGGCTGGGGCGGAAGGGGCTGCTGAGAGTTCAAGGACAGCCTACAAAACACACGCATCAAAACAAAACGGGAAAGAAAAAAAAAAACCCATAAACTAGTTAGTTTGTAATCGCTCACAAAATAAAGCAAACTAATGCGACCAAAGCATTTTCCCCCAGGGTTCGAAGGGATTTGGAGCTCCCAGAAATAATTCTCACCAGTAATTCTGTAGAATCCTTTCCCAGAGAGCAAGGACTGGCACTAGAACCTCGGGCTCAGAAGTGATCCATTCCTAGAGGACACTGTGAACCTCCGGCTCAGAAGTGATCCATTCCTAGAAGACACTGTGAACCGAGGGCTCAGAAGTGATCCATTCCTAGAGGACACTATGCTATATTTAGAGAGCGTTTTTTTCCCTTTGCGGCGCACTGCGAAGGAGGTCAGAGGACAGCTTGTAGTCGTTCGGTGCTCCCCTTCCACCATGCTCCTTCCTGGGATCAAACTCAAGCTGTCAGGTTTGGCTGCAAGCCCCTTTACCTGCTAAGCCATCTAGAAACCCCCTACAGTACTCATATTCCTTCCAACGCACAAGATACAATAAGCAGAAACTGCTCATCTAACGCCTGTTGGGATAGATAACAATAATAATGTTATGTATGTAGCTAGACATGGAATTTAATGACCACACATAAACACAAAACATGATAAATGAATCTTTGGTCTTTAAATCTCTATCTATTTATCTATGCTAAAAGATGAGAATATGAGTTTATCTCCTTCCACAGAAATTTAGCATGCAAATGCAATGTACACAGTTGTAAGATAGACACATTCAATGAAAGAAACCTAGCTATGGAATTTTTATAAACTCTTCTGTTAATGAGTATATTTTTCTCTTTATTAATAAATTTACCTTTTGCCAAGGTTGTGATGATGATTGTTCTTCCTCATCAGCTTGGGCTGGCTTTAGAATCAACATAGAATCACACCTCTAGATGTGTCCGTGAGGGTGTTTCCAGAAAGATTTAACTGAAGAGTTAAATATAGACCAGGCTGACCTTGAACTCTGAGATCAGCCTGCCTCTGCTTCCTGAGTGCTGGGATTAAAGGTGTACACCACCACTACCGTGGCTTGGGTTTGGGTGGTATCATCTTGGGTGTTAAGACTCCCAACTGAATAAAAGGAAGAAAGTTAACAGCAATTCATATCTTTCTGAGATTGTCTTATTATTTAAAAATTAATTGCTTTTTTAAAGCAAGGCCCTGAGGAATGACATTGAATAGTGTCTTCTGACCTCCACACATATTTGTGCACACACGTGCTTGCATCACTGATGCCGAACTTAGTGAGGACACCCGATCAGCATAGCGCACTACACCCAGAACTCCTGGACACCCGATCAGCATAGCGCACTACACCCAGAACTCCTGGACTCAAGAGATCCTCCTGTCTCAGCCTCCCCTGTAGCTGGGACTACAGGCGTGGGCCACCACGCCTGACTAGCTCAGTCGGTAGAGCATGAGACTCTTAATCTCAGGGTCATGGGTTCGTGCCCCACTTTGGGCACCAAACCGGTCTCTCCAGCAGTCAGGAACCAGGAAAACGGGCTTTCCCAGGGTCCCAGCAGCCTTTTATCAATGGGGTTGGCCACTCCCCCTTCAAGGGCCAGGGACCCTGGATAAGCATCCTCAGATCTTATCAGCTGACACCTGAATTCCACCACACATCACAGCATGCACACGTGCACAAAACTGCTCATACACAGCTGGTGGGGATGACAAACCATACAGTCACTATGAGAAAGATTGGCAGTTTCTTATATAGTTAAAGATACATTTACCACAAGACCCACATAAACAATAAAAAGATGTGTTCACTCAGACTCATATGTCAGTATTGGAAGTGGTTCTATCCTGCAAATCTAGACACCGCCCACATGTTCTCCAGCTGGCGAATAAATGAGCAAATGTGGTTTTACACAGGAGAAACTCGGTGATAAAGTGGAGCAAATTCCCAATACCTGACAACGTGAGTGCAGGCTAAGAAGCCACGTCCAAAGGATGCATAATTTGATCCATAAGATGTGCTGAGAAGCCAAAATTATAGGTTAGCAAACAGCAGTTACCAAAGGATGAGTGTGGGAAGAGAAATTAACTACAAAGGTGCACAAGGGACTTACTGCAGGGGCTGGGGTGGTGAAACTGTTCTTGATTATGGGGTAGTTTACCCAATGGATTTATCAAAACACTAAAAAGGGTGGTTTTACTTCATATAAATTATACGTCCTTAAGCCTGACTTTTTTTTTCACAGTAAAATGTCAAAGGAAAAACTGCACTGCCCACTTCAGAGTCCGCTTCTAAGGAACAACCGGACACGTTTATAGATACATATGAGTGAGAGAGAGTATTCTAATTATTATTAGTCAGAGGAAAAACTGAAAAGGACTTAGCCCAGAACAAAGAAGGAGTGGACTATATCAGATTGAGGCGGGGGTGTAGTTTGGTGGAAGAGCATATACTTAGCATGCAAAGGGCCTTCGTGTTCAATAGCACCAAAAATGAATGAATGAATGAATAAAGTAAAATCATTACCTTTTTTTCTTCCTCAGACTTTCAGATACCAGGCAAGCACTCTGCCACTGAACTCTAGCCTCAAACCTACTACATTTTACTTTTGAAACAGGGTCTCACTACGTTGCAGTCTTAGTTAATGTTTCCATTGCTGTGACAAAGATAAAAGCAAGTTGGGAAGGAAACGGTTTGTTTGGCTTACACTTCTGCACTGTAGTCTGTCACTGATGGAAGCTGATACAGGAATTCAAATAAAACAGGGAAGCCTGAAGGCGGGAGCTGAAGCAGAAGCCATGGAGGGCTCCTGCTTCCTGGCTTGCTCTCACAGCTCGCTCAGTCGGCTTCCTTACACCACCCAGGACCAGCAGAGGGATGGTACCTCCTAAGGGCTGGGCCCTCTCCTATCAATCACTAATTAAGAAGATGCCCTGCAGGCCTGCCTACAGTCCAGTCTTACTGAGACATTTTCCTTACGGAGGCTCCTTCCTCTCGGGTGACTTCAGCTTGTGTCAAGTCAACAGAAAACTAGCCAGGACAGTTGCCCAGATAGGTCTAAAACTTGCAATCCCCCTGCCTCAAGCCACATCAGGCTTGGGAAAATTATGCTATTTCAATACTATGATGTCACTGTGGCAAGGGCGTATTTATTGATACAAAAAAACTTTCACAAGTTGTGCATATGATGTGGTCCTGTTTTTATACAATCTAAAATGTATATGCACCTAAAATATGTGCTTCTATGTAGCTTTACAGAAAACAGTTCCTAAGACATTGGAATGCGGCTGTGGGCATACATCACAGTTGGTAGAGCATATGTGTAGTCTGTGAAAAGCCCTGGGTTTCAGCTCCTGTAGCACATAAACTGGCCTGATGATACACTCTAAAGTGGAAGCAGGAAGATTGTAAGTTAAGGTCACCAGCAGAGGATAGGCAGGCATGGTGGCACTGTCATCTATCCCAGTACCTGGCAGGTAGAGGCAGATCCAGGGTTATGTGCCAACCTGGCTACATCATGAGATTGTGTCTCAGACTAACAAACAGAATGTACACGGTGGTTGTCTCTGACCAGGAGAACTTTTAATTTTGAGAGATGGTACCTTTATTTCTATTAATGCTTCTTTTTAAATTATGTTAGATAGTCTTGCTAGGTAGTCCAGGCTAGCCCCAAACTCACGATCCTCTTGCTACAACTTCACAAGTGCTGGGAATCCAGACCTGTACCACAATGCCTCACTTCATTGTTATAACCTTCAACTTTTCCCAATTGGGTGTTACTTGAAATTTTTATTTTATTTTTTTAAAGGATTTACTTATTTATGCCAGGTGGTGGTGGTGCACATCTTCATTCCCAGCACTCGGGAGGCAGATCTCTGTGATCTAGTTCAATCCTAGTCTACGAAGTGAGTTCCAGACAGCCAAGATTGTTACTCAGGGAATTCCTGTCTCAACACCCCCCCCCAAAAAAAAAAATATGCCAGGGCATTTTCCAGAGTGTTGCAGAAGAAACAGGAAGACATCCTTCCCAACAGTTTGACTGGATGCAGAGAAGTGCTCGGTGAGCAGAGAACCTATATCTGAACTTACAGTGACTGAGCAGTGGCGCCATCATACAACAGCTACTGAAGGCAGAGCTGGGAGAGCCTTGGTTTTGTTTGGTTTTGCTGAGACAGGGTCTTACTATAGAGCTCCAACTGGCCTGGAACTCCCTATGTATACCAGGCTGGTCTTGAACTCACAGATATCCATCCACCTGCCTTTGCCTCCACCAAGTGCTGGATTAAAAGACATATTCTGCCACCCATGGTGACTTTGGGTCTTGGGAGAGTATTGGGCCAGGAATGGGTCAGAGAAGGTAGACTGAAAGAGAGCATAGGTTCAGGTGTAGTGGCACACGTCTTTAAATGCAGCACTTGAGAGGCAGAGGCAGACGAATCTCTGGGAGTTTGAGGACAGCCTGGTCTGCATAGTTGTGAGCTCCAAGGCAGCCAGGGCTACATAGTGAGAGCCTGTCTTGGAGAAAACAAAACGAAAGGAACTTTTTTTTTTTTTTTTAAGGAAGAAAATAAATAAAGAAAGAACATTGTTCTTCCTTTTTTTAACTTTAAAAAATATTTATTTATCTTCTATTTTATGTGCATTGGTGTTTTATCGGCATGTGTGTCTGTTGTGAGGGTCCCTGGGAACTGGAGTTACAGACAGTCGTGAGCTGCCATGTGGGTGCTGGGAATTGAAGCTGGGACCCCTGGAAGAGCAGCCAGTGCTCTTAACCAGTGAGACATCTCTCCAACCCTGGGTAAATGTTCTTAAACTTTACTAATCAGGGGTTGGAGAGATGGCTCAGAGGTTAAGAGCACTGGCTCCTCTTCCAGAGGACCAAGGTTCAATTCCCAGTAACCATATGGTGGCTCATAACCATCTATAATGAGCCCCGGAGACCTCTTCTGGTCTAATAAAGATAGAGCACTTGTTACATAAATAAATAAATCTTTAAAAAAAAATAGAAAAGAACTTTAGTAATCATAAGCTTAAGTCTTGAATCTGGATTTATTTTAGGAGCAGGGGTAAGTTTTGGTTTTTGGAGACAGGTGTAATAGCGCTGGAATTCACTTTGTAGACCAGAATGGCCTCAAATTCAGAGAACCACCTGCCTCTGCCTGCTGAGTACTGGGATTAAAGGCATCTGCTGTTATGCCTGACTGAATGTGGACATTTTGTTAACTATGCAGAGTGGTGAGTTATAAATCCGTGTCTTCTCTGTATGCCTGTGTCAGTAAGGAGAGCTGTGAGCCTCTCTCCCCTTGAATAATTATGTTCACTTTCCTCACCCACCAGAATCAGCTATGGCCATGGGGAAGGAGAGTGTCTGCAGAGGCACATTTAATAAGAAAGCATGTGGACTCTTCCAAGAGTGTCAAGGTCTGATGAGTAAGCAGTCCTTCCCCATCTACCTAGCAAATGTCTTCATCACCACTGGCACTACAGTCAAGATGCCACCAGACTTTATAGACAGAATCTAACTTTCTTACCTGCTTCCTAGTGTCATGATTCCTGTTTGCCCAAAAGGTCATGTGTATATTAACCACTGAAATAACTGACCTTTATCTCACATCATAATTGCAACTCACCTACTTTTCACATACACGCCAAGTGTGGCTTCACTTTTTCTTAGCAATTAAAGGGACATTGATTACAGAAATAAGTTATATCAGACAAGGTGCACGTTGTACAATCTCTAGTGTGAGCCATGTCTTTCCAGCCCTGTGGGCACTTGCTTGGGCTCCTTCCTCTGGCAGACATCACCGGAGGTGGGGGGGGGGGGTGTCAGGATCTTCACTGCCCTGTTCTCACCCCCTCCCTTTGCACAGGAGGTGGATGGCTTATTTAACTTGATTACTATCCCTTTTGTCAATAAGCTATTGAGGGGCTTCAGTGGTGGCCCATGATACAGACCCTTTGTCAGGTCTCCAGGAATGAAGAAAGGAACTGTAACTTCATTTCCTTCCGTGGCCTCACAGTGACCATTATGATGGGATCCCTGGGGATACAACAGCTCAGAATTATTTATTTATTTATTTATTTACTTACTTACTTACTTACTTATTTATTTATGCCCAATCTTTTTTTTGCTCACCAGCCCTACTCTAAAAATATTGTAAAAGGTAGCATCTGAGTGTGTCCAGCCTATTCTTCACAGAACCAACCTTTATTTACAGTTTTGGTTTTTATGTAAAGTTCCAGTCTTGTGGACTAGGACTAAGACTGGCTTATATGACGAGTTATTTTCATGTATGCTGCCGCGTGTTGTGAAAATGCACTTTGCTTTTGTGCCTTGGATTCTAACTGGCCTATAAACATTTCATTTTAAAATGTACTTGATTTTAACTTCTGCATATGTCTGTGTGAGGGGGATGTGTGGGTGAGCACAGGTGCCCCTCAGCCGTGAGTGCTGAGCGCTGATTAGGACTCTTTGAGAGCAGGGCTGTGCTCTTAACCACTGAACCATCTCCTACCTTTTTTATCTCTTTCTTTCTTTTGAGACAAAGTATTTCTATTCTATGTAGGCTTGACTTAGAACTCATAGACCAGGTTGGCCACAAACTCAGAGATCCGTCTGTTTCCTGAGTGCTGGGACGAAAGAGACATACCACCACTCTGGACCATTGATGTTTTCTTTTGATTTGCATATCTTTAGGAACATTCTCATATTTGCTTCAACTGTTTGAGTATTGTATATAATGCACAGACTTTTAGAAAACAAATTTTGTTGCTCATTAGTCCATTTCTTCCTCTGTACGTTGTTGCATCTGAAATATAATCTAATTTATATGATAAACACACATTTTTAAAAAATATATTAATGGCCAGGTAATGGTGGCGCACGCTTTTAATCCCAGCACTTGGGAGGCAGAGGGAGAGGGATCTCTGTTTGAGGCCAGCCTGGTCTACAGATTGCAGGTTCCAGGACAGCCTGGTCTACAGATTACAGGTTCCAGGACAGCCTGGTCTACAGATTGCAGGTTCCAGGACAGCCTGGTCTACAGATTGCAGGTTCCAGGACAGCCTGGTCTGCAGATTGCAGGTTCCAGGACAGCCTGGTCTGCAGATTGCAGGTTCCAGGACAGCCCGGGCTGTACAGAGAAACTATCTTGAGAAAACAAAACAAAGAAAAGAAAAATAGAATGGATGTGTCTGTGTGTGAATGCATGTTTGTGTAGGTGTCAGTGGAGGCTGCAGGAGGGGTCAGTTTCCCTGAAACTGGAGTGAGATGGTTGTGAGCAGCCCAGCATAGGTGCTGAGAAGTGAATTCTGCTCCTCTAGAAAGAGCAGCAAGGACTCTTAATGCCTAAGCATCCCACCAGCCCCTGATTTAACATGCATTTTCAGAATGCCTTAATTAGCTGGGCATGGGGGTGCACGCCTTTAATCACAGCACTTGGATTATAGTGAATTCCGTCCAGCCTTATCTACATAGTGAGTTCCAGGCCAGGGCTATGTGGTATGGCAAGACTTCATATATATTATATATAACTCTTACCCTCACACTTTCGAGGTAAGCCCTTTCTCTCCTGAGCTATCTCCTGAGCACTCTCTTTGTTCTTTGAAAAAGCCTTTATGGGGCTGGAGAGATGGCTCAGTGGCTAAGAGCACTGGCTGCTCTCCCCGAGGTTGTGAGATCAATTCCCAGCAACCACATGGTGGCTCACAACCATCTGTAATGAGATCTGGTGCCCTCTTCCAGTGTGCAGGTATAAATACGTGCAGATGGAACACTGCATACATAATAAATACATCTTGAAAAAGAAAAGGGCCGAGGAAGAACATAAATTCAAGGCCAGCCTGGGGGAGAGAGAGAAAAGGAAGTTTTTCAACAAATAATGTCAGCTCACATCAGGAGACAGCATTGTAAGTTAAAGAAAGGCCAGTCTTAATCACATCGAATTCCACCTGACTGGGGTGACCAATGACAGACTCTCTTTGATGGAGAGGCAAGAGCAGGACCTTTACTACACAGACCACAAAGTAGAAAATGGGGGCTGTATCTAATCTCTGAGGGTTTTTTTTTTTTTTTAGGGGAGTAGTCTTGGTTGTAGGCATCTGGAAGAGAGCTGTTGGCACACTCCCACCGAAGTAAAGCCTTCCCAAACCTCTGAGCCTATGGAAGACTGCCTTTCCCGAGGGTCTGAGGCACCAGGTTATGTTCACGTCAACAATACACATTCACTCAGGACATTGTCGATTCCCCTCTTATGCTTCTGATCACAATACTCAGGATTGAGACCAGATTACTTCAAGTCCCAGGCCCACCTGGGCTACTGAGTGAGACCATATCTCAAAAAACAATAACAGCTGGGCAGTGGTGGCACATGCCTTTTATTCCAGCACTTGAGAGGCAGAGGCAGGTGAATCTCTGTGAGTATGGGGTCAGCCTGGTCTACAGAGCAAGTTCCAAAGACAAGTAACTCTACACCCTGTCTCGATAATAATAATAGGCTGGAGAGACACCCAGTGGTTAAGAGCATTGGCTGCTCCTGCAAAGGACCAGGGTTCAATTCCTAGCACTTACATAGTGGCTCACAACCATCTATAACTCCAGTTCCAGAGGATCCAATACCCTCTTCTGGCTTCCACAGACACTCTATCCATATGGTACACCTACACACCTACAAAGAAAATACCCATAAACATAAAATAAATAAATTAATCTTTAAAATATCAAAAAAATACAATAAAAAAAGTTTCAACCAGGTACAGATTACACACCCTTGTTTTTTGGGAACTCAAGCAGGAAGATCAAGAATTGAAGGTTAGCCTCAGCTACACAGGGAATTTGGGTCTAGCCTAAGTTACATGAGGAGAGGGAGTTGCATTTCTCCTTGTCAAAAAGCAGATCTCTGTTAGGGTGGGTACGCTTGAATTAGATGGAAAGCCAAGAATTAGAAGGAAGTAAACAGACAGACAGAATGAGGCGGCCAGCAGGACAGATGGAAGAAATCCTTACACTCCAGGGTAGTTGGTATGGGACAGGTGCTCTCAGGGAAGTCCTGCAGACTGCCAGCAGCAACCTTGAAACATGAATTCTAGTTGATATTTAATGAAAACCCAGAGCCAGATATTGGGAAAAGGCTGGAATATCAGAGAGAGGAAACAGACCACAGTCAATTCTCAGCCAGCCAACTTCTCAGGGTAAAAGCAGAGTCCTCAGCCTGGCTCATGGCTTCTACAGAACACCACACTGTCTGCCTATGCCTCCTTAAATATCTTCTTCACCCATTGTTTCGATTCTGCGTTCAACTCTGCATTATAATCCTAGAGTTAGGACTAAAGGTATGAGCTACTATTGTTTGGTTGTTAGGCTTTGAACTCATAGACACACAGAAAGATCTCTGTCTTTGGAGTTATGGGATTAAAGGTGCAGGTCATTCCCATGCTGGGATTAAAGGCGTGAGTTATCACTCTCTGACCCTCAGTGCTTGACTGTGGGTGACTCTGTCCTCTAACATTCCAGGCTGATTTTTATTAAATATAAAATATATCACCACACAACCTAATCTTACCTAGGAACCTGCCACAGAAGGAAACATCTGGGGACCAGCAAAAGGGCTCTGTGGGAAAGGTATTTGCTGCTAAACAAGGCCTAGGTTCAACCCACAACACACGAGTTGGAAGGAGAGAATCAATTCTCACAAGTTGTCTTCTGACTTCTACATGTGCGCCCACACACACATGTACACAAAAATAAGTAAATGTAAAAATAAATAAGTAGTAAATATCTAGACATTTACCATGGCATGAGTGTGCACATGGACACCCACATACTCACATAACTAAATAAACAAACAAATAACTGTGAAAAGAAACTCAAACCTTTGAGCTTATAGAACTGAGATAGTGGGCCAGGTGTGGTGGCTCATGCTTGCCTTTAGTCCTAGCATTTGGTAAGCAGAGGCAGGTAGTCTGGTCTACACAGTGAATTTCAGGACTGCTAGGGCTGTGTAGAAATACCCTGTCTCAAAAAGAAAGGGGTGTGGGGGGGAACACCATAACTGTGAGACTGCAGGCTTAATCTGCATTAACCAGCTTTCCAGGTGACTCCAATGCTCACCAATGCTTCAGATCCAGTGGTGTAGAGGAATGTGCACGGGGCCTGGGTTCTCTGATTTAGGCCAGCAGCTTTCTCATCAACCACAGCGGAATCCCTAAATCCCTCAAAATTCATTCTCCACTGAGCATAACAAGGAGTTTGGATGGATGCCTAAGGGCCCTGCTGGTTTAAAGGTCTATGAAACACCAGAAGCAGGAGAGCAAATAAGTGTTCACTGACTGGGTTCATTCATTTAACCCACAAGTATTCATAAACCTAGCTATGTCCTGTGCATGCAATCAATTCATGACAGAAAATTATTTTTAATAATAATAATTAACAAATAAAAACCTGCAGGGGAGATGGTTGCTCTTCCAGAAGACCTAGGTTCAATTCCCAGCACCACACGGCAGCTTACAATTGCCTATAACTCTTGTTCCAGAGGCTCTTACACCCTCACACAAACATATAAGCAGGCACAACACCAATTTACACAAAATACAAGTAAATTATATTTAATAAGATATATATGTATATACATATATATATAATTGCAATATTTCTGACGAGAAATTTACCTGCTCTCTGTCCACAAGATTCTCACCCGGCATCTACTGGATTGGAAAATTGTGAGAATGACCCAGGGGACTCCGATTACCTGTACCTCAGTGACTTTAATTTGTAAACACTTTTGTGTTTGCTGAAGGGGTTTAGGACCGAGGAGTCGGAAGACAAGCCTGTAATACTAAATGTGATCACCGATCACCTACCAAATTAGAATGTACTTCCGTTACACATCTCAGCAACAACGTTATTAGCGTTTCCTTTTGTTTGCTTGTTTTCTGGCCGTCGTTTTTGTTAATGGCTTTTTTAGAAAAAAAATCTAATTCCATCTACTTCGTCTCCTCGATTGGTGTTTCAACCTAACTTTATTGAACTTCCTTGTACCCTACCGCGCAAACTCAGGAGTACTCTAAAGCAGTTAGCTTAAATATCTAAGTTAAGAACTTTTAAGAACAGACAAACAAAAAGGGTCACACTTTTGATCTGACATTCACGTTTCAGCGCTTTGCAAGGACAGGAGGTGGCGCCCTACGGTTGTGGAATGTCTCGGGTTTGGTGGGCTCTGGGCCAGGTGCAGGGCGAGAAGGCTTGGCAGCAAGGACAAAACCCAACAAAGAGTCTGGGAAGAAACTACCGGAGGAGGTCGTATATCACAGTCACCGTGTCCTCTTTTCTTCTCGTTTCCTTTTTTCAAATATTACTCCCTTTGCACCTCCTCCAAATCAACACAGCTAGAAAACAGTGCGTTCGCAGTAAAGCCAAAGATCCAAACAAAAAGTCAAGTCGGAGGAGGGCAGTTCTTTCTCCCTCTCCTAGAAACTAGCCTTTGTTCATTTGGGGGGAGTCGGAGCTCCCGGAGAGGCTGAGGCTGCTCGCTCGGGGAATCGAAGTGTTGACTAGGACCTAAGATTTCTTTTGTGAAGCAATGTTCAATCGTGTAGGCGAAGTCCCCAAACGCCCAGCACCGACTGCTGTCCAGAAGGAATTCCACGTTTTAAAATTTAAAAATTTATAGGGAAACCAGGAGGTGGCGCCAGACGAGACGCACTTCCTGCCCGGGACGCTGAAACGCTGAATCTCGGTCGCAGATGCTCCAGCGGAGCTCTGGTTTGACCCGGGTCATTCTATCCTAACCTTTTCTTTCCTACCTTGTGAAATATGTATACGCTTCCCCCCACCCAACTCACCTCCTAATAACATCCCTGATTCCAAAAAAAGTCTTAACTTACATTTTACATCTTTTATTCTTCCTAGATGGGATGGATGGAGCTTTGGAGGGACTTCAAGACGGAAACTTTTCTGTAGGGGATGAAGAATTCGCAAAGCGATGATAACATTAAAAAAAAAATTACATTAAAAACACAAAACAAAACAGCCTTGCTCCGAAGCTCGGTCACGAGACAGAAAGGCGCTCAGGGTTCCTGTCTCGGCAGGAGTGATGACCCAGCACATGCATTATTCTGTTCATTTGGCTTTTATCCTGTGCCCTTGTTTGGCTTCGGCTCCCTCTATTTTGGCTATTTATTGCTACTTGTTAGGAACCAGGAGGGCGGAAAGACCTCACGTAGGTGCACGCCCCAGGCTACTGAGTGAAAGGTGTGGAAAAGAGAGAGATTTCACCATCCAGCTTGAAATTATCTGTGGTTTCTACATTCACTCACGAGGGACTTAGGATGTACATTCCGATCGGGATTTCTAGTCCCGTGGGGGAGCGCACACAGCTCACATTCCTGAGACGCCACGCAGCCTCCATGCTCTACTGGCTAACTCCACGGCGGCGGGTTCCACCCGGTCCCGCTGGACCTGCCGCGACCCTTTGTTGGGTGGGCGGGAAGCCCCTGGACCCCTCACCCCGCTGGTCACATGGCCTCTCTCTGGCCCCTCCTCTCTCTTTCTCTGGAGTGCGCCTTTTTCTCATGGTGACAGTAATTGTTTCCACGGTCACCCATCGCCCCTCCTGCCCAGGCCTCTCTGCTAGGGGTCAGTGTCCTCTTCAGTGACAAAAGGCGCCCTAGATCTGGGCTCCCCGGGGAGGGAGGTGGCTGGGTCTGGTAGTTAGAATGCTGTCTCTCCCTGGTGCTGTGACAACCCCTCCCCCGCTGTGCACACAAATGGGCTTTATACGACAAACAAAAACGCACCCCCACCCCAGGCTACACAGGCACGTGGACCTAAGCCTCACCAAGGAAAAAGGGTGGTGACAGGCACCAGAGAAAGAAGGCACGGAAGACAAATTCTCCTCGCCCCACTTCTTGAATGTTCACAATCCAGATTTTTAAAACTTTTGACTTCCCAGTGCCCCCACCTGCGCCCTGAGCCCCCAACTTCTGTTCTAACCCCCAAGTCTGAATCCTTTCTGGTCTCAACCTGTTCAACTTCTCTTGGGTTTGGAAACACGTTCCCCACCAGCTGTCCCACACCACCCAGGGATGTGCTCTGCAGCAGGCGAATGAGAACACAGTGTCCTGGGAGAGAGAGGTGCGAAACCCCCCTTCCCTGCCCGAGAGTCCCAGGGACACCCATCCCAGCGGCAGTGTAAATGGCAGAGGGAGAGCCCACTCCAGCTGGGCTCCCGAGCCAAGGCCAGGACGCTGGGCTCCGCAGGGCCATCCTGCATACCTAATCCGCTATTTAAGGAGCTGCTTGCCTGCAGTCCAGGCACCACCCCTCCTCACGTACACCGGTTCAGAGCTACCTTAAAAGCGGGAGGCAACTGTGAAGTTGCTGGCCAGTAGGGAGAGGGAGAGGGAGAAAGACGAAAGACAGAGAGAGAGAGAGAGAGAGAGAGAGAGAGAGAGAGAGAGAGAGAGAGAGAGAGAGAGAGAGAGAGAGAGAGAGAGAGAGAGAGAGAGAGAGAATATCCTGGGATCCAGAAGTTCGTTCTAACCTGAGGAAAATCAAATCCCTGCAAGACTGCAGAGACAAGAAGAGATAAACACCAGAAACTCCTTTCTCTCTCCCTGCTTACCTCTCTCTCCTAGCTCCCAATTCCTGGTCCCCTGTGCACCATTGTGGAGATAATATGTTGTTCTTCGCTATCCTGTTAAAGGTGACTTGGATCCTGGCTGCAGGTGGGGGTAGGTACAACTGGCCCTGTGCTAATGTCCACGCCATGTGTACTTAAGTGGGGGAGGAGAGGTGTAAAGGGGAAGCCTAGGGGCTGGGGAAAAGGCCGTGCGTGTGTGTGTGTGTGTGTGTGTGTGTGTGTGTGTGTGTGTGTGTGTGTGTGTGTGTGTGTAAGAGTTTGGAGGAGATCTCTCCTATTCTTTTCCTTCCTAGCCCAGCTATTACTGCTGTGCTGTGGCCGGGGCCAGCGTGTGAATGCTCACATGTGTAGGAAGCTCCGCCAGCTACAGTTCTCTGAGAAACTTTCCCTACTGCCCTAGTCCCAGGCAGCTCTCCTGCCCTTCTTTGTTCATGTGCTCTGCTGGTTAGGGAGAGCAGGGTGGGAAGAGACTCCAAGGCTACTCCACTGAGGCCTTGATGCCCAGCTGACCAGATGATATGCTCACCACCTGCCAAGGTGTACAGAGAAACGAACCAAAAGGTTCCTTTCTCTGAAAGTAACACAATGATAGACTTAGTCACCCACCCTTTGTCACCAGCCCGGTATAGTGCACTTCCAGGAGTGGGAGATAGACGGGGAAGACTCTTGGGTAACGGTGCTCCTGGAGTCCAGGAATGCCTCAGGGATTCCCACATCTCCACTGTTGCTGTTGCTCGTTTTGTTTTTGAGACAAGGGTCTCGTGTAAGCAGACTTGCCTGCAACTCACTATGCAGCTGACTCTAGCTTCTGTCTCCTGTCTGCATCACTATGCCTGGCTTCTACACCCCGTTTTTGTGCTTCCCGTGCCTACACCTCACTCAGGACTTAGCACATAGTAGGTGAGGGCTTAAGGTCTGTTGGAAGAGCTAAGCAGGAAGAGTGTCTAGAAAGTAACAGGAGGCAGATGGGACAAGAGGACCACATGAAAATGTAGAGTCCAAGATTTCTTCTGAGAAGAAACAGGGAATCAGCCTAGAGCATTTAATAGGAAGGGCAGGGCACCTTCCCGGAGGAGCCGGGGGAACTCTAGCTGTTGTGGTATCCCAGAGATAGCCAGGTGGGTGCCTCCAATCCCCCTTGGGCTTTTTGGGGGGAGGGGTCTTTTGTTGTTTTTGTTCTGGGTTTTTGTTTTGTTTTGTTTGGCTTTTCAAGACAGGGTTTCTCTGTTTAACCTCTCTCTGGCTGTCCTGGAACTCCATCTTTGAATCTGGTCTCAGATTCAAAGAGATCATTTGCCTCTGTCACCTTAGTGCTGAGATTAAAGGCATTTGCCACTACCTCCTGCCAGTTGAACAATTTTTCAGAGTTGCTTGAGCTGAAGAACAGGCCAGCTGGACAGACCAAAGAAGTTAAAGGAATTAATAGTGAAGGCAGACACTGCACCACATGCTCTGATCCTAGCACTCAGGAGGCTGAGGCAGGTTTGTCACAGTTTGAGGTCAGCCTGAAAGACAGATGAATTCTGGGCCAGTATGGACCATATAGCAAACTTTATCTCAAACAAAGGGTTAATAAAGATAAAAAGGCACTTAGGGTGTCGTTCTGTTTTGTTTCCAGTTCCCAGATTCAAACAGTACAAACCAAGCTACAATTAGACCTCCTTTTCTCCCCAAAGCAGGTTAGCCATGGTGGGTAGTTAGATCCACAGACCCCCCAGCTTTTTAGCCAGAGGAAGAACTGCACGAGAGCCTGGCATATGACTGACTGGGCTGGCAGCTCTCCTTTCCACATACAATGCCTCACTTTCATCCTGTCCTTGCAAGCCTGGCTGCTTGTGTCCACCCACCACCCTCAACCTAGAATAGACCCTACACTGACTCCTGCCTTCTTGAGAGTACAGAAGCCAAGCTTCGTGATGCTAGACAACTTCCCTGCACAGCTAGGAAGACCAGAAAGGAAGAATTACAATTTTAATAGAAAGTTCTGTGCCGTCTCTCATGCAGTGGTGCATGGGGGGGGGGGGGGGCGGGAGACTGATAGTCATCAACAGTACTGCGCACCACACACTGAACGTTTTCCGTTCTCTTTTGTTCTCTATCCTCCCAAGCCCTCTGCCCACACCCTTACCCTACCCCGTCTTCTAAGTGTTCTAAGTGTTACACTGACTTGGCTCCAGCTGGAGAAAAGTAAGGGTTGGGCCGGCCGCCTGCACATGTGGATCCAGGTTAATTTTAGTCTCCGGGTTTATCTCTTCAAATTGCTCCTCCCTCTTTACTCATTAACCACGGGCGCAGCCTGGCTAGTTATTTTAAATAGGACCCCCTGACCTTTCCACCAAGGTGTCCAGTTTCAGGACTTCACTATGAAGTGGAGTGAGGGGGGGGGAGTGGAAAAGGAGGGGGTGCTGGGGGAGAGAAGAGCGGAGGCCAGGACACTGCTCCAGGCTGTGCTGGCCATAGCCCAAATCACTCTCTCTTACAGGTCACCACTGGACTTATGAAGGTAAGAGCGAGCACCAGGCTGACTGGCATTCCCGGGACCACTCCCTCACCTGACTCGGCAGGAGGAAGAACTTTCCTTGAGCTTCACACACTAGCCCCTCTTCTGCATTGTACTACACGGACACTCAAGCTGGGTTTACACATGGCTGCTAGACCCTGCTCTAATCATTAAAATCCCATGTCCGCTGATTCAGCAAAAAAAGCCAATGAGTCCTCTGTAGGTCTGTGGGAGTGAAGCAGCCGAAATAATGACTACCGGACAGGGAGAGGCACATTGTGCTCAGATGCCATTCTTCTGGCTCTTTCTCCCAACCTTGTCTCTGAAACTGGACAGAACCTGAGGTCAGGAGGACAAGGTAGCAGGGTACTCTCTGTAGGGACAAGGGAACTCAGTCCCTTTGAACTTGACTAATAACTTATCTGGAGCCAAAACAAGGTCCAGTGTGAGAATAAAAAGTGAATAATAGGATACCTGAACCCCAAGACTACTTGACAGGGAGCCCCAGAGACTTCATCTGTTTAGGGTCAGATTTGTCCCTTGATTCTGCTTCTCCGGGTATTCAGGCTTTCTGTCTATTTCCTCTTCCCTTCCTTCAGCTCCATTGTTCTAAAACTACAGGTGAGTGAAAGCTGCCACCCCTCTACTAATTAGGGTAGCTGGAGAATCACCCCTGCTTCAGGGAGGCTGCAGCCTAGTGTGCAGGGGGCGGGGGTTGACGACTCCCATCTCACCCAGCTGTACACAACAGGGTGGCAAGAAGTGAATTTCTATGTTCCCATTAAAACATGTTAGGGGTGCGGTGACTTAAAGGATGGGTAGGGCTGTGGGGCTGGACAAATGTTCATGGTAACTTACCTCTCCACCAGGCCCGCATGGTCAGGACCACTGGCCAACCTCTTACCCCGAGTGTGGAGGCAATGCCCAGTCCCCCATCGATATCCAGACAGACAGTGTGATATTTGACCCTGAGCTACCTGCTGTAGAGCCCCATGGATATGACCAGCCTGGTATTGAGCCTTTGGATCTTTACAATAACGGCCATACAGGTAAAAGATCCTATTCCAGGTAACTGCAGACCTTAGAGAGCCAGAGGAAATAGACTCCTAACTTGCAAAAACTCAGAATATTCTACTAATGAATGTGGACAAATGAGGTTCAGAGCTGGGCAACGGTGGCACACGCCTTTAATGGAAGCACTCAAGAGGCAGAGGCAAGCAGATCTCTGAGTTTGAGACCAGAATGGTCTAGAGCAAGTGCCAGGACAGCCAGGTCTACACAGAAACCCTGTCTAAAAATGAGATTTGGGCTCTTGCAGCTAAAATGGGATTAAATGTCTATGATCAAGTTCAAAGTGTAGGTTAGTGTCATGGTACTGTTATCAGTAGAGAGGTCACTGCTAGAAAAGCCCACAGCCTGTGAGAGGAGCCAGGCAACTCTGGGAGAGAGGAGAGCCAAGTTGGGGCGGGAATGGCCCACCTTCCTCCACCAATCCTACCTTGCTCTTTCCTCACAGTACAGCTCTCCCTGCCCCCTACCCTGCACCTGGGTGGACTGCCCCGAAAATACACGGCAGCCCAGCTCCACCTGCACTGGGGTCAGAAAGGATCCCAGGAGGGCTCTGAGCACCAGATCAACAGTGAAGCCACAGCTGCAGAGGTGCTGACACAGGATGCAGAGGGTGTATTGTAGTTCAGTTGTTCTTGGAGAAAGGATGGAGCTGACCCTTGAAAAGTCACATGAGGGAATAAGGCAAAGCTTTGGGGGTAGACTTAGATTGGGGGACTGCGGTGGTGATGAAAGTCAAAAGTCCTGGAAAGCATGAAGAAACATAAAGTAACTCGGCCCCTTTCTCCCTTCCACAGCTGCATGTCGTGCATTATGACTCAGAGACCTATAGCAGCCTGGGTGAGGCTGCTCAAAAACCTCAGGGCCTGGCTGTCCTAGGCATCTTAATTGAGGTCAGTAACCCCTAACGCTTCTCAGGTCCCTCCTGTCTACTTAATCCCTAAGGCCCGTTCTATTGCTGCTAGTCTCTGTAATATTTACCCCATGCACTCTTACTCCAAACACATGCTCTAGCATACACTCCCTTTGCAGGTGGGTGAGACTGAGAACCCAGCTTATGATCACATTCTGAGTCATCTGCATGAGATAAGACATAAAGGTGAGTCCTAAAAACCAATAGTAATAATTCAATTGCAGCCAGGCGGCAGTAGTGTACGCCTTTAATCCCAGCATTGTGGAGGCAGAGGCATTCGAGGCCAGCCAGGACTGTTTCACGGAGAAACCCTGTCTCATCACCTACCACCACCACCCCCAAAAGAATTTCAATGGCAGAGAAATTGTCAACCTGACATAAGAGGCTTTGGGAGGAAGAAGTTGACAGTGCATTCTGCCTAGAGGAACCCTGTCTACAATGTTGATACCTGTTCTGTTGTTCCTAGATCAGAAGACCTCAGTGCCTCCCTTCAGTGTGAGAGAGATGTTCCCCCAACAGATGGAGCAGTTCTTCAGATACAATGGCTCGCTCACAACTCCCCCCTGCTACCAGAGTGTCCTCTGGACAGTCTTCAACAGGAGGGTCCAGATTTCAATGGGACAGGTGAGTGCTGAAAAGGCTAAGAGCTGCTTTAACTTGAGACCCTTGCCCAGGCCCTTGAGTGACTTCTATATTCCTGCTCTTCAGTTAGAAAAGCTCCAGGAGACTTTGTTCTCCACAGAGGAAGAGCCACTTGAGCCTCTCGTACAGAACTACAGAGTCCCCCAGCCTCTCAACCAGCGGTCCATCTTTGCTTCTTTTATCCAAGGTGACTTGCAGGGCTCAGGAGAGATGGGAGGGTCAAAGGCATGAAAGAGTCAAGTCCTGGGCAGAAAAAGGCCAAGGGAAGGGTCCCACATCCTTAGGTTGGGAACCACTCCTAGCCATGAATGCCCAGATCGTTTTCCAGGTGTGGAGGCAGACTGGGAAGATATTCTAAAACCCTCTAACCCAAGTTTACTTCCTCCACAGCGGGACCATTGTATAACACAGGTAAGGCAGCCCGGTATGGAAATGGGAGGGGGTGTAGATCCCAGCAGAAAATGGAGAGGCTTGGTACCTGTTAGACTAGGCTAACATTTTTCTCTCCCCCAGGAGAGATGCTAGGTCTAGGTGTGGGAATCCTGGTTGGATGTCTCTGCCTTCTGCTGGCTGCTTATTTCATTGCTCGGAAAATCAGGTGAGAACCTACTTTCTATCCCTGTAGGAATTTATTTTCTATTTATTCCCAGAGACTGGGCAGTGGTGGCGCACACCTTTAATCCCAGCATTTGGGAGGCAGAGGCAGGCAGATCTCTGAGTTTGAGGCCAGACTTGTCTACAGAGTGAGTTCTAGGACAGCCAGGGTGGTGCACACCTTTACTCCCAGCACTTGGAAGGCTGAAGCAGGAGGATCTCTGTGAGTTCAAGGCCAACCTGGTCTACAGAGTGAGTTCCAAGACAGCCAGAGCTACATAGACAACCTCCCCTCCTCACCCCCCCCCCCGGGGGGGTGCTCTCTGGGGTTATGGCTCAGTTGGTGGAGTGCTTGCCTACCATGCACAAAGCCTTCGGTTTCTGAACTCTAGCATCACATAAAACTTGGCATGCTGACGCACACTTGTAACCCCAATATTCAGGAGGGGGGGTGCAGAGAAAAGTCGTAAGCAGATACTTATTATCTTTTTTTTTTTTTAAAGTATGTCTTTTCCTACTCAGGACACTAGTCACTCCCATGAACTATCACTTCCCCTTCCAGGAAGAAGAGGCTAGGAAACAGGAAGAGTGTGGTCTTCACCTCAGCACGGGCTACCACAGAGGCATAAATGCTGTCTCAAGATGCCATGGATGCCTTCCCCTCATTCCTGTCAGGAAGCCTCTCAAAGGGGCACAAGAGCTGGACTGCCAGTAGCAGGCAGACGCACGCCCTTTCTGAACACCACCTCCCCACTCACACACCAGAGAAGCAAGGGTCCAGTTCTTCAAGGAAGAGTGGGGTCCTTGGCCTTTCAAAGCATGGAGGTCAAGAGGTCCCAGTTTTAATGTTTAGCTGTGAAGAAGCTGAAGATATGCCCTGACATCCCTCACCTCACATCTTCATGGCCCTTCCCCTAGATGTCATCATTGTTTTCCTCTAGGAAAAAAAAAAAAAAAGCTGCTACTGAGATTTTAGTTATTATCTGCTCAATATATGTTTGAAAACTTCAAATCTCTGACCTTAATTCTGGTTTGTCTTTTGTGCCCTTCAAGGGTGGGAGAGTTTCTCTGTCTTCTGGGTTGTGGAGACAAGACACAGAGAAAAAGAAACTGGGGCATCTGCTCCTTGTACCCTATTCCTGGACCAAGGAAACAAGTTAAACCACCAACTGATTCTTCTGACATTACACCAAGGATGCTAATGATGAACACTGGCTGCCAGGCAAGGTAGGAGGATGGAGCAGAGCCACCAGGGTCTGGAGATCTCAATCCATTTCCCCTCTCTTAAAAGCCAAGCTCCCCCACAATTAAAAAGTCCTTTTTATTAGTCAAAATCACAATCACCTTGATTAAAAGGATGGGATATCCCATCCTCAGCAGAAAAATGATACAGTGATAGAAAACCTGCCCAACCCTCCCACACCCCAATTAAAAACTAGAAAAATGTCTGCCCTCTGATCCTCCAAGGGCACTGCCATGGAGCGGACCAACCCCCAGAGCACCCTCCACTTCACCTTGGGGAGAGGAGGGTGCTGATGGTCAAGGACGTTAAAATGTGAGTTCCAGTGGTACCAGTTCCCAACATGCACTTCCCTCCTTTCCCCAGGGCCAAGGACCAAGGGGAAATGGGATGGAAATGAGCCATGATCAGAGTTTCAGGAGCAAAATACAGCCCAAGGAGGTTAGGAGGTTCCCAATATACCTCCTCTCCCCTCACTTTAAAAACAAACATACAAACAAACAAACAAAAAAAGGCATTTCTGGGGTCTTATCATACCAAAAATGGTTCCTTTCAGACCTGAGAAAAAGACCAAGATGTCCAGTCTGGGCAGGAGATACTGGAAAACTGACCTCAACTACCCTTAAGTCTCCAGTAACTTCATCACCAGGGCCATGGCTAACCTAGGTCCCTTTTCTTGGCAACCTGCACTGTCCAGAACTGGAGATGGAGAAATACAGGAGGAGCTCGGGAGGGCACCCCAGGCCCAGGGGTCCCTCCCATGTTCCCTCAGTCCTCGGGTGGGATGCGCAGGGCAGAATACACCATCACCCGACTGTCCTCCTGCCGACGGCCTGCAGAGGGGAAGCGGGGTGAGTCGTGGGCAGGATGAGGGCAGAGCACCGACACATGGGGAGGCCTGGACAAGGGGTTCCCCAGGTGGTGGGGAGAAATACAGATTCAAACCCACCAGTCCCTGACGGGCTGCACCCAGGCTGCTCCTGATAAAGCTTAGAGACTACAGGCCACAAATGGACAACGCCAAACCCGGAAGGTAGCAGGACACAGCAGCAAGGAGACGGAGGATGTGGGCAATGGACCTGGGCTGGGGCTAGGTTCAGTCATGGGCAGTGGACAGGCAGATGGGATCTGTCGGGCGATCAGTCCAGGTAGTCAGTCCTTACACGAGAGGCTGCGCTGGATACTTCGGAGGGAACCTCCGGCCGTGATGAACGCCCAGAGCCCCATGGAAACCATGACTGCATAGATGGGCAGAAGGCTGGCCTCGTACCACGGGTTCAGAAATGTCTGAGAATGAGGAGAGAAAAATGGTTAGATTCTCCCCCCCAAAACCCCAACATCATTTGTGCCTCTGCCCGAACCTCCCCAGACTCCTATTCAGTTTCCCTCCAAAGCACCAGCATCTTGTAGACAAGGGAACTTTTGATTTTAGGTTTCCTCAAAGCTTTCAGCTCCTCCCATTCAACTCAAGCCTCTGCACTGGTCTGACTAAGCGAGTCAGACTCCTCTCCAGAGCAAGTGACAGAATCTTAAGAGACTCACCTTTCTGCCTCCACCCCAGGGAAGTTAAGAATATTAAGTGAGAACACATACCCCATCCCACTCACCATGAAATGCTTTCCCCTGACTCAGGCCCCTATCTCCAACTCACCAGTCCTGATGTCAGTAGGTGACTCCCAACTACTAGGCCCAAAGCCCAGTACCGTCTCCTCTCACAGGCATCAAAGAACACAACTCCCCAGAAGGTATGGAGCAGGATAATGGCTGCTGTCAGAAAGGCTGCAGGGAGGGAGATGGGAGGAGATTCATCCCTGACCTCCCAGCCTCCTGAGATGTTGAGCCAGTCTCCCAGAAAAGGTTACTAAGTCAGATCAGGGCCAGGGATGGACAGGGCATAAAGGAAAGATTAGAAGAGATTCTTACCTGAAGTCAGGAAGTAATAGGGTGAATCTCCATGGATCCCAACCACACCTGGCCCAAGTGCATCGGCCAAAATATTGATAACAGAGAAGACACCACTGATGATACCGAAGGACAGACCAGAAACTGGGGGGAGGGAGGCTCTTGTCAACATCCACGATCACTATAGCATCATTACCAGTACCTCTTCTCCATACCCAGGGAAAATTCTACCATACCTACTCTCCCGCCAGACCGCCTCTCCTTGGATGTCAAGTATAAAGAAAAACACTTAACATATGTGATGTTTAGATTGCCCTGAGAGGGAAGAGGGGATGTCCAACTCCCTCCTCTGGTCCCTTCTCCCTTGGCTCACCATAGGCCATCTGTCGGATGGAAATGGGTGATCTTCCGTCCTCACTCAGTGATGCTAAGCCCTCATCTGCCTTCCTGGGATGAAAGAGAGGAAATATAAAGGGACAATAGAGACGCACCTTTCCCTCTAATATGCTCCTGTTAATGCCCCTTATTCCAACCACCATCCAATGCACCACTTCCCCTAATGCACACCAGTGCCCCCTCTTCCTTCCAGACCACCCCTTGTCCTTACTTAAGGAGCTTGTAGTAGGCAAATCGGAACACTTCCTGTAGAAGGACCGAAACAGCAGCACCAAAAATCAGAAGACCGTACTGGAGCCGGGCATCTGAACGATCTGTCACATGGACCAAGATGAACCAGACCACAGAGGCCAGGAGCAGGGAGACCAGCCAGAAAAAGGCTCTGAGAAAACACAAGGACAATGAGAGAGGCAAGGATAGGGACAGCCAGAAAAATCAAGGAGGGAACCAGGCTGCGGCATGAAGAGTGGAAGTTAGACTTCCGGATGGTCAGGAAGACAGATAGGATAAGTGTCTCCACCAACAGATTCATCTGTAGGAATCTGCAAGCAGCAGAAGGGGAAGAAATCTGGTTAGAGTCTTCAGTGAGATTAACGTCAAAGTGTGCGGGCACAGACGGACAGGCAAGGGATCCATTCCTGGGTCCTCGGCTGGCCGAGGTCAGCACAGTCCCCTCACTAGTCTCGGCCTTGGGCCTTCTCTGATGTTGCCGTGAGGACTACAGGAGGAAATCAGTGAAATCCCTGGAAGGCGGAAGCCTACTGCGGAAAGTCACCTAGACCACGATCTGACCCTGTCCAACCTTTTCCTACTTCTGTCCCCCAACTCAGGTTCCCATGCTCGCCCAGTTCCTCCAGCTCTTTCCGCATCATTTTCTGTACACTTGGCCCCGTCTCACTACTCGCTACTCACCCCGCGACCAGAATGATAACCCGAAGCGGGTCTCCGGCCACAGTGATCAGGAAAAGGGCGAAGGCAGGGCCGAACGCGACGAAGGTGCATCCGAAAAACACAGCAGCCCCCATGACTGGGCAGCTGGGGGCGGGAGGGAGCCCCGGCCAAGGGAGGCGAGTGGAAGCAGCGCGCCGGGGGTAGGGGGGAGTCCGCGTGGGGCGGCGACGCAACCCCAAGAGGGGCGCGGTGCAATGTCACCCCCGGACCCCGGGGAAGGGGAGGGGGGGCACCGAAACCCCGGACGAAGGTCCGCCCGACCTCGTCTACGGAAGCCGAAGAGGGAACCACCCTCGGTCGCTGCCCCATGGCCACCTCCCATCTAATCCCCACCCCCGGAAGGCCAATGAATACTTGATGGGGCGGAAGTGCCGAGGCGGGGTCGTGGCAGCAGGGCCTTCTGGGAGTTGTAGTCTCACAATCTTCCCAGCCCTTCACTTGGTGCTGGGAGTGGCTCCAGAAGAGTGGGTCGGTACCGGGCCCAATCAGGGAAAGGATTCCTGAGTTCGCTTGTGCCTTGGCGACGGTTTCTTTTCATTACTCTGTGGAGAAGGGCGATAACAACCCTACCTATTTCTAGAAGAGCTTTGGTGGGGGAAGATCCTGTTTGAATCTAAATTAAAAGGAACAACAACAGAAAAAGAGCCCAGGACAGGGACGGGCATTGTTCTTACTTGAATTAGAGGAAATGGCCCAGAGAAGCACCCGAAGAGATCAAAGTTGGGTTTAAAAATTGAAGCTCTTTGGGCAGTCTCGTATAGAAATTGTGTGGTATAAGTCTGTATCAAATGAAGACTTCGCCTGTGTTCTGCAATGACAGAATCAGAGAAGCAAGAGGAGCCAGGAGAGAAACGTTAGGGAAATGTTTAGAAAGAACCCAGGAGTCAAAGAGCAAATAGAGCAATGGGACAGTCCCCTGCTGCCGTCCCCTCCCCCGCCATGGCTTAGTTCCTTTGATGTAATACTTCCTCTATTTATACTCTGAAAAATAAACTTACGTGTGTCTTTTCCTCAAGCTGGGGAGGGGATTTCATATTGGGACGAATCACCACTTGTATGAGGACAGATTGGTCCTTAGGAGGGTGCCCAAGTAATCAGATCTGGAAAATTGGTGTTGAGAGTGTCATCAAAGCAGTGACAAACTATAGAAATTGTTTGAAGAAAACCAGGCTTCCTGGAAGATTTTAATATTTAATGCACATGTACCACACATATGGAGTGGCATATTTACACTTCTTTCCCCCAGTACGTTCTCGAAAGAAACTGAGAAACAGGTTTTTGGAAGAAGACAGCAGGCACATCTTGCTCCATAGCTGAGAAGATGGGAGCATCCTGGCCAGTGTGTCCTGCTTCAGCAAGGCTGAGTGTGGGAAATCTGGACATGAAAATTCTTCTTTCTCTCTGTGAGCTGTCCACAAAGCATCCTGACTGCAGAGAGCCGCCTGTAAAACTACCTTGTAAATATTGATTCCACCGACACAGTTCAGAGTTCCAGGGGTTCGCTGTAGATGCCGAGCAAGTATTTATTACTTATGTGGGGCTTCTTGAGACAGGGTTTCTCTGTACAGCCCTGGCTGTCCTGGAACTCATTCTGTAGACCAGGCTGGCCTTGAACTCAGAGATCCACCTGCCACTGCCTCCCAAATGTTGAGGCCAAAGAGCCATGACACCAAGCATGGCATTCTTCTATTTTTTTAAATTGTCTAGTCTCAATTGCCCACCAGACTAAACTTAGTTCACTATGCCTAATAAATATGAACTGAACTGAATGAAAATAGAAAATACTGGAGCAGACGATGATAAGGAAGGTGTCATGTATCTGAAAGTGGGAGACAGGCAAAGCGAAAGATGGTACTTTCTTCCTCTCGTCTTCCGTCCTGTGTCCAAAAAGTTCAGGATAAGAGGTAAGGTCAACACAAAGTGGAGAGAAACAACTGGCCTTGGCTGTTGTATGAAAGGGGGTACAGTAAAGAAACTACCAGCATGACTGTTTCATGCTATGGTTAAGGTTTTATTCAGAGAGATAAGCCAGAGGCGTCTGGAAGAGTTCAGAGGAGAGAAAGCAGTAGACTGGACAGGGCTATCTGCAAGAAGAGGGGAGCACCATGGGCATAGAGAATAGTTATCAGAAGGGTGAGTAGCTGTGGGGGTGGGGCGAACATGAGCTGGAAAGGAGGTGGTGAGAAAGGCTAGGATGTTAGTGCGGACTTTGAAATGTGTAACAGGCTTGTGATACTGAGGGAGCCTGGAGACCATTATAGGATTTGATAATCTGATGGGTTCCATAGGTAGCCGTTTGCTCCTTCTGAAAGACAGAAATGACTCCACTTGTCAGATGGGAACCAGTTTTACAAGTTCCTGGGGAATACCAGCTTTTATTTAACTTCCAGAAATCCTCCTATAGTCCAAGATGAGCTCATTTCTGGATACATGAGCTGCCTTTTGGAGCTTGGGAAACTGGAGTTTCCTTTGGACCAGACAGCTATGAGATTTTTATCAGCAGCAATGCAGAAGGAGATCTGGGAGTCAAACAATGGTTCATAAACAGAACTCCTATCCTGATAGCACAGCCACGACAGGCAAAGAAGAGAAAGGGTCCTCACCCCTTCCTCTCATCATTCCCACGGTAATAAAAGACACCATGAGTAAAGAGCAACTTTCCACAGCAATGTTAGGAATTGTAAGAAGGAGGGTGAACTTTTGTGGGAAGTAGGGATGGTATAAACTTTAGTCCCAGCTGTGGGGGTCCAGAGTGGACCTAATCTGGGGCTAGAGGCTTTCCAGAAGTAACAAGTTTGCATCCATCATACACAGGCTTGCCCCTCAGTCTAGCAGCTGTAGAACAGATCTACTGAGCAAGTAGGCGGAGAATTCTGTCCCCTGGGAGAAGAATCACTGCTCCCTCCCAGCCTCCCAGCAGCGGGGGAGGCGGGCTAAGTGTGGTGGGAAACAGTGCAATTTCCTTTTTTTACTTTCATAGTCATAGTGCAAAATCCAGAATGGATGTCCTCTTTCTGGCCCTCCTCACTGTGCCACTTATCCTGGGTAAGTCTCGCTCTGAGCCCGAGCTTTTGTACTAGTTCTTCTGTTACAAATGGGATGAGAAAGAAGACGCAAAAAGAAGGTAAGTGGGCATGTCAGCAGGGAGGGATGGTGCTTTCTCAGCCGCTGGAGACCAGGGTTGGGGGCAGAGTAGAGAACTAGAAGGTGGAGCCAGGAAACAAAAAAAAAAAAAAAAAAAAAACACCCAAGTGAAGGCAGAAGATGGAATCCCAAAGAGTTCCTTCAGCAAGACTGAACTCAGGTTTCTGTTACTGTGACAACGCTGACCAGAAGAGTGGGGAGCAGGAAGAAAAGAGGTGGGTTCTTGGAAGTCAGGGATGAAGCCAGAGTAGCCCCTTTCCACAAAATAGAATTAAAAAAAAAAAAAAACAAAAAAAAAACTTCTATTAGCAACAACATACGTGGGAGCTTGGGGACACATGCCCCAGCTCTTGGACATAGAGAAGAAAGGATCAAAAATTCAAGGTCACTTTTGACTACACCATGAGTTCCTGACTAGCCTTAGATACATAATACCCACCTCCTTCCCAGCAAGGTGTGGTGGTGCCCGCCTTCAGTCCCAGCACTCAGGAGGCAGAAGCAGGCATATCTCTGAGTTTGGGGCCAATCTGCTCTCCAAAACAAGTTCCAGAACAGCCAGGACTATACAGAGAAACCCTGTCTCAAATAAATAAATATCTTTCCTCTATCAAAAAACAAAACCAAGTTGGGTGTGGTGGCTCATTCCTTTAATTCCAGCACTCTGGAGGCAGAGACAGGAGAATCTCTGTGAGTTCTAGTCTGGTTAGGGATACATAGTGAACCCTGTCTTTATATATATATATAAAAAGACATAACTATAGATTGGCATTAGGATAGTAGAAAACTGGCTGCTTTGGGGACAGAGTCCCAAGAGTGACTCTGCTTCTTCCCTCTTTTGTTCTCCTGTCTCTCTGCTGTGCCCCATTATTTCCTTTTCCTTTAAATCCTGTGTCCTTAGTTTGGGGTTGCAGAGATGTGTTTAGCAGAAGGCCTGGAATTCTGGATTCAATTATCAATGCCACACATTTTTAGTTTTGGAAGGGAAGAAAAGTTATGCTGGGTCATTTGGTCCAGCTGACACATTTTAAGGAAGAGGATGTGAGACTGGCTGTGGTGGTATATGCCTTTAATCCCAGCATTTGGGAGGCAGAGGCAGGGACAGGCAGATCCCTGTGAGTTCAAGGCTGGACTGGTCTACACAGTGAGTTTCAGGACAGCCAGGGATATGTAGAGAGTTACTGTCTGGGGGGAAAAAAGTGTGTAGGGGATGTGGGGAGGGTATAAGTGGACCCTTCAAACTCCTTAGTTAGCAGTGAATCCTGAAATAAAACCCAAATCTAAAAGCCTGAGATTGTTGGTGTTTTTGTGAGAGATGCTGATAAGATCTCTCCCAAGTATAAAAAAGTTGGGAGCATATGGAATCTATATTTTTTTTCTAAATTTCTGATCTCCATCTTCCACTTATAAAGAATTTACATCTCCCTTGGGGCTTAGAGGATGTGAAAACATCTGCTTTCTGTCTTGAGAGTTCTGTACTGAAAGCAGAGTACTGGCCTCTTTAGCTAGGAGTCAGGAAACTGGGTGGGTTTGGAGGTATAAAGACAGGGAGATGAGACCTCTGGAGAGGAGGCAGAAAGAAGGAAAACTGGGAGGTGTGTGCTGTTCCCGAGGAGCCCCAGATGCCCAGCTCCGTGTGTGCTGTTGCTGAGGAGTCCCAGATGCTTTTGACCCTGCTTTTGTCCCTGCAGGACAGGAATATGATGAAGAAGAGCTGGAAGAGGGTGATTATTATCAAGTGACATATTATTATTACACAGTTACCCCTAATTATGGTGCGTATGAAAGATCTGACTCTTAGAGGGGTAGGAAGAGATTTAGGGAATACTTAATTCAAAGACTGCCTTTCACTTTGCAAAGAATAAGAGGATCAGACAAAATGAGCAAAACCTGCCAAGATTCTTGGTGTTCTTTCTCAAGCTCGTGATTTTTTAAAATTAAGAATTGTTTTATGTGTATGAATATTTTGCCTGCATATATGTCTGTGCACCACATACCCGGTGCCTACAGAGGGCAAGGGAGTACACTGGGTCCCCTGCAACCAGAGTTCCAGGGGGTGGTGAGCCAATAGGTGAAGCTGAGAACTGAACCAGGTCCTCTGCCAGATCAGCCAGTGCTCTCAGGCTCCAAACTGTCTCTCCAGCCCTCACACTCATTATATTTTTATTCTTTGGAAAATGTTTGGGACAACTTGGAAATTTTCTGATTTGTAAATTATTTTAGATATTAAATTGACAATAGAAATCTGCTTAAAAAGATTTAGCCAAGCATGATGTTGCCCACCTGTAATGCCAGCCCTTGGGAGGCAGAGGCTGTCAGATCTCTGAGTTTGAGGCCAGCCTGGTCTATAGAATGAGTTCCACGGCAGCTAAGGCTGCGAAACAGATAAACTCTGTCTTGAAAATCAAAACCCACCAACAAGCAAACAGAAAAGTTTGTTTTCATTATTATTTTAAATTATGTGTATTGGAGGGGTGTATACTTGGACATGAGTGAAGTTACCATGAAGATCAGAAGTGTCAGATTCCACCAGAGCTGGAGTACTAAGAGATTGAAAGATGCTCAGTATATATTCTGGAAACAACTCAGGGCCTCTGAAAGAGAAATGCGTGTTCTTAACTGCTAAGCCAACTCCCAGCTCCAGCTCACAAATAATTTTAACACTAGAAATAACGAGAAGTAGATTGTGCCGGCACGCTTCATAGCTTAGGTGAGGTGAAGTATCCTTGGCAGTTTACTCTCCTTTTAACCTCTGTTTTTTCTTTTTCCTCTGTTCCAGATGACTTTGTTGCAAACTTCACCCTTGATTATTCCGTGTTTGAGTCGGAGGATAGGTTGGTAGGTGACTTCTCCATAGGGTCAGGACAAATAACGTCAAATAGAAATGGGGAAGTGCAGAAATGGAACTGACTAGCAAGAATGAAAACTGGAGCTGGGTATGGTAGTTCACTCCTATAATCCCAGTTCTTGGGAGGCAGAGGCAAGAGGATTACCATGGGCTGACGGTCAGCCAGGTCTGCATAGCAAGTTCTAGTCCAGCCAGGACTATTTAGTAAGACTGTCTCAGGAAAAAGAGAAAAATCTGCTGGAAGTGGGTCCCAATCAGACCTGTTGCTGGAGAAGGAATCCAGAACCTAGTGGGCTTATAACACATGAAGGAGGGCAGTCAAGGGGCTTGTTGAATGGAATAGATCCACAATTCACGCTAGCACTGGGCCCAGACAATTATTTGGGGTTAGGGGTGGAGTAGGAGGCTTGCTTGAAGGAAAAGATGAAAACCCCTAAATAGAGCATTTGTGGGGTTGTTAGATGGAAGAAATGGTTAACTGTTTCCCAATCCTACCGAGGTCAGAACAGGTTGGATAAGGAGGCAACAACAGAAGCAGTAGAGACTACCATTAGTCTCCATACAGAACTTGTGGACCATCAGAATCCTGTAACCACGAGACCAGTGACAACAGAACCAGTGAGTCATCTGACTTTATATGCAAGATGCATGGTGAAAAAGTTTATTCTGTCCCAGAAACACCTGCTAAAGGCTGGAAGATAGTGGCTTATCAATAGAGAGCAGGAAAAGAGAGGAAATGCCTCTCTTCAGTGATAATTGTATAAAGAAGGAGAGTTAAAATTACTTACACTTTAACCATGTTTGGAGAGGAGCCGAGAGGTGACTCCAATGGTTAAAGATGTCTGCCACTAAGATGATATGGGTTCACGTCCCAGGACTGATGTGATGGAGATAATGAATCCACTCCTTCACGTTGTCCCGACTTCTACACACACACACACACCACACACACACACACACACACACACCAACACACCCACTCACACCCACCCACACATATACCACACACACACACACCAACACCCACACACACATATACCACACAAACACACACACACACCACCCACACACACTCACACACACCAACACCCCCCCACACACACACATGAAACAGAAACAGAATCCAATAAACATGTTTGGGGAAATAACTGACCAAATGGGAACTGTTGGAGAGCCAGAGTGTCTGGGAGGAGAGGGATGATTTTGACAGTCCTGTGTGGGTGTTCTGAAGGCAGCTAAACTAGATCAGGAGTTGAGACCTAAGGGCAAAGTTATAGTTGTGAAAGAAGAAAGGCCGGTGACTAAGTCAGGGGAAGGAGAGAAATCAACCAAGAAAATGGAGGAGGCAGGACAGCCAACTTTGCATTATAAGGACTGGAAGAGAAAGCTTGATAGAATCAATCAAAAGCTACTGAGAGCTCAAAACCAACTAAGGAAGGCTGTGGAGTGGCACGTGCTTTTATCCCAGCACTCAGGAGGCAGCGGTAAGCAGATTTCTCTGAGTTCAAGTCTAGTCTGGCCGACATAGCAAATCCTAGGAAAACTGGAGCCATGTAAAGGGACCCTGTCTGAAAAAAACCAAAACAATAAAAGAAAGAGGAAAGACAAGGAGAGAAGAGATTGGGATGTAGCTCTCGTGTGGCATCTGCAAGGCTCTGGTTTTCATTCCTGTGGTGGGGTGTGTGATGATGAACATTATGAGGAAATGTAGCAAATATAGACCCATTTGAAAAGTATGAAATTAAGAAAATAGAACACCAGTGGCCATATAGGGCAGAGGGCCCAAAAGCAGCCAACGTGCAATGGAACACGAATGGGAGGAACCGGAAGGACCAGCAGCAAAGCCTGTTGGTAAATGCCCATGTTCTTAAATGGATGGTAGGTCCCCTTAGATGGTAAACCCTCTTAGGCACAGGAACTATGTCTTATTTATAAATCCCCAAAGCACGAGTAGCACAGTGACTAGCACAAAGTCATGTGCACAAAAGAGACAACAACAAACGTCTCCCAAGGAGGAAGAATTCCTTACGATGATGGGGAAGAGGGAGGAATTTGAGAGCAGAGGTAAGGAAGGAGGGGTTAGTGCAAAGAGATGGCCGTCTTCTGGAGGGAGAGTAAGAGTGGCTAGGAAGGGTGACAGTGACCTACTGTGTGTTGGGGGGGCGTGTTTTAGCAGAGTCCAGAGCAGAACGATGCCATGTCCAGTCTGCAGAGTTCTGCCACCTGTCTTCTCTTATGGACCCTCCTTGAAGGGTGGATGCTTTTCATGTAGAAGGTAAGAAGGCAGCCACTGCCTTTGATGGGGGCGCTGTGAAGTAATTCTCACCAACCTGCTCAGCTCTCTGATGCTTACAGAAAGAAGTGGGATCACATTTAAATTTCAAGTTATCTAATCATGAAGAAATTTGGAATACGTTGAAACAAAGACTTTTGTAATGTCATTTATTTAAAAAAAAAAATCTGATCTGAGAGGGACTTTCAAGACCTCCTAGGAAAGAGGCAGGGTGAATAGAAAAGCCTTTTCCAAGCTCCCAACAAGCCTGGGAAACATCAGGGCTGCTTCCATCCTAGCCAGGTTTGAAGCTATGGCAGGTGCTAGAGGTCACAATGGGTGTGTCCTACAACCCTTAGAGCCAAGGGGCAAAGTTCAGCAGGAGGAGGGAGGCGGCATGAAAGAGACACAGCTTTCTCAATAAAGAATGGGGAATCCGTCTTAGAACATGAAAGTTGTAGAGTCTGCTTTGAGAAGGTGGCATATTGAGACTCCCTTGGGTCCCATTCATGTTTCTTGGTTTTACGATTTTTAATTATGTGTATGTACAGATGAGGGGTATGTATAGAGCAGGGGGTATGTTTACATGAGTGGGTTGCTCAGGAGGCCAGAGGCATCAGAGCTCTGGAAATGGGAACCATCTGGCATGAGTGGCTGACAAGCCTTGTCAGTTTTCAGTGGTGGCTCACGCTTTTAAGCGCAGCACTCCGGAGGCTACACACCAAAAAATCCTGTCTTGAAAAACAAAACAAAAAGCAATGTGTTCTCCTCGACACCGACTTAGCCGCCTGATCTGTTTTTATCCCTCTCCCTCCAGGTGACAGAAGGCTTCAACGACCCTTCAGACTCGAGTTTGGCAAAATGTTAGATGAAAAATAAAATAATTTTGTCTACTTTTTAATGACGTCTGTTCTAAAGTCAACACTACCATGTACACCAGAACTTGGGGAGCATAAAGGGAAGATTAGAAAGAGGATTAGAAACCAATGTAGTGGCACATGCCCAGCACTCAGGAGGCAGAGACAAATGAATCTCTGAAGCCCAGGCTAGCCTGGTCTACAAAGAGAATTCCTCTGGGGTATTCAAGACTACACAGAGAAACCCTATGGGGGAGGGCAGTTTGAATTAGATGTCGATTAATTAGAAAGAACCATACCCTGTAAACAAATCTAGAGTTTGGGGTAGAAAAGAGAAAACTCGCAGATAAAAGGTTTATTCTAAGCCTGTAATTCTTTTGGTTGTTTTCTGTAACGGTCCTATGTGGCTCAGGCTGGTCTTGAACCGATTTCCTGCATCCAACCCCTACCACACCACAGCAGGAATTGGCCATCACACGGAGCTTAGTTATATTTTTGTCTTGAAACTCTGTTTGGGGAAACAATGCTGAGGTTTAATTTAGAAACACTTCTTTTTCTAAAATAACCACATTGCTAAATATAAGTTAAAAGGTATTGGAATATATTTAAAATAATCACGCATTCTCCAAACCCTGACTTACATCCCTGTCCAACTGCATTTAAAAAATGTTAAGTCTCCGTTCTCCCTACCCTGATCTGAACTAGACTGCCCCCTTGCGGTCCCCCTGTTGTCTTCAACCTACAGAGTCCTGCTCTTCATTGTTTCTCTTAACTATGACAGGGTGAAACGGATGTTAACGTCTGCTGGTGACTCTGGACGTGCTCTCTTCCTTCCTCAACGTCTTTCCAGTCTTAAAGGGAAAAAAAAAAAAAAAAACCGAAGCTAGATAAAGCCATAATAACCTTGAGAATCCAGGATCTACTCTACTGTGCTGAGAATGAGAGAGTTCTGAGTTGAAGGGTCCGAAAAGTCAGGAGCGAGTTCGGCATTGACCCCTGGAGTCTTGGCGGGCTGGCATCCGAGATGGTAACGTGCCTGTCAGGTTACGTAAGAACCGGCTGGAGAAGCCGCTCGGCGGGAGCCCCGGAGAGGACGAGAGGACGCGGTGTTCCGGCTGCAGTCCCCACCCTCCTCGCCCAGCAGGGCAGGAGGCACCCAACTAGGAGCCGAGGAGGGGAGGATGGAAGAGTGGGCAGTCACGAGGGCGAGCCGCCGACAAGGGAACGGATGCCCGGCGTCACACGTCCGTTGTCACACACGTTGCGGACACGAGTTGCCGAGGGCTCCCACGTGCTGCGCCCGTGCGCGGAGGCGCTCCGAGGGGGCCCCCGTCCCGAGGCACCGCCCCCACGGCACGGTCTGGCGCTGCACACTCCAGCCGCGCAGTCTCCCGCGCAGCGACGGCCTATTTAAGGCTGCGAGCTCCACCCTTTTCCGCCCCTTCCTTCATTTTCACTTTTTTCCATCCTCCTTTTCATCACCGGAGGAGCCGCATGTACGGGCGGAGCATCGATGCTTCCCTTCCAGCCAATCACCACCGGCTGCCTCTCTATTGGCCGAACCTCCACGTGCGGTAGCAAATGGGCTGTGAGTACCTGGATCTTGCGTCACGTGTTGCCGGCAAGCTATCCAATGAGAGCGCGAGGTCTGTGTACGCAGGAGGAGGCACGTGCGGAGCCGCACGTGTCTGGGAGGGGGAAGGGGCGGGACCCACAGAGTGAGGCGGAGGTGGGTCGGCTAGACTAGCACAGACGGTGAAGGAGCTGGATACCGACCGACCGACCGACCTACCGGGACAGAGCCCACAGACCCAGGTGAGCAGACCCGAGCGGAGCGCTCCGGAGGACCGACCCCAGGAGTCGGCTTGAGAGACCGCAGATCTGGGTGTTGGGAGGAATTGCATCACCAGGTAGGTGCGACCAGAGACTGACCGGCGCAGGGCACCTGACGGGAGACCGGCGTCCATGGGGGCGGTACCCGTAGGGACCTTAGGTGGCTTTTTAAGTCGACAAGCTCTCTTTGAGGTCTGGAAGGGAACAGTCTGGAACAGCAGACGGAGGGGAAGATGTAAAGTCGGGTATTCACTCTGAACCCAAAGGAAGAAAGGCCGTGTGGGGTCAAGAGCTTTGCGTGGGCTAGCGGTCAGGATTTTGAATGGGGGTGGAAAAGCAAGTTTTTTTTTTTTTTCCTTGTTTCTGTTGAGAACAGAAAAAAAACGTGTTACCCTGTTCAGAACGCCCAGACTCACAGTCCCTTTCATAATCCCATTGACTCTGATTTCAAACTCCCTTTGCTTTTCAATTGCAGGTTCTGTTCTTTGGTACTACGGGAGCTGCTCTTCTGTCCCTGCTCCTGGACCTATGGATTCTCCATCTAGCATTTCTTCTTACCCCTCCTCCTCTCTCTCCTCGTCATTTTCCACATCCCCTGTGAACAGTGACTCTAGCTTTCCCTCTGATAATGAGAGGGAGGGCAAGAGCGTCAGTGGGCTCAGGCCAGACGCTGTTGGGCAAAGGGGAGGTTCCCAGCCCAGCCCAGGTCCTATCCGCTGCAGACATCGATCCAGGGTTTTTAGCAACCAACATACAGCATCTCATCTGGAACAACGAGGATCTAGGACCAAAAGACCAAGAGACAGTGAACTGGAGACCAGGCTACACACTCAGGGATGCACCACAGAGGGAGACCTGCTTTTTGCCCAAAAGGTAAGAGAAAACAGGAGACAGAGGTGCAGTGTCAAACACATAATTGGTTGATGAGGACCCTAAGAGGATGGTCTTAGCTGCCAGATACATGAGAGCAGAAAAGTCACTGCTGGCCTCTTAGTCTATGCTGTTTTTTTTTACAGTGTAAAGAACTCCAGGGGTTCATTCGACCCCTCACGGATCTACTGAATGGACTAAAAATGGGCCGCTTTGACAGAGGTAATAACCTGATTGATTACATGGGTGGGAGGGGGTCAGTAGCTTCCCTTGCTGTGTGAAATGTACCTGTGTCTTAAATCTCTCTGTGGGACCTGGGCTATTCCTTCTTTGTGTCTGTAACTTGATTTCTTTGGGTGAATCCATTTAAATCCACATCTGTCTGTCATTATGTTTATCTCAGTGCCCACTTCTGCTCTCTCTCATGCTGGGAAGGAAACCTAGTGCCTTGTGTGCCCTGGACAAGCTCTCTGCCACAGCTGCATCATCCACACCCTCTGATCACCCTCTTTCTTTCATCTTAGGGTTGAGTAGCTTCCAGCAGAGCGTGGCCATGGACCGGATCCAGCGTATAGTAGGTGTTTTACGGAAGCCTCAGATGGGGTAAGTCTTCCTATTTTTCTTCCTCTTCTAAGTACCTTATTGAGGGAGGCCTTTACGCTTCTCCACTTCTCTTTTTTTCCTAGTTTACTGACTTTTAAAATTATCCTTTTCACAGAGAACGTTACCTAGGAACCTTGCTGCAAGTAGAAGGGATGTTAAAGACTTGGTTCCCTCATATAGCTGCCCAGAAGCCATCCTTAGGAGATAACAGACATCAGATAAGCAAGGTAAGAACCTAAAAACCAAGGAAGAGATGGGAGAAGAATCAAGAAATAGACTCTTCATGGAGAAATGTGCCCCCCCCCCCCCACACACACATAGGGAAGGGAATGTCTAACTTTGTACTTTACTGTGGATTTTAGATTTAGCCTAGATGTTCTATTTTGATGGGATCCCATGAAATTTCACCCTACTCTCCAGTTGCAGCTTACCTGCTTTTTGAAGACATAGGCAGCTTTTTAATCTGGCCAAATGACTCACACAGGAAGACGCCTGTTTTTTTGGTGCAAATTCTTCCTTCTAACCCTATCTTTTGACTCCTGTCAAAATATCCTTGGCCTAGCCTTATGTGTCTACAGTGGGTTTTTGTTTGTTTTGTTCTGTGCCCCCCACCCCCAAGACAGGGTTTCTCTGTGTAGCTCTGGCTATCCTGGACCTCACAGAGATCCATCTGCCTCTGCCTCCTGAGTGCTTGGGTTAAAGGTGAATGCCCCCATGTCCAGTTAAATGAACTATATTTTTTAATGATGCAAAATTAACTAAAAAAGAAGTTACAGGATTATGCCTCATGAAGAACTAAACATGGAAAATGAAGATTTTTCAACACAAAAATAGGGGCGTTAATTCACTTATGCTACTCTGGCTGGATCATGGATTATTGAGTGTTCTCTGGCCACATTGCAGGCCTGGGTTTGATTCTCCTCAAAAACACTTTAAAGAAACTGAACAGGGATCCCACTAAATAGTGAGAAGTGTAGCACTGCTTCATCTTGTCCGTTTCTAGTAGCACATGTACACAGAGTTGCCTCTCAATGGTTTGTTGAATAAATGGAAGGGTTACTTGATTGCTGAAATTTGTACTTAATCATCACCTGGCAAGAGCACACGTGTTGCACTGCACAATGGGTTCTCGGGGATAGCAAAGGTCTAAGCTAAGTGGAGCTAATCTGTAAGCTTTCTTAACTGCTGGTTTTTTTTTTTTTTTTTTCTCTCTAGCACTTTCCAAGCCACCACAGTGACTCAGCTGCTTCCTCTCCTGCACCTCTCATGGAGAAGATGGGCCAAGCACAGCTAGGACATTTAGCTTTGAAACCAAAGCAGCCCTGGTACCTCACAGAATGGCCGGCTATGACCCTCACCTGGATTCATAGTGTTCCAATCTGTAACCCACCCCTAGGTCCCCAAGGCCGCACCTCAAGCCACAGTTCCCTAGGCACTGAAGCCGGCATCGGTGTCATCCTTGTGCTCCAGGGAGCAGGACAGCCCTCCACCCAGTCTGTCCCAGGCACTCCCATCCCACCACCCACACTGCCTCCTGTCATCCCTGGTGATCTAAAGAAACTGCCTAGTGAGGGGCCTTGTTGCCACAGTTTGCCAGTAACACTGCCTTCAGACTGTACCCCTGTTCTCCAGACCACAGACAGAGAGATGACTGCAGGACACTTAGAGCCACAGATGACCAGCCTTCCTGCAGCTGCCCCTGGTCCTTAGCCTCTAACCCAGGCCCCAGGCTTTGCAACTGTCCTCCAATTTCCAATTTGTGTAAATACGTGTTTATGTGTATTTTTTTTTTAACTTTTAATGTATTTGTGGTGAGGAAAATTAAATTCTTTCTGATTAAAGACATTTTTTACCTAACACTTTGCTGACTGTGGCATATTGAAAACTTTCAACCTCGAATACCATGAATCTTAACCAGTGGGCTTCTGAGAAGATAGGACACAAGTGCTTGTGAATATGGGCTCCACCAGGTAGAGTCTGGGTGGATAACACAGGCCTATGAGGCGCACTGCAGCTGCTAGCTCCCTAGGCAACACTCTTGGGACACTCAGAGATTCAGGGGTGAGGTGTTGTTATTTTTCTGGTCACACTCAGAAGCTAGTACCTTTCCCTTTGCTGCTCCCTGTGGAATCTTCCAGCTGGCCAGACAAGCAGGTTCTTCTGCTCTGGTGCAGTCTGCTTTGATGGGAGCTGTTGATGCTTGGGGGTAATTGCATATGTAACCTGCTGCCTCCAGAAGAGTGAAAGCCAAAACAGCCACTGGGGTGCCAGTTCTGAAGAGGGCACAGTGCCCTAGAATTGTTGAGGTCAGGACAAGGGACTCAGACTCTGGGCCATATCCTTACTCAAACAGCTCTAAGTGCTTGACGTAAGCTGTGCCGAGCAAAGCTACTCATGAGGTTACTGAGCAGAACCCATTCATGCCCCAGTTTCTACCAGAACCATTTCCTCTCCAACCTTTTCAGTGCATCAGATTACTCTGTCATCTTTAGTCACTGCTGCTTAACTGCTCAGCATGCTTCTCACTAGTCAGACAGCTTTCTCCCATTTCTGGTAAATAAATCACCTCCCTTTATTTAAAAAAAATATGACCTCCTTTCTAAGGCAAAACCTTATTTTTTGTAGCTCAGACTGGCCTGGAAATTAAGGTGATCCTGGTACCTTAGGAATCACAGGTGTGAAACGCCGCCCTTAGCTCTATTTGTGATGATGGAAATATATATATATTATAATATATATATTCTTTTGGAGACAGGATATCAATATATAGACCTGACTGCCTAAACTTGCTATGCAGATCAGGTCTGCTTCTGCCTCCTAAGTGCTGGGGGTAAAGGAGGTGTGAGGCACCATACCTGGCTCATTTTATTTATTTTAAATTTACTTATTTTTATTTTATGTGCATTGCTGTTTTGCCTGTGTGTATATTGGTGTGAGAGTGCTGGATCCCTAGAACTGGAGCCACAGACAGTTGTGAGCTGCTGTGTGGGACCTGGGAATTGAACCCGGGTCCTCTAGAAGAGCAGCCAGTGCTCTCAACTGTTGAGCCAGCATTTTCAGCTCCTTTTTTTTTTTTTTAAGATTTATTTTTATTTTATGTGTATGACTATTTGCCTGCATGCATGTGTGTGTACAATGTACATGCCTGGTACCCAAGATGGTCAGAAGAAGGCATTAGATCCCCTGGAACTGAACTATAGATGTTTGTGGGCCACCACGTAGATGCTGGGGACAGAACCTGAGTTCTCTGCAAGAACAGCAAGTGCTCTTAACTGCTGAGCCATCTCTCCAGCCCCTTGGATTTCCTTTTATTTGTGAAACTTTTGTAATTTATATTTGCTATCCATAATTACTTCGTGGTGTCATCAGTTACTGGCTTACTGAAAGTACTACTTGAGCCTACATAGCCTCTTTCTCTTCTTTGCTCTACAGTTCTTCCCAGTCCTGCTCCCACTTAGTACTCGGGATTGAACTCTGGACCCGAGGATGCTAGACAAGTGCTCTACCACAAAGCCCGCACCCCCCAGGATACTCCATAACTCCTCAGAGTGGCTTTTCTGATACCTCATCACACTGTAGTTAGCCGCTGGCAGCCCACCTTACACTGCTTGCATTTTGTTGCACCTTCCAAAGTAACTAATGAGCCCACAAAACGAGCACTACAGTGTTTTATGATAGACCTTCCACCCAATCAACAGTGAAGCCCAGGAGCCCTCACAAAGGTGGTGCACTGTATCATTTGACACAATGCTGCCTTCTGAAATGTTCTTACCTTAGATCTTGTGACTACATGCAGTCTCAACTCTCCTCTTACCCAACTGGCAGCACTTTCTAGTTTCTTAATAGCCCCGTTTCCACCTACCCCAGAGTGTGGGTGTGCTAGTCTTGGCTTTTCTCTACATGTAGCCAATCATGTTAACTTTGCACTTTTTATTGCCTTTATTGTTTCCCCAAAGTAGATAAATGCTAGATCTTCATTTCCTGTTCTAATGTTTACCCAAGGAAGGCACACTGAATGTATACATGTTTGTTGGGGAGTTTTATTCATATACTGCTTATACAAAACAATCAAAGGGGCCGGTATCTAAAGACCCTTGTAGGGGAATCAAAAGTTTGACACCTAGATTCCACACGGTAGGAGAGAACCAACACCCACAAATTGTCTCTGGCCTCTGTGTATGCTCATACCCATGTAGGCACAGACACACACCAAATAAATATTTTTGGTTTTGTTTTTTAATTATTGAGGGCTAGAGAGATGGCTCAGAAATTAAGAGGACTCCTACAGAGGACCAAGGTTTAGTGTCCAGCACCCACCCACATGGTGGCTCACAACCCTTTGTTCCAGTCACATGGTATCTGATACCCTCTTCTGACCTTCTTGGGCACCAGGCATGTCTATGGAGAACATACATGCAGGCAAAACACTCATATACATGAAATAAATCTAAACTTTTTTGTTAATTAAAATTTTTTAACTGAGCGGTAGTAGCAATGGCAGCATTTTGGAGGCAGAAGTAGAGAGATCTCTGAATCTGAGGCCAACCTAGTCTATAGAATGAGTTCCAGGAGAGCCAGGGCTACACAGAGAAATTTTGTCTTGAAAATACAAAGAAAATATTATTAAAATTTAACATTTTATGGCTTTAACACTTTGCTCTATAATAGTGCTTGCTAAGTATGCAGAAAGCCATGGGTAAAATCCCTAGCCCCTCATAAAACTGGGCATGGTGGCATGTGCCTATAATCTGAGCACTTGTAGGTGAAGCAGCAGGGTCAAAAATTCAAGGTCATGCTCCAATACATATCTTCTTCCAGACCAGTTTAGACCGTTTTAAAAACAAGTGTGGAGCACTGGAAAGATGGCCAGGCAGTCAAGAGCAGTTGCTATCTAAACGTGAGGAGTAGACTCGAAATCCCAGAAACCAGTTAATAAGTCAGGCATGGGCCTCTCACAAATACCTCAGCTCTGAGAAATCTAATGACCTCTTCTGGAATCACATACACAGGAACACCATGCACCTGTATATTTATCTCCACATACACTCACACATGGGCACATACACATACCTCTGTCTTTAGGTAAAGGCCTGGGTGAAAGCTCAGTGAGTAAAGGCCCCTGCTATCACCAGGCTGATGACCGACTAGAGGTCTGACCATGGGACCCACCTGGTAGAAGGGAGAAACAATTTTGACAAGTTGTCCTTCGACCTCCATATGCTGTGATACATGTACACGAGCCTGTGTTTGAGCCTGAGCACACAGAATTAATTACGCTCCTCTTCTGTTAGTGAACTATATAATGCCAAGCTTTTTCTAGACAGCTAGGCTGAAATCTTAGGCCTAGTTGGGCAGAAGGCTCAGAGGTCAATAGTACCGACAGGTCTGCCTGAGGACCCATGTTAGTTTCCCAGAACCTATATGTGACTCATAACATCTATAAATCCAGATCCAAGAAAGCTAATACCCTCTTCTGGCTTTCCTGGAACCAGGTTTACATGCAAACAAAACACCCATAAACATTAAAAAAAAAATTTAAGCCAGTAAAAAAAAAAATTAACAAAGGGGTAAAAAAGTTAGCTCAGCCAGTTAAGAGCACTTGTTTGTTCTTGAAGAAAACCCAGGTTCAATTCCCAGCACATACATGGTAGCTCACAACTGACCCAAGGGATTCAGTGCCCCGTTCATGAGCACCAGACACATATACAGTACACATACATACATGTAGGCAAAATATTTATACACACATAATAAAACAAACCTTAAAAATTAAAACAAAAATTCACAAAATATTTTCAGATCATATCCCATTTGATTCTTATGACGAATTTCATGAGATCAACAGAGTAACTATTAGTGCCATTTTACAAATAAGGAACCAGACTGATCCAGTCCATAAATATTTGTAGGTCATATATCCCCATCTCTTCTACCCAGCTCTACCACTGTAGCCCAAAGTAGACATGATAATCATGATAGTATTCCAATAGTATTTTTATTAGTTTGAGTAACTTGTTCAAAGTCATACATCTAACGTCTCTCAGAATCTGAACGGAAATTAGAACTCCTTTCCACCATATTAGGCAACTCTTCATATAATACATTTTGCACTTACATGTTATCCAGTCTAAATTTTTGTCCACATACTGTCGTTCAGTGCTGCAAGAGACACTGGAATAGTATCAACAGTGCCTGGCAGAGGCTACAGAGTCAATGAAAGGTTTGCTGACAAGCCTAATAGTGTCCAGTGTAGTTCACTTTTGTACTTTGGATTTGGTTTACTACGAGGCAGGCTTAAGTTCTGTGTGAGTTCTTACTAACTGATGATATTCTCAATAGATGGCCCAGCGGTTAAGTACATTTATTTCTCTTGCAATGGACCTGGACTCAGTTCCCAGCAGCTGACAATCACCTGTTAACTCCGGGTCCAGGGATCCAACACCTCTCCTATCTTTCTTGGGCTACTACATGCACGGGGTACATGCACACATAAAATAAAAACAAATCTTTTAAAGAAATAACAGAAAGATGCATCTGTGTGTGTTGTGGGGAAGTTTTCTGCATTCCTTACTTCTGAACCCATGTAAATAACTGTGTATATGTGGAGACAGCATACATATAAGGTAGTCAAGACAGTGTGAAAGAAATTTTCAAAAAAGGATAGATTTCTACCAAGTCTTACTAGGCAACAAATAACATTGGCACTTAAAAACAAACTTTTACTTGGATTTCAAATCCTTCAGGCGTTTTCCATTTCTTTCTTTAGTAATTCCACTTTATTTAGTGAAATGGCTTAGGTAGATGATGAGATTAAACAATATTTAATTTCTTTTTCTTAGCTTTTGGGCAGATAAAAGGTGTTGATCTGTTTTTCAACGGGTTGAGTAGATCTGTCCTTTTTAAATAGGAAACATTCTCAGGACGCTTCCCATTTCTCTTCCAGAAAACGAAATCGCTCAGATCTAGGAAAAGTTTAGCGGGATTAGAGCTACGGATCGGGCTAACCTTCTCGCAGACCCAAAGACCGCGACTCCATAGGAAGGCGAGGAAACGGTTTCTTTGACTTTGTCGAGAGCATACATACGTCCAGCGCCTGCGCTCAGAAGCCAACCTTCCCAAGGACTGACCGGAAGCACAGCAGACCGTGCCCTTGAGCGCGGCTTCCTCCCGCTGCGGGGATTCCGTAGCTTCCGCTTCCGGTGCGGAGCGTCCTAGAGTGCAAATGCTGAGGCCGCAGGTAAGGAGCTCGCGACGGGGACTCGGCAGCAGAGCGGGGGTGGCGAGTGGACAGGATTTCACGTGTCGACCTGGTCCTTAGAGATGGACGAAGATTCCTTTCCAACTCGCAGCGAAAACCCAATTTCCCAAATTAAGTTCTTTTAGTTTTTGAGACAATGTTTTTGTAGTCCTGGCACTTGCTGTGTAGACCAGGCTGGCCTCAGATTCAGAGATCCGCCTGCCTCTGCTTCCCGAAGTCTGAGATTGGAGGTGTGCACCCCCGGCTTTTAAAATTACATATAATTATTTACTTTGTGCGGTGAAGGGTACGAAAGTCAGAACAACTTTCAGGAGACGGTCCTCTCCTTCCACCATATAGGTAGATCCAGGGCTCGAACTCAGGTTGTCACAAGCTTAGCTGCAAGTGCCTTTCTTGGTGCGCCATCTCGCTGCACAGTGAGAATAGGGATATTGCTAACAATTATCTTATTTGCAGTTATTTATATTTTAATGGGCGTGTTTTTGCTTGCATGCATATGTACACCACAGAAGCCGTCGTTGGGTCCTCTGGCCTGGAGTTAGGTTCTGAGCCACCATGTGGGTGCTAGGTATCAAACCTGGGTCTTCTTAACCACTGAGCCATCTCCAGACCTACTTGTACTTTCTAAGATGTGAAGAATCCCTCCTACCTGCTTCCATGGGTTCCTGAGCAGGTTCTATTTCTGCATTGAGTTTTTAAAACTATCTGTGGTGACGTGTGACTCTGTTGGGCTTTGTTTTCTTGCTGATTTCTAGTTTCCACGCACCTTGTCCTGTCTGTCCTGAAAGCAAAGCCATGGCTAAACACCTGAAGTTCATTGCCAGGACTGTGATGGTTCAGGAGGGGAACGTGGAAGGTGCATACAGGACCCTCAACAGGTAAACAAAGAATCAGTTTTGCTTGTGGAAATGTAGGGTTATCCTTCACCCACCTTACCCTCTCATAGACTTCTCAGACTTGTTACCTAGTCGAATGTTTAGGCTTTGGATACTTTTTTAGCCTTTGAATTTCTTATTGTAAAAATGTAGCTCTTCCCAAATCAAACTTGATGGAGTTTATCTATCAAGCAGGCCATCATCCCTTGAACCTGAATTCTCTCCAAGGTTTTGGAAAGATAGATGCCTGCTGTGCTCAGCACCTGGGAAATAGGGCAGGAAGAATTTGAGAATAATGTAGGCTACATCGACTAGACTCTGCCTCAGTTGACCTCTTCCCCATCCAAGAGAGAGAGATAGAAGGGAAATGAAGAACAATAGGCATAGTATATGAAAAACAGCTGATGCACTTTCTGTGGAATGCGGGAATGAGGCTACTGAGGAAGATTAATTCCTTTGTGATTTTCATCTCAGTAGCTCAGGCTGGCCCAGGATGGACAGTAGCTAAAAATACATGCCTTCGTTTTCCAGGTTCTGAGATCATATGTCCACTGCCACGTAAGATGTGCTTGGTTAGAGAAGATAAACTCTGACTTTGTTCTTGGAAAAAAAGTCAAGATGAGAAGGCATTACAGGTTCAGAGAGTCACAGGCTAGGGGGTGGAGAGATGGCTACATGGTAAAGAGCACTTGCTGCTCTCTGGGGGACCCAAGTTCAGTTCCCAGCACCAACAACTCCTGTCAGGGATCTGATACTCTCTTCTGCCCTCTGCAGGTGCCAACACGGGTGACATAAACAAAAATAATACACACTTAAGAGGTGACATGGCCAGAGAGGATGGGGACCAACATAGTACTAGTGGTGCCACACTGCTCTAATTCCTTTAGGCCTCCCTAGTCTGGCACACCTCATTTACAGCTTGCATTTTATCTTAATTATGTGTGTGTGTTATGTGCACATGAGTGCATGTGCTGTTGGGCCAAAAGCATTGGACACCCTCTCCCCCAGCTAGATTGAGGAAGCCATGAGCCGTCCTCCAGCTCTTGTTTTTTTGGGAGGTGGGATGTTGGTTTTTTTTTGTTTTTGTTTTTGTTTGTTTGGTTTTTTTTTTTTTTTTTTTTTTTTTTTTTTTTTTTTTTTTTTTTTTTTTGAGAGGGGATCTCATTGTGCATAGCTCTGGGTGGTCTGCAACTGCTATATAGACCAGGCAGGCTGTCAGCTCACCGAGATCCACCCACTCTGACTCCTGAGTGCTGGGATGTAAGCCCACTACTTGTCTTTTTAGCTGCGGGGGTTTTGTTTTGTTTTGTTTTGTTTTTTTTCTCCTATTCACTTGGGTTTGGGTCCATAAAAAACAATGGGCTTTATTTTAACATGAAGATTGCTTGAAGAGTTTTCTTATAGAGGCAACAGTACCCTGCAACCAAGTCTTTCTGTGTTTCACCTATTGCTTATTTCCAACAGCATTTGCTGCCTCTGTTTATTTGTGTAATGGAATATATTCCTCATTTCTGCTTTAAAACTATAAAGCAAACGTGAGAAAATATTTATCCCCTGCCTTAAGGAGGTCTATGCATCGGCTTCCAGCTTGCGGTTACAGTCTTATTTAATTACTAGGGGTTTGTCTGTTTTCTTTAATTTCATCACTTGGTCTCTGTGTGGCTTACACAGTGACTTCCAGGGTTAGGTCTCAAAAAACAAAGCAAAAACAATTTATTTTTAATTGTGTGCCTCCAGAGGAGGGTGTGGAGTCCCCTGGGGCAGTGGCTGTGGCTCAGTTGGTACAAAGTGGTGGCAGGAGGATCAGTTCAAGGTTGTCATTGAATGTATTGCAAATTTAAGGCCCTTCTGGTTACACAGTGATGTCTCCATAACCTGATGACCTGAGCCTGATTGTGATCCCCATTATGTGGATGATGGAAGGAGGAAACTGACTCTTGGAAATTATGTTCTGGTCTCCACTCTGTGGCATGTGCACTCATATAAACTTAATAAAAGTATTAAAGGTTAAAAGAAATACAGTCCTTTTTAGCTCTAGGTGCAAATCAGTAGTTCCTGAGGGAAAAAGAAACGGATGGCAGAAAGTAAAGGTTGGAGAAACAGCAAAGTTAAGAGCACAGGCTGCTCTTCTAGAGTACCCAGGTTCAATTCTCAGCACCCATATACTGGCTTGCAACATTGTGTAACTAATTCCAGGGGTTGTGGGTACCAGGCACACACCACTTGCACAGACATAATTAAAGGCAAACACTTATACACACAAAGTAATAAAATAAAAATCTTAAAAATAGATGCTGTGGTGGGGGGTGGAGAGATGGCTCAGTGGTTAAGAACACTTTCTGGTCTCCCAGAGGATCTGAATTTAATTCCCAGCAACCACATGGTAGCTCAAACCATCTATAATAGGATCTGATGTCATCTTCTTGCATGCAGGTATACATGCAAATCACTCATGCATAAAATACAGATAAATACAAAATTTTAAAAGTAGATGCTGTGGACACCTTCTACCACCTGGCCTGGTGTCGTTTCAGATCTTGTTCTAAGAAATCTGTTTTCCTTCTTTTGGGGGGTACAGATTCTTATGTAACTCATATTGGCCTCAAATTTACCATATAACAAAAAATAACCTTAAGGTTCTCGTTCTTGTCCCCATCTCCTAAATCTGGGGGTACAGGCCTTTGTTCTCCCCTCAACTCCCTGCAGCTCTGGGGAGGGAACCTAGAGTTCCATACATGGCAAGGAAGCATGCTACTAATCTTAATCTCTAGCCTAAAATTCTATTTCCTTTAGAAAATAAAGAAACAAGTAAATAGAAAGCATTTGGGGGTGGTGACGTATTTATACTTGTCCCCCGGAAGGCTGAGTCTGGAGGATCTCAAGCTTGAGCCGTACAGACCCTGTCTCATAAAATAAAAAGGACATGAAGTTCTCTTACCTTCAGGTATTCAAACACCAAGGAAATTAGAAAGTGGGGGAGGGGGTTGTTACCTAAAAAAGAAAAGGATCCGTGTATGTAGCTCACTTGGTAGAAAGGCACTTGGCCAGCAATACCATAGAAAATGCTGCATGGTAGCCTGTGCCCATAACCCTGGCATTCAGAGTTGGAAACAGGAGGATCAAGTTATCCTTGGTCACATAGCAAGCTTGAGGCCAAGCTGGGCTGCATGAGACTACCAGAAAGAGGAATGAAGAAGATTCCTTGGAACAAGGAAGACTGGAGTTAGACAGAGGTGTGGAAATTTAGGCCCTGGACTAGACCCTGAAGGGTGAGCTTAATCTCTCCCGGGCTTCCTTATGAACTTGAAACTGTGTGACTTGGAAAACAGCAGGGAATGTATCAGCAGTTAAAGTTACTCTTTAGAAAGCTGCATTTTGTTGTTGTTGTTGTTAAGGAAATGTCTTAAATTGTATTTAGCGTGGGGGGAAAGTGAGCTAATATGCTCTTCAGGTCCTTTTCTAGGCAGGAACCTGTAAGCTCACATGTGCAAGTAAGGCCCGGGAGTGCCTGTCCTCCTTGGCAGCTAAATGCAGCCTTTCCCGGTGTGGCTAACCTCATATTTCCTTCCCTCAGCAGTTCCCTAAATGTCTTCCCTTTGGGTCACCTTTTCTGCTTACCTGACTCACTCAAGCTTCTCTGTCAGCTTTCTGATGGTTGTGCTGTAAAGATAAATCACTAGTTCTGTGACCTGATTATAGTAGCAGTGGAAGGAGAGAGGCCTTTAAACCTTTGCCATGTTTGGAGCACAGAAGGAGCTTTCCAAATAGGAAAAAACCTGTGTCTGTCCAGGGGTACTGCCACAAAACGCCTGTTACATAACCAGGGGCTCAGTGGAGATGAGATGAGGCCATGGAGAGTGGGGGTTGCTAGGAAGCCTTGTGTGATTGGCTGGCCCCCAAACTAGGAAAGACAAGCACGCTGGAATCATGCCCAGTTGACCCCTTTTCCTCCTGGTGGGCCAGCTTCTGGGCTCCTGTGTACGTAGGCCGGCTACACAGACATGTGAATCTGCCACCCCCATCTTCCCCTTGTAAGCCTTGCAGCTCTTTTTACATAATCAGTTGAATTTTACTAAAACTGGCAGCTGGTTTCCCCTTCATGTGAGGTTGCCAGGCACCAGAACTCCAAGCTGATCTGTTTACACTAAGCTTTTCGAATGCTAGTCCTTGAACTACCTTTGCAAACAAGTGGCACTAGTAACACCTTCCCCAAAGTGCTACTATTGAGCTACATTCTCAGCCTAAATTGCTTACCCCACCCTGACACCCTGACCTGGGAACTAGAGCCCGGGACTTGGGAATAAATAGGCAAGGTCTCTACCACAGCTCTTGTGTTGGTACTTCCTGAGTTCTTTTGGTTTTAGGGCATTGTTGATCTCATGTATCCTAGGCTGTCTGTGTATGACTTTGAACTCTTGTCCTCCACCTCTCAAGTGCTGGCAAACTACAGGTGTTCACCACACCGGTTTATGTGGTACTGGGGATCAAACCCAGGTCTCCTTTCACGATAGGCAAGCATTCTACCAGCTGAGCTATCCCCAAGTCCCATACTTCCTAAGTTCTACAAAGCTTGACCCACATCTTTGCCTGTTAGAGATGAAGTTGAATAAGTGTTTCTCCTGTGTGTGCAAGTGTGTGTATTGATGCACAGGTGTTTGGAGCCAGAAGACACAATCTGGGGACGTTCCTCCAGCACCATTCACCAGTTTGTTGCTTGTTTGGAACAGAGTCTGTGTCAGTAGGCTCAGCTGGCTGGGCTCTGCCTCCTTGGCGCTAAGATTACATGCTTATCCTTTTTACATGGATTCTGGGAATGGAACTCAGATCCTGTATTGACACAGCTATCTTCCTAGCCCAGTCTGTGCTTTTAAATTCTTCTTCTTCTTCTTTTTTTTTTTTTCTTTTTTGTTTGGCTGTTTAAGACAGGGTTTCATTGTGTAGTCCTGGCTAGTCTTCAACTCACTATAGGCTGGCCTTACTTACAGAGGTCCATCTGCCTCTGTCTCCCAAGTGCTGGGATTAAAGGGATGTGCTGTGGGGATATTTTCAAATATAATAAAAACATTCAGAGATATCAGAGCGATCTACCCACAGTCAGTCTAGGAGGATCAGACAGTGGTAACTCACACCTCTAATCCCAGCACAGGGAATATCCCGGGAGTGGTGACCTATCCCTTTAATCCATTCTGAGTTTGAGGTCATCTTAGTTTACAGGAGTTCCAGGCTCCCAGGCAGGCAGTGGTGGTGGCACCCCTTAACTGAGCAAAGAGAGTATTTAAGGCAGACATAGAAAGACAGAGCAGGCAGAAGAAGCCAGGAGGAGTGAGGCTGAGGAAGCTGGAAGACAGCTGGGTGAGATCTGATTGTGGTGTTTCCTCTCTCTAATGTCTCCGCTTTCCCAGAGATCTGGCCCTGAGTTTCCTTTATTCGTGCAGCAGTGGACCACCACACCCTGGGTTTCATCTTCTCTCTAATGTCTCCGCTTTCCCAGAGATCTGGCCCTGAGTTTCCTTTATTCGTGCAGCAGTGGACCACCACACCCTGGTTTCATCTTCAACACTAGGGGGAAATGCATGGATGTTGAGATGATTCCTTTCTTCAGTTCACCTCATCTTCTTGGCTTCCATTTTCTCTTTCCTTGGGTTGAGAAGCATCACCTAGTTCTCTCCCCTTGTTGTCTGAGTAAGTCTGTCCAGCCTGGCCCAATCATTGGCCCAATCTCCAGGCAAATGAGAGCTCCTGTCTCAGAAATACATTGGACGTGTACATACTCCACAAAAGTTAGGTGGATGGACCTGAGCTTCCACAAGCACCTACACACTCATGCCCACACAGAGTCATGTGATTGGAGCCCCTGATACATGAGAAAATGAGGAATGAGCCCTTTGTGTCTCACACTATCAGGGCCTATACTCAGGTAGCCCTATTAGGGCTTAGGCTTCACTTGTGTCAAAAAAAATTTTTTTTCTCTAACTTTGTTTCATACTTGTGGGGCAAGTGCTCTACTACTGAGCTGTATTCTTTTTAATTATTTACTCGTTTTTATTTTAAAGCAGGATCTAAGTTGCCAAGGCTGATCTGAAACTTGAGATCTCAGCCTCCCAAGTCTTGGGCTGTGTCAGTTCTTACTACAAAGAGAAATGAACTGCGTTCATTGCATTCTTCACGAAGATAACAGGAGTGACTTCACAGCCTGTCCTCTTTATCACCAATGGTTTACGGTTTACCCCATCGTGCTTTGGCTTTGTTTGGTTTTGGTTTTTCGCAGCAGTCTCTAGCCCTGGTTGGCCTTCAGCTCACAGAGATCTGCCTGCTTTTGCTTCCATCCCCCGTTTCATGTTCCCGAGGTTAAAGAGCACTGCCTAGCAAGCCACTGTGCCCATGGGAGGCTGTAGGACGTCTCAGGTGTGTTGTAGTCAAAAGTTTGAGAGCAGGGCTTGGACTGTAAGTTCCCAGGAGTAAGAACCGTGGTTGGTTTTTCAATTATCTCCCGGGTTCTTACTGGAACCTCTGGAAGGAGTCGGTGCTGCCCTCACTCTCCACTTTCAGTTTTCAAACACAGGTCATTTTTGTCCCATGCCTCGTGGTGAGCCACAGCGTCTCACTTCATTGTATGTCTTTATACAGAATCCTCACTACCGATGGGCTTATTGAAGTCATAAAGCGACGGCGCTACTACGAGAAACCTTGCCGCCTCCGCCAGCGCAAGAGCTACGAAACATGCCGAAGGATCTACAACATGGAAATGGCTCGGAAGATTAACTTCCTGATGCGAAAGAACCGGGCAGATCCATGGCAGGGCTGCTAAGGCCTGTGGGTAGAAGGCCTACATCAAGTCTGTGTCTAACTCTTCTTTATCCACCCCCAGTTTTTGTTACTTTCTGTACAGTAAACTCAATCACACGTAAACAAGAAGGTTTGAACATACAGAAGCTATCTCAGCTCACAATGGACCATTTCTTTTATTAAAAGAAAAAAATAATTAAAACATGGAATAGGAGCAATAATATTGGTTGCCAGTCTCAGGTCAATCAGAAGTTATATGTAATAATACAGTTTCTGTTTATAAAGATGTGTAAAAGTTGTAGAAACCATGGTGACCAAAAAAATGTGTATATTAGGGTTGGAGAGATGATGACTCAGCAGTTAAGAGGGTTTGCTGATCTTTTATAGAGAACCTTGGTCAGGCTCCAACACCTACTGGGTGGCTCACAAGGTCTGTAACTCCAGGGGAATCTTTTGCCACCGTCTGGCCTCTGGATGTATGTAGTATACATACTTGAAAAACTTTTTTTAATGAACGTGGGGCTGGAGAGATGTGGCTCTTTTTTTCTTTGAGACAAGACAGGGTTCACTGTGTAGCTCTGGCTGTCTTAGAACTCCTTTGTAAACCAGGCTAGCCTCAAAGATCTGCCTGCCTCTGCCTCCCGAGTGCTGGGATAACAGGCATGTGCCACCACCGCCCAGGCTGTGCTTGTTGAATTTTAAAGCCCCCTCAGTCTAGAGAAGGAAAAGTTCTAACTGTAAAGAGTGTTCTGCATTTCCTACCCCTTTTTTGAGTCCCAAAGCAAGTCTCACTAGAAATGCAGGTGAGACTACTGATCTACCCTCCACCCTTTGAGTAGAGAAGTTTGTGTATATTCTTAATTTCTAAAATGCAGAACTACTAAACAAGTGCTGAAGTCCTTGTCCAAGAGAATCCCAAGAACACACCTAATGAAGCTGACTCCTGTTTCTGCTCTGAGCTTTTGTAGAGTACGGGAAGGAGGGCCGAGGGGAAAAGCAGTAAATGAACAGTAAGGAAGTAGAGTGCTCGGAGTGAGAGGCACAGTGTCAGCATCAGAACTGTGCAATTCTGTAGGGCCTCCACTTTAGGTCTAAATTGAGAGGTCAAGTCCAGCAAACTTAGTGGGGCTGTGGGGCCAAACCTTTGTCCTGTATGCATTCAGGCTCTGGTTGGAGGTTCCCTGTGTGGCACCTTCTCACAGCAAGTGTTCTAACCCCAGCAAGAAAACCTGCTGTTCTTTTTCTGATGCCAGATGCACCTCCAGTGTCCCTGGAGTTGACACCAGAGTCTGTAGAAAGAGAAGAGGCAGGCTAGCCACCAGTCTACCAGAATCCCAACTTCTCCCAACTTCTCAGGGATAGACTTTAGGGTTGCTGTGTAAGCATTGCCCCCTCGTGGCGGAATGCATCGCTTTTCCGGATTTCTAGCCTTCACTTTTTGAGATGGGTTTCCTGTAACACAGGCCTGCCTACCTTGCAATCTACCTGCCTTGTCCTCTCCAGTTGATGTTACAGGTTTGTTCCTTCTCTAAGGCTGCTGCTGCTGAGCCTCTCATGGGTTTATTCTCCACTCCTCTGAAGAAGCATTCAATTCCTTAACCACCTCTGAGATTACCTTTCGGCTGCCAAGTTGGAATGTCTTTAGTTCTCCTGACAAGGTCTCCATCAGGAACCTGACATGCAGATGTTGCTGCCCACTTTGGATTGTTTTTTTATTTTGCTTCCTTTGGTACTTGTTTGTTGTGACTTGGCCTTGGCTAGCTTGGAGTTTGCCATCCTCCTGTCCCAGCCTCCCAAGGACACAGTTGCTGGCACCTGCTGTTTCCCCAGCCAAATGCACAGGCGTTTTCTATATCTATGAGGACACTTTGAATGAATCCAAGGAATCATTGCCTAATCCAATGTCATGAAGACTAACTCTGGTTTTTTTTAAGAGTTTTATTTTATTTATTTGCTCTTTAGTATGGTTTTTAAAATCTATGTCTTTGAACCATTCAAATTCATGAAAATTTAACTACATTAGTGGGTTGTTTGGTTTCAGTACCCCTTATAGACAGACCAGACTGACCCCAAATACGATATATATGTAGAGACTGTCTTGAACATCTAATCTTCCTGCATCAAACTCCATGTTTTCAGACAAAAACTTAAAACAAAAACCAAAAAAAGCAACCAGACAGGGTCCCTGTCCTGGAACTCACTATATACAACATATTGGCCTGGAATTTAGAGATCTGCTTGCCTGTCTTAAGTGCTGAGATTGAAGGCGTGTACCATCCGGAGCCAAAAACTAAATTTGTTTTAATTACACTTGTTTATTTACTCTGTGTGTACACCTGGTATGCGTGGCACATTCAGAAGTCAGAAGAAAACTTTCAGGAATTAGTTCTCTCTGTCCACCGCCCACCCGTGGGTCCTAAGGAGCAGATGCAGGTTGCCAGAATTGGTGGCAAGTACCTTTACCCACTGCTCCGTCTTACTATCCCCAAGAGAAACTAAAACTACACGATATTTTCTTTGTGGTAGACTCATCAGAAAATGCAGTTACTTTGTAGTAAAATGGGAGTTAGAATTTCCCACTAGCATAGTTTTTTTGCCTCCCCCTATATAAAAGTTTATTAGTGGCACAAAATTAAGAGCACTGACTGTTCTTCCAGAGGACCCAGGTTCGATTCCCAGGACCCACATGGCAGCTCATGTTGTCTAAGTCCAGTTCCAGGTAACCCTACATGTCATGCAACCAATACATCAGTGTGTATATGTAGTGATAAGTTTCATATTTAGTAAAAGCCAGTCAGAAATATCAGATATACTCTCACAGTCAATCCAGGAGGATCAGAGAGTGATAATTTACACCTTTAATCCCAGCACAGGGAATATCTGGGAGTGGTGACCTACACCCTTAATCCCAGCAGATCCGAGTTTGAGGCCAGTTTGGTTTACTGAGGGAGTTCCAGGCTCCCAGGCAGGCAGTGCTGGTACTAGGCCTTTAATCCCATAACTCCACAGACAGAGGAGATCTTTCAGTGTTTCTGTGAGTTCAAGGCTAATTACCAAAGAGTAGTAGCCCATGCCTTTAATCTTAACCTGGATGTGAAACAACTGGGCTAAGAAAGTATTTAAGGCAGGCGCAGGAAGACAAATGAGGCAGTAGAAGCCACCAAGGAGCGAGGCTGAGGAAGCTGGAAGACAGCTGGGTGAGATTTGACTGTGGTGTTTCCTCTCTTTGATATTTCAGTCTTTCCCTGATATCTGGCTCTGAGTTTCCTTTATTCATGCAACATGTATAAATGAAAATTTAAAAAAGATTATTGACTGGCTTTAAGAGGGAAATTATTGCTGTATTAAGGCTATCCTAGACTCCTGGGCTCAAGTAATATTCCTGTCTGAGCCTCCTGTGTAGTAGATCCCAGCCTTTAATTAGGCATGGAACACCATGCCCAGCGAAGAACTAGGTTTAGTCATTTGAAAAATATAAACCGAAACACATTTTCTTTGCCAGGGTAGTATGACAGAACAGAGCCTGCCTTTCGAGTGACAAGATGGGGAGCATGAACATGTTGCTCAGCTCACTCAAGTCTCCCATCCACACACCTAGTACCAGCATATCACAAAGTACAGCCTGCTCAGGTCAGCCATTTTGATAGAGTAACTTCATTTGGGAATGCTGAGCATCATGGGTTGGCTTCCACAGACCACTCTCATTCCTATGCAGTACAACCCCAAGATGGCTGCTTACTATTTGGGGTCACATTTTTGCCTCAATATCTGCATGTTCACTGCATGTGAATAAAGCTGGAAAAGTGTGTGCTGCCAAGGCTCAATTATTCAAAATTGGAGGCTGTTGTCTGCAGTGTGCAATTTAAAGACAAACACAACTGTTTGGGGCTATTTTCCAATCTTAGTTTTCACAAGAATCTAACAAAAAGGTTTATTTCTCAAGAATAGAATGAATTTTCAAAAAAAAAAAAACTTTCAATTTTTCACTTAGTTGTAAATTTCTTTTAGTATTTTTTGTTTGTTTTGTTTTGGTGTGATCCCCACGGGTTAGGAAGTGAGGCAGGTCTTGTTGGTGTTTCATTGGTGAATGGAAAGCCAGGAGATACCTGAATGTGTTTTTGTTGTGTGGTCTCTGGCACGGCTGTTAGATTAGGGAAAAAAAGTTAAGAAGGAATGGCTAAGGCTAGTAATTACAAACTTTTTACATAATGTGGAATACGAATGTAGAAGTCCCCACCTTTAGCTCTACTTGTAATCTTAGCGGACTAACTCTTGACCCAAGGCAAACTGCTGCCAATTGATTTCAGCTCCAAGCAATAAAGACTGGAACCACTGAGGCTGGGGGGCGGAAGTTGGGGGAGTTGTCAGACTGATGAGCTTTAGGATCCCGCTGCGCATGCGCCTCGCCGCGGCCACCTGGGTACCGCGGCTGCGCGGCCGTGGCCCCGCCTTCCCCGATCACGTGTTATAGGGACCGCAGCGTGGCGGCGGCTGTGGCGGTAGCGACGGCGGGCCGTAGGGCGACCGGAAGGTTTCCGGTTCCGGTGTAACGTTCGGGCTCCGTCTCAGGGGCTGAAGTTTGTGAGGTGAGTAGTGGCCCCGCGCCCCGAGAAGATTGCCTTGGGTCCGAGCGGCTGGACAGAGCTCAGTCCGTGGGGAGGACAGGGCGGGAGTCCTCGGCGGGAAGCAGGCAGAGAAGAGCGCCCGGTTTTGGGGGGGAACGAGTCAGAATGGGCTTGCTGGAGGAAAGGGCGGGGGCGGGAAGGAGCAGGGTGGGCAGACCTGCTCTGAGGTGAGGAGTTAGGTCGGACTCGGTGGGGCGGGGGCCAGTTGGAAAGACAGCAAAGATGGAAGCATTGGGGTGCCAGGGGCTTGTAGCTGAGTAGAGGAAGGGATTCCTTCGGAAGCTGGCATTCTGCTACCTGCTCATTCATAAGAGAGCGTTCTGCCTTCCTCTGCTACCTTCAAATCCCCCCCCCCCACACACACACCCCGACGCTGCCGCCTTCTCGCTGTTATGGTTGAACATTTGGTTAGTGGCAACTCTGGTAATTGAAACTTTCTTATCCAATAACTGTCTCGTTTGCACATTTATGAAGAATCTGGTCGAAGACATCCATTTGTTAGTATATTTCTTGGGCGCACATCCAGTCTGCTAATAATGCTTCACCTATTACTATGGATTTTGAAATTGCTTACACTTTCTAGCCTACTACTTAAATTATGGTGAGTTGTAAGGTCCGTTAACAAGGAGATTCTTGACTGTTTTGGTCACTGCTGTATGTGCCCTTACATGCAGTTAAGTATCCTGCTGGACTATAGAAACTTAAGTATTTACTGAATGGAGTGCTATGTTTTCTTTTTCGAAGATGAGTAAACTAAGGCTCTAGGGAATTAACTTATTTGCTTATAAATGCTGGTGCGTAGTATATGTCATCTGTTAGGTAAGCTTTTTCTCCACATCTGTTAGCGCTTGCGTTTGCTTTTTGATAGGCAGTAAGTATACATATTTCATGATGGCCCCCAAAACGCAGGATTACTCATAAAACTTGTCACTGAGGCACAACCTTTTGGCTTCATCCAGATATATCAAAGTTAATACTACATGGTGGTAGGTCTTATGAGAAATTAATCTCTTAAGAATGTAAGCACTAATTAGGCTTCATTTTTCTGTTTTATGACAAGATTTTGTAGCCAAGGATGACTTTGAACTCTGTAGCCAAGGCTTGACCTGAACTCCAGATTCTTCTCTCTTTACCTCTCTCATGTTAAAACATCCTGAAAGAGTAGTTTCCAGATCATACCATGATACATGGCAGTGCTTAGGGGAGGTCAGTGGGGAAGTTCAAGTCAGTATAGTTCATTGATTGCTGTTCAGCTGTTTGGAGGAAAGTCAGAAGTGAAGTTTTCTCTATGCTTGTGAGGATGTTTGAAATTTAACAAATGTAAGATGAGTAATGTTGAGGTTTTATATGCCAACTTGCATATAAAGTAATAGAAGTAATAGAAGTTTGTTACAGAGAGTTTGGGGCTAATAAATAAAAGAATAAAAGTGAGGGGGAAGAGAGAGAATTGAACACATGAATAGCCTTTTTTCCAAGTTTAGGGTCTGTTCTCAGTAAGTCAGCTGACAAGTCCTAGAGAGTGCAATAGTGAGTACTGGTGTATAAGAATGCTCACCACCATGAAAACTACAGAGAAGTGTGATTGCATTCTTAAGGATTATGAGATTTTGACACAGGAGGACTGACTTGGATAAGCCCTCTTTTCATCCCTTAGAAAAGTCTTAGGTCAAAGCTGGGTGAGAGAATGCCTTCTAGAAATAGAAGGAAGGGTAAAGTTGATTTGTGGATTGACTCAGTGTTCTGTGTGTCTGTCCTTTGTAAGACAAGGTCCGAAGTTAGAACTCATTCCTCATACTAGGTCATTCCTAGTTTGGTTATTCTTCAGAAAGCACTGATAGCTAATACTGAATTAGAATTACAGCATCCAATGAGTGAGGCATGGTGGTTAGTCCAGAATCCCTCACTGGGCAGGTAGCTAGGAGGATTGCCAGTGTTCAGTTCTGCATGAGCCACATAGTGAGACCCTAGCTCAAAACCCAAAAGCTGATGAAGCTCCTTTGGCTTTGAAGCTTGGTTTGGGGAGAAAGTATTTCCCTCCATATGCAGTGGAGGGACGTGACTAGGGATTGAAGATAGGAATGGGAAAGCACACCTTCCTGATCCTACTAACTTATCCTGGCTCTTTTTCTTTTAATTCTCTTTTCTCTTACTCTTGCTTGGTTTATTTTTAGGTGCAGTACTTCGTCCCATTTGAGCTATCATCCCCCTTCCCCCCAAAATGGCGCTGTCTAAGCGGGAGCTGGATGAGCTGAAACCATGGATAGAGAAGACAGTGAAGAGGGTGCTGGGTTTCTCAGAGCCCACAGTGGTGACAGCGGCATTGAACTGCGTGGGGAAGGGCATGGATAAGAAGAAAGCAGCTGGTATGTACCTTCTGATTCTTCTGACTTAAGGTGTAAATTCATTCCAGACATTGATTTGAACGTCCCCAGATTGTCTCTATCAGGAGCAAATTCAGAGAAAAGGTCAGACAAGCAAACCTCTCTCCACCCCTCCCTACCCCTTTTTGTTTGTTGGGACAAGGTCTCTTGTATAGCCTTGTATGGACCAGGCTGGCCGTGAACTCTCATAGAGATCCACCCAGCCTCTGCTTCCTAAGTGGTGGAATTAAAGGTGTGTATCTCCCCACACACCCTTTTTTAGGCCAGGGTCTTATAGAGCCCAGTCTGGCTTCCAACTCACTGTGTAGCTGAGGGTGGTTCTCAGTCCGCTGCATCAGCGTTCTCCACCTGTGGATCTAGATCGTACAGGGGTCACATCAGTATCCTGTATATCAGATATTAACATTGTTACAGTTATGAAGTCACAATGAAATAATTTTATGGTTGGGAGTCACTACAATATGAAGAACTGTAATCCGGGGTAAGGCATTAAGAAGGTTGAGAACCACTGCTCTGTGTCCTGCATTCTGGGATTATAAGCTTGCACCACACCTGGTTTATGCAGAATGGAAGACGGAGGAGACCAGGACCTAGGCAAGCACTCTAGCAACTGAGCCTGTTACAATGGTGCTCAAATAAACAGTCTCTCTCTTTTTATTATTTGTGGCACATTATGAATCAGTCTTTGGCCACCATACCAAATCACCTAAATCAAGCTTGCTTAGGAAACACTCTGCAGTCAAATAGTCAAAAATCCAGTTGACATCTCAGAGTGTGGAAGTCTAAAGATACATGAAAAAGTGCGGGGAGGTGGATTTACTGATAGTCTTCCATAATTTGTTATTTAGGAACAGTTAAGGTGATATTTATCTTAAACTGTTCTTAGGGATTGTACCTAAGCCCTGTGCCTGCCAAAGTACTCTTCCACAGAGCTACATTCCCAGCCCTCATTTTAAACTTCGATGCTCAGTTTAAGCAAATTTCTCTGGCTATACTACTTTCTGCTCTAAAAAATTAGAACTTTTTACCTCATGTAGCAGCTTTGCTAAGTATATCAGAAACTGGGAATTTCTAAAAGAAAATTACTTAGTAATCATGAAGATGAGATTTCACTATTTTTGGTTTTTCAAGACAGAGTTTCTCTACCTATTTGGAGCCTGTCCTGGAACTCACTTGGAGACCAGGCTGACTTTGAACACACAGAGATCCGCTTGCAGCTGCCACCCAACTATTTCTACTTATTTATTTATTTATTATGCGTATGAATGAGTGTTTCATTTACATTTATGTATACACGTGGAAGTGTGCGGTAGCTAGAAAGAGTCAGATCTCCTAAAACTGGAGTTACAACAGACAATTGTGAGCCTCCATGTGGGTGCTGGGAATCAAAACTGGGTCTCTGGAAAAGCAGCCAGTTCTCTTAACTGACAAGCTGTCTCTTGAGTCCCTTCAATTAATGGTTTTGTGTGTGTGTGCGTGCGGGTATATAAGATACCCTCATAGGCAGTTAACAGCAGCTTATTGTAGATGTGGATTCTCTGTACCAAACTTGGGTCCTCTGCAAGAACAGTAGGTGCTCCTAACCATTTCTCTAGTTCCCTACAAAGAAGTTCTTAAAATGTTTTTCCCCCCTGAGCTGAAGAGATGGCTCAGCAGTTAAGAGCTCTGGCTGCTCTTGTGGCAGACCCAGGTTCAATTTCCAGGACCCACGTGTCAGCTAACAACTGTCTAACTCCAGTTCCAAGAGATCCATTGCTGTCTTCTGGCCTCCTTGGACACCTAGTGACATGTGCAGTCAAAACATAAAATTACCTTAAAGAAATAAAACATAAAAACTGTTCCATCCTATTCTAGTCTGTTGTTCATTACATGTTTGGCATTGAACTGTTATCAATCAATGGCCTCTTTTTTTTTTTTTTCCTGTCAGATCACCTGAAACCTTTTCTTGATGATTCTACTCTCCGATTTGTGGATAAGCTGTTTGAGGCTGTGGAGGAAGGCCGAAGCTCTAGACATTCCAAGTCTAGCAGTGACAGAAGCAGAAAGCGAGAATTAAAGGTAGGTTACGGTCACTATCTAATAAGCTCAGGAGTGTTTGGAATAAGCTTACCTGCTTCCACTTTGACATCTACTATTAGAACACCTAGTGTTGAGGCTGGGGTTGTAGCTCAGTGATAGAGTGCTTGCCTGGCATGCATGAAGCCCTAGGCTCGATCCTAGTACTATACCAGATAAAGAGTTAGAGACAAAATGAAAAAATAGTGCACCCAGTGTTCAAGGGGGATCCTCCGACGTTAAAGGAGAGGGTAGGACATGCATCATCACCATCTTTGGACTAAGAAGTGATTGACAGCGTTGTCCTTTCTCACATCCTTTTATCCTCAGCAGCCCCTTTACTGCTGCCTGTAAATGGGTCTAGTGAGTTGCTTCATCATATCACCATGGTTTCCCGACTGTATACCTCATTCCTGCTCATTAGTAGAGATTTCTCTTTAACATGCTTGTAGATAAGATGTCTGAAACCAGTGCCACATAGTCCACAATTGCATCTGCCCTGTTGAGGTCATTGGCTTTATGAACAGGATGTGTAGAGTTAGAAGCACTCTCTTTACTAAGTGCTTACTCTCCTGCTGCCGTGTACTCATGGCTTTTGTCCATATAAGCAGTGTCAAGTAGCTGATATCTCATTCATGTAGCCAGTTTCTCTCTCTGACTTCCCTTTGTATCTCTTGGGGTTTTGGTTGGTTCGTTCTGAGATAGAGTCTTATTATAGTTAGCTCAGCCTGTCCTAGACTGTGGTGCTCCGAGTGCTAGGGTTACAGGAATGTACCACCATGATCAACTTAGTGCATGTATATGCACACAGGTGCCCATAAAGGGCAGAAGAGGGTGTCAAATCCCTTGCAACTTGTGGTACATACAGGTGGTTGTGAGCCACTTACATAGGTGCTAGGAACCAAAGCTAGTCCCCAGAGCAGTACTCACTCTTAACCCGAATCATCTCACCAGCCCTTGTTTTGGATTTTTGAGGCAAGATCTTGCCACCAAGCCTAGGCTGACCTCAGTCTCAGAGGTGCTGGCCCAGCCTCCTTAGTGCTGGGTTTCTAAGCACCATCATACTCACCCTGAAATGCTTCTGGTACCTCAGATATTAGTTGCTTCTCATGGGACAAAAAAAAAAAAAAAAAAGATAAGGCCGTGTCTGCCTGGGGTCAATGGCCATGTTTTAGGACCAAAAAATATAGAAATTCCTTTTCATTTTTTTATAGCATTATAGGGTGATCAGAGAAATCAGACATAGTTTTTGCCTTAAATTAGTCTGCAATTTAGAAGTGAGGAGTTGCAATAAATCAGCCACAGATTATCAAGCCTTCGTAGCAGTTTTGTATAAACATTGGAACTGATTATAGAATTTCAGACTTGTGTTAAACTTGAGAGGGATGGTTAGTTCGCATACTGTACAGATCGACACAGTGAAGATTATGTTATGATAAACATGCCACCGTGTGTGCCAAGCTCACGCTCTGAATGAATTGACTACATTGGGTGGGATAGTAGAAATGGTTTCTTGAGGGAGATATCTAGATAGCATGGGATATGGGTCCCATTTTTGGTCCATTCAAGTCCCCACTCCACACAATATATTATGGGAGAGTCCTTTTTCTTGAACTGTAGGAGTTCCAGGAAGCGCTCGCCCCTGGCTGAGGATATGTCCTTGCAAAACACGAGCCCTCCTAGTGAAGAGGGGAAGTCACCCAAAGCCTACCACCGGTGTGTACATTTGCTTTTTCCCATTGTCCCTTCCAGTTGGCCACTCTTGGTCCTATTAAATTCATTTTGCAAATTAGTCAACATATTTGAGTTCCCATTGTATGATAAGAAGAAAATGTTATTGGGGAATGCTAAAAAAGAGCAAGCCTCTTTTCTGGAAGAACTTAGATTTTAATTGGGAGAAAGTACTACCTAACACTTGGCAAACAGTGTCAGCAATAAAATGTAATCTAATATGAACCAAGCTGTAAGTGCTTAAGAGGATGTGGAAGAACAGTTTGATCAGAGTGGGATGAGGTAATGAGGAAAGCTTCCTGGAGGAGGTGAGTTTTAGACAGGGCTTGTGGGAAAGGATTGGGAGGAAAGAGTACTATAATGTAGGTAGTAACATTGGTGAAGATCTTAAGATGGGAACATTTGTTAGAACATGGGGATGAAATTTGTTTGAATGAGGTAGAAGAATGAAGTTGGGTGAAATGGTCCACTTGGTGGAGAGTCTAGAAGATCCTCTCAAAGTAACTTGAAAGATTGTGTCATATTCCCCTTTTCCCTTAGGAAGGGATACAATTCTTCTTTCATCTTGGGTTCCTTTAGGAGGTGTTTGGTGATGACTCTGAGATCTCCAAGGAATCATCAGGGGTAAAGAAGCGGCGAATACCCCGTTTTGAGGAGGTAGAAGAGGAGCCAGAGGTGATCCCTGGACCTCCGTCAGAAAGCCCTGGCATGCTAACAAAGCTCCAGGTCAGTTAAAAGAAGCAACATGATTTTGTGAATTGAAACAAGAGGCACACGGGTCCATGTTCACTGTGATCTTGATTTGAGTTAGTGTTAACCACTTGAAGTTTTATTTCCTGCTTTATATCTTAGCGGTTCTTGGGTTAATCAGAAAAGTTGAGCTGAGGATTATTGAAATTGTGTTTATTGAGTACCTGTTGTGTCTATTTCATCATGATTGGGAAAATTAAGTGAATCAAGCACTGTGCTTGATTATATCCGTAGAGCTTTTTTCTGGACTTCAAGTAGGACACAGCAAGGTCTTCATAGAAGTACCTCTAAAGAGGCCGGCGCCATTTCAGAGGCTGATAGCATGATTGTTTTTTGAGATAAGGTCTTACTGTTTATCCTTGGCTAGCCTGTGATTCACTCTGTATAAAACAGACTGGCCTCAGGGTCACAGAAACCTGTCTACCTCTTCCTTCCCAGTGCTGAGAAAAGGTGTGTGCCTACGTGCCTGGCCTCTAACCAGATTTTTTTTTTAATACATATTTATTTAATTTTATGTCTGTGTACCTGAGTATGTATATGTCACCATGTGCATGTAGGAACCTGTGGGAATTAGAAGTATCAGATCCCCTAGAACAAGTTAGAGATGATTTTGAGCCACTGCATAGGTGCTGGGAACTGAACCCAGGTCCTCTGCAAGATCAGTTGATGCTTTAGCTCTTAACCGTCTCCCAACCCTGCCCCCCTTTTAATGTAATAATTTAGTCAGATGTGCACATGCACTACTTTCCCCTGGGGAGGTTAATAGATTAATATCTTTCCTTATACAACATAATACAGGCAGGAAGTGGTACAGCTCTAAATTCATATTTTCTAAGTTTCAGTCACCATGATGTATGTATGCTATTTAATATACTAGTCCTACCTTGAGGGAAAAAGATTGGAAAATTCTGGTGCTAAATCATATAGGCTTATCTTTACTAAATTTTCTAGTCTATGGTGCAAGGTGTGTGTGTGTGTGCATGTGCGTGTGTGTGTGTGTGTGTGTGCGTGTGTGTGTGTGTGTGTGTGTGTACATTCAGAACTTTAGGTTTCTGGAACTGAATTCCTTTTCATTTGGGAACATATATGGGAGAAGTTAATTTCTTCAATTTCCCCTGGAGAACAGATCAAACAGATGATGGAGGCAGCTACGAGGCAAATTGAGGAGAGGAAAAAACAGCTGAGCTTCATTAGCCCTCCAGCACCTCAGGTATCGAGTCCACATGACTGTGAAAAGAATATCCATTCACATGAGAGTCCATAATGTGCCATTCTATGTGTACGCCTGTGCATCTATAGATCTCAAACCTTTGGATTTCTTTTCATCCCTGTCTTATAGCCAAAGACACCTTCTTCTTCCCAACCAGAGCGACTTCCAATTGGTAACACTATTCAGCCCTCCCAGGCCGCTACTTTTATGAATGATGCCATTGAGAAGGCAAGGAAAGCAGCTGAACTTCAAGCCCGAATCCAAGCCCAGCTAGCTTTGAAGCCGGGGCTTATTGGCAATGCCAACATGGTGGGCCTGGCTAATCTCCATGCCATGGGCATAGCTCCACCGTGAGTATCTTTTACAGAATCCCTCTTCACTTAAGAAATTTTATTTATTTTTTTATTTTATTCTTTCAAGACAAGGTTTCCTATGTGTAGCCCTGGCTGTCCTGAAACTCTCTGTAGGCCATACTGGCCTCAAACTCAGAGATCTGCCTGCCTCTCCCTCCTGAGTGCTGGGATCAAAAGAAGGGGGTGGGCAGAAAGATGGCTTAGTAGTGAAGAGCACTTACTGCTATTCAGAGGACCAGAGTTTGGTTCCCAGTACCCACAGGTTAGCTAATGATCATCTGTAAGTCCAGTTCCAGAAGATCTGGAAATTAAGAAAAGAATTTAGGAATGAAAGAAGTTTAGATACCAATTTTTTTCTCAGCATGATTTTAGAATTGATTTTACTTGATTGTGCCCTGTATCCAGATACTCAAGTTTGATATATTTTTTGTGAACTTTCTCCCTCAGTGCTGGGGTTGGGGCCCAGAGACTGGAAAGTGCTGAGCAAGTGTCCTAATAGTGAAACACAACCCCAGCTGATTTGTGTTTTAGCCAAAAAGATGAACTTTGTCTTTGTTGTTACTGTTTTGGGTTATATTTTATGTGTATGAGTGTTTTGCCTGCGTGTATGTATGTGTAGTACATGGATACCTAGTGTCCTCAGAGGTCAGAAGAGGGCATTAGATTCCCTGAAACCCAAGTTACAGACAGTTGTGCACCCCAAGAGGATGCTGGACAAACCCAGGCCCACTGCTAGAGCAGCTAGTGCTCTGAACCATTGAGCCATCTCTTCAGTCCCCTCCTTTGATGGTTTTTAATCTGATTTTATTACCTTCCTAAATGGGCTTACCTTCCTAAAAGTACTTGACACAGTTGTCTTTGTATGCTGGTTTCTTTTGTTTGCTCTGGGGTTTGCTTACTTTAAATGTTCCATGTAGAATTTATTTCTTTGTGGACTGTTTTTTCAGGAAAGTAGAGTTAAAAGATCAAACTAAACCTACCCCGCTGATCCTAGACGAGCAGGGTCGAACTGTAGATGCAACAGGCAAGGAAATTGAGCTGACACATCGGATGCCGACCCTAAAGGCAAATATTCGAGCTGTGAAGAGGGAACAGTTTAAGCAGCAGCTAAAAGAAAAGCCATCAGAAGACATGGAATCCAATACCTTCTTTGACCCACGAGTTTCCATTGCCCCTTCCCAGCGTCAGAGACGCACGTTTAAATTCCATGACAAAGGCAAATTTGAAAAGATTGCGCAACGGTTACGGACAAAGGTAATTTAGAAGTTAGACGCTGTCAGTGTCCGTATTTGGGGGAATTGGATACATAATTTAAAACAATGGGTAATTGGCTTAAGTTCTATATTCCTAGAACATTTGGTATTTAGCATACTTGTCTTCCTGACTACTTTCTGTTTGTGCAGAAATTTTTCCTGTAGACTGACAGTTGAGGAAAATAATTCAAAACCATTCTCTTCTTTTGATGGAGCCTGGCGTTAAAATTTATTTCAGGAAATTTATGTACTTGGGAGTATTGAATTGACATTTTTGTCTTCTTAGACTGAGGTTTTCGCAGAATTCCACTAATGCGTTTGTGCTGCATACACACTGTAGAGTGAAGGGAGAGAAGTAGAATGAGCATGTAAATCAACGGCGTAGAGAAATAAAGTAGAGCAGAATTCCTCTCATCTTTCAGAAGTTGTGAATTCATTGCACTAGGTATAAAGATTTTAACAAGGAATGTTTTTAAATTTATGACTACGACTTTCCACTGCTCCAACTTACTTTCCTGTTCTGTTTTATCTTTTTAAGGCTCAGTTGGAGAAGCTGCAAGCAGAGATTTCACAGGCTGCTAGAAAAACCGGGATTCATACTTCAACTAGACTTGCCCTCATTGCTCCTAAGAAGGAGCTAAAGGAAGGTGATATCCCGGAAATTGAGTGGTGGGACTCTTACATCATACCCAATGGCTTTGACCTGTGAGTTTGTTAGCTCCTACTAGAAAGATGATACTTGAAACCCGAAGGTTTAAAGATGACATCAAATAGCACTTTAAATCCAAAGGAAATAGATAACTGCACAAACTTTGTTATTTTTAGCTTTTGGGATTAATGTACCAGAACCAGAGACAAAATAATACAGGAATGAGTCTGTAGGACATGTATGTACTTCTCTATTTTTGCAGTGCTCGGAGATGAACCCAGGACCTATTTTCTTTTGATACCTTTTTGAGTTTTACATTTTTCTTTTTACTATATATACTCTGTATATTTTACATGTTTGAAAAGATGAGTTTGTAGGGCTGGGGAACCTAGTTCAGTGGTTGAACACTTGCCTAGTATGTAGAAGGCCCTTGGGTTTGCTCCATAGAACTGCAAAAACGGAGAAGAAGAAAGAAGGAAAAAAGGATTGTTGGCTTTCCTCCTTTGAATTTAAGTGTGCGCATGTGTAGGCGAGCAAATGCTACGCACATACGAAGAGGTCACGAGTCAGTCTTTCTTTAAGAGTTATTTATTATGATTACAGTGTTCTCTCTGCATGAATGCCTACAGTCTACAGTCTAAAAGAGGGCGCCAGATCTCATTACATATGGTTGTGAGCCACCATGTGGTTGCTGGGAATTGAACTCAGGATCTCTGGAAGAGCAGCCAGTGCTCTAACCACTAAGGAATCTGTCTCTTCAGGCCCTGGAGTCAGGTCTCTTTTGTTATAGGATTTTGCCAACTTCCCATCTGGTAGGAGTGAGTGCCATCACAATCAGCTTTTTTCTTTTCTTTCTTAAGGTTTATTTTTATTGTATGTGTATGAGTGTTTTGCCTCAATAGCTTGTAGATGTGTGTATGTGGTTGCCTAATTGAGGCCAGAAAAGTGGCAGATGCTATTGACTTGGAGTTATAGCTGTTTCCAAGTCATTGTGTGGGTGCTAGGAACCCAGGTCTATGAAAAGCAGAAATGCTCTTAACCACTGAGCTACCTCTCTAGTAGTCCTCTTATTTTATAATTGATTTCATTGCTTTTTTGTTTATTTGGTTTTGGTGTTTTGAATTTTGTTTTGCTTGTTTAGTTGGTTTGTTTTTGGTTTTTCTATAACAAATCTGACTGTCCTGGATCTCACAGAGATCTGCCACCTCTGCCTCCTGAGTGCTGGGATTAAAGGCGTGGCCACCTCGCCCAGCTTTATTCCTCTTTTTTTTGCAGGTGTTCCCTCCCCTAGCTCCCACTATGTGGCCAAGGCTGACCTAGATGCCTGTGTTTCCTGGCATCTTTCTGAAGTACTAGTAATTGAACCCATAACCTTATGTAGTTAGTAAGTGTTCTATCATAGAGCTATATCCCTACCTCTAAGGCAAGTTAAGAGTTTTTCATTAATGAGTGAAATAATGATAATAAAGTTTTATTAGCATAGACTGGGAGCTTTCTCAGTTGGTAAAATACTACTCGCTGTTTGGATATTAGGACATGAATTAAATAATTAAAAGCCAAGTATGGGGACTCAGAAATGAAGGGCACTTTTTTGCTCTCCTAGAGAACATAGGTTTAATTCTCAGCATCCACATGATGGCTTACAACCACTTGCAATTTCAGCACTAGAGTGTCCAACTTCCTTCTTTGACCTCTGAAGATACCAGCATATATAATGATATCCATACATAAATGCATGCAGAACACAAAACAAAGCCAGATAGTAGTAGTGCACACCTTTAATCCCAGCACTTGGGTGGCAGAGACAGATGCATGATCTCTGTGAGTTCAGGGCCAGCCTTGTCTCCAGACCTAGTTCCAGGGCATCCAGTCTAAGAGCATGCACTCGTGTGTGCGAGGCATGGTGTAATGGTACATTGCTTGTAATCCCAGCAGTAGGGAGGACAGCCATGGGAGGGGGGGGGTCCTTCTAGTTTACTGGCAAGCCAGTCTAATCAAATAAGCAAGGTCTAGGATCAGTGATGGTGGACTTGCCTCAAATAAATAAAATATAGAGGAATTGAAAAAGGTACTCAGTGTCAGGCTCTGGGTTCTCTTCATGTGTACATCCACATATAATAGAACATACACATGAGCGTGTACATAGACAAAAACTTCTTTTGGAGAACTTTGAATCTGTTCATCATTCTGATACATGACTTCAGGAGCTTGTGTCTTTTTTAAAATTATCAGTCTGCTTCTTAATGACTTGTTACTAATAAGAAAATATGTTTGGGACTGGAGGGATGATTTTAGTTAAGAGCACTGGCTGCTCTACCAGAGGACCCAGGTTCAGTTCCCAGCACCTGTATAGCAGCTCACAATTGTTTGTAACTCCAGTTGGAGGGATCTGGTGCCCATCCATAGACATACATGCAAAATATCAATGTACATAAAATAAAAATAAATCAGGAACGGCAAGTATTCTGCCTATATTAGGGTTGATACTGAGATTAGGAATGGGTAGTAGAAAACATGTCTTTTTGTTTTGTTTTTCGAGACAGGGTTTCTCTGCGTTAACAGTCCTATCTGTCCTGGAATTCACTCTGTAGGCCAGGCTGTCCTCAAACTCACTGAGATCTGCTGCCTCTGCCTCCTAAGCACTGAGATTAAAGGCATGAATCACCACTGCCTTGCATGTCCAACTTCTTTGCGACCCTTTTTTTTCTCTTTTTGAAAATAACGTGTAGATCTCAACAGGTGCCATCTTGGGTTTACCACATGGCCCCTATGTGCCAGGTATCCTTACAGAGTTGAGGACCTGCAAATGTGCAGTGGGAAGTGATAGCAGCCAGTCCCTCCTACCCCCCAGAGCTCAAGCTCTGCAGTAGTCTGCCATCTGGACTCTACTAAGCCATAAAAGGGGCTAAGTACCTGCTGAGCCAAAGCATGATGTTTGATGCTGACGACTCAGAAAAGAAGCAAAGGACTGTATCTAGAAGACAGTATAAAACACCCTACAAGGAGGTTAGAAGAGGAGGCAGAAGAATGGTTCCCTGGATCCTCCTCCAGAGTGCCTGTGTTAAAGTCCTAGGGGCACTCTCATGGTTGCTCACCACCACCTGAAATTCTAGTTCCAGGGAGATATGTCTCTTGGGGTCTTGTGAACTCTACGGACACTGTACGTACATGGTACACAGATATGTATGTAGACATTAGACCCATACACTTAAATAAAAAACTTAAAACCTAAATAAAAAAATACATGATAACTTGAGTAAAAAGAAAAAAAAAGTGTATTCTAAGTACCTGGTATAGGTAATGTGTAGTAAGTATGCTATATGACATAGAGAATGGATAGTTTTTCATTGTGTCTCTAAGCTGCTCTTGATATCTCTACCCACATATCTTGTTTTCTCGTCCTCCAATTTTAGTACAGAGGAAAATCCCAAGAGAGAAGATTATTTTGGAATCACAAATCTTGTTGAACATCCAGCACAGCTTAACCCTCCAGGTAATGTATATATGATCCAATAGGTTATGGTTATCCAGCCAATAAAACTTCGTTTACGCAGAATGGGAGAGTTCTCTACTGTGCTCTCCAGCCTGTCACCACTATCCACATGTTACGTGAACTAAAAATTGAATTGCATTAGTGAAACTGAGAGCCTTGCATTTTAAATTTTAATTAAGTTAGATAGTTCAGCTGGCTAATGACTACTGGGGAACATTGAGATTACCAAATCAAGCCCTCAATCTGCAGTTGACCTCCGTGGTAGATGTTACAAATGAACTTTTGTTATTATGGCAATTCCACAACCACTGGAAACTTGCTCTGTCATCATTTTGGTTTTTTATTATTTCTTGTTTATTTTGGTATTTTGTCCGTGTATTTGTTTCAGAGAGAGATCTCACTGTGTAGCCTTGCTGGCATGGAGCTCACTAATAGACCATGCTGGCCAGACATTCTACTTCCTCTGCCTCCTGAGTGCCCCACCAAGCCCCTCACTCCTCCCTTACTGTGTATTTTTGTTGTTTTCTCATCTTAGCTTCCTTGAAGATGCCCTTCACGTTATTTGTTATGAAATGGAAGCCTGTTTGTTTGTGCTTGTGCCTGGGTGGGGTAGGGTGTGGAATGGTGGAGTCTGTTGGAGACCCAAAATTCACTAGCCTGAGAAACCGAAAATGGGAGCTGCATGCTAATTCACTCACTTCCCCAGATCACCTGGAATTATTTTGGACAATTTGCTTAGCAGTGGCCACCAAGTGTGTGTGCGTGTAGATAAACACAAGTGCCTCAGCGTTCATGAAGTAGTCTTTTTTTTATAGTAGAGTCTGTTAGTTCAGTCAAAAGAGATAGGTGGTTTAACCAGGTGTGTTAGTACATGCCTGTAAACTCACCACAGTGGAGATTGTGACTCAGTGCAAACATGGGATCCATATGAAGACTCTAACTCCTACATGGGATCCCCAGCCCTACATAAGTACTCAAAAAAGTAGATATGAATATTGAAAGTTCAAGTTTATCCTCAGGTACATGCTGAATTTCGGACCAGCCTGGGATACACAGAACCCTGTCCAAAACAATTACTTTCGATTTTGGAGTATTGAAGATTTTAGGTGTTTAAATTAGGGACATTCAACCTACAATACTAATTAAAGTCAGGGACTCAGCTTCATCAGATCCTATTCTGTCATTAGTATGTATCAGAGGAATATGAGGTTTTTTGTTTGTTTTGTTTTGTTTTAACTGTTAGAGTAAGTGTACTTTGAGAGTAAAGAGGATTTTTTAAAGATTCATTTTATCATCAAGCCAATTGGTTTAATTTATTAGACTGTGGTGTTAGTAACGATTTATCTTCTATTAAGAGTCAGTGGAGTGTGTCTGTGTCTGGAGGTGGTATGTGTGTGCAAATGCCCTGGGTGGTCAGAAGCTGGAGCTTCAGGTGGTTGTGAGCTACCCAATGTAGGTGCTATAAATCAAATGGAGGTCCTCTGTAAGAGCATTATGTTCTTGTTTGTTTGTTTGTTTTTGGAAACAGGGTTTTCACTATAGCCCTGTCTGTTGTAGAACTCACTCTGTAGACCAGGCTATTGTCAAAATTGTAGAGATCCACCTGCCTCAGCCTTCTAAGTGCTGGGATTAAAGATAGGCACCACCATGCCTAGCATGACACACTTTTTAAAAAAAAAAAAAAAAATTTATTTTATTTACACACACCGAGTGGGGGGGGGGGCACTTTGGAAATGATTTCCTTAAACTGGAGTTTACAGGCATTTGTGAACTGTATAATATGAGTATTAGGAATTAACTCAGGGGCCTGGAGTGATGACTCAGAGGTTAAGAGTACTTGCTGTTCTTCCAGAGGTCCTAAGTTCAATTCCCAGGAACCACATGGTGGTTTACAGCCATCTATAATGAGATCTACATACATGTAGGCAGAACCCTGTATACATAATTAATAAATATTTTTTAAAGAGTAATTGAATTCAGGTCCTCTTGAAGAGCAGTAAGTACTCTTAAGCACTGAACCATCTCTAGCCAGCCCCACCCACAGGATCCCCCATTTCCTAACACTGACATTGAGGTGTTGTTTGTATACTGGTTAGCATAGCTTCATTCCAAAGATAAAACTTATTGTTATGTAGGTTAATGGTTTTTAAGTTGTACTCTATGGAAACAGCAAAGTTCAGAAAGTACAACTTTGATGGCCATCTAGGTGTTGTTACCTCTCCACATCCTTATTCAGGGCTATTGTTTATACGTGTTGGATTTGATGAAAGTGTTCAACCCCTTAAAGATAAACAACTTAGAGCATTATTTTTGAGAAATTAATACTTTTACTTAGTCAAACATAGTCACATTATCCTTCTCACCACTTAAAAATAACTAATAGGCCAAGCATAGTTAGTGAGTGCCTGTTGTTCCAGCAATTTTGAGGTAGAAACTGTAGGATTCTGAGTTCAAGGCCAGCATGGGCTATAAAGCAAGACTGTCTCAACCTCCTCTCTCAAATTGTTTGTAGTTAATGGTTCTTCTACGTAATGAATGCTCACCTAAATCCTTCTATAATCTTAGGCTTTGGTAACTTGTTTTTCTTTCTCACAGTCGACAATGATACACCAGTTACCCTTGGGGTCTATCTTACAAAAAAGGAACAGAAGAAACTTCGTAGGCAAACAAGGAGGGAAGCACAGAAGGAGCTACAGGAGAAAGTCAGGCTAGGTCTGATGCCTCCTCCGGAACCCAAAGGTACGTGTCTGCCAGTCTGTTTCTCTTTTCACACGGAGGCATTTTAACTGTTGGGGCTCTGTTTCTTTCTTTGAATCATTCACAGTGCATTTGTTTGTTTGTTCAACACATTCTATTACGGGGTTTATTTTTAAGCATTATTTGCTGTTTAGTCTTACTGAAAGGATATTTATTAGTTTAAAAATCATGAAGACAGCCAGGTCGTGGTGGTGTGTGCCTTTAATCCCAGCACAGACAGGGGCAGGCAGATAGATATGAGGTTGGGGCTAGCCTGGTGTACAGAGTGTGTTCCAGAACAGCCAGGGCTACACAGAAAAACTCTTGACTAGGAAAAACAAATAAAATCGTGAAGATAATGGTTATAGTGTTTGTCAAATTTTATACATAGTTCTTAGTATATAGACAAGCATGATGGCACTGACTGGTAATCCTAGGTCTTGGGATGGTGAGATAGGAGGATCTCATGTTCCAGACTAACCTCTATTATACAGGAGACTCCAGGCCTGTCAGAGCTGCATAGTAAGACCCTATCTCAAAAAAGAGAGAAGTGTATATGATAGTGAACACCTTTAATCACAGGAATCAAAAAACAAGGGCTGGCCTGGCCTACATAGAGAGTTTTTGGACAGCTATGGTTACATAGAAAAAGACCCTGTCTCAAAAGGGACTTCTCAAAAATAAGCAAACAAAAATACAGAGATGATTGTGGTGCCACTCACCTATATTCCTAGTATTTGAGAATCTGGGGCTTAGCGGTGGCAAATTTGATAACAGGTGAGACTGTGTAAGGAGACCCTGTCTCAAGAAAACAAAAATAGAGGCCAGAGGTGGCTCGGTGGTTAAGACCACTGGCTGCTCTTGGAGAGGGCCTAGGTTCAGTTTACACTCCGTAAGCTCTGCACACAGAGCTTATGTACACACAGGCAAAACATTCATATACATAAAATTAAAGTCTTTGTGGGGGCAGTGTTCAAGACAAGGTTTCTGTGTGTCCCTGGATATCCCAATCTCTCTCTGTAGATCTGTCTTTCTCAGCCTCCCAAGTGCTGGGATTAAAGGCATACGGTACAATTAAAAACAGATTGTCCTTGTTTGAAAAATAACTTAGGAGATTGATTGCTGTCCTTTCTCCATTATAGTGAGAATCTCAAATTTAATGCGAGTATTAGGAACAGAAGCGGTCCAAGACCCTACGAAGGTAGAAGCCCACGTCAGAGCTCAGATGGCAAAGAGACAGAAGTAAGTGTGGTGGGTTGGGTGGGGCCCAGGGCACTGCCTTTTCAGACCCTCTTGGGGTCCATATTGGAGGGAGGGGAGAGTCCTCTGTTGCTCTCTCTTTCCCTTAGCCCTGCCTCTGATCTGCAATGCCTTTCTCACTTGTGGATGTCCTTCCTGTCACGACAGAGCGCATGAAGAGGCCAACGCTGCCCGAAAACTTACAGCAGAACAGAGAAAGGTCAAGAAAATTAAAAAGCTTAAAGAAGACATTTCACAGGGGGTGCACATATCTGTGTATAGGTAGGTGTCCACGTAGGCAATTGTCTCTAAATTTTTTGTTTTCTTTTTTTGAGACAGGGTCTCTCTACATAGTCCCAGGTGTCCTGGAACCTACTATGTAGGCACAGCTGGCCTCAGACTCAGAGACCCACCTGCCTCTGCCTCCTCGGTCCTGTTATTAAAGGCAAGGTGTGCTCCATCACACTCCTTTGCACCCGAGTTCTCAATATCACCCCAGTGTTCAGGGCAGAATTACCATGCCCTGAAAGCATACCTCATTTCTCTAGAAAGTACTAATTTTTGTTTGTTTGGTTGGTTTTTGTTCCTCCAGAGAAGGTTTCTATGTGTGACAGCTCGGGCTGTCCGGATCCCTAGCTTCTTCTCTTCAGTGTTCTGTCTTTATCCTGATGTGCTGTAGTCAGCCTCTGTCTTCACTCCAGAATATGTTTGTACCCGGAAATATATTCTTATTTTGTATTGATTTAATGTCTTCATTTTATTTTTCTGGGTTAGCTCATATTACCTTCTATTTTTTTTAATGAGCTTATTTCTATTAACTATTCTTTATCAGAAATGGTGCATTATACACAAAACCCAAGCTGGAAAATAAGACAAATTCTAATAATATAGAAGTTTTTTATGCCTTCTGAAGCAAGGAACTTACAGATGCTTTGATGATAGGTACCTCTTCTTCATTTGTGGAGTAAATTTTAACTACTGTGAAGAAAAATAGGACTAGTACTTGGGAGGCTGATGCAGGCAAATCTCTTGAGTTCAAAGTTAGCTTGATTTACATAGTGAGTCACAGGCCAGCCACACCTATGTAATGAGATCCTTTCTTTAAAAAAGAAAGGAAGGAAAGGAAGAAATACAGTTCTGAATTCAAGGTCTTGATTTTAGGAAGATTCACATTTTAGACCCTTCTTTATTTGCCATCCCATTCAGGCAGCGTTGATGGTAAACTGACAGCGTAACTAAAATTTCCCTCCTCCAGAGTTCGAAATTTGAGCAACCCAGCCAAGAAGTTCAAGATTGAGGCCAATGCTGGGCAGCTGTACCTGACGGGGGTGGTGGTTCTGCACAAGGATGTCAACGTGGTGGTAGTGGAAGGGGGTGAGTGTGCAAAGAATTGAGAGAAACTGTCCCCTAGACAGTCCTGACCCTAGGATTATTGGCATTGTGGGGAGAAGGGCAAGAAACAGTGTTTAGAGGTGTCTATTCTGTGTGCTGGATTAGAGGGCCACACTTTGGTTCCTGGGGTTATCTCACCCACCCCAGTACTGTCTGAGCATTAGACAAGCTCAGAGGTTCTTTCCGCTGTGGTCTTTGCAACTCTCAAAATTCTCTTTTCAGGCCCCAAAGCCCAGAAGAAATTTAAGCGTCTCATGCTACATCGGATAAAGTGGGATGAACAGACATCTAACACAAAGGGAGATGGTGAATTGGGGTTAGAAGGGATTATATGGGAGAGCTTTGGGAGGTGGGGATAATAGTTCTGTCTATACTTCTTTTACCCTTCCTGAAATGCTCTAGTGTTCAAGAATTTCAGACAGACTTACTCAATTTTGTTTTGTTTTTGTGAGGCAGAGTCTCATTGTATATCTCTGGCTGGCCTTGAACTCCTAGGATCCACCTACCTGCCTCTGCTTTCTAAGCACTGGGACTAAAGTCAGCAAGCTATGCATTCACGTATATAATTTCTATCCTGTGTTATTCTTTAGTCACAAGTTTCTTGTTAGTTATGGTGCGTGCTGGTTCACCCTGTAATTCTACCACTTAAGAGGATCTTCTAGGAGCTCAAGGCCATCCTGAGCTATGTAGCAATTGTTAAAGCACCTAGATTACATATGAGTTTTCATCTCAAAAAAGAAGGTGGTGTTTGTTTTTAACTGCTCCAGACCTAGTGGTATCCACCCATAATCCCAGCACTCAGGGACACATGACAATTTAAAGCAGAAAGGTTAAGTATTTAGTATATAAAAACATTTTCAGAAAGCTGTTTCTGAACAGCTTTTTACTTTAAGAAAAGATACTTTAGATTTTGTAGTTGTTTTGAGACAGGGTCTCACTGTGTAGCCCTGGTTGGTCTGAACCTTAGTATGTAGACCTAGCTGGCCTCAAACTCAACAGTGATCTCCCTTTCTCTGCTCTCCAAGTGCTAGGATTAAAGACATAAGCAGTCATGCTTGACCACAGAAAAGATGTTTTGGAGCTAGTGCTGGAATTTAATGGTTAAGCATTTGTTTACCACATTCAAGGCCCTGGACATTGGGCTGTGGGGAGGAGGATGAAGAAAGAAAAGAAATTTGGTGAGGAATGATTGCTGAAGCTTGTAATCCCCTCACTCAGTAGACTAAGGTAGGCGGATGGTCTCAAATTGAAGGCCAGCTCAATCTACAAAGTAAAACCCTATCGTAAAATAAAAAGAAGAAAAAGCCCGGTGTGATGGCACTTTCCCTTATTCAGCACTTGGGAGGCAGAAGTAGGCAATCTCTGTTCCTTGGAGGCCAGCCTGGTCTATATAGTGAGACCCTGTCTCAACAGATAAAACAAAGGTTGAGCTCTTCTGTCTTTTCCAGATGATGAAGAATCTGATGAAGAAGCTGTGAAGAAAACCAACAAATGTGTACTAGTGTGGGAGGTTGGTAATCTGTGTAAAATGATGAAGTTGAAAGTTACCTGGGATGTTTAGAGCACTTCTTAGTATATACCAACTGGAAAAGTGTATGTTAGAAATTATGTATTTCTAAGCCTGAATGTGAGGGGAATAAATTGTTCCCTCCTCTGAGTGTAGCGAGACATGTACTAGATCTAAGAATCTGATGGTGGGTGGGGCCTGGGAGTATAGCCCAGTGACCAGGTGCTTGTCTAACATTCATTAAAATTGAGTTTGATCTCAGCTCCTCAGCAAAACAAATAGGATGGATGCTGGCAGAGTGTAATTCCGCTGTCCATCTGAGTCGGACGGTCAGATTTCATTGCCTTATCTATGAAAAATGGGTGTCACTTGATCTCCCTGATTTGTTGGTGTAGTTGAGAATAAATTAAAACAGGTCCAAATTCAACTGCCAACACTCAGATTGAGGGGTGCTTACAGCCTCCTGTAACTCCAGCTCTAAGAGTATCTAACCCGTTGGCCTTGACTCCACATGAACACACAAACACATTTTCTAATTTTTAAAAAATGATTAATATATTTGTGTGTGAGTGCTTTGCCTACATATGTATTTGCTTGTATCTACATCACATGCATGCCTTGATGCTCATAGTAGCCAGAATAAGCTGTCAGAGCCCATAAACTGGAGTCAGATGGTTGTAACACTACGTGGGTGATTGGAAGGAAACCTGGGCCCTCTGCAAGAGTAGCAAATGCTCTTATCTCCTGAGCCGTCCCTTCAGCTCATAATTAATTAATTAATTTTGGTCAGATGGTGCTGTGCGTGTCTGTAATCTCTGCACTGGGGAGGCAGAGGCAGGCTAAACTTGAGTTTAAGGCCAGCCTGGTCTACAAAACTAATTCCAGGACACAGAGGGCTGTTAAAGAGAGAAACCTTTTATCAAAAAGACAAAATTAATAATAATGATTATTAACTTAAATTTTTAAAATTTATTTCTATTTTATGAATGAATGTTCTGCATGTATACTGCAGAACAGAAGAAGGCATCAGATCCTATTCTAGATGTTTGTGAGCCACCATGTGGTTGTTGGGAATTGAACTCAGGACCTTTGGAAGAGCAGTCAGTGCTCTTAACCACTGAGACATATCTCCATCCCCTAATTTTTTTTTTTTTAATCTTTAAAAATGAAAGAGTTCTTAAGGTTATAAAATATTGCTCAGTATAGAGTGCTTGCCTTACATGGCTGAAACTGTAGGTTCAATCCTTAAAAAAAAATAAAAATGTTTTAGTCAATGGTCCTAAAAGCAGCAACAAAGTCACCCAGAAACCTTTATATATAGTCATGTAAATATATAGGATTGTAATTATTCTGTTATATTTCAGTGAGACTTGTTGCTATACAAATGTTGTTAGGTCTTTTAAAAGAATATTATGTTAGCTAGTCAGTAGTGGCACAGTGAAATTCCCAACACTGGAAAAAGGGGTAAATTTGAAAGCTTATTAAAATTCTTGTTTCTCCTGGGCTTGATGGTGCATTAGATTGCTGGGGTATAGGCTTTCTGATTCAAGGGCAGTGTAGGCTAATAGAAAGTTATTCTTTTCAAATAAGTAAAAATGAAGTTTTTGCTTCTTACCTAGGGTACAGCCAAAGACCGGAGCTTTGGAGAGATGAAGTTTAAGCAGTGCCCCACAGAGAACATGGCTCGTGAACATTTCAAAAAGCATGGGGCCGAGCACTACTGGGACCTGGCGCTGAGTGAATCTGTGTTGGAGTCCACTGACTGAGACTACTGCTCCCCGTAACTTCTCTACCTTTGTTCTCTCCGTCTCCTCTCTCACCTCCCAACCTGCTCCCGCCGTGCGTGCGTGCGTGCGTGCGTGCGAGCGTGAGCTCAGAACTGTGCCAGGCAGTCAGGGCAAAGAGACTACTTTGTTTACCCAGTCAGCCTGGTGCTACCCTTCATCCTGTATGTGCATATGATTAAAGAGTTATTTTTAAACTTAGTGTGATGTTTTTCACATAGCCCTAGGATCCTTGCAGTTGAAGTCTATAAACATCGGATCTCATCATGAAGCATAAATGATAAATACAGGTTTCTAGAGCAAGTAAATCAGAAGGTTATATTAAGCAGTTATGAGATGAATGATAAAACATAATGTATATATTTTTTTAAAGATTTATTTATTATGTATGTGTGTTCTGGCATGCGTGCCTACATGCCAGAAGGCAACAAATCTCATTACAGATGATCATGAGTCACCAGGTGGCTGCTGAGAATTGAACCCAAGACCTCTGAAAGAACAGCCAATGTTCTTAACCTCTGAGTCACCTCTCCAACCCAAATGTTGGTCTCCTCAGGTTAGGTTTTAGGAAATCAGTTCTTGACATTGGTATGAATATTTTGATTGAAATAGACACAATTCAAGAAGTTAGCTCAACTTCACAGCTGGATCTGTTAGTGACAAGCCACTCTTATCTTGGCAATATGCCAAATACAAACTTTAAAAAAATTGTGCTGAGCCTGGCAGTGGTGGTACAAACCTTTAATCCTAGCAAATCCTGGCACTCAGGAAGTAGAGGCAGGCAGATCCCTGACATCAGCCTGGTCTACAGACTGAGTTCCAGGGCAGCTAGGGTTACACAGTGAAACCCTGGGAGGGATGGCAGAGAGAATATTAAGGTCCATATTACCAAGATCAGCCTCAAACTTGCCATGTTCAAGGTTATCCTGAATTTCTCATCCTCCTTTCACCTGTATACAGAGCTTAGAGCCTTTATTGCTAAACCTGGAGTTAGATGTTGTAGATAGTGAACTTGGGATTTATGCATCCTGGCAAGCATAGAACCTGCTGAGCTCCAGCCCTAGCCCCTAGCTTAACATTTTGTCTTCAAAACAAAAAGCCAGGCATAGTGGTTTATGTCTGTAATCTGTACTAAGGAAGTTATATTAAGCATGTCCCTGCAAATTCAAGGCCAAGCCTGATACTCATGATTCTAGAACAGTCTGGACTATTGAGTGAGATCCTACTTCAGACACCCCATGTACTAGTTAATTACTTTTTGCTGTTGTGACTAAACACCATGAGCAGTTTAATTTTGGTTTATGGTTTCAAAGGAAGAGTCTATTGATGAAGGCCTGGCAACAGGTGGACGGAACAGGAAGTTGGCTAATGATATTTCACTGTACACAGAAAGCAAAGCTGCAAAGCCCAGTGATAATCTTCCTCCAGCAATGCTCCAAGCCTTAAGGTTTCCATAACCCTCAAGGCAGTACCACCACATGCTGTGGGACTAAGCCTTATTGGTTCATCAATGGCCTCTAATGAGAAATTGCAGGCCTTAGAGCAGCTAGTACAGGAGCAGTTAAATACTCAACATATATTCTGTATTTGTTATTAAAAATAAATCAGGAAAGTGGAGAATAGTAACAGACCTAAGGGCAATAAACAAGGTGATCCAGCCGATGGCCTCTCTACAGTCTGGGATTCTTTTGCCTTCTCTGTTACCTAAAGAATTATAGTTACTGATTTAAAAGGCTGCTTCTTTACAAGAACAACAACATCAACAAAAAATTGCCTTTACAGTACCCACTTTAATAACTCTCAGCCTATAAAGAGATATCAGTGGAGGGTTCTCCCTCAAGGAATGCTGAATAGCCTCACTCTGTGCCAGTATTTTGTAAAGGCCAGTACAAGTATGTAACAAAGTACCACAATCTGTAGTTTCTTATGACATGGATGACATCTTGTTGGCCGATTCAAATATCAATACCTTAGAAAAAAATGTTTGAAGTAGTGAAAAAGTTTTTGCTTGCTTGGGGATTACAAATTGCCCCAGAAAAAAACACAAAGAGGAGAGAGAGTCCATTGTTTAGGCTACAAAATAGGGCAACAAAATTTCAGACCCCCAAAAGATACAAATCAAGAGAGATAGATTGAGACAATGATTTTCAGAGATTACTAGACATTTTACAACCCACTATTGTAATATAAATTATGAACTGGATAACTTGTTCAAAACCTTAAATGGTGACAAGGACTTAAATAGTCCGAGAGAATTGTCACCTCAAGCTGAGGGAATTGGCTTTGGGGGAAAAGAAATTACAGGAGGCACATGTGGATCCAGACCTTAATTGCATTCTAGTTATCTTGCCCTCTAACACAGTCTCCTACAGGAATTTTAATGCAAAAGGAAAATATATTGGAATGAGTATTTCTACCACATAAACCAAATAAGAAAGACGTGGAAAAGATTTCTGAATTGATTTTTAAAGGAAAGTTAAGACTGTCAATTGACAGGAATGGACCCAGTTGAAATGGGTCCAATTACCTCTTAACGAAGAAATTGACCAATTAGGGTAGAAAGAGGCAAAGAGCCTTCAGTAATTTGGGGGGGGGGGGGGGAGATTAACAACAAATAGACTCAAAGCAAAAGAATTGAATTTCTAAAGAAAACTAATTCGATTCTTCCTCATGTTGTATGAGATAAACCAATTTCTAGAGCCCCAACATTTTATACCCATGCAAACAGATCCGGAAAGGCAAGTTACAAATCAGAATATATAAGTGGCTCAAAGCCCTTATAATTCTGTTCAAAAGTCAGAATTACATGCTATTGTGATGGTATTGATAGATTTTACTGAACCTCTTAACATAGTCACTGACTCTCAGTATGCAGAAAGAGTTGTTCTACACATTGAAAGGGCTGATTTTATTAATGATGAGTCAATTAACTTCATTATTCTGCTACAAGAAATAATCAGGACTAGAAATCATCCCTTCTATATAACACACATTCGATCCCATACAGGTCTTCCAGGTTCTTTAGCACAAGGTAATGATGAAACTGATAAAATATTAATAGGAAATGTACTAGAGGCCTCAGAGTTTCATAAAAAGCATCACGTCAATAGAGTTACACTGTAAGACCCTATTTGGGAGAGAGGAGAGAGGGTTGTGTTGTTTTTCAAGACATCACTTCTCTGCGTAGCCCTTGTCCAAGAACTCAGACCTGTCCCTGCCTCCCAAGTGCTGGGATTACAAGTATGTTCCACCAACACCCGGCATGAAACCCTATCTTAATAAAATAAAATACAGGGGAGATAGCTCAGAGGTTAAGAGCACTGGCTACTCTTCCAATGGTCCTGAGTTCAATTCCCAGCAAGCACATGGTGGCTCACAACCATCTATGATGAGATCTGGCGCCCTCTTCTGTCCTGCAGGCAGAACACTGTATACATAGTAAATAACTTAAAAATACATAAATTCTCCTTAGCTCAGAATCTGACTGTATGTGATGACCCATTTTAGCAAGTGTAGAATTGCCTATATCTATCCTCTCACTTCGGATGTAATAAGAATGGTAGCAACCAAAACCCAGCAGCCACAGCACTGCTTCTGGTAGTCCTATAAAGTAGTGCTGGAGAAAGTAACATGGACAGACAAGGCTTTGGCGGAAAAGTAGTACAGTCTCTCTTGCTTGTGTTTCTGTTGTTTTCTGAGACAGCTGGCACCAACTCCAGTTCCAGGGGATCTAATGCTTCCTTTTGACCTCCATGAACATCGAATATGGATAATGCCCACATGCAGGCGAGTACTCCTGCATGTGAAACATTAACTTAAATACAAATTAAAGTTGTAAAGGTTAGATTGTGTTGAGCTAAGAGAACATATGTCAATACATTTGTCCAAAGACAGGGTGTTCAGGAATGAACCCTAATCAAGAGGTGGCACACGTCTGTAACCTTAACATTTAAGAGGCCTATCAAGAAGATCAGAGTTTGAATCCAACCTGGGCTACATTGAGTCTGTGTTTTGTTTGGTTTGGCTTTTTTTTTTTTTTCCTGGCTGACCAGGAAGTCACTCTGTAGACCAGGCCTGCCTCTGTCTCCTGAGTGGTAGGATTATTACTACCCAGCCTTGTTTTGGTTTTCAAAGAGAACCAAATGGCCTGCTGCCCAGCCTGATAATCTGAGTTCAATTCACAGGACTCACATGGTAGGAGAGTATGTTGATGCAATGTTATGAAAATGTCTCTACATTTTAAGAAACTGGAACTTTTGCTGAGCCTCACTGAGAAGTAAAAGTATCCCGTTAGTGGGTAACTCCGCCAAAGCAATAAATCAGATCAGGCCAAATTGTTAAGTCTGGGTTTAATAAACAGAACAAAACAACTCCTGGGTGACACGGGAAAACAGGACAAGAATCACGTGACAGGTCTGGTGAACAGGTCTTAAATAGCCCGTAGGTGTGGTCTTGTGCAGCATGGGGGGAGTAACTGACCCTTGGTTGGTGTTCTGAGCGTTGGGGTCTGGAATGGGAGGGCAGCTCCAGGGGGGAAATCACTTCTTTTGGGGATGGGGTCTGAGGAGAGAGAGAGGTGAGGCTTATACCTAAATACAACCAGAGTTAATAATATACCTTGAGGTCACTTAAGACTGATAACCTGCTCAGACTGTTTAGCCTGCCTTTAAGAGAACAATGTAACAGCCAATCTTACTTGCCTTTGATTTTTCACATAATCAACGTTTACATCCTCAGGCAATATATAACTGTAAACTTAAATTAGGTACTCTTCCATGTGTATGACCTATAGTGCATGTGTATCATTTGCTGAAAGCAGAAAAAATAGAGTCTGAAATGAATATCCACCATAAATGCTGCAACATAACATTTGGATGTTGGATGATAAACAGTGATGTTTGTGATACTGTTTTCTGGGTCAGCTTGGGTCTTTGGAGTCAATGACACAATCCCTTGTAGTACTGTTAAGTGTTTGTTGTTAGTATTCTATAGTCCTTCCCCATGTGATACTTTTTCATGCTTGCTGTTCAGTAAAGACAGCAAAGTCCTTTTTCCAAGACACATATAGAAAGATTCAGACCATTCAACAGACAGGCACAGAAGGCATAGAAAACATGGAGTAGATAATGTAAACCTGAACTTACTCTTGGTTAATGACGCAAGCAGGAAGCACTTTGATTTCTTAATGCAAAACCAATCACTAATGTGTTTAATCCACACGGAGAGAACAAGTGCAAGCCGTCCTCTCACCTCCACTAGTGTATTGGGGCACACACGAACCCCTCACTCACATTCACAAGTAATTTCTGCCTTGGGTTAGTCTTGTGACCCACTGAAGACAATGGTAGTCAGTGGCTCTGTAGCTTAGTCAGGGTCATTCTTGGCTAAGAAGTTCAAGGCCAACCTAGGCTGTAAGAGACCCTGCTTCAAAACAAAATAAAACACCAGTAAAAACTAGGATAGTCAATTTAAACGAATCTGAATGTAGGTAATAAACCCAATTTTTGGGAGAAAGGAGAAGCAGCAAACGGAAATAAATTCTAAGATTTAAGTGGGCTTTCTGAGCATGGTGGCACACACCTTGAATCCTAGCACTCAGGAAGAAGAGGCAGGCTTATCTCTTTTGGTTCTAAGCCAGCCTGGTCTACAAAGTGAGGACAGCCAGGGTACAAAGGAACCCCTATGTCAACAAACAAGTGAAAATGTAAGCTGGCTGCATTGATATATTGTGTATTTAATAAAAGTAGTCTGGCATGTCAGAGAGCAGAGCCACCTCCCCAGCTTTTCTGTTGTTTATTCTGGTTTCCTTTTCCCAAGACAGCGTTTTCTGTTAACAGACCTGCCTGTCCTGGAACTTGCTTTGGACATCAGGCTGGCTGTGCTTCCCAAGTGCTGGGACTAATGCCACCATTGCTTGGTTGTTAGGCCTTGAACTCACAGAGATCCAAACGATCTCTGTCTCCCAAGTGATGGAATTAAAGGCGTGGTTCACCACCCCCTGACCTTCATGGCTTGGCTCTGTGGGTGGCTATGTGTAGGGGTATTGTGTTGTTTCATGGTAAATAATTGTCCCACCCACTGGTTTAATAAAAAGCGCTGATGGGCCAAAGGCAGACAGGAAGTGTGGGCGGGGCTACCAGACTAAAAACTCCGAGAACAGGAAGTCCAGAACAGAATACCAGAGAGAAGCTGAAAGAAGCAGAGGACAACTATGTTGTTCTAAGAAAAGGTACCCAGCCACATGGCTGAACAAGAGGCATGGGATAGATGAAGGGTACAGAGTTAGCAAGTTATATGCCTGGGCCTGAGGCTGATCAGCCCAAAATTATTGAAAGCATCTGTGTGTCTCTGTGGGACCGTGGGACTGCAGGTCTGCAGGTCTGTGGGTCTACGGGTCTGTGGTCCTAAACCTTGAGGCTAGGCCCGAAAGTCCGGGCCAGAAACCTCATACTACAGCTATGCCCTCTGATATTCCAGACTGTTTTTATTAAATATAAAATATATCACCACAGTTGGTAAAGGTATGGTGGGCGCACTTTTAATCTCATCAATTGAGAGGCAGCGGCAAGTGCCTCTCTCTGGCAGCCAGGGCTAAAAGTGAGACCCTGTTTCCAAATAACAACTGAAGGTGTAAATGGGCTTGGGGTACAGCATAGGAAAGGCTGTAGCTTGGACCCAAAGAACAGAAGGGAAAAAAAATAAAACCAAAAAGACTGGGGCAGGAAAAGAGAGATGGCTCTCAACCACTGAGTGCCTGCTGCATTTCCTGAACAGCATTAGGATTGTAATTTCTAGCATTGATACCACGAAGCTCACAACCTTTAGGGATCCACTGCCTCTTACACACACACACACTAAAAAAAAACCCTTTTAAAGAGGTATATAGTATAGTAACTGATGTCATCAAACCTCAGTCCCTAAGCACTCTACATGCATTAACTCATCTAATAATTATGGTAAACTGGAAAGGTTTTGAAAAGTATTTGAAATTGCAGCTGCCAGTAAAAAGCCTGAATTTCAGTAGTCTTTCTGCCCACCCCCTCCCAAGATAGTTTCTCTCTCTGTGTAGCCCTGGATGTTCTGGGATGGCTCTGTAGACCAGGCTGGCTTCAAACTCACAGAAGTCTGCCTGCCTCTGCCTTCCAAGTGCTGGGATTAAAGGTGTGTACCACAATGCCCAGCCAAGCAGTCTGATTTTTTGACATCTTGTATGATAGTCTGTGTTAACAACATTGTGAATTTACTGTGAACTGTGGAATAGTGTGCAGAATGTTCTTTCCACAAGATGGCCTCCTAGAGAAAATTGTATAAACTATGGTAAGTGAATGCCCTTGAAAGAAAGGGTTTTCAATGAATGCCCTGGCATGTCTGCCTCATCTCTACAGGACAGTCAACAGCTTGGCTCTTTTCATATGACCAAAGATGGTAAGACAATAGCACCATGTGTATTCCCTTGCTGTCCTTGTATTCATTTAAGCTAACTGTAGGCATTGCCTCATGTTTTACTTGCTTTAATAATGCTTACACTGTTTTGGAGCTCAAAGGCTTGGACTAACTTCTTTTACCGCAAGGCTGATCTTAGGTATTTCATTTCAGGAGACTTACCCTTAGTGGCTGGTAGGAGTCTACAATATTGCTGTGAAACCATTACATTATCCAACAGAAAAATAGAAAGTTAAGACCATAAATGGTCATTCATGGTGAAGCAATTGGCAAATTTCATTACTCAGGAGGTAGAGGCTGGTGCATCTTTTGGAAGCCAGTTCCAAGCCGGGCAGGACTACGAAATGAGAATATTTCACAAAAAAGAAAAAAAAAAGAAAGAGAAGTGTGACAGCTAGTGTCTGCAAACCCAGAACCCCAGTTTGTGTTGGGCAGGTAGGATTGTTGGAGCTTGCTGGCCACAGGCCAAACAATAAGGAGTAGAGACAGAGCAGAACCGCTGAAGACTTCCTCTTGCCTCCAAGAGTGAACACACACACACTCAGACACACACACACCAGCAATGCTCCCCTGATTAAAAGGGCTTTCTTACTATTTCAGTTAAAGGCTGTTAGAATTTATAGGCGGTACTGGTCAACCAAAACAAATGGACTCACATGTTAAAGCTCCATGTGATCAAGTGAAACCTAAGTTGTTTATATTGACCTCCCAAGAAACCAAGAAAGAGCTAGCTAATAGTCAAATCCCAAGCAGGTCATTTGCTTTTAACCCTTAGAAGACAATAACCTGAAACAATCCATCTGTTTTCACTTCTAATCTTTCCACGGCTCTTTTCTATCTGCAATGCCAAGCTTTTGCTCAGCTCATCAGAATATTCACTGTATAGAATGAGAAGTTGCCTTATTCTAGAATCTAAGTCATAAATGTCTTTAAAAGTATTGTAATTTCTTTCTTTTAAGAAAGCCAAAAATCAGTCAGGCATGGTGGCACAGGCCTTTAATCTCAGCAGCTGGGAGGCAGGCAGCTAGGATCTGAGTTAGTAGATCTACAGAGCTAGTAGATATACTGCCAGAGCTATGCAGAGAAACCTTGTCTCAGAAGAAACAAAAGTGACAGTGTTGGCTTTCAAGTCCCTACAGGAGCCCTCTTCCCTCCTGACCTCTTCTGTCATTTGTCTTCTTGGCTTTCTTCTTATCTTCCAGTCACACTGGCTTCCTTGTTCTTCCTGGGTTAGGACTATGCACTTGGTGTTCTTTCCCAGCTCTTCCCCTCCCCGTCTTCGCCGGTTTCTCTGTGTAGTCCTGGCTGTCCTGGGACTCACTCTGTAGACCAGGCTGACCTCGAACTCACAGAGATCTGCCTGCCTCTGCCTCCTGAGTAAAGGAATTAAAATGATGCACCACCACTGCCTGTCAGCTCGACTACCTCTTTTTAAAACCTGGTTTACACTACTTTTATTCATACACTCAGTCTATCCCCCTTAATCCTATTGCATGACTGTTTATGACTCATTACTACCAGACAACAAATTCGTGGTTTGATCCCCATATCAAATCAAGCCAGAGGAATTTTGTCTGTTTGACATCATTTTCTCAATCTTAAAACAGTTCTTGGCACAAAAACATTAATGAATAGTAAAGGGGAAGTTGATGAAAACAGGCTCCTGGCCTCAAAAACCTCACTTTTAGGAGCTGGAGAGATGGCTCAGTGGTTAAGAGCACTGGATGCTCTTCTAGAGGACCCAGGTTCAATTCCAAGCACCCACATGGCAGTTCACAACTGTCTGTAACTCCACGTCCGTGACAACTGAAAAAAAAAAACCCTCTGAGGTTTTTTATTAAAATAAAATTTTTATTAAAATAAAATTGTCCTATTTAGTAGGAATACACGAGCCTCCAGATCTACCCAAAAGATTAACATAGACAGGTGAAATGTAATGGTTAATGTGAGTCTACGATAATAAAAGCAGTATTTTAAGACTTGTAAACTATAGTTCATTACGGAAATTGTGAGATTATCATAACCGATCAAAGAAGCCAATTACCCTTCCTTCGCTTCAAAAACTTTACAGAAAAAAAAATCGTTTAGTTTTCTTATTCCCTCTGTTTAGAACGTGGACGGTCGACTGGTTGTGAATAGTACCATCCAAGTCGGGTATGTAACACGTTTAGTCAAGGAGTCTGCGTAGAGAACGGGCAACGACCTGACGCATGCGCACTTTCTACCACGCCGCAAGATGGATGCCAGCCATTTTGTCGCGTGTGTATCCCCGATGCAGGGTTGGTAGCCACTGCGCCTGCAGCTGCCAGAAACGGTAGCCACAAAACGGTGCGAGTGTGCCAGCCTTGTGCGAGCTAAAGGCTCCAACCTCGCAATGAAGCGGAAGGCAGGGCGGAGCACTGAACACCGCTCTCCTACGTCCTAGACTCCCAACTCCTTCATCCCCTCTCCCCAGGTTTTCCTCCCAACCCGCTCCGCGCAGACCTAACGCGCAGGCGCACAAGTAAACGCCGCTCCCCCTCAGCTCGTCGGGCTTGCCGACTCTTGCGCGCGCTTCTCCGACCCCTCCTCTGATTGGCTGGATTGCAGTGCCATCACGCCTCCCTCTGCCCTCAAGGTTGGGAAGGAAGCGGAGGGGGCGGGGCCACCGCGCGCGTGCGCATTGCGTTTGCTGGGGCTATTGCTGCTATTGCGTTGCAAAAAAATATTCTGACTAGGTACCTTCGGGCCTTCTCTGTGGTAGAGAATCTAAAGGGAAAGCTTTCTGCAAGCGAAGGGACAGTCTGGTAGTGTTACGTTTCCGATACTAAGGCCTCCCTGGCTCGCCAGCGGGATGAGGGAAGGGCCTTGAGAGTGGAGGGCCGTAAGGATAAAACCATTAGCTTCGGCGCGGGGCGTCTGGAAAGGCGCCGTAGGTCCCGTCTTCTGCGTAGTTTCCTCCCGACTACTGGTTTAAACACGACCCCCGAACCATATTGACAACCCTTCGAAATCCGCAGCCCCCCCCTCCTTGGAGCGTGTGGGAGCCGCCAGCGTGCCCGGCAGCTAGTCTTCCTACCTGCAGAAGAGCCTAGCGCGTGCACCATCCCCACCCCCTGGCCTCCCTCCCCTCCTACTGCTTTCAGGCATTCGCAGTGATTGTTTTTGCCCGCTCCCGCCGCCGCCGCCGCCAGAGGACCAGCGGCGCTTGTGCAAACCGGGAAGATGGCGGCCGGCGGCGGCGGAGGCAGCAGTAAGGCCTCCTCCTCGTCGGCCTCGTCCGCCGGGGCCCTGGAGTCCTCGTTGGATCGAAAATTCCAGTCGGTGACCAACACCATGGAATCCATTCAAGGCTTGTCGTCCTGGTGTATAGAGAACAAGAAACACCACAGTACCATCGTCTACCATTGGATGAAGTGGCTCCGGAGATGTGAGTGTGGGGGCGACTTGGAAGGGGGATACCGGGGACATGGAGGGAGAGCGGCCCGAAATACTCCGGGGCTTGCCCACGGAGCCGCTGCATTCGGTTGGGGTTCACGTTAAACCTCAGACGCGAGTGTTCCCCAGCCCGGACTCCATTCCTAGGCAGGGTTGCCCTCCTCTGCAGGGGGCTCATTGCTTGGAATTTTTTGGCGTGACCTTGGGCCGTTGGGCCTAGTCCCGTAGAGATTTACGTGTTTCCCTTCCGAGTCTCGGAAGGTGTGTTGTTGATTTTTCTGAACCCTCACGGAAATTGTAGCGTCGGTTTATTTCTGATAGACCTTGACGTGTTAATGGTTCTGGGTTTCCTGGTAGTCAAGCTATGGATTAAGCTGTCCACTTCCCTGGAGTATGTTGGACCATTCAGTGTTTTCCGCCGACGTGAAACTTGCGATATGTATGAGAAGGGGCCTTCTCTCGATTAATATGGGTAAAACTTGGCATGCGTTTTAAGGAGGTTGAATGTGAAGCAACATGAGCTCTAACAGAGCTGTGAGGCGGCCACCTGTTTTCCCTTTACCTGTGTTTGCAACAGTAAAACGCAGACTTCGGGGTACTGACCAGACACAACTGAGAACTGTAATCCGTATCATCATTTTGGTACCGAAGCATAGAGTGTATCCTGCTACTTTTAAATACATTTTATAGAATTGAGTTTGCTTGCATGGGCAGTCAAAATGGGAAGTGTAGGTTTCTTAATAGTATTTATTTTAGCATATAATATTTTCCCAGTTATACCCCCCCCTTCAGCCTGTGGGGTTTCCTCGCAGGACTGCTTTAATATAGAAAAGAGGTCTTCTAAAAAATATGGATTGTTAAACTGGGCGTGGTGGCTCACGCCATACCGGAGGCTGAGACAGGAGGATTGCCACAAATTTGAGGCTATCTTGGGCTACATAGTAAATTCCAAGCAGCCTAATCCTAACTCCATACATATTTTTTTGAGTTTTAGTCTGCTTATATCCTTATAGCCTCTTGCCAGTGCTACCCATTACAGTTTTCTTATTGCATATCTGTCTTTGCTTCTGTAGTATTTTTGAGTTTACTTGTTCGAACACTTCAAAATTAAAGGTCCCAAACTCGAAACCTTTTGTATTTAAAGTTATTGATGGGACTGTTCTCTGTTTGTTTTTTTTTTTTTTTGAAATATAGTGCTGAAAAGGATATTAGAGAAAAAAAGAGAGGATTAGGCAACTTCTGTTTACAGTTGTCAAATCTTTTCATTTACTTCTTGCCAATAGGTAAAATTGGAATCTGCAGTAGCAAATATGCTATCACCTTCAGAGACACACATTTTAGTATCTGCCACATGCCAGCTACTTCCTTATAGTATGCTTTAATACACTTTATAGTCTGCTGACTAGGGCTCAGAAATGTCATTTTGCTGAAGTAAAATGATGTAATTAGAACTTGACTGTCATTTTCTCTGAAACAATGATTGTATTTGGTACATGAGTGGTAGTAAGTAGTGTTTTAAATTATGAAGCATTTTTACGTTTCCTACTGTTGGTCTTTGGTGCTTTAAAGATGGTTACATTATTTTTCAAGAATAAGTTGGTTTCTATCTCTGCTTTGTGGGATCACAAGTAACAATTAATACTTTTTTTTTTTTCCTAGTCAGCAATGAAACCAGGATTTTTTTCTGCCCACTGCTACGGTTTGTGCCTGAGCTTACTTACTTACTTTGTTGGTACAAAGAGTAGGAGTGATAATTTTATCTACATAATTTAAATAAAAGTAAATGCATCTGACTTTCTGAAACCTGCTATCAATTTTATAGTGCAGTGGAATTTTAACTTTCTGGAATAGCTAAGAATAGTTTGTGGGCATTTGTATTTACCCATGATGAGTATCTGAGTGGTAAGTAGTAATAAAACACAAATAGCTGGTGTTTTTGGCCTGTATTTTCACTTAATTTTGTGTAGCTCTTGACAGAGTTTGGTTGGTAAGTTTGCTTAGGCAAAATCGTGAGGGGTATTCCAGGCATTCCTAATCTTTCTGTCCATTTCCCTGACACCACTTTTTGCTTCTTCTGACATCCAATATTTAGTAATTTAGATCTAAGTTAAATTTAAGTGATTGTGGTAGATATTCAGAAGAGGTTTCCTTTCTGTCATTTTATGATGCATCTAACTTGGAGCCTCCTGAATTCTGCGCAAACACTACCACTGGATTGCATACCCCTCAAGTCTGCAGAGATGTTTTTATTGTATCCTTAATCTTAGGATGTATAGTAACAATAACAGACTTTATACATTGCAAAGAAAAATTTAATGAGCAAGCCTGCTTCCTAAAGATGTATTCTATAGGCAGGTTCCATTGATTTCACCTAGGGATGTCTTCAACATTGGTTATCTTCTGCCTGTCTCAGTTACCTTGGCTGGTTTGGTATCAACATGTAGCCCACATTGGTTTCCAGGTCTCCAGGTCTCAGCAGCATCCTCTCTCAGCTTCTCTGCTGCTGGTTTTGTAGCTGTTCACCACCATGCTTATTTTCTGAAGTGATCGTTCTCTATGACGTGAACAGATATTATACCTCTACTTTTTTTTTTTTTTTTTTTTTTTTTTTTAAAGACAGGTCTCTGTATAGCCCTGGCTGTCCTGGAACTTGCTATGTAGACCAGGCTGACCTTGAACTCAAAGATCAGCAGCAGCCTGTTACTGCCTCTAGAGTGTTGGATTAAAAGTGTGGGCTACTATGCTCAACTCATGCCTCTGCCTTTTAACATTCCAGTGATACACTGTGCAGTAGAGTTAGAGCCTGTATCACCTGTACTGCCTACTTCAGCTTCTTCAGATCCTGCCCACTTCCCATGTGGATTTCATCTCAAATATTACCCTCCTCAGGATGGCCTTTCTCATTACCTTCAATTCCTATATATTTTTCCTTTTTATTTCAGTTTTTTCAAGATGGGATCTCACTATGTAGTTCTGGCTGTATTAGAACTAACTTACTTTGAGGACCAAGCTGACCTCAGACTCACAGAGATCTACCTGCCTCTGCCTCCTGAATGCTGGGATTAAAGGCTTTCACCACTGGCTACACCTGGCATGCTCTCTCTCACTCTCTCTCTTTTTTAAAGACAGAGTTTAATTGTAAATAGCCCTGGCTGGCCTGGTCTTGCTATATCTGTTAGGCTGGCATCCAATTCATTGTGATCTGCCTGCCTCTATTTCCTGAATGCTAGTATTAAGCCATTCAGCACCACACCTGGCAGGCATATCATCATCATATGCTAAATTACTGTGTTTACTTGTTATATCTTTACTGCCTATTTTTCTCAAATGCCGGGGCTGTGTCTTGCTTGTCTCTATATCTCCAAGCACTTGATATAGATTAGTAATATTTGCCAAAATAATATTGCAAAATGGCTAGTAAGATATTTGTTCCTGGTCTCATTGCACATACATGCAGTCCTGGCACTTGGGATTCTGAGACAGGAGGATTACAAGTTTGAGTTCAACTTGAACTATTTGGTCTTAATCTCTTATTCCCCCCAAAACTTGAACGTTTCTTTAAAAATTCCTGTTTATGAAAGTATAATTTAGTGAAACTAGGGATGGCTTGCTTGCTGGTTTAGGATGGGGCTCTTACATGGACTTGATGTGTGTAAGTTAACGAGGTTATCATCTCTATACTTCATTTTCTCTCTCATTTTTAGTGTGAAACAAGAGTCAGTGTAGAAAGGTAGAAAAACCCAGACTTTAGAACTAGTGCTAGGTTCAGATTTTAGTCCATTGCTTCATCTGGGGAATGCACCCTGCAAAGTACTTAAACCATGGACTTTATCTCTCATCTCCGGGGAGTATTGTATTCCCATGGAGTTAGTGGCCTGGGTTTAAAGAGATAATACTTATATCTTAGTATAGAATTAACCTACAGAAATATGAATCACCTACTGCTGAGACCCTGAGCATTTAGGAGAGTTATAGGACAGCTTTGCTTAGATTATAGAGGTGGGTCAGTCACAGTAAGGGGGAGAGAATTGTATCCACCTCTTAGTGAATTAGAAGGTGTTTCGCACAACCACTGGGACAAACGTGAAATGCATTGTTTCTTGATACCTCTGTTTTATCTTTTAAAATGATTTATTTTATTTTTAATTCTATGGATGTGTCTGCCTGAAGATACGTGAGTTGAATCTCTTGGAGCTGGAGTTGAGAATGTCTGATGTGCATGCAGGGAACTGAACTCAGGTCCTGTTTAAGAACAGCATTCACTCTTAGTCACTGCATTGTCTCTCTAGACCTTGTTTTATCTTTATCTTATTACTAACCATTGAGTGGTTGATATGTTTTAGGATACAAAGTGAGAATTTGAATGAGTTCCTGAAGGAAAACTAGAAGTCTAATTAGCAGTCAGTTGTGAACCACAGCATTTCTTAAGGCTTCTATTTAGCTATTATTTATTTATTTTTCTGCATTTTGTTTTGAGGCCTATGGGTATACCCATGCCGTAGTGCGTACCAGTCAGAGGAAACTTGTGGAAGTCAGCTTTCTTCTCCATCGTTGTGTTCCAGGGATGGAACTCAGATCATCATCTTGGCAGCCAATTACTTTCCCTCTTGAACAGTCACTCTGGCCCTTTCTTCAGCTATTTTTAGTTAAAATTGGTGGCACTTCCTGTAATGACAGCATCCGGGGAGCAGAGCTAGGAAGACCTTTCTACAGGAGAGAGAGAGAGGGAAAGAAGGAAGGGAAGGGTGAGGTCAGTGTCAGTGGTCTTCCTAAGTGGTTTCTGCTTGTGCAGCTATTACTTTTTGACTGTGCAGCATAAATTAGTCTGGAATCACAGCTACTGCTTGGTCTATGCAACGAATTCCCAGTTTTGATTTCAGATTCCAAAGTGGACATACCATGAAGCTGGCATGATTCATGATTTTATAGGAGACAGGGTTTCTCTGTGTGACAGCTTGACTATCTTGGAAATCACTCTGTATACCAGGCTGGCCTTGAACTCACAGAGATCCACTTGCCCACTTGCCTTTGCCTTCCAAGTGCTGCGACTAAAGTTGTAAAGCTGTGCACCACCATCTGGCCATAGTTAACTTTGAGTGCTTACTGTGTCCCATGCTCTGTCCCGAGAAGCATTTTACACGTACTAACTCAGAATAATTCTTAACAGTAGGTGTCATTATGAGACCCATTTTATATTTGAGAAAACAGAACAGAGAGGTTATGTAACTTGCCCCTGGTTACAGAGCTAATAATTATTTAAGGCAGAGTTTAAACCAGGACTTTTCAGCCACTGTATATACTACATGGTCTTTCCTATGTGTTCAGTATTTCTATAATGCAGAAAACTCTTGATAATTTGCTTATCATTTAAGCCTAGGTATTGTCTCTTATTTTTATCTTCCCTCCCTCCCTGTATGAAGATGGCATTAGATCCTCCTAGAGATGGTTGTGAGCCACCAAATGGTTGCTGGGAATTGAACTTAGAACCTCTGAATGACAGCCAGTGCTCTTAACCACTGAGCCATCTCTCCAGCCCCTCTTACTTTAATCTTTTAGGTTGGTAGGGGTTGGTTTGTTTTCTTTTTGAGCTAAGGTTTTGTGAAATTCAGGCTGGCTTACACCCCTTATCCTCCTGCTTCCAGTGGTGGGATCATAGGTGTGTTTTTCTATGTCTAGCCTTTTAACAGTAGCAAAATCCAGGGTTGAACTGTGTGGTGTTAGCTGTCCTGGAACTTATTATGAAGACTAGAAGGCTAAACTTACAGATCCTCCTGCCTCGGCCTCCTGAGTGTTGGTATTAAAGGTATGCACCTGCAACACCACACCTGAGAACCTAAATTTTGTTTTTGTTTTTAAATTGACATAAAATCATACGTACTTATGTTCTGATTATGTATATGGTATTTGATGTTCAACCCAAGGCAAATTCAAACACATTTCTTTGTGGAAAATGGTGAAGCCTTAATTTTTACTTCTTACTTATGAGTGTTTTCCTTTCCTGTGTGTGTACACCTCCTGTGGGGTTGCTACCTGCAGAGCCAGTATAGTGTTGGATTCCCTAGAACTGGATACAGGTGGTCAGGAGCTGCCTGTGGATGCTGTTATCATTCTGGGGTCGTTTGTTTGCTTTTTTGACTCTGGATTCCAAATAGCCTGGGATCACAGTTACTGATCTACGCAATGATTTCTCAGTTCAAATTTCAGGTTCCAGAGTGACTGTAGGGCCTTACAGAGGAACCCAGGTCATCTGTAAAAGCAGCAGTTGCTCTAACCACTGCCCTCTTTGAAGGCTTAAATTTTCGTTTTGTTATCTTTTTTCCCACTGATAAAATAATTATTTGATGTTCTGAGAATCATGTTTGTTTTTAATTTAAGGAAAGGAGGAAAAAAACCAGCTTGAACATATTTAAGTTGTATACTAAATACAAACCTCTAAAAGTGAGGTTCACTTACATTAAATGATAAAAGGAAATTTCGGTCACATAATGTTTGGCATGCATTCTGGCCAGTAGAAAGCTCCTATGTATTTTGTGGGGTAAAAGAGCTTGGGACTGAGCCCAGAATCTTGTGTCTCCAGATGCCTGTGATCTCCAGTACCACTGAGTTAACACTCAGCCTGCTGGCTTACCTTTTATGATTATACTTAGCAAAGACACAATACCAGTTTGTGCAGGTCTGGTCTCTGAAATGAAGCTCTTCCCTTAACTATGTACCTTCTTTGTAATCTGTCTTCTGTAGCAGATACTTAGGCTAGACTTAGAGTATAACAATACTAATGTACATACACTGTGTAATAATAATACAGGTGATACTCATTTAACTTCAAGTTACAGAATCCTTTTTTTGTTTCTGTTTTGAGATGTCTAGGCTGTCAGTAAACTCAGGATCCTCCTGCCTCAGCTTCTGAAGTAGCTAAGAATGAAAGGAGTAACCAAGACAGCATCCAGCTCCAAGTCACTTCTCTACATCTGCCTCCTCTAACAATTACTAATGACAGTGTACAGATTTGTTTGGTATAGTACAAATATATCCAGGGTTGAATTGGATATATTTGTATTTTAATTTGATAATTTGTTTCAAGATTTTACTTTATTATTTTTTTTGTGCTTGAGTATTTGCCCACATGTATACCATATGTTTGTGGCCCTCCATGTGGATGCTGAGAACTGAACCTGGATCCTCTGGAAGAGCAGCCAGTGCTCTTGACTGCTGAGCATCTCTCCAGAATGTTCTGTTCTGTTCTGTTCTTTTTGGTTTTTCCAGATAGAGTTTCTCTGTGTAACGGCCCTGTCTGTACTGGAACTAGCTCTGTAGACCAGCCTGGCCTCAAGCTCACAGAGATCCACCTGCCTCTGCCTTCCGAGTGCTGAAATTAAAGGCATGAGCCATCACTGCCTCTCAATTTTTATTTTTAATTGATGGGTACAATGTGGCATTTCAGTATGTTCATATAGCAGGTAATGAGTAAATAAGGGTAGTTGCTTATGTGTTACCTCAGACATTTCTTTGCATTTGGAACATGGAAATCCTGTACAAGAGGCTGGAAAGTTGGTTCAGTGTTTGTTGCTCTGTTATGAAAACAAAGTTTGGATTGCATCTCACAGATACCTACAACTCAGCTCCAAAGGGTTCCATGCCCTCTTCTGGCTTCTGTGGGCGCCAGCACACACAAATGCACGTACATTCACATAGACATAGATATAAAAACAATAAAAATGAATCTTTATAAGGAAGCTGTATGAGCTGTTTTGAAATATAGTTAATGATCTTGAGCTGGTCTTCCTGCCTTTACTATGCTGTAAAACAGGATTTATTTATTCCTCCCTCTAGCTGTACCTGTTAACCTACCTGTTAATCATCAAATGTTTGTAGAGCACCTACTGTGCCGGGTACACAGTGGGCAAGGATGACAGATGAAGTAAATAATTGATGAAATCAGTAGAAGGTGACAAATGCTATAAAGCAAAACTAGGGAATAGAGGGTGTTAGGTTGGTAAGGAAACTGAGAAGGTAGGCAACATTTGAGTCAGAAGGCATCATTGGGCAGTGCATTCAGGAGATGGCTCAGTTGGTGGGAAAGGTGCTTGTCCACTACCATGTCTGACAACCTGAGTTCTGTCCCCAGTGCCTACATGGTGAAGGAGAAAACTAATTCCTGTGTACTGTCCTTATATGTACCATGATACAATATGCCTACAAAATAAATATGATAAAAAATAAACGAGGGGCTGGAGAGATGGCTCAGCGGTTAAGAGCACTGACTGCTCTCCCAGAGAACCCAGGTTTAATTCCCAGCATCCACATGGCAGCTCACAACTGTCTGTATTTCTGAGATCTGACATGTCCCCAAAGACATACACGGAGGCAAAACACCAATGCACAGAAAATAAAAGTAAATAAATTATTTTTTAAAATGTTAAAAGCCAAGTTGGAGGGATGACTCAGGTTAGGCGCACTTCCTGCTCTTCTAATTGTCCTAAGTTCAATTCACAGCAACCACATGGTAGCTCACAACCATCTATAATAAGATCTGGTGCCCTCTTCTGGCATGCAGGCAGAACACTGAATAGGTAATAAATAAATAAAATATTTTAAAAAATCTATTAAAAAAATAAAAGCCAAAAAAGAACAGAAAAACACTAAGTTCCTGAGGCTACAGTATGCCGGTGAATTAAAGGAACAATAAGAAAACATTTATGCCTAAAAATCATAAGATAAAGCTTTCTTAGCAGGTAGTTCAGAGTTTTTGATGGGAAAGAGGGTGCAGGGGCAATAAATAGATCAAAGGTCTTTATTCAGAAAAGGTTTATTACTTATGTATATGAACATGAGTGTGTCTTAGTATGTACGTGTATCCGTGCGTGAATGTGCCCATGAAAGCCATAGGAAAATAACAGATCCATCAGAGCTAGAGTTTTAGAAGGTTATGAGCTACCTGACATAGGTATTGGGATCTGAATTCAGGTCCCGAATGAACAACAAGCAGTCTGAACCACTGAGCCACCTCTCCAATCCCTCAAGTCTTTGGTTTTTGTTTGTTTGTTTGATTTGGTTTTTGGTTGATTGGTTTTTCCAGACAGGTTTCTCTGGGTTCCCTGAAGCTAACTCACCCTTTAGACCAGATTGGCCTTGAACTCAAGAGTCAGCCTGCCCCTGCCTCCCAAGTGCTGGGATTAAAAGCATTTGCTACTGCAACTTGGTTTATCAAGACTTTTAATAGGCACTTTAAGGACTTTGGATTTTTGTTTTGTTTTTGAGACAGTCTCTTGAGTAACCTATGCTGACCTCAAAATTGTAGCTGTGGATGACTTTGAATTTCTGATCCTCCTGTATCTGGGTCCTGAGTGCTAAGATTGCAGTCATATGTCACTGTGCCCAATTTATGGAGTGTTGGGGATTGAATCTCAGGCCTTGTAAATTCTAGGTGAGCCCTCTCTGAATTAAGCCATTCCCCTAGTCCAGGACTTTTGTACCATTTAAGCAGAAGAGGGATATTCCAACTCCAGACACCCCCCCCACACACACACACACGGTTTTCTCTGTGTAGCTTTGGAGCCTGTCTTTGAACTTGATCTGTAGACCAGGCTGGCCTCAAACTCAGAGATCAGCCTGCCTCTTCCTCCTAACAGAGGAAGGGATACTATCTGTTGGTGCCAGTACGTTTGTACTGTATGATTGGACCAAGGACTGAATATATGCTAGTTGGTGTTTGAGACAGTCGTACGTATCCCTTGCTTAGCCTTAATGATCTTAAGCTGGTCTTCCTGCCTTTGCCTCCAAGTGCTAGGGTTATTGATGTTTCACTGTGATAGAATCTCGGATAGTGTGAATGTTAGACGAGCACTCTACAAACTGAGCTATAAGAGCTGGAGAGATGGCCCAGTAGTTAAGAACCAATACTTGTTGCTCTTACAGGGGGCATGGATTTAGTTCCCAGCATTCACATGGTGGCTCACAGCAGCCAGTAATGTCTCCAGTTCCAGGGGATCCAACAACATCTCTGACTTGTGTGAGCACCAGGCACACATGTGGTTGCTGTAGAAACAAGGACACCAGCTAGATGAGCAGCGTAAACTGGTATATAATGTTAATGATGTAAATCAACTTTGGTGAGAGGTGATGCAGAGTAATCTTGTTTTTTTTGGTAGATCCAACCAGATCTTTGTTTTAATTAATATTGTTATATAGCCTAATCTGGCCCTGAATTCACAACGTAGGCCAGGCTGGCCTCTAACTTGTCTTGTCTCAGCTTCCTGAAAGAAAGCTGGGTGTAAGTCATGACACTTGGCCAACAAGATTTGTTTATTACTCATAACTATTGGTATATATTCATTGCAAGTAGTGATGGGTTTCATAAAAAGCCTTTGTCACATACTTTTGAAGGGTTTTGGATGGATTCAATGTGGATATTTGTCTCAGTGACTACAAAGGCTCAGACTACGAAGTGGTTACTGGTGAAGGTTGCAGGTGGAGCAGGTTTTTGAAAGGTAGATCAGAAATTTAGTTTTGAATATATTAAAGTTTTGTGTCTGCTTTTTTAAGGATATGTTGAGATATAATTCAGAGATGTAAAAGTCACTTGTTTGAAGTTGTTTTAGTGTATTCAATGCTTTATTTATATCACCATAAAACCTAGGAAGTTGAGACATGTGCTCTATGAATTTGCAGCCAGCCAGGGTTACCTACCAATAACAAAAAACCATGTTTGATATGTACTAGACATAATAATTAAGTTTCGCGCTTGGGTGGGTACTGATTGAAAGTCAGTGGTGGAGTCTGTGCTCATGCACTAAGATTCATTCTGAAGCACAGAAGAAAGAAAAATGTTTTATGTTTTGAGACATTGCCAAGAAACATGAAAAAATATTGTCTGTATCTCCATGAACTTATTAACACACTGGAATAAATAAAAGGTGATGCAAACATTCAAAGGGAAGACAGGGTAGATAATGCAACACTAACTATGACTGAGCTGTGGAACAGCTACTATTCAGTGAATACACTGGGCAAAATAACAGTGTGGCCTGGCTGTCCTGGAACTGGCTCTGTAGAGCAGGTTGGCCTTGAACTCAGATTCTGCCTTTTTGCCTGCCTAACTTTGGGATTAAAGGCATGGGCCATCATGCCTGGTTTACTAATTTGGCTTCTTGCCATTTACAAATTAATAAATAATGGCTTTATCCAAATTACTATCCTCTTAGGCTTTTGTCAACTAGTTATTCTCCCCCAACTGTTCATTACTTAACAGGAATACTCCAGTGGAGAGATTTGGAATTATTATAAAAATTTGACTATGGGACAACACCTACATTGTAGCTCACAGATGTCAGTAATTCTAGTTCCTGGAGATCCAGAGCCTTTGCTTGGCCCTCTCCAAGGCACTACACACATGGTGCACACAAACCACATAAGCATAAAAAGTTTGACAGTGATAACTAAGTGTATGTGAGGTTTAATTTGTAGAAGGGATGATAGTAAAAACAACCCAAGAACTACACAAATCAGCTAGACTGACTTATCTAGTTGTCAGAAAAGAACAATAGTTGGTGTTCTGTGGTATTTCAGATTCCAACATCCCCCTAGATTTTAATTGGAGAACAGGAGAGATACATATCTTGGACAGAGTAGTAAGAAAACCTAGTTACTCCCTTTCTGAATAACTATTCAGAAAGCTATTCCTCTTTGCTTTGAAAATTAAAACTTTCAGGGTAAGATAAACATAAATTTTTATATGCCTCACTCTTTTTTAATGACATTTTTATTCTTATGTGCATTTGTGTTTTGCCTGCATGTGTATCTGTCTATTGTATCCCCTGGAACTGGAATTACAGACAGTGGTGAGCTGCCATGTGGCTGCTGGGAATCGAACCTGGGTTCTTTTGGAAGAGTAGCCAATGTTCTTAACCCCTGAGCCTTCTTCCCTATTAATTATGGGATTATCCCATAATCCCTTAAATTTTTTTCTTTTAATGTGTATGAGTTTTGCTTGCATGTATGTGAACCACATCTGTCCCTGGAACCTTGGGAAGTCAGGATAGGGTGTCAGATTTCCTCAAGCTGTAGTTATGGTGGCTGTAAACCATCATTTGGTGCTGGGAACTGAACCTGGTTTCTTTGCAAAAACAAATCTCCTTAATCTCAAAATCATCATTCCAGCTACTTACTTACTTACTTACTTACTTACTTACTTACTTACTTACTTACTTACTTATTTATGACTTCATTCATCACTCTCACCTCTTCCTTCCCTCTAAACTTCTCCCCTCTCCAAATTCATGATCTCTGATTATTGTGTTTGTGTGCGTGCACATGTGTACATGTATATATATATATACCTTCTGACTCTAGATAGTGTTGTTCCTTTATATATGTCTAGGGCTAATCACTTGGAACTGGGCACACTGTTTGGGAGCTCATGCATGGAGGAAATGGTTTCTTGTCTCAGCAGCCATGACCACCTGTAGCTCTTTATCTAGGGAAATTGTGCTCTCCAAGTTAGCATATTAACTATGTTGTCATTAGGCAAATCTTGTTCAGGCAACCATTCATACCACCCCCCCTTCTCATTGAGGTTTTATTAGTTTATTTTCCCTGCCATCACCTAGGGGACACTATTTAGCAATAGGTGTCCTATGCCTCTGGCTCTTGAAATCTTTCTACCCCCTCCTTCATGATATTCCTTGAACTTTAGGTGTGGGGATATGTTTCAAATTTAATAAAAACAGCCTGATATTATCAGAGGGATCTACCCACACAGTCTAGGAGGATCACAGAGTGGTAACTCATGCCCTTAATCCCAGCAAATCTGAGTTTGAGGCCATCTTAGTTTACAGAAGGAGTTCCAGGCTCCCAGGCAGGCAGTGGTGGTGCCCAGTTAGTCTCAGCACTAGAGAAGCAGAGGCAAGAGAATCTCTGTTAGTTCCAGGACAGCTATGACTGTTACACAGAAAACTCTGTCTGGAAACAAACAAAACAAAAAAACAAAGACTGGAGGAGGTGAATTTGTCCTCTGATATCTCAGGCCGTTTTTATTAATTTTGAAACATATCCCACACTTAGGTATAGGAATTGGGTAGTAGATGTGTTGGTTGGGCAGCCTATAGCCCCTTATTTCCTGTGTTTTGACCAGTTGTGGATATCTGTTGCTGAAGGAAGCTTTATGGATGAAGGGTAAGAACTGCATTGGCCAGACTGGGCTAGTGCATGGAGCGTCCACACTTACTCACTTACTTACTCACTCATTACATGCCTATTTAGTGTGAGTGTGTGTTGTACATCTGCACACACTTGTGTTATGGCATTTATGTGAAAGTTAGACTCTCCCCTTCCACCACATAGGTTCCAGGAGTTAGAACTCAGTCATCAGGCTTGCAGCATCTGTTGAGCCACCTTGCTCCCTCTTTATTTTTTATGTTTATGTACTCCCCCCCCCCCCCCCCCCCCCCGTGGCAATAGGAATTGAACATAAGACCTAGCAACATGTGGGGTGAAGTATTGCAACTTTCTTTGTTTGTTTGATTTCAAGATGAGGAGTTGTGTATGGAGCCCATGTTAGTCAAAAACTGTTAGCATTCCCCCTGCCTTGGCTTTCCTGCTGTTGGGATTACAGATGTGTGCCACTATATCCTGTAGTCAAACGTTTCTGTGTCCACCCCAGTCCCTGTTTCTCAGCCAGTCAGTCCCAAATAATCACACAAAAGCATATACTAATTACGAACTGTTTGGCCTATGGCTCAGGTTTATTACTTGCTAACTCTTACACTTTAAGTTAACCCATATTTCTATTTATGTTTAGCCACATGGCTTGGTGCCTTTTTGCTCAGTGCAGCATTCTCATCCTGCTTCCTCTGCTTCTAGCTGTCCTCTCTTCCTCTGCTCTTCAGCTTCCCAGAATTTTCCTAGTCTGGTTGCCTCGCTTCTACTTCCTGTCTAGCTACTTGACCAGTCGACGTTTTATTAAATCAATATTTACAATGACAAACATTTACAGTGTACCGAAGCATAATCCCACAGCAATATCCAGCTCAACTATCTTCTGTGTGTGCATGTTCATGTGAATGGGTATACTAGGTAGCCTTTATCCAGAGAACATCCTTTGGTGGTGTTCCATCTCTTTCTTTTGAAGATTAATTATTTTATTTTTGTGTTTGAGTTCTTTGCCTCCATGCATGCATGTGTACTATGTGTATAATGTCCCCACAGAGGGTAGAAGATGGCATCAGAACCTCTTGAATGGAATCATACATGGTGTAATTTTATTTTATGTTCATTGGCATTTTTGCCTGCATGTATATCTATATGAAAGTGTCAGAAGCACTGGAATTGGAGTTACAGACAGTTGTGAGCTGCCATGTGGATGCTGGGAATTGAACCCAGGTCCTCTGGAAGAGCAGCCAGTGCTCCTAACTGCTGAGCATCTCTCCAGCCTTTCCCTGCTCTTATCATATTTCCTTGTTTTATTTCTTAATAGCCTTCTCATAAGATATTAGTTTATGGATTCTTAAGTCTGCCCTCCCCCATCTCACTATAGTAGTACAATGACTACTATAGAGGTTATAAACAGTTATGTTCTGTCTATAGATAAGGGAGGTAGACACCCTCTATATTAGTTAGTAGAGACCATGAGCTTTGGGTTGTTGTGGTCAGTAAACTTTTGTTTGTTTTTGTTTTTCAAGACAAATTTTCTGTGTGTAGTCCTGGCTGGCCTTGAACTCAGATCTCCCTGCCTCTGCTAGGATTGTCGATGTGAGCCACCACTGCCTGGCTTTTGTTTTGTTTTAAGTTCTATTCATTTTTATTTTATATTTTGTTTTGTCTGTGCACCGTGCGCGTACATTGCTGTGGAGGTCAAAAGAGGGCATTGAATTCCCTGGAACTGGGATCCTAGCTAGGAAATTCAGAGAAACCCTGTCTTAAAAAAAAGAAAAGAAACTTCTGCCTTCTTTGAAATCTTCTCTCTAGTCCCCAATGGTTATGTTCTTAATGCTTTTAAATAGTTAAAAACAGTAAAACTCACTTTATAGTTAAATGGAGACACCCTACCCCTCCCCCCAAATTGTATTATAATAAAAACCCGGAGCCAGATATTGGGGAAAAGCTGAAATATCAGATGGAGAAGCAAACCACAGTCACTTCTTACCCAGCCAACTCCTCAAGCGTGTCTCCACAAATCTTCGGGCACCCCAAGCCTGAGCCCAAAAGGGAAATGCCAGGCAAAGCTGAATTCCTCCCTCCCTTCTCTCCACCAGCTATCTCGTTTCCTGGTTCAACTTTTCTAGGATTAAAGGCCTGGCTGTTAGGCCTTGAACTCACAGGGATCCAGAAATGGGATTAATGGCCTCGGTCTTCATCACTCCCTTGACTTTTGTGGCTTGGCTCTGTGGGCGGCTCTCTCCTCTGATATTCTAAACTATTTTTACTAAATAAACAATATACCACTACACCCTCTCACATATGCACTGCCAAGACTGTTAAACAGAGCCTTATCTCAAAAAACAAAACAAAAAAATTTAAAGTGAGGTGCTACCAAATTACAATTAAAACTATTAAACTTACTTTCATGTTGTGAAACGTTACCATTAATAAAGGTTTCTTGAACTTCCTCTAGGATTGAAGAGTAGGATATTTGGCATTTTCTGTACTTATTTGACTGTGGGGACTCATTCAGTATGTACCACCTGACTGGTGTATCCACTTCTTGTTTTATAGCACTTATGTTGGGAAGCTTGGTTACATAAAAATGTCTAGGATACTTCCCATGGCAGAGCAGAAAGTAACTGTGTATCTGTGCAAGGCTTCAGAATAGAAGGTAGGTAAAAGAAGGCATCTTATGAGTAGAGGTGTCAGAGAACCAGAGGGTATGTACACATAGTGCCAAGTCCTAGGGAAAGGGTATTGTTAATGTATGTGTATTTTTGAGGGAGAGTCTTAATGTAGCCAAGGCTACGAAACTTAAGCTCTTTAGTTTTGTATTTAGAAAGAGTCTCACAATGCATTGTCAACTAGCCTGGGACTCACTGTGTAGACCAGGCTGGTGCTGAGTTTACAGATATACACTATCAAATCCCTGAAACTTTAAGTGGATTTTACTCAAAACCTTTAGAATCCATAAAGCTGAAATCAATCTAGCAAGGCCAAGATATTTAATATATCATAAATGATTATATCCTAGGCATCTAATAAAAACCTGAGTTTGTAAAAATGTAACAAGTAAACATAGACTCATTACAGTTTCAGTCACTAGCTGCTGGGACTGGAGTGGTGGCTCAGCAGTTAGAGCACTTGCTGCTCTCCAGAGGACCCTTCATCCACATGCTCTCAGAACGCTCTGTAACTTCAGTTCTGAGAATCTGACACCCCTTCTGGCCTTAGGCATCGTGCACACACATGTAACACGGACAGACATACATAGTGGCAAAACACCCCCCAAACATAAAAGAACTACCTTTAAGATCAGTCCACATCTGTCTTTGGTCTTTGCCTGAAGCACCTTTGTAGTTGGATGCATTTTCTAAGTTAACACGTTTAACCCCTTCCAGCACTTTAAAACTGCTAAACTTTAAGCCGAGACAGAAATATTCAGGGTCATTCCTGATTTCATAGTAAATTGGGCCAACCTATTGTATATGAGTATGTATTTCCAAAAAGAAAGAACAGAAGGCTGAATTTCTGATTTTCTCTTGGCTCATTTAGGAAGGGTTGCCCCGAATCTGTAATCTTTTCTTTCTCTTTAGCCCATATTCTGCGAGCTGTGAAGGAGATGCTGAAAACTAAAGCCAGGGCAGTGTGTGCTGGCCAAAGGCTCTCTCACCCAGATACTTGACTAGCACTCTTGACTATAGAGAGAGGTGAATTAGGGGAGTTTCCCAGGATAGTGGATTCCTGAGTTAGAGGCCCTATTAAAAAAAATTCAAGAAAGTATTGAAGGTTGATGTGTGCCTGTGTGTAATCCCAGCACTAGGGGAGCGGCCACACACCAAGTGATGGGCAGCCTGAACTAGACAGTGAATCATTAGGAAAGATTCTAATCTACTTCTACATTAACCAACAACATTACTATATTTTGTAAAGGCAGATGTACCTGTGGTCTGTGTGGCTCAGCATTTAGGAATGGAGACAGGAGGGGAAGACCAGCCTGAGCTGCCTAGGTCCTGTCTCACATAAAAGGGGGGAAATACTGTGTTCTGTTATTTAAAAGAGGACTACAAACTGCAGTACAGGCCATAGTGACGTAAAGTCAAAGAAATGTTAGGGCTATTACATAATCTGACAAAAAAGTTTAACTTGAAACAGGAGAAATATCCTACAAGTATTTAGAAAATAGAGCCCAACAGGCTTGACATTGAATGTTGTGGGTATAATTGAGAGACTCTCTTATTGAAACTAAAGTTTCTCTTTCCCTAAGCTTTTTTCCCCATCACTTGGTGGGTCACAGGCATACCTTACCATCCCTGCTTTTATGTGAGTACTGTGAATTCAGACTCAGAACCTCATGCTTGTGCAGCAAGTGCCATTCGTTACTCATAAGTCATCTCCCTAGTCTGTGGTCTGGTGCTTTTTGGGTTTTTTTTTTTTTTCCTCATTTCATTTCATTTTATTAATTCATTTGTCTGTGTGAGAGAGAGAAAGAGACAAAGGGACAGACAGACATGTGTGGAGGTCAGAATTCTAATATGTGGGTCCCAACAAGTGAACCCAGGTGCTTAGGCTTGACATAAGTTCCTTTATCCAGTGAACCATCTTGATGGCCCCTAGACTGATAGCTTATAAAAGTTTAGGCTACTTTGAAATTTTGGGTGGATATGGTTCTCCTTCTCCTCCCACCTCCTTTTTAAAGATTTACTTATTTATTATGTGTTCTGTCTGCATATATTCCTGCAGCCAGAAGAGGGCACCAGGTTCTCATTTTCAATGTATATTAAAATCAACTTACTAAGAACTTAAGTTCTATAAACATAACATGAGGTTAGACCTGAAAGTATCTGGAATTGTTTGCTAATTACAATATCCACCATATTCACTCATTTATTTTCAAGAGAGACGCTCTGGGTGTCCTGGAACTCATCATGTAGATCATGCTGGCCTTGAACTCATGGAGGCCCACTTCAGTCTCTGCTTCCCAAGTACTAGATCTAAAGGTGTAGGACAACACACCCAGCTTAGTTTTTTTCCCATAAAAAATCTTGCTAAGAAATATGAGAATATATAATGTAATTGACAATATTTTATTCATTCAACAATTTAACTGTTAGTTTTCCAAATATTTGTTGGAATATCAGCAACAAATTTAGGGAAAAAATTGAACTTTCTAGTTGTTCTGTCTCTTTGTTTTTGTAAAGATACTTGCTTTTCCATTTCTTTGTTAGTATTTCTCCATCGCCCCAGTTTTTTTTTCTCTAATTGCCTTTGCTCTCGACTATTTAAAAATTTATTATTATTATTATTATTATTATTATTATTATTATTATTGGATGTTTATGGGTGTTTTGCCTGCATGTATGTCCAGTACCATATGTGTGTTGTCTACAGAAGCCAGAATAGGGCATCAGATCCCCTACGGATGTATGAGCTGCTTTATGGGTGCTGGGAATCTAATTCTGGTCATCTGGAAGAACAGCCAATGCTCTTAACCAGGAACCATTTCTGTCACCCCCACTTTTTGTTTTAAAATATTTGCTTATTTACTGTGTTTCTGTAAGTGCCTGAATATGCATGTGCCACATACCTGCAGTATTCAAAATGTGGCTGTAAGAGATCCTTTGTAATCACAAGCAGTCATGAACTTCAGTCTTCTAGAAGAGGAGCAGTTGCCCTTAGCTGCTGAGCCACCTGTCAGTTTTGCTTCTGAACATTATTGACAGTTAGAAAAAAAATTAATATTATCATATTAAAAATTACCCAGTGTTTCTGCTACCAGGCTAACAGTTTTATTATAGTAATCCAGAGGCTGGAACAAATAGCTCATTTGATATTGCTTGCTTAAGGTACTTGACAAAGCCCTGGATTCAATCCCCAGCACCTCATACAACTGGACAGATGATACACATCTGTAATCCCACTACTACGAAGGTAGCGAAGCAGGATCCTTAAATACATAATAAAGTGAGGCTAGCTTGGGACATGTAAGACTCCATCTCAAACAAACAAAATGAATAACCCTCATTTTCTTGTTAACCCCTTTCTGCTTCTCCATAGTGAATTAAAAAAAAAAAAAATTAAAAGCCATAGTGTTGGCTAGTGTTACAGTGACTGTCAGGACACGTTTCTGCTGTTGCCTCCTACCTTAGATATAGGGTCTAGGCCCTGTCTACCCTGTGCTGTCATACTAGAAGCCTTAGGGGCTACCAACCAAGATAAATTAAGGCTACTTACTTTCTTTCTTTTCTTTTTTTCTTGTATTTTTTCTTCTTATTTTCCTTCATTTATCCATTTAAAAATTAGGAACTGAATTATGGTGGCAAACTCTGAAATAGGACAATCCCAAATTCAAGAAACAGCTTGGGCATATTTAGAGACTATCTCAAGATTTAAAATAAAAAAATTAATAAATAAATGAAAGGGCTAAGCTAGGGTGTTTCTGGAAGATTGCTTGCCTTGCAGCAACAAGACCCTGACCCTTCCCCCAGTACATATAGGTGCAGGGGGAGGCCCATTATAGTCTTCTGTAATTCTAACATTTGGACATTTGGACATTCAAAGGACAGCCTGAGATAATTTAGCAAGACCATTGGCTCAAAAAGTAAGATAGACAGATACGGAAAACTGATTCGAATTCAGTAGTAGGTTAAAAAAATACCCTGCCATACACTTTAGGCAAGCAAATGTTCCTCCCAGTCAAACCTTAGTCTCAATAATCTTTTTTTTGAGACAGATCTTTCTAAATTCTTGCTGCCCTGGAACTTCCTACTTAGACCAGGCTAGCCTTGAACTCAGTGACCTATTCATCACTGCCTCCTCAGTGCTAGGATTAAAGGCCATGCCTGGCTTTTAACAGTGTAATAGCTCTGCCTGTCCTGGAACTCACTCTGTAGACCAGGCTAGCCTTGAACTCAGAGATTAGAGACTTATGCCACTACTGCCCAAATTATCACTTTTACCGTAGGTATTTGCCATGGCTATACCTCTAGTTCAGTTTTGGGGGCTTACAGTTCTTGAGAGGAGGCAAGACAGATGAAAAAATATATCAAATATAACATTGGGAAGCTACTTTTGAAGTTTGAAATTTAAGCTCATGCCTGTAGTTAGAGTTTAAATTTTAAATTTCAAGGACACTTTGAGACTATTACAAAGAACTCCTATGTACCTTTACCCACATTCTCCAGTTGTTAATATTTTAGGTGCTTTGTTGTTTTGAAGCAGGGTCTGACGCCCCAGGATAACCTCAGTCTTGCTACAAATCACTAGGATGACCCCGAAATCTTAATCCTCTTGCCTTTGCTTACTCATTCCTGGGGCTGGTAATGCAGGCATGTGCTGCCACACCTGGCTAGGTGTTTTGGTTTTGATTTGGTACCTGGGCTTATTCCTGCTGCTGGTCTGTCTTTGTTTTAACTGTTTAGTTGTTCAGTGTCTTTCAGACTTTCACAGAGGGTGTTAGAATTCCTCTGGGTAATGAGATGGGGATGCTTTACTTTTAAAAGAAGATAATTCTCTTTTATTGGTTTCTACTTTGTTTATAAAATAGCATGTAAACTTATGTCCCAAGAGTAAGAGAGCAGTGGTATTGTACAGGGTATCATGGATGGTATATTGTGAAATACTTCTTAGAGCAATTGAGAGAAGGTGCTGCTGAAGATCATGAGGGATTGTCAACACTAGGCTCCCAGTTGAGGAAGGAAGCTGAACTCATAGGACTTTCTTAGTATATCTTTTTAAAGTAGAATCTAGCAGCAACATAAAGGTGCAGCGCAATAGCACACACCTGTAATGTCAGTATTTGGAGGGTGGAGTCAGGAGGATCAGGGATTTGTGTCCAGCTTGGCCTACATAAGACTCAACCCCCCAAACAGAAAAGAACTCTGGAGATAGAGGCAGGTAGATCTCCAGAGTTTGAAGGCAGCCTAATCTACCCACCAAATCCCAGGCCCATATAGTGAGACCTTGTGTCTTAGTCACTCTTTGGTTGTTGTGAAGAGACACTGTGAGCAAGGCAATTCATAAAAACCATTTGAAAGCTTGACCCATTCATTACTGTGGCAGGGAGCATGGTGGCAGGTGCACCATGGGACAGAGACAGAGACTGACTCTGACTGGGCCTGGGGTGGACTTTTGGAACCTCAAAACCTACACTCCAGTGACACACTTCCTTCAACAAGGCCACATTTCCTTCTCCTATCAAAGATTTCACACATATATCAAATATTGAGTCTATGGGGGCCATTCTTATTCACCACACCTGTCTCAAATAAGAGAGAGAGGAAAAAAAACAGCAGGAGGGGATGGAGAGATGGTAATACATGGTGCTCATGCAGGCATGAACCAAATAAAATAAAGGTAGTATGACTAATTTCTAAAAAAGCCCAAACAAACAAAAAAGAAAGGTAAATAAGAGCGTTCATTTAGACAAATCCAGATTTGGGATTTTGTTGAATGCATGTTCTAGAAAACAAAATTAGGTAGAGAAGGAAGAGAAGATGAGGATTTGATAAGAGTAATATCAGTAGTGCATCAAAACTCAGTGGATGCTAGAAGACTGAGGAGTCAGAAATGAGCTGCTGTCTGAGGAGGAGAGAGTAGAAAGAGGAAGAGGAGGTGTGGGGAGGTCTTAGAAGTTACTGAGTCTGAGACTGAGGAGCTGTACAAACAGGACCGTCTGTGCGGATATTGGAATTGGCCAGCATATAACAATGAGCCTTGGAAAAGCTTAACCTTCATGTATTTATGGAGTCAAATTATTTCTGGAACACTTCAATAATTAAAATAGCTCCAGCCATTAAACAAGAGGACTTGGACTTCGGTGTTATGTGGGTAGTGTTTGGACTGGTTCATCTAAGGATCTGTTTAATGTCCTATTAAACATTATTTACACAGTGGACTTTTGATTAGAGTTAGTGTTGCGCTTCTTATACTAGCCTTGCAGTTTTTGTAACAAACTGAGTTTAACTTTTTTTTTTTTTTTGTCTTCACAAATAGTTGGAGAAACAATTTTATTTTGTCTTAGTGTCTCTAAAGCCACTACTAAAGGATTTTTTTTTCCCCTTTAGTGCCAAACACCTACAAAGTGAGGTGGTCTACTTGAAGAGTACCCTGAAGAGAAATTTAACCTCAAATGGTTTAGGGTTTTAGTACATTTAATAAATTACTTCATTAGTTAATTGTTTATTTACTATTCCAATCATGTTCATATAAAAACAGTTAACAGGGTTGGAGAGATGTTCAGAGGTTGGAACACTGGCTACTCTGATGCCTTCCTCTGGTCTCAGTGTATACAGCCTGCATTGACATACAAGCAGGCAACACACCCATAAGCTTAAAATAATAAAATGTAATAAAAAGTTAACTGTTTTAAAACAATATATTTGGAACAAGTTACACTAAGTAAAAAATAACTTTTTGTTGTTGTCTTTTATCTCCAGCTACATATCCTCACCGTTTGAATCTCTTTTATCTTGCTAATGATGTCATACAAAATTGTAAAAGGAAAAATGCAATCATCTTCCGTGAATCGTTTGCTGACGTGCTTCCTGAGGCAGCTGCCCTGGTGAAGTAAGTGTTTGGGATTTAAGAAACTAAAACTTTCTCTTCCTACCCATTAGCAAGAACTTCAGTTATGCGTGTTTCAAGATCCAAATTAAATATCTTGTTCATGGCCAGGATCAGTGTCCTTTCTTTACTCTTAGCACCTGGGGACAGAGTCGGCCGAGCTCTGGAATCCGAGGCCGCAGGGCCTCACAGTGAGAACAAAAAGAACAAGAGGTGGGATTTCAGTTCTTCATCTCTGTTCTTACTTGTACTTCAATTTCTAGTGTTCTCAAGCTACAGGTTACTTTTTAAATATGAGGAAAAGAAATGGAAGTGTAGTCTGTTCCAATTAATAAACTTCTAGAAAACATTAGAGATAGAGTTTTATAAAAGTTAATATAAGCTCAGACTCTTGAGGCAGAGGCAGGGGGAATCTGTGAGTTTGGCTATTACACAGAGAAACCGTGTCCTGAAAGACAGAAAACCTGCCTAGCAGTTTTTAGTGTCCATGTAGTTTAGTGGATCTTGATGTGTGCACTAAGATATTAGAATACCCTCTCAATCTTTGGTTTCTATTTTGCGTTTTGAGATCATGCCAATGTGATCTTTTTCTTTTCTCTCTTCTCCCCCTCTACTCTTATCTCTCTCTCTTTCTTCTTCTGTGGGTATGTGCTTTTTGTTTTTCTGAGACTTTCTCCACATAGCCCTTGTAGAACAGGCTGGCCTTGAACAGAGATCCACCTGCCTCTGCCTCCCTGGTGCTAGGACTAAAATGTATTTGATTTTAAAGGCTTAGTCTTGCCGTGTACCCCAGACTAGCCTTTAACTGGAGGTCAGTATCCTGGTTGCTGCTGTTACAGGCATATAGCACCACGCTCAGCTCATTGATTCTTTGGGGGGGTATTTTTTAGATTTATTTATTTTTATTTTTTATGTATGTGTATTTTCCCTGCATGTATGGCAGAGTGTTATCAGGCCAGAATCTGGAATCTTCTTTTTATAATATGAAGTTGATTCATCCTTATTTTTAAAAGAGAAAATAAAAACCTGGTATTTCTGTCCTAGTGCAGTTACTTTGGGTTTTGTATTCAATTTGTTTCGGTGATGAGGATGGAGGTCAGAGCCTTCTGTGTGGGCACTTGCTTGGCCAGGGCTCTGTCACTGCTACATTTCCAGCTCTTGTTTTGGTTTGTTAAAATTATGGATATGAATGTTATGCATGCAGACACGCACACGCACGCACGTACCTGGCCCTAGCGGAGACCAGAAGAAATATCAGATCCTCTAGGACTGGATTACAGACAACTGTAAGCCCCATGGGTGAAAGGAACCGAACCAGGTCTCTGCAAGAACAATGAGTGCCTTTAAATGCTTGACTCTCTCTCTGGCACCATTTGTTTGTTTTATTTTGACATTACTTATTTGTGTTATGTGTGTACACATGCTATAACATGCATATGGAGGTCAGAGGACAACTTTCAGGAGTTAATTCTGTCATTTCACCATGTGGGTCCCAGGAAAAGGAGTCAGTTCATCAAGCTCAGTGAAAATGACCTTTATGCTCTAAGCCATCTTACTCTCCCTTGTTAAGATGAAGTTCTCACTATAGTCACATGATCTTAAACTCATGATCCTTCTGCCTCAGCTTCCAATGTGCTGAAATTACAAGGACTACCTCATGCTCTTCCTTGCTTTGTAGGGAGTTGTTTTGTTTTAAGACAGGGTTTCTTTATGTAGCCCTGGCTGTTCTAGAACTCACTATGTAGACCAGGCTAGCCTCATACTCAAGAGAACCTCTTACCTTTCCTTCCCAAGTGCTGGGACTGAAGGTGTATATGAAGTAACCAATGCCCGACTTAAATTTCTCTTTTATGTCAAACATAGAGGTATATGCTTTTAATCCCTGCAGTTGGGAAGCAGGGGTAGCTCTGAGTTCAAGGGCAGCCAAGGATACAGAGTGAGACCCTGTCTCATAAAAACAATTATAAGCTGCTCAAGGTAGGTGCTGGAAAGCCAGCTTGGGCTCTCTGCAAAACAGTACATAGCCGTAACTGCTATGCCATCTCTCCAGCTCTGTATTTTTATTTTGTTAGATTTAGCTTTCCCTGGAATACCAGGTGTTTCAGGGTTGACTAGATCTTTATATCTCACAATCACTGCAAGGTTTATTAGATACCTATAGCCTCATTTTTGTCATTGATAAAGTGTTAAGCAAGGAAATTTTCCTTAAAAATAAACAATGCAGGAAAAAATATTTAAAGGTATATACACGGTAGAGAATTGCCTCAGTAAAGAATACTGGCTGGTCTTCCAGAGGACCCAGGTTTGGTTCCCAATACCCATATGGTGACTCAAAAGCATCCTTAGCTCCATATCTAAGATATCTAACACCCACTTCTGTTCTCCTTGGGCACCAGGCACACATGTGCAACAATGTATATGCATGCAGACAAAACACATAAAATAGTAAAGTAGATCTTTTCTCAAAATTAAATACATAACACAAGAAATTTGCATGGTAGTAAGTTGTTAGTAACTTTATTCACAAATTTCTAGCTTGAGGATATGTCAGCATTTTTATATTTTACTTTTCTTCCAGGGATCCATCTGTCTCTAAATCGATAGAGCGAATCTTTAAAATCTGGGAAGATAGAAATGTGTATCCAGAAGACATGATTGTAGCATTGAGAGAAGCTTTAAGTAAGTTCCTTTTCTTTCATAAAAGAATTTAAGTCATCTTTGCAATTCCATACCCATGGATCTAATCCTGTTATATAGTACTAAGGGGGTGAAGGGACCTGGCCTAATTTATTTAAAATTAAATACATAAAAATAGGAATATCTGGACTCAATAGGATTGATTGGGATAGGTAATTGGATCTTTGTCTCTGCTGACTAAAAACATCCAACATGTTAAGTGATGATGGTCATCTGGTTATTTTCCTGTATTTGTTTTCATTAAGTATTTAAAACTACTCACTGGTTGTGTTTAATAAATAATGGTCTGTCTTACTGTTGGGGGAAGTTGGGCGTGGGTTTCACATCTTTAATTTGTTTGATGGTGCGGATGCTTGTTTAGTCTGTAAGCTCCATTTGACTTAGATTTGCTGTAATTATATATCTATTCTTTCTTGTGTGTGTATGTGTGTGTGTGTGTGTGCTTTAAGTAAATTAATTCTTGCACAGAAGATTTATGTAATTAAATCACCAAATAGAAGTTGATGATAATTATTGCCATCATCATCATTTCACTAGAATTTGCTTTTAAAAGAACACCTACTTAGAAGCATAGGAGTTTATGCTCTATCCAAAAGTAACTGCTATTTTTAGCCTCTGTCTTACTCGTTTTCAGAACTGGAGGTTTCATTAATTGTAGAAATTACATTTATTTAATAGCTTAGATTTGGTGGGTGTTTTCTGTTTTTGTTTTTGTAAAAATAAAAGAAAAGAAATGAAAGAAACTACACAGTCTTGGATTGCATTTTTTCATGCTACAACTTTGGCACTGAAGTGGACAGAAAGAACAGCTTCCCATAATGCCAGACTGCAAAACTGCAATGTTTTCCAGGTACCACTTTCAAAACTCAGAAGCAGCTGAAAGAAAATCTGAACAAACAACCGAATAAGCAGTGGAAGAAATCACAAAGTAAGGAACAAAATCTCAACTAATATAAAATTACCTCCTCCTTTTGGAACAGAAGAAAATGTAGACTGTTTGACACCGTACCTGGCATAAACCATGGGCAAGCCTGTGTTTCCAGGCCTGGGAGGTTCCCAGTGACTTAGACTAATCAAGCCAGCGTGAAGTTACTTCTTTTAAAACTACTATTAAACAGAGGACATGCAGAAAAAGGGTTTAATTGAGCGAAGATCCAAGAGTAGTTGGGGGATTGAAAGAAGAAAAAAAAAAGCTTGCTAGTACCCAGACTAATTTCCACATTCAGAGATGTGCGAAGTTAGAGGCGGCTGGTATTACAGCACAGAGCTGAAGAGGAGACTAGGCATTAAGAAGCACTTTTCTGGGAGCCATGAAAGCCTTCAGATTTGGGGATACACTCTACCAGATTAGACACGGGCCTCCAATTTTGGCCAGAAACTCATATCTGGAGTTCCTGTTTGCCCAGCATGATATCAGGGAGTGGAATGCTGCATGTTATAGACTGTGGTGGGCAAACCAAGGAATATCAAGAGACTGGAAGGTTTGGAAGGAACAAGGTGAAGGACAGTGGAGAATGGGGAGGTGAAACGAGAGAGCTGGGATGTTTTGCTCTATCCAGCATATGATAGCATCATGGTTAAGAGAGTCCTCTGGCATCCTTTTGGTTAGACATTGCATGCTTAGGAACAATGGAGGCCATCAGTTTGACAAAGTTCAATTGCAATGATAATGCATTTAAACATTTTGTTGCTATCAACTGAGTCAGCTTTAAAAAATAAATAAATTAAAAGATCTTAACTAGATGGGAGTCAATAATATAATTTTCTTCAGCCAGTACTCAGGATTAATTGGGTGTCTTGTTCTTGGACACTCTTACATTAAGATGCTAAGATTTTCTTACACTTGATGAGACTTAGAGAAGTAGGTGCTTCATGTACCTACCTCAGTGTCTCCAAATCATCAATTGTGGGACTTAACAAGTCTGTTGGAGGTAAGTTGGTTAGACTTATCTAAATAGTTTGTTTTCCTACTAGGCTATATTTAGGAGTATTTAAATTTCACAGTCAATTATTTTGCTGCAGGATTCTGACTTAATGTGTGCATGGCTGCTGTATGTTTGCAGAGTACACCCTCAACTCTACATCTCAGATTTTTCCTGGACTTGATCAAGTCTTTATCCTGTATTCTTAATGATTTTTTTTTTTTTTTATTCAACAGCATCCACAAATCCAAAAGCTGCTCTCAAATCTAAGATAGTTGCTGAATTTCGAGTAAGTTCCAGAATTCATTAAGTATACCAAAGATTATTTATTCACCTTTGAAGCCACAGTTTCCAGTCATACTTGTTTCTGAGCACATGTACACGGGGAATCAGAATAGGAATGGATTACCTAGAGTTCTGTCTGTTTCCATGTTTAGTGTATGTTACTAGGGAGCCTTCTTTTTAATTTAGCACTACTAAGTTAAATCTTTTTAGAGCAGCACAGAGACAGTATATCTAATTAAGCTTAAGGAGGGTGTGAGGGCTTTGTTTCAGGGCTAACCCTGTGTCTATAAATTAACTTGAGTCATTAGGGACGGGTGACGGCCACCAAGTCTGTGTGCTAACCTGGGTTTGATTACTGAGATTCACGTGATGAGAGGAGAGCTGACCTTTGACCCTGCACATATCTACAGATTAAAAAATAAACGGGAAGTTAAAAACATTTTAATTTAAATAGAAAGGTTTTTTGTTTGTTTTTATAATTTTCTGATTGTGATTGTGAAGGCTAATCCTGATACTCAGGAGTCAGGGACAAATTTGAGGCCAGCCTGATCTATGGAGCAAGGGCTACACAGTAAGACTTCAAAACCTAAAAGTAAGTTTGAATTATATAAGTGGCTAGCTACGAATGTAGTTCTGGCATAGTAATTAAAGTCTGATTTCTGTTGCTCTGAGGAAAAGGAAAAGTAAAACAAAATTTTCCTCTTAGGGCTTCACTAGTCATTAAGCTTATATATCTAGAGAGAGAGTATTTGGTCTTATGAAAATTGATTGTGGTCTGTATTCAGTCTCAGGCCCTCATTGAAGAATTGTTGATGTACAAACGCTCAGAAGATCAGATAGAATTGAAGGAGAAACAGCTGTCAACTATGAGAGTGGATGTTTGCAGCACAGAAACTCTCAAGTGTTTAAAAGGTAACAAACATTTAAAAGATAAATAGCTCTAAGTAGCCAGGTGGTGGTGTTACACCTCTGATCTCAGCACTGGGGAGGCAGAGGTAGTTGGATCTTCGAGAGTTCAAGGACAGCAAGGGCTACACAGAAAGACCCGTTCTTGTAGCAGCCCCCACACACAAAAAAATTGCTCAAAGCTTTCTTTGTAGATCTTTAATTTTTTAAATATTCAGTCTGGTTTGCCCCATTAAAACTTTGAGCATAGTTCTGGGTGGGATCACCAGCAGAGTATTTAAATAAGTGGGGAGAATTCCCCACCCCCTTCAGGTATAGCAATGTTCAGAAGGAACTGTGTCCCATTGAGGTAGCAGTTTGATTTACATAAACCTCATAAATAAATAAATTCCCCTGGTGGGGTAGGTTTTGGGGGACATTTAAAGAGTGATTTATTTTACTTTATATGTATTTTGTCAGAATGTCTGTGCATGACATCTGTGCCTAGTGCCTACAGAGGCCAAAAGAGGGCATCTGGGCCGGAGTTAAGGGTGGTTGTGAGCCACTGTGTGAGCACTAGAAACAGAACCACTGTCCTTCCAAGGTTTGTTTTGTCTTCTGGAGATGGAGAGTTGTTTGTTTGTTATAAGGTTTCACTCTGTATAGCAGGCTAGTCTTGAACTCAGAAAGGTCTCTCTGCCTCTACCTCCCGATGCACCACCACACTTGGCTTTGTATAATACATCTTACTCTTTTCACTTTCTGGCTGTCTTGCCTTAGATATTTAGATCTCCTTTGTGCTTCTGGTTTGAGTATATTCTCTAGTAAGGCTACTCTGTTGTCTTATAAAGTCTAGTTAATTCCTCTCCCTTTTTATATTATGAAGTGTATATAATTATACTCATAATTTATTAGAAGATAAGCCTCTTACAATCAGAAATTATCTTTTACTTGACTTTCTTTATCTAATGCTTGTCTGATGAATGTCTTTGAAATAATGAATAAATGATGATGAGCTAGCTGTTCATTTGTATGTCTATTTTGTTCCTGTACCACGCTTTACTTAATTATTTGTAGAATAACAATATTTTACAAGAACATGAGATATTTTGTTTGTTTGGTTGGCTTTTGGTTTTTCAAGACAGTGTTTCCCTGTGTAGCTCTGACTACCTGGTATTGACTCTGTAGACCAGGCTGACCTCAAACTCAGAGAGATCTGTCTGCTTCCATGTCCACCTCCAGAATGCTGGGATTAAAATCATAGAGCACAAGATTTATAGAAGTTTCCAGATAAGTCAAGACAAAATGGTCATAAGCCTTTCTTTCCCCCCAAAGAGGAGAATCTACACTTGATAGCGAAGTTCTAGTGCTATTAGTGGGCTGTGGTGCTCGCTTACTCTTCCCAGTGGGGTCTAACAGCAAGCTTGTCCACCGCAGTCTACAGAACTGGGTAGCTGTGATTAAACTCACTGCCGCTAGGGGCCTAGAGAGGGGGAAGGAAGGTACCCCATAAATTAGAACTAGACTACCTTCCCTTTACAACAAAACCAGCCATACCTCTATAGCTAACCCTAATGCCTGCCTCCCGCAGTACATTGTACTTAAACTGTGGTGGAGAGAAGAATAAAAACAGGACACATTTTTGGACAGTTGACAGCAACCCAGATGGTGCTTCTTGCCTCTGCTAGTGTTTTACAGCATTTGCTAATGTGCATTTAGTCACCAAAGATCAGTTTGCCTGGGCTTTTATTCTGTAACCTTTCTAAGGGTATGTTCATTGAATATAAGCAAGAAGTCTTGGCAAAACAGTAATAATTACACTTGCTGAGCAGAGTGACTTGAATATTATCGATTGAATTTAGCCCTGTCTATTGCAATATACTTTAACTTGAACATGGCTATCTAATTTCATCTCAGTCACAACCTGGAAGCATCCTATAAAGTTCTGTCATATTCATGAGAAAGCTGAGGCCTCATGAAGAGATTAGTAGCTTGTCCAAGCTTCATAGCCGATGAGAGGAAAAAAATAGGATGAGTGCCCATATGCACAGCTCTATTCCAGCAGGCACTAGGAAAGAGGCGATTGTTGCATTTTAAGGACATCTTGAGAAGAGCGGAGACTATAACTGTATAAGGTGACTTGACTTCTCATGTAAGACACCTTCTGTACCACAGAGAGTAGATACACGTAAAAAGAAAGAACTTCACTGTGACATTCCTAAAGGGGAGTATGGCAAAAAGAAGTAACTGATGGAGCTAGAGAAGTGCTTCAGTGGGTAAGAGCACTTTCCAGAGGACCTTGATTCAGCCCAGCAGCACCCATGCTGTGTACCATTGCCCTGTAATTCCAGTTCTAGGCCATCCAAGGGCATACATGTAGTGCATATACCTGTAAATACTTGCTCATACATATAAGATTTAAAAATAAATGTCTGATTGGTTGTTTTTGACACAGGGTTTCTCTGTCTATCCCTGGCCATCCTGAAACATATTCTGTAGAGTAGACTGGCCTTAAACTCACAGAGATCTGCCTGCCTCTGCCTCCTTAGTGCTGGGATTAAAGGCATGAGCCACCACTGCCTGGCTTAAAGAAAATAAAAAAAAAATAAAGAAAAATAGTAACTATTTCAAGTGAACTTTATTATTTATTCATTATTTATTTTGGAGGCTGTTTTAGCTTCTTAAAGGTAAAACTGTAATTGTGATTATAGCCTAGTGGCACGGGTCTATAATATCAGCCACTAGACAACTTAGTGAAATCCTGTCTTACAAAAGTTTAATATTATACATTAAAAACAGATGTGGTGCATGCTAGTACTCTCCAGCACTTGGGAGCTGAGGCAGAAGCTCTTGGCTTTGAGGCCAACATGGGCTTTGACCTACAGAGTCACATTCTCAAAACAAAATAATTGTATACTAAGGCAGCAAGAAAAGTGTTTCATGGAAGGGAATTTTATTCAAAAACCTCCCTCTCCCCACTGTAAGACAGGGTTTCTCTGTGTGGCCCTGGCTGCCCTGGAGCTCTCTCTGTAGACCAGGCTGACCTCAAACTCAGATGCTCCTGCCTCTGCCTGCCAAGTGCTAAGATTAAAAGCATGCACTGCCACTGCCCACCAGATTGATGTTTTTACTTTTCTAGTTTTGAAATAAATACTTTCTCCATTCTTTTAGATAAAACAGGGGGAAAGAAGTTCTCCAAAGAATTTGAAGAAGCGAGTTCAAAGCTAGAGGAGTTTGTGAATGGATTAGATAAACAGGTGAAGAACGGGCCCTCACTAACAGAAGCACTAGAAAATGCTGGAATTTTCTATGAAGCACAGTACAAGGAAGTGAAAGTGGTGGCCAATGTAAGTAACTGCAACTTTTATATTGAATGCTAAATATGTGTCAGACATTGTTTGCATAGGGTGACTAGCATGGAGGATGAGCACTAGTCACTCTTGATTAATTAGTGTCCTTATACAAGACATTAGGGCTGGTAAAAATTGGTGATTAGATTAAATGAAGACTTGGCTCCCTCAGATACTGATACTCATGAGCGTCCTAACCATTGTACATCAGCATTTTCTCTCCCCTTCCTTTTGGGGGTATATGATATTTATATTCTTTCTATAGTGCCCTATACATTTGCACTATTACAGAGGTTTTTGTTTTGTTTGCTTATTTGTTGTGTTTTCAAGACAGGGTTTATGTGCAGTTTTGGAGCCTGTCCTGGAACTTGCTCTGTAGACCAGATTGGCCTCGAACTCAGAGATCCTCCTGCCTCTGCTTCCTGAGTGCCATCCAGCTATGAAGATTGTCTTTTTTAATTTGGGGTACCATGAATGACTAGAGGTACCTTATAATTTTTAACATGCAAGTGATCAGAGAAGCAAAGCTAATAATTCAGGGTGCTGGAGTGAAATAGGTTTCTTGAGAAGGTACCATGACCCCTCCCCCCAGTCATGGATATTCACAATCACAGAATACATCAACATGGAAGTTTGGGGACTCTATTCCCATAGGTAATAGGACTTAGGAAAAGCCTGCAATCATTTTCTAGAATGTTTTAATTAAAGGTGGTAGCTTCAGCTAACAAGTGGTTCCTCCAACCTCTAGATAGGCTTGGTTACCGTAGTAACTCATCCTGATGGCTCCTGTGCTTTTGATTTTTGCTTACCGTGCCTCGGTGTTTCCTTTCCTCTTTTATTCTTCTGTAGAAGTAACAGTAAGAGTAGAGATACATGATTCTGTACAGAGACTATAGTAATTGTGGGGGCTGGTGAGATGGCTTAGAGAGTAAAGGCATTTGCCAAACTTGATGCACTGCATTCAGTCCCTGAGACTAGCATGGTAGGAGAAAATCGTCTGCTCACAAATTTTCCTCTGGCCTCTCTGTTTGCTATGATCTGCACAAACTCACATACCCCCATGTGTGTAATTTATGTTTGTATTTATTTAATGAAATATGTCCTCATTGTTATCCAAAATATATAACTATAAATTATATATGTATATATACATACATAAAGAGGGGTGGAGAGAGGGGATGTATGTGTGAAAAGCCAAGCAGTGGTAGCTCACACCTTTAATTCTAACACTGGGAGGCAGAGGGGCAGGTAGATCTCTCAGTTCCAGAACAACCAGGACTGTATAGAGAAACCCTATCTTGAAAAAAAAAATAATAACAACAAAAAATTAATTTATAACTGAGTGTAACGTGTGAGAGTAGACAGACACATGTGCTATGGCACATGCATATACATTTGTTACAATAAGGTTTCTGGCCCTGGGCAGCAGTCCCAGACCACTTAGCCGCCTGCCCCTGCTTAGGCCCCAAAAATGACTCAGATACTTAGATTAACTTCATGCTGTTTGGCCTATGGCTCAGGCACATTGCTTGTTAGCTCCTTCATCTTAACTCAACCCATTTCCATTAATTTGTCTGCCACGTGGCCCCTGGCTCACCTGGGTTCCTTACCTGTTTCTTTGGGTGTCTGGCTCGATCTGTCTCTGACTCTGCCCTGCTTCTCCTACCTATGCTATCTCTGGCTATGATGCTCGCCAAGGGCCAAAACAGCTCCTTTATTTAAAGATTGATATTCACAGCATACAGAGAGACATTCCCACATCATACATTAGAGGGCCACTTTTGGGAGTCGGTTCTTTACTACCTGTGCATTCCAGGAAGCAACCTTAAGGTGTCAGGTTTGGCAGCAAGTGCCTTTATCTGCTGTCTGCTGAGCATGCCAGAGTATCTAACATTTGTTTTCCTACACTGAAAATACTGATAAGCGCTCTGCTGATTAGTGTACCTTCCTTCACTGTGTGTCCTCTTGCCTGGATCCTCAACTTTTTTCCTCAAAGAAAAGAATACTACTGACATGAGCTTAGCTTCCTCATGATCTTACTACTGGTGTTCCTCACTTAAATTTTGGATGTTCCAGTGCTCTCTAGTACCTTTAAATAGATGTCTATCTGTTTGTTTTTTTTTAAATTATGTGTAGTACATATGAAAGTGTGAGCAAGTGCAGGTACGATTGCTCCATGTGCACATGGAGGCCCAAGGTTGTTTGTTTGTTGACTTTAGGTGTCTTCTCCATTTTTAAATTTTCAGTCAATTTTTTAAAAAATTTATTTTTATTTTTTGTGTATGGTTGTTTAGCCGACATGTAAATCACCTAGCACGTTGTAGGTGCTAGGTGAACTTGGTCCTCTACTGGAGCAGTCTATTGTGTTTACCGTTGAGGTCTTCTCCAGTCCTCTTCTTTGAGGCAGGCTTTTTCACTGACCCTGGATCTTACTGTTTGAGTTAGGGTGGCTAGCCAGTGAATTCCCAGGATCTTCCTATCTCGACCTGACCCTCACCCACAGCACTGTGTTACATACAGGCATCACACCAAGCTTTACCTAACCAGATCCTAAGGCTTACACAGCAAACATTGTACCCAGTGAGATATCTCCCCAACTCCTGGGTTTTATCTATTTATGTATTTCAGTGGATAAACACTGGTTTGTTTGTTTGTTTGTTTGTTTGTTTGTTGAGATAGGGTTTCCCTGTGTAGTGCTGACTGTCCTGGAACTCACTGTAGACAAGACTAGCCTTCAGCTCAGAGATCTGTCTACCTCTGCCTCTTGAGTACTGAGATTAAAGGCATGTGCCACCATGACTGGCTATTTTATTTATTTTTAAATGTTGAACTTTTTTGAGTTTTGCTGTTGTTGTTTGGGTTTTCTTTTTTGTGTGTATGTGAGACCGTGGTTATTCATGGAAACATAACAAAATGCTATAGCCCACATGTGGAGGTTAGATTCTTTCCTTCACTCCATATGTCCCACGCCTTTACCTCATAAGCCATCTTGCTAGCCGGAACCCAGAGCCTTGCACATGTTTGGGTAATGTTCCATTATTGATATATTCCATCAACCTTGCTGTCTTTTTTATATAGACAATCTAAGTAGACCCAGTTGTCCTGGAATTTACTTTGTAGACCAGGCTGGCCTCAAACTCAACAAAAGGCTCCTGCCTCCTGAACACTGGAATTAAAGGCATACTCCACCATGCCCATGTTATTTTTGTAAGATTTTTGTTTTGAAATTTCTATTTTTATTTTATGTACATGAATTATGCCTCTATACATCTGTGCACTGCATTCATGCAATGTCTAGAAGGTGTCAGGTCCCCTGGAACTGGAGTTCCAGATAGTTATCATTGACCATGTGGATTCTGGGGAGTGAATCTATCTCCTCCAGGAGTGCAGTCTGTGCTCTTAAACTCCTGAGCCATCTCTCCAGCCCCCTGTCTTTTAATTTTTTTCTTTAATGTTTGTCGGTGTTACCTACATGTATGTATGTATACAGCTGTGACGTTTGTACCTTGTGCCCTCAGAGGCTGTAAGAGAGTGTTGGATTTCCTAGAACTGGAAACTGAATCCAGGTTCTCTGCAAAAGCAGCCAATGCTCTTATTTCCTAAGTGCTGCAATTACAGACACGTGCCACTGTGCCCGGAGTATTAGTGTCTTTCTAAATAATGCTTTTGGATGTCTAGTCAAAATAAAGTAATACCTACAATATGATGTTGGTTGAAGACCTTCAGAGCAGAAGTGGGGGAGGGGAGTATAAGATACCTCAGTGTGTAGAGGCACCTACCATCAAGACCTGAATTTGAGCTCTGGGACCTGAGCCGTGGAAGAAAAGAACCAACTTCTACAGTTTGTTTTCTGACTTCTGCACATGCTTTCCAACACATAAAATATTTTTAAAGCACCCAGCTTTAAGCTGTTGACAGTTAAGACAGTCACCAAATAAAAGGTGGTCATTGAGCTGGCTCTGCAAATAAAGAAAGGGTGACCTGAGTTTGGTCCCCAGGACTCACAAGGTGGGTAGAAAAGAGCCAATTTCCAAAAGTTGTCCTCTGGCATTCATTTGCATGTCATGATACATGTTCATGCACATCCATACACAGGAAAAGGAGAGAGATTTTTATCTCAGTTGGCACCAGCACCCACAGTGATAAGTTAATGAGCATGTTGGAGTAACAACTCTGTAATCTTCCTCCTAAAACCTCATGACCTTTGTCTAATGACAGTTGTCATCAGTAACAAAGAAATTCAAACACATTATCAAAAACAGAGGAGCCCAGAGAAGCATAACTTCTGTATGATCTTGAATGCAATACTGACTTAGAAAAGAAATAGTGGGCTAAACGGAGAAAATCTGATAAAGGGATAAGTAAATTATTTCTTTAGGAAATAATCTCCAGTACTGTTGATGAATGTGACTGGTGGAACATTTCTAAGGAATCAGGCAAAGGCTCACGAGTCAAGGGCCTGGGTATAGGTGATCCCTGGACCCTGCATAAAGAGGAAGGAAATGACTGGTCTGCCCGTCCGTATCCGTTGTCTACACACATAATAATAATGACAGTGTAAAAGACTCCAACTCAGACATCTGTATGGTTGTCATATTCACTGAGCACAAGTAGATACCCCAGTTCCTTTTCTCAGAGAAATAAACTCTTTTTTCTCTCCTAGGCTTACAAAACCTTTGCTAACCGAGTAAATAACTTAAAGAAGAAGTTGGATCAATTGAAATCAACACTTCCTGATCCTGAGGAATCACCAGTCCCTTCTCCAAGTATGGATGCTCCTTCCCCAACTGGTTCTGAGTCTCCATTTCAAGGAATGGGAGGTGAGGAATCCCAGTCCCCAACCATGGAGAGTGACAGATGTGCCACACCTGAGCCTGTGACAGATAATCGTGATGTGGAGGACATGGAACTCTCCGATGTGGAAGATGATGGATCAAAAATCATTGGTAAGTCCTGATACAGTTAGTAAGTAGCCTATTCTGTCTTGACTTAGCTTTCCTGCTAATTAATCAGCCATACTTTCTGTTCCATGGTACTGAAGACCAAACCCAGAGCCTTTCATAGGCCCTGTACTTTTATACCCAGTGCTCATAAGTGATTTTTATTTTTTTACCTTACCTTACTGAAATAAAAATATTTTTAATATAAAGCAGGTGGTGGTAGCACATTCCTTTAATCCCAGCACTCATGAGGCAGAGGCAGGCAGATCACTGTGAGTTCAAGGGCAGCGTGGTCTACACAGAGAGATCTAGGACAGCTAGAGCTACTCAGAGAAACCCTGACTTGAACAAAGCAAAAATTGGATATATTGATATAAAATAAAATACAAGAATTTATAACTTTAAAGTGTGTGTGTGTTTAATATGACTAGTCTGAAGAAATGGCTCAGCATTTACGAGCACTTGCTGCTCTGGCAAAGGACCTGAGTTCAGTTTCCAGCACCCACATGGAAATTTATAACTTGACTATAACTCCAGTTCCAAGGGGTCTGGCATTTTCTTGTAACCTCCTGGATATCAAGCAAAAATGTGATGCACGTAGAGACAAAATACTCATATGTATATATAAATTCAAAAATAATTTAAAGAAGAATTCCAAAGCTACAGTTGATTAACTACATTTTCATAACTAACTGAATTGGTTAATTGTCTAGGGTCTGCACTTTTATAGTTATTCAATAGTTTGACTTACATTGAATTAAATACACTACCCACTAAGTTCAATAAAGTAAGTAGTAGGAGGAATGTATTCCAAAAATTTCAAGACTTAAAACATTGTAGTTTCAAATTAGTACCTAGGAACTAGAGAGGTGATTCAGCAAGTAAGAGCACTAGCTGCTCTTCCAGAGGACCCTGGTTCAATTCCCAGCACCCACATGGCAGCCTGAAGCTGTTTGTTAAGTCCAGTTCCAGGGAATCTGATGCCTTCTTCTGGCTTCACACATACATGCTCCCCCCCCCCCCCCGAAGTCATATATAAATTATTTTATATATATAAAATAATTTGTGTCCATTAAACTCACAGTTGGACAGTTTGTAAAAACAAAATAATAATAGTGTGCATATGGGATTTCTCTCACTAAGAAAGTTCTCAATAGAAAACCCAGGATGTTTTGTGACAAAAAAAAGAGACTGTTTTGTGATATGTTGTGTTTTTGACTTTTTTGAGACAGAGTTTCTCTGTGTAGCTTTTGGAGCTGTCCTGGAACTTGCTCTGTAGACCAAGCTGGCCTTGAACCCACAGAAATCCACCTTTGTCTGCCTTCCAAATGCTGATATTAAAAGCATGAGCCACCCTGCCTGGCTAAGAATGATTTTTTAAAAAATCTTACATTCTTTTATGTGTATGAATATATATCTGTGTGTATGTGCATGTGTGTGTGTATGTGCGTGTGTGTGTGTGTGTGTGTGTGTGTGTGTGTGTATGTGTGTGTGAATGTGTGTGTGTGTGTGTATGTGCGTGTGTGTGTGTGTGTGTGTGTGTGTGTGTGTGTGTGTGTGTGTGTGTGTGTGTGTGTGTGTGTATGTGCATGTGTGTTCCCACAGAAGAGAGAAGAGGGCATCTTCCCCCAGCATTGCATTTACAGGCTTGTGAGCCCCCTAATATGGCTGCTAGAAACTGGTGGGACTTTTTGTTTTGTTTCTAAAGCGTAAAATGAGTGTAGGGCTTTTGCCCTCAGAGTAGGAATATTAGGACATAATATTGGTTTATACTAGAAGTAAAATCTAGAAAGTAGATCATAAAATTGTCTTTTTTATTTGCTCAAACAGTGGAAGACAGGAAAGAAAAACCTCTGGAAAAACCGTCTGCCTCCGCTTCTGTGCCCACAAAGTCAACAGAAAGTGTCTCGAAGGCCTCACCCTGTGCCCCAGCACCTGTGCCTACAACAGCAGCTCCACCTCTTCCAAAGCCAGTGAACCCTTCTCTTCTGTCCCCTTCCCCAGCTTTGGTTTTGCCAAACCTGGCAAATGTGGATCTGGCAAAAATCAGTTCCATCCTTAGCAGCTTAACATCAGTCATGAAAAACACGGGTAAGTGAGCCTAGTGAGGAGGGTAAAACACGGATTCCATCTTGATTTCATTTAACCATCAAGGTTTTTTTGATATTGATGATGGTGAAATTTCTTTAAATTTTTTTATTAAAATACATGAGCAAGTGGATAGACATTATAAAAACTCAAATAATTTTAATATACTAAAGCGAACCAACCACACATACACATGGACACTGATTTGACAGATTAGATATTTGTAACACTTCTTTTAGTAATTTGAAACACTGGCCAGGTGGCAGTGGTGGACACCTTTAATCCCAGCACTTGGGGAGGCAGAAGCAGGCTGATCTCTGTATGTTTGAGTCCAGCCTTGTCTACAAAGTGTGAGTTCCAGGACAACCAGGGCTGTTACACAGAGAAACTCTGTCTTGGAAAAACTAAGAAAAAGACAGACATTGTATATATTATTTTGAAGCCATCACACGTTTTAATGTTATTCAATACTCATTTAAATACTCATTATGGTTGTAATAGTACATACCTGTAATCTCAGCACTTGGAAGAAGAGGCAGGGGAATCAGGAGTTCAAGGATAGCCTAGGCTACATGAGATCTTTTCTGGGGGGAAGAAGATGAAAGTGTTGTCTGCAGGAGATGGTTTAGTGGCTGAAGTGTTGGGTGAGTAAGTATGAGTATCTGAGTTCAGACCACCAGCACCCACGTAAGATTTAGGCTCAGCCACATGTGTCTCTAACTCCACCTTTTGGAGTAAGTGAAGACAGGTAGATATTGGGGTTGGCAGCCAATCTAGGAGAAACTTCAAGCTCCAGGTTCAGTGATTGACACCATCTCTGAAAATGAGATAGGTAAGGACAGAAGAAGACATCCATGTTCCTTGGCCTCCATGTGTACACGTGTGGGTGTGTGTACCTGTGCACATCCACACACAAGAGAACAAAGGCAATTCCCTTCCGTAGCTATTATATGATCCTCCTGGTTACTGCACTGTTACTGTTTTCAGCTTTTTGCTTTATAAAGAGTTACTGAGATCATTGCTATGGAAACCTGATGAGCCCTGCTTTCAATTCTTAGGCTCTTATCTGGTCTCCACATGCTCCCCCATTCACACATTAACAGTAACAACAGTAAAAGTACTACAGTGCGCAACACAGCTTCAGAAAGATAGGAAAATAAATATTCTTTTACTTCTGCCCTGCCCACTGTGTATTATTTTGGGAGGAGAAAAAAAAAATCAATGTGTGACCTCGACACAGTTATCTGTAATGCTGACCCTCAGGAAACCAAGCCGGAGGACTGAGAATTCCAGGCCAGCCTTGGTTTCTCTTGTGTACTCTGGTTGTCTCCACGACCTCACTCTGTAGACCAGGCTGGCCTGGAACTCACCTGCCTCTGTTTACCAAGTGCTAGGATTTAAGGTGTGTGCCACCACTGCACAGCTGGAGACCCTGTTTCAAAGACACAAAACCAAAAACCAGCATGTAGATTTTTTAAAAAAATTTTCATATGTTACAAATCAATTGCTATCTAAGAGAGTATACTGTTTTATGTCTAGTGTTTAGAACTTTGTTCCTAACTCTTCCCATTCTCACATCCAGTCTTGAAAAGTTAATCTCTGTTCTTTCAATTAAAGACTTTTTCCATTTGCTTACTTATATTTCTTTATAAAACACCTGCTCATAGTAGTTTTCTCAACTCTTAATAAATCACATTTTTTTCTCATGTCTGCATTTACCTTTTTACTGTGTTAATAACCAGCCCAATGTTGTGAAATGTTTGTGTAATGCCATTTTAAAAGCTGTTTCAAAAGCAAAACCCTTTCCAATAACATAGCCTTATAACTGCAGCATTCTGCAGTGGTGGTGCCTCGGCTGACATACTACTCCCCAACCCTCACTCCCTAACCCGTACACCCCACACCCCTTTCCACCCAGCCCCCCACCACACACACCCAGTCATCATTGGAGTAAGTTGCCTGGTCTGTGCTGCTCCAAAAACCAATATGCATGAAAATAGCATAGTGCTTGTTTGTTTTAAGAATATTCCAAATAGAACAGTTCATATTTTTAGGTGTTTTTCTTTGTGTGTGTCAAAATGGGCAGTATTTGTAGATCAGTCACAGAATTACTATTAATCAAGTATTCGTTGAGTGAAGTGTCGTGAATTGAGTCTTGCATTTTCTTGAGTTCATCTTTCTGCCACCAGGGGTCAGCTCTGCATCAAGACCTTCTCCAGGAACACCTACCAGTCCCAGCAACCTCACCAGTGGCCTGAAAACTCCCGCACCTGCCACAACACCTCACAACCCTCTGGCAAATATCCTCTCAAAGGTGGAGATCACCCCAGAGAGCATTCTCTCTGCTCTTTCTAAAACCCAGACACAGTCAGCCCCTGCACTCCAAGGTAAATTGGCTGAGTGTGCCAAAGGGACTTGAGTTGTGAATGTTCATCTCCAGTGTAGTCTTGGATTCTAGTTGTAAGGAATCCAAAGCATAAAATGTACAATATAGTTAACTCATTACTGCCTTTATATTTATCACTTATGAGGCAGCATGTATAGTGTTAGAAATGTCAACACTAAAACAGATTAAATATTACCTAGTTTATTATGCTCCCGTTCAGGTAAGAAAACTAGGTTCAGTAAGGTTTTATGGTTGGTTTATGGCACAAGATTTCTTGATTATTTAATACTCTGCACCACTGGGGGTTATATTAATTTCAGATGTTGGTATAGGTTGGTGTGTGTTGACGTTTTTTGTGTCTGTGCATGGGGGGGGGGGTTCAAGACAGTGTTTCTCTGTGTAGCTGTGACTGTCCTAGAACTCACCCTGTAGACCAGATTGAACTCACAGAGATCCTCCTGCTCCTGCCTCTAGTGTGGGATTAAAGGAGTGTGACACCACCACCTGGTGTGTGGTGAGGGCCAATGTTGACCTGTCTGTAATCTCTCCCTCATTTAAACTTCTTTTTTGACTTTCCCAGTTATGCCTTATACATAAAACTACTCAGCTTTTCATGAATCATACATGATCATTCGATTCTTACTGTCCAGATACATACACAATCCTTGAGCATCTCAGTATAATTATGCAGTTAATTATGAATCCCAGAACAGTGTGTCAGCATTATAAAACCAGGTCAAACAGATATTGTTAAATATACTATAATGCATAGAATAGTCTCCAACCACAAAATGTATATAGTCTAAAATATCAGTATTGCTAAAGTGAGGAGCCCTGTGCTATATGAGTAGAGTGTATAGGCACATATTACTTTCTGTTTCCCAATTATTCTGGGTCACTCTATTACTATTGTTTATCTTCAGAACTAAATACTACTCAGTGATCATCTGAAACCCCTCTCTATTGGAATTAGCAGTAAAGAATTGATGTTCCCAGTAATCCCAGTTCTTAGGAGCCTCAGATTTTAAGTTACAGGTTTCCATAGACTACAGTGAGATTCTATTTTTGTGGGTTTTTTAAAAATATATATATAATTTATTTTTATGTGCATTGGTGTTTTCCCTGCATGTATGTTTGCGTGAGGATGCTGAGTCCCTAGAACTGGAGCCACAGATAGTTGTGAGGTGTCGTATGGGTGCTGGGAATTGAACCCAGGACCTCTGGGAAGGTAGTCAGTGCTCTTAACCATTGAGCCATCTCTCCAGCCCCTTGATGTTGTTAAGCACAAAAGAAGTAATAATCTACAACAGCTCATCTTCTATAACTCCAGAGAGATTACTATATATATATATATATATATATATTTTGAGGAGGGGATATTTAAGACACGGTTTCTTTGTGGTACAGTGCTGGCTGTTCTAGAACTCAATATGTAGACCAGGCTGGCCTCAAACTCACTGGGATCTGCCTGCCTCTGCCTTCCAACAATTTTTTTACCCCTTTAATCCCAGCTATTGAGAGGCAGAGGCAGAGGCAGGAAGGATCTCTCTGATATTGGAAACTCTGTCTAAAAAAAGAAAAGATTTAAAACTTCGTTCTATTTTTGTATTACACAATCCTATTGAAAAATTTTCAAAAGAAAGGCTTCATGGCTTATAGAGATGTAGTTAAGTGACAAAAAGGAATTTTACATATTACAAAACTTTGATATCTTTTATTTATGGGGGGGCATGCTTATGAAGGTCAAAGGACAGTCTGTGGAAATGGACTCTCTCCTCCAATGTGAATGCTAAGAGTCAAACTCAAGACATCGGGTTATCAGCCTGGCATCAAGTGTCTTATCTGCTGACGGTATCTGTCTTTGAAATAACAGTGCTGTGTGGGAGAAGATGTCTCTAAAAATCATACATACCTCATATCTGTAATCCCAGCGTTTGGGCAGGATTGTGATGGGTTCTAGGCTAGCCTGGGCTGTGTAGCAAGTGCCCATTTGAGAAAACAATTAAGTAATGGGGTGTAGTGCTGAATCCTTTAACTTCAACACTTGGGAGACATAGGTAGATGGTTCTCTGTGAGTCTGATGCCAATGTGCTCTATATAGTTAGAGTTCTGGAACGACTAGTATCGAAAAACAAAAGAATGAGTAAACAAAGGGCGGGCATGGTGCGTGTGACTCCTAGTGAATCCTGGGGTACAATGCAGACTGTGTCCAGAAGACAGACCTGAGCCAGGAGTGTAGCTCAGGGTAGGCCACTCATTTAACACAGCAATAATAGTATATCTGGTCCTGTATGTTTGTAAACTGGTATGGCCACTGTGGAGGTCAGGACAGACTTTACTGACTGAAAATGGAACTCAGATACTATTGCTCCTGGGTCTGCATCTGAAGAACTCAGCTGAACACACCCCAGATTCTTGTGTGTCCTTGTTAATGTTACCTTACTTTGAGTAGTCAGGAGATGGAACCAGCCTCGATAGCCATCCACAGATAGATCAAATGTGTACACATGCACATTTAATTTAACTCAGCCTTGTGAAGAACATATAAAACCCTTCCTTTAGGGAAATGGCTCTAACTGGAGATTATGGTGTTAAGCACAGTAAGCCAGACACAGAAAGACTAAGAACCATATTTTCTCTCAAAGGCAGAATAAATTGTGTCTGTCTAAATAGATGTTGAAATAGAGATACATGGGAGGTGAAAAAAAAAAAAGATCTTGGTTGGGGGTGAAATGGATGTGTAGTGAAAGCAGATGGAGTTACTGTTTGCAGAGAAGAAGGTGACCAGCAGTAGGAGAGGAAAGTGAATAATGAGGTTTAATCACACGTGCTATATGAATATGGCATGGTGAGGCTCATTTACTTGAGTTAACTTTAGGATTTGTTCAGGTGGTAAATTGCTTTCTGTGCCTACATAAGGACCTGAGTTTAATTCTCAGTGCCCACATTAAAATTCAGGCATGGTGTCATGGGCTTGTAATTATAGCACCAGAGAAGCAGGGACAAAAGCAGCCTGCTGGCCAGCTGACTGGGTTTGATCAAATAGCCTCAGTTCCCAGTGAGAAACCTTGCTTCAAAAAATAGGGGAGATGGCTCCTAAGGAACTGGTCCCTAAAATTGACCTCTGGCTTGCACATGCACATACAGAATTAATTTTAAAAATTGAAGTCAAGGAAAATAAAATAATTAAATCTCTTAGTAATATGATTTTAAATTGATATTTTGAAGAAGCACTAACTGAAGTATCTGAAATATTTTCTTTAGCTGTTTCATTAACAAAAGATAGTTTTGGTAGATTTAGTGAGAACTGAAATTTTCTTTTATGACTAGAAAGTGAGTAAGCATGACAAGTATGATTGGATTAATAGGATCTTATGTTACTTCCTTTTCAATTTTTTATTAGACTATTTTTATTTTCTGCCTGGACATTGGAGCATACATTTGTAACTTTGGCAGGCAGAAGTACATGAGTTAAGTCTATCCTGGCTATGGAAGGAGATCCTGGGGTTTGTTTTGGTTTCATTTTCAGGAGTACTTTGCTTTTATTAACTTCTGACTGCACCAAAGAGGTTTGTCACCCAGTGTCCAGATCTGAATCTCATCCCTTTCAGTTTGTACTAATGTTGAAGCCTTGGGTTTTTCTAGCCAAAAACAAGAATAGTGCATCTGCGCATGAGAATATCAGCGTTTCTGTTGGTCTTGGTGCCTGCTTCTCTGTAAACATGGCTGTCGTTTACAAAGCTGGTCTTGAAAGCATTGTCTCTGATTTACACCTGTAATCCTTAGTGTGTTTAAGAGAACGGAAGAATGAAAGTTTGAGGACAGTCTGGCCTATGCAGCAACACCCTGCCCCCTCCCCCAACTAGAAGAAAACCAAAGAAGGGTTGCAGCAGTGACCCAGCAGTTAAAAGCAGTTAAAAGTCCTGCTCTTGTAGAGGGCCCCGATTCTTTTCTCAGTATTCTTGTCTGGTGGCTTACACCCACCTATAACTCCAGCTCCAGAATATCTAATGCCTTCCTCTGTCTTCCACAGTCTCCTGAACATATATAGCATACATTACACAAATATACACACCACACATACATAAAAATAATTTAGAAAAAAGAAAAGAGCCAGGCTGTAGTGGCATGTGCCTTTAATCTCAGTATTTCAGAAGACAGAGGCATGCAGAGTTCAAGGTCAGCCCTGGTATACAGAGCAAATTCCAGGCAAGCCAGAACTATGTAGTTGAGACCCTGCTTCAAAATAAATAAATAAAATAAAATAAAATTTTAAGGCGGAGGAGAACAGGATGTGGACTTAAAATCCCAGCATTAAGGAGGTGGAGTCAAGAGTATTAGAGTTTATGGCCATTTCCCATAAGAGAGATAGGATAGGACTGGAGAGATGGCTCAGTGGTTAAGAGCAATGACTGCTCTCTTCCAGAGTTCATTTCCCAACACCTACATGGTAGCTCACAACTGTCTAACTTCAGTTCCAGGGGGTCTGATGCACATGACTGAACACCAGTGTACATAAAATAAAAAATTAAATTTCAAAAGACAGGACTGGAAAGATGATGTTCAGCACCCACATAGCATAAAACAGTTTTTCCAGTTCAGGGGATCCAATACCTTTTCTGGCCTCCCTGGGCATCAGACATTCGTGTGGTCCAAAGACACACATGAAGGTAGAAGAGCCAAACACCCATACACATAAAAAATAATCTTAAAGTGACACTAATCTAGCAAGACACAAACTTCTTGGAAAAAAAAAAAAGTATCCCCTAATTGAAGCAGATTTCTGAATTTTGTGTATGTTCTTGAAAACAACAGTGCATGCCAACATATTGGAGTAAATTGTGAAGGGTGGAAAGATGGGAATATTCATTTGTGTTTAGAGCAATTCCACAGCTCAGACACAGATACTGGCTTAGAATGTTAAGAACTTGCTCCTGTTCCTCCGATGAATGATTCTGACATTAAAAACCCCTCTTTCCTGTGACCTTTTATTACTGGATTTGTATCTGCATTGTTCTGTGGTATCCGAATGCTTTGCTGTCTTAGCTGGATAAATGGCCCTGATGTTTTCTGTGACATCTAGACACACTGCCTGTTTAGTCTGGATTCCTTTTAAGTTCTTATTTTAACATCTATCTGGTTCCCACCAGAGTGAAAGATCGTATCTAATAAGCCTGCTTTGTTCTCGTTATGATGTGTGTGGTTGTTCTTTGTAACTCTTCTAATCTGTGTTTCTACAGGCCTGTCGTCTTTACTTCAGAGTGTTACTGGGAACCCAGTGCCAGCCAGTGAAGCTACATCCCAGAGCTCCACAGCCTCCCCTGCCAGCACTACAGGCTCCACCATAAAGGGGCGGAACCTACTTTCCAGTACACAGCCATTTATTTCCAAAAGCTTCAGCTATTCTCCTAATTCTTCAACTGCTGAAGTCTCTTCCACTTCAGCAACCAAGGCACCAGTTGCGCAGAGCCCAGTGCTCCCAAGCACTACTTTTAAATTACCATCCAGTTCTTTAGGATTTACAGGTACCCACAATACTAGCCCTGCTGCCCCAGCTACTGAAGTTGCCATGTGCCAATCCTCAGAAGCCTCCAAGCCAAAGCTAGAATCAGAGTCTACTTCCCCAAGTCTGGAAATGAAGATTCACAACTTCTTGAAAGGTAATCCTGGTTTCAGTGGCTTAAACTTAAACATCCCTATTCTGAGCAGTTTGGGATCCAGCGCCTCATCAGAGAGCCATTCCTCAGACTTCCAGCGTGGTCCTACTAGCACGTCAGTTGACAACATTGATGGAACCCCTGTTCGGGATGAACGGAGTGGGACACCCACCCAGGATGAGATGATGGACAAGCCCACATCCAGCAGTGTGGATACTATGTCCCTGCTATCTAAGATCATCAGCCCTGGTTCCTCGACCCCCAGCAGTACAAGATCACCACCCCCTGGAAGAGATGAAAGCTACCCTCAAGAGCTTCCTAATTCTGTGTCTACGTATCGGCCTTTTAGCCTAGCCAGTGACTCTCCCTACAAGCAACCGTCTGAGGGAGTAGAGAGACCATCTTCTCTGATGGACTCTTCACAGGAAAAGTTTTTCCCTGATACTTCTTTCCAGGAAGATGAGGATTACCGAGATTTTGAGTATTCAGGGCCTCCACCCTCTGCCATGATGAACTTAGAGAAGAAACCAGCCAAGTCCATTCTGAAATCAAGCAAGCTTTCTGATGCCACTGAGTACCAGCCAATATTGTCCAATTATAACCACAGGGCCCAAGAGTTTGGGGTAAAGTCTGCCTTCCCACCCTCTGTACGGGCCCTCCTGGACTCTAGTGAGAACTGTGACCATCTCTCATCTCCCCCTGGGCTATTTGGTGCCTTCAGCATAAGAGGGAATGATCCTGGGTCTGACCGGTCACCATCACCGAGTAAGAATGATTCATTTTTCACCCCTGACTCCAACCACAGTAGCTTGTCTCAGTCTACCACTGGGCATCTCACTTTGCCACAGAAGCAGTACCCAGACTCTCCTCACTCAGTCCCACATCGTTCCCTTTTCTCTTCGCAGAATACCCTTGCTGCTCCAACAGGCCACCCACCCACCTCAGGCGTGGAGAAAGTCCTGGCCTCCACGATCTCCACCACATCGACGATTGAGTTTAAGAATATGCTTAAAAACGCCTCACGTAAACCCTCAGATGATAAGCATTTTGGCCAGACCCCCAACAAGGGTACTTCAAGTGATGGTGTCAGTCTGTCAAACCTTACCCAGCCCAGTTTGCCTGCCACTGACCAGCAACAGGAAGAACACTATCGCATAGAAACCCGTGTCTCTTCCTCCTGTTTAGACTTGCCTGATAGCACAGAAGAAAAGGGGGCCCCCATAGAAACTCTGGGTTATCATAATGCAGCCAATAGGAGGATGTCAGGGGAGCCAATACAGACTGTAGAGTCCATACGAGTTCCTGGGAAGGGAAATAGAGGACATGGGCGTGAGGTTTCAAGAGTAGGTTGGTTTGATCTGAGCACACCAGGCAGCTCTTTTGACAATGGTCCCTCAAGTGCCTCTGAGTTGGCATCCCTTGGGGGTGGGAGCAGCGGAGGCCTCACTGGCTTTAAGACAACGCCATACAAGGATCGGGCACCCCAGTTTCAGGAGAGTGTCGCCAGCTTTCATTCCAGCAGTTTCAACTCAGCATTTGAGCATCATCTCCCCCCATCCCCCTTGGAACATGGGACACCCTTCCAAAGAGAGCCAGTGGGGCCAACATCTGCCCCACCCGCCCCTCCTAAGGATCATGGTGGTATCTTCTCTCGGGAGGCACCCACTCATCTGCCCTCTGTGGAGATTTCGAACCCCTTTACAAAGGAGGCATCTCTGGCCCATGGGGCCCCACCACCTCCTCCTGGAGAGCACAGCGGAGTTCCTTTCCCTCCCCCACCCCCACCCCCGCCCCCTGGGGAACTTAGCAGCAGTGGAGGGAGTGGCGTCCCCTTTGCCACTCCACCCCCTCCTCCACCCCCTGTCGACCACTCTGGGGTTGTACCTTTCCCAACTCCACCACTGCCAGAGCACGGAGTGACTGGGCCTGTGGCAGTTTTTCCCAAGGACCATAGTTCCCTCCTTCAAGGGACCCTGGCTGAGCATTTTGGGGTGCTCACAGGACCCAGGGACCTCAATGGCCCCGGTCTTAGCCGTGCACGAGAGAGCCTGAGCCTGCCTTCTCACCCCCTGGAGCACCTGGGCCCAGCCCTTGGAGGAGGTGGGGGAGGCGGCACCAGCAGCAGTGGTCTTCCCCTGGGTCCTGCACACAGAGACGCCATCGGCCGGAGTGGTATGCTTTTACGGAGTCCCCGGCCAGACTTTCGGCCTAGGGAAGCTTTTCTCGGCAGAGACCCATTCCACAGTTTAAAGAGACCCCGGCCACCTTTTGTTAGAGGCCCTCCGTTCTTTGCACCAAAACGCCCATTCTTCCCTCCCAGGTACTGATGAAAATCAGGGAAAGGCATTTTGAACAGTCTAGAGAGCATTGGAAGTAGCAGTTTGGTTCTTGTTTTATTTGATTCCTCTTGATTTTTGTTTGTTTGTTGTTTTTAATGAAGGGTCTCCCTTCCAAATTCAGAGAGCACACGTGGTGACAAGTCCTCTCTGCACTTAGGACCTTTCCAAGATGTTTGTATTGTTCTCTCTTTCTCCTTTCTTTTTTTCTTTCTTCTTTCTAAAAAAGAAAAAGAAAGGTAAACACAACCAAAGCCACTTCATTTGGCTGGGGGTTTTGGGTGTGGGAAGGAAAACAATATTTTATCCCATCTATTGGAGAGATACTTACATTTGAAATAAAACTTTGGTCAGTACAGGCAATGACATGTGCAATGTTGGGACGTCATTTGGGGTGTGGCCTTGCTAATATGGAAGGATCTCTGTCTCCTTCCCTCTCCAGCTAAGTAACTTCTGTGGCTGGCTTGGCTCCTTGCTTTGTATTCTCTGCCCTGCTGAAGGCCAAGAGGTGTTTGCAGAAGAACAAAATGTGGGCAATTTGGGGCCTGCCAGGTGTATTTGCTTTATTCTAAAGGCATGTTGAAAGAGTTTTTATCTTTTGTTTTTTAAGCATCCTCCTCTGAACTCATACCAGGCAGTGAGTCTGAGGCAGTACAAACTTCATTCTATGTAGCAGAAAGTTTTCTCGTGCTGGGTGTGGTGGCCCACACCCGGAACCCCAGGGCTGGGAGGCCAGCTTGAGCTGTATAGTGGAACTTTCTCTCAAAAAGAAAGAAAAGTCTCTTAAATGAAAAAAGCTGAATATAATTTTAATATTAAAATGAGGAGTGATCACAATGTGTAAAGCTAAGGAAGGGATCATTTAATAGCGCTGTGTGACCAACTGTCCTTTGCAAACAGGGAAACAGGAAGCATATGGATGGTTCTACATATCTGTTCTGAGTCCTTGCCCCCTGCTCTCCCTGACGTTTTCTCCCTGTTATTAATTCTGATGGAATTGTTAAGCAAATGTAGGTGAATATCCCTGTCTTCTTTTAACTATGGTGCCTCACTGGTGGATTTTTGCAAAAGTTAACTATTAGAGAAAGGAAAATATTTTGTCTTTAAAGTTTTCCCCATTTCAGTCCTGTATTCACACTTCTTGCCATTTCAGAGGAGACGAGTGGTATCTTTATATGCTACTCTGTAGGTGTGTCTTAGAGACAGGTGGGTATTGTTGGCCATCTTTACAGAGAAAGTAGGGACCTGGTGAGTCCAAATTCACCCTCAGCAGATAGCATCGTGATGTTTTCAGTGCCTACCTCCCACCCCCATGTCAGCTGAAAGATGTTTGCCTGAGTCATTGCCATGGAGGGAAGAGATTTCTTTCCTCCATTAAGAGACTTATTTGTGTTTCTGCATCTAATACTTAGGGGAAAGACAATCAGTACTTGGAGTGCTTTTATCTGCATCTGGGAAGCAAATACTGCTTACAGCAGTTTCTGTTGGTGTGTTGCACCAAGGTAAACGCTCTGCTCTCGCTCTCTCTCTCTCTCATAATCTCCAGGCAGGTGTGTGAGGCAGTGTGTTGAGCTTTTGAAGGAATTCTGGCAGGTCAGGATAAGACTAGAAGGAAGTAAAGGAGGGCTTTAAATTCTCAGCTGGGGAGGAAGATGGAGGAGTAAAGTCCAGCACATGGTTGAAGACAATCCTTTGTCTCAGAATAAACCATTTTTCAGAAGAAAGGCTGTCCGACATAGTCTGGGATCTGTGCTTCTGTGTAAGGATCCAGCAAGACATCTTCCTCATTCACACCCCACTCTGAGCCAGCTCTTTTTTCTTTCTCAAGCCTCTACCCTGTAGTTCTCCCGTGACCTTGAGGAGGAGGTTGGTACATAGCAAAGAAAAGGAAGTATAGTTATGTAGAGACAAAAGCATCGAACAGAATGGGGTTGGGAGCAGGGGAATTGTGACTACTTTTCCCCCCCGAAATTAAGTGGGGGTGCTCCAGTCTAGAATAAAAGAATGAATTCTTTCTACCCCTCTTGTTTAAGCTAAACAGACTGTTTATGTGAAAAGGCTCTCTGACCGTTTGATTTTCTAAGAAAACATAGAAGTATCAGGAAAGTGGTTTCTGGAATATTGAAGCAAGATAATTGTCCTCAAAAGCATACTAGCCAATTAGTGAAAGGACACTCGATACAGTCAAGGATAGACGTCCAGGGTTGGGTTTGTGGGATGTTTTTTGTTTTGTTTTGCCACAAAGTCTTGAGTGTGTTTCAGGGTGGAAGTGAAGACTATGTGAAGCTGTCAGGTATTCTAAGGAAGTCTGTCTACAACAGTAAATGAAGACAACTGTATATATGTGCTATAGTGAAACAAAAAGACGTTTCTGGTATTCATAAAGATAAAACAAGGGGTTTTATTCTTTTTGTGATGTGATTTAAACTCCGTACCATGCTTTGACTTTTGTATTTCACCCTGAGTTTAAAAAAAATAAATAAGATATTTTTTAAAGAATGTACAACATAGTGTCTTAGCAAGGACATGAGTCATATGAAGCAGAATGAGTAGCTGTCACTAAAGTCCTTGGTGCTCATTGTAAAACCACAGACAAAGAATTCTATGAATACATTAGTACCACACAGAATTCAGTGATGGACCCTTAAAGGTTTTCTGAGTCTACTCTCCAGTCAGCGTAGACGGTAGTTCCTCCCTACACTCCCCCCCCCCCCAAGATGGAGGTCAGTAGACCTCGATTTGATTCCCTGGAGGGTGCTGTCAGTGGTGTAGCGATTTTTTATCCCTTCTGATAGCAAACAACGTGACATGTATGGTACAGCAAGCCTATCTAGGCAATGTGTGTAGGCTCAACTTTCTTACTGCAGAATATCCACTCAGTCCTAAGTTACCTGTTGATGCAGATAGGCTTCAGCTGTTAGGTTTTGAATCAGCTGTAAATTACTGCTTCCTCACCTCCATATTTTTAGTGGGTGGGGTCACCTGTTAAGATTTTTTTTTAAAGTAGATATGTTGGATTGATATTCTCACGTGTTCAGTGTGAACAAACAAGTACATGCTTTAGAGGCAACAACAATGAAATCCTTTTGGAATGTGTATTGATATCATTTAATAAAATAACTAGTTCTAAAGGTTTGACATTTTTCTTTGAGACTGGGGCTTTGACCAAGGGCCCCTGGCTTCTCTGGTGAGTGCAAACAAATGACTTCTCTTCTCCAGGGGCCAAAACTTCAGCTTTGTAGCATAGACCTGTGGTTAGAGATGCTAAATTTCCTCCATTGAAGATGCAGCATGACTGTCCAGGGCCAAAGGAGAAACAGGCTACAGAATGCAGAAAGAAAAGCTGGGGGATAGCCCTGAAGATGCCGATGTACAGGCTTTTCACCTGGGGAATGTGGGCAAGGACAGAAAGTGGTATATGTACCCACACACATCTAAGGCGTATGTCACAGAACACCCATCTGTTTTCTTTATAGCCATTTGCACTTAACCTTTCCCAGCCTTTTGGAAAAAAATGCCTTCAATATTCTGTTTTCCGGTTTAATAAAATGGTTTTCTTTGCTGTGTGGTTAACTTTTCCCCGCTTACATTGGACTTTTCCTGCTGTTCTTCGATTTGCGCACTCCTTGCTGATGTCTAGCTGAGCCTGTAAATCTTCATGGTTGTTACTGTAATGGGTGGGATGAGATCAAAGTGCTCAGGGAGTGACCAGTTAGGAAGTGGCATGTACTGTATAGATAATTTTGTGTTTTCCAAATATTGTACAGTTGTGGGTCAAGAAAAAGACTATGTTTTGGTTGTTACGTTTGCAGTACTGGGCATCAGACCCCTGATTTGTGCAGTGGAAACAGGCACCGGACAATTGAAGTACAATCTCTAGTCTAAAGGAAACTTTTTTTGTGATTAATTGTTTTTCATGATAATTTCTCTGTGTAGCCTTGGCTGTCCTGGAACTCACTCTAAACCAGACTGGCCTTGAACTCGGAGAGATCCACCTGCCTCTGCCTCCCAAGTGCTGGGATTCAAGGCCTGTGCCACCACCGCCTGATTTCAGGGAACATTTTTTTTTTTTTTTTTTTTTTTTTAACTCAAACATGGAATTGAGGGAAATGTGTGGGAAAGATTCCTTCTGGTCAACTGTATCTGCCCTTGGTTACATATTGGTGACTGACCTGACATACAGAGACCATACTTAGTTCTTCCCTTGCTCCATCTTTTTTCATAACCCAGTGAGGTTTAATAAATGGAATGTTGGCTTAAAGGGATCACAAGGGATAGTCACTACATCTAGGCCAGGCTTGGGTCACTGGCAGGGTAAAAGGCTCTGAATAGCAGCTCTGATTTCATGGAACCCCATAGGTCACAAGATCTCAGAAATGGCAGCAGTCTAAGGAACACACCCAGGTCCCAGGGTGTACCACTACACTGACTGGAATCTGACTCCTCCTTTTCTTCCTTCTTTATCTACTGGTCACCTGAGCGCTCTGTCCTTGAAGGATCACCATCTTTTAGACTTCCTCACTGGCTGCACCTCCCCGCCCCAGCTTGTCTTTATTTGGGCCAATCTTTGACAGCAGGAATGAGTTACCTGCTCTTATGTGTACTTAGTAACATCATCAGAATGGGTTTGGGGGTATTAGGGTGTTTCTCATACTTGCTTATGAGTAACTATAGACAAGCCTGATCAGTTGCTGTTCACAATTGCTGAGGAATAACTCACAGACTGTAAAGACTTGTAGCCAGTCACCTGTGAGAGCTGTTTGTAAAGCATGTATCCTGTTCTGTGTAGAAGGGGAGAGCATGACAAAGGAGAGGAAGAAGTGACACAGAAGTAGACGTTTTAGTTAACTTGTAAAAAGAGGAAAACTTCCCCTAGTTACAAAGTTGGTTTGGGTGTTGTTTTGTTGGGGGTGGGGCTAATTTGTGACACAGCACTTGCTTAGCTTTTAGAAAGCAAAAGGGACTGGGATTTGGGGCTTCCCCCCACCTGTTTTGGGTGTGTGTGTGAGAGAGAGAGCGAACATGAATGTGCTCTGGATTGAACTCAGTACTTCATACATACTAAGCACTAATCTGTATCCCAGCCTCCCCATGTTTGTTTTCCTAAACCCTTTGTTCTCACCTAAGCAGGAGAATTATCTATGGGTGGAGGCATTGGGAGTTCTGTATTGCTGACAGAGAAACAAAAGCCACATCTGTTCATGGTTGATTCACAAGGATGCTGGTAACTCAGTCCTCTCTGGACTTGTTTAGGTTCATAGCAAACGAAGTGTTCTCAAAAATTTGTTTCTTATCTCACTGTATTCTCTTGTATTTGTAAGATGCTCAAGTCCTTTGTCAACTGATCTATGGAAAAGAAAGGCCCTGATGCCTCTGTTTTTCTTGGGGTATCTGTGAGAGTGGGAAGAGAGGACATTGACAACATTCATTTGTCCTTCCCCCATTTTATATGGTAGAACCCTTTGCCCCTACATGATACTCACCTAAAGGAGCTAGTCCTTGCTGAGGGCAATAGTGGTTAGTAAAGTATACAATCAGCCCCATGTTAGACCTACAGACGTTACTAATGAATCCTTTATCTAAATCTGATTCCTAGCATGTGCTTAATGAGTGGAGCTCTAAGAGTGACACAGTTTTCTTTGGGAGCCTCAGCCCCACTGTCCCCAGGAAAAAAGTGGCAGAGACTTCACATTTTGGATACCCATAAGAATGTTACTAAGAGCTAAAATGGGTTTGAGGGCTATATACTGATCCAAATAAATGAAAAGTGCTCATTGGAGATAGTGTCAAGTAGTTTAAAGCTATAAAGACAATATCTTTACCAAAACTTCAGCCAACTGAAGATGCCTAGTCTAAGAGTAGAAATCTGAGACATTCCAAAAGTTTGATTAAGGATCTAGAACATCCTTTATTGTATATTTTCTTTATACTTTTGTGGACCATCTCACTTGTTTATTTTTCTGTAACCAGTCCATAAATACCTTTCTTGGCTTTTTCTTGAAAGTACCTCTTCACTCTACAAGTCTTTTGGCCACAAGTGTCTGAGTCATTGCCTCAGGAAAGAAAAGGAATCAAGTCTATGTTAGCAAGCATGATCCATTATGCGTAATCTGGCCTTAGAGAGTCATTGTGGTAGTGTGAGCAATCCAGGCTGTGGGTTTGGACATACCAGTATCTGGCCTTGGGATCATTTTTTTATGGCTTAAAGGGAGCATAGAAACACTGTTGATCGAGTTCTAGGAATGGGATGGAATTATGAAATAGTGCTGCACCTCAGGATTCAGGCAGGAGAGAGGTGGGTAAAAATAAGTTGAAGAAATGTTTTCCAGATAGACTAACGGCTTAAAATCTCCTGAGGCCGAGGAGAATCAATAATGTATTGGCTTTAGCTGCCTGGTTTGCTACAATGGATGAGGGAATAAGACAACATTCCTTCCTCTACTGCAACACATGTTACATATGTGATGATATGGTAGCTGATCAGTCAACATCAGCCCAGTGCATTGCAGACAGTAAACAAAAATGAGTGTAAGGAACTGTGGTCCAGGATGGCATCCCTCTGTGATCTTAGCTTTTAAAAAGACACAATGGAATCATTTTTTAAAATGGTGTCAAGACATCTAGTTCCCAGTCAATATGTAGCCAGTACATATTTAATTTAGTGCTTGAGTAACTACTGTTTTGTTGCCTGAAGTATGACACTCTCCTGGCGCTGCTGTAGCACCACAAGAAATCCTGGTCTACCATTGCCTTTCTTTCTGAATGCTATTAAAACACTGCACTCTGACCACAACACATAAAATCTTCCTCCCCACACCCTTGTCTCTCTCTTTGTATTTCAGGATGTCTAACATCAGAAGATGGAGCCCCAGAGTGGCCTATGACTCCAGTCAGCTGCTCTCCTCAGACAGATCTTTGGGCCTCTCTGGAAGCATAGGTTAAGCAGCTTTTTCTGACACCCCTTGATCCTGTCACCACTGCAGTCTGGGAATGGATTAATCGTCCCCACCCCAAGGTGAGGGGAATAATAGTCGAACCTCAGCAGGTGCTAACAAGTTCACATCCCTTTACGCTTCTCCACGTTTCTGTTTTTACTGTGTAAAACTAATATATAGCTAGCCCCGTATCCTAGATGTAATGGAGAAGGATAAGGGAAGATGAAGGCTGGTATTGAGAGGCACAAAGCCTGTATAAGGGACAGGGAGTCAAATGCCCCTAAGGTGATCAGGGAGTCCACTGGGAATAAAGTATAGAATGAACGTGGTATGCTGGAAGAGTGCAGTTCTCAGATTCATCAGCATTTTTTGCCTTAAACTGTCTTCTGTGATTGTTCAATTCCATATCTGGGACCCATAGAACGGCTCCACAGATAAAGATACTTGCTGCCCAAGCCTCACACCCTAAGTTCAATCCCTAGGACCTACATAAGGTGAAAGGACAGATCTTGTTCCAGCAAGTTGGCATCTGTCCTCCACAACCACGCTGCCCATGTCCACAAAGATTTCATACATGCGCAATGGTGACAAATTAATCCACGTCTAGATGTCTGTAAAGTCCTCTTCCACCATGACTATGAAGGGTCCATGGAACGGCCTCCGCAGACAGGCTCATTAGTCTTATAATTGTTATATCCAATGGTAATCTTGATGCTGGTGCTTGTTATCATATGCCAAACACTGAGAGTTTAGTTACTTACATCAGATTTACCTCGATAATTGGAACGATATCCCTCCCCCCTTTCCACGAGACAGGACAGGGTTTCTCTTGGCTGTCTTAGAACTCTCTTTGTAGTCAGGGCTAGTCTCAAACTTAGAGATCCTCCTACCTCCTAAATGCTGGGATTAAAGTAGTGTACCACTACTGGCCCAGCTGGCCCAAATACTTTTATTATTGTTTTATAGATGAGAAAATCGAGATTTTCCAGTTTACCAAAAACTACTAAATTAACGCCACACCCAAGATCTACACTAGATGTTTAATTCCAGTATCTATGCTCTTGTTTCCCGCTTGCTTTTAAGGGTGTTTAAGAGATTTTATGATTAGAGGGAAACGACTAACTTCCAGTCCTGTTTTTCTCTTGCCCTCAGGAAGTCTAGCCCTGTCCTCAAAGTTGAACACCTCCTTGTCACTTTCGCTATCAGGCGGCAGGTGTGTGCAACAGCTTCCATCTTCCCTTCCGGTCCACCGGAACCTTTCCCAGAGCGACTGCTGCAGTGGGGAACGTGAGTGCCTCGGCGGAGTTCCTGGGGGTGGTACCTGACCAGAGTGGCGGCCACTTCACCCAATAAGAAAGGATGTTATTGTCTCAGAGGCCAATAAGGATCCTGGTGAAGAAGAAGAAGTGGTGATCTGAGCGTGGAGGCACCGATTTGAGGCAGCATGGGTCTCTGCCTGAGGTGGCGCCGGCTCGGGCTCCCGCTCCTGGAGTTCCGCGGCTGTGCACTGCACACAGTGCATGAGGTACGCGAAGCTCCCAACTGTCCAGCCCAGCGGAGTCCAAGATGCAAGCTGTCCAGCCTTCCCCGGGCCCTGCTGACCCACTCTGAAACGTGCGGTCCCCTTAAATACCCAACCTAAAACCTAGTGTCACCTTAGGACCAAGGCTACTTAAACACCCACAATCCCCATCATCCCCATTGGGGAGTAGTGGAAATACGGCCAGTGATAACTTCCTAATGTGTTTCTTTCTCTTCAGGCCTCTGTGCCGACTCCTCCAAATTGGTTGGCTGAGCGATTTGGCCTTTTTGAGGAGCTATGGGCTGCTCAGATGAAAAGATTAGCAAGTGTGACACAGAAGAAACCCCGGGTTATTAAGGTATCACTTCCTGAAGGCCAGAAGGTAGATGCTGTTGCGTGGAACACAACCCCTTACCAACTGGCCCAGCAAATCAGGTACCAAGCCATCTTCTACCTACAAGAGTTATTTTTTCTGTTCGATTATGTTCTCCGCACCTGGTCAGGAAAAGAAAACACCTTTCTGTTTGTTTAAATTTTTTTTTCTTTGTTTCCTACCAGAAAGCTAGTCTTTGGTCAGGGAGAGGGAGATAAGTCAGTCGTTTAAGTGATTGTTACACAAGCATAAGGACCTGAGATCCGAATTTGATCCCTGCAATCCACAGAAGTGGGAGACTGACTCCTGTAAACTGTCCGATGACCTCCACATACACTGTAGCATGTGTTGATCGCCCCTCCAAAAAAAAAAAAAAATGAAATAGGAGTTTAAGTTTAAAAATAAAGGATGGGCGTAGTGACATGTTCTTGTAATCCCAGCATGGATAGGCAGAGACAGGCAGATCCCTCTACCGTCTGGCCAGCCAGCCTACCCCTGCTGGGGAAGATCTTTTCCAATGAGAGACATTATTTCTAAAAACATGGTCAATGGCTCCCAAAGGAGAACACACAGCTACATCCCCCCAAAAAACATCTTTCAAAAGAAACAAATTTTTTTGAGTGTGGTGGTGTAAGACTTCAGTCCCAGCATTCACAAAACAGAAGCAAGTGGATCTCTGAGTACAAGGCCAGCCTGGAGTTCCAGGACAACCTGGGCTGTGTAGAGAGATTCTGTTTCCAAGATTTAAAAAAAAAAGTGTGAGTGTGTGAGAGAGAGAATGTGTTTCTGTCTGCATGCTTATGAATCTGGGTCTGTGCATGTCCACACACATGCATTCTACGGTGCACATGTGGACGTCAAAAACAACTTTTGGGAGTTATTTTCTTCTATGTAGACTCCAGGGATTGAACTCAATTAATCAGACTTGACAGCAAGCACCCTTCCCACCTCAAAAATATCCTGGTGGCCTCAAGTTTGAGCTATCATGACCCTTCTGCCTCTACTCCTGGGTTCTGAGGTTATAAGTGTGTACCTTCATTTCTAGTTTATAAAAGACTGGGAATTAAACCCAGGTGTTTTTGCATGCTAAGCAAGCACTCTGTGGACTCTGTTAGGTCTTTTCCTACTCAAACTTTTTTTTTCCTCCCAAGTTCAGGACAATTTTATTTGACTTAAAAAAAAAAAAAAAAAAAAAAACCAAAAACAAAAAACTTACCACTAGGCAGTGGTGGCAGACATCCCAGCACTTGGGAGGCAGAGGCAGGCGGATCTCTGTGGGTTTGAGGCCAGCATGGTCTATAGAGTGACTTCCAGGACAGCCAAGACCATTAAAGAAATCCTGTTTCAAAGAAAGAAAAAAGAAAAAGCTCCAGGACAGCCAAGCTGTAAATTTTATCAGCTCACTGAAAAGAGAAGGGGGTAAGGCCATACTGTTTAAATGGAAGTCAGAAAAAGCATAGTTGCTTTCTGGCCACAGAAGAGTGGTGAGACCCAGCCAAACTTCAAGCTGTCTCATAGGCTGTGTTCCACAGTCCCTTTATCAAGACATACTTTAGTCCTGACTGGCCTTAAATTTATGAAAATCCTCCTGTTTCAGCCTCCAAAGTGCTAGATTACAGATGTGAGACACAGTTCCTGGATAGCCTTTCTTGCCAGGCATGGTGGTGCAGGCTTGGAATTTTAGCATTTAAAAAGTGGAGATAAAAGATCCAGAATTCAAGACCAGCCTGGCCCATAAAGCAAGACCTATCTTGAAGGGGGGGGGGGGATGACCTTGATGATTTATCTTTATAGTTAAGCTTTATTGTTCTGGAAACTTATTTCCACTTGGGGTAATTTAGAGTTGCTGAGATGTCAGCCTCTTGTCCCTGTGGATTGTGATCCCCACTTTTCTCCTCCCTGTGGCCTTCCCACTGCTACAGTTCAACACTGGTTGATACTGCAGTAGCTGCTGAAGTAAATGGAGAACTCTATGATCTGGAGCGACCTTTGGAAACAGACTGTTACCTTAGATTCCTGACGTTTGATTCACCAGAAGGCAAAGCGGTAAGTTTCTTCCTTATAGCAAGTACAGAAAGAACCTAATTAGCTAAATGATCTCTAAACAGGAAATTCTAAAAAAATTTTTTGCTTCAGTTTCTCTATTTGGAACTGAAAAGATTTCTCACAGACTATATTGACCATCTGATTATTCCTGACAAAGCTGGAAGCCTTGGTAAAGGTGTTTGCTTAGTTTTAGTCCTATGAAGCAAATGCCTTGTATGCCGGTGAAAGAGAGAATAAGCTGAGAAACAGAAGGATAGCACGCCTGTTCAACCTCCTCAGCTCCTGAGTGCATACAGTGTAAGTCACCCATGATGTGTACTCAGTTCCCAAAGGTTTCCATACCGAACACAAAACCTGCGGCCTTCTGTTTTTTTCATTTGATCTCAGCTCAGGTATCATAAAGCTTGTTTATTAGAATCCAGAAAAATATATTTCTTTTGTCATCTAAATGTGAATAGTGAGCAAATCCAAGAATAGTTCCATCACAGTAGAGTCCAGAAAAAAAAAAAATGCACTAAAAGGCAAAAGAGAAGCTGGGGAATAACTAATGGGTAAGGTCCTGGTTTGTAGTAACACACACATGCACAGTAACAAAAGTATCAAAACCAGAACTTAAGAAACTGCTATTTGGTGGTGGTGGTGGTGGTGGTGGTGGTTGTTATAACAGTGTCTTGCTATGTAGCCCAAGTTCAGCCTCCAAACATCCTTTTCTCTATGTGTGCCAGCACACCCAGTTAGGACCACATTCTTTATAAGTGGTAATACAGTGAAGCTCTAAAGCTTACGGGAGCAGCAAACAAGGCCAACACCTCCAGCTTCTGTGTCCCTAGTCCAGGAAACACTGAGCATGTGTAAGGTGGACCCACACTTCCACTCAGCAGCAGAAGAAACAATATTGGCTTTCTGCTTTCTCTAAGATTTTATTTTATTTGTGTACACGTCAGTATCTATGTGTTTGTAAGTGTCTACAAATGCGCCTGGTGCCCAGGGAATCTAGAAGAGAGTGTTGGATCCCCTGAAATCAGAGTTATAAGTATTTGTGAGCTACCTAATGTTGGTGCTGGGAACCAAACCTGGGTCCTTTGCAGGAACTAGTGTTCTTGTTTCCAGCCCCGTGTATAAGACAACTTTTAGTATGTAGACATCATTCCCAGAATGTAGAATTCTTATTTTGTAATTGTCACTTTTAAGAAGCAGAGCAACTTCCCAGCCAGCTCTAAGGACAGCACCAGGGCTGGGACTTCTGTGCTTAAGCAAGGAGTTGGTGAGCTCACTTTGTCCTGTGTCTCCAGGTGTTCTGGCACTCTAGTGCCCATGTTCTGGGTGCAGCAGCTGAGCAACAACTGGGTGCTGTTCTCTGCCAAGGTCCAAGTACACAAACTGGCTTTTACCATGATTTCTTCTTGGGAAAAGAGCGGTGAGCAATCCAAGGAAGGAGATTGATTCTGCATAGGTTTCTGGGTCTCGGGGCAAGTTCAGTGTAGAGGAGAAGCTGGAAGAGGTTTCTCAATGTCAACCAGAGATGACATCCTTCTCCAACAGGTTCTCTTCTGACTCTCCTGAAACTCACCTCTTCTTGTCCTCATGAATTTATTACTATTGTAATTTTGTTCATGAGCTCTCCTCTCAGCGCTCTCCCTCTCCCTCTCCCTCTCCCTCTCCCCCTCCCCCTCCCTCTCCCTCCCTCTCTCTGCTCTCTCTCCCCTTCCTTTTCTTCCTCCTGTTCCTTTCCCTTTTGTAGCCCAGGCTAGTCTTGAACTCATGATCCTCCTGCCTTGTCTAAAGAGTGCTTTCCTAGGATGAGCACGGACCTGGGTTCAATCCCCAGCAAATACACACAGAAATCTATACTGGTGCAGTGGCAGTGCAGGCCTTTAATCCCAGCAATCAGGAGGCAGAGGCAGACAGATCTCTGTTCTCTGGCACCTCCTAGGCATCTCTGCACTGCTCTTCCTGTTCCCAGAGTTTCCTTAGTCTAGTAGCCCCGCCCACACTTCCTGTCTGCTTTCAGCCGATCAGCATTTTTATTAAACCAGTAGGCGGGACAATTATTTACACTGGAACAACATAATCCCATTACAGATCTTTATGAGTTCAAGGCTAGCCTGGTCTACAGAGTGAGTTCCAGGACAGCCAGGGCTACACAGAGAAACCTTGTCTTGAAAAACAAACACATTACGCTTAATTTCCTATTTGTTTTTTCAGAGTTTGTCTCTGCCAGTAGTTACAGGTTTCTTTGTGCACTGGCAAAGCTCTACTCTCTCTCATGTGTCATTGCTCTGAGGTTGTCTCTGAAGAAGTAAGTCAGCAATCCCTTTTCCAGGACAGTCCGAGGCTCAGACTTGCCTCTTTTAGAGCGGATTTGCCAGGAGATCATAGCTGCTGCACAACCCTTCCGGAGGTTAGAGGCCTCTCGGGATCAGCTCCGACAGCTCTTCAAGGTGAGTTGGCTTGCAGAAGAGGAATCTGATAAGACCTGAAGGAAAGGATAACTTACTTCCTTCCTCCTTTACCTAGGATAACCACTTTAAGCTTCATCTGATGGAGGAGAAAGTGACAGGCCCAACGGCAACAGTATATGGGTGAGCCTCCTTGGGAGCAAAGAGAACAGGGAAGGCTGATGGCAGAAGAAAGAGAGGGAGGGATTTGCTTTTCTCTGTCATGCTGACTCTCTCAGCAAGAGTTTCTCCCTCACACCTCTCTGTCAGTTAAAGACCTTGAGAAGGAAAGCCTGGAAAGCACTTAACAGGCCTTTCTGTCTGTCTCAGGTGTGGTATGTCAGTTGATCTTTGCCGGGGTCCCCACCTTCGACACACAGGACAGATCGGAGCACTGAAGCTGCTGACGGTGAGCTGTGGGTGTAATTAGATACCCTGCTTCCTCAGAGAGCTGCAGAGTGCAAAGGAGACCCCCTCCAAGCCCATCTCTGCTCTCATGGCCAATAAGGGAATCTAGGAAAAAGACAGTTTCCTCTGTTCTGGAATCTCAGTTTCATGGCAGGGTCCAAAATTCATTTAGACTCCCTAGTCTGGGTCTGGATTAAGGGGAATAAAGTAAGAGCATGAGCAGGCTAGACAGGGTCATATGAGGAAGGCTCATGTCCAGGACGGTGCTGTTCTCTAGGGAGAGCACCTGAGGTAAGGGTGTGCCATCCGTGAAAGTGTTGTTCCTAGACATCATGTAACTGCATGGGATGGAAGGTAGCGAGAGACAGGCAGATGTGTAGGAAAACTTCCTGAAGACTTAGCCATATACATGATCTCATTCTGCTACTAATACTAATACTGTGGTAGCTTTGGCCAAATTTCCTTACCTGTTGCTTCTGTCTATAAAACAAGACTGACTATTCCTGTACCACTGGTAAAGTCACACCAGAGAAACAAAGCCAGTTATCACAGAAGAGAACGAGTGTTCAAGAAAAAGGCTATAAATTGTCAGTTCTTTCAAGCCAGCCATGCTTGTACATGTCTGTGATCCCAGCACTTGGGAAAGGAAGGCAGGAAGGTTAACACTTTGTGATACATCATGTCTGGGGTCCCCTTTGACTACTTGAGATCCTGTCTTAAGAACAACAGCAAAGGTTCTTATTAATACTGTTAACAAGCACGCAGGGGCATCTGGATGTCACATGGCTGGCAGTAGGATGGTGTGGAAGGCTTTTCCAGCAGCTGTATGGATAGATAAGGAATGGTAGACAGACTGACATCTGACCATAGTTTGGTTTTTCTCTCAAGCAGTCATTAGGAGGTGGAACTTAGCACAAGGGTCCTGGAAGGTAATGAGAGTGTAGAGAACAAGTGGGCTGTGTGAGAGTAGACCCGATCAGGATGCATAGAGGATGTGATCCAGGTAACACCAGGGATGAAGATGCCATCGTACGGTCCTGCTGGAAGGCATGTAATGAGATGAACTGGTCATGTTTGATTTCCTCTGCCCTCTCAGAACTCCTCAGCCTTGTGGAGGTCCTCAGAAGCCCTGGAGACAGTGCAGAGAGTATCAGGAATTTCTTTCCCCAAGGCAGAGTTACTGAGGAACTGGGAAGCACGGAGAAAGGAAGCAGAGTTAAGAGACCACAGACGCATCGGGAAGGTACAGAGCACAGAGAACAGGAAGGGATGGGGCAAGAGCCAAAGGAATGATGTGATGTCATCTCGTTGTTGGTTTGTTTTCTTAATTTTGTTTCAGTTTTGATTGTTTTTTTAGACAGGGTCCCATGGAGCCTGGGCTGGCCTCCTGCTATAGCCAAGAATGACCTAAACTCCTGACCCTCCTGCCTCTACATCCCAAGTACTGGGATTAAAGGCCCAAACAGTCACTCCTGGCCAAAGAATGGGATGGTGAATTTGCCTAAAGATTCAGTCAACACAGAGAGCAGCTGTCATTTACTTCTTAAGTTCCAACGCCCTCCCTCCTTGAGTGACAGGTAATATCCTTTCCCCAGGAACAGGAACTCTTCTTCTTCCATGAACTGAGCCCTGGGAGCTGCTTTTTCCTGCCACGAGGGACAAGAGTCTACAATGCCCTGGTGGCTTTCATCAGGGTAAGTAAGCAGGGCACCTGTGCAAGGGAAAGGGCCTAGAGTGAACCACGTGTTCATCTCAAGCATGGTGGCAGATGCCTGTGGTCCCAGCACAAAGAGCCTAAGGCAGAGGGATCATACATATCAAGATTCCCCTCTCAAAGAAGAAGAACATAAACCTGTAACGTCATGGTGACTTTTAACAGTTATTACTGCGTATGGTCTGCACTGAAGCAGCTTGGAGAGTCCACATGGCATTTAGTAGCTTGTGGTCAGCATGGTCTAAGCTCTTGTCTCCTCTCCTTCCAGTTCCACTGACTTTTGGTGTCTGTATCGACCTTTGCAGGCTGAGTACGCCCGCCGTGGTTTCTCAGAGGTGAAAACTCCCACACTGTTTTCTACAAAACTCTGGGAACAGTCAGGGCATTGGGAGCATTATAGGGCAGACATGTTTTCCCTGAAGCCTCCAGACAGTAATGGTCCCGCCAACATTCAGAGTGACCACCCTGCCAGGTGTCCCAAAGACACGCTTGCTCTCAAGCCTATGAATTGCCCTGCACACTGGTGAGTTGGGAGCCAGGAAGCTTAGCTCCTCCTGGGGCTGGGATAACAGGTCATAAAAATGTAAAGTAGTAGAAAGTGCCTTGGAAAGAATATTGGGCATCTGATTTGGGTCTTGAATCTACCTCCAGTAGGTTCAAGTTTACCCACATGAATTTTGGGAAATTATTCCATTTCTTGGGCCTTCGTTTCATTAGGTGATATCAAGGCTCGATACCCATCACAGAATATTGACACAGTGAATGGTGCCTGCTCTTGTGTGACTGAGAGTTTAATTTTTTTTTTCCTAGACAGAGTCTCACTGTGCAGCCCTGGCTGGTATCAGACTGGCTACATAGACCAGGCTAGCCTCAAACCCGCAGAAATCCATTTCTCTCTGCCTGATGCTATTAAAGGCATATCCCACCATGCTCTGCTGAAATCTGACTTTTGACCAGACACTAACTCTAGGATTGGCAGGACTCAGCGGGAGAGTGTGTAATCAGGAGAGGATGATGGCTGGTACTCAGAGAAAATGGCTAGTCAGCGCTAGGCATGGTGGCACTGGAGAGGCAGAGGCAGAAAGATTTTGAGTTTAGGGCTAGCCTAGGACACATAGCATGTTCTAGGTCTGCCAGGGCTATACACTAAGACCTTGTCTTGGTGGGAAATGAACAGTTGGCGTGGCTCATTGTCCCCTGGCCCTAACCCCTTCCCATCCCAACCTCAGCCTGATGTTTGCCCACCGGCCCAGATCCTGGCGGGAACTGCCTGTGAGACTGGCTGACTTTGGAGTTCTGCATCGAGCTGAAGCCTCTGGCAGTCTGGGAGGATTAACACGGCTGTGGCACTTCCAACAGGATGATGCTCACATCTTCTGTGCACCAGATCAGGTGACTTTCCTTGTTCTCCAAGCATGTCAACTCCCTTTGTCTTTCATTTATTTATTTATTTAGTTTAACACAGGTTCTTATATAGTCTCAAATGCACTGTGGTTGAGGATGACCTTGAACTTCTGAGTGCTGGGATTACTGGTGTGCACTACCAAGCCTGGTTTATATAAGGTGCTAGGAATTAAACCCAGGGCTTCATGCATACTAGCCAGGCATTGTACCAACCAGGTAGCATCCACGGGCCCCACTTGCCTTCTTGTAGTATAGCTAAACCTCTGGTCTGTCCCCCACCACCACCGCCCCATTTTCCCCAAAACTACCATCCCCTCAGATTTCTAGCTGACACCCTGCCTTGCCTTCCTGTCTCCAGCTGGAAGCAGAGATCCGAGGCTGTCTTGACTTTCTCCGATCTGTTTACACTGTTCTTGGTTTTTCCTTCCACCTGGCTTTATCTACCCGGCCATCGGGCTTCCTAGGGGAGCCTCGCCTATGGGACCAGGCTGAGCAAGTGAGTAGGAGAAAGGGAAGCAAAGCAGATAAACCGGTCTGCAGTGGAGAGGGAGGGGATATGGTAGCCAAGGTCTTAAGATAAAGGCATGAGCTATGGGTATTAATTTCATGGACTAGCAGGTTGTCTTGCTTATTAGTCTCCCACATACTCCTCTCATCTTGTTCCCTCTAAGGTCCTACAGCAAGCCTTGGAAGAATTTGGAGAACCCTGGGACCTTAATCCTGGAGATGGTGCTTTCTATGGGCCTAAGGCAAGCTGGAGCCACCCTTGCATTTAGTCTGTCTTGTTTAATTGAGCTGTATCTACAAAGAACTGTTTTAAAGCTTGTGTGGGATATAAAAAAGAACAGTCCATTTCTGCCCTGTGGAGCTTAGAGTTTCATGAAGGCTGTGCTAGGTAAATGGGCCCTGTCAGCGCAGTGAGAGTGCAGTGGGTGTAGCCTTACTCATCGTCTAGGAAAGGCGGCCTGCAGGAAGCATTTTTTATTCTATAGATGAAGAACCCTCTCTGTAGTGCTGTAGGTAGAGGTTGGAAGGTGGGTAAGAAAGTTATCACATAGCAGCTTAGAAGAAATGGAAAATATGGGCAGAAGGACTTGGTATGTGTCTGCTGAATTGAGCAGAAATGCTGTTAGGAGCCTGCTGTGGCACTAGGCTGTAATTGTAGCTACTTGGAGGGTTAAGAAGGATCACTTGAGCCCTAGAGTTTGAGGCCAGCCAGGGCAGAAGTAAGGTTCAGTGGCAGAAGAGCCTGACAAGTCTCACAAGCTCTGGATCTGATCCAGTACAGGACAACTAGACAAAGTTGAGGCTGCCGTGGGAGATTAGGTGTGTGATACCTGTCTCATTATATGAACACAAGAGGGTTTGGACTCACTCTATAGGCCAGGCTGCCCTTAAACTCAGAGATCCTCCTGCATCTGCCTCCTGAGTGCTGGGACTAAACGTGTACGCCCCCACCACCCAGCCTGTTTGGAACGTTCTATGTAGCTAAACTGCCCTCCACCTCAACATTCTGCCTCTGCTTTCCCAGCACCAGGATTAAGGTGTACTACGTCACAGCAGCTTGGTATTGAGTTGGTTCACTTTTGTTTTTACAGAGTTTTGTTTTTTACCGTTTTTTGTTTGTATTATTCTTTTTAAAGATTTATTTATTTCTGGGGATTGGAGAGATTGCTCAGCAGTTAAAAGTACTTGCTACTTTTATAAAGGACTTGAGTTCATTTCCAAACATCAATATATCGGCTCATAACCATACTTCATAACTCTAGTTCCGGGGGATCTGATGCCCTTTTCTGACCTCTGCAGGCACAGGCCATGCAAATGGTACACATATATACATGTAGGCAAAACATGTAAAAAGTAAAAGAGTCTAAAAAATTATTTGAAGGTTTATCGAAGTCAGGCAGTGGCAGTGCACACCTTTAATCTCAGCACTTGGGAGACAGAGGCAGGCACATCTCTGAGTTTGAGAACATCGTGGTCTACAGAGTAAGTTCCAGGACAGCCAGAGCTACACAGGGAAACCCTGTCTTGAGAAACAAAACAACAACAAAAGATTTATATATAGGCAGGAATAGTGGCCCAGACCTTTAATCCCAGCAGCAGAGGCAGCCAGCCAAGTATGTGTTCAAGACTAGCCTGGTCTGCATTGTGAGTTTCAGCCTCGTGAGGGTTATATAGTGAGACTTGGCCTCAAAAACAATTGTGGAACTTGCATAGTGGAAGGCAAGAACCAATTTCCAAAAGTTGTCCTCTGCCTTCTACATTTTCACCCCATCACATACACAAAGTAAAATATATAAATATATATGTGTATATTTTAAAAATAGACTGAATAGAGCTGGAAAGATGGCTCAGAGGTTAGGAGCACCACACCGGCAGGTCTTACAGAGGTCTTGAGTTCCGTTCCCAGTGACCACATGGTGGTTCACAATCATCTGTAATGAGGTCTGGTGCCCTCTTCTGGCCTGCAGGAATATATGCAGACAGAGCACTGTATAGTCTTGGTATATACCTATAACCTATGACCCAGCCAGCACTCAGGAGACTAAGACAGGAATATCCTGAATTCAAAGCCAGCCTGAGCCATGTAGCAAAACTTTGTCTCAAAATACTAGAGGAAGAAAGAATTTGGCTCTTAAGGTGTCCAAATTGGGAGCCTAATGGTGTGGTACACTGCTTGCCTTAATCCCAGCCTTTAATCTTGGAAGGCAGATGCAAGCAAATCTCTGTGAGTTCCGGACTGCATACTGAAACCCTGTCTCAAAAAACAAAACAAAAAGGTCCGAGTTGGGCCTGGAGATGGCTCAGTGGCTAAGAGCACCTACTGCTCTTGCAGAGAACCTGGGTTTGATGCCTAGTACCCACATCAGACAGCTCACAACTGCCAAACTACAGTGCCAAGGGATCTGGCAACTTTTCCCAGCCTCCATGGTCACAGAAGCACAGGAGGCATTCACTGTACAGGCACAGAAGTGAAGACAATCTGTTGTTGATGTTTTTGTTTCTTGAGTCAGGGTCTCTCTGTAGCCCTGGTTGTCCTAGAACTATCTCTGTAGACCAGGCTGGGCTCAGATCCACCCACCTCTGCCTCCCAAGTGCTGGGTTTAAAGGTGTCTGACAGCAATGCCAGGCTAAAGATAAAAAAAAATCTTTATTTAATTTTAAATCAGGCATTTAAGTGAGGGCTTGTCACTCTTCTATTGTTACTAAGAAATTCAGAAAGGTTAGACAGTGTACCCAAGCTACAGATTTAACAGTAAATAACAGTGATAAACTTTGAATTTTATTAAATCTAAGATACTGTTTTAATAAAAGGGATCTGGAGAGATGGTTGAGTTAAGAGGGCTTGCTGTATAAGCATCAGGTCCTGAGCTTGGACCAGCATGCACTTAAGCTAGCTGTGCTGGTAGAAGTGCCTCTAACCCCAGCCTTGTAGGTTATACAAATGGGAAGATCACGGGGGCTTGCCAGCTGCCGGCCTCGGTGAGTAGCAAATCTCCAGGTTCAGGCTGAGATCTTGCCTGTCTGAGGTTCTTTTTCCGCTGTTGTTTCTGATCGGATAACACTTGACAAAAAAAACCTAAGAGAGAATGGGCCTGTTCCTGGCTCACAGTTCAGGAGTGCAGTCCTGATGACGCAGCTGGTCTTGCTACACCAACAATCAAGAACAGAGAGCAGGTGGACCCATTGCTTAACTTGGGTTCTCCATTCTATACAGTTCAGGACTTCCTCATAGGAAATAGCCCTACACTCAGCTAACCTAAGCAAGGTAATCCTCCACAAGCATGCCTATGTCCTAGGTGAATTTAGATCCTGTCAGGTTGACATTAACCATTACACTACCTCAAGCGTAGAAGAGGCAGGGTAAGCTTCTAGCCTCGTGTACATGTGTATGAACGGGTGTGCACTCACACACACATAGTGTACCAAAAAATGCCGAGCAGTGGGAGTGCAGGCCTTTAATCCCAGCACTCGGAGGCAGAGAGGCAAGATCTCTGTGAGTTTGGGGCCAGTCTGGTTTACAGAGTTAGTTCCAAGACAGCCAGAGCTACACAGAGAGATTCTGTCTCAAAAAGAAAGAAAAGAAAACTTATGTCCAAAAGAGGAAAGAATTTGAAAATCCCTAGGAAAACAAGGCAGAAATGCTGATCAGGGAAGCCAAGGGATTGCAGGGGACCAGTTGGATTTGAAACTGACTTCCATAGTGGTATCAGCGTCTGCTCGGGTGGCACTGAGCAGTTCTTCAGAGCTAAGGAGGTAGGAGAATAGAAGACTAAATAGGTGGGATTTGCCACATTGACCTAACAGCAAAACACAGAAATGAAGACAACTAGAAAATATTAGAGCTGAGTGGAGCGATGAACGGTATGGACCCATTGGTCAGACTGATGGATTCACAAGTGTAGCCACTGAGGGAGATGGCAGAACATGGTGTGGCCGAGGTGGGGTGTAGGTTTCTAATGTTAAGAACTTGGGGAGTTAAGAGGAAGGGGGGAAGGGAGGAGCATGTGCAGTCAGGTTACGTGGGTAGAGAAGAGTTGGCTGCTGAGGATCCTGGAGCTACTGGGCCTGCTTTCTCTCCTCTCTAGATTGACGTGCACCTCCACGATGCCCTGGGTCGGCCTCACCAATGTGGAACAATTCAGCTTGACTTCCAGCTGCCACTGAGATTTGGCCTACAGTACAAGGGGTAGAGAACCCTGTGACAGTCCTTTCTACCTTTGACCACTCCCTCGACTAGTGCAGCCCTCCAACCCTCACCCATCAGAGATGTCCCTTGATGTCCTGGCTGTCCACCACCTACTCACTCTCCTTTTCCTCCCAAGGCAGGCAGGTGACCTTGAACATCCGGTCCTTATTCACCGAGCTGTGCTTGGTTCCGTGGAAAGGATGTTGGGAGTGCTGGCAGAAAGCTGTGGGGGGAAATGGTGAGTCATTGAGAGTCCTGTCCTCTCCAGTCACATAGCTCACTCTCAGGTATTTTCTTCTTGGATCTCCCTGCAGCTACGTCTAACCCTGAGGTCTAAAGCCAAATGAATAACTTACTTCTGCTTCTTCCAACCAGGCCTCTGTGGCTGTCCCCGGTCCAGGTGGTGGTCATCCCTGTGGGGGCAGAGCAAGAGGAATATGCCAGGCAGGTGAGTTGGGTGCAGGGGAAAGCAAAAATAGGACAAGTAGGGTGCTCGACACCCATCCCTGGGCAGAAGAGGTTTCTGCAGGATAGTGGGAGGCCTGAGTGGCAGCTGTCCTGTGCGCTGAACATTCTGCGTCTCGGAAACAAGATCAATTCCTGCCTTGTAGAGATGTGTAAAAAGCAGATTACCAGTGCTTAACATTGCCAACAAAGCACAAACATGAGTTTATCTAAATGTTGGTTCAGTTTTCCTTTCTCAAGAGAACTGATGGCCAGGTGTCATAGCATTAGTATTTGGGAAGCTGAGGCAGAAGGCTCACATATTTGAGTCAAGCCTGGGCCTCATAGTGAAGCCCTTTTTAAAAATTAGAGGCGGGCCCTAGGGATGTAATTCAGTCAGTGGCATATGTACCTAGAATGCACAAAACTGTGTTCAGTTCCCAACACTGCATGAACCAGGCGCATGCCTACAATCCTCCCGCTTAGGAGGCAGAAACAGGAGCATCAAAAGTTCATGTTCAACTACAGGTTCATAGCCCAAGCTGCATGAGGCTGTCATGTAAGGAGATTAGAATATGGACAGTACTAGCGTTGAACAGCTAGCTGGGAAGGTGGGCGCCTAACAGCAAGCAGAGCCCAGAGAATAACTGAGGGTTCTTCAGTGGGGAGCACACAAAGGAGTTTTAGGTCAGGGATAAGAAGGAGGCCTTAGTGTCTCAGAAGAGGCAGAGTCAGCAAACACCTGAGAACACTGAGGAGGGGAATGGTGACCATTTGTCATAGCACAGACTCATTGAAGGTCACTCATCACCAGCGGGGTGACGATGGCACACACCTTTAATCCTAACAGTGAGTTCTAGGACAGCCAGAGACAGGCAGAGAAACCCTGTCTTGACAAGGGAGGGAGGGAGGAAGGGAGGGAGGGAGGAAGGGAGGGAGGAAGTTTACTCATCACCAAACCTATGTCCCAGGTACAACACTGCCTACAGGCCGCAGGGCTTGTCAGCGACCTTGATGCTGACTCTGGACTGACCCTCAGCAGGAGAGTCCGCCGGGCCCAGCTTGCCCACTACAATTTTCAGTTTGGTAAGACAGGGTTAGCTTTGGACCTCAACCCCAGGCTCTGCAACTTGAGTATTAAGTCTGTTTGGCTCTCTGTACATTGAATTAATTGGGGCTCACTACCTGGGCTGCGTAGGAATCTGACTGATCTGCCTCCCTTCCATTGCTCCTTCCCACAGTCTCTTTTCTTCTCATCAACCCTACCCTGGGATGTTTCTGTTAACTAACCAAGCCAGCATCAGAAAGGGACAGCAGAGGGGTAAGAAGGTATTAATTGAAGCCGGGCATGGTAGGCACACCTGTAATCCCAGAATTTGGGAGGTTCGTGCAGGAGAATCAAAAGTTTGAAGCCAGTTTGGGCTATATATAGCAAGATTATCTATAAACCAAGAGCCAGCCATGTAGCTCTTTGCTCTGGAGCATGAGCTTGATCCCAACACCAAAACCCAACCGAGGCATCGGTAAGTTAGTCTTGTTAGTTGTGTGGGTGGAGGCAGCTCCAGGGACAAGGATGGAAGAAGGAAGTTGCTCCTAGCTGTTGGGTCTCTGAAGGCAAGAAGCAGAAACTCCCCATCCAGACTGCCTGACTGGGGATTGCACAGGTCACTTAACTTGCTGGCACTAAGAGCAAGCCATGCCACAGCCAGCTCCTCCCCCACCCCGTTGTCCCCTTCCCCCAGGTCACACACACGTTTTGTCTTTGTGGTAGCTCTCTGTTTATCTTTGACTCTACAGCCTGGTCTCCTAACCTACAGTTTCTGCAGTGTAAAAGGAAATAGCCCATAGAGTAGGTTTTCCTGGGTTTGCAATTCTTTCCTCTTCCTGCAGTGGTTGGCCAGAGAGAACAGAGTAAGAGAACAGTGAACATTCGGACTCGAGATAACCGGCAGCTTGGGGAGCGAGGCTTGGCCGAGTCTGTGCAGAGGCTGCAAGAGTTGCAGAATGCCAGGGTCCCCAATGCGGAAGAAATGTTCTGAGTCTTTGTTCACTGATGAGGCACCATGGGAGATCCCAACCCAGCTGGCAGCTGGCAGCCCAGAATGTCCTGACTCCTGAGAACTGCTTTCCTGCAAACACATTTGGTTGGGGGGCTCTGAACAGGAAGGAATGCTGTACTCTTTGCATAGGAGAAGAATAAAAAAATAAACTTAAAGCTGGGATTGTCTCCATCTGACTCTGAATGGGAAAGGGCTTCTGTGTTGTCTCCCTCTAGCCTGAGCTGAGGAAACGGTTTCTGACCAGCAGGGGAGCTGCCTCAGGCAGCCATTCCACACCTGAGTAAAATCCCCTTCTCTGCAAAGGACAGTATCCAATGGACAGCTGAGACACAAATGAAGGATTCAGATATCAGCTTGATTCTCTGTGTCACCTCCAAGGTCCTGTGAATGCTTCCTCCCATCACCTCCAGAAGCTCCAGGCTGAGTTTGACAGGAGTGGCCATAAGAGGAGGAGCAGCTGGGACTGAGTCACTGGCAGGAAACAGGAGGGCGGGAGATAGCATATAAAGAGACAGCAAGCTTTGAAGTTCACAGCAGCAGTAGCAGCAGCCAGAGGAGCCGGCTTCCAGCAAGTGGCCCAAACCTTCAAGTCCAGATACACCTGGGACAAGCAGCTTTTGGGTGGCCAGTGACCAGTTACCCCAGGATGGGGGCTGTATTCAGAGCAGCTTGGATCTTGGCCTGCTTGGCTTTTGTTTCTGCTGCCTCTGAGGGAGGTGAGTCGGGTGGGGTCAGCAGTCGCCTAGGAGCCTGGCTCCAAATACCAGTTGGGTTCTGAGCCTCCTTTTGATGAACATTGCAATGGGGTTAGGGCACCTGAACCTTTAGCCAAGGAGGCTGGAGCAAAAGAAGGATGCCTAGAGATCATAGTTGCTAAGAAACAAAAAATTTGCAGTCATCTAGACAACACAGGACAGGTGAATTTACATTAGGGCCCAGAGATTTCTGAGGGGGGGGAGGAGGGACTGTGAGCCAAGTGAGGAAGAAAAAGAGGCCTCAGGCTACTCAAAACCAGTCTACTGGCCCAGGGAGCCTTGACTGACTCACACTTAGAAGGCAAGTTGGGGGTGTCCATATTCATTCACCTTCTACTAAGCACATACACACTGCTTTGAAGTCTAAACAAAATGGAGAAAGACTTAGAGACTGTTCAGTAAATACAGCCTGTGTCTGGCAAAGCTCACTGTCCTGGTCCTTAGTCTTGGGCCTTCAGTCTAGCTACAGATGCCCCATGTTCTAAGACACCTGAAGGAAGGCCAGTGAGATGGCTCAGTATGTAAAGGCACTACTTGCCAACAAGCCTGGTGACCTGATTTTGGTCCCAGTAACCCACATGGAAGGAGAGAACTGACTCCCACAGTTATCCTCTGGCCTACATATACTCACTGGCCTCCTCTGCACATAAATCAATATATTTTTAAGAAACCTAAAGTAAGAACCTGAGATTGGCTGGAGAAAGCGCTTACTCAGCTGTGCTTCCTATTCAAAGACCTAAAGGTTTGTTTTTTTTAAGGACTATATGAAGGAGTTTTGGGGAGAGGTGGATCCTCTGAAAGAGGAATATCAGGGCAGTGGCTATGGGAGGTACAGCCAGCCACAAGCCCCAACCAAGGGAGATACTGAGAGGAGGTGTCCCTTCTCAGCCACATATGACACGGTCCCTTTGGATACAAACTCAGGTTTCCTCTGAACACAGCCCACTCGCATCAAGGTTGGTGTGGAAGATTAGAGGGAAGACATCACACTGTGGTCTTTCTAGCCTCTTGGTCCTCATGGCCTCTCCATCCATGGCTCAGGACCAGGAAAGGACCTCTCAAAACTCCCTCTTACTTGCTCTTACTTCCTCCAGCCTTCGAGGCCTCAGAGCAGAGAGAGATGAAGCCAGAGAACCTCTTCTTGTATCTTCATGAAGGTAAGAGCCCAAGAACTAACCACATCCAACCTCCTTAGCTTCCCAGGTCCAATGAAGACAGAAGCACTCAGAGTGGAGGCTGTGTGTGGTATTGGGGGCAGCAAGCATGAGGTAGGGGGTCCAGGAGGAGCTTTAGGTTCTGACTGTCTTCCCCTCTTGCCTCTAGTCGGCTATGCAGCACCCCCTGCCCCGTCGCAAACCCGGAGACTCCAAGTGGACCACCTTGAAACTTCTCTACATGACCCTGTCTTTGAGGAACAAATGGAAGGTAAGGCTGCCACAAGCCCCTCTGCTGCCCTCCGACCTCTGATTGCTTGCTTCCTACTCTTCAGGTGGGGAAGAAAGGACCCTCCCCACTGCCTGCCTAGAAGGGTAGACTGCTGACCCTGCCCATTCTGTAGTGCAGCCCCCTCCCTCTCCAGAAGCAAGCCCTGTCCAGGAGGAAGAGTGGTCCACTTTCCCAGAGTCTACAGGAAGCAAAGGTGAGAGCTTTCCCAGTCCCCTGCCTCTGGCCCACTGTGATACTGCTGGTACGGATCTTCACACCCTTGTGCCTTCACCCATCTTGCAGTGGGTCCTCCTGTCTTTCAAGAAGCCATCCCCCTGCAGGAAGAGCAGTTCCCTCCCCAAGTTCCTATTGAGGAGAGGAGAAGTAAGTGACTCCCTTTACTACAGAGCATGGGCTGGGGAGCCCTCCCACTTATGCCTGTGTGGTGTTCTCCACGAACTGCCTACTTCTCTGAGCCTTGTCTGGAAACAGCATAGCCCTGGGTCTGATCCCCAGAGTCACATCAGCTGGCGGTGGTGGCAGTCGCCTGTAATCACAGTACTTGGGAGCAGGCATGAACATCGGATGTTCAAAGGTTATCCTCAGCTTTGTACAGAGTTCAAGGCCACCCTGGGGTACATGAAACCCCTTCTTTAAAAAAGAAGGATGAGGGAAGGAAGGAGGGAAATGATGCCTATTCCATAGCTGTATGATTAAGTGATATAAAATAGCCTTTGTCTTACCTGAGCCTCTGTTGAGTTCCTTCGTGCATGGGGACTAGGAGATGCCCATCCCAGCAAGCCTTTTGCTTACACATCTCCTTCTATCCAAGAAGACCCACCTGTCCAACATCAGGAGGAGGTGGTCCAGTCCAGGCAGAAAGAGGGTAAGTGGTGCTACCCGTCTGTCCCCACACATTAGCCTTCAGGCTCAGAACCCCAGAGAGGAGCAGGCCTCTGAGCCTCGGGAAGGAGCTAATTCTGACCTGAGTGTCAGGTTTGTGCAGTTAACTGCTCCCTTCCAGTGACTGCGAAGGTAAGAAGTCCAGATTAGCTTCGTGTTTCCCACACATGCTCCCGCCCCTTTCTCTTCATCCCAAGGCCTTCCATTCTTCCAGCTACTCAGCCTTCGATATCTGTTTCTATTCTAGAGAAGCCAGGCCCCTACCTGGGCCAGCGCTCTCCAAAGCCTCCATCGTGGAATCCCACCCAGCACTGCCAACAGGGCCGCAGAGGTGGCTGGGGCCACCGGCTGGATGGCTTTCCTCCTGGACGGCCTTCTGCAGACAATCTGAACCAGATCTGCCTTCCTGAGCGTCAACACGTGGTGTATGGCCCCTGGAACCTGCCACAGACAGGCTACTCCCATCTTAGTCGACAAGGAGAGACCCTCAATCTGCTGGAGACTGGATATTCTCGCTGCTGTCGCTGCCGCAGCCACACAAATCGCCTGGACTGTGCAAAGCTTGTGGTAAGGTGGCCTTAACCTTCAGACAGTCAGTGTCTCTCTCTCTCTCTCTCTCTCTCTCTCTCTCTCTCTCTCTCTCTCTCTCTCTCTCTCTCTCTCTCTCCCTCTCTGTGTGTGTGTGTGTGTGTGTGTGTGTGTGTGTGTGTGTGAGAGAGAGAGAGAGAGGGGGGGGGGTTAGACAACTCACCCTGGGTACAGAGGTGCCACGGTCCCTTTCACTGGCTCTTCCTCCAAGGCGCCCCAGTGTACCCGCCGAGCACAGACCAGCCTAGTGCCCTCTCCCGGAACCCAACCCGGGAGAAAGGCGGGAATATGGACAGTGGGTTTCTGGGCTGACCCACCCCTCTCACTCTAGTGGGAGGACGCAATGACCCGGTTCTGTGAGGCTGAGTTCTCTGTCAAGACCCGACCCCACCGGTGCTGCAGACAGCAGGGGGAGGAGCGATTCTCTTGCTTCCAGGAGGAAGCACCACGACCACACTACTCGCTCCAGCCTTGCCCCGTCCACCAGACTGTCATGTCCTCGGGGCCCCAGCTGCCTTTTCCCCCGGGGTTGCCCACTCCAGACAATGTCAAAAACATCTGTCTTCTGAGACGCTTCCGCTCTGTGCCGCGAAACCTGCAAGTGACTGACCCCATCCAGAGGCAGCTGCAGGCTCTGACCCGGCTGGAGATGGAGTTCCAGCGCTGCTGCCGCCAGGGCCACAACCACACCTGCACATGGAAGGCCGTAAGTGGGCATCCCAAGCACCTCGGGAGCCTGTCTGCCTGTCTGCCTGCCCACCCAGCTCCAACTGCTGACTACTGCGGTCCATGTTCTTCCCTGTGAGCACATCCACGTTCGTCTCTTGTGATTGTCCGTCCATCCGTTGTGTCTGTCACCCGAGTCTGTTGCTACCATCCTGGGTTCGTCCACTCGTGATCACGCATATGCATCTGTCTGCCATCCATCCGTCCGTCCAGCTCTGGCCTCAACTGACCCTCCGTTCCCACTGTTCCACCTCATCTCCAGTGGCCGACTAGGAGCCTCATCTGTGTCCCTCCTACCTCCTTCCCAAGCCTACATATCCACAGCTGCCTTCTGGCCCTCTAGCTCTTCACCCTCCCATTTTGGCGCCGGAGCCTGGTCTCATTCATATATTGATAGTGATAAGGTGTGATGATGAGAAGGGACCACATAGCCAGGCTCTGACTTCTCTCCCTCTCTGGTCCACAGTGGGAGGATACCCTGGATGACTACTGTGATCGAGAGCTGGCTATAAAGACCCACCCACACTCATGCTGCCACTACCCTCCTAGCCCTGCCCGTGACGAGTGCTTCGCCAGTCGGGCTCCCTATCCCAACTATGACCGGGATATCTTGACCCTTGACCTCAGCCGAGTCACCCCCAACCTCATGGGCCATCTCTGTGGAAATGGAAGAGTTCTCAGCAAGCAGTGAGTCTCACCTATCTTCCCAACATGCTTGCCTGTCCAATCCTCCACCCTCCTGGGGTGCCCTTGGGGAAAACAAAATAATGTTCCTCCAGTACTATTGGGTTAGTTAGTTTCACTCTGAGATCAAGGTTGGTCTTGAACGGAACCAACCCTTCTGCCTCAGTACCCCTAGTAAGAGGATTACAGGCATAAGCCACCAGCCCTTGCCCTGACAGCCTTTGAGTGCACAGGACCTGAGTCCTGCCTCTCTCATACCAACCATAGTAAACAGATTCCTGGACTGATCCAGAACATGACTACCCGCTGCTGTGACCTGCCATTTCCAGAACAAGCCTGCTGTGGTGAAGAAGAGGTGAGTGTGGGGAAGAAGCTCATGACTGCAGGGAAATGCAGAGGAGTAGGGAGAAGGCTGGAGGCTGAGGTAGCCCGTCTTTTTAGTCCCTCAGACAGGCTCACAGAAATCGGCATTCCACATGCCTTCCCTTCTAACTTGACCTTTTAGCCCTGCCCTGGGCCTCAAGCTTCTGGCATTTCCACATGTGCCCATCTGTCAGTCACAAGGAATCTTGTTGTCCTAGGGAAGCTTGCAGAGTCTGGGCCTCAGGAGGAAGTCCAGTGGGCAAGCAGAAGCTGGCTTAGGAGGACTTAGGGCCCCCACGCCAACCTCTGATCTTCCATCCCCAATGTTCCTGCCTTCCATTCCTCTTTCAGAAACTAGCATTCATCGAGGAGCTCTGTGGTCCCCGAAAGGGCTCCTGGAAGGACCCTGCCCTGTGCTGTACCCTCTCTCCTGGGGATGAACAAGCCAACTGCTTCAATGCCAACTATCTGAGAAATGTGGCTTTAGTCGCTGGGGACACTGGGGATGCCACCGGCCAGGGGGAACAGGGTCCAACTGGAGAGACAAATGCCAACCCCACCCCTGGGTCCAAGGAAGAAAAATGAGTCACCCTGAGCCTCGGAGGATTAGATGGGGAACCCCACCCTACTCCACCCTCCGTGAACACTCATTACAATAAATGCCTCTTGGATTTGGTATCCTCATTGTCCTGAATGCACAAACATGCCCTTCTAAGCTCCTTAAGGCTGGCCCAGCGCCCTGCCTCCACTGACTGAACAGATGATGTTCCTCAGGCAGTGGGACCGTAGCTAAACAGCTTGACTTCACTTGTCTCATGACCTTAACCAAGTGTTTTAAAGGAACACCACCCCTGTAGAGTGAAAAAGATGTAGTCTGTTCTTGATGAGCCTCAGCCCAGCCTGCCATTTTAATTCTGTGTGCTCAGGATGGAACCAACACCTTGACAACTAATTATGGTTCTTGCACTGAGCTGTGTCCCTAGCTGTGTGGTCTGAGTGTTTTTTGTGAGTGTGCATGAGTGTGTGGGTATGCACACACACGGTGTGGAGGCCAGTCGTCCAAGTCTGGTGTCTGTCTATGCTCTTCACCTTACTGAGGCAGGGTCTTTCACTGAATCTGGAATTCACTCAGTGAGCTCTGATCCTCAAGGACCCACCTACCCACCGACCACAAACCACACCAGCATCCCTGGCTGGACATCCCAACTCAGTTGCAGGCACTTATGTCCTAGCCCTGCCTGGCATTTTAAATCAATTTCAATCCTGAAGAGTTCTCATTATCAGTTTGCCAAACCCTCATTTATGATCATGTAAGACTTGGGAAATAAACATTTTAAAAACACACAGCCCCTGCCCTGGTCATTCACAGTCCAAGAACCTGTTTGCAGGTATGATGAGTGTTGTGCAGGGTGGCCAGTGTGCCAGTCTGTTCTGAGCAAGACAGGACCTGAGTGGGGTGGGGTGGAGCTGGAGGCAGCCCCTGGTACTCTAACAGTATCTCAGCAGTGTGGCAAAGCTTTCACAGCAGAGAAGTAGAAGGGCCTGGGGGCAGGTGCAGGACCAGGCAGATGGATGGACTCCTTGGCTAGCTGGTCTGATACAAGGCCACTGGGAGTTTCCAGCAAAAGATGTGCTCAAATTTGCTTTTGAAGCTGTCTGGCCAGTAGCCAGCCCAGGAGTACCATGTTCCCAGGCAAGGAGGTTGAACACCAGCCCTGAGATGAACTAGACAATGGCAGTGACCTCCAGTCTCTCCAAAGCTGCCCAGGAACCCTTAAGCTCAAGGCTAGGATGAAGGAATACTCCTGGAGAAAAGGGTTCCTCTGTGACCGGGGGTCGGATGTGGACAGGGCAGTAGATCTTTCCAGAAACATAGACTTCTGAGTCCCAGTTCTGGCAGAAAGGATGAACCAAGGCTGGTCATGCACCCTGGCTAAGATCCAACCCACACTAGCCGCTTCCTGCCCCGCCACAGCCTTCTATTTATTTTTTTGGTGAGTGGTTGTTTCTAAGCAACTGCTTAGATCTTTCCTGTCTGTCAGCACTAGAGCCAATAGGCAGGCAGTTACAGGTCATAGCCCCATCCCAGGCCCTGTCCGGAGCTCAAGAGTTCCCGTACACCTGCACAGAAGTCCTATGCACTCTGGAGGGGGTGAGCTGGGTAAACGAAGTCATACCTGAAGAAGACACTTCTGTCTTTACCCAGCTGTAGCACAGCACCAAGTCCAACAATCTCGGCCACTGAGGCTCACAGTGTTGGCAGGAATGAAGGGAAATGGAACAGTAAGCAGCCTCAAAGAAGGAACCAGATAAAGAGCTGAAACAGAAGGTTCTAGTGAGTCTTGTACTGTATGAAGTGGGTTGCTGTTGCCAAGGAAAAGGGAAGTGTTAAAATGTACAGCAGTTAGCTATGAAAATAAACTATTAAAATAGAATTTAAACTGAGTGGTGGCACATGCTTTTACTCCCAGCACTCAGGGGGCAGAAGCAGGTGGATCTCTGAGTTTCAGGCCAGCCTGGTCTACAGAGAGTTGCAGAATAGCCAGAGCTACACAGAGAAATCCTATCTCAAAAAAAAAAAAAAAAAAGTTTATGGAATTTATGGAAGACACAGGAATCAGAGCTTCTCACAGGAGAACTGACTTCCACAGAACAGTTAAAGCTGAAGGAGCTGGGAGAACACTGGCTGCTCTTGCAGGAGACCTGGATTTGGTTTCCAGCATCCACATGATGGCTCACAACTGTGTAACTGCAGTTCTAGGGGATCCCAAGCTCTCTTCTGGCCTCTGCAGGCACCCAAGCATACAGACGGGCATGCAGAGAAAATGTATAGGATTAATCAATCTTTTAAAAATTAAAAAAAAATAGTAATAAACGTGTTCAGATTTTTTGTTGAAAGGAATTGGAGAGATGGCTTAACAGAAAAACCTGAGTTTGGTTCCCAGGACTCAAGCACCTCTCACCTCCCTGCAACTACAGATCCTGGGATCCCACCCCTCCGCCAGCACCTACAAACACATGACAGACATGTGGCATACAAACAATTAAAATACAGAAACGATTGTGGTGTTAGCTCAAGTCCCTGAACTTGGAAGGCAGAGGCCAGTGGATCTTAGTGAGTTTGAGGCTAACCTGGTCTACATAATTCCAGGACAGGCAGGACTACATTAGCCCCTGTCTCAAAAATAAATAAATGAATAAATAAATAAATATTTAAACCTGACTGGAAGAAAAACATCAAAAGAAATCAAGAGAGGCTGGAGGTAGATTGAGCCCGAGCAGCACATCCAGACTCTGTGGAGTTATTAGGTTGGATGGATGTTCTGCTTTCCTTTGTCTGTTTACCAATCTGATAAACTTGAGGGGGGGGAAAGGGTTTGTTTCAGATTAAAACTCAAGATCCATGGTTTTAAAAAAAAAAATTATAGGTGAAAATTCGCAGCAGGTGCCAGAGGCACAAACTGAAGCTTCTTGTGAGCTTGGTCCTCAAGGTCTGTTCATCTTGCTCTCCCACAGTGAGCTGGGCCCTCCCACATCAATCATTAAGCAAGAAAATATCCCATGGACATGGCCACAGACTGATCTGACTGAAACATTCTCTCAATGGACAGTCCCTGGTCCCAGACAACTCTGGCTATGTAAAGCTGACAAACAGCAGACAGCCCAGAGGACAAGTGGCCATGTATTGAGACAGGAACAGACTATCCAGGGAAGCAGAGCTGCTCAACGGGTTAATAACATCAAGTGTAGGAAACTTAGACTCTCCAAAATACCATAGGAAAGTCAACATGGTGGTCCACGCCTGTAACAATAAACTTGAGAGGTTGAGGCAAAAGGAGCCATGAATTGGATGGATGGATGGATGTGGGGGGATAAGTCTGGAAAGATGGCTCAGTAGGACCTAGTTTCAATTCCCAGCACCAACATGGCAGCTTACTATCACCTGACACTCCAGTTCCAAGGGATCTAATACTCTCTTCTGGTTTCCATGGATACCAGGCATAAATGTAGTGAACAGACAGACATGCAGTCAAAACATGTGAAAGAGTTAAATTACATTTTTAGACCTTATAAAATATTTGTGTGTGTGTGTATGTGTATGTGTGTGTATGTATGTGTGTATGTGTGTGTATGTGTGTGTATGTGTGTGTGTATGTATGTGTGTATGTGTGTGTATGTGTGTGTATGTGTGTGTATGTGTGTGTGTATGTATGTGTGTATGTGTGTGTATGTATGTGTGTATGTGTGTATGTGTGTGTATGTGTGCATGTGTGTATGTGTGTGTATGTGTGTATGTGTGTATGTGTGTATGTGTGTATGTGTGTGTATTTGTGTATGTGTGTATGTGTGTATGTGCATGTGTGCATATGTGTATGTGTGTATGTGTGTGTGTATGTGTGTGTATGTGTGTGTGTATGTGTGTGTATGTGTGTATGTGTGTGTATATGTGTGTATATGTGTATATGTGTGTATGTGTGTGTATGTGTGTGTATGTGTGTGTATGTGTGTGTGTATGTGTATGTGTGTGTATGTGTGTGTATGTGTGTGTGTATGTGTGTGTATGTGTGTGTGTATGTGTGTGTGTGTGTGTGTGTGTGTGTGTGTGTGTATGTGTGTGTATGTCTGTGTGTCTTCAGGACAACCTGGGTTATGCAGAGAGACCCTGTCTCAAAAACAAAACAACTTAAAAGCACCATCCAAATGTGATATCAATATTTTAATTTTAATAATTTATTAAGTTCATCTAAGTCATTACTATCCATCTCACTAGATTTTCAAAAAATTGGTTTCATGTCTTCTGGGTGAAAATACAGGATGTGGATTCTATGATCTTAAGTACACAAATCTTTGTTTTGAGATAAGATATATGCTTAAATTTCAGTAAAATTCATTTTTTATAATTAAAAAAACCATTGTGGCTAAAAATTGGTAACAATTATCTGAACCATTAGAAGACAACCCAGGGGCAGTGTGCTTCACAGAATGAAAATCTCTATTGAAAAGTTCCTGAAATGCTATAAAACCAAGAATAAAATAGCCATGTAACAATAATAATAATAATAATAATAATAATATAAAAATAAAGCTGGGTGGTGGTGGTGAACGCCTTTAATCCCAGCACTCAGGAGGCAGAGGCAGGAGAATCTGAGTTCCAGGCTAGTCTGGTCTACAGAGCAAGTTCCAGGACAGTCAGAGCTGTTACACAGAGAAACTGTGTCTTGAAAAACAAAACAAATAGTAATATAAAAATAAAGAAGAGAGAGTGGTGGCCCATGCTTTTAGTCCCAGCATCTAGGAGGCAGAAACTGGTATACCTTGGTGAATGAGGCAAGACTGGTCTACAAAGTGAGTTTCAGGCAAGACAAGGTACCCAACAAGACTTTCCAAGCAAAATAAAAATTAAGGAAGAAGAAAAGAAGAATATAAAAAAAGGAGAGAGACCCAAGAGTTGGTGGTGTGGCTCATGGCATCACTTCTGTGGAAGGCTGGTGTTTACGGCTGAAGACACACACGTCACAGAGACCTGGTAACCACCCTACCTTCCTACAAGGAGACGAAGTGGGTGCCTGAGCCTGATCCAATTAAGCCTCTTTCAACAACAGAATCTGAAATAACATTTTGCTGCTTCCATTAATTAGTACTGAGCTAATTAGCTACATAGTAATAAATCACCAGCTCAAAGGAAACCTACTGATCATATTACATTCATTTATTTGTTACTGGTGCTTTGTAGGTATCTTTTAAAGTTATTTTACTTAGAGTTTAACTATATAATATTGGCTGGCCTTGAATTTGCAATCCTCTACCCTAAGATGGAGTGCTGGGATTCTAAGCATGGACCATGCCTGGCTCTTTGGTCTTTTGTTTTTCAAGACAGGGTTTCTCCATATATTGCTGGCTGTCCTGGAACTCACTCTGTAGACCAGGCTGGTGTCAAACTCAGAGATCCTTCTGCCTCTGCCTCCCCAGAGCTAGAATTAAAAACTTGCACCACCATGCCCAGCTTCTCTCATATATATATATATATATATATAACATATATATTTATATTTTAGGAAATTCTGTTTAATCAGAATTTCTCATGTTTGTTTTGTAAACATTTTTCCTGTGTGGTAATTGACAATTTTTCATAAAAATTTTCAAGTGCTTTTAGCATGAAGGTCACAGAATCCTCATGAATTTTTTCTTTGAGGTGGCACTAATGTAAATCAGGCTGACCTCAGTTTGCTAAATAGAGAATGAATTTAAACTCCTAATTCCTACCTTCACCTCTAAGATAATACGTATACACTCCTGGATAGTTTCTTTTAAAATCTTATTGGTTAGTCTGGCATAGTGGTGCAAACCTTTAATTTCAGCACTTGGGAAGCAGAGGCAGGTGGATCTCTGTGAGTCTGAGGCCAGTCTGGTCTACAGAGTGAGTTCCAGAACAGCCAGGACTATACAGAGAAAACCCTGCCTTGAAAAAACAAGCAAGGAAAGAGAGAGAGAGAGAGAGAGAAAGAGAGAGAGAGAGAGAGAGAGAGAGAGAGAGAGAGAGAGAGAGAGAGAGAGAGAGAGAGAGACTCAACTTTAGTTACTCAGGAAATAAGGTCAGCAATTGGATAAGGGAAGGCCATGAAATCAAAAGGCTTTTGTAGAACGTAAGAAGACGTAAGAGAAAGCCTTCAGATGGACAAGAGTCTGCTAGATGTACATCGGATATGGGTGAATATTGAGAATACACAAGGAAATCAAGTAACTAAACAGCACACCCAAGGAGTGTGGGCTTATGGAATGAACAGACCATTCTCAGAAGATGGAACACAAATGCCCGAGAACATGGAAATGCTGACTCTCCTTGGCCACCAGAGGAACACATTAGAACCATGGTGAGATTCCATCTCACCTATGCAGAATGGTAGTCATTAAGAAAACAGCCACCAGCATGGACAGGCTATGGACAGAAAGAAGCCTCATTCACAACAGGTGGAGCTGAAAACGAGTCCAGCCACTGTGGACATCAGGACGGAGGTTTCTCAGAAAACACTCAGGGGTGTTTACATGACATGCCAGAGATACTCATCCACATTTGTTACAGCACTGTCCACAATAGCCAAGGGATGCAACCGAACTAGATGTCCACTAACAGAAAAATGGATAAGGAAAATATAGTATGTGCATGTGGGGCCACAGGTGTGATCAGGCAGACACAGAGGCTAGAGGCAGACATCAGCTTCTTCCAAAAATGTTCTCACTTAACTTTTTGAGGCGGATTCTCTCATTAACCTGAAGTTCACTGGTTTACCCAGTCTTTGTGACCATGGAGCTCTTGGGAATGATTGCCAAATTCTGCCTTTCTAAAACTGGGATTACAGGCACAAAACACCAGGCCTGGTGTGTGTGTGTGTGTGTGTGTGTGTGTGTGTGTGTGTGTGTGTGTGTGTGTGTGTGTGTGTGTGTGTGTGTGGTGTGTGCAAGCACTCGCTAAACATTCAAAGTCAGGTCTCCCAAGCCATTTCCCAGCCCCCACATGGATTTTTTTTTTCCATTTTCAGGAAAGTTGATCCAATGGGAGACAATCATATCAAGCTAATGTCTTAGCCACTGTTCTATTACTGTGAAGAGACGCAATAGAAAGCAATTACTTGGGAGCTTACATGCGATTTCAGAGGGTGAGTCCATGGTCATGGTGGTGGGAAGCAGACAGGCACTATACTGGAGCAACAATAGCTGATTCACAAGTAGCAGGCAGAGGGGTGGGCAGGGAAGAGGGCCTGGGTCACAAAGAAAGAAACTTGGGACAAAGGAGACGAATGGGAGTGGGGAGGAGGAGGAAGGAGAGAGGCAGTGTGCTCAACATCCAATATGTGCATGTTTAAAAACTTTTTTTAAAGAGCCCTCCCCCATCAGAATAAGAGAACCTCCATCCAGCAATGGATAGAGATGGAAGCAGAGATCCATAGCTAAGCACCAGGTCGAGCTCCTGGTCCAGCTGAAGAGAGAGAGAAGAGAGTATATGAGCAAAGGATCCTGAGGAGGAGACCCACAGACACGGCTGACCCAAGCTATTGGGAGCTCACTGACTCTGAAATAATCGATAAGCAACCTTCAGGGAAAGGAACTAACACCCCCCACGCCCCCCATGTAGATGACTGTAGAATGGTGTGGGCAGTTTGTGGGGCCTCTTGTAGGATCAGAGCATGTTCTGTGGAGCCCGTTCCCTACAGAGGAACACCTCACCCAGCCTTAATACTGGGATGAGGGACTCGGACCTGCCTCAACTGGATACACCAGACTGAAGTGACCCACCTTGGGACTCCTTACCCTCTTTTCAGAATGGATGGGGTAGGGAGGACTGGGAGGAGGGGAGGGAGGGGAGCAGTGATAGATATGGAAAAAAGCACTTAAAATGAAAAAAAAAACCTTTTAAAAAGAAAGAAAAGGGCTGGAGAGATGGCTCAGAGGTTAAGAGCACTGGCTGCTCTTCCAGAGGTCCTGAGTTCAATTTCCAGCACCCACATGGTGGCTCACATTAAATCGGTAATGAGATCTGGCGCCCTCTTCTGGCAGGCAGGCATACGTGCACATAGAACATGCACAAAATAAATATATACTTTTAAAGAGAGAAAACAATGAGATTAATGGTGCTGGTGACTCCGGCCTTTAATCCAGTCACTTAGGAAGCAGAGGCAGGTAGATCTTGGTGAGTTCGAGGCCATCCTGGTCTACAAAGATGGGCTAGACACAAAGAAACCTTGTCTCCAAAAACAAAGAAAACAGCACTAATGAGATCTGTGACCCCAGCACCAGAGGCCCAGGGAGCAGAACTGCGGTCAAGATTGCTGACTAGAAATGTTCGGAGAGCTGGGCAGTGGATGACTTCAGAAGGATCACAAGTTCAGAACCTGCCTGGGTCACAGAGGAAGTTCTAGGCCATGCTAAGTAACTTAGCAGGACCTTGTCTCAAAAATAAAAATGAATGGAGCTCTAGTTGTTTTCTGTTGCTGTGACAAACCCTTGAGCCAAAAGCAACCAGAGGAGGAAAGGGCTTGTTCCAGCTTACAACGTAGGTTCCAGGGTGCAGGAAATTGTGGGCAAGAACTCAAGGCAGGAATTGAAGCAGAGCCCACAAAGGAAGATCACTACTTACCTTCTTCTCAAGCTGGCACAGTTTGCCTGCTTTCTTATACAGCCCGGGACCCCCTGCCACGCTGACACCGCCCACAGTGGGCCGGACCCTCCTACGTCAGTCACTAATCCAGAAAATGTGCTACAGACTTGTCCACAGGCCAATCTGACGGACGGAGGCGGTTTCTCAATTGATGTTCCCTCTTCCCAGATGATCCTGGTTCGTGTCAGGATGAAAACAAATGAAAGAAACAACAAAACCAACCGTAGAAGCAACAAACAAACCCACTAACAAATACAGCTCGGAATGTAACTTAATGGTAGAGCATTTGACTCACACACTTACTCTTTGGTTTGAATCCCAGGATGGACAGACAGACAGACACACACAGAGGGAGGGGGAGGGGAAGAGAGAGAGGCTATATTTAGTAGATTTTTATACAATTATTAGGTTTTTAAAAACTTATTTGGTTGAGCAGGGTTCGCACCTATAATCTCAAGCACTCTGGAGGCCGAGGCAGGAGAATTACAAATTCCAAGTCAGTATGGTCTATATTTTGAGTTTAAAGTCAGCTTGAGCTACATGAAACCCTGTTTCAGAAAAATATTTTTTTCTGAGCAATGATCACACTCCTTTGATCTCTGCATTCAGGAGGCAGAAGCAGATAAATACAGTTTCTTGTTTATACTCATATATCTGCTGGATTTTAAGTTCCATGAAGATGTGCCTTTCTCGAGTGTTGAAGACCTATTCACACATGTATCAGAAAAAGATTACATGATGCAATCATCAAGGCCTGCCTGTTGGAGTCTGTATGTCCCCTGTGTACAACTTTAAGCTGAAATAAAAGGCTGTAACTGACAGAGACGGCCAGGTGTGCAGCAAAACAGTGTGGTTCTGATTATCACCAATAAATGCTGGTAACCTCTAAATGTTCTATGGAGTTCTTCAAAAACTCCCGTGGAGGGCTCACAGTGGTCTATAACTCTAGTCCCAAGGGATATGACGCCCTCTTCTGACCTCCTCAGGTCCTGCACACACATGTCACATAGGCATACGTGCAGGCAATACACCCATACATATGAATAAGAATAAATCTGAAATAAATAACTAACTCCTGTATGAATTGAAGAGGCTATAACATTCACTTTCTGTCGGTAAGCCTTCAGATGAACTTAGAAGCAGTCAGATATCACCATCCCCTCAAATTCCTTGGGTAGAGAGAGAAGGAGATTCCACAGCCCACACCTACACGCCTACTATAGCTACTGAGCCTTAAGGCTAAGAGAAAGGTTTGGAATATGAAATGTGTTAAGACAGACTTAGACAGCCAGGCACTGCTGATGCACGCCTTTAATTCCAGCACTTAGGAGACAGAGTCAGGGAGATCTTGAAGCCAGCCTGGTCTACAAAGTGAGCAAGCTCCAGGACAGTCAGGAGAAACCCTGTCCTAAAATAACAAAAACAAGAGAGAGAGAGAGACGTATACAATTAGCTGCTCTCTCTGAGGCTGTTTCTCATAACACAGGAAAGTTTAGAGGTACCAGCTAGTGCACGGTAGAAGTCGCCCCCCCCCCTTTTGGACAGGATCCCATGTGGTGCTGGCCAGCCTCTTGCTATGTTGCTATAAAGCCAATGGTGACTTTGAAGAATCCTCTGGGCCTTGGACCCCAGGTTGATGCTGTGTCATTTTCTTAAAACTTCCATTCTAAACTATCTCTGGCTTTTCCCCCTCCCCCTCCTCCTCCCCCTCCCCCTCCTCCTGCTCTTCCTCCTCCTCCCCCTCCTCCTCCTGCTCCTCTTCCTCCTCCCCCTCCTCCTCCCCCTCCCCCTCCTCCTGCTCTTCCTCCTCCTCCCCCTCCTCCTCCTGCTCCTCTTCCTCCTCCCCCTCCTAATCCTGCTCTTCCTCCTCCTCCCCCTCCTCCTCCTGCTCCTCTTCCTCCTCCCCCTCCTCCTCCCCCTTCTTCTCCACCTTCTTTTGTTTTTTTGAAACACAGTTTCTCTGTGTATCTTTGAAGTCCGCCCGGAGCTCACTCTGTAGACCAGGCTAGCCTTAAACTCACAGAGACCCACCTGCCTCTGCCCTTCCTCCACGGCACCACCACTGCCCAGCTTCGTTCTGGCTTTTACTCTTGAATATGAAATGTATGATTGTTTTGTAACCTGAGCTACTCATTTCAGCACCTGGAAGCCTTGGGAGTCTACTATACCTGCTATTTTGCTGTACTGTTTTGGTCATGCCTTGCCTTGTCTTGACTGTAGCCTGGGATGAGCTGGAATCCAGGAGTCTCTTCCCAGAACTTCCTGGTGTGGTGACTGTGCAATACCACAGTCTGCATTGCATCTTCTAGTCTTAGAGGGGCCGAGTCCTGCTCTCCAGTTATTTTTCTGTGCTCAATACTGGTTTCTGATTTTCTTGGTTGTGTTTTTAGCTTTAGTCTATGTCATTCAGCCTGGTCTGGAGTTTCTGGATGCACAGACCCTCCTGTTTCAACCTCCCAGGTAGTCAGGACTACAGGTACTTTATCTGGCTCCAAGATATTGTACTTTGCTTTGGCTTTGTATTTTGTGATTTTTTTTTCTAAGAAGATGATTCCTTTAGCCTAAGATGGCCTTGAACTCACTGTGTAGCCAAGAATGACCTTCAACACCAGTTTCTACCTCCAGGGTGCTGGGATTACAGATGTGGGACACCATGCCCAGTTATGTTGGAGATTGAACTCAGGTGTCCTGCCTGTTAGGTATGATTTTTTTTTCCCCTTTTGGTCTAGAATTCACATAGATCTGCCTTTGTCTGCCTCTGAGTGCTGGGATTAAAGATAGATGCCACAGTGTCCACGTTTTTCTTTTCTTTCTTTTACTTTTTTTTTTTTTTAATGTGCTTTGGTGTTTTGCCATAGGTGTTAGGTCTCCTGAACTGGAATTACAGACAGTTGTGAGCTGCCACGTGGGTACTGGGAATTGAACCCAGAACCTCTGGAAGAGCAGTCGGTGCTCTTAACCACTGAGCCATCTCTCCAGTCCCCATGTCCAGATTTAATTAATTAAATCAATCAACTAATCAGTTGGTTTTGGCCAGGGGTGATAGAGAATGTCTTTGATCTCAGCACTCTGGTAGCAGAAACAGGCAGATCTCTGGGTGTCTACATAGGGCATTTCAGGCCAGGAATGAAATATAAATAGTAAAACTTTGTCTCAAAAAAAAAATCATTAAATTAGGTATGGTAGTACACGTCTGTAATCCCAGCACTTGAAAAGTCATGACAGAAACATCTGAAAGTTAAAGTACCCTCTGTCTCTGCTTCATAGGCGGTGTGAGCCTAGCCTACACTACCTAAGACTTTGTCAGAAAGACAGAGACAGAGAAGAAAAGAAGAAAAAAGTTCTGTGAGGCCCAAGACAATATCGTTTTCCATCAGGGAGTCTCGGAGTGCACCTTGTCCATTGAAGAAAGAAGGCACTCCCAAGATGAAATTTTAAGGCCTATGTGAAAGCAGCAAGGTTCAACCGCTTCTGAAGGCCTGAACCCTAAACAAATGTACAGAGGCATATTTATAGAAAGTTATACAAAGTATTTCCTCACACCAAGAAAAAAAAACAAAACCGGCTGTTCTGTCTAATTTCTATGAGGAAATTAAGCAGCTTCTGGATGTGTGTATCAGTCTAAGCCTCAGACCCAAGAATCCTTACCTCTGACACCTGGTGCTGAGCACACAGTTGTGTGCACCCACCGCAGGGTGCCAGGCCTACAGCTGTGTTCACTGACCGCAGGGTGCTGAGCCCACAGCTGTGCACACCACACCCTTTCAAAGAGAACTTTTTGCTATTTTGTTGAAATACTGAGCAATCTCTAATCACCTTAAGTCAAGTTCAGGCTAGCATTTTCTGTGTCTAAACTTAGTTGACACCATCAGCATCACACCCAGGAGCAGAAGTCTCCCAGCCTGCCCTTCTCAGCACTGTTATGTTAATATTGCTGTAATTTTAAAAATTTCAGGGAGAAAGGGGTTGGCCTCCTCTCCTGAGTATTTTCTGGAAATACCCTAAACAACCCTAAACAAGACTTTGTTTACAGTGGAGACAGCCCAACTTCCTGCACCCCTGATTTCAGATTTCGCTTTATCAACTGTGTGACCCTGACAGGTGTTCCTCTGAAACCTGGGATCTCCTTTAGGTCCCTACCAATTCTTCGAAGATAATAGCTTCATACCTCACAAAATGGTGTCTGCCACTGTGAAGACCCTAAGCTGAGCTTGCTTTTTTCTGGATGGGCATCTCTTTCTTTGAATTCTTGATCTTAAAATCTGTATTAAAATCTCCTCATGTGGACAGAGTCCAGAGCACAACTCTGTAATGGTGTGGGATGTCTCTCTGTAGCTGTGAATGTGCTTTATTGACATTTGTTAATAAAGAGACTGTTTTGTCTATGGCAAGACAGCTTGAAGGCAGGCGGGAAATCCAAGCGGGGATGAAGGAGAAAAAGGGCGGAGCCAGAGAGACACAGCAGGCTGCTGCCCAAGAAAGCAAGATGTAATGGGACACAGGTAAAGCCACAGAACATGTGCCAATACATAGATTCATAGAATTGAGTTAAGTTGTAAGAGCTGGTTGGTAATGAACTTGAGACATAGGTAGAACAGTTTGTAATTTGTGTGATTGTTTGGGACTAAGCTGCTGCAGGACTGCAGATCCAATCCTCAGGGCTAGGCTGGGCCAGAAACTTCTGACTACATTGCGACTTTGGTCCCAGGGTTCCAAGGCACCTACCCCCCCCCCCCAACACACCAGTGATGTGGGAATGCCTTTCTGTATGCTGTGAATATCAATCTTTAAGTAAAGGAGCTGTTTTGGGCCATGACAGGCACCATAGAAAAAGTAGGCAGAGAAGTCAGAGCATAGGTAGGAGAAGCAGGGCCTTCCAAGCTGAAGCCCAAAGGAGCAACATGTAAGGCGCACAGGTGAGCCACGGGCCACATGGCAGACAGATGAATAGAAATGGGTTGAGTTAAGATGTAAGAGCTAGCTAGCAATGTGCCTGAGCCATATGGCCAGACAGCATGAAGTTAATATAAGCGTCTGAATCATTTCTGGGGGCCTGAGCAGCAGCTAAGGGATCTGGGGCTGACAGCAGGTCTGTGGATCTGGGATCACTGGCCACCCAGGACCAAAGAAACCTTATTACAACACACCAGGGAAAAGTTCGGGACTCAGAGCTCTTAGGCTAGCAACTTACATGGGTGACTTGAACCAGTCAGAGTCCTTGGTGGCAGGAACAACAAAGGACTCACATTTTGACTGCAGGTAGGAGGTATGGAACCTCAAAGGCACCCCCAGTGACACACCTCCTCTAACAAGGAAAACCTTGTCTTTCCCAAACAGTTCCACCAACTAGGGATCATGTAGTCAGATCTATGTGCCTATAGGGGCCATTTTTATTCAAACCACCACACCCCATCATCTCTCTCTCTCTTTAGATTTATGTTATTATTTAGATGTATGTGCAAGAGGCTGTATATGAGTGCAGGTGCCTGAGGAAGTCAGAAGAGGGTGATGGATCTCCTGAAAGAGTCACAGGTAGTTGTAAGTAGCCATGTAGGTGTTAAAAATCAATTTGGGGTCTTCTGCAAAAACAGAAGTGTTTATCTGCTGCTGATTCACCTCTCCAGACCCCTGTCTTTTTCTTTTTCCTTTTTTAAACAAGGTATCTTTAAAAAAAATTTTTAAAGGCCTTATTTGTTTTTATTTTACATGCATTGGTGTTTGGCCTGCATGTCTATGTAAGGATGTCAGATCCTTTGGGACTGGAATTTGTGAGCTGCCATATAGGTACTGGGAATTGAACCCAGGACCCCTGGAGAAGTCACCACTGCTCTTAACCTCTGAGCCATCTCTCCAGCCCCAGATGAACCATCTTGTGCCCTAGGCTATCCTAGAACTCACAATGCAGCTGAGGATGACCTTGAACTTCCGACCTTGAACTGCAGCTTCAGGAGTATGCCATCACTGTTTACTAAGTGTGGAGGGGCGAGCCCAGGGTTTGTTAGGAGAGCATCATACTCACACATACTGAAACTAAAACAGAGCAAAAATCCTCCCTAACTTGCCTCACACTGGCTTGACCTGAAGATCTTATTTGTTTTTTCACTTGGGGGCCGAGAATCCTGGGTTTTCCTGAGCCCCTGGCTGCTCACAGTTTGGAGCTGTGTCTGTTCCTGAAGCGGACAGCAGGGACTCTAAACTGTAGGGGTTTTGTTTTGGGGTTTTGTTTGTTTGATTGATTGATTGTTTGAGACAGGGTTTCTGGTTCCTGGTCTCTGGTAGCACGCCCCACCATAATCTGTGAGGTGCTGTAGGACTATGCTCGTATACACTGTAAATATTTGTCACTGTAGATGTTGGTTTAATAAAACACTGATTGGCCAGAAGCTAGGCAGACAAGAAGTATAGGTGGGGTGACCAGACAAGAATTCTTGGAAGAGGAAGAGCAGAGCAAATACCAACCAGACACAGCGGAGACGAGACAAGAACACTGCACTGAGGAAAGGTACCGAGCCAGTGGCTAACCATAAATAGAATCATGGGTTAGTTTATGAGTAAGAGTTAGCAAATAATAAGCCTGAGCCGTAGGCCAAACAGTTTATAATATAAATCTCTGTGTGATTATTTGGGACTAAATGACGGCGGGATCGGCCAGGAAGGGCAGGGAAACATCTGACTGCAGGGAGGTGCTTGGCATTGAACCCAAGACTTTGTGCATGCTGGGTAGGACGCTCTACCAACTACACTACAGATAGAGGTTTTATCCCCTAAGCCCCAAGATGGCACAGTGGTACCTTAGACTCTTCCAGAACAAAAGCCCCACAGCCACATGCAGCCTTCAGGAGATCTTCCCTGGCTTCCCTTCAGAGTTTAGTATCTCAGTTTAGTACTTGCTCAAATGCTGCTGATTTTCTCTTGCTTTGGGGGGTGGGGTAGAAGTATCAGGCATGCTGGACCCCCACCTCAGCTTCCCTCACTATGTAGTGCTCGGATCAAAGGCATTTGCCACTTGCCACTCACTATGCCTGACAAGACTCTGTGCACGCACCCTCAGAAGCCAGAAGAGGGTGCTGGATCCCATTTAGCTCCGTTGTGAAGCGGAATTTGAGTGTTGGGAAGCTCAAGTATAACTTGAGTTCTCTGGAAGAGAAGCAAGGGTATTTAACTGCTGAGGCATCCACCCAGCCTTTTTGGGGGTGTTTTGTTTTGTTTATTTTTGGAGTTTGGTACCTGGAGAAATGGCTCAGAGGTTAGAGCACTGGTTACTCTTCCAGAGGACCAAGGTTTGATTCCCAGCACCCACATGGCAGCTCACAACCATGTGCAATCCCACTTCCAGGGGACCTGATGCCCTCTTCTGGCCTCCTTACATTCAGACATGCATGCAGGCAAAACACCCAAATGGAATCTTTAAAAAGAGCAGAGAGAGAAGCTATCTGGATGCTGCCCAGGCTGATGCCAACCTAAGCTCAAGTGCCATCCGCACTCGGGGGAGCTAAGGCAGAAGAATTTGGATCCAGGACAGCCTAACTCAGTGACTGTCCAGCTTCAGCCTCTCCAGGGCTGAGGTCACAGGTGTTTGCCACGATGTCTAGATTTCTGTGGGGATTCAGACTTACCAAAGACTTTCTCAGATACCCTGACAAACGGACAAGCAGAATGTTAGTCCGTCCTCTCTCCTTGTCCGGGAATGGACTTGGCAAAGCCTCTATCTGTGTCTGAGGGGTCCAAGTTCTCTTTGTTAACTTTGATTTAGCTCTGTGCTGACTTTGGACATTTCCCATTTCCTCCCTGCAAATAGAACATAAAACGCTGTACGGTTTTGTTGTTTTGTTTTGATTTTTTTTTTTTTTTTTTTTTTTTTTTTAGTACAGGGTTTCTCTGTGTAATAGCTCTGGCTGTCCTGGATTTGCTTTGCAGACCAGGCTGGCCTCAGACTCATAGAGATCAACCTGCCACTGCCTCCTAAATGATGAGATTAAAGGCGTGTGCTACCTCCACCCTCGATGCTCTATTTCTTTAATTAACTCCTTTGGCGTATGTTCATCAGATTGTGCAAGACCTCCTAGCTCCAGCTACAGCTTTGCCTCCATTCAGCCTGCTCCAGCGAGGTGCTCAGGACCCTTCTTTCTGCTGGTTTGGGTTAGATTTCTTCAGATGTTTTGTATTTTTTTTTTTTAAAAAAAAAAATGTTAATCAGGCAGCGGTGCACACCTTTAATCCCAGCACTCAGAAACAGAGGAAGGGGGATTTCTGTGAGTTCGGGCCAACCTGGTCTACAGAGTGAGTTTCAGGACAGCCAGGGCTACATAGAGAAACCCTGCCTTAAAAAATAAAGGAAAAATTGTTTGTTTTGTGTGATTGCCTACCTGTGGAGGCCAGGGGTCCACCTCTGATGTTCCTTTGGACAGTGTGGTTGTTTGGTTTCTGAAACACAGACTCTCATGGGCCTGGGCTCATTAATTTGGTTAGGCTGGTGGGATCTTCAGGACTCTATTACCTGACATAACCAGAATGAGTCTCCTCAAGCATTTGACATAGGTTCTAGAAATGTGGTTCATAGCCCATGCTTACATGATAAGCTTTTAAATTGAGCTACCTTCCCAGTCCCTTGGTTAGCATTTTATTTAGATTTATTTATTTTTGATTTTTTTTTTTTTTTTGAGGCAGGGTTTCTCTGTGTAACTATGGAGCCTGTGCTGGAACTCCGGCCTCAAACTCAGAGATCTGCCTGCCTCTGCCTCCTGAGTGCTCAGGTTAAAGGTCTGTGCTACCACTGTCTGATTACTTACTTGTTTTTGAGATGGGGTCTCACTACGGAGCCCGGTTGACTTGAAGTTCAGCAGTCTAGCTACCTGTACATCCTGAGTGCTGACACCCAGCTCCCAAATAAATTACATGGACATTTATTCTGTCTTATGAATGCCTGACCTTAACTTGTCTTGTTTCTGGGCAGCTTTTCTTAAATTATCCCATCTACCTTTTTTGCCCCTGGGCTTTTACCTTTTTCTATTTCTATGTATCTCTTCTTTTGTTCTTACTCTGTGTTTGGCTGGGTGGCTGTGTAGTGTGGTAGGGTGGCTGTGTAGTGTGGCAGGGTGGCGGGGTGGCTGTGTAGTGTGGTAGGGTGGCTGTGTAGTGTGGCGAGGTGGCGGGGTGGCTGTGTAGTGTGGTAGGGTAGCTGTGTAGTGTGGCGAGGTGGCGGGGTGGCTGTGTAGTGTGGTAGGGTGGTTGTGTAGAGTGGTGGGGTGGTGGGGTGGTTGTGTAGAGTGGTGGGGTGGCTGTGTAGTGTGGCAGGGTGGCTGTGTAGAGTGGTAGGGTGGCTGTGTAGTGTGGTAGGGTGGCTGTGTAGTGTGGTAGGGTGGCTGTGTAGTGTGGTAGGGTGGTTGTGTAGTGTGGCGGGGTGGCTGTGTAGTGTGGTAGGGTGGTTGTGTAGAGTGGTGGGGTGGCTGTGTAGTGTGGTGGGGTGGCTGTGTAGTGTGGTAGGGTGGCTGTGTAGTGTGGTGGGGTGGTGGGGTGGTTGTGTAGAGTGGTGGGGTGGCTGTGTAGTGTGGTGGGGTGGCTGTGTAGTGTGGCGGGGTGGCTGTGTAGTGTGGTAGGGTGGTTGTGTAGAGTGGTGGGGTGGCTGTGTAGTGTGGTGGGGTGGTGGGGTGGCTGTGTAGTGTGGTAGGGTGGCTGTGTAGTGTGGTGGGGTGGTGGGGTGGTTGTGTAGAGTGGTGGGGTGGTTGTGTAGAGTGGTGGGGTGGCTGTGTAGTGTGGCGGGGTGGCTGGGTGGACGGCCCCCAGCATCCTCCCCTCCTTTTTTGGCTTCTCTCTCTCTCTCTTCTTATTTATCCTCTCTGCCTGCCAGCCCTGCCTATCTCTTTCTTGCCTTGCTATTGGTCATTCAGACCAAGCAGGTATTTTAGGCAGGCAAAATAATAGCTTCACAGAGTCAAACAATGCAACATAGAAGTTTGCAACACATCTTTGCATCACTAAACAAATATTCCACAGCATAAATGAATGTAACACATCCTCAACTAAGGACAACAAACCTCCCAAAACTTTAGGGAGCTGACAAGATGGCTCAACAATTAAGAGCACTTGTTGCTTTTGCCGAGGGCCCAGGTTCAATTCCCAGCACCCACATGGTGGCTCACAACCATTTTAACTCCAGTTCCAGGGGATCCAACATTACACACATGGTAAACATGCATGGATGCTGGTGAGCAAAAATATTCATGAATATAAAATCAGATAATTTCTATCCTAAGAGGGGGTGAGGGAGGGAACACAAGAAGGAACAGCTAAAATTAAGGGCAGCTGAACAGTGATATGGAAACCTAATACAGTAAAATCTTCCTAAAAATATGCTCATATATCAAGGCACTCTAAATGAAATCACCAAATAACGGGGGAAACAGAGTTCCAGCGGACTTCTCTTGTCAGCAAATGAAGCTTCCGGTACTAGGATTGGGTGACATCTAATTAAGTTGTAGGCTAAGGGGGTCCCATGAGATTCCCCAAACAACCCAGGCTGTTGCCAGGACTATCAGTTGCTCTCCACAAACTGACAGCTGGGCCATTGCTGAAGACAACACCCACACAACTCACTGAACGTGAAGAAGTCCAGTCGGTGCCCGCACAGAGCCTCTGCACCCAGGTGCTAGCGTCTTTGGGAAGCTACTCGGCCCTCCAGGAAAGGTAAACACTAATGAATGAAAGGGCTGCTCTAAGTGTGGTGAGGAGAGCACACTCAAAAGGGAGAGCATAGCCAGAGGCAGGAACATCTGGGAGAGTCCAGAGTGAACAGGACCCTGAACTGGACCATATGAGAAAGAAATGGAAGCCAGGAGAGGAAAGGTAGATAACCAAAAGACTGGGTAACCAACATGTCTGGATTATAGAGGGCAAGGCACCTGGGCTGGAGAAGCTTAGGGTAGGGGCAGGGTGCCAGTCATACCCTGTAGTAGGTAGAGACCCCTAGGGATGCTGGCAGAACCTGTCAGCCAGGTCCTCTTTGATATGTTAAATAGGCACCTGAGCCATTTGTTCAAGATTTGAGACCTAACATCCCAGCCTTTTTGTTGATAATAAGTTATAAGGAACACATGTAATCTTTTCTATGACTACTTCATGTTGACATTTGGGGGTCATTGTTGGGGACCCAAGAAAGGTGGAATGCTGGCCTTAAGAGCAGGCTATTTCATTTTCTGTCTAGACTCTGCTGGATATTCTGGGCTCGTGAAGTGCTGGTCACTTTGGAGCAGTCTGTTGAGGCTAGCTGCTTGGAGCAGCCTAGGATGCTGCCTCAGGCTGGTTGGAAATTCCATCAGAAGCATGTGGGGCTGGTGAGTCTGGTGTCTTTAGTTGATGGGCAGTTGCTAGAACAGATACAGGTTAGGGACAGAAGGAGGGTTTACGGGAAAACTCTTACCCAGAGTATATGATTGAAACTTCCAAGCCCATATTCTTGGCAGTTGGGGGAGAGGAACCCCAAGATACGGGAGAGAGATCCCACCCTCAAGTATAGGCAGGTGAAGGAAATTTAGAGTACTTATCTGAAGTCTGGTTTTGGCTGGATCCAAGTAGATTCCCTGAAGCTTACATACATGTTTTAAGTTTATGAAAAGAAATAAAAGTTTTAGATATGTTAGCATTTCCACTGTCGTAACCTTTATTGAAACCCACCTTGTAGAAAAGGCAAGTAGACTCATGAATCATAGTAAGAGCTTAGGGACCCCAAACTGACTCTGGGCTAAAAGCACCTGTGAGCTTATCTGTTCAGAGTCTGATAGCAAGGTGAACTGTCTTTCTCAGCTGGAGACTTAGTAGCTCTAGGAAAGTGAGGCCAGAGGCCTGACTTTTATATATTAAAGTGAAGGCAGCTATAGCCTTGGGGGAGCAGTATGCCTACTGCTGTTAAAGCTACAGTTAGTCAATAGCATCAGAGATCTGAGAAGAATAAATTATAGCAGGAGATATAATCCACATGGCCTACATAGCAAGTAAAATTACAGAGTCTTATCCACTACTTAGACGGTTACCCTGGGTTCCCATGGACTCATGACTTTGCTAGGGGTAGTGGTCAGTCTTTGGCTGTCCTACAGGACAGCATTTAATCTTCAGCTGCCATATAGAGTAGCATCAGCCTTCAGCTGCCAGACCCAGCTCTCAGAGATTTTCCCATGAAGAAGGAACTTGGGGGACTGATCTTTCCTTGACCAGGCAGAGCAGGGCAAGCACACCAAAAGTGTCCACAGGTTGGGCAGAGCCCTGATTGCCAACCAGGTATGGCAGTGGTTAGTATTACCACAATTTAGGCCGAGTTAGAATATCCTTCTCTATTCTTTGGAGACCTTGGGATTTCCACTAGGAGCTGACTATTCTGGGACACTTTATTAAACATTTTAAGTGCTATATTCAGGAGATCTCTGTGGAGTTTGAGGACCTATATTAAATATATCTTATTTAGCTATTTGCTTTAGGCTTAACTTTGAAAACAAATTAATTTGGGTGTCTTAATTATCTTTAACAGTTTATAACAAGGTAGTATGTTATCTAAGATTAGGATTTTATAGATTTATCACTGTTAAGTTTGAGCCTTAAAATACTGAGTTGAAGGCCAGTTGTGGTGGTGCACATCTTTAATCCCAGCACTTCTGAGGCAGAGGCAGGTGGATCTCTGTGAGTCCAATGCCAGCCTCATCTATAGAGTGAGTTGCAGAACAGCTAGGGCAGTTACACAGAGAAACCCTGACTCAAAGCAAAACAAAACCAAAAGCAAAGTGCTAAGCAAGAAAGTATTTTTTGGGGGCTGGGGAGATGGCTCAGCAGCTAACAACTCCTGTTGTGCTTCCTAAGAACCTGGTTTCAGTTCCCAGCATGCACACGACAGCTCACAACCATCTGTAACTCCAGATCCAGGGCATCGCATCTGAGATCCTCCTCTGGCCTCCCCAGGCATGCACAGACACACATGCAGGCAGAACACCCATACACATAAAATAATATTTTTTTTAAGAAGGAAAAAAGCCAGGCAGTGGTGACACATCTTTAATCCCAGCACTCGGAAGTCAGAGGCAGGCAGATCTCTGAGTTCAAAGCCAGCCTTATCTGCAGAGGGAATTCCAGGATAGTCAGGGCTGCAGAGAAACCATGTCTTGAAAAATCATAAATAAAATAAATATTCCTTGGTAGGGGAGTATTGTAGAATATTATTTTAAAGTTTGTTACTTTTGTGGATGTTGCATTTGTTACTCTGTGAAGCTGTGCTACATTGCCTGTCTAAAACACCTGATGGTCTAATAAAGAGCTGAACAGCCCATAGGGAGGTAGGAGAAAGGATAGGCAGGGCGTGCAGGCAGAGAGAATATACAGAAGAATCTAGGAGGGAAAAAAAAAAAAGGAGAAGTAGCCAGAGAAGGAGGAGGACCCAGGGACCAGCCACCCAGCTACAGAGCAAGCCATGGAGTAGGAAATAAAGGTATACAGGAGTAGAAAAGGAAAAACCCAGAGACAAAAATAGACAGGATCATTTCAGTTAAGGAAATCTGGCGAGAAATGGGCCAAACTAAGGCCAGGCATTCATAAATAAGAATAAACTTCCATGTGTGATTTATTTGGGAGCTGGATGGCAGATCCCCCAAAAGTACAAAAAGAAACAATAGGAGAGTCTAAGAACCTGTTATTCCTCAAATGATTTATCCCTGAGCAGTGCTACCTTCAGGTGAGATGGAGTTTTCAGAGCACCATGCAATTGAAAAATTAATCATGACTGCTTTAAATCGGTCATAGTTGCCTCATGTTCCTGGCCTATCTGAGGTGAGCATGTAAGCTATGTGCAACCCAAAGACGCAAGAAGATGAATTTCCATGCTCATGTGAAGGAAGTCTGTTCAGGGGTTAGGCTCTGTTTACTTCTGCTTTGAGAGCATGCTTTCCGTAAGGTCATGTCCCTTGCCATTGCGTCAGCCCTGTTGACTGAAAAAGAACCAAGACAATGACAGTTGTCAATTGGTGGCCTTGGATTGATGTGGAATGTCTTTCTGTACACTGTGGATTACCATTGGATAACAAAGCTGTTTTGTCTGTGGCAAGACAGCTTAGGCAGACAGGAAATCCAAGCAGAGATAAAGGGAAGGAGGAGTGCAGAGTCACTCAAAGACGCTGTGAGCTGCCACCCAAGAAAACAGGATATAAAAAAGTGGCCAAACATAGATTAGTAGAAATGAGTTAAAATACAAGATCTAGCTAGCAAGAAGCCTGAGCCATAGGCCGAACAGTTTGTAATTAATATAAGCCTCTGTGTGATTATTGGGACTAAGCAGCTGTGGGTGGTCTGGACCTCAGGGCTAGACCAGGCTAGAAACTTCAGACTACATTGGCTATTTTTTTTATTATTATTACATCTTTATTTAAATAAGTGGGGTCAAGCTTTCCAGAGTCTGCTTTCTCCTTCTACCTTGTAGGTTCTATCTCACAGACCTGGCTCTGGGTATTCCTGAACCCTTTGCTTCCATGTGCCATGAAAATGGCAAGAATCCTTAGGGCTCGATGCTGTGGAAACACAGCATTCTCAAGGTTCCTCCTGTCTCAGGAGTTTACTTAAATGTCATTTTCTCAAGGAGACATCCTGGAAGCCCTCAGCTCAGAGCATTCTAGAACACTCAATTCTCCCCCAAGCTCCCTCATCATAACGGCAATTGTTTATTGAACAGTGGTCTTTGTCTCTGGTCCAGGAGAGCAGGCAGATTGTTCCTGGATTGACCTGCCTTTCCAGGGAGGGAAACTTCTATCCACTGATAAATTAATAAAGAAGAAACCATTGTATCCAGCTCTGGCTGATGCTCAAAGAGGAAGTGGCCAGTTATAGAAGATTTCACTAACATATATATACCATAGACTTTTGCATTCCATGTATCTGTCATCCTTAAATCTCTCTCTGCTCCAGGCCCCAGGTCCCACTCTGAACAATTTAAACAGAGAGAAGAGACTGCAGGTCTGGCCACAGGCACATGATAGAGGTTTCCACAGCGGGAATATTGCCATAATTCTTTTAAAATTGATGTGCATTGGTGTTTTGCCTGCATGTATGTCTGCGTGAGGGTGTCGGGTCCCCTGGTACTGGAGTTGCAGGCAGTTGTGAGCTGCCATGTGACTGCTGCGAATTGAACCTGGGTCATCTGGAAGAGCAGCCAGGGCTTTTAGCCACTGAGCCATCTCTCCAGCTCCCAGAATTATGTCCTAAGTACACCAGTGCTGTTATTTTTAAATGGTCCTTATGCAGGTGCATCCCGATAAGAGAGAGAAGAGACTTAATGACAGCCAGGGCTTGATGTGGTTGTGACCTTGAGCTGTCCAGAAGAAGCAAGGTCTGTGATTTGGGGATCATGTGATATGTGATAATGGCCAGTTTCCAGTCAGGGTTGCCTTATTGTGGAAATGGAGTCTTACTGGAGGCCAATCTTGGTGAATAAACATTAGCAGAGACTTCCTAAACTTCAGTCATGGTACCAGTTTTCATTAATGCCCCTTCTAATCAGCCTGAACAGAGCATCACTTATCTCCAGCCACTGGAAACAGGCCTTCCTTTAGCTAAATTCTACCTCAGGTAACTTAATATTTCCTAAGCACGTTTATTAGTAAATCCTTTAGAACATCAATTTTACCACTTCACATATCTTCTGTATCAAGACGAGTGCCTCTTCCCATGTTGGGCATAACACCGTCTGAATCAAAAGACAAAAGTGGGTGTGGTAGAGTGAACATCAGAACCCAGCATCTGAGAAGCAGAGGCAGGGGGCTTATCAGTTTGAGGCTTGTCTGCACTACAAACTGAAACCTTTTCAAAATTTTTTTCATTTTTATTATTTATTTATTTTTCAAGACATGGTTTCTCTATGTAGCCCTGGCTATCCTGAAATTCACTTTGTGGCCCAGGCTGGCCTCGAACCTGGAGATCTTCCTGCCTCTACCTCTTGAGTGCTGGTATTAAAGGTGTGTACCACCACCACCCGGCTTTTAAAAAAATTTTTGAAAAAGAAAATAAAATCAAGCAAGTGTGTTGGCAGGAGGCAGTAATCCCAGCACCCTGTAAATAAAGGCTACAAGATTGGGAAACTCAAGAGTAGCCTCCTCTCACAGAAACTCTGAAACTAGTCTGGGCTACATAAGACCCTCTCTCACAAACCAAAAAGCCTGTGGGAGGGAAGGGGATAAAAAAACTGAGGGTGGGCACTAAAGCATGTGCAACTGTGCCTCTTTAATGACAGAAAAACCTTTAAAGCCTAATTGATCGTTTTCCAAAGCCCCTTAATTGAAGGGCTTTGAGATGACCCCGTGGGAATTGGGTGTGGGCGCTCTGACTCAAGGAAGAATTGCCAAGCAGCATTACAGACTCCCAGGGCCTGGAAACTCTTAAGTGTGCATTGGCAGAAATCGGCAGAATTATGAGACTTTCCCCACAGTACCCTGGTGTGGGAGAGAAGCTGAGTGATTAGATCAATCCAGAACCAAGGGTTTATGAGCTGGCTGCTTTGTATTCTTAGACGAAGCATGTGGAAGCAAGCTAGGTTTTTCTTCCCAGTGAATAAACCCCTTCAGAGCTCCGTGGGTTGTCTTTTTCACCCCAGACTAAAGACTGTTCCTGGACTTCAGGTCCACCCTCGTGTACCCTCCCCGATTTAGCCTTTCGTTGGAATTAGACAACCGTTAAGGGGGCTCCACGAATTCCCTAGAATTCAAATAGTGTGTGCCCACACACTCTTTTCTGAGGGGTCTGTGATCCAGGAACATGAGCCTGCTAACTTGAGGTGATGAGGGCTTGACTGATGGGCAGGCACATCCTACCTGCCCATAAGACAGAGTGTGACACAGGCAGAGAAGGGGAGACTCCAGGCCCAGAAGTTTGGGCTGTGCCGACTTGAGGACATTAATTGGCTCCTTGGGGATTTTTCTTCTCGGAAGAGTTCTAACAGTTAAATGAGCTTGGAACATGTAATGTGGGGGCTGTACAAGGTGTGTATGAGGAATATTGAGGAGTCATGATCAGGATTCATACACAGAGGGTCCATGTCCCCCCCTCCTGTGACAGGAGGGGAAAAAAGAGAAACAGGGTCTTGATTTGCAACCACATTCAGCTATCACTTATTTTTAGTTAATTAATAATTCTTCTTATTGGGGCTGGAGAGATGGGTCAGTGGTTAAGAGCACTGGCTATTCTTCCAAAGGTCATGAGTTCAATTCCCTGAAACCACATGGTGACTCATAGTGGTCTACAGCTGAGGTCCCATGGAATCTGACATGCCCTTCTGGTATGCAGACAAAACACCCATATACATGAAATACATAAATAAACATTTAAAGAGTTATTACAGTTGCTGGATTTTGAACACTCTGAGCCTCATTTCCTAATCTTTAAAATGAGGGAGATAACCCAGGTGGTTGTGGCAGCAGCAGCAAAAACCTTTAACCCCAGCACTGGGGAAGCAGAGGCTAGCCTGGTCTACAGAGTGAGTTTCCGGACAGCCAGGGCTACATGCTTATAATATAGACACTGGGGAGACTGAGGCAGAGGAATTTGCTGTCAATTCAAGGCCAGCCAGGGCTACATAGGGAGGTCTTATTTCAATAAACAAAACAAAAACTGGAGGATTTTTATTTTTTAGATTCTGTCATATGCGTATTAATGTTTTGCCTGCTTGTATACATGTGTACCACGAGATGAGCAGAAGGTATCAGATCCCCTGGTACTGGAATTATCATGTGGTGCTGGGAACCAAACTCAGGGCCTCTGTAAGAGCAACAAGAGTTCTTAGCTGCCTCACTAGCTCTGATTTTGTTTTTATAAACTTTTAGTTTTTGTTTTGGGACAGGGTCTATGTATCTCTGCCTGTCCTAGAACTTCAGAGATCTGCCAGTCTCTCTCTCCTGAGTGACGGTACAAAGGATGTGCGTTATGTACCACCCTGTTTTGATCCAGGGTCTCAAGTAGTCTAGGCTGGTCTCAAACTTGAGAACCCTTTTCTTTAGCTGGGACAACAGGCCTGGCACGATGCCCAGTTAAGGACATTTTTAAGGTTCTGGGGATGAAACCCAAGACAATGCACATGCTAGGTAAACACCTACCGGTGACCAACAGCCCAGGATGGAGACTTTGAACAGAATCTACATCACTCCTCTTGTGGAAATCACAAAATCCAACCATTCTCTATCCTCATATTGACCGTGTGAGCCTGGACAAATTTTCTTTTCATTCTGGCTCATTTTCCTCATCTATAAAAGGTTGGTGGTACATGCTTGTAGCCTTGATGCTTGGGAAGCTGAGGCAAAGGATTTGCTGTAAGTCCTAGTCAGCCAGGGCATCATAAAGGTTCCTGTCTCCATAAAACACAATGGAAAGGGTGTAATATCGACCACTTCCTGGCAGTTGTAGGGTTTCTCTGAGAGGTGACTCACATTTCCAGATAACTGCCCCATTCTTCTGGAATCTTCTCAGCTTACAAGCATCTTCTCACAGACATGTCTCTCACCACAGCCCACAGGCTAAAGAACTGAGCCACAGAGAGACAACGTGACTAAACCCAGGGCTCTCCATGTTCTCTTCTTCCTGGTATTCCCTGACTAGGTCTCCCTGGTTGTCCCGTCCCATGGTGTCACCTGTAAGGAGAGAATGAGTGGGGAGGGGGACACAGAAGGAGGACCACGGGACAAGCTGTTCGAGTGGTCTGTCTTTATTATTTCCAGGCTGCTTATATATGCTTTTGCAGGGCTGCAGGTACAAGGGGAAGGAGGGTTAGTGAGAGGGCTAGTGAGGGGGTGAAACTGTGAGCCAAGGTCAATGTGTTAGGCCATTATGAGTCAATGGTCAGTGTATTCTCTTGTGGCTTTTCCAAGGACTGTCTTAATCTAAAGAATGCTGTCCTAATATAAAGAATGACAAAGGAGGGAATTCTTTAGTTAATTCTTGGTAATGAACTGGCTCCTGACATATTCCTCCCTTTATTTATACTAAAAGATGGACAAAATTCAAGGGAACATGAAGACATTAACCCTAGAGGGGAAGCAGAGTTCCCAAGCCCTTTTCTTATATTATAAGGCTGCTAGAGAAGATGATTCATGCTGCTCAAGCTGAGGCTGATCACAGCCTGTACCATCAGGGCAAGCCGGCATGTTTTGCAAGAGAGAGGATTGATGCACACTGAACCTCTCTATGCTCTTGGGCATGTTTCTCGAGAGACTCAAACACAGAATACTTTGTCCTCTCTCTGCAGTTACAACTGCACCTCTTTGAAAGGGTGTCTACACCTACCCCTGGCAGGTGTGTGCTGGCTTGGGTTTCGACACAATCCCTGTAGGGAGCCCATCATTTCTAAGCTCTTCAGAGCCTTGGTCTGTCAGTTCAAGGCGATGATAATGGAACTGAATAGGTTTAGATGCCAGGGCGTCAATCTGCTGTTTGATGAAGCCAGTCAGTTTGTTAATAATCCAAGAGCCAAATGAAATCAAAAGTAATAATCCTGAACGAGGTCCTAGGATTGAGGGGAGCAAGATGGACAGCTAGGGGGAAGTGGAGAACCAGGTTTTAAACCATCCAACTTCCTTTTCTCGTTCCCTTTTCCTTCTTTCTAGGCTTTCTTTAACTGTGGTCATGCTATCTCTTGCAATTCCTGTATTGTCTGTATAAAAACAACACTCTTCCTTAAGGGTAGCACGAAGTCACACAAGTCAGGATAAAGGTTTGGCCACCATCCTTAATGGGTGACTTTAGATGTAGACCAGATTATGTCCCCTCTCCCCATGATGATCTGCCAGGTATGACTGAGGGGCTGATGGGTGTTAAGAGGGCGTTGAATCCTTGCTGTCCCGAGGGGTGACATCAGGAGGCACAGGCTCAGGAATCTCAGCATCCTTTTTGGCAGGAGTGGCAGCATATGTTGAAAGAGGGATCATCCTCAGGGGGAAGTGAATCACCCCTGGGTGCTGGTGAGCAGGTTATTTGCCTGACCATTCGCAAGCTGAACCTCGTCCCCAAATGAGCACAGCATCTGGTCCTTTCCATGTCCCTGTGAGGGGGTCGCACCACATAGCCAGCGGGCGACTAGCGCCAGAGGGAGGGTGCCAATGTCTGCCTGCAGCCGAATGACCATCAGCGTCCAGAGAGGGAATTCAGGACAAAGAGGGCATGACTCAGACGAGGGCTATGAATCAACTGTTGTTTCCTGCTTATCTCCTTAGCAGTTGGCTGCCATTTTTACAAGTTCTTAAAAATGGGCTTCACTTTGTGAGCCCCCTTCACAGAGGTCTTCAGATTCTGTTTTTTTTTTTGCCTGTCCTGTTTGATGAAGCTGTGATCACTGGTAGGGAAGCTGTGCTCTGACCTCTTCTCTTTCGCCTTTTAACGTTTATCTTTTTGGGGGGGGGGGGGCTTCACTGGTGCGCGATCACCACTGGCTTTTAACGTAGCTCTTGGCACATTTTCTGCTGTATCAACCAAAGCATCGAGTTAAAAGATGTGCCACGGAGGTTTTATTTATACATTTATTTCTTTTTAATCTCTTTCTATGTGTCACATCCTCGGTACTTTTAAATGCTTCTCTTATCTTCTACATAAAATCTAAACAATCTGCCCCACTCTGAGGTCTAACTAACATTCATTTGTCTCTCTTTATCCCCAGACTCATAACCCTGCAACTTCTTATGGGGTGACAAAGCCGTCGGGATCCCAAAATCAGGATTCCATAGACTACACTATGTCCCACAGATGCACATATCTTACCCCCCCCACAGTCATGTTCTTTATTTACTGATTTATTTATATTTTAAGAATATTTTAACTTACACATATGGGTATTTTGCTGGTACGTATGATCTTGAACCACATGTGCCTGGTGCCTGAGAAAGACAGCATCTTGTCCCCTAGAACTGGAATGAGTGGGCATGTGAGTGCTGGGCTCTTGACTTCTGGGCCAAGCCTCCAGTCTCTTGCTTTTGCTTCTGAGGCAGGGTCCCATACAGCTCAGGCTAACCAGATATGGCTATGCAGCTGAGAATAACAGTTTTTTTCCAGACAAGATTTCTCTGCATAGCCCTGGTTATCCTGGAACTCACTCTGTAGACCAGACTGACCTCGAACTCTCCAAGATCTGCCTGCTTCAGCCTTGAGTGCTGGGATTAAAGGCCAGTACTCAGTACTAGGACTGCTAGGTCTGCAGATAACCTTGGGAACTTTTGTTTTTAATAATCTTTTATGCCAAGCATTGGAGACACACACATTTAATCCTAGCCCTTGGGAGGCAGAGGCAGGTGGATTTCTGTGAGTTTGAGGCCTGCCAGGTCTACAAAGTGAGTTCCAGGACATCCAGGGCTACAGAGAGAAACCCTGCCTGGGGGTGAGGGTCTGCCTCTTCCCATAGTTCCCTGAACTCTGAGAGGAAGGGTCTGATGAAGACATCCCTTTTTAGGATTGATTTTTTTTTTTTTTAATGTATATTGGTGTTTGGCCAAAGGTGTCAGATCCCCTGGAACTGGAATTACAGACAGTTGTGAGCTGCCATGTGGGTACTGGGAATTGAACCTGGGTCCTCTGGAAGAGCAGTCGGTGCTCTTAACCACTGAGCCACCCCTCCAGTCCCTGGTAGTTACGTTGTTATTGTTGTTGTTCATTTTTGTTACAGGGTTTCATTATGTAGACCAGGCTGGCCTTGAACTCACAGAGATCTACCAGCCTCTGCCTTCTGAGTGCTGGGATTAAAGGCATGAGCCACAACCGGCCAGCTTGACTGTGATTTTAGTACGCGGGCTTGTTATGGAGTTTGTGACCCCTAGGAAAAGATCATAGATTCAATCCAATTAAAGATTTACGATCAGCTGCAGGCAGGAGGAACAGTCTCAGAACCAAATTAAAGACTGCCATGTAGGGAAGGGTGTGGGGAGGGCTTTTAAATGGAAAATAACATGAAGACCTTCAAGATCTACGCAAGCAAGCAAAACTCTTCTGTTCTGACAAACTAAGTGGTTAAGAGAACTCAGAACAATCTTTGGGTATCTGTGTAAGCAAGTTACAGAACCAAGAAAAAAACAAGCAGTTAGTTAGTCATATCATAACATAGTCAGGACTGTATATATTCGGGTGGGAGTCACTGAGTTAGGGTTCCTGGTACCTCATAGGGACTGGAGTCATAGACAAACGGCTGGTAGGTACCAAGATGGATGCCTAACAAAAAACGGAGCTTCTTTAGCTGTAAAAGTAGGCATGCAAAGGCCTTGACCAACAGAAGCCTTTGACCGACAGAAGGCCTTGACTGAAAGCTGCTGAGGGAAGGAAAGGCCGGCCCTATGAGTCAGCTGATCCCTCGTACACCTTAATGGGAAGGGAAGGTTCATCACCCAGAGAGACAGAGAACAGCTGGGAGGTGGAACTGATGTACTTGGGGCCCACGTTTGAATTTCTTCTCTCCCTCATGAAAGAAAGGGAGATGAACCAGGGTTGGTGAGGTGTTTGTTAAGCTCCAGTAGGAAAGGGCAAGACCTCGACTGGAGTCGAATTTAGATTAAATAAAATTACTTTTGCTTTGGTTTTTCCAAGTCAGGGTTTCTCTGTGTAGCTGTGTAGCCCTGGCTGTCCTGGAACAAGAATTATAGACCAGGCTGGACTCGAACTCAGAGATCTGTCTACCCAGTGCTGGGATTAAAAGTGTGTGCCACCACCTGGCCAACTGAATTAATTCACATTGCTAGCGGAAGGACCTTAGCCTTAGCACCAACAGCATGCCATACAGAAGGGAGATTATGGTGGGGTTTAAAGATGGACATCAGAAAGGTGTTCATAACAGGGATCCATGGAATCCACTACTGAGCAGGAACACTGTCTTACTTCACTCAATTATTTCTTTCTTTCCTGATATATAGTAATAAAAAGGCCATTTCATCCCTTTCCCATAGCAATAAACAAATTTTACAGAAACAAGCTGTTAATACTTCACAGCCCATTATCTCATGGAGAGGCCACTAGTATCTCCCAGGCATTCCAGAGCCAAAAGGTCAACATTTAGTTTCTTTAACAACATGGGACCTGTGTAAATTCCTACTTGGGTCTGAGCCTCTAATGACTGGGGTAGAGCAGTTCATTTCTGGCAGGCAATATCACAGTGGCATCAGGTTAGGGCTGACTGTGATGTCACCACAGTAGTATCTGAAATCCCAGCATTAGGAAATGCAGACAGGAAGAATAGAAACCCAAGGTCATCTTAAGCTATCCAATGTTGTGGGATCATCTTTTTATCAATGAAGATAATATCACTCTGATTGGTTTAATAAAAAGTTGAACGGCCAATAGCTAGGCAGGATTTCCAGGCACAAAGGACTCTGGGAAGAAGGGTAGAGTCTTGAGAAGATGCAGAGGAAGTATGACATGTAGGAGATGAGGTAAAAAGCCATGAGCCATGTGGTACCAAGTAAGTTAATAAATTAATGGGTTAATTTAAGTTTAAGAGATAGTTAGAAACAAGCCTATGCTATTGGCTGAGCTTTCATAACTAATAATAAGGCTCTGTGTCATTATTTGAGAGCTGGCAGGCAGGACAAAGAGAAGCTAGCTACATATGGTGTCCAAAGTCTGAGAATATATTTCCACATAAAACCTGAGAAAGCTTTAAAAAAAAAAAAAAGTTTTCAAATACAAAAAAATGGAGGCAAACTCAGCTTCTTAGCCCAGCCCCCTCCCATGTGGGCTCCCATGCAGAGACCCATCTCCCAGCCACTGCCACAGGCTTGAGCTGTCAGCAAACCATGGGCTAAGCTGTTTACTCATGAAGACAGAAAAGATTACAAATGAACAGTAAAGTAAGCAGGTTCAGCTAATAAAAAAATTAAAACAAAACAGAACCTCTAAACAGGTTACAGTGTATTTAACAATGTGCACAGGCTTAAGAAAAAGACCGTGGATTCATCCCAAGTTAATAGAGATCAGATTTGACCAGGCGAGATCTCCTGATTATCATGTATACAGAAGTGGGGGAGCAGGTGACAGGTGACATGTACTGATCCCTCTGCACGGAAACAGCTCTGAGATGAGATGACACATGATAAATCATGTTGGCTACAGAGTCCTCATGACTTATTATTACATGGCATCCCTTCATACAGCATGGATAGAGATTTATATTACAGTTTGGTTATGCAGTCCAAATAGACTTATAAAGTTGACAGATGCCTTTTACCTGCTCAAACATAGAACAAGAAATCATCTTTAAATGACCTGTACTCGTGTTAATACAGATATGTATGTTACCTTTAAAAGTTTGTATGTTTTTAAAGCAAGGAACCAATGAAAATGGGTGGCCCGGGTGATCCAGCTTCTCAAAGTTGCCTCTGTCGCAGCTTCCTCAGAGTTCTGTAACCACAACAACTTCAAACCTGCCGGCCGAAATGGGCCAGCCGCACAGGCTACTCCATCCAGGCTTAAGTCCTACATTTTCCCATCACACCAAGACTAGACTGGGGATCTTTGGAAGGACTTGACCATTATCTTAATGTTCTCAAGGTCTTTTAAAAATGCTATCATCCTCAGACAAGAGGAAGCAGTTTAGAGAACAGGACACCCACATTCCCAGAGGTGGGGTGAATGGTTTTGGTTGTTCAGTGGATTGTAGATGTTTAGCATCATTGGGGGGGGAGGTTATAAGTTGTTTTTGGTCATAATCGGAGAAAAAACAAGGCAAAGGAATTGGATTCAGGGATGTTATTCTGAAAAGAAAAAGGGGCTATAGAAATGATAGAATATTGAACTAAATAAATTATTTTAAACTACAAAGGTAAATAAATAGTAGTCTAAATATTTTACATTGGTATGGATTTTTACATATTGATACAAATTTAAAGTTATTTTGTATCACATCATACATACATTTATACTTCTGTTTAAGGTATTGTACCTATGCAACGTACACTTTCTAGTCCTTGAAAGTTATTAGTACACACTATTTAGGGCTGATGTTATATGAATCCCAATTGATCTTACAATAAAAACCTGCAGCCACGATTAGAGAGACAGAGGAACAAGCCACAGCCGCTTCTCACCCAGCCAACTTCAGAGGCTGAACAGAACACCATCCTATTTTCAGATGGACTAGTCATGTAGGCAGAATGCTGAACGTCTCCTTTGCCTGCTTTATGTTTTTTTCTCCGCCCAGCTATTTTACTTCCTGGTTCAACTCTTCTAGAGCAAGGATTAAAGGTGTGAGCTACCACTGCCCGGCTGGTAGGCCTTGAACTCACAGAGATCCAGGTATATCTGTCTCCCAAGTGATCAGATTAAAGGTGTGGGTACCCAGGCTGAAGCCATGGTTCAAAGGTTAAGAGGACTGGCCAGAGGTCCTGAGTTCAATTCCCACAACCATCTATAATAAGATCTGGTGCCCTTTTCTGGCATGTGTATACAAAATAAATGAATAAATCTTAAAAATTAAAAAAGGTGTGGGTCCCCATTCCCTTACTGACCTTCATGGCTAGGCTGTGGGTGATTCTGTCCTCTGATATTCCAGACTATTTTTTATTAAATCTACAATATATCATCACATGCCTTATATACTTTTTTCTGCTCCGGCATATCACTTCCTGGTTCACACTTCCTAATGTTGGGATTAAAGGGATATGTGTTTCCTAAGTACTGGGAGCAGAGACATGGGATCCCAAGTGCTGGGATTAAAGGTGTGTGCCACCACCATCTGGTTCGTTTCTCTCCTGGATTCTGGTTCTGTTTCTCTCCTGGATTGGATCAAACACATGTAGCCCAGTGTGGCCTTGAACTCACAGAGATCCAGATGGATTTCTGCCTCTGCCTTCCAAGTGCTAGAATTAAAGGCATGAGCCACCTCTGTCTGACCGCTGTGGCTAACTCTATGGCTAGCTCTGTCCTCTGATCTTCACACAAGCTTTATTAGATACGTAATATCACCACATAAGATAATAAAGAAATCCAGATTAGTAGTTAAGTCACCTATTACAATCAAACTTGTGATCATATTAGGTATTTTTCAAGGTCAAACAAAGATATATTTTAGAGAGACAGGTGGCCTTCAAACACTTCAGATTTCTACAGAATATGGCATTTGAGATATTTTAATAACATGAGGCTTTTCATAACAATAGGTGTTCCTGGCAGCACCAATCTACTTCAGAGAAGATGATGGGCATTGAACAAACTCCATATGGAGTTTGCTTTCTTTGTGGCAAAAGTTAGCCACTGGGCAAGACACTGCTCTTGCCTCAACTGCTGACAGTGTGCTGTCCAAAGTGGACCAGCAGGACACAAAAGAAAGTGACTGCTGAACTTTCCTAAAACAGGGTATGACAGTCCTTCAAAAATTCATACCTCACAGAAAAGTCTGTCAGATATTCTAGGTCTGTAGACCAAAGATAGTGGTCCCAATGTCCAGGCAACCAGCTGTCTCTGTCATTTTTATAGTTTTGAAAGCTGTTTGCTCTGCAGTTCCTGTTTACACAGGTAATATGTCCTTCTTGGGGTCTTTGACGGGATTGAAATCTAGATAGTTATAATTAGAGTTTTCCAGTCGCGATAGAAACTAAATTAGGTACAAAACTCTGGACTCATCAAGATAGCATAGTTAATAGAGTATTTTCTGTGAATTTGCCAAATGCAAATAGACTGGGCATTGTGAATATAATTTTCACTTAATAATTGTTCCTTTAAAAAAAAAGATTTATTTATTATGTATACCGTGTTCTTAAAAAAAAAAGATTTATATATCATGTATACATGTGTCCCTGCACGCCAGAAGAGGGCGCCAGATCTCACCACAGATGGTTGTGAGCCACCATGTGGTTGCTTGGAACTGAACTCAGGACCTCTGGAAGAGTAATCAGTGCTTTTAACCTCTGAGCCATCTCTTCAGCCCCTGATAATTGTTCTTACTGTATATAGTTTTACTATGTTGGAGTTTAAATTTTTCCTTTTGGGGATGGGAGATATGGCTCATTGGTTAAGAGCACTGGCTGCTCTTCCAGAGGTCCTGAGTTCAGTTCCCAGCAACCACATAGTGGCTCACAGCCATCTACAGTGGAATCTGATGCCTTCTGGTGTGCACAAAGAGAGGTCACTCATATACATAAATAAGTATTTAAAAAACCTTTCCTTTTTATTAAGACAAAAGGCAGGGCTTTGGGCAGGGTGTGGCTTCAGGCAGACCCTTGGACTCAGCTCCACTGGAATCGCTGCGGCCTACAAATCTAGGTGTGGAGTAATCTTTTTGTACACATCTGTGAAAATGTGTCTCTAGGATTGTTTTAATAAAAAGCTGAACAGTCAATATTGAGGATTTCCAAGTACAGAGGCCGCTCAGAAGAAGGGCGGAGTCTTGTGGTGATGCGGAGAAATCATGACATGTAAATTAATAGAAATGGGTTAATTTACGTTATAAGAGCTAGTTAGAAACAAGCCTAAACTATCGACTGAGCTTTCATAATTAATAATAAGACTCCATGTCATGATTTAGGAGCTGGCAGGCAGGATAGAGAAAGACTGGCTACAACAGAGCAAGTGTTCCTCCATGGTCTGCCTCTGCTTCACTACCGAGTGGGTCTCGGTTATGACCTTCACTTACCGCGTCCGGTTTCTTTGTGGTCCGAGTTTTGTCCCAGGCGAGGAACGTCAAGATTAAATAAGTCTACACTCAGGAGTCGTTTAGGTTCCATCATTCAGGCTCTCTCTGACACTGAGAGACCTGAGCTTTATTCAGTACATCTTACATCTTAGACCTGTCTGTCCCTTAGCCATGCTTCTCTCCTGCCACTGCATCTCGCCTAGCTTTTTCCCCTCTAGCTTCCCGCCATGCTGGATTCCCTCTGCTCCTTCCACTCACACTGACTCTACTCCATGCTTGTCCCCAGCTTCTGCCTCTTCTCCCGCTTCTGGCTTCTGCCTGAGTCCCTCCTCGTGTCCCTTTTGTCTCAGCTCTCTGTCACCTTAACTCTCTTACACACCCTGCCTCCTCATCCAGGCACGCCCAAGGTCATAGAGGATCCCAAGAGACTAGCACTCAGCAGGTGGCAGCGATAAGGAGATTTGTAGTTCCTTTTTCCCCCTGTAAACAAGGTTTTAGTCCTTAGGGGAAGAGGATGGGCCATAAGGCCCAGAATGGCACTTATTCGGGAGACAACACTTCACGTCCTGTTTCTAGGTTCCTACTTTGACCTTGCTCTGATGTCCATCAAGGATGGACTGGAACCTGTAAGATGTAATAAACCGTTTCCTCTCCAAGGTGCTTTGGTTATCGACTTTACCACAGCAACAGAAAGCAAACTAGAATAAAGGGGTGGATATGACTAAACGCGTTATATTTGCATGTTAAAATATCATAATGAGGGGCTGGAGGGATGGCTCGGTGGTTAAGAGCCCTGGCTGCTCTTTCAGAGGACCAGAGTTCAATTCCCAGCAACCTCACAGTAGTTCACAACCATCTATAATGAGATCTGGTGCCCTCTTCTGGCGTGCAGGCATACATGGAGACAGAACACTGCATACATCATAAATAAATAAATAAGAAAATATCATAAGGAAGCCTATTGTTACAGATAATTAGCTGCCAGGGGAACCTGTTAGGTCTGCAAAAGGGGAAGCCAAAGACCATCTCTTGGGATGGTAAGATTTTTGAGGTACCTTAAAGGGACAGGAGGCAGAAAAGACAAGATCCTGACACAGCTTGGGGCTGTGTTTACTAGCACACTCAGCAAGAGGCAGCCTCTCTTCCACCGGAAATAGGAAGAGCTGCAAGGGGGGCGGGGGAGCCGGCTGAGACTGCTTATAGGGATGGGGTGAGGGGGTTAGAGGTGAGGAAGTTATTTACCATGACAGAGTATCTTTTCTGGAATACCCAAAAAGCCGAGCAAGGTTATCCATAACCTTACAGGAATCCTGTTTTACAGGCGAGGCACTGTAGCTGGGGCAGTTCAGGAAACCAAGGACGTTCTGCCATCAGCTTGAAATGGCCAGTGCTTGAAACTACCTGATGCTCTTGGGGCAGAGAAAACCAAGATGGATCGCAAAGACTGCACGCCTTTTCCCAGTGCAGCAGCCTCCTCCTGGTTTCAGGATCCACCCTTCCCGCTCCCCCACTCCCCCAACCCCCGAGATCTCACAGTTCCCTGCCTTAGGTTTGCTCCTTTGCTCCTGTGACTCTTCCGCAGACCCCAGTACACCAGCTAGGCAGCTCCAGGGTGAGGGGCGGGGCTTCGGGCAGGGCGGGGCTCTGGCCTCAGTGAAGGAAACGCTGAGCAGACTTTTGGACTCAGCTCCACTGGAATCGCTGTGGCTGTCGAGTCAGATGACTCCCCCAAGCATAAAATCACAAAAGAGTTTTTGTTAGATGCTGATTGCGGAGGGAGTGGCTAAGCGAAGTAGGAAAGGGAGGCCAGGCTCCTTAGAGAAGTGACGGAAGGCCAGACCTCTGCACACTGAGCCGGGGGCTGCCTGTAGCCCCCGGGAGCCGCCTGGAGCCAGCCTCTGGGAGTTGCAGGGCTCGGTGGGAGCTCGGAAGTCCATCCAGCCTTCCCAAGGGTCCTGTGCGGGTTCCCCAGGTACTTGCTGAGTGTAGTGTGAGCCGAGTCTGTTCCAAGGTTTGAGAAATGTGTCAAGCAAGAGCAAAGTTCGGGGAACAAGCCCTGATAATGAAGATAAACTGTAAATGACTTTCAAAAGCAAGGTAATTTGCCCATAGTTCCGCTGCATGCCTTCAGTCCCAGCACTACAGAGCATGAGTTCCAGGCCATCCAGGGATACACAATAAAACTTTGCCTAAATCAAATGCCTAATGGAGAAAAGAAAATGAAAAGGAGCAGGGGAGCTTGCTCAGCAGTTGAGAGCACTTATTGCTTGCACTCCGAGGGCGCAGTGAAGCTGCGAAGGTAGACTGCTCTCATGGAAGGAAAAGGAAATGTTTATTCAAACTGCCAAGACTATCTTGCACATGGGGCATAGGTATACAAGCAGGCGAACACCCACACAGACCAGGCTGGTCTCAGATTCACAAAGATACCTTGCCTCAACCTCTCCAATGTGTTAGGATCAGAGATAAAGGCCTGCCTGATCCTAAAAGGTGGTAGGTAGTGAGCGTATGCCTTTAATCCCAGCACTCAGGAGCTGTGAGTTCGAGGCCAGGCTCCAAACAGCTCGAATTCCAGGACAGACTCTAAAGCTACACAGAGAAACCCTGACTCCAAAAACAAGACAAAGATATGGGCCACCACCCCAGGCATCAGTAGATGAATTTTTAAAAAGAAAATGAGATAATGAAAGAGGAAGAATGTTGAGATAGGTCGGTGACTGGGACTGCTCTCTCAAGAAAATAATCTTTACACTGACTCCTGAAGGCCAGGAGTCAGCAGGCAGCTGTTGAAGAATGTAGTTTACACAGGGGCCCTGAAGGGAACTGGTTCAGGTGTGTTCAGGTAAGAACAAAGGACACAGGTATAGACCTGATGTCCGGGTTGCAGGGGAAGATGAGGTAGAAGGACCCCCTCAACCCCTGGGGGTTCAAGACCAGCCACCATCTCAAACAAAGAATAACAGCCCTGATGGCAGGATCAGGGCTAGAGAACACAGTTGACCAGTAACGCTTCGGGGTTTGAGTAAGGATCTGGCTTAGAAGAGTTTGGCATCATAAAAGAAACCAAGCAAAAACAGGGGAGAAGGAATAACTGAGCAATGGTTGCTCACATCGATAATCCCAGCACTTAGAAGGATGAGAGGCAGAAGGAGTGTCATGAGTTTAAGGCCAGCCTGGCCTACCAAGTGAATGATAAATCCTACCCCACTGTAAAGGGCTCACTGGACAAGAACAGAAGGATGGAGGTGATGTGGGAATGTCTTGCTATATGTTGTGAATAAAGGACTGTTTTGGCCATGGCAGACACTGTAGATAGAGGTAGGTGGAGAAATCTGAGCATAAGTACGGGAAAGAGGGTAGAGTCAGAGACAGATCGACCTAGACACCCAAAGGAGCAACATGTAAGGAGCACAGGTGAGCCACGGGCCACGTGGCAGACAGATTAATGGAAATGGGTTGAGTTAAGATGAAGGAGCTAGCTAGCAATGTTCCTGAGCCATGAGCCAAACAGCATGAACTTAATATAAATGTCTGAGTCATCTTTGGGGGCCTAAACAGTGGCAGGCAGCTAAGTGGTCTGGGACGGCAGGTCTGTGAGTCTGAACCTCTGGTTAGCTATGCCAGAAACCTCATTGCAACATGGGAGGTGGGGGTGGAGGGGAGACAGGCTGATGTCTTCCGGGTGCCTGGTCTTGGAGGGACCTTCTCTGGGTCCTTAGCGTTGTTTTCTTACAGGTGGGACAGTGATACAGGTGTATCCTTGGATGGCCCCAAGCTCCCCTGACCTACGCTTTCTCACTTCAACATCAGGAACTTGTTATGGAGGCCTGTGCCTCACCAAGGCCCTGGCCAACTCCTAACTGCCTGTTACACAGGTCTTGGAGAGATCCCTACATAATGATGCCTTTTGGTCAGGTCGCCAACGCCACTGTCCTCCTCTAGCCACACTCTTGACCCCACTGAGCCCTCACTTCTAGGACAGAAGCGAGGGCCACTGGTCTAGTATGCCGCCAGACCAATGAACACATTGCTAAGTTCAGAGCATCTCATTGGTGGCTTTGTGAAGGGCCTGTGCCCTGCTGGGCAGTCTCTTTTGCTTTCTTCAAAGGCTCCCCCTAAGGTCGCTCAGCCTCCAGAGGTGAGGCAGGAAAGGAAATTTTCTCTTCAACCTCTCTAGAGTCTTGGCTTAGACTGTTTGGTTCCAGTCAGTTCTGAGGACGCACCGTTTTCTGTCAACAGCTAGTAGCAGCCACTAGTTTTGGTTTTCAAGCCTGCAGAAACCGAGGTCATGATTGGAGGTATGTGAGAAGTATTTTTGGATCCTTGGTATTAGCATTCTCTGCTGATACAGCAAATCAAATCAAGTCCAATTAAAAATCCAGGTTTAATGAGCAAAGCGTTCCCAGGTAATGGGGGATCGTGTGGTAGCTCTGTGGACCAGAGCTTAAATACCCTGTAGGCTCAGTCTTGAGCAGCTCAGGGAGGGAGCTTGCTGGGCTTTCTGAGGGACAGGGTTTGGGGGGGGGGGGTCTGAGGTAGAGCTTCCAAGTGAGTAGTATAATCAATCGGTCATTGATGATAGGTCCCTAGCAAGAGGCTGAGCCGATGAGGGCCTCCTGGCCCCACATTCTATCTGAAAAATAAATAGATAGATAGATAGATAGATAGATAGATAGATAGATAGATAGATAGATAAATGAATGAAATTGTTTAATGGCTTATTGAACAAAAGAATAATTTTTCCCTTGCTTCTACCTGAGGCCTTCAGGGAACCCTTTTTGAGGAAGGGGCCGAGAACGCCCCCCCCCCAAACTGTATGGACAAAGTGTTTTAACATGATGGGTGGCAAGATGGCTTAATCCCCAAAGATCTGAATTTCATCCCCAGGACCCACACAGTGGAAGATGATAACCATTCCTGAAAATTGACCTCTGACCTCCACAGGGGCTACCACTGTGACACATGTGTACTCTCTTACATGCACAATAAATAAATGAGATGGAAGTTTTTAAAATTCAAAGTTAAAAACTAGCCTGGGGGTAGCTCATTCCTACAATCCTAACACTCATGAAAACGGAGGTACGATTGTTAGGAGTTTGAGACTAGTTAGGATTATACTGTAAGACTTGGTTACATCAAAATGAATAACCAGGGGCTGGGGATGGCTTAGTAAAGTATGTGCAAGCACAGTGTCCTGAGTTCGGATCTCAGACATCCTTGTAAAAGCTGATATGGTGGCATAGACCTGTAACCCTAACCTATCGGGCTCACCAGCCAGCCAGTCTAGCCAATCAATGAGTGTCACATTCAGTGAGACCGTCTCAAAAAACAAAATAGAGAGACACCAGACATAGATCTCTGATCTCTCCCTACTCTAAAGTAAAACATGCACACACACACACACACCATCCATAAGTACATTCATAAAAATTAAGCTATTATTTGTTGGGTATTTGGTGTGTGAAGTTGGTACTGTTCAGTGTATCATCCCATTTAAGCCTCACGGACACCAGCACAGACACATAACTCAACTCTCTCTTTGCACAGCTGGCCAGGGAGTTGAGAAGTTTGTAAACGAGACCCATTATTGTTCACAAATAAAACAAAGTGATGGGGCTTGAGAGATTGCTCAGTGGTTAGAGCACTGGCTGTTCTTCCAGAGGACCTAGGTTCAATTCCCAGCACCCACAGGGCAGCTCACACCTATCTGTAACTCCAGTTCCACGTGTCCTCACGCAGACATATATCCAGATAAAACACCAATGCACATAAAATAAAGAAGTGACTCAAGGAGGGTGGTAATGACATCTTTAATCCCATTACTCAGGAGGCAGAAGCAATCAGGTCTCTGAGTTCAAGACCAGCCTGGTCTATACAGTGAGTTCCAGGGCAGCCAGGGCTACACAGAGAAACCTTGTTTGGTAAAATAAACAGCAAAAAGGGACTCTCAGAGCTCACAGATCCAACTAGAGATCAGCTGTACATACTGACTAACAGCCCTGGAAGTTAACCGGAAGCTAATCCTGGGGCCCCACATTCCTCCCTGGGCTGGTGAGAAGCATTGACCTTTTGACCTGGAACACTTCGCAATTTCAAGCTTTTCCTTTGTGTCAGAGGAGGATTGACCTGAACTCAGGCCTGCCCCTCCCTACTCTGAAAAGCTGGAGCCACTCTGGGAAAGCATCAGCTGATGTAAGTGTGCGTGCTACAAGCCTGCCATCCTAGCCCTTGGAGAGATGGAATAATGTCCAGTTAGGGGCTGCAGTAGGCTCTATACCAAGATCAAACCGATCTGTTCACATCAACGTACCACTTTAAAAATCCAAAACTTTTAAATTAAAAAAAAAATAAAATAGAGCAGGGTGTGGAACAAACCTTTAATCTCAGCACAGGAAGAGGTGGGAGGAATCTGGGTTGGAGGCCAGTCTGGCTTACAGATTGAGTTCCAAAATATGGGTACAGGGACAGACTGTCTTAAAAATAAATGAAATAGAGCCGGTGGTGGCGGCCCACACCTTTGATCTCAGCACTTGGGAGGCAGAGGCAGGTGGATCTCAGACTTGGAGGCCAGCTTGGTTTGCAGTTCAAGTTCCAGCCAGAGCTATACAGAGAAACCCCGTGTCAAGAAAAATAAAATAAATTAATAAAATAAAGATGGACGAGCAGTCCAGAGTACTTACTGCTCTTCCAGAGGACCTGGGCTTGCTTTCTAGCATCCACTCCCAAAGCTTAAAACTACCTGACCTTAGTTCCAGGGCCTCTCTTCTGGCTTCTGTAGGCACCAGCACACAACTGTTACAGACTCACAGAAACACACACACTTAAATAAAAATGAAATAAAAGCACCAGCTCCCTGCTGCCTTAAATAAAAATGAAATAAAAGCACCAGCTCCCTGCTGCTGGGATCCTAGGCTCCCTACAAGTGGTGACGGAGCTGAGCTGGGAGTGTGGACTGTGCAGACCCAAGTTTTAATTTCAGTTCTGCAAAGTCGAGCATTTCTGGTTTACCCCTCACCATGGTCTGTGACCCCATTTCATAATGTCTTGAGGATAATAAGATTACACGGTAATCTAGAGCACTATTGCAGGGCTTGGGTATGTGGCTGAGTGGCAGAGCAATTCCTGAGCGTGTGTGAGCTGGAGAGCAGATAGAGGAAGGGCCGGCACGGGAGTTGGTGAGGTGCCAGGCAAGGCAGCATATTAACTGTGGCTCTCTCTGAGCCTCTATCTATGGATGTTGCCCAGGTGTCACTGGACAGAAGTGACATCATGCTTCCAAAAATGGTTACCCCTCTCTCTGGGGAGTCTACCCTGGAATACCTCCTTCCCAGGGTTTGAAGGCAAAGCAATAGGCTAAATAACTTGCAGGAAACTGTTTAGCTAAGAGGGGACAATGTAGGACTCACTCAAAATCTCCTGGGCTCCAAAGGCCTTGGATAGCTCTTCGTCCTTGGCTCTGTTCTCTGAAGCACCTTCTCATAGGCTCAGACGAGCTCCAATCCACAGCTGCTGCTGTCCTTGGGGTCATCCCATGGTCCTGGCATCTCCAACTTGTTAGGATCTCCACTGCAACTGAGGTGACACCTTTATCAATGGCCTCTCAGGGCCTCCAGCCCTGCTACACAATGCCAAGTCTCAACTGTTCTCCATGGCCAGTTCATGTCTTCAGAACCGATATCACGTCCGTGACTCTTACACATTACCAAGTTTAGCTGTTAGCATGAGATGTGGTCATGGCCACCCTGGACCACAGCTTCCATGTGCTGACCCTGAGAAAATATTCCCAGAAGATTTGACCTCAATGATGCTGATTTAATTTAATTGCAGCCTTGCAATTGTCCCAGGAGAGGCTTCACTTCAGTGGTTCTAGTCTCTTATTAATTACTGCTGACTCTTCAGCCCCAGATGCCTAGAACCACAGAGTCCTTTAAAAATAAAAAAATAAAAAAAAAAAAGATTTATTTAAAATGTGCAGTGTCCTACCTGCATGTATGTCTTCACGCCAGAAGAGGGCGCCAGATCTCATTATAGATGGTTGTGAGCCATCATATGGTTGCTGGGAATTGAACCCTGGTCCTCTGGAAGAGGAGCCAGTGCTCTTAACCTCTGAGCCATCTCTCCAGCCTGAACCATAGATTCTTAATACAAAATAGCATGAGTGAGACCAGCAAGTCTTGATTTCCCTCTGAGATTTCACAAGTCAGGTCTGCGCCACCAGGCACACTGCTCGAAGCTTTACCTTCTTCCTTTGTACAGCCACTCACTAAGCTCTGAATGCCTAGTGGCTTTTTCACCCAACGTTCTAAAATCCTTCCACAACCCTCCTCAAAATGTGGGCAGGTCTGCCACGGAAGTTTCCCACGGACCTGGCCCCAATGTCTGCTCCAGTTCGTTTTCCGGTGTTGTGGTTTCAGCGCACCGACCAGAAGCAACTTGGAGAGGGAAGGATTTATTTGACTTAGAGATTACAAGTCCATCACCAGATCAAGACTGAAACGTGGAGGTAAAACAGAGGCCATGGAGGAGTGCTGCTTGCTGGCTTGCCCAGCCTGCTGTCAGAACCCTGGGGCCACCTGCTCAGGGGTGCTGTGCACAAGTCATGGGCTGGGCCCTCTAACACCAGTCATTAACCAAGAAAATGACCCCACAGACTGGCCTACAGGAGAATCCAATGGTGGCGTGTTTTCAGCTGAGGTTTCTCTTCCCAGACAATTCCAACTTGTGTCAAGTTAAGGAAAACGAAACCCTACCCAGGGCAACGGAGCAACAAACTCCTGGACGGGAAATTCTTAGGGTAACAAATCAAAGTGAATTTGTCTCAGAGATCTGTGCCTGTGGGTGCAGAACAGTCGTATCTGGTCCCCAGCGAACTTCCCCTCAGGAGTCAGAATCAGGCATCTCCCTCCTGGATATGAGTAGGGCATTCCCCAAGGGGGATAACCAGGTACATGATGAGAGATGTCCCAGGTGGACAAGTGGCCACTGGGACTGGGCAGAGTGATTGGTACCAAGGAGATGACAGTGTTCTTTGGTGACTGAGCTTTGTCCCCACAGAGAGCTCTAAGGAGGTGTCCATCCTGGCTGAGGATGCTCCGTCTCTGTTTGGGATGGCAAAACTGGAAAGGAGGTAGAGTCCGGCAGGAAAAAAGTTTGTGATGAACCAAGGGGCAGAGAACCAGGACAGGATCTGACAGCTTGGGAGGATAAGAAAGGCTATAAGCATGTAAGATGGGTCCAGCACTGTGCTGGGGCAGACATGTTCCTTTTTGGTCCCTCCCTTTGTCCACTGGGATGGGTTGGCCTGTGGTCAAGGGCCAAACAAGTTACCTCCTGCCTCAGCTTGTTCCCCGCAGCAGGCTGACTGCTCTCCTGCTTCTGATCTCAAACCATTGGTATGTATGAAATTCTTGCCTCTCCTGTGGCCGCCCCGGCCCATCTCTGGCCACATTGGAGTGCTGAGCCCTTTTGTGTCTGCCTTTTTTTTAAGCCTTCAGAGGAGCAATTTGTCAAGATTAATTGGACATTGAACTGGCTCTCTCTGGAAACACAAGGAAATGTCTAGGCATCAGAACAAGGTTTGTGTGGGGAAGATTCCCATGATTAGACTAACCTGCGGCCAGAGGCTCAGCCTGCCACAACCCAGGAAGAAAAGAGGCCTTGTTGGAGGCTCCAGGGATGGGAATGATTTGTTCTGCTCGTTTTCCCCTGATCTACTTGCTTTTCTCCTTAATTCTTAAAGAGGCACCCCCTCTAATGACTGACAGGGCCCTTGTCACCTCCAGAGCTGACCTCTCCATGTACCTAGACTCTGCATGGGACATTCTTGGTTTAATTTCGGATGAATGGACAGGCTTAGTGTCAGGCCCGGTTATCACAGCATCATCCTGCTCTTCTAGGACGCTTCGAGGAGGAAGGTGGGTTTATGTAACCTCCCTCCCTCCAGACAGAATGCATTATTTCCTGCCCTCCTCCAGCATCTGCTATTGATCTGGGAGTTGGTCACAGTTCAGCTGTGGTCAGGAGTTGACTGCAGTTCCAGACTGAAGAATGAAGCACAGGTCTCTCTGGGTTCTCAGCACACTTTGAGGCCCCAGCCCGAGTCCCCACCTTCAGGCAAGTGTCCCGTCCTCTGTGGTCCTGTCTCTCAGAGCATCTGCCCTCAAAAGCCACAGTCCAAGGCCACCTCAGATTCCAGGCCAGGATCCTCACGGCACAAAGACCCTGCTAAGTGGGGAAGCAATCACAGGGTGCCTTGGTGCCACATTGGTGGAAGGTCCTAGCTCATTGTTCCTAATCCTGGCGCTCAGGAGGCAGAGACGGGGAGTTTAAGATCAAGCTGGTCTGTATAGTGACACCCTGTCTCAGAAAAAAAACAAACAAACCAAACCAAAATGACAGAAGAGAGGTTTCACAGATAGACACACACAATTTCCTAGAGTCCCTTGTACAGAGACGTGGCTATTACCATCAGGGTCACCGTGCCTGAAAAACGTGAATATACTGTCAGTAGTAAAGGCTAGCGGGGTCCTACTGGATTCAAAGCATCTTCAACCAAAAACTATAGACATCAAGACAGGTGTCCTTAAGTGGCACATTAGCTAAAAATAATTTCTCTCTTATAGCATCATAACAATGACATGGTGCTATTTTTGTATGTGACTACAGCTTTCACACACATGCTTTCTTGTTTAGTTTTTATGACAACCTATGAATAGATAAGCTGGGTTCTGTTATTAGTTCAGACTTCAGAGAGGAGAAAGCTGAGGCTTAATGTGCTCAAAGTCACATGCCTCTCAGAAGGCAAAGCTACCTCTCCTGCACTTTCCTGTGTTTCCAGGCCCTCTGCCCACCAACTCAGCAACAGCAGCAGTCTTGGGTACCACTATGGGCTTCCCAGCCAGATAACCACATGTGGTTATGCTGTTACTTAAGACCCTAAAGATAGGATTCCATGACGGCTTGTGTCAGAGAGAGGGGGTCCCTAGCTACTTGTTCTCCCCCTCATAATATCTCCCCCAAATAATACCGTTTGATCAAATATGTAAAATGGGGATGGATTTGGAGAGATGGCTCAGCAGTTGGGAATGTCTGTTCCTCTTGCAGAGGACCTGGGTTCATTTCCAACACCAACATGGTGGCCAACGCCAATCCAGGGATTCCTCTTCTGAACTCCCTGGGTTCCAGGTACACACTCATGCAGGCAAAACACTCATGTACACAATAAATAAATACACTTTCAAAAATCTGTAAAATGGTTATGTCAAGACAATATTAAAGACCATTGTCATCTGAAAAAAAAAACAAAACACTCCAGTCAGCGGAGAACATTCTAGAAGCCTAATACAGAAAGAAGTTCTAGTTAGGAGTCATGTTTCCCAAGCAGAGATGTGGGGAGATTATAGATATTCAAACACACTAAGCATAATTGTCATAGTATCGATGACTGTGTAACCCTAATGCCTGTCAAGGTGATGGCTGATCAGCTCACCCAATCCCATAAGTATGTATTTCCCGTTCTGAGAACTCAGACACACTCAGGGTGGGAGGTTCTGGGCCTGGATGGGAGATACTAGTAGATAAAAATATAGAGATCCAATCAGGAAGGATTCTAGTTTTGGAGATTCTAAGTTTGGAGTTTCTAGAGCAGTTATCTGACCGGAGTGCTCAGCCACACCCCAGTCCTCACCTTACCCAATGGGTCACGTCCTGTTTCTTCATTGTCTCAATACCCAAGAACCAGCTCACCCATGACAGCATAAGACAGCAGCCCCACAGTGCTGGAATGTAGCCAGCGTTGCTTAGGTGATGCTTACCACATCTTGCCTATGGCTCATCCCACAGCGAGTGGAAAGGACATAACACCCACTGTGTGCAAGGTAAGGTGGGTAGATACAGAGGACACATGGTAGAGGGTCCATCTTCCCGGCACCTGGGGTGGGAACAGGAGGCAGCAACAGGAACAGTGTGGGAACGAGCTGAGTGAGCCAAGCCAAAGCTTAAAGGTCAGAAGGGCATCTCCAGTACAGTGTGGGACAATGTGACAGGACCAGGAAGCCATGGCTAGAGACCAGCCAGGCGTGTAACAGTTGTGAATGGAACAGTGCCTGAGGAAAACAGAGATGAGCAAATCATGAATTGGAGAGGGGGAAGAACAAAGGCCAGACTTTCAGGAAATGGTTGCCATGACCACACATCAGAGACAGACAGTTTCTGATTCCTTCCTGGGTTCTGCCTGTAGACCCTGGTATTAGTGTCCCTGCACTTCCTTTAAGGATAACACCCAAGCAGATTTAACCTCACTATGGAGCCCAGGCAGCTTGGGGCTCCCAGTCCTCCTGTCCCCAGTCTGTGCCGGGATGATAGCTGCTCTTGGCAAGAAGGAAACTTTTGAGTAAATTTATTAGAATTTCTCAAAAAGTTTTCTTGTATACAAGATATACAGGCAATAGTGCTAACCGATGGCCCACACCTGTAACACAGGGGGAAGTAGAGGCAAAAGCCTCAGGGGTTTAGGGTCATCCTTGTCTACACAGCAAATTTGAGGCCTAGGACAAACACAGACACACAGATAACAGTGCCTGACTAGAAATCCAAGGAGAAAGGGTTGAGGGGAGGCTGGCTGCACACTCATGGCAGCTCTCTGTAACTTCAGACCCAGGGAGTCTGTCACCCTCCTCTGGCTTTCACAGGCCCCGGTCATGTACACAGCACACAAACAAACAACATAGATGCAGACAAAAATCCCGTTCACATAAAATAAAAATAAGGAAACCTTAAGAAGACCGAGGAGCAGGACCAGAGAACAAGCTGGTTCCCTTTGTAGTTGTAAGATTTGAGGGAAATCTACCGGATTTGTTCCCCTTTCCTTTTCTTTTCCTGAAGCAGGGTCTTAAGTTTTTCAGGGTGTTCTCAAACTCGTGCGCTCAAGAGATGAAGTGCCTCAGAGGTACAGCACAGGAGGCCATCACAGCTGGCTTTAGGACTCTCTGTTTGCGTATCTATTAATAGACTGACAGTCCCCATCACACTGGGCTACAAGGACAGAGTGTCGGAATGTGTACAAACCTTCTATTGTTTTGGTGCTGAGGGTCAAACCCTGGGCTTTGACGGTACATGCTAACTAAGCTCTACCATTCAGCTTTGCATTGAGCTAAAAACCCTGAGTTTTGAGTGTTTGCCTGCATGGATGTAAGTTTACCGTATGTGTGCCTGGTACCTGTGCCCAAAAAGGCCAGAGAAGGGTGTAGGATCATCCACAACTGGAATTGCAAACAGTTGAGACCACATGGGACTGACCCTGGGTCCTCAGCGAGACTAGCTAGTGCTCCTAACCATCCAGCAGTCTCTGAAACTCCTTATTATTAAACCACTATGCATTTTTAAAAAATTATTTTTCTTAGCCAGGAGACATGCTTTTAGTCCCGGCATTCCGGAGGCAGAGGCAGGTGGATTTCTGTGAGTGTAAGACCAGTCTGGTCTACAGTTCCAGGACAGTCAGGGTCACACAAAGAAACCGCATATCAAAAATTCAAAAGTTTTTTTCTTTATTCTTGAGAATTTCATACATAAATACAATGAAATAGGATCATATTCACCCCCCATTTCCTTCCTTCATGCAACATGCTTCCCCTCCCACCCAACTTCATATCTTCTTCTTTAGACCTACTTTCTTTTTAATTGTGCGTATAGTGTGTGTGCGCATGCGCACGTGCATGGGGGGTTGTGCATGTGTGAGTACAGGAGCCTACAGAATCCTTATAGTTACAGGAGGTTGGGAGCTGCCTGATTTTGGGGGGGGGATTTCCCTGTGTATGCCTGGTTGTCCTGCAACTCACTCCCCATAAATCAGGCTGGTCTCAAACTCAAAGATCTGCCTGCCCCTGCCTCCCAAATGCTGGGACTAAAGGCCTATGCCACCATCACCACCACACTTGGCTTTTGTTCTTTCTTTCTTCCTTCCCTCCCTCCCTCCTTCTCTCTCTCTCTCTCTCTCTCTCTCTCTCTCTCTCTCTCTCTCTCTCTCTCTTTCTTAATATAAAGCCTCTGTAAGGAATTGGTTTTGGAAAGTACACACATACACCTACAAACCACACACACATACATCACACACATAAACCTACACACACCACACACCACATACACACATACCACACACATTCACACATATACCACACATCATCTATACCAAAGTTCTCTGGCCAAGACTGAAGTCACTCCAAGTCTGTGTATCAGCATACCACCCCAGAGGGCAATTTGGCAGCATGGCCTTTTAGCAGGATAACCAACAGGCTTCACACCAGGCCGTGTGGACCCGGGCCCCATGGGCTTTCCTCCAGGAAGCTGTTCTATCTTGATATTGCACCTGCCGGCAGAGCTTGCCTGGCATGCTGGTATTATGGCATACATGGTATGCATGCAGCACTGGGCCCAATGATGTTGTCTCTGCCCTAGGAGCCTGCAGGCACCTTCTGAAAGCTAGCCAGCAAACAGAGGACATTGTATGCTCGTTTCAGCGGCACATATACTAAAATTGGAATAATACAGAGAAGGTTAGCATGGCTCTGTGCATGGATGACATGAAAATTCATGAAACGTTCCCTAATTTTTAAAAGTGAAAAAAGAGAGAGAATATGTTCTGTTTTGAAGTCTGATCAGTATGCTTGCATTGCTGTTTGGGTCCTATGGTAGAAGATAGCCTCGGTTAACCTGGCTATGTTACAGATTCGGATCTTCCTGACTCGATTTTCAAGTGCTGGGATTACAAGGGCAGCACCACATCCAGCTGAATCAACGCTCTCTGTTTCTGTCTTTCATTTGCCCCCTTTCCCCAGAGATGCTTTTGAGTGAACTTCTACTTCTTGTTCTTTAAAGACAGGGTCTGGACTCTCACGCAGACTTGCCTGGAATTCATACCTTAGTCTAGTCTGGCCTTAGAGCCACCCTCTTTGCTCAGCCTCCCAAATACTGGGATAGCAGGTATGAAGACCAGGCTGGCCTTGAACTCACGGAGATCCACCTGCCTCTGCCTCCTGAGTGCTAGGACTAAAGGCATGAGCCACCATGCCCAGCCCTCATATAATCTTTCTAAATAATAATAATAATAGAGAAACAAAGGGAAAGGGCTGGAAAGATGGCTCAGAGGTTAAGAACACTGACTGTTCTTCCAGAGGTCCTGAGTTCAGTTCCCAGCAACCACATGGTGGCTCACAACCTTCTATAGTGAGATTTGGTGCCCTCTTCTGGCCTGCAAGCAGAGCTCTGTATACATAAAAAACAAATCTTAAGAAAAGAAAAAGAAGGGAAAAACCCTTTTATGTTCAAGATGAGACCCACAATTAAATCCGAGCCTTCATAAGTTGCTGAGGCACCAGAAAGTTCCCTAGGCCACCAAGTCCAGGGAGGTGACCGCTGTGGAGCTCCTGCGACCTTCAGCTCTCAGCAGTCAGAAATGTCAAAGGCAGACTGTCCCCAACTGCTCCCTTCAGGTAGTAAATCCTGTCAGCTCTACAGTTGGTGTCCTTCTAGGTAAGGGGCTTTGGACAGCCAGGGTCAGCGCTGAAAGGAGCCTGGCCTAAAAACCTTTTTCCACCCCCACACTCAGACTGCCTTTGATCCTCCGCCCTTGAACTCCCAGGCCTGGGCAAAGGGGCTTTCCCTGAGAAAACAGCTCTATAAATATACCTCTAGGTTAGGACAGTGTGTCCATAGCAGTCCCTAGAGAAGCCACACCTCCAGAGAGGGACATTAACTCATTGCCATCCAAAGCTCTTCAGGGAAAAAACACAGCCCCAGGATCTGAGCAGGATTAAGGAGACCCCACTGGAGGCTGCTGTCATGTTTTGTGAAATTTCTGTGTTTTGGGGATTTGAGTGGGTTTTGTTTTGTATTGGTTTGGTTTTTTGAGACAGGGTCTCTCTGTGTAGCCCTAGCTGTCTGTCCTAGAACTTGCTCTGTAGACCAGACTGTCCTCAAACTCACAGAGATCCTCCTGCCTCTGCTTTCTCCTTCAGCTTCCGGGACTAAAGACACGCACCACCACTGTGCATCACACTTTGTGATTTTAGAGTCTGTTTTGAGTATGTTTAGTGACCTGTCAAAAATTCTAAATTAGAATATTTTTATAACTCAATAGAAAGAATTAGGTCGGGGGCATGGCTGGAGAGACAGCTAAGGGGCAAGAGGCTTACAGAGGACTTGAGCTCAGTTTCCCGCTCCCAGATCAGGCAACTCACAACTACCTATAATTCCAATTCCGAGAGATCTGACACTCTTTTCTGGCACACACACACACACACACACACACACACACACACAGAGTCACACACACACTAAAAAAATATAAAAATATTTAAAACTAGCTCAAGTTGATTCTTTAAAAATATACTAATTTCAATTTGTTTATTTAACCCTTTGTACAGGGTTTAAAAGAGAGATGCTTCCATGGTTAGGAGTGAAGAGTGCTTATTGCTCTTGCAGAGAACCCAGGTTTGTTTCCCAGCAACTACCTGGAGCACCAGTTCCAGGGACCCAACGGCCTCTTCTGTCCTTGGCAGGCACCAGACACACACAGAGTATTCACACATGCAAGCAAAATACTGATGCACACAAAATAAATATACTGGGGGTGGTTTGGGACAGGGTCTCTATGTAGGTCTGGTTGTTCTGAAACTCACTATGTAGATAAGGCTAGACCGAAACTTAGAGATTCACCTGCTTTTACATCTAGAGTACTGGGATTAGCAGCATACACCACCATGATAGCTAATAAAAATAAGGGTTTATAAAATAAAGTTAAGCAAAAGGTGTGTGCCACAATAGCTTTTTAAGTTATGTTTACATGTGCGTAGAGCGGGTATTTGCACAGGAGTGCAATGCCTGCAGAGCGGTCAGATCCCATGGAGCTGGATTACAAAGTGCTAGACCTGAGTGCTGGGAACAGAGCTTCGAGCTTCAGTTCTCTGCAAGAGCCACAAGTGCTTTTAACCATGCGCCATGCCTCCAGCTCCCTGACCAGTTCAAATGGTATTATCTTCCCTTCCTGTTTCTCTTCCTCCATCCCTATTCCCCTTTTAAAGCCAAGCGTTCTTTCATCTCATTTTAAAAAAATATTTTTTTATATATGCATAAATGTTTTGCCTGTACACCAGTACATATACCATATGCATGCCCCGTACCGGGGGATGTCAGAAGAGGGCCTGGATCTCTGGAACTGGAGTGCAGTTGTAAGCCACCATGTGGGTGCTGGGAACGGAACCCAGGGTCCTCCAAACCTGGAGTCATCTCTTGAGCCTCTTCCTCTGGAGTGGCCTTGAACTCCCAATCCTCCTGTAGGCCCCAGCACAAATGCTAGGCCCACATTTATTACCACCGGTTCACATATTTCTTTTAACTCTACAAACCATAAATACAGAACTTGAAAAATAAAAGTGTCAGTAGGTGCTTGTCCTGAAAGAATGTAGGGATTTTCTGAGAAAACAAAACATGCATGTTACATTTCAAATAAGGTTAAAATTATGGCTTATCCCAGACTCAGGTGGCTGAACTCGGAGGAGTTCAAGTTTGGAGTCAGCTTGGGCTTCATAGTGAGTTTCCCCCAAGCACTCCTATAATCACAGGGTCCTGTCTCAATAATAAATGGTGTTCTGCCTTTTTCAGGGCTGAGAAGGGAAGCCGGGCTTCCTGTGTGCACACCGAGTTGCACCCCCAGTCCAAGGACTGTTTTATATACACAGCCATCATCTTTGAGATTGCTCCTGCTTCCACAGAGCCCCATGTTAACTCCAAAGTGGCCATTGAAGACTGGCAGGGTCTGTTCTAACTAGACTGAGCACCTTGAGGATTAACTAACTTCTGTGCCCTCAGCAAGAGCCATCCAAGAAATGTCAAGGGAGGCAGGCACCAAGAGCATCTGTGGTTTTGTGGGGTCACAAGACAATGTTGCTGGTATTTCTATCTTGAAGTGTTTTGACATTTTGGTTGTGAACCTGGCCTTTAATAGCAGAGCCATCTCTTTAACCTTGTTTGGATATTTTTATTGCTTTGAGTCTGGGATGGTCACACTCTGTAGCCCAGTCTGCCCTAGAACTTGCTGAGCAGTGCGATGCCGCAGTGTCGTCCGGAGAATGGGAGAATCTGCTGTGTGTGTTAGGCTGGAAATATTCCATCTCCGTGTGGAAGGATGACACAGAGAAGGGATGCAAAAGAAAAAGGCTTTTACTTTTTATGCTTTTTATCCTATTTATATTGTTCGCATGTCTTTTTTTGATATTTGGGTTTTTTATTTATTTATTTGTTTGTTTGTTTGTTTATTGGTGTTTCGAGACAGGGTTTCTCTGTAGCTTTGTAGCCCGTCCTGGAATTCACTCGGTATACCAGGCTGGCTTTGAACTCACAGAGATCCTCCTGTCTCTCTGCCTCCCTAGTGCTTGGAATTAAAGTCACGTGCCACAACAGACCAGCTTGATTGTTTATTTTTGAGGCAAGGTCCTACTATGAAGTCTCGGCCAGCCTGGACCTCACTATGTAGACCAGGCTGGCCCCCAATTCACAGAGATCCATCCACCTGTCTCTGCTTTTAGAAGTGTCAGGATTAAAGTCATTCACCACCATACCTGTCTAACACTGTAAATTTTCTGAAAAAAAAAAAAAAAAAAAAGCAAAAACATACAAGGCATGATAGTGCATGCTTCTATCTCAGCGCTGGGGGGCTGAGGCAGGAGGATCACTGCAAGTTCAAAGCCAGCCTGGTATACCGAGTGAATTCCAGGACGGGCTCCAAAGCTACAGAGAAACTCTGTCTCGAAACACCAATAAACAAATTAAAAAATAAAAAACCAAATATCAAAAAAGACATGCGAACAATATAAATAGGATAAAAAGCATAAAAAGTAAAAGCCTTTTTCTTTTGCATCCCTTCTCTGTGTCATCCTTCCACACGGAGATGGAACATTTCCAGCCTAACACACACATCAGATTCTCCCATTCTCCAGACGACACTGAGGCATCGCACTGCTCATGAAAGACCACAGAGCTGGCAAGTGCTCAAGCTGAAATTCAAATCTAAATGTCTGACTCATAATTCAACGTGCATTCCTTCCGCTAAGCTCCGGGGTGTAAAAATTTTATGGATGAAGAAACCGAGGCTCACAGAGCCACACGGTTCACTGCCCGGCATGGGAAAAGCGGAGGGGATGGCACGGGCTGCTTGGAGGAGAGGGCCTGGGCTTGGATGCATCTGAGCTTGCGCAGGGCCACACGGGTCCAGTTTGCAAATGCCCCTGCTCCCGGTCCGCCGCTTGCCCATGTTCTCCGGGTACAAGTGCCACCGCCCAAAGACCGCTCTGCCACGGCCGGTGGGGTCCCAAGGCCGGGGTGGGCGCGGAAACGGTGCCCGCTGCGTGGCTACGAGGCCTCTAGCTTTCGGGAGCGCCCGGGATGGGTGGCTGCGGCCGGCGCGTGGCAGGCGGGGCGCGGGCGGCGCGGGGCGGAGTCTGCCGCGGGCGGCGCTGCTGTCCCGGGGCTCCCGGCCCGGGTGGCGGCCGCGGAGGGCAGCTGGAGAGAACCGGCGCGGAGAAGGTAGAGCCTCCCCGACCCCCGCCTGGGCTCTGATGGTCACAGAACAGCGGACCCTGGGGCGAATTCCTGGGGAGGGGGTCTGGTCCCATCACCCCGGCGAGGGCTTGAGCCAAGATTCCTACTAAGTCACATAGTGAAATTGGAAAACATACGGGACCTCCCTGCACGCTGGCGCCGCCCGTTCCTCCCCGAGGGGCTTCGGGAGGATGCTCCCGGACGCCTGCGCTCCGGGGACGCGGGGATAGGGTGTCCCGGGAGGGATGCGGGTGAGTGCTCTTCGCACAGCCCAGCTCGTTGGGAGAGGTCGAGGGAAAAAAGAAAGACACCTGTTGGGATGGAATTCTGACAGGACAACTCTCTGCCAGCCCAGCCCTTACTATTGCTCATTTCCCTCAGAAATGGCTCATATGCCCGACGTGAGCCCGAGGGTGAAGGGGTGAGCCCTGTGCAGGTCACTTTCCTTGACGTCAATGGCCCAGTGTGGTTGGCCTAGGCTGGTCCTTACCAGGGTCCACCTTGACTTCAGGGTGCCCACCTCTAACTTATGTCTTCCTCACCCTGAGCACGAAAAGGACAACAATCATACATTTGTGCAGGGAGGGGGAGTCGGATCCTGCTCCCCTATGAAGGGGAGGGTGGAGTGGACTTTTCCAGAGAGGGAGCCAGGCCTGGCCCTGGCCCCAGGAGCTCTCGTCACCCCCCACCCCTCAGTTCTCCAGAGAGCTGCCAAAGCCATCTCAGGACAGGATTATGTGTACTGGGTAGACCATGGAGAGGCAGCAGGAACAGACCTGAGGGAGCAGAGAGAAGCAGAGGGAGGTGGAGAGGAGACCAGCTTCAGAGAAGAGACAGGCTGTGGCCATCATCCTTCTCCTTCCTTCCAACCTCAGGGGCAGGCAGGTAGAAGGTTGTTGGGTGGTTTGAACATGGTTCCTTTTCCATAAGGAGTTGCTGTGGACTTCAGTGGCTGGTCCAGCAAGGGAAGGAGGCCTCAGCCACTTTGTTGCCTTCTTCAAATTCCCAAGTCTTGGAGCCATGGGGAGGGAGAGAGGACTTTGTTTTGCCTGCCCTGGCTGGCCTACATTGGCCAGCAATCCTTGGATTCCTCTGGTGGTGCCATTGAGATCCAACAGAAACAGTGTTTTTCCTGGAAAGCAGAGCTGAGATGGGATGAGGAGTGTGGGTGGGAAGGGCCTCAAAGAGAAGGAAGGGGCTGGAGGGCAGGGGGTAGGGAGAGACAGGCTTTGAGGACACGGTATGGGTACTACCCAGTGCTCAAGGCTAGACTTCAGGGTGGATTTCCCAGGGAATACCAGAAGGAGAAGCTGGTGACTGGGAAGTATGATCCTGGGTGCCCAGCCATTTTGGCTGAGTATTGGAAGAACAAATAAAAAGAAGAAAACTAGCTGTACATGAACCAATGTACATGAGCCAGTGCTGGCACCCACAGGGAGGTTAAGTCACTGCCCTTTTCTCTAGAGATGAAGCCATTAGCCCGCTTAGTTTATCCCTTGGACAAAAAAGTGCCTGTGGTAGCCCAGATGCGCCTGACTGTTCCTTCATAAGGAGCTTTAGCTAAGAAGGGAAGAAAGAGCTGGGAGGCAGGTGGGAAACAAATACTCTTGGGATTTTTGTTTTGCTTTTTTGAAATAGAGGTCTCATGTCACCTAGGCTGGCTTTGATCCTCCCAAAGGGTGGGATTAAGGCTTTTGCCCCTACACCTGGTGCCAAAGGCCCTCTGGCTGGCCCCTCACAGGGGTGCCTGGCATAGCCTGCCTCCTCTAGGCCCTGGAGCTCTGGGAGAAAGAACCTCCTGGTTCAAGCTGCCTGCACACCGCCCCTCCTTAGGCTTCCAGAGGAGCTAAGCCTGTCTTGGGCCATGGGGAGGGACTGAAATGAACTGAACTACAAGGCTGAGGTCAGATTCCCACCCTTGCCTCAGAGATGATACTTAGCAGTCATCTTCCTCCCCCTCAGCTGGTGCTGTGCTGAGACACCTCTTCAGGCTCCGGCTATCGGGAGGGGTAACCACTATGCTTCTTCCTCCTCAGAGCACCCTCGGTGCCCAGATGCCAGAGTAGCTATCCTGTCCCCTGCCCCCTCAGCCGAGGGACCGTCAAGGGGAGAGCAATGGAGACTTGGCTGGGCAGGTAAGAGCCAGGGCCATCAGGGCAGAGAGACAGCTCGGTCTGTAGTAATAAGGGCAGGGAGGGGGCTGGGCAGTTGTGGTGCACACCTTAAACTTGGGAGGCAGAGGCAAGTGGATCTCTCTGAGTTCGAGGCTAACCTGGTCTACAGAGTTTCAGGACAGCCAGCACTACACAGAGAAACCATGTCTTGAAAAACTAGAAAAGAAAGAAAAAGAGAAGGTGAGGGATTGTTAGAAGGGGCCTGGTAAATGACAGGGAACTTCTGCTTCCTGAGAAGTTTGGCGACCAGGATGTGGTGAGCCTGGGTGGGGGTGGGCGATGATGTTGTAACTCCTCTGGCTCCCTCTGATGTCCCCCACCCCCTTGGTGCAGGCTCTGGCCATGTGTAATGCTGCTTCTGCCTCTTCCTCAGCCCTGCCAGGATCAGGAGGTGAGCTGGTGCTACCCTGCCCAGGGTCCCTCCACTGCCCTATGGGGGGCTTCCCGTTCCCACTGGGAGACTTCGGCCCCTGTACTAGGCTTGGCCACCCCATCTTCCGGCCAGCTCCCTCATTTAGTTAAATAACACAAAAAAGGCTGGAGTCAGGCCCTACCAGTACATGTGACCTTGGACAACCAACAACCCTTGAACCTAGACTAATCCTGACCTTTTCTCCTATGTAGCTGTTTGGACCTCCTCTTCAGACTCTATCAGAGGATGGCCAGGCCCCTGAGGGCCTCTGGGGACATTGGGGTCGGTGGGCCCCCTGTTCCCAACCCTGTGGGGTGGGAGTGCAGCGCAGGAGCCGAACATGCGAACTGCACCCAAGCCTCTCCCTCCCTCCCCGACCTCCAAGACATCCAGAAGCTCACCGGCCCCGGCCACGGCCCCGAGGCCAGGGCTCCAGACCCCAGACTCCCCAGGATCCCCAGTCCTTGTACAGGCCACAGTCTCGGGGAAGGGGTGGCCCTCTTCAAGGTCCTGCTTCCCAACTGGGAAGAGAGAAGACCCGGGAGATTCAAGGGGCCCAGAGGTGAGGCCCTGAGGGCAGGGCGGAGCAGGGAGGGCTGGGGTAACGGAAAGGGGCAAGGGGGCTTCACCTCTGCAGGCTTCACCATCTTTCAGGACGTGGACTGGGGAGGCAGGCCAAGCGATGACTGAGTCTGTGCCATCCTCTCAGGTCCCGGGACCGAGACCCTATCAAGCCGGGGATGTTTGGTTATGGGAGAGTGCCTTTTGCCTTGCCCCTGCACCGGATCCGCAGGCATCCGCGCAGACCAGAGCAACCCAAGAACTCTTCTACAGAGGAAGTGGCCCTTCCATCCCAGCCTCCAAGCACAGAAGTGGCCTCTGCAAGCCAGAGCCCTCAGATGCTGCTTTCTGAAGTGTTTGCCCACTCCCACGCTCCCCCAGCTGAAACCCCACCACGGCCTGGCAGTGCTCAGATAGAGGTGTCCCCCAGAAGCAGCCCTGCTCCCTCTGACACAGGGATCCCTTTGCCCACATCCTCTCTTGGAATCAATAGGTCTTTCCAAGGATCCCCTGGGCCACGAATGCCAACTCCCCGGGGTAGGAACAGTCCCCAGGGAGCAGAGCGGCACAGTCACCCCTTCCCTTCAGTCCCTCGGAGTCCCCAGCAAAGCAGGGGGCACTGGAGACCTCAAGGGAGTTCTCACAGGTCCTTAGATGGTTGGCTGCCTCTGACAAGAGACTCCAGCCCCCTCTGGAGTCTTTTTACCCCCGGTAGCCCTGTTCCAAAATGTTCTGGGGAAAGTGAGCAGATGAGAGCCTGCAGCCAAGAGGTGAGTTCTTGTCTGGTCCCCAGACTGAATCCTCGGAGGGTGGTGGCTCTAACTTCAGGGCAGAAGCCTTGGTGTTCTGTGGAGCTGACCCAATAGTCACCAAACCCTAGTTGGCCCGCACCCCAGGCTTCCCCTCCAGCTCTGATGCCTGTGTATCTGTCTCTGCAGCCTTGCCCCCCTGGGCAGCCAGACCCCAGGGCCCTGCAGTGTGCTGCCTTCGACTCCCAGGAGTTCATGGGCCAGCTGTACCAGTGGGAGCCTTTCACTGAAGGTGCTGTTTCTTCCCCCTGGCAGGGCTGACTCCAGTTTGGGTGGCCCCTCTCTTCCTCCTGTGCCTTAATTCTCAGGTCACCTCAGACACTCAGCACTGGTCCAGAGAAAGGAGGGACTTTCAGAAAGTGATGGGTGGGTGGTCAGGGCAGGAAGTGGGCTGGGAGAGGGAGCTATCTGAGATGTGATCTGGGAGGAGGGGTGTGAATGTTACCAGTTCAGGGTTCCAGCAGGGAGTACTCTCCATGGTATCATAATCAGTTCCCAAGTTACTGTTCACTTGGACTTGGCCCTATGTCGGCTTGGCACCAAGATAAACCTTCATGGGCTGTAGACTCATAGTCACAGGTGTCAAAAACCCTTTTGAAGAAAGGTAGGATGGCTCAGTGAGTAAAGGAGCCTCAGTCAAGCCTGATGACCAGAGTTTGGTCCCAGACCAATTATGGAAGGCAAGAACCTGCTTCCTCGGGTTGTGCTCGGACTCTCACATGAGCCTCCATCTATACACACCGAGAACAACAAAGCATTTTTTTGATGGCCAGGTGCATTAGAATCAGTAAAATTCATGAACTTGAAGCCACACAGATAGCAAAACCAAAACTCTTAAGCATGGGATCTGCCCCTCCTTTCTTCATAGCAACTTCAGATGCTCTAATGTAACAAAGGCAGGGTGGCTGCCAGGGCTCTGGGGTGCTGGCGGGGGTGGGAAGAATCCCAGAATCTCGGCTAACTATCTTACATCTCATCCTTTAGTTCAGGGCTCCCAGCGCTGTGAACTGAACTGCCGCCCCCGTGGCTTCCGATTCTATGTCCGTCACACTGAAAAGGTCCAGGATGGGACCCTGTGTCAGCCAGGATCCCTCGACATTTGTGTGGCAGGACGATGCCTGGTAAGGGAGGGTAGGGTGTTGGTTTTCATGAGAGCGAGTGAGGTCGAGCATGTGCATGTACACACCCTCCTTTAATTCATTATTAGAACAGTGAAAACACCAGATTGAGGTGGCCAAAGAGACGGTTCTTGCTGTCTGACAAGCGGTGTGTTGTAGGCAGGATCCCACCAGACTTGGCTAGGCTTCTCCAAACCACGCTGAGGATGGAGGAGCTCACAGAACACACTCTCACTTGTAGAGTGAGGGTTGGGGGTGAGCTGGGGACCCTGAGTGGAGTAGGGCTAGGTGTGAGGTGTACCTGGCTTTTGTGTGGCCCCTGCCTCACCTCACTTTCCCCAGAGCCCTGGCTGTGATGGGATCCTTGGCTCTGGCAGGCGTCCAGATGGCTGTGGAGTCTGTGGAGGTGATGGCTCCACCTGTCGCCTGGTTTCGGGAAACCTCACTGACCGAGGGGGCCCCCTGGGCTATCAGAAGATACTGCAGATCCCCGCTGGAGCGTCCAGTCTTAAGATTTCCCAGCTCCGACCCAGTTCCAATTACCTTGGTGAGAAACTGGACCTCAGTCCCAAGTCCCCGTCCAGCCCTGTTTCTTTGATCTGTCTTCCACACCCTCTTCAGCACAGCAAAAGGCCAAATGGGAGAGGCTCGTGGCCTTCTCCCAAACCTGGTGGAGAGGGTGAGGAAGGTGGATGGCTGATCAGGGCCCTAAGGTTCTGGGCCTGTGGAATGCATCACTCAGCTCATGTTTCTGTCTTCCAGCACTTCGAGGGCCTGGAGGCCGCTCCATTATCAACGGAAACTGGGCTGTGGATCCCCCAGGGTCCTATTCGGCCATCGGGACTGTCTTCCAGTATAACCGCCCTCCTCGAGAGGAAGGCAAGGGGGAGAGTGTGTCAGCCGAAGGCCCTACCACCCGGCCTGTGGATGTCTATGTGAGCCTGAGGTGGGGGTAGGGGTGGCGTGGGGCACTAGGCCCGTTGGAGAGGGAGGCCCCTTAGGGCACAGTAATGGGGCTCAAATCTGGTGTAGCCCCTCCTGTTATCCCAGACATTTGTTATTTTCTCTCCTCAGATGATTTTTCAAGAGGACAATCCTGGTGTTTTTTATCAGTATGTCATCGCTTCCCCTCCTGAAGCCACAGAGAGTCCTTCCATGAAACCTCCGGCCCTTCAACTTCAGCCTGGTAAAACTAGGATCCTCAGACCCAGAAGAGGAGGGTGAGGCTGTGACGGGGCTCCAGAGTTGCGGGGAGACATCTAATTTGGCTCCTGGACTCCCCTGCAGAGATGCTGAGGGGGGAACCCCTACTTGCCTCAGCTCCCCGCCCAGTTCGGGCACCAGGCACCCTCCAGCGTCAGGTACGAATTCCCCAAGTGCCTGCTCTACCTCATGTCAGGACATCCCTGGGGTCTGCAGCCGGATACTGGAAGCAAGTAGGGCACTCTGAATGTTCAGCTTCCTGCGGCAAAGGTGAGACTTCATGTCTGTCTTGCTGGCACCTCTGCCCAAATCCCCATGCTATGTATCTATATAGATAATATATTTGCACTGGACCCTGTGTCTGGACCTCCTGGAACTGGGCTCTAAGCTCCTGCCCCCCCGGCTGCCCTCTTTCCCTTCAGGTGTTTGGCGCCCCATTTTCCTCTGCATTTCCCGTGAGTCAGGAGAGGAGTTGGATGAACAGAGCTGTGCCCTGGGTGCCAGACCCCCAGCTTCCCCTGAACCCTGCCATGGGCCCCCGTGTCCCCCATAGTGAGTATGGTCCACAGGGAAGGTTAGGATACTTAAAACACAATGGCCCTGGACTTGCTTCCCACCCCTCAGGATCTTACCTGGACTCTGAGGCAATTTCATAGCTCCTGGCTGCAGGAAGACATTAGATTAGAAAGGTTGACACTGTAAGACGACCTTGGCAGCTACCTTCCCAGCTAGAAATGCAGACTCCAAGTGTGAAATATGCCTCTTTTCCTCTGAGGGTCCCAGCATGGCATCCCCACACTTCACCCATCTTTGTCTCTGCCTCACCCATGTCCACAGCTGGGAGGCTGGTGAGTGGACATCCTGCAGCCGATCCTGTGGGCCTGGCACCCAGCACCGTCAGCTGCTCTGCAGACAAGAATTTGGAGGTGGTGGCTCCTCTGTGCCCCCAGAGCGTTGCGGACATCTTCCCCGGCCCAACATCACCCAGCCCTGTCAGCTGCACCTGTGTGGCCACTGGGAGATTAGCTCTCCCTGGACACAGGTGAGTGGGTGAAGGCGAGGACCCTTGAGAAGTGGGATCCAAAGAGCTAGGGCAGTGGTTTCTCCACCATTTTCTTTGTTATCAGAAAGTTTACGAACAAGGCCTACGTAGAACCCCAATATTAGTCAGATAGATGCACCAGGATTGGCAACCTAGAGCCCTGTGCTCAGGAGGAGGGCTGGAGGACGCTGGCTGATGCCTGGCCTCGGTTTTCTCACCCTTCAGTGTTCTGTGCGTTGTGGTCGTGGTCAGAGGAGCCGGCAAGTTCGGTGTGTTGGAAACAATGGTGAAGAAGTGAGCAAGCAGGAGTGTGTTTCGGGGCCTCCCCCACCCCCCAGCAGGGAGGCCTGTGACATGGGACCCTGTACCACTGCCTGGTTCTATAGTGAATGGAGTTCCAAGGTGGGTCCCCGCACGTCTTTGGGCAAACTAGGTTTCCCTGGTGACCATGTCACAGCCTGTCCAAAACAGCTTGATAAACGTCGTTTTCTTGACCTAAGGAACTCAGAGATAAGTGGGAGAGACTTACATTCACACCTGTCACTTTAGAGCTTGGGAGGATGTAAGAGGCCTGGGCCTGGACTCCAGAGTAAGTGCCAGGCCACATGAGCATAGCAGAACTGTCTTCAAAACAAAACAAAAAGCAGGCTGGGAAAGGTACACCTTTAATCTTAGCTAAGGCAGGTGAATCGGTGAGTCTAAGGCCAGTCCGGTCTGAGGTTTAGGCCAGCCAGGACTACAAAATGAGACCCTGTCTCAAAAAACACCAGCCAACCAAGAAAGAAAAGAGAGAGCTCAGTAGTTAAGCCACTCCCTGCCCTTCCAGAGGACTCGGGTTCTGTTTTCAGCGCTGACCTCAAGTGGCTCCCAACTCCAGCTCCAGGAGATCTGGTGCCCTCTTCTGGCCTCTGTGGGTGTAAATGGCATAGACAAAGATATACACATAAAGTAAAAAACAGCAGGACTGGTTCAGTGGGTGAAGAGTACTTGCTGGGCAAGCCTGATGGATGACCTGAGGGAGGTCCCTGGATCCTACAGGGGAAGGAGAAGCAGCTGCTGTGTGCCTGGCTGGGTACCGTGGCGCACGCCTTTAATCCCACCACTCAGGAGGCAGAGGCACCAGGGTCTTTGTGCAACCTGGTCTGCACAGAGAGCTTCAGGAAGCCAGGACTACATCAGGGACCCTGATTATTAAATAATAATAAAAATAATCACATAGTACAGCAATAATAAAGTTGTATTAAAAATCAGGTAGTAGAGTGTAGATAAACTGGAAGTTTACTTGTCTAGCACACGAGGCCCTTTTGATCCCCAGTATCACATAAACCAGGTGTAATGGCACACACCTGTAATCCAAGCACCCAGGAGGCAAGAGGATCAGAAATTCAAGGTATCTCAGCTTCATACCAAATGTGAGGCCAATCTGGAAACCCAACTGTCTGACTCCTCTTACAGGCTGGTACCCCAAGGCATTCCTCACCTCCCTGGATGAGGACCCTCCCCACCTCAGTTCCCTTCACCCCGGCCACTCTCCCTCTCAACAGTGCTCAGCCGAATGTGGGACAGGAATCCAGAGACGCTCTGTGGTCTGCCTTAGGAGTGGGGAGATCCTCCAGGGGGACCAGGAAGCAGGAGCAGGAAGCACTGAGCAGGACTGCCCTCTCAGAAGCCGCCCTCCTGACATGCGGGCCTGCAGCTTAGGACCCTGTGAGAAGACATGGCGCTGGTACACAGGGCCCTGGAGTGAGGTCAGCGGAGGGCATGGAGAAGGGGGACAGTAGGAAAGCCAATCCTGGTAAGTCCCACATGGGGAACTGAAGAATGACCTCTCTTCCCCTCCCTTCCAGTGTTCCTCAGAGTGTGGGTCTGGCACACAGCACAGGGACATCATCTGTGTGTCCAAACTGGGAGCTGAGTTTACTGTGACCTCTCCCAGTAACTGTTCCCACCTTCCCAGACCCTCTGCCCTGCAGCCCTGTCAGGGGCAGGCCTGTGAGGACCGCTGGTTTTCCACTCTCTGGAGTCCGGTGAGTGCACTCAGCCAAGCCCCCTCAGCCTAGGACAACCCAGCTGAGCTCTCATGTCGCCCCATTTCCTGTAGCCTTGGAGATTAATAGATCCCCCCCCCCCGTTTGGATTTTATAATGTCCCTGGGTAATGTTACACCGCTACCTCTCAGTGAGGGAGGGGGTGGTCTGAGGAGCAGCCCTGGGAACTTTAGAGTCTGATCTGATGGCCACGGTCTCGCCAGTGTTCTCGCACCTGCCAGGGAGGCACACAGACGAGGGAAGTCCAGTGCCTGAGTGCCAACCAGACTCTCGGCACCAGATGTCCTCCTCACCTGAGACCTTCCAGGAAACAGAACTGTAACAGCCAACCCTGCAATCAGCGCCCTGGTAAAGAGCTCCCTCGGGTACCGCCTTAGAGAGGTGTACCTGGAATGTGGGTAGATGCGAGAAGGGCTGGTAGGAATGGGTAAGACCTCAGGAATGATGTCCCCTCTGTCTTCAGATGACCAATGCAAGGACAGCTCTCCACACTGCCCCCTGGTGGTACAGGCCCGGCTCTGCGTCTACCCCTACTACACAGCTACCTGCTGCCGCTCTTGTGCCCACATCTTGGAGCGGTCCCAGCTGGAGCCTGCTTGAAATGGGTCCAAGAGATCCTTTCTTCATGGTTTTCTTAGGCCACCACTGGTCACCCACTGACTAGCCCTCTCTGCATCCTCTGGCTTTTCACCCAGTCTGTGTCACCGGAGATGTCCTCCAGCGTGAGGAAAAGGTGACTGTTGACCTGCTGTTGAGTTTGTACTACAGCATGACGTCCTGAGATGTGTACTTGGCCTGCCTATGTGTCACTTCCTCAAAAGCAGACTAAGGAAGACTAGGGAGTGAACAACACTTGTTTCATGAGTGCTTTCTGGGCTGAGGAGGAACAAGGTTACATTTCCACACTAGTCTGAGCTACCTAGAGTATGCTCCCAAAGTCCTCATTTCCGGGTCAGGCCTCATACCTAAGCTACCCTGTTGTTCCTACGCCTCCCTTATCTAGCTTTTGTATCCCTACCTCCCCATTAGCAAGGGGCCCTGCTACTCTACCTTGCCCAGAAAGGATCATGCCTTTCCAGAGCAGGAACCCGTTGTGAAGAGGATGAAAAGAAGACGTCAGCATAAGACACCCTAGCCCCAGCCCCCACTTCACCAAAAATGATGTCCATCCCAGAACTAATTTATTTTTTATTAAAGTTGATTGTGACAAATAATGTAACCTGCATCTGAGCAGCGAGGCCAGAATATGGTGTGGGGAGGGGAACAGCACTTAGGGATGAATGTGAAGAAGGGTAGTCTTCCTTAGAGTATGCATCAGAGCAACCTGGCTCAGAGGCTTGCAATCCTGTTCTGCCCCAGAATTGCATGCAGATGGTTCATTGGCCACTAGAGGCCACTCTCGGTTTAGGAGCAGCGATGGGTGCTCGATCCCAGCAGAGAGCCTGTGGTGGACTTTCCAGTTCTGGGCCAGGCTGGCTGTGAGTTTGTGTGTTGTGTGTGTGTGTGTGTGTGGGGGGGGGGATATAATTTTCAGTTCTTCTCCTCCTGGCCTCCTCTTCGTTTACCCACTTCCCTGTTAAAGGCTTGGCTTACTGCTTCTTCCCATGGGGACAATGGCTGTGACTTTGGCCCCTCCCTTTACTCTGCCGAATCAGAGGGTCAGAATCAGAATCCTGGTTCTCTGGAACTGCAGGACAAGGGAAGAGGGGCCAAGGCTGTACTCGGACATCCTGCCAGAGGCACATTCCTCAGAGATGTCTCAGCAGGCCTCCTCCCTCTCCCCCTCCCTGTGTTTTTTTCAAAGTAAATAACTTGCTAAAGGTGAAGGGGCAGCTTTTTCCCATAGTGCACACTAGTCCCTGACCCAACATTTCTGAGGTCAGAGTTCTTGCTTCTGAAGGTAGCACCAACTCTGCTTCTCCAACAAGCTGTCTGGCCATTAGGGAAGGCCTGTACAGTTCCACCCGGTGACTCCTGTAGGGACCCTCTACTGTAGCAAAGCCCTGTAGCTCACTGCCTTGGGGCTCAGGTGGCTGGGCAGAAAGAAGACAACACGGTGGGAGGAGATGGGAGGGGGAGGGGGGGAACGAAGCCATAGGGTGATCCCAGCACTCAGGCTGAGGCAGGAGGATCACAAGGCCAGCAGGGGCTGTACTGTGCGGACTCTATCTCAAAAACACTTTGGTCCATGGCAGGGCTTAAGCAAGGAGGCTACAAGAAAAGCCACATTTTTAATCCTAGGTGGATCTCTAAGTTCAAGGCCAGCTTGTAGACAAAAGTAACAAAAGACAAAAGCAGGGCCCCTTGCTAATGGGGAGGTAGGGTTTGAAAAACCAAAGGGAAAAAAAAAGAATGTCAGACAGATGTGTTTCTGTGGTGAACCTGGAAGGGAGGTCAAAGATGCAGGCCCAGGAAGCAGCCTACAAGACACAGGCAGTGAAGGGAGGGGTGGCTTCAGTCCCAGGCCCTCCCATCAGTTCCTGGAAGCAGCGCTGGGGTGGAGGCCACAGCTCAGCTGACTCCCCTTCCTTTTTAGGCCTCTTTGGGCTGTTGCTGGGCAGGTTCAGAGTTTGGTCTAGGCCTGAGAACCAATCACAGGTGGAGAATGAAGCCACAGCCCTCTAGGATTCCCCCAACACCAGGAATACCTTTCTGTTTCTGATAGCCCCTGAGCTTCCAAGCTTCAGTCTGTTAGTCTGGGGAGGGGAGGCCCCATCTTCTTCCTCTTTGCAAAGCTTAGGGTTGTCCTCTGGTCACTGAGAGTAGTATAGGGTCAAAGTGGACATTCCCAGGACAGAGAACCTGACTGACAACAACCTTTTCCCTGGTGCCCTGGAAGGAGCAGTGTGGTCAGATGCTGCTTTGCTGACCTCCCCCTCTTGGAGGGTCTGAGTGAGGAAGTTAAAACCCAAAGCACAGACGGGAGTGGTGAAGCCCCTGGGTTTGTGACAGGAGGGGAATTTGAAAGGCCGAGAGGAACTAGACCTGAGACTTGAGGTGGTGGTGGTGGTATTGGAGCAAATGACATGCACAGAGAGCTCAGGCGTGCAGAGGCCAACTCAAGACTCTGAAGTCAGGGGAATGACTGCTGGGGGAGGGGCTGGTTCTTGTATACAGATGAACTGTGTGGTCTCAACTCAGCTATGTTGGAGCATAGCAGGGTGAGTTTACTTTGCATACATGAAGCCCTGGGTCATGCTTTATTATTATTTTTTTAAAGCTCCAGTAGGTAGGGATTCCCCTCCCCCTTACTTCAACTTCCTGGGGTAAATAATCACTCAAAAAGTCTTTCTGCTAAATTTAGCGACAAGCCTTCCCCACCCTGCTAGGCCACCCTGCCAGCAGATGTGCACAGCAGCAAAGGTGGGCCTGACGGAGTTTCAACCTTCCCTCCACATGCACTCCTGGAGACTCCACTTCTTGGTCAGGAGGGAAGCAGAGCACAAAATACCAGTGCCTGAGTGTCTATCACAAGCAATGCTCTTTCAAGAAACTGGTACTAGGACTACAACTGATGACCAAGTGGACATCAAAGATGAAGAATGTGGGACAGAGAACCACAGCCTTCTGGATTTTCTCCAACTGGCCTTTTTTTTTTTTTTTGCCTGCCTCTTCAGTAGTTCTGGTTTACCTCAAGTTTGTGGTGGGTCCTCTGCCCAGGCCTGTGCTAGGCATGTGCTACCATGCCAAAACCTATGTTGTAGATTTTGCTTTCTTCTCTCTTACCGGGGAACAAAATCAGGTGCATCTCTCACAGCCAGGGAGCACAGTGCTTAGGTGGCCTGCAGAGATGTGAGTGGAAAGTAGTAGCGTCTCGTCTCCCTTTCCGTCCCAGCGGTCTGCCAGCTGTGTGTGTGTGGGGGGTCTTGGAGGGGTTACTTGTTGCAGGCAGGAGAAGGGGTGAGAAAAGCACCTTCTTTGCACAGCAAGTAGAGTCTCAGGAAAGTACCTAAGTCTGGTGAGAGGGAAACAGCTTGAGTCAACCTCGGAGTAATTAGCGCCTGTCACCAATCTGAGTTTGGGCTCCTTCACCTGAGAGCTGGGGGAAAATATCAAAGGCTGCGGACTGTAGCTGGAAGGTGGGTAGGATTGGAGATGCAGCGATTAACTGGTGGGGAACATCAACTATGTCTGCTTAAGTCAGTGCAGAAGCCAGAGCTTTGCACCAACAACAGAAGGTGAGGACTATCAGTAGCAGGATTTATTTCTGTGTGAACCAAAACCTGTTGGTTGGGTGTGAAGGACCCACCCTCTGCCCTCCCTGCCCCTCCCCCATTTATTTTGTGCGTAGGAGTATTCAAAGCATTCAAGTCAGGGACTCTTTCTACCACATGGGGCCAGGGACGCCAACCCAAGTGCCTCTACCTACTGAGTGCAGCCATCCTGTCCTGTTGGCTCTGCGCTCGACTCCTCTAGGCTTTACTGTGCACCTGAATGCTTATGCTAAGAGAAAGGTACGCAGTGCTGAGTCCATCTGCCCCTGAATTAGCTTACCTTTACTCTTAGATCTCAGCCGCCCTGTCCTCCCTAGGGCTGACCAGTGGCTCATCTGTTTTTGGTTGTTTTAATTTTACGTGCATCACAGATGGTCGTGAGCTGCCATGTGGGTGCTGGGAATTAAACTCTGGAAGAGCAGCCAGAGATCTTAACCTTTGAGCCATTTCTCCAGAAGGTTATTTTACTAGTTTTTAAAATGGTTTTTCAAGATGGAGTTTTTCCTGTGTAGCCCTGGCTGTCCTGTAACTTGGCTTTATATAGACCAGGCTGGCCTTGAAGTCACAGAGATGCCCCTGCTTCTGATTAAAGGCAAATGCACTTGTTTGTGAGACAGGATTGTAGCAGAGGTAGCACTTAACTCCAGATCTCTAGATCTTTCTGCCTCTACCTCCCAAGTGCTGGGATTACAGACATGTGCCACCAAGCTTAACCTTTCACAAAATGAGACTTATTTTTAGTGCAGCCCAAGGTTGAGCAACCTGTCCTCAATCCAACTAGATGGTTTTGTAGGCTACATCATCTCTGCTGCAACTATGCTCCTGTGTGTTGCAGTATAAGAGTGATGGACAATAACAAATGAGAAAGCTGTGTTACTGTTCAACTTCAGGATAGTGGAACTTTCAATTTCGCAATATTATAACACATCACAAAATACTTTCCAGACTTTTATTAACCATTTAAAAAGGCAAGCCAGGCTATCAAGTTGAGGTCGTCATGGTACTTGCCACCAAGACTGATGCCATGGATCCCTGGGACCAACACCTACAAGTTAACTTCTGACCTCCACAGCTGCGTCTCTCCCTGCCTCCATGCCTCTAGCCATATGGTTCAGGGAATGAAGGGCTTGTTGCCAAGCATGATGGCTGGAATTTGATTCTTGGATCCCACAGGGTAGGAGAGAACTGACTCCTGAAGGCTGGCCTCTGACCTCCACCTTGTGACGTGCCACATAGGTGTTTCCATTGACACACACAAATAAATGGAATAATTTTTTTAATATACTAAGTTTAAAAACGCAAGCCAGGTGTCAGTGGTGCCTACCTGTAGTCCCAGGATTTGGGAGGTATGAACAGGCTAAAGATTAGAATTCAAGGTTACTATTATTGTAAGCAGTAAGAATTATGAAATCCAGCCAAAACAGTGGTGGTGCATGCCTTCACTCCCAGCATCCAGGAAGCAGGGGCAGGTGAATCTCTGTGAGCTAGAGATTAGCCTGGACTACAAAGGGGGGGTTCCAGGACAGTCAGGGCTTAACCCTGTCTTGAAAAACAAAAAAAATATGAATTATGGAATCCAATTTTTGCCCTACAAATTCACTGCTACAGTTACCTCAGTATGTTGTTTTAAAAGCAACAGGGTGCCATTTCTTTTGAAGACAACCTCTATCTGGGACTTTTCGTCAAATCCTTATGCTACAAGTTTTTCTTTCACTCAGTATTGACACATTCTTTTTTAATTCCCTTAAAAAATTTTTTTTTAAATCTGTCACATGTGTATAGACATGTGCATACAAGCAACTGCAGAGCCAGAAGAGCACTGTATCCCCTGCAGCTGGGACTGCAGGCAACTGTGAGCCACTCTGCACTGGCAACTGAACTGTGGTCCTCAAGTGCATCTGACTGTCTTACCTTTCCAGCTCACTGTGACCGGTCCCTCGTTTCTTCCTCTCTAGTGCTGAGACTGAATGTGCACCCCCCACTCCTGGCTTAACTTTCTTAAGTATGTTTACCCTCCTCCACATCTGGATTTACTGCTATGTTCTTTATAGTTCACGACACAGGGAGAGAGAGGGAGATCCATTCTAGTTCAGACCAGACTTAAATCACCAAAGTGAGATGGGGGAGGGGAGCAGGCTCCCTGCACCCAGCATCAGCAAGGTACTTGGCAGATGGGGGCTGGGGCTGTTCCAGCAGCGGTACAGCTTGGTGGGAGAATGTGTTTATTATGTTCAAGGGCACCGACTGGATCCCCAACACACTCCCTTCCCCCTCGCTCTTCTGCGTGTGCACACACATATACACCCCCTCATTTCAACATAGTTGTTTCCCTGTTTCTGTTTCACTGCCTCATGAGGGATTTCCGAGAAATGATAAAGCTTCACTTCCCACAGCTGCTGTCTGCAGTCTTTCTGTAAGCAGCCTGGCCTCAAACTCAAGGCAACCTTCTGGGTCTACCTCTAACGAACTGGACTGGAATCACTGCATAACTTATGACTTTTTTTAAATGAAGAAATGGCAGAGGGAAGGCAGGGGGACATACCTCAGGCTTCTACTATTAACCCAGAATGTTCCACATGGGGAGAAACATCCTCTGCACAGCCTTCACTTCTCAGATCTGGGTTCTCAGGGTCAAAAGGAAATAAACAAGACCAGCCTCAGGAAATGCCAACAAACCAACAGCTGCTTCTTTGCTGCTGCAGCCCAGAGCCCCCCCAACCCCCCACCTCAAAGACAGAGAATGCTCCAGGCACACTTGAGGAATGAAGAGGTGAGCTGAGCAAAGAATTCATAGCAGACCAGGAATAACACGCAGAGGAAGGCCAGGCAAGGCAGTGCTTCACACTTCTAACTCTAGCCTGCAGTGGTGGGTTCAGCAGGAGCTTGGCAAGTCAGTCCTACCTAGTACACACAGCAAACCATCCTCTTTTAAGAAGCTGCAGGCCTCTTCACTCCAGGATAACACCAACAGCTAAGCTATTTTCCATGACTATTTTCTTGGTCTCTTTCCCAGCACACCTTGTCCCTGGCTAACTTGAATAAACAAACAGACACGTGTCAAGTGGGAGTGGAGAAATGCTAAATGGAATGCAGCCCCAAGCACTTAGGGGACCAGAGCTGAGATCTCCAACAGGCTGGGTGGATTTATACCAGCAAAGAAGCCAAAACAATGAGCTCATGGGCAAGAAAAATGCAGTCTGTGGGGAAGTCTGGGCAGCCAGAGCAAACTGGTTTTCTGAATCAGGATGGGAAGAGCAGTAATTGAGTCTCCCACGGGAACAAGATAGAGAACAGTAGGAGACACGGTGCATTTATTTAGTAACCTTCAAGGATTGTTCCTACGATCTTTTGTTCTGCACAGTGTAGCTCTGAGTCCTGTGTTCAAAAACATTATCTGGCTGTGAGGGTCTGAAAGGTGAAGCTTTGAGGTGTGAGCTCTAGTGTAGTGTGAGTGCATTTAGGTAAGGACATAGCAACAACGAACAAGAATGTCTCAAATAATTCAAGGCACTAAATACAGCTAGTCTATGTAATATTGCACTCCCAAAATTCACTGGGTAGACTGTGGGGGCCATATTCATTGTCCCCTCCTGAAGCAAAGAGCTGACTAGGAGGAGCTAGGCAGAAGCTGAAGTCCCCAATCACAACGAATGACTACCCCAGAAGAAAAAGCGAAACTGCTGACTAGACTCTTTTGGGCTGATGAGGACTCAGCCATTAAGAGTTCTTTTAGAATCCAGAGTTTGGTTCCTAGAATGTGTAACAGGTGGTTTGCAAATGCCCGTAATTCTAGCTCCAAGGGACCCAACCCATTCACATGTATATAAATAACCCCTTCCCATATACAGGTAATTAAACACAAATCAGGCTGGACCATGAACCTTTAATCCCAACACCTGGAAGGCAGATCTCTGGGAGTTCCAAGCCAGGAAGATCTACTGATCTACACAGCAAGTTCCAAGCTAGTTAAGGCCCTGTCTCAAAACTACTCAGGGTGTGGTGACATAGGCTACAAATCCTCACACCTGGGAGGCAGGGACAGGTGGATCTCTTTGAGTGTTTGAGGCCAGCCTAGTCTATAGAGCAAGTTCTGGGCCAGCCAGAACTACATTGTGAGCCCTGTCTCTAAAACTAAAATAAATTAGATTCTTAAGAATAAAACAAAACAAATACTCTCAAACAAAGGGACAAGCAAACCAAACCCCTTCGGGGTTTTCAAAGCACTGTAAAGTTGGCCGTGTAACTCAAGGGTTAATGGTATTTAGGGGTTCTAACACATTGCCCAGCTCTCAGATATAATTAACATTTTGTATACACACAAGGCTGCCACCCGTGGGAGGCAAAGGTAGGGAGAGAATGCAAGTCCAAGGCCTTTTTAGTCTACACATAGATTTGCAAACCAATCAGGGCTATAGAAAGACTTCAGAAAGGCAAAGTAAGTTCTAACCAAGTAAGTTTATTAGAATATTAGTGTGTAGCCTATACAGTAGCACAGGCCTATAATCTCAGCACCTGAGAGGTGAAGCCAGGAAGACCAGAAGTTCAAGGGAGTTCGACAAACTAGGGGGTTCAAGGCTAGCCTAAGATACATGAAACTGTTTCAAATCACTGGTAAAAAAGTACTGACCTATAAGTCAGTCCCTTGTCCCATCCCAGTAAGAGAGGCACTGGAGTCCAAGTTTCACCTGGGCAACAGTGATTCTTGGTCTCAAAACAAAAGCCAGGTGTGGTGAATTCCTTCAGGCCAGCACTGCACCTGGGAGGCAGAGACACCCGATTTTGAGGCAAGTCTCGTCTACAGAGTGAGCTCCAAGGTGGCCAGGCCTCTGTTAGAGGAGAAATCATGTCTTGGAATCTCCCCACCCTCGCCCAAGAAAAAAAGAAAAAAACCCACTCAATTCTCAAGGGCTGTTTGACTCATCAACCTCCTGGCAGATGCTCCACCTCCCTTCCAGATGCTTCACATAACTGAGATAAGATGAACTAACACCAAACTACTGTGAATTAAGACAGAACCAAGTTTTTCAAATATCCAGAGAAGCTGGTGGGTGCGTGGGGAGTAGAGTCCATGAAGATGGATTCTGACATCACTGAACAAGTGAAGCCTATAGAAGCACTAGAACGCTCTACAGATTCTTCAGCTTCAGGAACTGCCTGTGCTTTGGGTTATCTGGCTGTAGCCATGCAAACACTAATGATATTTTTTTACTCTTCATTTTTGTAAAGTCTAATTACCAAAACTTATTGTAGAGAAAGTTTTAGGTTGGCCTTGTGGCCACTCATGACAAACTTTCAGAGGCTAAGAAAGGACTGTATCATCAAGTTTGATCCCAGCCTGGGCTAGAGTGCCACCAAGTTTAAAGAAAAAGGGGCAGCAGAGTGGCAGTGGAGAAACAGGGACTGAACTCGGGACCTTGCTCAAGTTAAATAACCACTGAGTAACAGCCTCACCTTGGAAAGAAAATTCATAGGCAACAGAATGACTTGGTTCTCAAGCTACTGAACAGGGCCAGCAGGTGTAGCTCAGACAGTAAGCTTTGGTTTAAGCTCCAGCACCCATTACCAGCACAACTTGGAAAAAAACACAAAACAAGAATGGAAAACGAAAGATTTGGGTGGCTGATTGACAGCATATCTAGCAGTCAGAAAGCCCTGGGTTCTGAAGCTGGCACCACACACACCTGTCTGGCACTTGAGAGGCAGAGGCAGGAAGCTAAACCTTGGGTCTCCACAGCAAAGAAAGAGAGAACTGAACATTAGCTGTGTCAAACACTGGGGTGAGGTGGGAGTGTGTCTCCTTGGGAGTCCTCTGTGACTTGGTACTCTGTAAGTCATCCCAAGTGGCAGTGGAATTAAGATATGCCCCACCACACCCACTTTTCACTGTTTACCACAAACAAGTTCTCAGGCAGTCTAGGTCTCTTCAAAATCCCATAGCAAAGGCTGACTTATAACACTGATGCTCAGGCTGCCATCTCCAATCTCAGGAGTCCAGTGTATGGACCACCCCTCCAGGCCTTACTTTTAGTATCTTTTCTTGGAAATAGAACCTGGTGTTATGACCCTGACTGACCTCCAACCATAGCAGGGCCTCAGCTCTCCTAGGCTGGGATTACAAGTATGCCACACACAAGCTGGCTTGATTCAAGTTTTGAGGTAATGTGAGGAACAGTGCACAGAAACAGGCTCACATCATAAAGCATCAATGGGGCTATTGTATCAATAGTTCAATGCAAGCCTAGATCCTGTGCCCAAAATAACTAAAAACAAACAGAACTCCCCAAAGTACCAATGGGAGTATTAAGCAGTTGGTGATTTGGGGGCCCATGTCTTTCCAGGGCTGTCTTGAACTTGATGGGATCAAGCTGGGATCACAGATCTGTGTCAAGCAGGATTTGGCATGTTACATCATATTGCCACTGCTCCAACATGCTTCTGCTTTCTCAGTGCTAGGTATCAAACTCAAGATCCTGTGTGTATGTACAGCTTCCGAACCACATTCCCAACAAATAGGTCCTTCTTTCCCCTTTGTGTGAAAGCATGAACTAGAATCAGGTAGAAAAGGACATCAGATCTGGAGCTAAAGTTACAACGGTAGCTCAGAAACAAATTTAGGCTCTCTGGAAGATCAGTTACCACTCTCGTATCTCAGAGCCCTCTCTCTAGCGCCGCCCCCCCCCCCCAAGAGTATCTCACTATGCAGCCCATGCTGGCCTTGAACTCCAGGCAGTACTTCTGCCTCAGTCTAAGTATAGGGTTACAGACACAAACTATGCCCAGTACAAAGCAGTTTTACAATAAAGTTACTGCCAGGCAGTGGGTGGTGCACGCCTTTAATTCTATTATTCTGTAGACAGAGGTAGAGTTTGAAGCCAGCCTGGCTTAGAGTTCCAGGACAGTCAGGGCTACACAGTGAAACCATGTGTGTGGGGAGAGACAAGACAAACCAATACTGTCAGCTAGAAATGAAACCCGTAGAAGATGAAACAGATGTTCGAACAGACAAAACTGAGTGGGAAGAAGGTGCAGGATGCTGTTTGCATGATTAGCATTTGGTGTTTGTGGCTGGAAACCAGTTATGCAAACCTCAAATTTGCACATTTCCATGGCAATTCAGCTCCCTTTCAAGGTATTTGACAACAAAGGCTTATTCTCACCTTCTTCTTGGAAGGAGGGACACCACAGGTACTAAGAACTACTAAAACCTCAGGTGATTCATCTTGCTCATCTCAAAAGGGTGTGTGTGGTGGAGTCAGTGCCTTGTAAACCCCTTTACATTAAAAAACAAATGAACGCACCCCGTGAAAAAGGGCTGGTGAGATGGCTCAGTGGGTAAGGGCCCTTGCCACCAAACCCTAGTTAGATCCCCAGGTCCCACAGTGAGAGAATCTTGATTTCCAAGTTGAACTGACCTGCACACAACTTGAGGTAATTGCTCATGTAGACTGATACTTAGTAGCTCACAAGGTAGGAGAGAATTTCTGAATTTTTTCAGTAACAAGGACTGGTGGGCAGTGCCTGTAGCTCAGCTGGAAGAATGCCTGTGTAGCCAACTGCTCAAATCCTCCCAGAGTTGCATAGCTAAGATCCCTGTGTGGCTCAGTGAACTGCCAACTACACACAGGTCCTGGGTTTGACTCCAGCACTTGGGGAGTTGGGGAAAGACAAGAGCCTCTGTCAATTACACTTCTAGTTGGGCAAGCTGAGATAACACACCCCAAGGAGGCACACACCCATCCTCTCAGCTAAAGCAGAGGACTACCAGATGTGGAAGAAAAGTTCAAAGTCAACCTTGGCTAGTAAGATACAAGAAACCTGTCAACAAGAAAGCCAGGCGTGGCACTAAGAGAACAGAGTTTAAAATTGTCCAGCCTGGGCTATTTTGAGACTGTCTCAAAGGAAACAAAAAAGCATTCACCACCAACACCACACAAAAAATATAGAACTAGTTTAAGCAGTAATACATTAAACACAAAACTTCACATTACATGGCAGGTACTCTATTCCTTGAACTTCTCCTTACATGCATTTGCTCAGCTGACTTCCCTAAAAAGACTTGCCTAAGGGGAAGGAAGACGATAAGAAAGACCCATACCACACCTTACTTTGGAGAAAAAAAAAAGGTTTATTTTTTTTTCTCAGGAGAAGAAACAGAAGTTAGGGAAACATGTTTTTTTACAAGCCACATTAACTTGCAGTTGGTCCTAACCCTTTTGGGAACAGCTGTCATAAATGCTGGTTCTACCAGAATGAAGGTATTCACCACCCTAGGTAGATTGTACATGGATGCTTGAAGACTATTTTTTTTTCCCTGAGAAGTGTAAGACAAACAGAATATGCTGAGAGCCATCTATCCAGCAGCGCCGCCAGCCCCCCACCACCCACACTTTGGAGGATGTGCCTCAACTATTCAGCTAGTCAGCACTCAGACAATGTGCCTCTTCTCCTAAATAAAATCCCCTTTCTTGAGACGTCCTGGCCCTGGAACTAAAATACCCACTAAGATCTTGTCTATATAAACACAACCTTCCACGACTAGACACCAGGGGGCTGCCTTTTAGCCACCTTAACTTGTAGGGTTAATCACTACATAAAGTGCTTTGCTTTTAAGTCCAAGAGATAAACATAAATAAGCAATTTATACCAAGGAGGATAAATACAGAGGTACAAATAGTTCCAGCAAGATGACCTATGGCTGACATGAGCAGGCAGGGCACTTCTTCCCCATTACATTCTTCGTCATCTGATTCACACCTATTTTTATCTGCAGTCCTGACTACAGGTCACATTGTGAGGCTGAAGCTTTCAAATGACCCTAGCTCAAACAAATACCTTCAATTTACTAGTGGCTTTTACATGACTGAGGCTCAACAAAACCATTCTTTTTCTAAGTTTAAGTGAGCACATTCACACTAGGAGCAAACTATAGATAAAGCTGTGACTTTTGATGCCTTTTCTTGCCAATAGGATAAACAGGAAAAGATGCCAATTCAAGAAAAGGGAGATTCGCCTCCATACCTGTTCCGGTCACAGGGCTCAAAGAGGAAGTTTAACAACCCTCTAAGGACACAAAGTTATGCCCGACTCTGATAGGATGGGAGGGAGATCACTTAGGTTTCTAGTTGGGGGATTAGGGTGGGGGTCCCAGGGAGGAAAAACAGACTTCGATTTTATCTGTAGAGGGACCAGAGCGCGCATATAACAAGCCAGTATGTAAAGAAAGGAGAGGAAGTAAGGTCAATTCAATACATCAGGTGGGACACATCTAGAGACCAATACAGAAATTCAAAACAAAGCTTGGCAATCATTAGTAGAAAAAAAAATACGTATTTGTTTTATTGACACCACCAGGCTTGAACTTGTGCTAAACAAGTAAACCCTGTGAATAGCACCATGGTTATAAATCTAATTAATCTGCGTTCTCAAACCACTTTACAATTTAGTAAGTCAAAAGGGGGTCAAATGCCTACCTGTGATACAAAAATCAGACTGTAAAATGAAGCCTGCATAGTTATGAATCTGATTTGTTCCACTATAACCAGTCCACGCGCACAACTGGTTCTGCATATATTCTAGAACTGATTGTGACAAAGTTTTAAAAAGCTGTAAGAAATAGATTTCTAACTAGAGAACTTGCAAATTTCAAAAGGGCATGGAAAAACTAAATCAGAGACTTTCCTCTTTTTATATTCAAAGAAATAGACTTTCTGTAAAAATATATACAATTTTTACAGACAAATACATTTTATAAGTTGTTTAAAAATTGTGGCCTTTCAGTTTTGTAACTAATTAGTGAATCTTAAATCAAGTACTTTTGGCCATAACTAGACTGACACAATCACCCAAACCAAGGCCAGGTAGACGGGTCTACACATCCTGAGCACTTGGACTTTGTCAAGAAGTACACCCAGGTAAGCTCACCAGAGTGCCTCCCTTCACATTCTGGTATGGTCCTGTGGCTGGTCCTGCGGCTTCTAATCAGTTTGGTAACTGCCACGATTCCTGCTTCCTGCTTCTTTCACCACGGCAGGAGAATGATGGATCCTGCATATTTATTGAGCCCCGTGACTAGCCTGATAACTAGCCACTCTTCTAGACAAGGAATCAAGTCTGTCCATCTACCTACCTCCTATCTACACATCCTCCTCCATGGCCTCCCAAAGTCTGCTGAGTGAAAACTTGACTTCTTTCAGATATTAACTCTTCAAGAGGGAGCACTCCCCTTGTATTTATTCTTGTTAGCCACAATCCTGCAGCCACTTGCTTGCTTTCTGGCTATGTTGCTAGAGTAGAACTCTCGGATTGTTAAAGCTGGGGCAGCTTCAAGTCCAACGTCATAAATACATTTGTTTTCACAGAAGCATGTAGTTTGGTGGCTGGAGTTAAAGAGTCACCATTGCACTCACAAGGCTATCTTATTAGATACGCCAGACCAGCCCCTACTCCAGCAACACCCGCAAAAGCCAGCAGCACATTTCTGATGCCGCCTTCTAGGTCCTGTACGTGGAAGAACTCCACAAACCCATCCTAGAAAACAAAAAAGAAAAGTACATTTTTCAAGTATGGGTTTCTGCCACTGTAACACTAAATACAGAGAAAGGGTGAATTAAAATATCCCCCAAACAATGGAGAACCAATTATTATTATTATTATTATATATTCCTGGGATGCAAGAGACATTTCTGGAGTTCTTTTTGGTGAACAACCACTCACAACATTTGAACTCACTGCAGTATTTGTACTGCAAAATCTTAACAAAAAAGAATTGAGGGCTCCCACTCTATGGCAGAAGACAGACATCCTAACCACTCTCCAGGTCCCCCTGTAGCATTTCTCCCGTGGGTCAGTGTTTCCTACTGAGGTTGAGTACACCTCACACCAGAGCTCTTTGGGTATTAAACTTCTAAAATGCTGGCTCTACCCCATCTCCATTTGATTAAAATGAGGGGCCCACTGGGAATGTAATTAAGTCATCACAAGTGACTCTTACTTCTTCACGGTTTGAATCCACTGCTCTGAAGATTATCCAACTGAATTAGAAGAACAACCTACAGAATACAAGACCTTTTGGTACAATTCAAGACCGTCATATGACTTTTTCTCTGGGCCTACCACTTACAATGTCCAACATCAAGCAACCAGAGATACATAAATATGATCTGGAACCCGGGAGGAGCTTTGGAAAAAAACGTCTAGTTGCCTTCACTTCACAAAATCCTGTACCCCATTTCCACTCCACGGCCCCTTTAAACCGAAAGGCAAACTTACCCAGCCTCTTTGTTTGACAAGCCAGTCCCGTTTTGTCCTTACAAGAACATCTGTGATACTTTCTGCTAATGGTTCGATGCAGCTTTCCTGGTTTATGCTCTTCAAGTGTTTGGCCACATAGGCACCAAAAGAAATAAGAGTCACAATCCTGCCCCAGTTTGTCACGCCATCTTTGAAAACATGGACCATTACTCGAGAAAAAGACTTGACATCGTCTTCGTTTTTAATGTCCAGTTTCCGAAGCATGCCTGGGAAGAAGAAAAGCACGAAAACCTCAAGGCCTCCTTTGTCTGCGGCGGGGCACGACCCCCCGGCCCACCCACGGCGAGGGGACTCGGCTCTCCCGGCTCTGGAGCACTCAGGCGGACCCCACGCCGACAGTGACATCCCACCCTTTCCGGCTTTTGAACCCTGACTGCCAGATGGGCGGAAACAATGACTCACGGCTAGAACATTCGGGTGGCAGAGCCAGGCTCGGGATCTTCCCGCACGGCCCGGCCCGGCCCGGCCCGGCCCGCCCGGGGCGCCGCTTACCCTGGAAGGCCGTCTCGTGGTTGCGCTGCACACCGTCGCCCACGCGCCGCAGGGTCTCGAGCGCCCTCCGGCCCGCCGGGCCCGCCTCGCCCAGCGGCTTGGCGTCCTTGGCGCCGGCCGCCTGCTCCCGCAGGTAGCGCGAGATGATCTCCAGCGACTGGCGGTACAGCTCGTCGTCGTCCTCCTCGGCCGGCGGCGGCGTGGAGGGCAGCGAGCCGTCGGCGCCCGAGCTCTTGGCCGCCTCGCTCACGCGCTCCAGCAGGGGCAGCACGGCCGGGCGCTTGCTGAGCGCCTCGGGCTCGCAGCCGTCCAGCTCCTCCTCGGGAGAAGACATGATGGCGGCGGCGGCGGCCGGCGCGGCCATCTCCTCGGGCGGCAGGGCGAGGAGGCCGGGCGAGCGGAGCAGCCGCCTCTCGGCCGACGCGGTGACGTCGGGGTCCTCGGCGCCCACGGGCGGCGGCCGCGGGACCACCCGCGCGCCGGGCAACAGGGCGGCCTCCCCTCCCCCCTCGCGCCTCGCCTTGGCCTCCTCGGCTGTCAGGCGCGCCCCCGCCGGAGAGCCGCCGCCCGCGCCGAGGCTGGCGCCGCCGCAATAGAGATTCAGGCCGATCACCGCGTTTCTCCGTAGGCCAAACATGGTCGGGCGCCGCAGGGCTTGAGGGGACGAGAGCGGGGAAGGCCGCGACTCCAGACTCGAGGCAGACGGAAGCCAGGAGTGGGACAGGCTGTAACCGGCCGCCGCCTTAGGGCCGCTCTGACGTAGGCGAGGCCTTCCCGTAAAAGGGAAAGGGGCGTGGCTTCCGGAGGGCGGCTCTTCCGGCCCGCCGTTACGTAACGACGCGACTGGCCGCGCGCCTTCCGCCCTGTGCGCCTCCGCAGAGCCGGCCCAACGCCTGGCTCGCCGGCGCCTGCTTTGTGCCAATTTTTGAGTTCCTGGCTGTGCCGGAACTCCTTGTGTAGCCCAGGCTGGCCCTAACATTGGGTAGTCCTGCTTTAGCCTCTTTGGTACCCTGCTAAAGAATAAAGCTTTGTTTTTATACCATACCATTTAAACAAGAATTCTTGTGGTTGTGTGCCTCCATGGAAGTGTTGGGAGTAGAACCCGAGTCCTGTGAACAGCAGCCAGGGCTCGTAACCGCCCAGATACCTTTTTGAGTCCTGTGTCATTTTTCTACCCTTTCAGAATGAGGATGCTTCATGGACCACTATTAAAGAGTTATTTATATGGAGCCTGTGGAAAGGCTTCTGCCACTGAAACCCAAACCTGAATTCAATACCCAAGAACCCACCTAAAGGCGGAAGGAGCAAGCCAGTTTCACATTGCTGTCCAATGGTTGCCACAAGAGCCCAGCTCCTCATTCACCTCCCCCACCAACACCCACATACATAATAAAGTTTTAAAATGAATCATTTATGGTGGCTGGGCCTGTAGCTCAGTTGGTAGAGTGTTTGCCCAGTCCTGGAAAGGTAGAGGCAGGAAACTCAGAAGATCATCCTTGGCTACATAATGAGCCTGTTGTCTAAAAACAGTAATTTATGATGGCTAAGGGTATAACTCAGTTGGTAGAGGGCTTGCCTACTACCCCTGTGGAAGTGTTGGGTTGATCCCCAGCACAACATAAAAAGGTGGGGATCTCTGAGGCTAGCCTGGTGTGCTGGCTGGTCTATGTCAATTTGACAAGCTAGAGTTACCTGAAAGAGAATTTCAACTGGGAAAATGCCACCATAGGATCCAGCTGTGGGGCATTTTCTTAATTAGTAATCAATGGGGAAGGGCCCAGCCCATGGTGGGTGGGGCCAGCCCTGGGCTGGTGGTCCTGAGTTCTATAAGAAAGCAGGCTGAGCAAGCAAGGGAAGCAGGGACTCTGTAGCTTGGGCATCAGTTCCTGCCTCCGGGTTCCTGGTGTGTTCAATAAACACTGATGTGGAAGTGTAAGCCAAATAAACCCTTCCCTCATCAAGTTGCTTTTTGATCATGGTGTTTCATCACAGTAATGGAAACCCCAACTAAGACACCTGATCCACATAGCAAGTTCTAAGCCAGCCAGAGAGTTACACAGTGAGACTCTGTCGCAAACAAAAAACAAAAATTGCAGGCTGGGAACATGACTTATTTGGTTGAGTGCTTGCCTACCATGAAACCCTGGGTTCAAACCCTGCCAAATGGCTACATACCTTTAATTTCAGAACTCAGGAGGCACAAAAATTAGGACTGGGGAGATGGCCCAGGGAGTAAAGGCAGTTGCTGCCATACCTGAGGACCTGACTTCTGTCACTGGAACCCACACGGTGAAAGGCGAGAAGGACTGGAAATTGTCTGCTGACCTCCACACACATTCATTAAATATATAAATATTAAATCACAGCTTACTAAGGAGATGGAACCATATGATTGCTGAAAGTCGGATCTAGAACCCCAATTTTATAGGATGTGGGAGGGGGTGTGGAGAGAAGCATTTCGTGACTAGTGACTAAGGAATATTCCTGTAGGAAATTTCCAATCGTGCACAAGAACTAACCACAATGTGAAATTGGGTATACAGGAGGCATCAATAACTCAAATAATGGAATTAGAGACCTAAAGAAAAGCTTTATGGAAGAGAGTTCTGCCCTGCCTCAGTCTGCTACATTCTGGGAGTATAGTCATGATATGAGCTGCCACACTCAACCTGAACTTAGAAAATATGTATTTATCATTTTTGATGTGCATGTGCACATGTGTACAGGTGCATTCAGAAGTCAGAACTATTACATGGTTTGTGAGCCACCAAATTTAGGTGCTGGGAACTGAACTTGTGTCCTCTAGAAGAGCAGTATGTTGGCCTAAACTCTGAGCCATCCTGACAGCCCCCTCCCCCTTTTTGAGATAGGATTACATGTAGCCTAGGCTGGCCTCAAATTTGCGGAGGATAGCCTTGAACTAATTAATCCTGCTTCCCCTCGCAAGGCTGCACCACAGGCCTTGTAAACAGCTGGGAAAACAGAAAATTAAATACCATAGTTAGAGCATGCTCAGACTCAGTCTTATCTCTTAATCGTGGGGGTGGGGCGAATCGACAGACTCTACTGCAATACAGTAGTCAGATAATGTTCTGGAAGGCTGCAGGTACACACCTGTATGCCAACATTCTGAAGACCGACTCTCAATCCAAATCTAGCCTAAGATACATAGAAAGGCTCTGTCTCTCAGAAACAAAAACAAAACAAATGCTTGGGGTAGGGACGGTGACTTAAGCCTATAATTCCCGACGGGCAGAGGTGGATCAGGAGTCAAAGGTCATTTTGTTACATAACGACTCTGAGGCCAGGTGGGGCTGCATGGGATCCTGTCTCAAACATCAAAATAACCAAGGAAGTCAAAAACAAAACAAGATCAGAAGAGCAAGGGCAGGGAAGATGGGTCAGGGGTCAAAGTGCTTGCCTGCAATAGGCCTGAGGATCTGAGTTTGGTCCCAGGAACCAATAGACAAAGAGAGAACTCAGTCCCTCAAGCTGTGCTTGGACCTTCACAGGTGCCAGTCACACAGGAAAGAAACACTGGATTACAGGATGGGCTACCATGCCTGCCTTATTTTATTTTATTTTGGTTTTTCAAGACAGGGTTTCACTGTGTAACAGTCCTGGGTGTCCTGGAGCTTGCTTTGTAGACCAGGCTGGCCTCAAACTCACAAAGATCCACCTGCCTCTGCCTCCCGAGTGCTGGGATTAAAGGTGTGCACCGCCATGCCCAGCTTTATTTTAAAGAGATTCTTATTTTTTTTAAAAAAAAAATTAATTGTTTGAGGCAGGTGGGGGGGTGCACACCTTTAATTGCAGTACTTGGGAGGCAGAGCCATGCGGATCTCTGAGTTTGGGGCCAGCCTGGTCTACAGAGTGAGTTCCAGAACAGCTAGAACACTACCCTCCTATCCCACTTTTGCTGGTCTCCTTTACCTGAATCCGCTCCAGACCAGTTTCTTGTTTAGGATTTAGTTTTGTTTTGTTTTTAGACAGAGTCTCATAGTGCCCAGATTCACAATACAGATCAAGGAGACCTTGAACTTCCCAGCAGCATCTTGTCTCAGCCTCTACAGAGTTGGGCACACAGGCCTACAGCGCCAGATCTGCCTCCTACAGCATTTAAACAAGATGGATGCGAACATAGATCACATTAGGGCAATTTTTAATGTGTTAAAATTTTAAGTGTACTACCAGCCATAGTAATACACATTTGTAATTCCAGCTCTTGTGAGGTGGAGGCAGGAGGATCAGGAGTTTAAGGTCAGCTTCTGTTTGGGGGGGTTTTTTGAAAAAAAAAAAAAAAAAGATTGAACCTTTAATCCTAGAACTCAGGAGGCAGAGGCAGGTGGATATCAGTGAGTTCAAGGGCAACCTGGTCTGGTCTAAAAGGTCTGAGTGGAGGTGCATGTTCTTACGAGATAGAGATGGTTTAGCATTACTTGGCCTGCTTAGGTCACAGCTGAACCACACTTGGCAGGCACACTGACACACCTGAGTGTCTAGAGATGCTGAGCGTGATGCCAGGTTTCCACTTGGTCTGGAGAAGCTGAAGGGAGTGGTTTTTCAAGATGAGAGAAATGGTCCTCCAGCTCCTGAAGGAATAATGAGGTGATGAAAGTAATTTAAGGTGCTGATGCTGTTGGGAGGAGGGGATCACCAGACAGGAATGCTGTGGAAAGACCCTGAGACACAGACATGGCCTTCCAGGACTGTATCCTCCATGTCTCCTGGGAATGGGAAGCTCCAGGCCACTGAGCAGGGCTATTTTCAAGCAATAATGGTGATGACTGGACTCATCATGTATACTGACTAGATGGAATGTTTAAGGAGCTAGAATATTCCAGAGTCTTTCTGAGGTGATCTTCAGCAAGCTTGCTGTGTCCTTGAAGAAGGGCACATTACTGAGTTGTGCACAGAACATCATGCAAACGGTCTAGGCACGCTGGTCTAGGTACAAGTCTCCAGAGCAAGTGGCCTTCCCTGTGTGACAAGTCACTATTCCTTCAGGGCCCTACCTACGTAGGAGTCATTTTCAGTTCCTAGGCCTGAGCCATGTTTGACAAGTTCCAACTCCCTAAAATGCTGCTTTATTTTAGGGGAATTATTAACCAAAAGGTTCCTTGACACACTGTTAAGTAAAAGGAATAGTCTTGATTTCATGGGACTCGAATGCAAAGAAGATAAGTAGACACTGTTGGGGATGCTGGTCAGCTAGAAATCTCCCCATGAAGCTGTCTTCCTGGGGGTGGGAGATGCCTGCAAGCAGATGTTCTTCAGGGCTCTGACTAAGTAGGAATGCTTAGGTGATATCGTGCAAGGCCTAGCCTTGCCCCTGCTCTGTGAACTCTATCCTGCTGGCCGAGGATGCTCTCCTCAGACAGATGTATGCTCTGGCACGGGTCTTCAAACTTTTAGCCGGGTCTTATGATAGGGCTGGCACTGCATTCCCTATGCAGCCGAGCATGGTTTTTGACTTCCTGATTCTCTTAGGCCTTGCGCCTACTTGGTAAACACTCTACCAACTGAGGTACACTCCCAGACTCTAATTTTTGCTACCTAAAGCTCTGTTGCTACTCAGCCTTTATTTTGAATTTCTTATAGCATTAGTCTTTTAGAAAGTCTCAGGCATTATTCTACGCTTCTCCTAGGGATTAGATGTGACTCACAGCATGATGACAGTTCTTGCCTCTGAAGGGAACCTCTGTGGTGTGGGTGTGTGTGTGTGCGTGCACGCATGATGGAGGCTGATCCCAGAGATTCAAACATGCTAGGCAGGAGCTCTCCCACTAAGCCTACACCCTCAGCCCTTGAACTTTTGTTTTGAGTTAGATTTGGCTGCTGGATAGCCCAGGCTGGCCCTGAATCTCTTGCCTTAGTCCCCCAAGTGTAGCATTGCAAGCTTGGCGGCTGGCTCTTGTCTATAATCTCTCTCAGCACTCAGGAGGCTGGAGCAGGAGGGTCATGGAAGGTTCAAGGCCAGCCTGGGATATTCTTCAAGTTCCATGCCAGCTTGAAATGGACAATGGGGCTCAGGAGTTATCTAACTAGTTCTTTTCTTTTTAAGATTTATTTATTTTACCTATATGAATGCTCTATCTTGCATTCATGCCTTTGTGCCAGAGAAGGGCATCAGATCCCATTACAGATGGTGAGTCACCATGTGGCTACTGGGAATTGAACTCAGAACCTCTGGAAAAGCAGCAGATGCTCTTAACCCCTGAGCCACCTCTCCAGTCCCATGGAACTAGTCCTTGACAATTTGTCTTAAAAGTCTTCATTGCTGTTCGTGTTTCCTGCTGTAATTCACATCGGTTTGTCTTGGTATCACAGCCGAGGCAGCAGTTTAATTTTTAAAAGCTTATTACACTATGTATGGATGTATGGGGGCTGTGCACAGAGGGCAACTTGTGGACGTTGGTTCTCGGTTTCTACCATGTGGGTCCCGGGGCTTTAACTCAGGATGTTAGGCCTCACAGCAAGTGATTTTACATGCTAAGTCACCCCCCAGGCTCCCGGTGAACAATTTACATGTAAAACAGTCTCCCTTACCAAGCCTAACTCCTGTCATGCCTGTTCCATCACCCAGCATCCATATGCTTTACAGGCCAAGTCACACCCTGCTATCAAATTAAGAAGAAGAAGAGAAAAAAAAACTTACCTATTTTGGGGTGGAATTACAAAATACAAGGGCTGGATGTAGCACACTTCACAGGGTAGAGTGCTCACTTAGCATCCAGGAAGCCCTGGGTTGGATCTGTAGCATTCCATAGATGAGGTATGGAAGCATTTGCCTATAATCCCAGGACTAGGGAGACAGAGGCAGGAGGCTCTGAGTCTCCAGGTCATCCAGTTTCTGACCAGCTTGGCCTATGTGGGACCCTGTCAAACGGGAACAAACATCCCTGCCCACCCCAACCCCCAAAGGAAAAAAATACAAAAAAAAATTTGATTTTCTAAAAATGTCCATAGTTGTTACACAAATCCTGCAGTAGTACCAGTAACAGCATATTGTGCATGCAGCCGGCCTCCTGACTAGGGTTTGTATGGTGCAAAAGACAGAAACTGAAGAACGCTGTCCCTCTGCCTTCATCCATAGGCAGACAGATATGGTGACTGACTGTTTTCAGCCAAAACTAGCCTCAAATTCACTATGTGGCTAAGGATGTCTTTTTAAAAAAATTTATTTTAAAGATTTATTTATTATGTATACAACATTTTGCCTCCATGTATGTCTGCATGCCAGAAGAGGGCACCTGGTCTCGTCATAAATGGCTGTGAGCCACCATGTGGTTGCTGGAAATTGAACTCAGGACCTCTGGAAGAGCATCCAGTGCTCTTAACCTCTGAGCCATCTCCCCAGCCCAAGGATGTCTTTTTATAAGTATGTCTCATTCCTTTGTGTGTGATATAGTGCACCAGTGAATGTATGTGCTTAGGGGATGCCTTCTGGGAGTCCCCATTCTATCCTGCGGGTCCTAGAGATTGAACTCACATCCTCAGGCTTGGCAGCAAGTGCCTCTGTGTGCTGAGAGAGCTTGCTGCCTGGACCTTGAATTTATGACCCTTTTGCATCTACTTCTGAGGGTTGGGGCTGTAGGGATAAGCCTCCAGGCCCAGTTAATTAATACCTTTTGCTTTTTAGTCAAATCTGAAGCAAACTTTATTAAATACTGGCTAGGATGATAGACACTGGCTAGGTCCTCCTTGATTCCCAGAGAATGGCTGTGAATTACACCAGTCAGAGCCTTATAAAGTCAAAACCACTATTAGGAAAGGCTACATACTTTCCTAATGTTTATATTTGAGTCAGGGCTTCACTATGTAGCCCTGGCTGGGCTGGAACTTTCTTCGTGGCCCCCAACTCACAGAGATCCTCCTGCCTTTGCCTCTGGCTGAGTGCTGGGATTAAAAGTTCACACCACAACTGTTGGCTAATTAATGTGTCTTTTTAATAAAGCAAAAGCAAACGGGGTTCACTATATGGGCTTGGCTGGCCTGAGGTTTACTATGCACCCTGCCTCTGTGGTGCTGTGATTAAAGGTGCTGCCATAGCTAGCCGAAGTTCCTTTTGAGACAGTGTTTCTCTGTGCAGCCCTGACTCCTAAAATTCCCTCTGTAGACCAGGCTGGCCTGGAACTCAAGAGATCTGTCTGTTCTGCCTCCCAAGTGCTGCAATTAAAGGCATGAGCCACCACTGCCCCCAGCTTCTAAATGTTTTTTATGAGCATGCAAAGTGACAGATTTCATTATTTCCATATATTTATCTCATTATATTTTGCTATTATTCATCTCCCTCGCAGAGACCCCCAAGAATTTTGTTTAAACTGTGAAATCCCAAAAGAAAGTGGTTCATATCAGTGCAAGTGAATTGGAAACCAGCACAGGGAAGCAGGTGTGCAAAGTATAAAAATGTGATAAAAGCCAGGGGGTGGCTCACACCTTTAGTCCCAGCACCCAGGAGGCTGAGGCAGGCAGATCTCTGTGTCTGAGGCCAATCTGGTCTACAGAGCGAGTTCCAGGTCAGCCAAGGCTACACAGAGAAACCATCTTAAAAAGCAAAAAACAAGATATCCTCAAAACAAAATAAAACCAAAAAAAAAGTGAGAAGAGACAGAAAAATAGCAACTTAAGAGGGAAAAAAGTAAAGCCAAGCAAAATCAAAAGCTGCTCTTCAGGCTGGGGTTTGTTTTAGTGTGTATCTAGACAAGTTTCTATAGCAACCGTCCGTTTCCCGTCTTCCTATGACTACACAGCTTGAATTGCTTAAGTGTGGCCAAGGACCTAAGTAAGTATAGGCTAGAGAAAGTAAGTGGTCCCACTGAGTCAAGGAAGACGTGCAGGAAAGCAGAGAGGGGACTGCATTGGTGCTCCCGTGAGCCTTACTTTCTCCTGGCCTCTCTTCCTCTTCAACCCTCGAGCGTAGACCTTTATTAACAAACACACCTTGCAGGGACTCTGCATCGTGGTGCTCACATCGTAGTACCTGGGAGACAGGACAGGTGGATCTTTTTGAGTTTGAGGCTAGCCAGGCCTTCTCAGTGAGACCCTAGCTCAGCAACAACACAAATCTTGCCGGGCATGTGACTCATCATCTCAAAAGGAAAGAAGATAAACAGATCTCCAGCTAACTTCCCAGTCGAAGGCAGTTTTCTTGGACTGTCCTTCCTCCTCTCATGCTAAGAGACTTGTTTGTTTTGCTTTTTGTTTATTTAGAGACAGGGTCTCTCTACAAAAGCCCTGGCTGTCCTGGAACTGGCTTTGTAGACCAGGCTAGCCTCGAGTTAACAGAGATTCTCCAGCCTCTGCTGGGATTAAAGACATGCCTCACCACAGCCACAGTAAGGGCTTGATTTTTAATTTGCTAGTTCTGAGGAGCAAACCCAGGGTTTCAATCTTTGTCTTTAGTGGGGTGTGTGGAGTGAGACAATGGCATCTCATGGAGTCTACACAAACTCAAACTTCTTGTCATCCTTTCTGTGTCCTGTGTGCTGGGATCCCAGGCCAGCTCCTGGCTCAGCTAAGCACATTTGCTGATCTATTACTCAGGCCCAGAAGGGGCTCAAGACCCTGACCTTGATTTAAAACACTCACAGGTAAAGCTAAGTTTTGCAAATATTTTGTGTTATTTTTACCAATTATGTAAACTTTTATCCAGTTGGGGGATCCCCTTCATGAGCAAGAGGAAGGGCAGAGACCGTGGCTTCCCATTTTCACCCCAGGTGCCACTTTCGAGGCCACCCTCTGAGGGAGACCTCCAGCTCCTCTTTTTCTCCATAAGGGTGAATTTCTGGATGCATGTCTGGAAATGTGCTTCAGTAGCCAAAAAAGGGCGTCGTGTTCCCTGGGACTATGGTCACAGACATGAGCTGCCATGTGGGCGCTGGGGATTAACCCGATTCTCTAGGGGAGCAGTTTTAACCAGAAAGGTGTTTCAGAAGGCTCCAGGAGATCCCCATCTGACGGTGTGGTAGTAGTCCCTGAGGAAGTGAGCAGAGGCAGGCTCTTCCTCCACAGGTTAGCACCAGAGTTCTCACTGGAGACTCCAAGGGGCATTTGGTCAATGTTGATATGTTTTGTGGTATTCCTCTCTCTTGAGACAGGCTCTTTCCTGTAGCCCTAGCTGGCTGGGTACTATGGGAGTCCAGGATAACCGAAAACTCAGCAATCCTCCTGCCTCACCTCCAGACAAGTGAGGTCACAGGTGTGGGCCCTGATACTTGGCTAGTAACGTTAGCAAACACTACAAAAGGAACGGAACAGTCCTCAGAACAAGTCTGACAAAGCCCAGCTGGGCTCAGAAAGAGATGTCCCCTGTGTGGTTTCTTCCCTTCCTCCCTTTCTCTCTCTCTCTCTCTCTCTCTCTCTCTCTCTCTCTCTCTCTCTCTCTCTCTCTCTCTCTCTCTCTCTCTTGGTTTGTTTTTAAGACAAGGCCTGATAATAAAGTGCGGGCTGACCTTGTGACCCTCCTGCCTCAGCATTTTGAGTAGTGTGTAGTTTATTTTTTACAAAAGCAGTCTACACAGGAGCCTGGGGTATAGCGTGTGGTCAAGTGAGAAATCCCTAGAGTCCGTTTCCATCACAAAACAATAATTTAATTGGGTCCGCCTTTGCCTGGGATCCACTCACTCAGAGCTGGGGTACAGTGCTGGATACCTGTGATTCCAGCACCCAGAGGCTGAGGCAGGAAGGGCCTATGCAAGGCCAGGACAAGAACCTGTCTTGAAAATCAAAAATCAATTACTTAGTCAGTCAGGGGCTGCAGAGATAACTCAGTGGTTAAGAGTATTTCCTGTTCTATCCAGAGGGCTTTGGTTCAGTACCAAGTATAGTTGTCTGGTGTCTCTCAAGCACCTGCAACTCAAGCTCATGGGATCTAATGCCCTCATCTGACCACCAAGGGTAGCTGCACTCACATACACAGACACATATACACACACAAATTAAAGTAATAATTTTTTTTTTTTAAAAGTGAGCTGTTTTAGGAGAGGGTCCAGTTAGGAGAGGCTACGTGCCAGGGGCCATGCAACCACAAAATGGAGCAATGTCTCAACCTTGTTTACATCATCTGTTGTGACTATACAAGATCTCTAATTCGCCACTAGTTCCTAAATTCTCTAAAACCTGTACATTTGGATAGTCCTTTTTCTCTCTTTTATTTTATTAGGCGTAGTCTCGATAGTGCAGGCAGGCCTAGAACTCACAACGGAGCTAAACTGCAGCTGTCCCGACCTTCTGAGTGCTGAGAATATAGTCATGCGCCACCACCTCTGGTGTATGTGGGGCAGGAGGTTGAATCTAGAGCTTTCTGTATGCTGGGAAAGCTCTTTACCAACTGAGGACATCCCCAGTACTCCCTAGCTGTGCAACTGAGCCCCGGGGACTCATGCGCACCAGGCAAGCACTGTGACACTGAGCAGCCAGTAGCTCCCTTTCTCCCCTCCCCTCCCTTCCCCCATTCTCATCTCACTGTGTTGCCCAGGCAGACCTCAAACAGGCTTCAAGCCATTCCCTTGCCTCCAGCCTCTAAGTAGCTGCCCCTAAGGCATGTTCCACCACACCCATCATGGGTATTTCTTCTAAGTTCTGGTCAATAGAAGAGGGAAGTGACTCAGAAATCCAATAGAGGAAGCTGGGCAATGACTCAGATTTTCCTAATCATAAAAAGCATTTTGACATGACCCTTAATGTCAAAAGTAAGACTCATGACAATTGAATATTGCCAGGACTTTCCTTTACACAGCTGATGATTAGTATTCACATGGGATGACCTTAGTCTTAGTTTGTTGCTTCTGCCCCCCAAAATCTCCCTCATATGTCTGTTGACATTTAAATTCTCTTTTTCTCCAGGGTTTCATGTAGCTCAGGCTGGCTTCAGGTTCCCTGTAGCCAAGGATGGCTCTGAATTCTTGAGTTTCCTGCTCACACCTTCCAAGCACTGGGACTACAGGTATGCAGCACCCACTTTGAGGTTTGAAGTCCTGTGTTATCAGACTTTTGGCTCCAGTTAAAAACATAAACACAGGTCAAAACAGCAGGGTAAGGTAGTAAGCTTGTAGCCTGGAGTACAGTCTCTGGGACAGACTATGGTGAAGGGAGTTAACTGATATCCCAAAGCCGTCCTCGGCCCTCTACATACACACAATTGCAAACACACATACACACACACAACTGCACACACACGTGCGCGCATACACACACCACACACACACACACACACACATGCGCGCACGTGCGCGCGCACCATAAATTAATAGAGTTTTATTGTGGGGATTGGATCATGGCTCAATGGTTATGAGCACTCACAGCTTTTCCAGAGGACACAATTCCAGTTCCCATCACCTCTATCAGGTAACTCAGAACAGCCTGTACTGGCCCTCTCTGGTTTCAGAGTATCTGCATGCACATGAATGTGTCCCGTTCTCCCCCCAAAAATGAATAAAAATGAAAAAAAGTGAATGTAATTCTGAAAATAATAATGCATGTTGTATAATGATGCACAGATGTGACCCTCCCAGCATTCAGGATGAGGAGGTGGGAGGACAGGAAGTTCCAGGCCAGCCTGAGATAATACTGAAATTTTGTTTCAAATAACACAAAAGGATGCTGCTGAGTGTGTGATCCAAGGAGGGACTCCCCCAATGAGAGAGAAACTGATATATTATGTAAATTAAATTCATCTCGGGTTTTCCCAGCTAAATCTTCTAATAGCCTTACCAAGGGTTAGATTTTAAAAGATTTAATAATAACCTGACAGAGGCTCTAGCTGGCCTAGCACGCACAAACCCTACATTTGTGTCCAAGTACTATTTAGACTCGGTACGGTGCCGCACACCTGCGATCTTAGCCCTTGAGAAGCAGAAACAAGTGGAGCAGACATTTAAGGTTATCCAGGCCAGACAAGAATACTTGAGACCCTGTCTCAAAAAGAAAGAATCCATTTTAAAAATTATTTTAAAATGGTTAGCACAGAGACACCTGTCTCAATAAAATAAAATGACTAACACAGATTCTCTGCACAAAACAATGGGTTTCATTATGGGATTTTCACATATGTATATTTCCCCTCCCCCCCAGTTCTCCTCTACTTTCACGTCAAATATGTGTGTGTGGGTTAGAGTTTGATTATGAGAGAAAATATAGAATTTGTCTTTCTTGGCATGATTTCATTCTTGTTTATGGCTGAGTCACCTCCACTATATGTATAAACATCCGGGCTGTTTCCACTCCCCGGCTGTTGTGATTAGTGTGGCGGTACGTGGCTGTGCAGGTGTCTGTGGCTGCCAGCTTGGCTTCCTTGGAGTGAATGCTCAGGAGCATGCAGCTAGACCACACAAGCATTCACTGCTATGGACAGTTTACCATCTTTCCATTTCATGCTCCCAGATGAGACCCAGAATCCAGTCTAGCTTGGAAGGGGGTTGCTTAGCAGCATGTCTGACTGTGAGCATCCTTCTCAGAAAGCGCATGCTTTTGCCATTGGAGGTTTTCGAAGGCGAGTGAGCAACAGGTGGCATTTCCACAACTAGTGTGGCATTTGTTTAGCCCCTGGGGCCAAGTGAAAGGCTACTGTTTGCAGCTTATTCTTTTGGGGAAAAAGTCAACAGCCTTACCCAGCCGTGACCTTTGTGAACAGCAATAAAGACAAATGTGGCAAGATGGGCCCAATAGTAGCATGAATGTTATAGGGTAGGTAACCTACAACTTTCTGGTTGGATTTAAGGCCTTCTTCACAAGAGGAAACTCATGCCTGGTACTGTAAACCTGACCAAGAACCCACAGTTTGGGAGCTCATGTGCCCCAGAGGTGAACATATAACTATTATTCTGCTAAATGGATGCAGTATCAAACTACTCTTCAGATACATTCTTTATACCCATAGATCAGTGCAGCTGTCAGACCTCACAGAGACCTTTGTTCAGTGGATGGTGGTGGATAATGCACAAACTCACAGATAAGTGACTGTGGAGTTATCAGCCACAAATGGCACATCTATATCACACTCCCTTCTTCCCCGCAAGGCTCAGGGGGAGAGTCAGGAAGGACTACTGCACTCCTGAATGTACAAAGGCATGTGGTTGCCTTTCTCTGAGATCAAGCCAATTAATGATCTAGCAAGGAGTGAGAAGTTTATAGGCCCCACCCCTAAACAAAGAACCACAGGGACAATGGTTGGCTTCTGGGGGAGGGAGACAGTTTTCTTTAATAGACTCTCATGGATGGCCCCACGCCCAGGCATAACTGGACAGCACAAAGTACAGTTGACAGGCTATTAAAAAATAATGAAAAGGTCTGGAGAGGCAGTTCAGTGATCAAGTGCACTGGCTGCTCTTCTGGAAGACCTGGGTTTCATTCCCAGCACTCACATGGACCTCCAGTTTTAGGAGATCTGACATCCTCTTCTGGCCCTTCCTGACACCAGGCAGATATGCATATGCAGACAAAACACCAAACCCACACAATACAATAAAATAAAGAAGACACAAAATAAGGGTTAGCAGACATGGATCTAGGAGTCACGGGAAGGAGGTAGGGTGAATATGACTGAAGTATATTGTGAAATTCTCAGAGAATTAAAAAAAAGTGAGAATAAAGACTTAGCATCCCTTGGTACATGATTTTAATCAAAGAAGTGGGCAGCAGAGATCTACATGGGCTAGCCTGGTCTACAGAGTTTACAGAATGAGTTCCAGGCCAGCCAGGATTCTGTCTCACAAAGGAAAAAAAAAAAAAAGGGAAAATAAAAAATGGGGTGTGGGGTGGAGGGTGGGGAGCGCACCGCCATGAGGGGAGGGCATGGGGATGGGTGGAGGGCAGAGGACTTCTTCAGAGAGAAGCTTTCGGAAAATTCCCTGAAGTGTCTCCAGACGAAAATCCCCAGAACAAAGGGAAGATCTGAGTTTTTAAAACCTTTTTAGGAGTGGTGGAAAGCTCTACTTCATGGGATTTAGTTCAGCACAGCAAATATGACAAAAGGTATGGAGGAATCAGGCATCATAAATCAAGAGCTGGCTCACCACAAAACTGCATCTTAATTCCCTGCCTAGAGACAGCCATGGGAAGGCTAGGGGACTGGCCTGAAGATACAGCCTCCTGTCTTAACTCCAGGAGTTCAAGGTCATCTTTAGCTACTTGGAGAATTGGGGCCAGCCTGAGCTACAAGAGACCTTAGCTAAAAATCCCAAAGTCACCAGGAATATAAAACACAGTCATTTGAGACACAAAATTGCATGTTAGAATTCAGACAGACACCAGAATCTAAGGATAGAGGAACCTATAATTACAAGGACTTTCAAAGCCACACAAAATAGTTTAATGCTTGACATTAAGAATTTAGTGTTTGGGTCTAGGGAGATGGTTCAATGGTTAAGAGCATCGGCTGCTCTTTCAAAAAACCTGGGTTCAATTCCTAGCATCCACAAAACAGTTCACAAGTATCTGTAACTCCAGTTCCAGAGGATCTGACACCCTCACACAGACGTACAAGCAGGCAAAACACTAATGCACATAAAATAAAAATAGTTTTAAAGAACCAACCAAATAAACAAACCAAAAAAGAATTTAGTGTTTGGAGCTGGAGAGATAGCTTGGCTTTTAAGAGAACTTGCTCCTGTAGAGGACCCAGGTTTGGTTCCCAACACTCACATGGGGTCCAAAATCTAACTCCTTAAGCACCAGGCACACATGTGGTGCACAGCAAAACACTTATACCCATAAAAATAAGTAAGTCTAAAAAACCTAAATAAATAAAAATAATTTGGGGTTTGTCCAGTATTGAATAAAAGTTTTTTATTAATTTTGGTCTGGATAACAAATTCTTTGCATATTCCCCCACCCCCACACTTCTAGTCTGTTTTCTTTTTTCCCAGCATCTCTTCAGAGGTGGAATTTAACACTGCCGCTCAGCCCTCTGAGAGGCAACCACCAAAGGGCTCTGTGGTTAGTACTAAAACGACTTTTATGACAGCCCCCCCATCCTCCTGCCTCAATTGTCACACACACCACAGCACCCAGCTGAGAGGCTTGTTATTGCAAGTACAGTTGGCTCCAAGCCAATGCTGCACTTAGCTAAGGGTGGCAAAAGCTGTTAGGTCTAGAATTTTCATGTGGGTGGGACCAAGGTCATCAGCGGCTTCCGCAGGAGGAAGTTGCAACTTTACTTTGCCAGGTTTCTCAGTGCCAAGGGTGTCAGGCCTTTCCCCCAAGCCAGCCCTACCCTTGGGTTCTCTTTTGCTTCTCTTCCTGCTTGAAACAGTCTTACAAATTTTGGGAAAATTTAGCCTAATTCACAGCTCAATTTGTTCCCATCCCTGTACACGCCGGCCTTGGCAAATAGTTTCCTACTTCTGGATTTCTGTTCTGATTTCTTGTTAGATGGGTTTCATGTAACCCAGGCTAGCTGGAACCTACCATGTGGCTAAAGCTGAAAGTTGCTGTTCCTTCTATCTTATCTGTCCACGTGCTGGAATACAGACTGTGCCACTCTCTGGCTCTTCCAAAGTACTTTCATTTGTTGAAGCCCTGGAGGCTTGAACTCGGGACCTTCCTGGGTGAAGGATCTGCTAAGAGGTAGGCTCTCTGCACTTGGACAGTTGCACATGGCCCTTCCTGCTTTGGAGACACTCCTCTTCATGTTCTGTCCTGACATTGAGCTTCGTCCTTCCCTCTCAGGCTCACACAATTCTGGATTCATTTAAATATCTCACTGACCTAATTCTCCAAGTCCCTTAATTTCTTCTAAATTAGATACTTTAATTTCCATTCTGCAAACAGAACATTTGTGCTGGGAGACAGACTCAACTAAGAGTGCGGGCAAACAGCCCAGGCTCAACCCCTCGGCTACATAGACTAGACTGGGCTACAGGGCATCCTGTCTTAAGAACAAAATAAAATAAAAAGAAAAAATAGCATCTCTGATTAAACTCATGGGAATCAGTGAAATGAGGGGAAGAGGGGCTCAGGAGACAATGGGGAGCATGCGATGACTATATGTATGCGTAAAAGCCAAAGTTAACTTGTAAGGCACACTTGCCCAAGGACAAGATGCTGGGAGCTGTAATTCATGGGAAATAACAAGCCCATGTTTCACTCCCCAACTATATCACCAGACATGGCTGATTACATGTAGGTGGGAGCTACACAGGCAGCAAATATATCAGGATGCATGTGTGCCGATTGGACCCGATGGGAAAGGTGAATGGTGAGTTTTACCTTTCTAAGCCTTTGAAAAATGTGACTCATGGCTACTCCCTGGGAATCCCAGGATAGTCCTGGCCAGAGTCACCAACCTGGCCAGTATTTAATTAAAGCTTGCTTCAAATTTGGTTCAAAACTGTGGAACTGGTTTTTCTCTCTTGAATCTCAGGATTGACATATATGTATAAAGGTATCATAACAAAGTAATTGTGTCATTAATATATATTAATAACAACAATGTAATGAGATTAAGAGCCTACCTGGAAAACTACTCAGTGACTCAGATAACTTTCCACTAGAGGCCAATGACTATCAGACAGACGTCCTTTTTAGACATAGTATCTATGAATATTTAACTTTTAAAAAATAGTACTTTATATGTGTAAGAGTTTGCATGTCTGTCTGGACACCACATGTGCTTGGTGCCTGCAGAGGCCTGAGGATAAGGTTGGATCCCCTAGAACTGGAGTTACAGTTGTGAGCTGCCATGTGTGTGTTGGGAATTGAACTTGGGTCCCCTGCAAGAACCATCTCTTCAGTTCATTAACTCTTCTTTTTGAAAGTGTCTGTACTAATTAGGCATTTAAAAAATGATTTGTTTATCCTACGCGCACTGGTGTTTTGCCCACATGAATGTCTGTGTGAGGGTTTCAGATCCTCTAGAACTGGAGTTACAGTGAGCTGCCGAGTGGGTGCTGGGAACTGAACTGGGGTCCTCTGGAAGTGCAGTCAATGTTCTCAAATGCCGTCCCTCCAGCCCCTGATTAATGGAGTGGGGGAGGGGAAGGGAGTCATTCAAGATCAAATACTTATTTAAGGAGGTCCAGACCAGCTCAAAACATAGAAAACTCCATCTTCCAAAAATGACAGAACAAACCTCAGATAGATGACTGCTCAGCTTCACAACCTTACATGAGAAATCCCTGAGTAACTGGACCATCCCAACTTTAACCTCTGTGGACCTCAAGCACTCAGCCCATGCAACTCCCAAGTCTCAAATTCCAATATCATTCTGGTGTCACTGTCCGGAGCTTCCGGGCTACTCACTTCTATCCCTTTGAATCATTTATCCTGTAATGCTGTAAAGATTCCTGTTGAGCTGATCATGACTTCCTAGGCTTATCTACTAGAACGGGTGGAGTCTTGGAACTATCTGTCATGAGGACCTTACCCCTTTGCTCTCTTGCTGTTCTGTTTGACTTTGTATGTCTATAAATCATGGTCCAGGCCCTACACAAGAATGCCTCCTTCACTCCTATACCCAGGCAGCTAGCTGAGTGCTGCTGAAGAGAACTATGCACTGGCACCCTTACACACTCCTGGTTTCCAGTCTGTCCCTTAGCCCTTGGCTGTTCATTTGAGGCAGTCTCCATATGTAGCCTAGGCTGCCAGAGCTCTGATACCATGCTTGTACAGCATCCTGGCTTTTGCTGTCCTTCCTCTGTATCATTGCTTGCCCTCCCCCGCCCCCCTGGCCCCTCTCTTTCATCTTCTCTGCTGCATCCTTCTCTAGCTGCTCTTTCTAAACTTCCCACCCAGCTTCCCCCACAATTCAACTAGTAACTTGAGCATTTGGCTTCACAGGGCTGGGGGTGGTGGTGGTGTTAACTCGGCAATAAAGTACTTTCCTGGATAAGTGAGGCTCTGGGTTCAATCTACAGCCTTCTTTATGAAGAAAAGGTGGTCAGAGTAGGCAGCCATCAATTGCCTACCTCCAATCATAAACTGCTGTAAAACGAATTTCTTACTCAGCTGGCTTCGCACCCAAGACTAAGTAGAGCATCTGGGAGAGGCACACAGTGAGAGCTCACTAGCTGCTTGCTGTGGCTGTTACTGAAGAAGCACATGCACCCCAGCTGTCTGTCACTGCCACTGCAGCGTGAGCTGCGATGTCTACTCATCCTTACCACTCATCCTCCAAATGTCGACCCCATCCGCCATTCCCTGTGCATACAGGCAGGCTTCAGACTTGCTAGGTAGTTCAGGCTGGCTTTCAGTTTGAGATCTCCCTGCTTCAGCCTCCTGGGATTAAAAGCATGGACCACCCACCATGTCCAGCTGCCCAAATCATTCTTTCCTTAACTACCAAACCCTCCTATTTCATCCAGTTCTACACGCAGGACTTCACCTCTACCAGTCTATTGAGATTGGTCTTAGGAAGGCTAGAAGTTACAGATCAAGTAGATACTCAGTACTCTTTTCTTTTCTTTCTTTCCTTTCTTTCTTTTGAGACAGGGTTTCTCTGTGTAACAGTCCTGGAACTCACTCTGTAGACCAGGCTGGCTTTGAACTCAGAGAGATCTGACTGCCTCTGCCCTCCAAGTACTGGGATAAAGGTGTGCGACAGCTCTTTCTTTCTTTCTTTCTTTCTTACTTTCTTTCTTTCTTTCTTTTCTTTCTTTCTCTTTCCTTCCTTCCTTCCTTTCTTCCCTCCCTCCCTTACTCCCTCCCTCCCTCCCTTCCTTCCTTCCTTCTGTTTTGTTCTCTCTCTCTCTCTTTCAAACCTTATGGTTTTGTTTCCAGAATTAAAATCACCTATTAAATCAATACATTAACACCATCAAAATCTTGAAAATTATACAAAGTAGACATAACCTGAATTATAACCCTGACAGTAGCTGTCTACATGTGGGTGCATTTTTGTTGCCTGTAGTTTTATTTAAAAAATTACATCAAGTAGGTTGTTAAAAGTAGCAGATGCTCTTTACAGGATCCAAATTTGATCCTCAGCACCCACATAGTGTTTCACAACCATTTGTAACTCCACTTCCGAGGTATTCAACATCCTCTTCTGGCCTCCAAGGATGCCAGGGATACACATGATGAGCAGACATATCTGTAGGCAAATGACCCATCAATGTACATGAAAAATTTTCATTTATTTGTGGCAAATTTGACTTTAGATAGTATCACCTATACTTTAGGTGAAGTCACCTTATTAAGTCCACCCTGACCCCAATTCACTCTGTAGTTCAGGCTGTGTAAATTCACTAGCCTCTTAGCTCAGTACCCAAGTCCTGGAATTACATACAGTTTATTGCTCCCCCACCGGCTCATCTCCACTGCTCTTTTGGAGACAGGGTCCCAGCCAACTCAAAGTGTCGTTGATGTCATCTTTATTCCTTTCAAAATCATTTAAGGGCTGGAGAGATGGCTCAGTGGTCCAGAGGACCTGAGTTCAGTTCCTAACACAACCACTTGCAACTCCAGGTCTAGAGGATCTAACACCATCCTGGAGCCTCCTCAGGTACTGCAATGCATCTGGTATGCACACACAAACACATATAAATCTGAAAAAAGCATTTAAAAGCCAGATGTAGTGGCACACACCTTTAATCCCAGCACTTGAGAGGCAGAGACAGGTGGATCTTTGTGAGATTGAGGCCAGCCTGGTCTACATAGTGAGGTACGGGCCAGCAAGTCTGAAGCCAAAAAAACCAAAAGTCTTTTTGCGGTTTCAAAAAACCCCCAAAATAGATAGATAATAAATAACATTGCACGTATGTGCATATGTATGGATGTATGGAGGTCTTCTGTAGCCCAGGTTGGTCTAGAACTCACTGTAGATCAGAGTAGACTCAAACTTGCAGAAATGTTCTTTCATCAGCCTGAGTATTGGGATCCCAGGTGTACACCACCACATTGGCTTGTATCTTTACCTTCTAAAGAAACTATCACTACTTTTGCATTTTCTAGAGCATCATGAGTAGGATCACAGGCACTTGGGAGGCAGGCGGATCTCTGTGAGCTTGAGTTTAGCCTGGTTTACAAAGTGAGTTCCAGGACAGCCAGAGCTGTTATGGAGAAAGCCTGTCTCAAAAAATAAAAAAACAAACAAATAAATAGAAAGTAGAGCATGTGCACACATGAACACACACACAGACACACACACACACAAACACACACACTCTCTCTCTCAAGGAATCAAACCCAGGGGCTGGTGCATATTGGCCACATACAAACTGCTGAGCTACATCCCTAACCCCTTTGCTATACAGCCCAGGCTAACTTTTTTTTAACTCTATACCATTCTATCTCACCTTTGAAAATATTGGGAATTTCACATGCAGGCCACCAGCTTAGGTGTTACAATTTTTTTTTTTTTTTTTTTTTTGAGACAGGGTCTCATGTATCCCAGGCCTGCCTTGAACTTCTGCCTTGAACATAACTGCTGGGATTACAGTTATGTGACACCATACAGTGCTTCAGATGGTATTAGAGACCGAGGCCAAGGCTTTGTGTATGGTAGACACGAACTATACCAAGTAAGCTGTATCTTCAACAGTTTCACTATGTAGCCCAGGCTAGCCTCTTCAAAGTTTTATTTAAAAGGTTTTTACTATGTGTAGGTCTGGATGTCTATATTGCCCTTGGGAGGCCAGAGAAGTCACGTCTCTGAGTCTAGAAGTTACTGGTAGTTGTGAACTGCCTGACATGAGCACTGGGAATCAAATACAGCTCCTCTGCAAGAGCAGCTGGTGCCTTACACTGAGCATCTCTCCAGCCCTGAAACCGTGATCCTCTTGTTTCCACCTCTATGTCGAAACTGTTTTGGTTTTGGTTTTTTGAGAAGTCTCTGCATTATCTCAGGTTGGCCTGGAAACTCACTATGTCTAGTGAATGCTGGCCTCACATTTCTACTCTCTCCTCCCAGGGTGCTGGGGTTATAGGTGTGTACCACATCTGGTTCAAAATCCTTACAGAGGTTCTCACTGCTTCCAGGATAAAGTCCAAAGGTCCACTTATGATGCGTCTCGTTTCCTTCTTCCCATCTCTGGCCTCGCCTCTGTATGAATTATTTTTACTTCTGTCCTTTCTCCACTGTGCATCTGCATAAGCCCCACTCCTTCTACTGTTATTACATCTCTTCTTAGAAAAACATTTTCAAAAGACAGGTCTCATGTAATCTAAACCTTTTTTTGAACATGAACACTCTGTGTAGCCAAGGGGAACCGGAACTTCTGAGATCAGACTCAGATCAGGCAGGGCAAGCACTCTACTCACTGAGTGACATCCCCAGTTACATTAGACTTTATGTGAAAGGCCTTTCCTAATCCAGAAGTAGAGATGAACACCTGTAATCACAAGACCAAGAAGCAGAGACAGGAAGAGGATTAAGAGCTCAGAGCCAGTCAGGGCCAACCAGGGCCAGCCAGGACCAGCCAGGACCAGCCAGGGCCAGCTAGTAAATTCTTAGTGAGCCCATACTCCATAAAGAGACTGTCACATTTTGATGTACTTCTCCATCCTGTGGAGACTAATCTCACCTCACCTAATATATGCTGACACAGAGATTCTGTTAAATGTGACACTTTAATTACAACCTTCGTGAAATCCTTCTGATTTCATCTCCTGTTCTTTCTTCAGGTGGCTCAAATGCTCTCTCTTCCAAGAAGCTCTGCTGGTCCAGTGTGATGGCTCCCGGCAGGCTGCATCTTTACTGCCTTAGCTCTTCAAAAACTGTGTTTGAAGCCTGCAAGCTCAGCACTTAGCCTGAAGAGCTTCAAGAACTGTCTTTTCAAACATCTTTCTGTTCTTCCCCACACCTTCTCTGTACCTGCACATGCTCAAAGCAAGCCATTTTATTCCAGGTTTGGTTTGGATGTTCTGTATTCTTTTGTATATTTGTGTGTACATGGTGCATGCACACATGGTGGCCAGAGCAGGACAACAGGTATTTTCTTCTGTCATTCTGTGCCTTGCTGGGCTGACATGGGGTCTCTCACTCAAATAGTAGGTTGCCTTTCTGCTAAGCTGGCTGGCCAGTGAGTTCCTGTAGATGTCGATTTCAGCGCTCCAGTGCTGACGCACAACCATGCCTAAGGGAATAAGTACTCTTAACCACTGAGCATCTCTCTACCCAGAATCTCTGTATTTATTCTACCTATCTATTTTCCTACCTGCGTCTATAGGGTACTGGGGATTGAACCTCAGACTCTGTGTATGCTATATTAGTTCTTTACCACTGAGCTATATTGCCAGTTCAGATCTATTACATCCCCATCAACAGTGAACCCCTTGAGTTCCTGCACCAAATGTGTACACTGCTATGGTCCTTAAAAGGTCTTACATAATTTAATCATACACCCTGTATGGCAGATACACACATCACTATACACAACTGAAGCAGTTTAAGAAACTTGCCTAGAGTAATAGAAAAAAAAAAAAAAAGAACAAAAATTGGGCCAGTGAGATGGTAAAGGTTCTTGTCAACAAGCTTTACTACCTAAGCTCAATTCCTAGTATCCACATGGTAGATGGGAGAACCAGCTCCCAAAGGTTGTTCCTTAACTTTGTATACATGCTGTAATACTCATATGTATATATACACACAAACACACCCCACAAATAAATAAAATGTAAAAAAAAAAAAAAATCAGGCTCGATTCCCAGCACCCATTTGGTAGCTCATAACCAGCTGAAACTCCAGTTTTAAGGAACTCTGTGCCCTCTTCAGACCTCTCTGGGCATCAGGCATAAATGTGGTGCACATACATATGTGCAGGTAAAACACTCATACACATAAACATATTTGTTTTTAAATTAAAAAAAAAAAAACATTTACCCAGGCACATGGTGCATAAAGTGTTTGCTACTGAAGCATGAGGAACTCAGTTGAGATTCTCAGCATCCACGTGAATTCTGGGTGTGGTGGCATGTGCCTGACTGAATGAGGATAATACCTGAGGTCCACCTCTCCTCCTCACATGCACATGCAGACCTGCACACATGAATATGCACACATCCCCACGGCCATTAAATCCATTCTCTGCTCAGGCATGCTGGCACATGCCTGTTAATTCCAGCACTTGGGAGGCAGATGATCTAGAAAATTCAAGGCCAACTCATTCTATCAAGCAAATTCCAGTCAAGCTAAGCACAAAGGGAACAAACTCCCACAGGCTGTTTTCTGACCTTTGCTGTGGCACTCACCTCCTCCCACCATTCCCCAATAAATAAATAAAATGTAATAAAAAAATCCAGCCGGCTGATACAACTACAATTGACCTCTATCCTCCACATGCACACACACGTGTGTGCATCTCAGTCAAATTAACACATAAATTCTTGTTCCACACAATTTGGAATGGACCCATCTAAAAGAGACCAGAGTTGAAACACACCCATCCCCCCACCCCCCCTGGGATCTGACTCCTTTTATAGCCTGGTCTGGCCCCGAGACAGTCTGCAGTCACTTGATTCTGTCCATGTTGTTGCCCCCTTCTAGTACTGTACCTCTACCAAAATGTCTTCTTCCTGTCTCTGTCAGAACTTCCTCATAAAGTATCTGCTCCCTGCCTCTGTTTTTTTAACACACCACATTGTCCCTCTACTCTCAGACTCATATGCATGAAGCTTACACACTAATTTCCCTTCATCTTTGACATGTGTAGACCCAGTGGTCTCTGACCTTGCTACGTAGACCACGCTGACCTCAAACTTGTGATGACCCTCCTGCCTCTGTGACTTGTGTGCTAGGACACAAGTATTTGTTATCACACATAGTTTGAGACAGAATTTTAATATAGTGTAGCTTGCCTCAAAATTTTAATCCTCCTGCCTCAGTCTCCCAAGTGCTAGGATTACAAACACATACCAGTAGGCCTGTAATCTCTATCCCTCTTATTGATGTGTATAGTGTTTTGCCTGTACATATGTATGTATGTACACTGCATGTGTGACTGGTCTTTATGGAAGCCAGAAAATGGTGTAGGATCTCCTGAAAATGGAATTACAGACCAGGACATGAGACACTCCTAACACAGGGCAAAACAAAAGAAACTACATTACAGAACTGAAGATTAAATGAGTTGATTCTAATTACGTGCTTGATAAGGCTGCTCAAACTATTTGGGAAATTGTTGTGGAACAGATTTTTTTTTTTAAGTGTGTAAAGATGTGTTACGCTTGCTTGTGTTACAGAATATTTAACGGTAAAAATGTGTTGCTCATTCACCTGGCCTGCCTAAGGCACCTGATTGATCTAATAAGCAGAAGAGCCAATAGCTAGGCGGAAAAGGAATAGACAAGGCTGGAAGGCAGAGAGAAAAGGGGAACCATCTGGCTGGGGATGTGGGGGGAGGCAGCCAGCTGGGGACCAGCCAGTCAGACCTGGAGGAAAGCAAAATAGATGAGGTGAATGAGCCTCAGGGCAGCACATAGATGAATAGGAATGGGCTAATTTAAGGTTTTTGTTTGTTTTTTAGCTAACAAGCCTATGCTAAGGCCAAGCATTCATAACTATTCAAGTCTCCATGTCATGATTCAGGGGCTGGAGGTCTAAGAAAACCTGCTACAGGAGATATTTTTTTCTATGCCCTGTGTAGATGGACCACTACTGCTACAATGTTAACAATCTCATGACATGTGTTTCTTTGCAATTTCCCCACCAATGCCATCTCATTGAGAGCAGTGTCATGGATCATCCACCTTATATCTCACATGGTGCCTGGCATATTCTGAGCACTTGGTAAATGGTCATTGACTCTCCCTCCTTTTCAAGGTTCAGCCTTGTATGTCAGCTCATGCATTCAGTGATGCTGTCTCAGGGCTGTACTGCCTAGTCCCCCTGCCTGGTCTTATCCTAGGGGCTCCTGTGAAGCTTATGCTGTCTTTCCAAGTTTGATTTCCCATTGTTGGATCATAAGCATGGCAGGTCTCACTTTATACCACAGAGCATCCTATTGTATAGCCTTTCTCGCTGTCTTTCCAAGTTTGATTTCCCATTGTTGGATCATAAGCATGGCAGGTCTCACTTTATACCACAGAGCATCCTATTGTATAGCCTTTCTCTTCCCTTTCTGGTTTCCTCCAGGAAGTCAGAGCTCCTTGAACAGGTACAGCTGGCTGGCCTGGAATTAGCTCTGTAGACCATTCTCTTACCTTGCGTTTGAGAACTGGGTAACTAGCATGTGGCTGGCCTTGAATTTTTCCACCTCTACCCCCTCAGTGCTAAGATTTCCCGTGTACCATTTTTTTTTTTTTTTTTTGAGACATCTCACTATTTAGCCCAGGCTAGCCTTGAATTTGTGGCAATCTTCTTGCCTCAGTTTCTCGAATAAGTTTCTTGTGCCACCTTGTCTGGCGTATAACTACCTTTTTATGGGTAGGCACACTAGTTAAAAGTCAGTATTGGTGGACTAGTGACTAGATCTGCCACTCCATACATACAAAGGCCCAGGTGACAAGTCTGTTGTTACAATTATCACCCAGCTGTGGTAAAGCATCCAAGAACCTTCACCCAATTCTTCTGAGATAAACTTCAGAAAACACCTAGCTGAAAACATCAGCAGAGCCAGATGTAGCTGTGGCAGGATGCCTTCAAACTTCAACACCCAGGAGGAGAAGGAGGCAGAAGTTTAAAGCCAGCCTAGGTTACACAATAAAAGTATTTTAAAAAAATGGCCACAGTCTTTGTATAAATAAATAATGGCAATAATTAAACTATTTGTGACAGTCTCACTGGCCATTTGATTGTCTTGGAACTATGTGGACCAGAATAACTTAACTCAGAGGTCTACCTGCCTCTGTCTCCAAGTGATGGATTAAAAAGTTCCCACAATCGCTTTGGGCCCTATTATTTATTTATTCATTTATTCAGAGACAGGTCTCACTATGTAGCCCTTGGCTGGCCTCAAACTCCCAAGAGATCTGCTTTGCTTCCCAAGTGTTTAGATTAAAGGCATGCACCCAGCCCTATTTTAAAATAATTTTATTTTGTGTGTGCACCTGTACTCTGAGGAACCAGTTTTCTGCTCCCTTTCTGTGGGTTCTGGGCAATGACTAGGTTGTCAGGCTCTTGTGGTTTGAGCATCACTTGCAGAGCCATCTCTTACGTCTCAAAGAGCTTTTTTTTTTTTTTTTTTGGTCTGTTTTGTTTTTTTGTGTAGACAGGGTTTCTGGCTATCCTGGAACTCACTGTGCAGATAGATCAGGCTAGCCTTGAACTCATAAGATCCATCTGCTTCTGGAGTGTTGTGATTAAAAGTGTGAGCTGCCATTACCTGGTTCCAAATAGCAAATTTGAAACTGATATGTAAGTATCCTAAAACATTTTTTGGTACCCAGGGATGTTCAAAGTAACAGTTTAAAACTAAAGTCCAGGGACTCCAGAAGAGCTGGGAGGTTCTAATACCATAGGTTAGATACCATCACAAACTCTTCCTTGGCCTGCTGCTTTCCAAGCAACTTATTTCCATACTTCGACTTCCTCACTTGTATGGAAATGAACTTGCACTACCTGGATGCTCTGATGTAGCTTTCCCACTCTCCAGACGTAAGCATTTGGTGGACATAAACCTAACATGTTTGGGGAAGGCATGGAACTAAGAACTCTCCATGCACTAGCACCCTTGCTTACACCAGGACCACACAGCTTTCCACTTATCCCGCTCAAAGTGCTGAACTTCTTCTACATATTCTTTTTTCAGCTAATAATAAACTTTTTTTGCATGTGTTTTTGTTGGGTGTACACGTCATCATGCATGTGACAGTGCCCTCTACTGGGTGCTGAGAATAAGTTCTCTTCCCTGTTGTATGATCTAGGAATCAAGCTCAGCTTTGTTCCAAGTCCTCTTATCCAACCATTTTTGTTTTGAGACAGAGTCCCACCACATAGCCTAACCTGTAACTCACTATACAGAGTCAGCTGGCCCTGAACTCATGATCCATTACCTCTACTCTGGAGTATTGGCTTACAAGTAAGTACTACCATGTCCAGATATTTTTTCCAAAATAGGGTTTTATGTTTAAGCTGCTGATGACGACTTTGAACTCCTGATCCTTCAGCCTCCATCTCTCAAGGGCTAGGATTTCAGGCATGCGCCAGTATACCAGCTCAGTACACTTTTTAATGCTCTTTCATTCAACCAGGCTCACTGTTCAGCAGGACAAACTTTTAGGATATATCATAATCCCTGGCTAAATCAGGAAAGAGCCAGAGACATCTCAAGCAATTACAACTTCACCTGGCAATCTTGACTTAAAGTGTCACGAATACTGAAAGCAAGGTTTCTTCTCCAGCGCAGACCCACCCCCACCCCAGAATACTGGTGATTTCACTCAGCTCTGTCTCTTACATTTCCCTTAAATGGCTTTTAGTGGCAGGATTTCAGGAAGGCACGCTAGGGTATCATGTGGGGATAAGTCACTTGCTTTCTGCCAGCCAGGAACAGAAAGGCCAGCTTCTTTTGCTTATTACTAAGAACTCACATTTCTCTCATGTAGACAAAGAACTCAGGAAGAGAAACTGAAGGGGAAAGGGAAGAATGGGGCCCCCTTTTTGCTGACCTTGGACAAAGCTTTGGGTCTCAGTACTTCATCTACTCAAGTACCCTGAACCTCTCATTTCATAGGGAGGATGGACAGTGGCTAGCACAGGCCTGATCTGTGTGCCAACATTCCTGTCCCTCTCCCAGACGACAAAGTCAGGAGCCCAGTGTACCTCCCAAACTCAGGGACCACATCCATTTCCCCCTCAATCATATTTTCACCTTCCCAAAGCCCAATAAAACACACCAACTGCTTCAGAGTATTTCTGCGTTTGGTTTTTTTCCATGGGTGGTTTTTTGTTGTTGTTCTTGTTTTATTTCAAATACTGAAAAAATTCCCCAGGGCTCTGTGGGGCTCCCCACTCACTGCCCTTCTCCCAGAGCAAACCTATTTCAAGGACAGCACTTTTTAAAAAGAAACAGTTACCAATGGCTCCCCAGCGTGCTCTGTAGAGCCAGAGAAATTGTGCGTGTTGTGAAGACACAATTTCTTCCCTCTGACTATAGGTCACTAGCCATATTAAATAATGCATCTCTCTTATCATTAATCTGCTGACAAGCCCTTCCCCTCACAACCATCCCGCACCTGTGGCTAAGGAGAATGAGGACATTTTCTTTTTTATCAGCTACAAACCCTAGTTCATTTCCCCACATCTTCCACTCCATCCCTCAACCCCACCCTTGGGATTTCAGTGAAATTGCTCCCAACAGTTATTTGGAAAAAAAGGCAAAACAAGAAGAGTTCAAGGTCTTGGTGCTCAGCCTAGGGGCTCCAGGTGCTGGGTCACCAGTGGGCAGGGTCTCTGCCTCTCTAGCCTGCTCCTGCGCCACCTCCTGACCCCTGGCTGCAAAAGCAGGGAGGGGCAGGAGCCAGCACAGGACCCCAAATGGGCAGCGTCTCACGATCTGGTAGAGCCCCAGGCAGCATCATTCAACTTGGCCACTGTGGATGAACATAAAAAGAAACAAAAAACAAACAAACAAACAAACAAAAAAACACTGTCAAGTAAAGGGGAAAACCTCTTCAATTCCATCCCAGTCTTGAACCCACGGTTTCTCCAAATACTTCATTAGGATACCTGGCACGTGCCCGAATAGTAATCATAAGTTAAAAAAACAAAACAAGAACAATTTAGTCTTTTCCTACCTACAAACAGAACGTTTTCTGCCTTTTTTTGATGTAGTAATGGAAAACAGTGGGGCTGTAAGATGCCCGCCTTAGGAGGCGTGCAGGCATGGCCACTGCAGCAGTGGAGGAAGCACCGTGGAGATGGGGCCTGGCAGCAGCAGGGGCAGACCATACTTGTTGGAGGTGACTCAATAGCCTGGGTTCAGTCAGTGCAGTAACTCTTCCTTGCTGAGAAACAAGCCTGAGAAGGGCAGCTTATTTGCTTCCTTAGCATGGAGGAGAGAGACTAATAGTTTGACTTGAATTTCCTCCCCTTTCCATATCTCTGTCCCCAGCTGCACTCAGTAGTGTGTGTGCCCACTGGCTACTGTGTATATTACTGGACACTGAGACAGGGTCTCCTACATGACAGGAAAGCAGAGTACATCTGACCTTTATTCTCTAGCCCTCTGTTTGCTTTTTATTTGAGACAGGGTCTCACTAAACTCCTAAGGCCAGCTTTGAACTCACTCTGTAGCCCAGGCTAGCCTCAGAAGTAGCAAATCTTTGTCCCTCAGCTTTCTTAATAGTTGGGATTACAAGCTAGCTATTTCTCCTGTCCCTTCCTAAAAACCAGACTCACTGTGAACACCAGCCTTGAAGACACAGAACTGACCAATAGAAAAGGCAGCTCAGACAGAAAAGGGTACAGAATTCGAGAAGATCGGAGATGAAGAAAACGTACAAAATTATATATATATTTATATATATAATAACATGACATATCTATGTACAACATGGCTGGGACATTGAAGAAACTATACAATGATGTTCAGCATTGTCCCCTTCCCACATGGACTTTAGATTAAGGATGACAGCATGAGAAAATGGAGCAAAAAACACAAAAAATATATACAATTACAAATGAGACTCAAGGAGTTTGGGGGTCAGGGAGATCAGGAATCCTGCTCTCTCCACTCCTTCCTCACCAACCTACTCCTACCCAATCTAAGTGACAACTAGAGACCAGAGTGGCCAGTCAGGAGGGGAGCATATTTACACTTTCCCCCTGACACACACAGCAACAAACCTGCCAGACACTCTATGGGCACACTGGAATCTGTAAAGGGAGACACACTGCAGCATCCTGCTCTTTTGAGCAGTGCTCACTCCAATCCTCTCTGCTGTTAAAAAGCAGGTGGCATTCTGTAAGATCCAGGCCAAACTAGTGGTGACACAGCAAGACAGACTGCTGTGTCCCTCCCCACCCCCTCTCCAGCCTACACCAGAGAGTGAGTCATCTGCTAAGGACCAGCTGCTCCAGCTGGCAGCAGCACTAACTAGGGGCCAGATCCGCTCATCCCCTTTCTTCCTCCATACTGAACATATACCTTGTATCTGATTACACCGGAAGCATAAATGCCACATGACAGCCTATTTCTTCGGGTCCATCCAATCTGCTGCCAGAGCAGGTTTGTAGCAGCTAGGGTCTACTGTAGACCCAGGAAAATGTGTGAGTCAGAAACTTCCAGGGCTGTTTTTTCAGGTTTGTTCCCTCTCTTCCTCTCTCAAGAAGACTATGATTCCTATGAGATTCTGCTGTCTAAAGGCATGGCCCTTAAATCTCAAACTTTCTCTTTTCCCATGTAGTACCCTTCCTGTTCCCCTCTACCCCTGGCTTTACAGAGCTGAGGCTTGGCAATGGACCTGACTCACTTTTGGTTTTATGATGAACATCAGTTACAGCAAGTGTAGGATTTCAGAATCAGAATTAGCCCCCACACATTTCCTTCTCTTTAGAGGTGAGGAACAGAATCCAGAGAGGCTACATGACCCAGCCAAGTTCATAAACCAGTGTTGCTAAGCATGGGCAACACTGCAGCACAGATATTTCAACTCTTAAACTCTTTGTACTAATCCATAATACTTTCAAAAGCAACATACTGGAAGAGAAAGATACCAATTTTTCATGAGTAACTTTCATCAAACTTTACATTCTTTGAGAAGCAGCACAGATGTTGGAGGGACATGGCAGAGGAGGGTTAGGTGGGCACTGTGGTTTCAGGCAAGCAAATCACTTCTCCTCTTTGAAGGTCCCCTAAACACCACGATGGGAACACAAAGCACAGAGGCCTAAGGGACAACACACTTAGAAGCACAGAGAGCGTCTCCTTCACATTTCCCAGTGTCAGGTCAGCCTAGGGACACTGAACCTGCCACACTGCTCCAAGACAGCCTGTCCAGGGACTGGCTCCTCCCAAAGGAGAACTCACGTCTCCCACATTCCTCAGCACAGGAACAGCTGCAGCGCTATGTAGTCCTAGTCTCTCCTACTTTTGGGTCTCTACTGGGCTACAGGGAGGGTGTAGAAGTTTCAATTTACCCAAAGAAATGAACTCAGAGCCCCCATTCAACCTACGCCTCCAGCAGAATGTCTTCCCTGGATGGCAAGCTGAACTGACTAGGTGCCCATTCCCTGCCTATAATATATAAAAGTCCAGTGGGTGAGGAAGGGGAGGAGAGGGGCCCAGGTTACCCCGCAAGCTTGCTGGTGACGAGCGAGGACTTTCTCTGGGGCAGGTCTTGTGGGGTGGGGATGTGGTCACCGGTCACCAGGTTCTTGTCTGGTCCTGCACTCGGCAGCTGTTTGCTCTTCATCTTGGCTTTGGCCATGTTGTAGTCTCCTGAGTCAAAGTACTTTTGCTAAGAGATAGGAGGGAGGTTAGATGAATGCCAAACTCCGGCGTTCTTCAAAAGCAGAGACTCAAATCTCCCACCAGCATAGGCTCTCATGCAACCCAGGTATCTAAGGTTCCTCATGCACACAGCCCACATTTCTCACTTGTACTGGTATTTTCTCCTAGCATGTTCTCACCTTTCCCTAGAAGAAATATGTACCCTTGCAGTTTAAGGGGCAGTTATGTCCCTGAACCTGGGTGACAGCCCTACACCTTTGTACTTTCCTCGGCATAGATGGTTCCATCAGAACCACTTACTTCATACATAACAGCTTCGTGAGGACCTTACTAGGCAAAGCAACACCTTGGTGTTGGAGAAATAAATGAATAAGAGTCAAAGAAGGGTCAATCTGGGGCTACAGCAACCAGAGACCAACCTGATATCAACTCTGAGTTAGAAATGACTCTCTGAGACCAGGAATAGATCCTGCCTTGGGAATGAGGCAGTGTGCTTTCTGGACTCCCACACTCCCACACTCGTTCCATGGTGAGACAGTCTGCCCACGCCCGGCTTGCCTGAGGGGAGATAAGCTGCAAATCAGCACCACGCTATCATCAGTGACTAAGCCTGAGCACCTGGGATTCTCCAGAGGAAACCACTTCCCTCTCCATCTAAGCCTAACCCGTAGAGTCTGCCTGTCAGCCTGTGCTAGAGACATAGGACAGGAAAGCCAATCTAGTCGGTTCGTTTTTTAAATGCTTTGGTCTTCTGGATTGAACCCAAGCTGAACAAGTGCTTCCCACTGGGCTCCATCCCTTATCACACCTGTCTGTGTGTTTTGTTTATTATTTATTTACTCTTTAAAAGGCAGGAATTCATTTTAGTCTAGTCTGTCCTGAAACTTACCTCGTAGACCAAGCTGCTCTTGAATTTCTGGTAATCTTCCTGCTTCTGTTTAGGTGTTGAGATGACACCCAGCTACAACAAGTTTTTTGAGGGGATATAGCCTGTTGCTAGTATTAATAGTCTGAAGAAACCTACTGATCAAGTTGAAGATTTTTGGATCTTCTGAAATGATTCGCTTTAAAAATCTGTCTCTAAGTCTTAATAAGGACACAGCCCTTAAGCCCATAACCACTCCACAGGGCAGACACATGGGTACAAGACTTACTTCCAGTCTTTCTCCTCCTTTTTGCAATCTCCACCCCCTCCCCCCAATGCCCAATGGTAAGCCTTCCTCTCCTATAACAGCAGGGAGCTGCCACTGTTGCAGGGAGCCACGGTAAGGGGCTCTCTTCTCAGGCCTCTAAGTCATCTCTCCCTACGGCACAACAACCAACAACCAGAGCAACAGAAAAACACACGGCAGAGCCACAGGCTTCACCCAAGGTGCCATGGTAAGGGAGCCCCATACCCCTTTCTGGAGTCTCTTCATGAGGAAATCAGAGCCTCCAGGCTTTTGTCCTAGGCTTGGATACTTGGCCTTTAGCTTAGCCTCCTCAGCTCTCTCAGGCAGAATACCTTCTTTCTCCTGCGTGTCCTGTAGGAAACAAGCCAACTGACAATAAAACAATGACTTCTAATACCTGATAACCTTTATATCATCAACTTTTTCCTCAAGATCTATTGGCTTGTGAATGTGCCATCTTCACTCTGCTCTTTTTAAAGAGTGTGTGTATGTTTTAAAGATTTCTTTTATGTGTATGTGTCTACATGCATGCATGTATGTATGTGTACCACATATATGTCTGCTGCCCTCAGGGTTGAGAAGAGGGCATCAAATCTCCTAGAACTGGAGCTACAGATGGTTGTGAGCCACCATGTGGGTGATGGGAACCAAACCCAAGTGCTCTGCAGAGCAACAAGTGAAGCTAGGCAGTGGTGGCACACACCTTTAGTCCCAGCACTTGGGAGGCAGAGGCAGGTGAATCAAGGCTAGCCTGGTCTTCAGAGCAAGCTCCAGAATAACCAAGGCTGCACAGAGAACCCTGTCACAAACAAACAAACAAACAAACAAAGAGCAACAAATGCTCCTAACTACTGAGCCATCTTTCTAGTTTCTCCTTTGTTCAAATCCCCAAGGTTCAAGATAACTGTATCCACTGAAGAAAAAGACAAGCTATTCATAACTACACCCAGAGAGCCAACACGGTGACCTGTGTGTACTAGGCTAAGGGTCAGATCTAAATGTGATACCTGAATCATAGAGCTCACTCAGCACTGATAGCAGGAAAGGCACAACCTTTTAGCAATACCAGGTAAGTGGGAGAGTTCCTGGCTGTGCCACGGGTCAGAGCTGAGCATTCTGAGAGGCTCCCTCCTCATTCAGACTCTAAGAAGCCATCTGGTCTCACTGTGGAGGATGTTAGCACGTGGTCTATTCTAAAGATATCCACCTGAGTAATCCACTTCCATAAATGTAGGCAGGCAAGAGGTAAACAGTTACCATGACATTATTTTTAACCTCAAGAAAATAAGAAACTAGTTTCACTGTGGTATTTATATAAAGGTCTCATAAAAATAAATAGACAAAAAGATTAACACCTACCCTAGTGGTGTTAATAAAAAGTCTAAGGAAACATCAAAGCTCAAACTGTTTACAGAGGTTCTCACCGGTGTGTGTCTCCTCCTTGGTTTAAGACAGTCTCACTATGTAGTCGTGGTTAGCCTGGAGCTCTATGTAGACCAGGGCTACAGATTGTCCTGTCTCTGCCTCCCTAGCGCTGGAGTTAAAATATGTGCCACTACCCTGGTTTCTCTCTGGCTTCTTGTGGGCATGTCTATTTGTTTATTTCAGTTAATTATTACTTTGGGGAGACAGGGTCTCACTCTCATGGCCAAGGCACCTCCTGCCTTAGCCTCTGGAGTGCTAAATGACAGTCTTCGGGTGTGCCCCACTTGGCTGCTTACTTTTTCTTTCCTGGTACTGGGTCAAAAAGCCTCATGATGCTAACAAAGCAGTCGACCACTTACAGCCTCGGATTTCCTTGCTGCACCTTAATGATTTGTTTGTTCATTTTGCTTTTTCTGACAGAGTTTCTCTGTGTATTCCTGACTGTCTTGGAACTCTCTCTCTAGACCAAGCTGGCCTTGGGCTCAGAGATCCGCCTGCCTCTGCTTCCCGAGTTAAGGGCGCGCACCACCATTTTCTCCTGACAATCAGGTACTGATATAATACAAAATGTACTTAACGAGTCCTGGAGCTCAATATTAAGAACTCAAATATAGAGCCCCGGAGGGGTTCAGTTGGCATTAGTGCTGCTATCATGTGATGGTGGGTGGACTAATCCCACTGCGGAGGAATTCAAGGGAATCTATGAGTCACTGACAGGGAACAAACCATCCCTAAAGACGTCTGAGGAAGTTGACACCTGAACTTAGCCAAAGTAACAATTACTCTTCTCCCCTCCCCCAATTCTGGCTTATTTTAAACGTTTTCACCTTGATCAGTATCTTTCTGTGGATGAAGGATGAGTTTCCGTCTGATGGTTTGGTCACTTATTTCTATTAAGCCAACAGCCCATTTATATCCCAGGACCACCAACCAGCCCCCTTTCATTCGCCTCATTTTTCCAAACACCCGCCCACGCCAGACTTCGGCCAATTATAGAACAGCTTCCACGGATTGACTAGAACGCTTACTGGCCAATAAGGAAGGTGATCACACAGACTGACAATCGACTTGACTAATCGACATCTGAGCACCAGGCCGCGCCGAAAAGCAGCCTGTGCGACATAAACAGTGGCCAACCCCTGTGGAGCCCCAGACAGAAGCGGCCAATCAACGGCGGCGGGGGCGGACCCCGGCCGCGAGGCCACCCCCGTTCCCCTTCGTCTCACCTGCTTCTCTTCGCCAGTCTCCTCCGCAGGGTTCTCTTCTTCTTGTTTCTGGGACATGGCAGGACTGGGACTGTGCAATGCAGGGCCCGAGAAGTCAGGCGGAAAAAGGGAAGGGGGAGGGGAAACGGGGACAACCTGAGCTGCTGCTTCGGCTCCTGTCACTATGGTTGCTCAGTCAAAATGGCGGCCCGAGCCCGTGACGTTGAGACCGCCCCCTCCTATGGGAGCCAATGAGAGTGGGGTCGATGGGGCAATGACGTAACGATACACCAATAAGCGTTGTTTGGAGGTGGGGGGGGAAGTCAGAGCCGATAGGCAAGCTAGAGCACCAACTGGGAAAGAGAGCAAGCTACGAGAGCCAATTAGAAGCCTGCAAGGAGCTTAGGGGCAGGACAATTATCTTGGATATTTTTGCTTCTTGGGTGGGTAGAAGCTTCCTTTGGTTTCTTCGCCAGGTACCAGGCAGATTTCCGAACGTCTAACCGGAGGGCTAACATGGAAACGTGGTGCAAAGGGTTAAGCTTTGAGCGGTGTCCCGAAGGAAGTTTCCGATGTAAGCAATAAAAATTGTAGTACAAACTGATAAGTAGTTTTCAGGGACTGAGTGTTGGCTTGTACCACACTGTCTTGTATGTCTTTCGTTCCACACTTTAGTCCTTATGTAGGCATTATAATTGTTAAGAGTGTAGGGAAAAGTGGCCAGCTAAAGAAAACCCACCCTGGCTCACTATATGGTCGGGCGGTGCTGGCACACACCTTTAATCCCAGCACTTGGGCGACAGAGGTGGGCCGACCTGAGTTCGAGGTCTAAAGAGTGAGACGGCCAGAGTTGTTACACAGAGAAACCCTGTCTTGAAAAAACAAAACAAAAAAGTCATTCTGTGAAGATGTAAATCCTTGATATTAGGAGTGCAGTCCTAGGTACATGGTAAATATTTGGCACATATATTAAAAACCTGTTAATGTAAACAAAATCATAATTCAATAATAGTTTTTAACCTATGTGGTGGTTCTTGCTATAATACCCGCAAAAAAGACGCTGAAGTAGAAGAATCTCTCGAGTTTGAGGCTAACTTAGGCTATATAGTGCAACCTTGTCTCAAAAACCAAAAACAATCAAAGAAAAAGTTCTTGAGCATCTGTCAGGAAATACAGTGCTGTATATCTGCAGTACAGCCTCTGCCCTTCAAAGCATCTTAATTTTCAAGACTGTCTTCTAGGAGTGTTAGTCAAAAACTATTATATATTTTAAATAATTGGTGTGGGGATATGTTTCAAATTTAATAAAAACAGCTTGAGATATCATCCCCACAAATTGGTTTAACTGTAGGGTGAAAGGGGTTATGGAAAAACATTTTGACAGTGACTTCGAAACAGGTTTTGAAATTTTACCAATTCCTAAGGTCCCCGAGCATGGAATCCCAGTAATCCCTGAGCAGAAAAACCCAGAAATCCCAACCACCCTGGAAGGCTCCACTGCACCCCAGCAAACCCTGTACAAACTCTGTATCCTGTTCAGTTTGCTGCAGCCTCACCCTAAAGGCAACCACTCTCCTGAGTTCTTCCTTCCCAATAAGTCTCTTGAATGAAGTTTGGGTGATGACCTTTTGTAAGACTGTAGTGAAGCAAAGAAGTAACAGCGTTCTAAGCAAACCTGGAGCAGTGTAGAGCTTTAACAACTTTGCTGTAGAAACCCTCCCCTGCAGGAGCAGAGTTGTTAGAGCAGGGAAACCTTTGCCTGGAGCAGGGCTGCTACTCTGTGACTTTGTCGTATTCTTTGGCTCCCAACTGCTAGGATGCCTTTCCATCCAGCTGCAAAGCTTATACTAATAGCCAGGCAGTAGACTACATCTGTGATTCTTGCACTTGATAGGGATAGTTTAAGGCCATCTTTGGCTACATAATGAATTCAAAGCCAGACCTTGCCACAAAACAGAAAAAGAGCAAACAAGGAATAATGGCCATTGGCACTGTCCACTGCTCTCTTGTGATATACTAAATTTCTCCAAACAAAAACAAAGTCCATCTAATAACAACACTACCAGCCTCACTTTTTCCTTCCCCTGTTCCTCCCTCATCCCCTCAGACACGGTTTCTCTGTGTAGCTCTGGCTGACCTATAATCACTCTGAGATAGGCTGGCTTTGATCCCCTGGAGAACCACCTGCCTGGGATTAAAGACATGCCACACAGAGTGTTTTTGGTAACTTCTTGTGACAGACAGGCCTGGGAGCTACCTGTTCATTTGTCATGGCATTAGGTTTACTTCTCCTGGACATTCTGAGAAACACTTGGACACATAGCTTATTACCATACAAGGGAAGGTCTGGTAGGCCTAATTCAAGAAAGGCACTAGAGATGGGCAGACTAGCCCAAGTCTACTACCATCATTAAGTAAAAGATAATTAGGATTAACCTAGAAATGTACTTGTTAAGAGCAAACCATATATACAGCTCAGCTCAGTGGTAGAGCACTTGCCTAGCTTGCATGAAGCCCTGAGTTCAAGCCTCAGTACTGCACTGGGGGTGGGCAGAGGTGCAGAGAATAAAAATAAAAATAAAAAAGAAATTATGGAAGAAAATAAAATACAAAAGTAAACCCAATCAACAGTACATAAGAAGCTAGACCTGGTGTAGCAGGCTTCTAATGGCAGTAACACAGGAGGCTGAAACAAGAGAATTACAAATCCAAGGCAAGCCTGGGAAGCTTAAACCCTGTCTTTAAAAAGATTTTAAAAAGAATAAAATAATGAAGAGATACCTGGATTAAAGAGTACTGGCAGCTCTTATAGAGGACATAGGTTTGGTTCTCAGCACCCACAAGACATCTGTAACTCCAGTTGCTGGGGATCTGAGGCCCTCTTCTGGTTTCTGCTGGAATTACACCAATGTGGTACACATACATGTGGGCAAAGTATCCATACACATAAAATAATATGTTTTGTCTTTTTGAAACAGGGTTTCTCTGTGTAGTTCTGGCTATCCTGAAACTCGATTTGTAGATAGATTGGCCTTGAACCCAGAGAGATCAGCCTGCTAGGACTAAAGGCTTGTGCCACCATTGCCCAGACAAAATAAATCCTTTAGAAAAGATTTTAAAATAGTGTTTTGGAATCAATGACTGCATGTGTTTGTGATCTATTAGCAGTGGATTAAATACAAGGGATAAGAAAGCTATCTATAGAAGCAGTCAAGGAATTAGGACTGAGAAATGACTTAGTAAATACAGGCAATTGCAGCCAAACACGATGATGGGAGTTCAACCCAGGGACTCATAAGGTGTTAGGGGAGAATCAGTTCCCACATGCCTCATTTTACATAGCAAAGTACAACCACTTCAAATAAGAAACATTTCTTCCTGTTCACTGTGCTGCAGACATTCTAAGGGTTTATAGTTACATTTTTATGAGCTAATGGTTAAAACTGAAACATTAGTTATCAAGTGCATTGTCAGGCTCATCTCTTAGAATAACTTGTGCTATTTGCCATGTATCCACAGAAGTCATTCTCATTAGTGGGAATATGGTATTACTGGGTAACTTACTTTGACTGGGATGTTAGCGGGAGCCCAGGTCAGCATGGTTGTGCCCTGTCAATACATACCACAATTAATAAAGATATAAACTATGTACACAGAGACCAGGGTGTAACTATTGATCTTTATTACACAGAAATGTGATGGCAATTATAGACTGAGTGTTTGGCAATGAACATTACACAGATTTGAAGTGAAGACATCCTCATTTTATAGACATATAAAAATAAACACTGAAAGTACTCAACTTCTATCCCCCCAATCAAGTCACGCCAAACTGTTCCAATGGGAAGACCAGCTAAGCCACTAGGAAGTACATGGTCTGGCTTTTGTACTTCTGAAGAGCCAGCCTAAGGCTCTACTTGCTTCTCAAATTACAATTTATATCTCAACTTATCTAAGAGACATCTAAACTGAAAACAATAACAATGAATTGGAGAACTTTCATAGATCTGGGGAGGCTCAGGGGATCAGATAAAGTTAGAGCAATTTACTTCTGATTAGGAGGATTTGGTATGAGTTCAAGTCATCCATATTGGCTGTATGGTAACCTGTTTCTCCCCAGGAATCAACAGGTTACTTAAGCCTCTTCAGAGTCCCTAAACCTAAGCTTTGTATCAGCTGCCATCGACACTCAACTACCCATTTAAACAGCATATCTACTAACAAAGTCTCTCTTCACCCTCACTCCTGAAGCAAAAACATTTAAAGAGATTTGGCCAGAATGATGGCTGTGTTGAAAGAAGACATAATTTGGAGGGTATCTGTGGCTTAAATATAGACACAATTACTGTTAAAGCCCTTCAATATAGGGAGAATTTATCAACTTATGTAAGAAAAAAAATCGGGATTGTGAAGATATGAAGTTTGGCTACATTGTCTGGTCTCAGTGCTGTTATCTGGGAACTGAAACTTATAATTCCTTTAATTTTATCAGAGTAGAGACATTTAAAGTAGTCTGGAGCAAACAAGACAGTCATATGCTAAAAAGGATGAAAAATCTTTAATTTTGATTGAGAGATGGTCTCATACAGCCCCAGCTAGCCCTGAATTTAATAATCTAGCTGAGGTTGACCCTTCAGCTCCAGGTCCTTCTGCCACCATCTCCCAAGTGCTAGGATGACAGGGTGTCCCCCCATACCTGGCTTCAAAGATGTAAATTCTTCTGTTGCCACCCTTCCCTACAAAATCTAATGCTGAGGGCATCAAAGAAGTGACTGAGGCACATTGCTTTTTAAATTCAGACTTTGTCTTCCTGATGGTGGAAGCAGGACAGTGCTAAAAAGGAGTATGGACTACATTTCTGCTTCTAGAACTATGGAAGTCAGGTTATCAAACTTGGAGTGTTTTCATTAGATAAACAGAAGAAAATAACAGGTGGGAGGTACAATCTCAGGGCCCATTTGCTCCAAAAATTCGTCTTATTTTTATTGTCCCTTATTCAGAGAGACAGTGATGTCAGTAAGAGTCATTGTTTAGTAGAATCAGAGAGACAAAAACTGAGAAAATGTGAATAAGGGAGAAAAAAATGAATACACAGTTTGCTCTTCATCTTCACATTTTGTTGTTGGAAAACTCTAATCCCCATGTAGATAATCTTGTTGATCCAAAAGCACACTAGTTAAACTTAAACCCAGAAATGGGAGATTTTTATTGGATGTGCATGGGCTCACCCCTTTCATTTGAATATGGAATGGAAGTATGAAGAGAAATAGTCTGCTTAGAATTAGAATGGTCATGGCCCATGAAGAGGCCCTGAGGTTGTCCTCCCCAATTCAAAAAAGAGGAAAAAACTCAGTGAAGGGGTTCTCTGACAGTCACCAGGCAACAGAGAAAAGGAGAAAGCCGTCTGTTGGCTTTAGGATTTGTTGAAGGCAGCCAGCACAGCCCAGATCATCTCTGTGGCATTGTGCTTTGTCCCTTCTATTTCAGGGTCCAGTTCTACTAGGTCCTTGGTTCGATTCATGGCCACATCATACTTGTCATCTGTCAGGCAGGAGAAGACATTCTCTAGCACATCGGAGGAGTGGGCCAGCACCAGGAGTGCCAGTGTTCGCCTGTCCATGCGCTGAGGGTCGTTTACCCACCGTTCTAGCACACTGTCTTGAAGCTTTTTTACTAGTCGCTGTTTCTCGGTTGTGTTGGTTACTGGGTGAGTGGTCATGTCGAACAGCAGGAAATTCTGCTTCTCTGTGGTTAGAATACCCTTCTCCACTAGATTCTTGGCAATTCGTTCTCTCACGTTTCTCAGCTGGTACTGTAATTTGAAGGGGTTCCATGTCTCACCTTTGGGAAACAGAAGAAAACCAATAGAAAAAGCCAGTTTGTTATTTGAACCTTAAAAATTTAAAAGCACAATCTCCATCCACGGGGGAATAATGTCAACTTTTAAAAACCATATTCTTTGTGCTTTATGTGTTGGTTTTGACTCAACTATATTTTACATTAAACAACCTTCAAAAGTTGTCCTCTAATATTCATGAGTGCACACACACACACACACAAACACACACACATACACGTGTGTGCACAAGCATACATATGATGATGGGCTTCCGTGCTAGTACTCATGGGAGTAAATTTTTTTACATTGATTTATTATTTAGCGTGCATGAAAGCATGTGTGCTACGGTACTTGTGTGGAGATCAGATCTTTCCTTCCACCTTGTAGCTTCTAGGGATCAAACTCAGGTAGTAAAACTTGACAGCAAGTACATTACTTGATAAAACCATCTTGACAATCTTCCATTTTTTTATTTTTGTCATTAATTTTTTTTGTTGTTATTTGTATTTATGTATGTATTCAAGTGTCTACAGTAGTCAAAAGAAGGTGCTGATATTCTGGAGCTTGAGACAAGTTTTCGTAACCCTTTGACATAGATTCTGGGAACTGAACTCAGGTTCTCTAGAACAGGAAGCACTTTTAACCATTGAGCCATCTCTCTGGCCCCTTTTTTCATATATAACTTCTCTGTGATGTTATTACTCATTCTTTGATTTGTGTGTGTGTGTGTGATGTCAGAGAAGAACCTTAGGTGTCACCCAGCCCCTTTCTTTCAGACAGGGTCTCTGATGTGCCTGGTGCTTGCCAAGTAGGCTGGGCTGGCTGGTCATCAAGTTAGCCTCCTCACTAGGATCATAAATGTAGATATCTGGCCCAAATTCTCATTCTCTTTCTCTCTCTCTCTTTCTCTGGGATCGGGGATCAAACTCATGTCCGTAACCTTGCAACACAAACACAGTTTATTGATTAAGCTCTCTCTCCAACTCTTATTCTTTTTTTTTTTTTTTTTAATATTTATTTATTTATTGCCATCCTCTTCAAGACACCAGCTTTTCTGGGATGACTTCTCTTCTGTACCTTGTGTTCTAGCTGGGTTGGTAAAACTGAAAAGACTGTGCTTGCTTTGGCAGCACATATACTAAAAGTATACTATATTATTCCATATATAGAGGAGATTAGCATGGCCCCTGAGCAAGGGTGACATGCAAATTCATGAAGCATTCCATATTTAAAAATAAAATATAATTGAGAGAGCTTAGGTCCTCTTCTTCTGCTTATCAGGTGGAAGGCCTATCCAGGAGTGGTGGGTTGGCAATGTTGGGGCTCAAACTGCCCCATTCTAGCTTCTGGGAAGAGTACAAGTCCTACATTAGAAAAGAGGTTGAAAAGCTGCCACTCCACTACTAACAAAACAAGAGGGTATATCACACACTAGGAGAAACGGACCAAGAGCCCTAAGGAAGGGTTCCACAGCTGTATCTAAGAAGTCCATTTGATTGAGTGTAGAGAATCCTAAATCTAAAGGTGTTAAAAACCATGGACATCCTGCTGCGTAACAATTGCCAGGATGCTGAGAGCAAACATCAACTGGCAAAGCCTCTTGGAATTTAACAGTAACCAGAAGAAAAAGCAGGAAAACTCTGCTGGAGCCAGCCCTGATGGGTGTAAGGGTGTATGCCTGTACTAAATACACTCAGGAGCAATCACAACAGGATTTAGGGCTTGATTAGAGGGGGTTAAACATAACCTCTGACAAAAAACATCTAACAGTAAGCTGTAGTGTGCCCCTCCACCCCCAAATATTCTTCCTGAGACAGCATCTCAGCATATACAGGGTGGCTTTAATTTCCTTATGTAGCTCAGGGTGGCCACAAACTAGTGATCCTCCTGTTTCAGCCTCTCAAGTACTAGGATTACAAGTGTTCATTTCCATTCCCAGATAACTACTGTAACTAGGCTTAAAATAGAATCATGAGTCTCTGGTAGACTCTTCCAGGTTCTCCTGGAATGCTGTTTTTCTATATTGCAGAAGCTTTGTTTGACCTGGTAAAGCTGAGAAGACCGATATTTACTTCCTCTGCTTGAAGGACAGAAGTTGTATTCCTGGGGTGGTAGGCTGGCAATATTGGGACCCTAATTGTCCCATTCTAACTCTGAGGAGAGGTTTTGCACTAGAAGGGACAAGCTGTGTTCATTATCAAGATAGTAGTCTTCCTCAGAAGAAAACAGAAAAGAAATTTCCAAGCTTGTAGCCTTTATTCTTGTATGGGGTAAAAAAGCAAACTTTCTGAATTATGATACCTGTGTCAAAAATCGTATATCACACATATTCAACAAAAAAAATGGGGGAAAAAAAAAACCCTAACTAGTGGGGCTGAAGTCCAGCTCAGCCTCACACAGCATGTGTGAGGCCTTAAAATGAATCCTCAGCACCAAAGAAAGAAAGTATTACAGTGCCTGCAATCCCAGCACTTGGGAGGAAGAGAAAGAACATGATGACTTCAGCTGTACAATGAGTTTCAAGATCAGCCTAGGCTACCTGAGACCCTCTCTCAGTAAACAACAATTACACTAACAACAAAACTCCCAAATGGGGCTGGAGAGATGGCTCAGGAGTTGAGAGAACTGGCTGCTCTTCCAGAGGAGTTGGGTTTGGTTCCTAGAACCCACATGGCAGCTCACAACTGTCTGTAACTCAGTTCCAGGGAATCTGATGCCCTCTTTTCACTTCCACAGGCTCTGCACACATGCAGTGCACTAACCCACAAGCAGGAAAACACTCATACACATTAAAAACAAACAAGCAAACAAACCCAATACAGTTACTCTTCTTTGTTGACTTGATTTAGAATCCGAGGAGAGGCTGGCCAGAGGTGTAACTCATAAAAAGTGCTTGCTGTGAGAGCCTGGTGACCTGTGGTAGAGCAGGAGAGAACCAACTCCTGACAGCTGTCCTACACTAATGATAAGGGAGACTGCTGAGATAGTTCAGTGGGTCAAGGCACTTGCTGCCAAGCTTAACCTGAGCATGAACTCTAAATGAATGGTGGAAGAAAAACGACTCCTATTAAGTTGTCCTCTGGCCTCCAGATTTGTATTGTGGCAATACTTGTGCACACCCCACACGCCAACTATATAAATAAAAATTTAGTAACAATAAAAAAGGAATTGCCTAGAAGGCACACTTCTGGCATATCCAAGAGGTTTAGCTGAAGAAGGAGAGACCCATCCTAGATACTGTACATGTACCTGACTGAGTAAAGGGAGACAAAGGAAAGCCTTCTGAACACCAGCATTCACCTTTCTGTTTCTTGTGTTTCACTCCAATGCTCTGCCTCCCCTGGCTAGGATGAACAGTAGTGTACTGGCAAAACTTGCACCAAAATAAATTCTTCTTCTTCAAGTCAAAATAAATTCTCCTCTTTTAAATTGCTTCTTTACATGCATTTGGTCACAGTGATAAGAAAAGTAATATGGGGCTTTGGCAAAGCCTTTGACTAAAAAGTGGCTTATTCTAACCCTTAAGACTTAAAGGTGAGGGAGAGAACACACTGCAGAGATGCTTTAGCAGTTAGGAATGCATACTGCTTCTTGCAGAGGATCCCAGCATCCATGCTCATGACAGCTACAGGGAAGTGGGGAGGGTGCCTTATGTTCTCTTCTGGCCTTTGCAGGCATCAGTACTCATGTGAACAAAACCCTTCCAGAGTAGGATTGCAGATGATAAGCTGACATGCTCGGTTAACTGCTTACCTTACCTAGTATACAACACTTCTCTGCCTTCCTTCTAACCTTACAGGTCGGGTGGGACTTGGGTGTTATTCTCATTCATCTTACCAGTGAGTAGCTCTATCCATGTCTGGACAGTTTCTGTTGGCTCAGTTGCTTTGATGTGTTTCAGAGTTTCATCCAGCAAAACATCACCTGTTGGACTGTCTGACTTTAGCAGGACCTTAAAGAAACAGAGGACACTGTTTTACTCAGATAAAAGTCCTCCAGTACAATATACACACTTCTGGTTAGGATGTATGAGGAAGTAGAATATACTGCCCATGTCATGGAAGAGTTTAGTATGTAGTACGACTTCAGAGTAGGAAGACAAAATTACATTTGAAGTGGGATTTAGTAGAAGCAAATGCTATATAAGTAAAATGGACAAAAGATTCCATTTTTTGGAATTTGGAAAACCACCTTGTGAAACCACTAATAAGGCAGAATGATCAGAAAATTAAGTTAATTGGGGAGGAATGTTGTCAAGCCTGGCTTTTACTGTTTTGGAATAGCCAAGTTGGAATATCTAGTCAATAGTTAATAGGTTCTTGCAAGATAAAGCTAAAGAGTTCTACAAATTTGGAAGTGAATTTCTGGGAGGTAACAGTTAACAGCTGAAAAGGTGAATGACATTTCCAAAAGGCTAGAAAAATCTCCTACCAGGATACAAACTGACACCTGGCTATTAAGGAATGGAGAAATAAAGAAAACAAGGTACAGTCAGAGACAAAAAAATAATCTGAAAGAAAGGCCAAGAATGTCAAGTAAGGGAGTGGCAAAAGTGCCAAATGCTCTGGGTACTGATCACAGCACTCAAGAGGCAGAGAAATGTGCATCTGTGAGTCAGGGTCAGGCTGGTCCAGTGACTTCCAGGACAGCTATATAGTGAGATCCTGTCTCAAACAAAAGAGCCAAATATATGTACTTTAAAGGAAAAGAATAAGATTGGAAAAAAGATGCTTCTAAGAACATAATTTCATCAGAGTACTTGGCATGATAGGCACTGTGGATTAAAAAAGAAATGCTGTTGTAAGGGGTTTTCTTTGTTCCTTTTGTTTTTTGAGACAGGGTTTCTTTGTATAGCTCTGGCTGTCCTGGAACTCACTCAGAATATCAGGCTGGTCTTGAACTCACAAAGATCTTCAAGCTTCTGCTAAGGTGTGTGCCACCACTGCCTGGCTCCAGGGATTTTTTCAGCAAATGTAACAGATCTGAATGGTATCAGAGAGTATCTTGGGATGACTATGACAGCCAGATTCATGATTTCCTCAATCCACACAGTATGTTACTTCATACATAGAGAGGGGAGATAATATCATCCTAAGTGTGACCTCTCTATTAGCAAAAGACAAAATCATGCTTTATGACTCTTGAAGGATATAATTTTTTTCCTATAACTAAACCAAATGGACAATAGGACAGTTAAGCCAGTGTTTTTCTTGTCTAACTATTCAAATTTTTCTTCTTCCTTTTACGTATGAGTGTGTTGCTTGTATGTGTATACTCTGTGTGCATCACAAGTATGCAATGCCTACGGAAGCCAGAAGAGACTGAGACCCCTCGAATAGAAGTTAGGGACAGTTGTTAGCGACCATATGGGTGTTGGGAATCAAACCCAGGTCTTCTGTAAGAACAACAAATACAGGGCTGGAGAGATGGCTCAGTGGACAAGAGGACCCAAGTTCGACTCACAGCACCCACATGGCAGCACACAATTGTCTATAGCTCCAGTTCCAGGGGGTTTGACACCCCTAAACAGACACATATGTAGGCAAGTCATCAATGGACATAAAATAAAAATAATTAAAACAACAAATGCTTTTAACTGCTGAGCCATCTCTTCAGTCCTCAAATATTCTCCCAAAATGTACTGTTGGTATCTGACTCTCCACAATTCAGAGGATAGTGTACCTTTCTGTCTAGCAGTCGCTTCTTTCGCATCGTGGGAGGTTCCAGATAGATTCGACCCCGCATAGCCAGCTCTATCAGGATTCCTCCTCGAAGCCCAGAGGATATACAATCATTCCAGAAAGATGTGTAGCCCTAGGAGAGGGAAGAGAAAACAAAGAATATTCTGAAAGTAATACTGATCTCCAGCCATTTCCCTAAGAATAAGGTGTGTTATTTTTGTGATTCCTTCCACACCACAATGTATGAAGTCAAAGCAAGGTACAGAGTAAGATAAGGGTACATTGTGTTGTTGTCTGAGCAGTGCTTGGGACTGAACATAGGGCCTTATATGGACTAAGAAGTGCGCTACTACTGGGCCCCATCTCTTTTCTTGTTGTTTATTCTACATTAGTGCCATAGTGAGCCTAAAGAGGTCAGAGGACCTTTCTTTCCACCATCTGGGCTCTGAGGATTGAACTCAGGTCATTAGGCTTGGCAGCAAGTGCCTTTCCCTGTTGAACCATTTAACCAGCTCTAATTGCCTTAATCCAACACCCAAAATACTGTTTTCTGTAAAATTTTTGAGTTGTTTTAGTGACTTTCTATGACGATATTAGTTGACAACTGGCATGTCAGATTTTGATTTCAACTGAGATGAGTTATAGTTTGAAACAAATATTTTCCTTACATTTACTTATCTATTTACGGGGTGAGGTAGGGACATGCAGTGGTTTGAGGACAACTTTTAGGAGCTCCTTCCACCATGTGGGTATTAAGCTGCCTTTCCACACTGAGCCATGGTTTGGAAAGGTTTGCAAGATGCTTTGGATTGCAGAGCAGTGCATAGGAAAGGTGGAAATGAGAGAAATAGGCTATGTCTACTGTTTTGTTGTTGCTGCTCTTCCTAGAGATCTAGGTGTAAGGAGTCTTTCTCTGTCCTGCCAGCCAGCTCCCAGATAAAACACAGAGACTTATTATTTATTATGAAAGCTCAGCCTACAGGTTAGGCTTGTTTTTAACTAGCTCTTATAACTTAAATTAACCCATTTATTTAATCTCTGCTCTATCATGTGATGTTACCTCTTTTCCATATTGCATCTCCTGTTTCCTTTCTATGTCTCCTGGAAACACCTAGATTCTCCTCCTCTTCCTTCCTCTCCCTGGAAATCCTGCCTATACCTCCTGCCTAGCTAGTGCCTGTTCAGCTTTTTACTACACCAATCACAACAAATACATCTTTACACAGTCTACAAATATCCCACGACATCTAGGTATGTATTATTTGTAAACTTTCCCTGGCCCACTTTGTATGTGTGTACACTATGACTAAACTCAAGGTTGTGTACATGCTAAGCTACATTTCCATCTGATGCAGGCACTGGACAAACCCACCGATTAGGTAAGGGCTCTGGGTATATTATTGAACCTTTCTGAAGTCCAATGTCTTTATTGACATCTATTTTTATGATTTGTTGTGAAAACAATAAAATGAACTACATGAAAAAGGGCTGAACATAGGGCACAGACTACAAAAATACATGTAACTTCATCTTTTCTAGATGATACAGGAGATACACAAAAATGTAAGACAGCCACTACCTGAAGGAGCCAAGAATCTAGCTGGAAACTTCAGTAAAAACTGAACTGAAAGAGTAGAAGAGATAGGCTTAAAGGCTTGGTCTGTAAATGTTGAGAGGCCTCTAAAGGGCCTGGGCTGAGGGGCTGAATGATAGGTTGAACTGCATAGAAGGTTTTCTACAAGAAGATCATCTAGCTTCTACTCTTAGCTATAAATATCAGAGATCTCAGATACATTTATAGATATCAGGGCTTTCTTCTTGTTGTTGCTGTTTACTGAGATGGGTTTTATGAAACAAAGGCTGGCTTTGAACACCTAATCTAGTTTCCACCCCCTGGCTTAGGTTTATTTAATTCAAAGTTTTAATAAAAACTCCGAGATCCAAACTGGATAGAGTCAGGCTTTGAACTTCCTAATAAAAGGCAAATATCATGAAGGCTTTAATGGAGACATTATGGTCAGCATCTGGAACCTAATTATTGTAAACTGCTCAATGTGCTGCCAAACCAGATGATTTGAATTCCATCCTCACAACCCAGGTGGTGGAAGGAGAATCAACTCTCAAAGGCTGTCTTCTGACTGCTGTACCTCTTACACCAAAATAAATGTAAAAAATTCAACTATATTGTGTGTGGTCATATGCATACATGCACATACAATAATCACTTCCTTCATGTGGGAACTCAGGATCAAATTCAGACCACCAGGCTTGGTCACAAGTGCTTTTACCTGTTAAGCTATCTTGCTGGTCCTCATTTTAAAACTTGTAAAGCTGGGCATGGTGGCACATGACTGTAACCCAAGAATATGGGAATTGAAAGCAGTAAGATCAGGCATTCATGGTTATCTCTCAGCTATATAGCAAATTTGAGGCTAGCATGGGCTATCTAGCACACTGTCCCTGTCTAAATCTTTCAATTGCTCTACTCAGCTTTCAGGAGTAAGTCTAAATGGATTATCAACAGTATTCAAATCAAGAGCTGTTTGCTACTCTCTTCTCTAGTCTCTATTTAGTTACTTTTAAAAAAAGATTTGTTTATGTACAATAGGTGGTGGAGGGGCACACCTTTGATCCCAGTACTCAGGAGGCAGAGACAGGCAGATCTCTGTTGAGTTCCAGGACTACAGAGCTAGTTCCAGGGCTATTCTATTGAGGAAAAAACCCTTCTCAAACAAACAAAACAAAATAAACAAAAATGGGGCTGGGGAGATGGCTCAGTGGTCAAGAGCACCCAGGTTTAATTCCCAACACCTACATGGCAGCTCACAACTGTCTGAAACTCCAGTTCCAGGGGATCTGACACCCTCACAAAAGACATACATGCAGGCAAAACACCAATTCACATAAAATAAAAATAAATTATAAACAATGAGAATCCCCAAACAAACTAACCCCTCAAAACAAAGATTTATTTATGTGTCTTAGTATTTCTACTTGTTTGTATGCATGTGTACTATGTACATGCCTGGTGCCTAAAGAAGTCGGAAGAGGGTACCAGATTTCCTGGAACTGGAGTTATGGATGATTGAGAGGTGGGTACTGAGAACTGAATCTGAGTCTGTAAGAGGAACAAGTGTTCTTAACAAAGGAATCCTCTCTCTAGCACCTACTTAGTTATAGTTGAGATAAGGTCTAATTCAGGCTAGGCTGGCCACAAACTATGTAGCTTAAAAGTTTCTTCCTATGTTGAGCATGATGGCACATACTTTTCATCTCATCTTCACAGAGAAATCCTGTCTCTGGAAAAAAAAAAGTTTCTTCCTGTTTCCACATCCAGAGGCATGTGCCGCCATACAAGCTTTATGCAGTTTATGTGGTCCTGAGGATCCAGTCAGGGCTTCATTCTTATCAACAGAGCTATAGAGACAGACTGCTCTCAGGTTTCTCTCTCCTGGATCATTATATTTTAGCTACCACCAATTATTTTGTGTTTTTTTTGTTGTTGTTGTTTATATTTATCTATGTATGTGAGTGGTTTTCTTACATGTACGTCTGGGTATTATGTGCATGTCAGCTGCCCTCAGAGGCCAGAAAAGGGTGTTGGATCTCCTGGAACTGGATGGTTGTGAGGCACTATGTAGGTCCTGGGAATTGAACTCAGGTCCTTTGGAAGATCAGTCAGTGCTCTTAATTGCTAAGCCATCTCTTTAACATCCTATTTTTGTTTTATACATATATATATTTTTTAACAATTTTATTTGTATTTATCAGTTGATTTTTTTCCCCCTGAAAGGGTCATGCTGTACAGATCAGGCTAGCCTTGAACTCACTAGGTAACTCAAATTGGCCTTGAATTCAGCAATTCCTGCCACTCAAGTGCTGGGATTACAGGCATGCAAAGATACCCGTTATATGTAGTGCTGGGAATCAAACCCAGAGCTTCATGTGTATAAGCACTTAAGTACCTATTCCCCATGTAGCTTTGGAGCTTGTGCTCTGTAGACAACGCTGGCCTCAAATGCACAGATGCAGATATTTCACTTGCCTCTGCCTCCGAGTACTGAAATTACAGGTGTGTGCCACCACTGCCCAGCTCTTTCCTTGTTTCTCTCTCTCTCTCTCTCTCTCTCTCTCTCTCTCTCTCTCTCTCTCTCTCTCTCTCTCTCTCTCTCTCAAATAAGATGGATTCCTAGATAATCTCTTGGTGTCCGTGTGGCTAGGGATTGAATCTAAGAGGTTCATGCATGCTTGTGAGCACTCTAGAAACCGAACTAAATATCATACCTCATCCCCCACCACTTCTTGTCAAGTATTTTAAATGCCTTCATACACATGGAACCAATGCCATTCCTTCTCCACTTCTCTTTCCATTTAAGGACTGAGTGTAAGGAACACATCTTCTGTGTAACATTTTTTAATGTCGTTTCTCTCTCTAGTCTGTCATCTGGCTTATGTTCCTTACCCAAGTGTGCTTATATACACACTCCTTTTCTAGCCTCTGTTATATCGACTAGCTTGTTTGTTCTCACTATACCTTAAGAATAGAATATCTTTGCTGGGCATGGTGACATATGTCTTTAATCCTAGGACTTAGTGTATCTCTTTAGTACAAAGCCAGTCCTGGCTCAAAAAAGAGAATGATATCCTTTATGATAAACATATATTATCTGCTCAATAAATTATTTTTTCTGTAGTGCTGGGGATGAAAGTAAAGGCACAAAGTTTCAATCATAAATTTATGAATTCAATAAATGTTTGTTAGGACTGGACATGGTGGCATATGTACTTGGAAGGTTTCGGAAAGAGCAAGAACTGAAGGTCAGCCTGGGCTACATGAAATGCTGTCTCAAAAATATAAAGTAGGAAAAAGCAAGTAAGCAAATATGTAAGCTTGCAAAAACCTCAGCTAGGGTCATAAACATTTAGGAGACATATTGTATTTTCTGACGGCTTGAGATGTTTGACCCAATGCAGGAGTTACTTTCTTCTCCTGCCCAAGCCATGGCCACTCCAGGGATGTACTTGATTCCTCTTTAAGGAGAGTGTAGAGTAGTTTTTTAGCTTAATATTTGATTTTTATATAATGTAGCTACTCAATTAGATTGTTAAGCAATAATTTACTTCAGAACAGATAGCTGATTCAGGCACAGCATATATAACCCCAACAGGTGTGCAAACATCAAAATTAACTGAAAGGAAGTTTTCCTTTTCCATTTCTTCCTTGACACATGAAGCTTCTGTTTCAAGGACAATTCAGATTGCCAACAGAATTATAGAAGAGAAGCACTGTAAATAAGGACACAATGGCAACCAGGATATAGATTTTTTATTTTTTGAGACAGGGTCTCTTATAGTCCAGATTAGCCTTGAACTCACCATAGTTAAAGATAACTCTGAATAGAATGTATGAGTCCTTCTACCTCTGGAATGTTGGATATAGGTGAGGACAACTATTTACTGGTGATTGGACTTGGGACTTTGTGAACATTCAGCAAGGACTCTTACCAACTGAGCTATACTTCAGGCTCATAGAACTCTTTAAATATTACTCTTTTTCATCACAGCATCTCAAAACATGTAAAACTCTCTAAATGAGTCATTAAATTCATCAGTTTGCAATAGAAAAAACGTGTAAAAACTTACTTAGCTTAAAAATTAAAGGCATCTGTAGGACTATAACACCAATTCAGAAAAGATAATGATTGAAGAAAAGGGTTGGGGATATGTCCCTATCAAAACCACAGGTGATAATACAGACTATCATATCATTTCCTAGAGTAAATCTTAGACAAGAGTACATTTATGTCATAATTAGATGTAGAGTAGCCTGGGAGAGTAAATATCGGTCCTTAAACTTCCATTACAAGTTCTTTTCTCTTTATATACATAGTTTGCTGAAATCTCAAACTACCCAAAATGAAGATTCTGGCTTAAAGGGCCAATGCTTTGGTATACCTGAGCAGGAAGAACTACTATACACAAAGTCACCATTGAATCACTAAAATACATTACCAGAAGCTACACATGAGGAAGGAAAAGAAAACATTTTGGGGCTTGTGAGAAAGAAAAGGAATTTTACACTACCTCAGTACCAGTTGGAGACAGTCCCAGGACACCTGGCAGGATGACAGCTTTAAAACGCCACCACCACCAAAAAAGCCAAAACAAAACAACCCCCCCCCCCAAAAAAAACCTCCAACAACAACAGCAACAACAAAACCCTCCTGTTTTGGATGAAGAGTTGAGACAGTCTTACTCTGTAGCCCAGGTTAGCCTTGAATTTTTCATGCAGAGCAGGTTGCAACGGACAGCTATCCTACTATCTCTATCTCCCGACTATTATAATTACAGGTACGTAACACAGTAACTAGTCAGAATGAAATCTTTGGATAGTAATTTTGTTTGTTCTGACCATAAAACAGGTAATTTTTAAAAAGGAAAATGCCTACATGAAAACATATAATTTAACAAGTAAAAGCCTAAACTAGAAATGGTGGCCTATACTTTTAATCCCAGCACTTGGAAGGTAGAGACAGACAGATCTCTAAGTTAGAGGCTAGCCTGCTCTACAGAGCGAGTTCTAGGCTAACCAGGCAGCCAGGGCTAAAGAGAAAAAACCCTGTCTTGAAAAACAAAAAAAACAACAAAAAAAAATCTCCTTCTGGTCACTATTGTGGGTAATTTTTCTAATTAAACAGATGTTTATTTGTATACTAAAGAAGAAAAAAAGAGGGCTGGGCATGTAGCTTAGTTGGTGGGGTGTTTATCTAGCACGCACAATGTCTGGGTTTGAGTTGCACTGCATAAAAACCAAAACCAACCCAAACTGGGTATAATGGTTCTGCCTATGTCTGGGGAAGTAGAAATAGGATGAGTGGAAAGCCAAGGTCATCTACTTTGTGACTTTGAGATTAGCCTGGTATAAATGAAAACGTATCTTTAAAAAAAAATGAAAAGAAAGGTAATATTTTTTGGTCAGTGTATTTCTAAATAAGCCCCTAAGAAAAACATTTTAGTTGAAGATTATACAGACTTATGATAATTTTGCCTCTGTAAAAAGCCTGAGAAATAGGAGTTCATTACATACAAAAAGTCAATACTTTATATGGAATTTCCAATTAGTCAAGTATTCAAAGTGCCCTTCCTTAGTCAAACATCCTGGAAGACACACCTTAAAACAACAATGAATGTTAAATATCTTAGAGTTGGCAGCTGAGGGTGACAAATAGAAATGAGGAAGGAAAGAAAAAAAAAATTAAAGCATCATTAAAAACCAAGCATCCAGCTGAGGATGGTGTTGCTGCTGATCTATAATCCTAGCACTGGAGAAGTGGAGGCAGAATGATCAGGAGTTCCAGGTTATCCTTAGAAGACCAGCCTATGATACGAGACCCTGTTTAAAAAACAAAAACACCCTACCCCAAACAACAGAGGCCATCCTGTGCTACATGCTGATTTCCAAGACAGTGAGACTATTTAAAAAACCCCAAACCAACTGGGGCTAGAGAGATAGATGGCTCAGTAATTAAGAGGACCTGGGTTTGATTCCCAGCACCCACATGGCAGTTTACTACAGTCTGTAACTCCAGTCTCTAGGGATCTAACACCCTCTCTCTTCTGGCCTCCACAGGCACTGCACACACTTGGTACTCAGACATAATATACCCATATACATGAATTAAAAATAAAGAAAAATACTTTTAACCTCTTACTCCAAATCTCAGAAAATGCTTATGATAAAGTAGAATAAAAATGCTGGGAAATGTAATGTAATTCAATCTCTCTACTTTAAACCAGAATTCTTTTCTTCTTCTTTTTTTTGATCCCAGTACAGGGTTTGGCTACATATGTAAGTCCTGTTTGGCCTAAACTCACTATGTAACATACAGACAGCTGGGACTACAGGTCTGTGATGTTGAACTCCACTGTGAGCTCCCCAATGAGGATGCTGTGTACAGAACTCACATCACTTGGTAAAGCAGTATGTGCTGTAAACTGTTGAGCCATCCCTCCATCCTTGATGATTAGTTTTGTCAATTTGACATAATCTAGAATCACCTGTGAAGAGCCCACCTTGAGTGGTACTGTTCCTTAGGAAAGAAATTCTGAACTCTTTGAGAAAGAGAGCTGAACATTAGAATGCATGCATTAGTTCATTTTTCTCTACTCTTGACTGAATGTGATATGACAAGTTGCTTCAAGTTCCTATATCCTTGACAGAATGGAATATAACCTGCAGCTGAACCAAATAAACCTTGTCTCCTTTAAGTTGCTTTGGTCAGGGTTATTTTATCACAGCAACAGGAAAAGAAAGATGGGCATTTTAACAGCAATAATTCAAAGGCAGAACTACTGTCCCCCTTTCTATTCTTAAGAGTCAACATTACAATTGCTTCACATGTTAATGTATTTTCTTTAAAAAGTTTTAAACATTTATTATTGTGAGTGTGCATAGTGTACTTGTAAGGCACTCATACCTTGTGCGTGTATAGAGGCAAAAAGTCAACAATGTGGAGTCTGTTCTCTCCTTCTATTTGGCTCAGCAGTTAAGAGCATTGGCTGTTTTTACAGAGGAACTCGGTTTGACTCCCAGTACCCATATAGTAGCTAATCATGTATAATTCCAATTCCAGGGAGCCAGTACCTTTTTCTGGCTTCTGCATATACTGCACACATATGAGGATATACATACACACAAACAAATACTCATACACATAAAAACAATCTTTAAATACTTATGTGTTTGTGTACTATGTTTTCAAGCTCCTTTGTTAATCTTAGAGTAAATTTAAATGTAAACTCCACCAATAAACTCCCAGATAGTCACTTTGCTTTGACTCTCACAAACAGAAAATCTTCTCTGCTTTATAAGATCAGACAAGAAAAGGTACAAAGTTGTTTTTTTTAAAAAACAAAACAAAACAAAACAAAACATTCAAGCTAATCAAACTATGAAGGAGACAAAAGGCTCACAGTAAATTTATAGGCAGGCTCAGTAGTTATAATCAAAGGCTCAATTTTAAGTGGTACGTGGATTTATCTTAATTTTAGTATCATATATTTTAGAACAGTGTGCATTTTAGAACTGGGAGGAACTGGGAGAGGCTCTAAGGGAGCAGCTTAAGTTTTATTCTTCTACGGTCAAAACAGAACTTTGATCTCTGGCTCATTTCTTTGGGCTTTAAAGCTGGATATAATAATGAACAAGACAAAGTTCTTTTTTAACAGCCCATGTAAAGTGCACATACAATGACAAATGAGCCCTTCCAATATACTTGCACTACTCACAATGAGCAATAATTACTGACAAGACTTAAGTGTTCATTCTACACAATCAGGAAACTAAAAGGAAAAAGCACAAGGTGACTAAATTAAATTAGACTTCCAATTTTTTAAAAAAAAGTTTCATGAAATTTTTTTTTTCTTTTTGAGACAGGTTCTCATGTAGTTTATGCTAATCTCAGACTTCCTCTGGAGACCAGGATAACTCTAAATCTCTGACCTTTCTTACTCCACTTCTTGAGTATTATTCTGGGATTGCAGTATTTGGTCAAACCAAGTGCTTCCTGCATATTAAGCAGGCACTTTATCAACTGAGCTGCACTCCTAGCCCTGATTAGCCTATAACTCATTATGTAGATCATGTTGGCCTTGAACTCATAGAGATGTTCTTGCCCCTGTCTCCCGAATCTCTCACATGTATGTATCACCTGCTGTTGTTCTTGTCTTTTAAGAGGTGGTGCACCTCTTTAATCCCAGCACTCAGGAAGCAGAGGCAGGTGGATCTCTAAGTTCTAGGGCATCCTGTCTCTACAGGAGTTCCAGGACAGCCAGAGCTACAGAGCGAAACCCTGTCTCACTTCCAAGCTCAAGAAGACTTGACCAAATGGGCCTTTCTTTCTTACTTTAATAAGACATCATTACTCCACCATTAAACTGAGCTGGGAAACTACAAATACTAACATTATGCTATCCATCTTTGTCCTCCATAACTTTGCAATTAAATTATACTTCAAATAATTATATTTCTGGATTTTACCTTGTAGATATTCTCTTTCTCACATTCCTCCAACTCTAATGTAGCTAGAATTTACTTCCAGATTTGTGTCTTTGAGCTAAACTTAGCAAACTAATGTCATTACCTCTTTATCTTTTAGTCCCAGGAGCAATACTTCTTCCATAAGAGTGAGTCGGATATCCTTAGAGTCTCCAGGGTCTTCATGATCTGGACTCCGTTCTTGATTAGTGTCTTCCTCACTTTCTACTTTCTTTTCAGAGCTCTTACTGACTTCAGTTCGACGGGTCCGGTGAGTTAATGTGGTCATTCTCACCTGTTTATAGAGAGATTTGTTTTAGTAAATAAACAAATATAAGTCCACAGAAGACCTACACATACACTATACAAATGGGAAAATATATAAGCACAAATATAGAAAGAGGTAGTAAATAGAAACAGTGGATAATGTGCTCTCTTTTTCAAAGTATAACAGCTTAAATTCCAGAAAGCAATTAAAAGTGATCACCAGTAACTTAGTCCATTAGAAATGAGCATCTTTTCAGTGAGCTTATCTCACCTAGGAATAAATCTCTACCATGACTACTCTTCTTTCCTAAAATGAGTCCCCAAGTTAAACAAGATAGGATATCAAAACTTAGGAGCACATGGCCCTGAGTACACATAATTTATAATTTTTGTAAACAGTTAATGGTACTTTATGAAACATACATAAAATATATATAACAAAACATTTTAATATTTTACAATTGTGTGTGCATAATATTTGTGAGTGCTTGTGCCACTGCACATGTGGAGTTCAGAGGACAACCTTTCGGTTCTGAAGGTTGAACTCTGGTTTTTGGCTTGTGTACCAATTGCTGTTACCGACTGAGCCATCTCTCCATGCTCAAGTTTTAATATTTTTTTAAAAAGATTTATTTTATTTTGTGTATATGAGTTTTTTGCCTGCATGTATGTCTGTGTACTGAATGCATAATGCCTGGTGCCTAAGGAAGTGGTACACCTCCATGTAGATGCTGGGAATCAAAACCTGGTCCTTTGATTTTTTTTGTTGTTGTTGTTTTTGTTTGTTTGTTTGTTTGTTTTTTCCTGACATAGGGTTTCTCTGTGAAACAGTCCTGGCTGACCTGAAACTTACTCTGTAGACCAGGCTGGCTTTAAACTCACAGCCAACTCTCCAGGTCAATATTTTCTTATTTTCTATTTTAACAACTCATTTCATGTATTCATTTTGGAAATTATTAGATTATAACTCTTAAGTGAATATCAAGTATAGTAACTTAGCATTCTTGTTTTATCTGGATATCATGAACACACAAATAGCTACAACAAAAAATCTTCAGCAAGACTATTAAAAGATTATCAAATTCTCAAAAGAAAATTGGGCTCAGTGTTACAGCACATGTTAGCATGTACAAGGTCCTAAGTTCTATTCCTAGCAATGGGGAGGGGGAGAGATCAGAGTACACACTTCATTTTTATTCAGCATTACACTTTAAATCACCTTCAATAAAGCTTAAAGTTAGTACATTTTATACAAATCTAAACCTTATACATCTAAATGTCTATTTTTATCATTAAAAACAAGTACTTAACATCAGCAATTATATATTCTTGAGATCAAAAGAATAGTATTTAAAAGGTGCTATGGCTGAGCCTTAATTCTACCTTATAACAATTTTGTCAGTGTGTTTTGTTTTCTTTCTGCCTCGGATCCTTGCTATTCTGGGGTTCTCTCCCTTTTTCTTTCCTCCCTAAATGTTGCCTAGTCTTTGAAGGCTACGAAAGACTCACTGTTAGGTCTTAAGATGAATTTCTATCTCTCCATTATGCATATGTCCCATGGTTAATACTGGTTTCTCTCTCAGCTGTACTTTAACAGAAATTTATTTATACTTACCCTCTTTTAATATTTATTATAGTCTCTCTTTTGTTATGGCTGTATGTTAACTTAAACTTCTTGAGGGCTGGTATATTGTCATCTTGAGTTTTTATATTCTCCATAGCAACTATATCTCTAATGTTAACTGCCCAATAAATATATACTCATTAAAATGGATACTCAGAAAGACATGAACATTAAAAATAGAAATATTCATCAAGTGTCTTACAAATAATTCGTACGAGGGTACATTTAATTTATTGGTGGGAAGTAAGAAAAGTGAAGGAATAATGCCTTAGGGTACTAGTTCTATTTGACATTGAATGGGGTTATTTACAAACCCAATCCAAGAAACTTTACACCCTCGGGGGAAGAGGGGCAGTTTTCTTTGAGGAATTTATCATTTTCCTGTGGACACTTAATTAATTAAAAAATCCTATTTGAAGACATGATGACCAGCAATAAATAAGTAAAAAGTACCCTTTCTCTCTAAAGTAAAATACTGAACAGCTATGCTGGACGTTAGAAGTGTTATGCTCCTTACCTGCCGTTGCTCCGGGGCTGCAGTGGGAGATGGGCTGCAGTCCGCACTCTACTTCTGGAGGGCACCTGTTTCCCTTTACCCAGCCCAGTACTAGTAGGTGAAAAACTTCTCAGCCACGCAGAGAGCACAAACTTCCTGATCCTTCGATGCAGAGAGGGAATAACACATCAGCTTCCTCGGGATCACTAGGCAACCTACCTTGGTGTTTCTTCATTGGGCCAATCAGAACCCACCAAGGTTGAGTTTAGCCAATCGGAGCTTATGAGGGGAGGCCCTCCCGGCTATTGTGTTGCGATCCAGACAAACATCACCAAAAGGAGGCAGGTTTGGGTTCAACCTGACAGCTGGTCAGTCCAATGAATGAACCTCGGTGGAGGCCAGGAAAAGGCTCGCCCCACCCCAATGAAATTACCCAATCAAAGTATCCCGTGAGACAACAAATGCAGCCAATCACGAAAGGATTCTGCTGGCCAATTTCTGGGTAGCAGGTGTGTTTCTGTAGCTTTGTGTATTGGCACCATTGGGTAAGAAATTTTTATCATCTAAGCAATAAGGTTAAGAATAAATAACTCCCCTCTCCCGAATATCTTAACCCCGACTCTAGAAAAACGTGATCTGACCATTTTGTGGACTTTGCCCGGTTTTCACTGAACGGTTTGGGTATATTCCTACCACCACACACAGAATATCCCCATGGAGCACTTTGATAATCTTGTGGCTACTGTACGTTTTGGAATATGGCTGAAACTACAAGACACAAACAGATCAAGTTTTAGGTGTTTCTTTTCTGAAGCAAAGGAAATATATGGCAAGCTGGATTGAGGTCCAGGTCTTTCATCAAAGCAATCACTCAAGCTACCACTCAAAAGTTCTAAGTGTGCTCAACACTTGTAATACAATACTTAACTAAATTCTCTCAAAATAGCCGAATAGCTAATTCTGATAATTACATTAAAATTAGAAGCAATGAAAGAACCTGTACACTGAGTATCTTAATCATGCTGGTAAAATACCAGTCTTTATTAGCCAATTGCTTTCAGTATCTTTTCGTCCTAAATACACGTTTAAAAGTTGAAGTCACATATATTAATAACACACTAAATCAAAATATCAAACATTTTAGTAATACAAATTAAATGCTACAGCTTTAATGTAAGTAAAAAGTGAGTCCTTACAAAGTTTTAATGCCAGAATAAACATTTCAGAAATGGTTTTAGAGAACCTTAAAAGTTATACATATTTTAAAAAGCTTTCTTTAAAATGGAAGGCAGACTGTATTCAGTGGCTAATGAGCAGAATCAATGGTGACATTTGTACTTTTGTTTACTCAAAAGTTCTCTTGAATTTAGCTCGGAGTTAACACAATATAATAGCTAAAACTTTCATTAAAGTAATAACTGTGTGACCACAAAATAATTTTCAGAGGTACGGAAAGCACATCTTCAAATAATACAGCATCTTTTAGTTTAAATGTAGAGAACTGTAAATCTGCATAAGAAAAATAATTTTTAGGTATGTTCCTCGGGTTCACTAACTTTCTTTCTTTTTGTCACTGACTCTTGACTAGAAGATTCCATGAGATGAAGGACCTGTCAAAAGAAAACAACTACTTAGAGACTCTCCAGTTTAATATTCTCTTCTCTGACACAGGGTTTCTCTGCATAGCTCTGCTGTCCTGGAACTCTCTTTGTAGACCAGGCTGGCCTCCAACTCAGAGATCTGCCTCTTTTTGCTTCCCAAGTGCTGGGATTACAGGAGTGTACCACCACCATCTTGTTTTTTCTTGTTTTTGGGACAGAGCCTCACATGGCCCAGGATTGTTTCCTAAATACCATGCAGTGCTGGGATCACAGGGACTTGCTCCTACATATGGTTTGATGTGGTGTTGAAAGTCTAACACAGGGCTCCATGGATGCTAAACAAGCACTCTACTAACTGGGCTACATCCACAGCCCAGCATAGGTATTTTCTACTAAGATAGGATACACAGGGTATTTTTAAAGTAGAGTACAATTTATTATTGACATACAAGAGTAATTGCTAAAAGTATATAATCACAAAAGGTAAGCTATTCATCTGAGTTGTTATGGAGTTAGAAGGAAAAATAGCTGTAACGTTTTATCTTTTAAATAGTAAAAAAATTTAAGAAATGAAGGGTATAAAGATTTTATTTATTTTTATTTTATAACAGTTGTGTTTTGCCATAGTGTTGGATCACCTGAAGCTAGAGTTACAATTTTGAGCTGTCATGTGGGTGCTGGGATGAACCCCAGACCTCTGGAAGAGCAGTCAGTACTCTTAACTACTGAGCCATCTCTCCAGCACTGGGTATAAAGATTTTAATCACAATGGGAAAACACTTTACTTTAGAACCATGTAAGATTTAAACAATTTTAATGACACAGTAGCTTATGCCTATAATTGCAGCAATTGGTAGGTAGAGGCAGGAAGATCCCAAGTCCAAAGACCAGCCTCCAGTGACATGATCTCACTTAAGTTCCCCATCATGTTTTGATATAAATTAGACATTCAGTGAGCCCATTTTCTTGTCTTATTTTTCTTTTGCAGTGCTGAAAATGAAAACCTAAGCCCTTGCAAATGAAAAGTAAGTACAATACCCCCAGCTTCAGAACATAAGTTTGAATAATGGAAGAATGGATTAGAGAACTTCTAACAAAATTTCTTTATTGGACTTTTTTCTGGAAAAGTTAATGACAAACTGGATTGTGGTTCCAAAGAAAGTATCAAGTATCAAGGTTTAAAACACTGAGAAAAATTAAGGCTGGAGATATGGCTCAGGGGTTAAGAGGATGAAATGCTTCTCTGGGACTTAAGTTCCATTCCCAGCACCCATGTCAGGTGGTTCATAACCACCTGTAAACTCCAGGTTAGGGACATCTGGTTTCTTTGGCATTGGCAGTTATGTGCATTTTTCCACGCTGAGACACAAACACATAAACATCCTCTTTGTTTTGTTTGAGACAGGGTCTCTCTACATAGCCCTGGCTGTCCTGGAATTCACTCTGTAGACCAGGCTGACCTTGAACTGATCCAATGGACCCTCCCTCCTGAGTGCTGGGGTTAAAGGCATGTGTCACCATGTCCAGTCATCCTTTTAATTTTTCTGACACAGGGTCTATATGGCCCTGACTTGCATGGAACTTGGTATAATAGAGCAAGCTTGTCTGAGACTTGCTATATAAACTGGCCTGGCCTTAAACTCAACAGTTCTTCTGCCTACTGAGTGCCGGGATAAAAGGCATGGACCACTACATTTGGCCAAACGGAGAATTCAACATTGTCTTCTGATGAAGCACTAGGCATGCATATTTATATACGAGGCAAAACACCCACACATATAAGATTTTTTATTTTCCCTTCTTCTTTTTGTTTTTTTTGAGACTGGTTTCTCTATGTAACAGCCCTGGCAGTCCTGGAACTTCTTTGTAGACCAGGAGACTGGGCTGGCCTTGAACTCACTGAGATCTGCCTGCCTCTGCCTCCCTTAAACGTTTGCACCACCACCACCTCACCATATAAATCCTCTTAAAAATGGAAAGAAAATTAATGTCTTAGTGGAATGTCAAGTTATTCCATATACCCGGCCCCCACTGGGTAGTCCAGGGCATGGACCTCACTATGAAATCTAAACTGGCTGGAACTCATGGTTATCCTGATTTATCTTCTCAGCTGCTGAGAAATTCAGGAGTACGTTTCTCCATCCTAATCCAGACCCTTCTGAAATTATGTATATTAAAAATACTGTCATGGTGTATTGGCTGTTTTGTGTGTGTGTGTCAATTTGACACAAACCAGAGTCATCAGAAAGGAAGGAGCTTCAGTTGATGCCTCCATGAGATTCAGCTGTAAAGCATTTCCTCAATTAGTGATCAATGGGGAAGGGTCCAGCATGCCATGGGTGATGCCATCCCTGGGCTGGTGGCCTTGGGTTCTCTAAGAAAGCAGGCTGAGCAAGCCATGGGCAGCAAGCCAGTAAGCAGCGTCCCTCCATGGCCTCTGCATCAGCTCCTGCCTCCAGGATCCTGCCCTGTTTGTGTTCCTGTCCTGCCTTTTATGGTGAACAATACTGTGTAAGTGTTAGACAAACTCTTTCCTCTCCAACTTGCTTTTTAGTCATTGAAGCAATAAAAACTCTAAGACACAGAGAATGTAGAGAAATGGTTCAGTGGTAAGAGCACAGGATGCACTTCTAGAAGACCCTGGTTTGATTTCTACATACACATATGCAGAATGAGTGAATGAATGAATGCATAAATAAGTAAGTAAATATAATAAAACTTTTTTTGTTTTGTTTTTAAATACCAGTTAGGGAGATATCTCAGCCAGTAGAGTGCTTGCCCAATATACAGGAAGCTCTGGGTGTGGTGGTGAATATCTGTAGTCCCATCACTCAGGAGATGGAGGAAGGAAGACTAGAAGGTCAAAGTCATACTAGGTCTCTTTAAGAGTTCAAGGACAACCTGGGCTACACAGACTTGTTTCTAAATCAAAAAAAAACATTAATTAATCATCTATATAGTTTAGATTCTCTTTTAAACATTTCACGATTTCAAACAGTTTTAAATTTTCAGTTATCTAAATTCTTTTAGTTCTTGGAAATCAAATTCAAGTCCTCACAAATACTAAGCAAGTACTCTATAAACATTCCAGTCCTTCAGATGTTTAATTTTTAACTAAAAATATTCCAACCCTAATTTAAATGTAAGTATTTTTTAAAAAATGACACATATTACCTAATTCGGTAAACTAAGTTTCCAAAAATAAAACAACTACAGAGTTTAGGTAAGTAGTTTCCCTTTTCCTGAGATACTATATTTTCAAGAAACAGCTGGATTTGGCAACTTGTTATTTCTCTTAGTTTTGAACTCCAGAAAGTTCTGTCCAATTATGTAGCCCAAATGTCCTGAATATTCTTATATATTTTTCCAGGATATAGATTTTTATTTTATAATTTTCTCTAATAACTGAATTGTTCATGGAATGGACATAAGCTACTTACATTTAGAAAACCTTTTATTTATTTTTTGAGACAGTGTCTCTCACTATAGCTCAATCTGGATTGGAATTTACTATGTAAGTCAGATTGAACTTGAACTGTTAGTAATCTTTCTGTTTTAGTCTTCCCAAAACTATGATTATAGGAAAGACCCATTGCATCCAGAAACCTCAGATATTTGAACAAGTTTTGAGTATCAGAACTTTGAAGTATTTTCAGGAATATCAAATTTGTTCTCTTAATCTATGGTCATGACACTCAGATATTTTCCATTTTATTCAATCCATACATTATCAGTAGACTTACTGTTTTCCCAGGTTGACGAAGACTTCTCTTCCGATTTTCTTTACAAGTTTGTCCTTGTTGATTTCCATTTACCTCCCAAAGATAGAAAAGTTACTATTTCATTATTTCTCAAAGAACAGCAATAGTTCTTTTCCGCCTTATGTACTAACACATAATACAGATGCTATATGGTTTTCCTAATTTAAGTGTATACTTCAATAATTTTAAGAGCATTCAGAGCTTTACAGTTTACTACTCTAGTCAGTATTAGAGCACTTCATTCTGAAAGCTCTCTAGAAGACTCATCTTCAGTTATCAGTCTCTTTTCTCCTAGTCTCCTGCCATTCCTAATACTTTATATCAATAGATTTCCAAATTCTGACTTGTATTGGGACTAAAGGCATTTTCCACCATGTCCTGCCTCAAATTCTGACTTTCTTCTTTTAGTTTTTTGATACATGGTTTCTCTGTGTAATTATTACTTTCATATGAACAGAATCATTATATGTGGCCTCTGTGGTTTCTTGCAATCCGTTGTTGCATGTATATTAGTGTTTTATTTCTTTAAATGGCCGAATAATTCTATTGTGTGGCTATAACTGTTTGTTTATCCAATTATCTGTTGGTGGACATTTAGGTTTTTGTTTTTTTAACTTCTTGACAGTAGTAATTAGTGTCACATGTAATACTAGGCTTCATGGAGAGTCCCATAATGCCATATGTATAGTTATTTAAATACTGAAAAGTGAAAAACTTATCAACATTACTTTTCTCTAAAAACACATACTTGTTTTACATTATTTAACATTTCAAAAAATTTTTGGAGACTGTGCCTTGTTATGTAGACAAAAATTTGCCATGAAGCCCAGGTTGGCTGAAAATGTACAACCTTCTTGTCTCTGCCTCTGGAATACTGAGATTACAGGTTTCTGGTACCACACCTGATACATATTTTTTTTTAATTGCTATAAATTGCCCTTTCAGCTGGATGCATGGCTCAGTATCTTGCATGCATGAGGCCCTGGATTCCCAACATTGCTATCCTTTACCTTCCCTTTTCCCCTTCCTTTCCTTCTCCCTCCCTCCCTTTCCCACCCTCCCTTCCACTCCTTCCTTTCTTTTTTAATTTTGGTTTTTCAAGACAGGGTTTCTCTATGTAACAGCCCTTGGCTGTCCTGGAACTCTCTTTGTAGACTACGCGTCCTCAAATTCACAAAGATCTGCTTGTCTTTTCCTCCTGAGTTCTGGGATTAAAAACATGTGCCACTACTGCCTGGCTTTTGCCTTTCTTCTTACATCCTTGTGAAAGATATTCATCCTAAATTGAAGCTAGCTAGAAAGAATGTTTTGCTGATGAAAGTAATAATTCTTGATATTTCTAATGTCTGTAACACCCCCTCCCCTGCCCAAGTGTTTTACTCTGTAGCTCAGGATGGCCTGTGATGCACCATGTATCCCAGGGTGGCCTCAAACTCACAACTATCTTCTTCATGCCCTTCTCAAGTGACGGAATAACAGGTGTGCACCATCACACCCAGTTTACATTTCTTTGTTTCTTGCTTTCATCAATATTCTAGCTTGAATATTGCCTTTGGCTAGTTCAAATTTCCTACTGAGAAAGTGGGGAAGAAAAAGACACATAAACAAGATAGTATAAACACTGAAACTCTGGGAGATGTTTTACAATCAGCTCTACGGGGGGAGGCATTTGTTGATTTCCATGCTGTAAATTCCTAATCTCCAATTTCAAATTGCCATTATGATGTCACAGAACAAGATGTTAGGAAGCTATGTTCTAGCATAGCACTGACAAAATAAATTCTCTGTTCCCTAACTTTGCATATATTTTATATAGTACTTTTTCTTCATTCTTGAATCTTTGAGAGTAACTCAAATGTGTAAATTAAAATATGAATTAGGCATGGCGTATGCAGCTATAGTCACTGTACACTGAAGGCAGAAACAGGAGAAGCAAGAATTTAAGGCCATCCTCAGCTACACAGTGAGTTCAACACCAGAACTTGGCTGACCAGAGACCTTGTCTTGAAAAATCAAATCAAATCTAAACTTCTATTTAATAAAATTATTTATGGAAATTAAACTTTTTCTTAATAATTATTTTTATGCAAGATATATGCAAAGTATCAATTTGTAATATAATCAATTTACAAAATATAAAACGAGAACTTTCTGGTATTCTAGAATACTTCCCTTAAGAATCTAAATAATATTTCTCACAACTTTTTTTTAGATTCCTCATTCTAATGTATTTTGACTGAAATTTCCATTTGTGCCTCCATGTAATCTATTAAGACTTCTATTATGACCTTATATCATTGATTTATTTATCTCTCATATATCATCTATCCATCCATCCAAATGTGTGTTGTGTGTCTCTCCCTGGTACCTAGTATGTACTTGACACACAATAACTAGCTACTTAAGAAATATTTGAAAATATGGGGTTGGATAGATGGATCAGCTGTTCGGAGCACTGGCTGCTCTTCTAGACGACCTGGGTTCAATTCCCAATACCCAGATGGCAGCTCACACCTGTCTGATCCAGAGGATTCAACACCCTCACACAGACATACATGAAGAAAAAACACCAACACACATAAAATAAATCAGTCATTAAAAAAATGGTGGAAAATAGCCATAAGAGTGGTGGTGAATGCATTTAAGACCAGCACTCAGGAAGCAGAGACAGGTAGATCTCTGAGATCCAGCCTGACATACATAATGAGTTTGAAGGCAGCCTATGTTGGGGATTAAATAATTTATCATTAATCCCAAATGCTGGGATTATACACACGCGCGCACACACACGCACACACCCCCCCCCACATGGGGGATAGGGGAGAAAGAGCAAGTGCCATTCCTTTTATACATGAAGGGGGGAATTATGAAGAGTACTTACCATTTTACTTTGAAAAATTTTTCCACTTCTTGTTTTGCTTTCAGACACATCAAGTTCAGATGTTTTACTGACTAACTGTTCAACCTGGAAAGTATATTTCATAAAACCATATAACATATAACATACCATAATAAGTGGGGTCCAAAATATTAATCATATAAAGTTTAGTATCTTGTGCTAGATAGTAGCTCACACTTCCATTTTTTCTTTTTGTTTTTTCAAGACAGATTTTCTATTTAGCCCTGGCTGTCCTGAAACTCCCTCTGTAGACCAGGCTGGCCTCAAACTTACAGAGATGCACCTGAAAGGCATGTGTGGCCACCACCATCACTTTATTAAGAACCTCTCTCAAACAAATAGGTAAAGTAAAATAAGGCAAAACAAAATAAAACTGAAAGCCAGATGGAACTAAGTTTATACCTGACAATGAGAAATTGAAGGACTTGGGTTTTCTTTGAACTCCATAATTTCTTCTTCCTTACAATCTAAATTTGGTTCTGTTTAAAAAAAAAGAAAGTTAAAATGGTATAAAATTGAATTGGTAGTTAATAAACATTTTTTGTTAGTTTCTCACCTTTAATTTCAGAAGCTCCCAAGTTTTCTTTCTGTTCATCCATATTAGTTTTAATGTCAAAATTATTCTATATAAATATGAAGAAAAAGTAAACATATTTTAAGACTAAATAAAAACAATTATGTGAGAATATTAATGAAAACATTTGCTTTATGTAAAGGTCAACTATCTTAAATTTACTAGAAATTCAAATGATACTAGAATTACTACCACAAGGCAACTTTTTTTTTTTTAAATTTTCTTTTGAGTTTACCAGTGTAATAGTCTTGTCTGTCCTGGAACTTGATTTGTAGACCAGGCCGGACTGGAACTCACAGAGATTCTGCCTGTCTCTGCCTCCTGCATGCTGAGATTTAAAGGTGTGCACCACCATGTCAAGCTTATTTACTTTTCAGATACTCTATCACTCATTGAACATGGACTGGAGTGTTTTGGCCAGCAAGTTTCTGGAATCCTCCTGTTTCTAGTCCCAATCTTCCCAGTACAGGGTTATATTTGCACAATCAGATGCAGCTTTTACATGGGTCCTGTAAAACTGATCACATACATCTTTATGCATATGTAGCAAGACTTTACCCACTGAACAATTTCTCTCTTTCTGAGACTCAAATATTTTAAAGAATGCTACAAAAATCCTAGATGGCATGGTGATGCATACCTGCAATCTCAACATTTAGGAGGTGGAGGCAGGATTAGGAGTTCAATCACAGCCTAGGCTACACAGCAAGTTAGCAGGTGGCCTGAACCCTGTCTTTTAAAAACAAGAGCCTGTGAGGTGACAGATAAAGTGCTCAAGGAACAGACCTAGCAATCAGAATTTGATCTCCCACATAGTCAGCCATTTGATCCTGTCTCGGAAGTTCTTCCAACTTTATGATTTTACTACAGTATTTATAAAAAATGTTAAGATCTATCAAATCCTCAAAGGCAACTTTTGCTACTATTGTACTTTATTTTTTAAAAAATATGTTGCACTTACGTGATTGTAATCTTCATCATGTTTGTCCATTAGAATCTTTTGAAATGGTATTTTTGATTGCTTTGGTGTTAATATGGTTGAATCAATATTTTCCATTCGTTCTTTCTCAGTGGTTACTTTTAATCTGAAGGTGTGAAAAGGTGTTGGGACTTCTCCCACATTTAAGTATGTAGGATGCCCATCAAATATTATTCCTTCACAATCACCATCCTTAAAACCTGGAGGTTGGTAATCTGGTGGTGTAACTGCAAAAAAGGAAGTATAAACTGTACTGTTTATAAAACTGAAGAAGCTGACTAGTCATAAAAATATAGAAAGATTTAATTCAGGTGGAAAATCTATCAAAGTCCTCATTCCTTATCAGTAACATTCCTTTTGTTGACTGGCTGCATGACTGTGAGCCAATTATTTTCCTGGTTTGGTTTCTTTGTCAAATGGGGAAAATAACAATATCCCTCCTTAAGAGGTCACTGTGGATATAAAATAGTAGAGCATAAAATGTTCAAAACTGAACAGGCACAGAGTGAGTAATTGTTAAAAGGTGTTATTATTGTTGCTTTGTGTTCTAAAAAATATCATGCATGTAATAAAAAGAATGTTTTTGTTTACATAGAAAATATACATATAGCAGTGTTTAATATTTGTATACACTTTATTCTTAAACATCGTTTAAAAATTCATGGAGATCATGCCAAGCTCTTCTTTTCTCAGAACTCTGTGAGTACAAGGAGCTGGTTGGTAACAAGAGTACTGCTGCAGCTACTCCACGATTTTAACAGTTCATATAGGGATATGGATGTAACATAATTTACTTACTCAAGTTTCTAAGGAAAGCATTCTATTTGTTTATAACTTGTTCCTATTTTAACCACTGCCATAATGAAAATTCTTGTAAATATATATTTTGAATATTTGTACAAGCTATTCGCAAAGTATTTTTCTCAATATATAATTTCTAATCTAAAATATTAAATTTTGGCATGAGAGATATGGCTTCACTCTAGGATGCTTGCCTAGCATGCACAAGGTCTTAAGTTCAAGTTCCACAAAAACCAACTCCCCCTTTTTTTCCAGTTATGAGGTATTTATTCATTATACCAGAAACATTGCCTATTTATTTTTCTGTTCTCTACAATTAGATTATGAACAGATGATATAAGATCATTTTAAAATTAAAACACAAAAGGATTAGAAATGAAACAGACAAATGAATCTTTATACAGCTGTCTGTAAGAACATAGGCGGTGCTGGTCATGGTGGTGGTGCACACGTTTAATTTCAGCATTCAGGGGGCAAAGCCAGGATTCCTGTGAGTTTGAGGCCAATCTGGTCTAGAGAGTTTGAGTACTGCCTGGGCTACACAGAGAGACTCTGTCTTAAAAAAACAAAAACAAAAACAAAAAAAAACCCTTGTCAGTTTAAGCCCATGGTCAACATTTCATGGGATGTTGTTGAGGTACAGGCCACAGAGGAAGTGTCATCAAACATGAGAACGCAAATCCTTCTATAACTGTATAGACAGGCCATTTAAATGGTTCAGCTACATACCCACAGATAAACCTAACTATTGCAGAAAAAAGAATAATTCCCTGAAAAAATCTGTTCAGCTGGCTTCTACTCCATGTTAATCCTCTGTGTGGGTATTAAGCTCAGGTGTTTCAGCATGACTAATAAAGAGGAAAGCAAAATAAGGGTGGATGACACTTAGAGCGTAGCAGCTCAAGTATCACACTGAATGTAGCCTGGCTGACCTCCCAGATCCTTAGTGCAATGTTGAAAACCAACTTTTTTTTTTTTTTTTTTTTTTGCATACTGACAAAATGTCTTCTGAAAATTTTGCTCCTGTATGCATTCTCTTAAGAAAGTTTAAGAGCACATATTTTCTCAATTATAGGTTCATAAGTTTTACCAATCTGGCAAATAAAAAGTATTACCTCACTATTTCATTTTTTAAAATTATGAGTAAATCACATTTCCTATAGATGTTTCTATCACTAGAGAAATGTATTTTTAAAAAAAGATTCGTTTTATGTATATGAGTGCTCTATCAACTTTAGGCCAGAAGACTGGCATCAGTTTCCACCATAGATGGTTGTGAGCTACCATGTGGATGATGGGAATTGGACTCAGGTCCTCTGGAAGAGCAGCCAATGCTCTTAACTGCTGAGTCATGTCTTTGGACTCAAGAAATACATTTTAAATCCTATTTTTGTCTACCTCTGCCTCCCAGATGCTAGGACTAAAGGTATGTGCTACCACCACCATGCAACATTTTGTTTTTTAATATTTATTTTATTTTTATTCATTTTGTGTGTGTGACTGCCCGTCTGCCTGTCTGTCTTTGCCCACAGGTGCCTGGGAAGACCAGAAGCAGGTACTGGATTGCCCTGAACGTGGGGTTACAGGTAATTCTGTTGTCTAACACAACTGGTGCTGAGACCCAAACTCTAGTCCTCTGCAAGAGCAGCAAGAGCTCTTAACCTCTGAATCTTTCCAACTCCAAATGTTTCTTTTTCAAATACTCATAGTAAATGTAAGTTTTCTAATTTCAAAGACTCTGACAATTTTGGTGCCAAAACCTTGTAAGTGGAAATCAATTTTTGAAATATAAATCTAAAACAAGACATGCTGCAAGCAGTACCTTCATCATAGTAGAAAAGCTTCATGGTCAAGCAGACGTCATTAGGTAAAGGTCCTAGATTTTGCATTAGGACATAAATCTTCCGAATGAGGAGAATACTTGCTTTCTTGGTGTCAGCAGATGTTGTACTAGATTTATTGTTTTGATTTTTGCTGGAAAAGAATCAGAAATCAGTATCTTTCATAAGACCTATGACTTCTAATATTATTTTCCATTTTAACAATTTGAGGTTATTCTTGTAAGACATCATTACTAGGTTGAAAGCTACTGTAAAATATTTTAATGTCACTATTATAAAAACAGTATCACTATCAACATCATTATAAGCTAAAGATAAATTTTACATAAGTAAAGCACATATACATTTTATACAAATGAAGTGTTTAAAGGAAAATAATTACGGACTTTAATTATATTCTAACCGCTCAAATTCATTTTTGTAATAAAAATAGCATATAATTAGCACATAATCTTGTCTTGTGGTATTCTAAGTTTTTCTCCATTTTGAGAGCTTGTCTGGGGGTTCTAACAGAGAAAAATCACAGCTATTCATAAGCCCTGAAAGGACAATCCTCCACTATGAGGGAAGGTCATCTTCTTTGGCTGAATAGGAAACATTGGGAAGGAATTACCCAGACAGGTGATAAGGAAGGGAGCACCAAGCTCGGCAGCCACAACAGTCAAATTAATTCTGGGGACCAACAATGGTTAACAGATGTCACAGCCACATCGACCTCACATCCCACTACTCCATTTTGTTAAGCCAAATTGCTAAGTGGGAGTTTGAGAAGTTTCAGAAAAAACCTTGGAGTCTAGGTAAATAGCATTAATACATGGCAATTGATAATATAAAAATAAAACTATAAAACAATACCTTATGAAGTCCATGATTGGTCCATTTTTGGTGTACTTGAACTTAAATTGGTAACATTCTGAAATTGTCTTAAATAGAAAACATTGCAGTTATGTAACTGATACATAGTTCTGACTGCAATTGCTTTTGTATGACTTCAAACATTCAGTGAGTAGTTTTCTCCATTATGTTTATCCCTATTGGTCTAATAGAATTTCCAAGTTCTCATAGTTAATGTTGATGGTCTGGGATTTGGTAACTTCAGTTTTGGAGAGACAGAGTACCTGACTCACTACAATGCTTGTTATAGATACGAAATGCTACGAATGCTTCAGCAGGCAAGTTGGGTAGGAATCACACCTCACCAGAGTGAGTAAGAGCTGTGGTTTGAATTGACCGAAAAGTTTATGTATTGGAAACTTAAGTCCCCAGTGCAACAATTTGAGGAATGGGTTTTTTTTTTCCTGGAAGCAAAAAAAATGATGACTATTTTAATCAAAGTCACAATTTGGCACTGATTTTGCACAGTATCTAGGTTGCTTGTTTTATCAAAAAAAGCAGATGAAGCCAATTTGATCAACTAGAGTTAAACAAAAGCAAAAAAAAAAAAAAAAAAAAAAGAAAAAAGAAAAAAAAAGAGAGAGAGATTGCACTGGTTAGACACCCATCAAATCTATGGCTTCTTTGTTATTAACTTAAATGAGCCACTAGACAGGGCAATCAAATACAGAAGTTTCTGCTTTGAGTTGACACAGGTAGATTATAATTGACTATCTGGAGGAAACAAACATGATCTTAAAGAAATAACTAGGTTAAGGCAGAGGTTTTCAACCTTCCTAATGCTGGACTCTTTAATATAGTTCCTCCAACCATAAATTTTCATTGCTACTTCATAACTGTAATTTTGCTACTGTTGTGAATCATAATGAAATATCTGTGCTTTCCAATGTCTTAGGTGACTCCTATGAAGGGTCATTTGACCTCTAAAGGGGTGTCAACCAGGCTAACTTTGAATGCACAGAGATCTGCCTGCCTCTGCCTCCTAAGCTCTAGGATCAAAGGTGTGAGGCCTGTGCCACTATATCCAGGATATTTTTTAACCCCAGCTATACTATAACCACATGCAAACCATTTAAGCTTTCTATTTCCTTAGCTAAGAAAGGAGTCTTATTAATAATTCCACATTATTATCAAATGGCTCATTTATATAGCCCTTAACAAAGTTGATAGAACACAATAAATATTTGCTAAGTACCATTAGTGTGCAGTAAGGCTTCTTGCTTACTTGCTAATGGAAAAATGCCTAACTATAAAAATACAGTAATAAAGCTGAGCATGTTGGCTCATGCCTTTAGTACTTGGAAGGCAGAGTCAGACAGATCTCTGAGTTTGAGGCTAGCCTAGTCTACATGGTGAGTTCTAGGATTGCCAGGGCTATATAGGTCTCAAGAAAAAAATCCAGTAATGAATAATTTTTGAGCAATTTACTTGATCATAGCCTTTCCCTCAAACAATCTGTTTTGTAATTATGGACATATACTAAGCATTACATTGCTGGCATGTATTTCAAAGAAAAGACACATAGTCAGCATTTCTTAAACTCAGAGTATTTATCTTAAAAAAAAAAACCCACTGTTGGGCTGGAGAGATGGCTCAGCAGTTCAGAGTACTGGCTACTCTTCCATAGGATCTGGATTCAATTACCAGAACCCACATGGCAACTTACCACTGTAATGTTAGCTTCAAGAATTCTAACACCTTCACACTGACACACATGCAGGCACAAACACCAAATTCTTATAAAATAAAAAAATAAAATTTAAAAATCCACTGTGCTTAATTGGGGCCACTGTGCACATGGACCCCATGTTAATGTGTCATGGACTATTTATCAGTTGTTCCACTGAAAAAAATGACTTTCTTTTCCCCAACTACTATTAACTCCTTATAGGACCTCAGCTAAAGGTGGAGATATTTTACTTTCTTTGCATGTCAATACACACTCTAGAATAGAAATAAGCTCTCCTTTAAAAAATAACTTCATTTATTTATGAGTTTTGAATATTTCAGGCTTGCCTCAATCTCTTGATTCAGTGGATAACTTTGAACTTCTGACCCACCTCACTCGAATTGCCAAATTCTGGGATTTTTCTATCATTCTATTTGATTTGTTTTGTAAACCCAAGGTTTTGTATAAGTTGGACAAACTTCCTACCAATGAGCCGCACCCTCAGCCCTGATCAGTTTAAATACTATGCTTCTAGGACCAAGTGAAACATAAACATCTTAATGCTTAAAACTATCACATGATGAGCCATTTTGTTTGGTTTTCTTTCATCTGACACACAAACTTAGGTAAGAAGCCTTCAATCCAGAGAAATGACTCAGCTGGCAAAAGAGCTTGGTATAAGCAACAGATTCCAAATTCCCAGAACCCATGTAAAAACTGTTGAGTGTGGTTGCATGAACTGATAATCTAATCCTAACACCATGAGGAAGCAGAACAGGAGGTTTACTGGGCTTGCTGGTCAACAGCCTTGCCCTGGTTCAGAGAAAGAACCTATCTCAAAGGAATAAAGAGCGTGATAAAGCAGGATACCTAACATGCATACAAAACTTGTGTATATATTCACCCCAGATATACAAAACACACACTCCTAATCTGTAAAATGGTGATGATAATTCTAATTAGGATACAATGAATAAATAAGGGATAATTCCCATAAAGTCCCAAAGAATAAAGCCTATCTAGAATAAGCATATGAGATCTTCTGAAGGCTGAGGGTGTGATTTGTGGTAGAGAGCCTGCCTAGTATGTTCTAGGCACTAGGTTCAACCCAAATAAGACAATAAAAAAAATAACACAAAATAACTCCTTTCCCCCAAATTTGGTGTATTGACCCATGCCTGTAACCCAAGGAGGTGGAGGCAGTAACATCACTGTGAAGTTCATGGGCAGTGTGGGCTTCATACTGGGTTTTAGGCTAGACTATGCTAGGGAAGAAGTCTCTGTCTTTAATAAAAGATAGAGAAGGTGCTGAAGTTGTAGTTCATTGGTAGAGGGCTTGCCTATGATACAGAAAATCTGGCTTTGTAGACAAGTCTATAAATCCCAGCACTCAGGAAGTATGAGGATTAGAAGTTCAAGGTTATCTTCAGCTATGACATAAGTTTAAGGTTAGCCTAGGTTACATAGGGAGACCTTGTCTTAACAGTAAAAGAAAACTGTATGGAGTCAAGCAACAGGTTATTTCTAATAGTTTTTTAGACACATGGGCTAAGATCAGTTACAGAATCTCTTGTAGTGAGTATATTCATCTCATAAATATCACAACACAAATTATGCCTCACCTCAGAAGTTTTACAAGGTTCAAACATGAAAAAATATAGAAGTATATAGATTAAAATACAAAAGCATGATGGGTAGTGTGGTACACACATTTTTATCCCAGCACTTGGGAGACAAGAGACAGAGGGATGGACTGTTGTGAGTTTGAGGCCATCCTGGTCTATAGAGAGAGTTCCAGGATAGCAAAGACTCTTTCTCAAAAAGAAAGGAAGGAAGGAAGGGAGGGAGGTAGGGAGGGAGGGAGAGAAGGGGGGAACGGGGGAGGGGAAAGAAAGAAAGAAACCCAAGAAAAACAAACAAATAAAACCCAAGAAGCATTAACTATTAAGAGATTTTGTGTTTAGATATTAGAAGCATTACATTTCTAACACTTCTACCTTAAGCACACTCACCTGAGGATCTTCTGGATTGGTGTATACCTGTGTAAAAATGCATTACAATTAATGTAAAGTGAGGCTAAGGATTCAGAAAGAACAAAATGAAGGGCTGAGGAGATGACCCAGTGGACAGGAGCATCATGGCAGCTCACAACTGACTGACTCCAGTTCCTAGAGATATGCCACCCTTACACAGACATACAGGTAGGCAAGAAGACACCAGTGCCCATAAAAATACACCAATCTTTTTTTTTCCCACACTGGCTATATCAGTTAATTGAATAAAGTGACATAAATCATCTGACCAGCTTCAGTGTCAGTCAATAAAGGAAAAATTTGACAGTGTTAAAAGATACAATTTAAAAGTACTTACAGCTAGAATGATCATCCTTAGCTGAAATACAAGAGAGCAAAATCTTAATTATATTCTGTAAAATGCATTCTCATGATGGATCATAAAAATTCTCTGCATTCATTTTGGGGCTTGGAGCATACGGAGCTCAGTAGTAGAGCACCCATTTAGCGCATGCAAGATCCTGAGCTCAATCTTTAGTGTTCCCCGAGCATCAAGGAAAAAATTTTGTTTTCTCAACATTTCTTTATTTTTGTGTGTGTTTGGAAGGGGAGGCAGGGTGGTGCTTTTTGAGACAGAATCTCACTAAGTAGCCCTGGCTAGCCTAGAACTTACAGAGACCCACCTGCCTCCTGAGTGCTGGAATTAAAAAGGTCTGTAACAGCACACCCAGAAGTCAATATATATTTCTAAAAACAAGTAACCATTGTGGAAGATACACTTCATATCATGTCTATTATCTCACAAAATTTCTTTTCACTTGGCTTTCTGATGGCTAAAATACATGTCAGCATTTTATTTCACTGACTTAATCAAATAGAATATTGCTGTTAGTTACAAGGTGTGGTGGCACACATTTTAATATCAGCACTCAAAAGGCAGAGGAAGGCAGAAGACTGAGTTGGAACCAGCCTGGTCTACTAGTGAGTTCCAGGCTGTAAGAGCTACAAAGTAAGACCCTGACTCAAAAAAGAAATAGTTATTTCAATTCCCTTTAGCTTTCTTAAAAATTATAATGGCATTGAATACTACTGTAAAGAATTTACTTCTTTGTTATTTTTTTAAGGCAGGCTTTCTTTGTGTAGGCTTGGCTGTCCTGGAACTCACTCAGTAGACCAGACTGGTCTTGAACTCACGGAGACCTGCTTGCCCCTGCCTTCTGAGTGCTGGGACTAAAGGCCTGTGCCACCACTGCCCAGAAATATTTCTTAATTAGAATATAAAAATAAGTTTCCTTGGGCTGAGATGTAGATCAGTAGAAGAGTACTTATCTAACATGTACAAGGCCCTGAATTCAGTTCTAAGCAAGCAAAAATAAATGTTCCCATGTAGTTCAAGATAAAAAGGCACAAATTCTGAAATAGTTAAATTTACATTTGTTTGAGGTTTTGAGTCAAGGTATCACTCTGTGCCAGAGCTAGCCTGAACTCGAACTCATGTGAAAATAGTGAAATTTAATGGGATTTCTTTTTTCAAGACAGGGTTTCTCTGTGTAACCCTGGCTGTCCTGTAAATACTCTCTACACTAGGCTGGCCACAAACTTAAGAGATCTGCCTGCCTCTGCCTCCCTGGTGCTGGATTAAAGGTATGCACCACCACTGCCTGCAATAGTAAAAGTTTAAGACTTTACAATGGACTACAAGCCCTTTTACATAGTATCATTTAAAGCAATATATACAGAGAAGTCCAGTTCTAGCAAAATTTTGAAGGTGATTTTTATTCCTTGTTCCTAACTTTTCCATTAAAACAGTAAATATTGAGCATCATATACATAATACTGCTGTATTTCATACTGACATTAAAAGTATGTGGTAGAAAACAGCCTTGAACTCATACTCTTGTCTCTCTCAAGTTCTAGGTTTGTAGGGCATGTACCATCATGACTAGCAATAAGTATTTGTAATATAATCAAGTGAGAGAGGGTCTCACAGTGTATCCCTGACAGGCCTTGAAGTCGCAGACATCTGCCCACTTCTGTTTCCAGAGTGCTAGGATTAAGAGTGTACATAATTATATACTTCTTTTTAATTTTTTTTTGCTTTTTCTATCTCAAAAAATAAAACCAGAACAAATTATTAAAATATTAGTATAAACATGGTTGTAGAATACATGTAAAACTAATACAAAATTTTAAAACTTATACATTAATTTTTTAAGTTAATAAGTGCTATTAATGCTAATAAGTGAGTGCTAATTTCTTAAACCTAGCTTAGTAAAATTTGTTTAGTATTAATTGCATTAGCTTAAATGAAGAGTGGATTTTAAAATATTCAAATGCAGCCTGGTATGGTGACCCATATTTTTAATATTAGTAGTGAGAAGGCAAAGGTAGATTGATCACTTGTGAGTTTAAGGCCAGTCTGGTCTACATAGCAAGTTCCAGGCCAGCCAGAGCTATGTAGTGAGATCTTGTCTCAAAAACGAAAAAATTCAAATGTGGGACTGGAAAGATGGTTTAGCAGTTAAGAACAGTTAAGTGTGCTTGCTGTTCTGAAGGACCAGAGTTTGGTTCCCAGCAGCCATAAAGGGTGGCTCACAGCCACCTGTATCTCTAGCTCCATGATATCTAACACTCTTTTTTGGCCTCCATGAACACCATCATACATGAACACACATATGTATACATGCATATAAATATATAAAATAAGTCTTTAAAACATTCAAGTGCTCAATTTTTTTTTTTTAGCAATTGAGACTGATCTATATCAAGTTGGTACTACAACATAACTCCTGTTGTAGCTATAGGGGAGGGAAGAAGAGATAGCAAAAGACTTACGTATTTCTTCTGTAAAGCATCATAGCATCCCAGCATCCTAAAAAATCAAAGATTTCCTTTTATATTTGATGCATTTTCAGAAAATATTTCTTCTCATAAATCTCTATTTTACCCTTACAAAATAAAACATAATTAAATTAAAGCTTCTTATTAACTAGCTTAAAACTGAACAAAATAAAACATACTGAAATGGGGGCTGGAGAGATGACCCAGTTGTTAACAGTGCCCTCTTAGAGGACTTGGGTTTTGATCCCAGCACCCACAAGGCAGTTCACAACTGCCTGTAACTACAGTTGAAGGGCCTTACACTCCTTTGCTCTTCTTGGGCTTCTGAACTCACATGGTGAACATACATATATTCAGGCACGTACACGTAAAAGTTTGTTTTTTGTTTGTTTGTTTAATCTCCAAAAAAGAAAAACCAGCCAGGCAGTGGTGGTAAATGCCTTTATCCCAGCACCTGGGAGCCAGAACCAGGTGAATCTCTGAGTTCAAGGCCAGTATGGTAAAAAGTGAGTTCCAGGCCAGTTAGAGCTACTCAGAGAAACCATGTCTTGACAGCCTCCTGCTCCCCAAAAAAAGAAAGAAAGAAAGAAGGAAAGACTATAACAATGAAGCAGAAATATGGAGACAGGAAGACAGAAGGAAAACCATAAAATATCTAATAGCTATTTGTAGAGTTATAATAGGAAAATAAATCATATTTACATGGAGCATGAAATAAAATTAAAACATAAATCCAAAGACATAAAAATGTGGTACCCAGGGCTAAAGGGTTAGTCACTAAAATCTGGTTATACATTGAAAAATACTGAATGTACAAAAAGTATGATTAGAAAACTAGTACCAAAAAGTAAATAAAAATAAAAAGGGCTGGGCGATGGTGGCATATGCCTTTAATCACAGCACTTGGGAGGCAGAGGTAGGCAGAGCACTGTGAGTTCAAGGCCAGCCTGGTCTACAGAGCTAGTTCCAGCCAGGGCAACACAAAGAAACCTGGGCTCAAAAAAAAAAAAAAAGGAAAAGTAGTGATTTTTTTCTGCCTTTAGATATTCTTTTACTTACCACTTCACTAACTGTGAAGAACCTGGACAATTTTTATCTTCTTTCAGAATTTTGACACAAAGATCTAAATGAAAAATAAAATAAATATAGAAGTGTTTATAAGTAGTTGACTTATTTAATTATATATGTTTATTTGTGTTACATGTGAATGTGTATGGATACACATATGTCAAAACACATATTGTGGCAGCCAGAGACTTTTGGGAGCTGGTTCTCTCCTTCTACTATGTGGGTTAAGGAGATCAATCAAGTTTGGTGAAAAGTGTCTTGTAGTAGTGGGGTTTCTTGGTCCCGGGTGTCCAGCAGCCCCGACCCTGCCATGCCAGACCCCTTAGCCACCACCTCTCAGGCCCCCAGAAATGACTCAGACGCTTATATTAACTTTATGCTGTCTGGCCTATGGCTCAGGCACATTGCTAGCTAGCTCTTACATCTTAACTCAACCCATTTCTATTAATCTGTCTGCCACGTGGCCCGTGGCTTGCCTGTGTTCCTTACATGTTGTTCCTTAGGGCTTTAGCTCGGTCTGCTCTGACTCCGCCCTGCTTCTCCTACCTATGTTCTGATTTCTCCTCCTACTTCTTCTATGGTGCCTGTCATGGCCCAAAACAGCTTCTTTATTTAAAGATTGATATTCACAGCATACAGAAAGGCATTCCCACATCAGTGTCTTATAGCTAATCCAGTTTTTTCAGCCTGAACAATAAATTTTAAATTATAATTACTTTCTTTAGCTGTAAATTATATTAGTTTTTGAAACAAAGTCTCAAAACCTGTCTCAGACCCTGTGTAGGTTGGTCTTCAACTCAATAGTTCCCCTGCCTTACCCTATCTAGTATTGGGATTACACAACTGTATGCCACTCACCTGGCTCACTATATACATATTATTAGTGGCAGAAGTAATTGGTACTCATTACAGAATGTCATCACGGGGCTGGAAAGATGGCTCACTGACTGCTCTTCTATATGATTCACAGCTTCTGTACCTCCAGTTTCAGGGGATCTGGCTTTCTCACATAGACATACAGGCAGGCAAAACCCCAATGTACATAAAATAAAGTATTAAAAAATAAAATGCCATCATAAGGATTAATAAATTAAGTCACTGGATAAAACTTTTCCTATTTCTGTGGCTTAGTTGGTAAGTAGTTTGTAAGTGCTTGCCTAACATTCAAAAAGTCCTATGCTGAATACTGAGAACCAAGAAAACTGGGTATAGTGGTGCATACCTACAATACCTGCACTCAAATAAAGGTAGAGGAAGTAGGAACCCAGAATTCGAGGCCAGCCTCAGATATATAACCAGTGCAAGTCTGGCCTGGACTACTTAAGTAAGACTGTCTGAAACAAAGAGGGTGGGGAGATGCAGAATAAATAGCTCACTCAGTTTAAGAACACTGCTCTTCCAGAGGATCTGACCCAGGTAAGATTCCTAGCACCCAAGTGGCCTCTCATGTTAACTCTAGTTTAAGGAATTTTGATGCTCTTTCTGGTCTCCAAGAGCACCAGGTACACACATGCCACACATACATACATGCAGGCAAAACAACCACATAAAATAAATAAATTTTATATGATATATTTTCATACAGTGATTAGAATGAAATCATTCTAAGACTTTACATTCAAACTCTTACTTACATTCTTACTCTTAGTTTACATTCAAACTCTTACTCTACTGAAAAAAATTATAACTAGACCAAAAGTTGATTATCTTTATCTAAGACTCTGCAAAGGCACAACATGTAACACATCTGAAAGGAATGAGCATCACTCTTAGACTCTTCATCTCATAAACAGGGATAATACCCATGTGTGTTTGTCTTTGCTAGTTTTATGTCAAACTTGACACAAGTTAGAGTTATATGAAAGGAGGGAACCTCAGTGGAGAAAATTACTTCTTAGGATATGCCTATCAGACATCTTCTTAGTGATTGTGGGTAGTGCCATCTTGGGTTGGTGGTCCTGAGTTGTATAGGAAAGTAGTCTGAGCAAGCCAGGATGAACAAGTCAGTAAGCAGCAGCCCTCTGTGTTCTCTGCATCAGTTCCTGTTTCCAGGTTCTGGCCCTGCTTGAGTTCTTATATTGGCTTCCTTGGATGCTGGACTACAGTGTGAAAATGTAGGTGAAATAAACTTTCCCTCCCTAGCCTGCTTCGGTCATGGTGTCTCATTAAAGCACTGGTGACTCTAACCAGGACATTTACTATCTGAGTTGACAAGGTATATGTAACACAGTGCTTGGCATATTGCTCGGCATATAGCTTGGTGCACAATTTTATGCACACACTATCTAACTTGGATGCATTTTGCTTCTTTTGGGGGATGATTTTTTTGTCATTGTTTTATTTTGTAGCCTCGGCTGTCCTGTAACTCCCTATATAGAACATGCTGTCTTCAAACTGATTTCACCTGCCTCAGCCTCACAACTTAGGAGTTTCAATTTTTGACACAGGAAAATTTCAAGCCTGCAATTTTCTATGAATCTGAGGATGACCTTAAACTCTTGATCCTTATAATCCTACTTTTCAAATGATGCAACAATAGATGTGTGGCACCATACCTGGATATATTTTGCTTCTTTAATAAAATTGTATAAACACTATATGATACTACTATAAAAGTTTTAAGTAACAGGGATTTTAGAACTATTTAAATTATTAGAGATCTGATGTCAAGTGAAGCTAAACTTCCAAAATTGAGGGGAAAATTACAATTAATTGGTTTCAAAAATATTTAATATCCCTAAAATACTCTCTTTAAAGGCTAGAGACATAGCCCAGTAAAAGAGCACTTTTTCTAATCATGTATAAGCACCATGGATTTGATTCAAAGCAAAAGCAAAGAAAAACCAACTTGCACATGAATGTGGCTTCAGACATTAAGAGCACAAAAAAGGAAACAATTTAAGCTGACGTGTATGGCCACACGATGGAATATATATAATATAATTATATATGCTGAATTAAATATGTAGTTAGAAAAAAAACGTACTGCATGATTCCCTTTATGAAAAATATCCAGAAAAAGTACATTCACTGAAACAGAAAGTAGTTGTCTATAACTAGGAAGTTTGGAGAGGAGAATGATTTATGTTGGTAGATTTCTTTTGGGGAGTGGTGAAATGTTCTAAAATTATGATGGTAATTGCATATTGCTGTGAGATTTAATCACTGAAATATACACTTTGGTGAATTATCAGGTTATATGAATTACATTAATAAAACTACTACCAAAAATCACATTCTTTAAGTAAAAAACAAAGGTCTTAAATATTATAGATTACCATCCAGATATCTTGTCCCATAAGCGCGTTCTGGAAATATTCCTCTCAAATAGGTGATGCACGATACTGAAACTGCTAGGAGCCTCTTCACAAACATCAAAGATTGTTGCTCAGTTGATATCTTATTGGGAAATACCAATGCACTCTAAAATTCAAGAGAGATGAAAGCATCTTAACTGACATTTTTGAAAACAAAGCTCCCCTGAGCTTAAAAACAGAGTCTAGGTCTAGATAAGTACAGCACTTTCCCAAATAACTCTTCAAGATCATCATCCCCAGAAAGTTGTGGCAGCTTTTAATGTGTTCAAGGTAACAGCCCAAAAGTAAAGCAAAATGTGCTTAGCAGTCTTAAGAATCCTTGAAGTCGATGGTCATGGTGGCACACTCCTTTAATATCAGCACTTAGGAGTCAGGGACAGCCAGCCTAGTTTCCACAGTGTGTTCTAGAACACCCAGGGCTGTTACACAGAAAAACCTGGTCTTGATAAGAGAGAGAGAGAGAGAGAGAGAGAGAGAGAGAGAGAGAGAGAGAGAGAGAGAGAGAGAGAGAGAGAGAGAGAGAGAGATCCTTGAGATTAACTGAAAATGTCAGAGTAGATAATACTAATTCTTTAGCCATTGATTAGGATGAACATAGATTAAGTATAATGCAAGATTCTATGCAAACTCTACAATTTTTTTTGTCTCTGAGCCATAGACATTTTCTAGTATGAATTGTTGTAAACAATTTCAAAGTAGCAGTGAAAGAGCATTCATTAATAGCTAATGTAAACCAAAATGTGAATGAGCATAGTGGTTTGGTTTGGTTTTCTGAGACAGGGTCTCACTAAGTCACGTGGCTGGCCCTCTATGAAGACCTCTATGGCTTCAAACTCAGAGATCTACTTGTCTATCTCCCTAATGCTGGGATCAAAGGCATGTGCCACCATATTTAGCATTTTAAATTTGGCAAATATTTTCCTAGTTTTTATAATAAATCCACATAGATAAGACATTATATATTTAATAATGTTACCCCTGCACAAATAGAAAAAAAAAACACAACAGTGATTTTAGACCAGTTCGACTTGTTAATTTCTGCATCGTAAAAACAAAGTTAAACTGAGATTCTTTTCTCTGAAGCTGACAGCGCAGATAAAATTTTCAAAAATTCAAATTATATATATCTACACATATATACTTAACTAATAGTGATACGTTATACATCAAAAGCAGCAAGAATGTCTTCAGATTCTGTAGTCATCTGAAGAAAATTATACCATGTCCATTTAAAAAAGTAAAAAACAAATTTCAGAAAAGTAACAGTTTTCTGTTATGGTAGCTGACACCATTTTTTTAAAAATTAGCTTCTTAATCGTCATCTGCAAAGAAAAGATCCTGAGCAACACAGTTAAAAGCAGCACTGACAAAGCATGGTCACTATAGACTATAAAATAGCAGGTGTATCTATTTTACACCCACAGAGCACTCAGGATGCAAGAAGCATTATTTGAGACTTGATTCAACTTGTCAAGTAAAGGGTCCAAAGAATGATATGAAACTCTGTAAAGAAATGCACTTTAGGGGCTGGTGAGATGGCTTAGCAGTCAAGAGCATTGGCTACTCTTCCAAATGACTCAGATTTGATTCCCTGCATCCATGTGGTGGCAAAGAACTGTTTCTAACATTAGTTCTAGGGAATCTGACAGCACTGTACCCATATAGTGTACAGACATATATGCATTCAAACCACCTGTACATTATGAATGTATGGAAAGAAATACATTTTGAGCCAGATGTGGTAGCATATGCATTTTAAATCCCAGTTAATCTCTGTGAGCAGAGCCTGGTCTACATAGAGATTTCCAGGACAGCCAAAGGTACACAGTGAGATGCTGTCTAAAATAATAATAATAGTAATAATAATAATAATAGTAATAATAACAACAACAACAATAGCAGCAGAGGCTGAAGTGATGGCTCAGCATTAAAAGCATTGGCTGATTCTCCAGAGGTTCTGAATTCTATTTCCAGAAACCACATGGTGACTCAGAAACCACATGGTGACTCACAACCATCTGTAATGAGATCCATTGCCCTCTTCTGGCCTGCAGGCTTACATGCAAGCAGAACACTTTATATCTAATACATTTTTAAATAATAATATCAACAATAATAGCAATAATAACAAAGAGAAATGCACTCTCTTGGAATTTCCTCTCATTAGTGGCACAGTTCTAAGTATTCACTGGCTTGAACAGCAGCTTAATAGTATTTACTAAGAAAAAAATCCCCTAAAACAAAACATAAGCATTGGGTTTATACACAGATGGCTGAGTGGAAGCAAGCAGGACTCAACCTTCTCTGCATTTTATAACTGTCACATCTGGCTGCTGAGAGCTAGAAGCACAAAGGAGATGCCACTGAATGAACAGCTTCCAGTGATATACCAAATATCCAAAAGAATCATACATTACTTCTTTCCTGAAGGTACAAGATGTCCTCCTATCATTAAAGCCTCAGATATTTGATTCTTTTAAACAGAAAATATTGTGGCTTCAAGAAGCAAGAAATTCATCTAAGGCAGGCCATGGTGGCACACACCTTTAATCTCAGCACTCAGGAGACAAAGGGAAATGGATCTCTGTGAGTTCGAGGCCAGTACAGCTGGGGCTCTTCAAAGAAGTTCTGTCTCAAGAAAACAAACAAAAAAGCCAAAACAAATAGAAAATGAAGCTTAGCTAAATTAATAATAAATCAGAAGAAATCATACCATGGAAGCAGTCCTCCGCAACTGTATAGTGGCCATCTTCCAAGAAAATGTTTTCTTCAACCATGTAACACAAATACAAATTTTAATTTCAGATTTAATTTTATCTGTAAAACTCTATTTCATGAAATTTTTATCTTAATAAACTTCAGAATTTTACTTAAAATAGAATCTTTAAAAATGACAATGTATAGTCCCAGGATGTAGTACATTCCTGTAATTCTTGGGACGATGAAGGCAAGAAGATCAAGAGTTCAAGTTTATCCTTGGCTAGTTAGCAAGTTGTGGACCAGGCAAGGCTACCTGAGACCCTAGGGGTTGTTTTGGGGGAGGGGGGTGACTGCCTAATAATTAAAAAATATTTATATTAAAAATATTCGAATCAGATGACTTCTTTATCAGGGCTCAGTATACATTGTCTTTTCTGGAACTATAAAGGACAAAGCAGGGAGGGCACAGGATAGCTCAGCTGGTAAAGGAGCTTGCCTCTATCCTGATGAGTTCGTGGGACCAACACGGTGGAAGGAGAAGACTTTGACTTCTATGTGAGCCATAGCACAATGTATGCCACCCACCCCCACAAAATAAGATAAACATTTTTAAGACAACAGAAATGGGTTCCCCCCCCCCCCCCCAGAAACATTTTTAAAAAATTCTTTGAGACAGAATTTCATGGAGCCCAGGCTGACTCCAACCCTAGGTAGCCAAGAATGATATTAAACTTTTTTTTTTTTTGAAACGGGGTCTCCTGGCCTTGAACTCGGAGAGCCACCAGCCTTTGCCTCCCGAGTGCTGGAATTAAAGGAGTGTGCCACCACACTGGGTTTGACCTTTAACTTCGGACCCTCCTGCCTCCACCTCCTCAGTGCCATGAATCACTTATTCTAAATTTTTGCTTTTACTTATATTTTGAGACAAGGTCTCACTACGTAGCCCTGGCTAGCCTGTAACTCACTGTGTAGACCAGGGTGGCCTAAATCCCGCCCACCTGTTAAGTTCTTTTAATGACCGATTCTGGAATCCCAACTATCTTGGCAAACTGATTTAAATTTCCACGCGCTCTGGTGCCGTTTCATCTGTTAACACAGTTCAGCCAGAAGTCAGCACCGAATAAGCCAACAAACACGGCTGGAAACCGTTAGCACCATGGCGCCGGCCCCGGCGTCGCCCCTCAGGAACCTCCCGGACACAGGCACAAAAATCTCTCAAACCTTCCGCCCTCCAGACCGGAAGGCACCTGAGGGTGGGCGACGGTCCACTGAAGGAGACTGAGGGGTGAGGAACGTCAGGGACCCGACCCCCAAAATCAATATACATTACCAGCGCCCGAGAGCCGCGGGCAGGCGACAGCCACTGAGGAAAAGGCGCGGCGGCACGTGCAGCGCGTGCTTCGGCGCCGCGTGCAGTGCGCATGCGCTTCAACGGTAGCAGGCACGTGGAGCGCCCTTTGACCTTCAGGCGAGGTCACTATTCCCGCCAAAAGCTGCGCAAGGCCTGCCGGGAGCCCGGCGCTGTTCCCAGCCCGCTGAGTTCTAACTGTGGTTAGATTGCTGAATGTACAAAGCGTGCCTTCTGGTTTGGGCGGTTTTTTTTTTTTTTTTTTTTTTTTTTTTTTTTTTTTTTTTTTTTTTTTTTTTTTTTCTGGCTTTAGACTTTGTTATCAGATCTTCCGCGTTTTGGATAGACAACCCACTGTGCAGTCTGTGGTGTCTTTGAGGAAATCTGCTGCTTTACCAGTCTGATTATTTAGACTTTTATTTTTGCTAATGAGCTCTTTTTAATTTTTAGTTATTATTTTTGTGCATGTGCCCTGTGGAGGCCAGAGGACGATGTGGGCATGCTCATACCACAGCACACGTGGTTGTCGACGGCTAACTTGAAGTCAGTTCTCTCCTTCCACCCTGTGGGTACCAGGAATCTAAAACTCAGAGGTCAGGCTGGGCACCAGGCACTTTTACTGCTGAGCCATCTCGCCTAATGCTTTTATGTTTGAGATTTATTCTCCCTATTTAGCAAAAGTTAGTCTGGATCGCCATTCTCCCTGCTTTTCCTCCTCTCCCAGACTAGATGTACAGGCATATGTCACCATCTTGCTTAGATATTTCTGCTAATCAAATGGGGACAGTGGGTAGCTTTGAAAACAATTTTGTCTCGTTTAAAAACAAAATTAAATTCTACTTTTGGAGTGATTTTTCAGTACTGGCATTCAAGTTTGTGGGTGCTTGTCTAACTGCTGGTCCTTTATCAGGCTGCCCAGAGGACCCCTCAGTATTGCTTCACACAACTATTTTTGAAAATATTTCCCAGGCTGTCGAAATAGTGTAATGGGTAAAGGCATGTTCTACCAAGCATGATAAACTGGTATCTATTCCTGGAACCCCCAAAGTGGGAGAAGGGAATTGATTCTGCAAATTGTTCCCTGGTCTCCACATGTGCACCTTAGCATGGCAAATAAATAAATAAATGTTAGGAAGGGCAACACCGTTCTAGAGTAGGGTGGGGGGCTGTCGAGAAGGCTAATGGAACCCTGGCATCTGTGGATCTGTGGTTGGAATATTCTATATAGAGACTCAGGTTCTTACAGTTGGTGGAACAGTTGTGGTTTCATTCTGCAAGAAGCAGGACAGGTCTCAGCCACGCAGTCATGGTTCATTTATTTCTCTGCAGATCAGCGCTCTCTGTCACTGAGCCTTTCTTTCGGGGGACCAGTACTCATTGACTAGTGTTAACTGTCATCTGTAAACAGACTTCAAAGTTTTCTTTTATTGTTTTGCATTTATAAGTGTGTGCATGTGTGTATGTGCACCATGTGTGTGACTGGTGCTCTTAGAAGTCAGAAGAGGGCACTGGATCCCCTGGACTGGGATTATAGATGGTTGTGAGACACCATGTGGGTGTCAGGAAGTGACCTGCAGTTCTGTGAGACCAGCAAGTGCTCCTCACCAATGAACCAACTTTCTCTCTTCAGACCCAAATAGAGCGGTTTTAACAGTGGAAAAAACAGGATGAAGGGTAGATGAAGACTGTACAGTAAGGAAAGCTTCTTCCCTCATTGTGCACTGTCTCATAGACAGTATAGTTCATCAAGAGGAAATGTACACCACAGATAGGAAAAGGCCTACCCAAAGTTATTCAGTGTAGGAGGCATGTAGGGACCTCACAGATAAGCACTAGGAAAATCAGAAATGTTAAACACATAGGCTATATTTTCAAAGGGAGAGGTGTATATTTGTTTTCCACCTAGAACTCTGGGAGTAGATGTGGGTGACCTTTGCCCTATCTGTGTGGCTAAGCCACACCAGTTCCCCCAGACCCCTTATCTTAAACTTATCACAGTTCATCTATAATGCTGTCGTCCCCCAGACCCTTATCCTGAGTTTGTTTATCTCCAGCCTATTTCTTAAATTAATATATCTTTATGGAAGGTGTAACTTGTACTTTACAAAGAGTTTTGATGTAGTCATGTCTTAAGCTTTATTAATTATCACTAGAAAACTAAATTGTGCTACACTTAAATATGCCTAAAATAAACTCTCTGGTATCAGGCTCTTGAAGTTTGAACCAACACTGACTACTAAGTCCTGTTGAACTGCTTTCCTGTCATGGACCTACACTCTGCTGGCCTTGGTGGTTTCAGAGACCCCCTACAGTTCAGTAGGAAGAGTAATGAAGACTAGAATCTTGTTTTCAGGATCAAAAATGTTGAAACTCTTACTCTAATATTTACCATGTTTCTTTTTCCTCCCATTTAAAATCTTCCAAGAATTTTCAAATTCACTATCCTAATGTTACAACTTCTATAAGAACCTGTGAGAGAGACACAAGTCCCCCTTCCTGCATCCTCTCTTTTCCTTCTCTTCCCATTTGCTTTCTCCCTCCCCCACTTCTCTTTTTCTGGTGGTAAGCATTGTTGTGCTGTGTTGTTTTGTTTTTTAGAGATGATAAAATAGACTTAGGCAAAGTTGGCTTCCCAAGATCACAAGAAATATGGGTGTGGGCAGACAGGGCCACTATACTGCCGAAACATGTCAGAATGAATTTCCAGTATAGCCTGGCATCCCGAGGGAACTTACTCTAGCAAGTCATCTTCCTTCACAAGTGACCACACAGTTTATAGAGCACTGGGAATAGACTCCGGGGCTTAGTGAGTGTAGAGGGCACAGCTTACAGGAAGCACTAGAGAAACCAGGACTCTTAAACAGGCAGGCCTTCTTCAAAGGAAGAAGTTGACCTGTTCACCTGGCAGGCTGCAGTGGATGCTGTCTAATGGCTTGGTAATCTCTTGCTATCCAATCGAGCCAGCCTTCACCCAAATCGCCCAAATCCTGAGCACTGTCTCTAGATCAATAGAGCCCATCCTCAGGAAAGAGGCCCCACAGTCTCTGCATTCTCAGGCAATGGAAGCCATCTTTATGCTTATTACGATGCTTCCTCCCTAGGCCATGCCTGGGGGCAGAGGTCAGTAGAGAAAGTTCTAGGCAGAGGGGAGACTTTGTGTTTGATCACCAATACCATGGGAATAAGTAATGCTTCAAAGGTGTTCAAAACAGCTTGACTTTTTAAAAAAAAAATAAGCATTTTGTGTGTGCTTTGCCTGCATCTGTTTGTGTATATGATGCACACTGAGACTAGAAGAAGGCAGTGGACCCACCATGTGTGTTCTGGGGGTTGGACCCAGGTTCCCTACAGGAGGGGCAAGTGCTCTCAACCACTGAGGAATCCCCCTTTCCTCCCCATGAAAGAAACCCAGCTTTACTTTTTAATAATATATGGGCTTCAATTTTAAAACATTTATTGAATAATTTAATGCATCAAAATACAACTTAGTCTCCTGGGCATTTTATAAATTAACATCATTTCGCAGGGTTTTTATTGTTGTTTTCAAGACAGGGCTTTTCTGTATAGCCCTGGGACTCTCTCTGTAGACCAGACCAGCCTCAAACTCAGGATCTGCCTGCTTCTCCCTCCCAAGTGCTGGGATTAAAGGCATGTGCCACTACACCCAGCATTTTTTTTTTAAAGTTTTTTATAACATTTTCCTCATCACAGTGGGTACAGCTCATCACTAACATACCTGTGCTCATAATAGGGTATCAAGGTTACCTCAGAACAGCTTAAAATAATGGTGTGTGACACAAATAGAGATCTCAAATTAAAGATTTATTAAGAACTTTAGGGATATCATGCTCCAAATGGTTATTAGACAACATAAAGATGACAGGGTGTAAGATAGAGAGAGCAAACACGAATGTCCTGGAGGCGACTCTGACAGAGCTCCATCTATAGCACGTTCTTGACTTGCTTACAAAATTTTCAGTGAACAAACTATTCCTGGTCAGTACATTAAACACATATTGATCAGGACACATTTGTTTCTAATGGATAGTGCTGGTGAACTTAAGTTGAGAGAGTGGATTTCATCTTCATGACTTGTTAAAAAAGAAGACTTCGTTCAGATTTCTGGGTAGGAGGAATAGCTAGCAATCCCACAGTGATTTTTATTATTTCTTGCCATCCGAATATATCCTTCTTCACCAAAACGAAGGCCCCAGCTATAAAAAGATAAACAACATAAAATTATAAATTAATATACTAAAACAGTATTATCAATATTTTTAATTCTTTGCTTCCTCCTAAAACATCTTAATTAGTTTGTTAATTATATTTTATATGTATTGGGGTTTTACATACATGTATGTCTGTGTGAGGGTGTCAGATCCTCTGGAACTGAGTTATAGACAGTAGTGAGTTGCCATGTGGGTGCTGGGAATTGAACCCAGGTCCTCTGGAAGAGCAGCCAGTGCTCTTAACCACTCAGCCATCTCTCCAGACCCACATTTATATTTTGTATACAGGGTCTGACTATGTAGCCTTGGCTAGTCTGGAACTTCCTCTGTGGACTAGACAGGGTCACAGAGATCCACCTGCCTCTGCCTTCTGAGCGCTGGGATCAAAGATGTGCGCTACCATTCCAGGCTTGTTTTTAGGGTTTTGTCTTGTTTGATGTCAAACTCATAGCAATTCACCAGTCTTGACTTTCCAGGACTGGGATTACAGGTGTGGGCTACCACATACTAGTTCCATATTGTTGAGCAGACTTACATTTAAGGACAATAATATAAGATCCATTCCTGCTTTCTAAGCATGCCTTCTGTAAGGAATGAGTCTATTACTTATAATGCTCCATCTCTAAATGTTTTTGCACAATAGGGTTATAGGTATTGACTTTTTTTATTAGACAAGAGCCTCATGTATTCCAGGCTGGCCTTAAACTTACTACATAGCTGAGACTGACCTTACAGTCTTAAACCTTCTGACTCCACCTCCTAAGGACTGGGACTATAGGTGTCATGTGTCACAATGTTTGATTTAAGAGTAATGACTTTCCGGCAAACACATTTCTCTAGAGACATCTTCTAAGAAGTATTTTGAACAGCTATTATGAAAGTATTACACAGCAATGGCTTCTAAAGCAAATAAATAGTACAGTTGTGATGATGAAGAAAACGGATGAGACCCTTTCCTACTTCAAGCTGTACAAAGTAGAACATTCTACTTTTATGAGGGGAAGAGTCGCCTGGTATTAAAGGCTCTCAGGATCTGTATGTAGACTTGCATCTGTGTATTCATGAACTCATCTGCCTAGGCACACAATGTCACACTTCTAATCCCCATGCCTGCAGAGGGAAACATAAGGAGTTCTTGGTCCCTCTTGGTTGCATGATGAACTTGAAGCCTCCAGAAATTAAAGGTGAGAGACACACTGCCTGCCAAAAACATTTTTTATTTTATATGTATGGGTGTTTTGCCTGCATGAATGTCTGTGCACCATGTGTGTACACTGCCTGGGAAGGCCAGAAGAGGGTGTTGGATCCTGCTGGAACTTGAGTTAAAATTATAGCTGTTAGCTATCAAGTAGTTATTTTTTTTTAACGAAAACATATTTAATTATAAATTATCATGCTCACTTTAGCAGCACATATAATAAAAAAAATTGGACCAATACAGAGAAGATTAGCATGGCCCCTTCGCAAGGATAACACACAAATTTGTGATGCGTTCCATGTTTATCATGCAGGGTGGTAGTGGCACACATCTTTAATCCCAGCATTTGGGGGCAGGGGCTATCAGAGGAAGGTAAGTCTCTGAGTTTGAGGCCAGCCTGGTCTACAGAGTGAGTTTCAGGACAGACAGGACTACACAGAGAAACCCTGTCTCAAACAAAACAGCCCACCAATCAAAAAACACACACAAGAAACCCAAACAAACAAAATAGAAATTATCCATGGTACACATAATACATATATACACATTACAAGGCAAATGAGCACAAAAATATTAAGACATTGTCACCATGTTAGAACTGGAGAACTTTCTTATAACCAACAGTCTGTACCCTTCAGTCAGCCCCTCCTGTATCTCCAACATACTTGTCAGGAGCCACCATCCTATTCTGTCACTCTGGGTTTGACTTTCTTAGATCCATGTCTGTAAATAGCTTCTTCCTCACAATCCTCAGAAGAAACTAGCCAACAACATGTTCACCTCCATCTTTCATCCTCAAGAGCCAGAAGATGCAAAGTTCTGTTGTTTGAGCCTCTGTTCTGCACTATGTTACTGCATGGAAACCAACAGGAAAACCCAACTGTGCTTCAAAGTTTTTTTTAATATTTCTCCAAATATAAACAAAAAGACTTAGGAGATAGAGAGATGGCTTAGTGGTTAAGAGCACATTCTGTTCTTCTAGAGGACTTGAGCTTGTGATCCAACACTAGTGCCAGGAGGCTCACAACCACCTGTAATCTAGTTCTGGGGTATCCTATGCCTCTGACCACCCAGGTCACCTCCACTCTTGTGCACATATCTACACATCATTAAAATAAAGCTTTAAAAATATTTAAAAATAATTTTTGTCTAATTGTGTGTGCCCAGGTGAGTTTATATGCATAGGATTGCTCACAAAGTCTAAAAATGGACATCAAAGCCCCAGGAACTGTAGTCACAGAGAGCTGTGAGCCTCTTGATTTGATTACTGGGAAAAGAACCCAGATCCTCTGTAAGAGCAACCAGGGCTCTTAACTTCTCCAGACTCTTTCCCCAATTTCCCTCATTTTGCTTATGAACTATACAGAGGCTGCTTCGGTGCATTATTGAGGGACTACTGTATGCTAGAAAGGGGCTGATGATGAATAAGTCTGTCATCATCTCTGCCACAAGGTCACATACAGAACATTACCACTACATATAAACCATTTCAAAACAATGTGTGAAATGCTTTGGCCCAGTATCTGTAGAATAATTTGGCAGCATAGTGGCTGTAGAGATGGCTCAATGGTTAGGGGCATTGGCTGCTCTTGCAGAGAACCCTGGTTAGGTTTCCAGACCCCACATGGTGGCTTGCTACTATCTGTGACTACAGTGCCGAGATGAAGCCCTCTTCTAACCTCTGAGGGCTCTGGGCATATAAGTGATGCACACCTTTGACCCCAGCACCTGGAATGCAGAGGCAAACAGATATCTGTGAGTTCCAGGCTAATTTAATGTATATAGTAGGTTCCAATAAAAAAAAAGTTTTTTCTATCCCAAACATTCAGAGATTCTTTTTTTTTTTCTGGAATAGGTAATATTTAAACTGCTTTGGTTAAAAATTTTTTTACTACATTTATTTTTTTTTCCATATGGAGAAGGCATAGGTGAGTGGAGGTCACAGGACAGCTTGTAGGAACCAGCTCTCTCTTCTTTCATGGTGTAGGATCAAGCTCAGGTTGTAAGGCCTGGCAATAAGTACCTTCACCCACTGAGCCATATTGTTGGCCTTTTAAAAAATACATTATATTTTGGATTTTTAAAAGTATATATTTTATTTTATTGATTAGGGGCATGAAAACAGGCCACATGTAGCTTCAGCTGGCCTAGAATTTGGTATGTAGCCAAGGATGACCTGCCTCCACTCTTACATTTTGGAATTATAAGAATGTGCCACCAGGCTTCTGAGCTGCTTTTGAAAGAATGATAAACCTAATAAAAAGCAAAATAGCTATTTTTGATGGTGCTGTATGTATGGGGTCTGTACCTATATAATGGTGTTGTAGTTTACTCTAACTAAAATGAAAATGTAAATTGAATTCCAGGAGGCTGGCAAGGCTGGCAGAGAAGGACTTGCCTCCTCCACCAGGAACTTCACACTGACTGGTGCCCAAGCAGAAGATTTATAAGCCAAAACATGCTCTGCTCAGATACACTCACAAGGCAGCATCATGAAAGACAGATCCAAGAATAATCTGATGGGTCCGGCAGGATGGAGCCGCAGCTGTAATGGTTTGGGTGTTACGACCCCCTATTTTCTCTGGCATTAGATATATGGCCCCTGGTTGATGGTCCTGTTTGGACAGGCTTAAGAGGTGTGGCTTTGCTGGAGGAAGTGTGTCACAAAGGGCAGATTTTGAGAACTTAACGACATGCACCATTTGAAGCTTGCACTTACTGCTTCCTGAACACAGTTCAGGATGTGGGCTCTCAGTTGTCCCTGCCTCCATGAGTGCTGCCAACTGTCACACCTCTCTGCTATGAAGGTCTTGGACTCCTCTCCTTCTGGAAGCCCCAGATAAACCCTTCCTTGCTGGTGGTGTTTCAGCACCGTAACAGAGGGGTAGCTAAGACAGTGGGTGAAGACACTTGCCAGAAAGTCTAGTGACCTGGGTTTAATCCCCAGAATCCAGATATACACCCATACATACCCCGCACACCATGCACTTTCGCATGCACAGAAAGAAGAAAAAAATAAGCAGAATATAAAGAGTAAAGAAAAGCATCAGTACTCAGGATATAGCAGTGGTCCAGGTGAGAGCATCTCAACCGGAGACAGAGTCCTAGAAAAGAGGTGAGCATACTCCAAGACAACTTGAGGCAAATTTTGTTTGACCTGTCACTTGATTGGCCCTGGAGAGGTCTGGGATGATTCCACAGTACCTCTTGGGTAATAGCGTTATGTGATATGATCTACTGATGTGGAAAATTCTGGAGGGAGCAGCATATGGTGCAGAGAAAACTGAATTCTTTGTCAATACCGAGTTTGGAGAAAGTAAAATGTCAATGAGTGACTGTGACCGAGAAAGTATGAAGTTCTGGGCCAATGTCACACACAATGGAAGAGAGCTGAAGGCCTCCAGCTTATAGGCTGTGGTAAAATCACAAGTGGGATGGTGTAGACACAGGGAGAAGTCGTGACTTGATTCCCCGGGGAAGAAGGAAACGCCAACATTCAGAGACTAGGAAGAGGGACAGTATTCTTAAGAGGGCTGTGGGTGTGGCTCAGAGGTAGAGCTTAAGGAGCATGTGTGTGGCCCTGGGCTCACACTGACAAACAATTACAGCCATGAATATTCCTCAGAGCATAGAAGGAGCAGACAAGAAATGATAAAAAGCAAGCTGAGAACTGCAGTGTGCACCTGTAATTCCAGCACTCAGGAGCTAGAGACAAAGGATGCCTGTAAGTTCAAGGCCAGCCCGGAACACATAGCAAGTTCTAGGCCATTTAGGAGTATAGCAAGACCCCCCCTCAAAACACCAAATGATGTAAAATAGAATGAAAATGATTATGGAAGACAAGCTGTGAATACAGAAGGTGGGTGTCTGGTCACTGTCCATTGCTGTGAAGAGACGTCATAACCCCAGCAACTCATAAAAGAAAGCATTAAATTAAAAGTTTGATAACAGCTTCAAGAGGGCCAGTTCATTATCATCATGGCTGGAAGCGTGGCAGCAGCATGGTGCTAGACCAGCCAAGCTACATCCTGATCTGAAGGGGATGGGAGGGACAGGACACATGGGAAGGGCCTGGCCTGGCTTTTTTGAAAGTTTAAAGCCCGCCCAGTGACACATTTCTTCCAGTAAAGCCACACTTCCTAGTCATTTTAATCCTTCTCAAATAGTGCCACTTATAAGCATTCTTATTAAAAACTACTCCAGTGAGGCAGTGAATAATTCCTCTTGGGGATGTAAATGCTCATCCTTGTTGCTATGGTGATCATCATCCTAACAGCAAAAGCACTTTTGCTGATGCCCTCCCCCTCACTCCTGACAACGGAGCTGCCACTGATGTGCAAATATATTACCTGTTTTTCACAAGCCAGTAGTCTTTCCCACCAAAGTTGCCATAGCCAATCACTAGGACACCATGATTTACATTGTCAGTACAGGAGGGGTCATCATAGACACCTGAAAATGACATACAGGTGGGAAAGGGTTAAGTGCTACAGGATAACAAAACATATTTGGACATTTGACTGCTCTTTATCAGGATCTTGGAGATATGACAAAGTAATTTAGTTGTCACAGTTCTTTTACATTGATACTATGGGTTTCTCTGACAAGTGTGAGATTGATCTGTAGTTCTCCCAGAAAATCCTTTATATCCATTCCGCACATTTTTCTAAGTCTCCTAATTTATGTACAATCAGTTGCATTTCTTTATGTAAGTTCATAAATTGTTTTGTCCACTTTGAGCCTTTTCTAAATTAAATACTCCTTGGTGCATAGTGTACCTTTTTATTGTATATAATACAGAGTTCTGCATTTAGTGGATATTCAGGGACCATGTCGTTGTGGCAGCGTATACAGTTTTAAGTGTCAATCTTAGAGAAGTGTTATATGCTCTCCTTTAAGTTTCCATAGTGCTTAAGATCCCAGGCCAGGGTCTTACACAGGTCCCCTAACCGGACTCAAACTTGATAAGCAGTTAAAGATGACCTTGAACGTCTGATCCTGCCTCCACTTCCCAAGAGTTGAGATGACAGGCTGTACCACCATGTCCAGTATGTAAGTCTGCTGGGGATTGATGTGTGGTGAGAGAACATTTGGATACTGAGCCACACCCCATACCTGCATTCCTTTTTAATAGCCAAATAGTACTCCCTTTGTATATGTGGCACCATTCACTGTCCGCTGACTGTGGTGAGATTCAAGTGTTAGCTGATAAAGTTGGGAGGCATGTCTCTAGAGTCCTAAGAGCCCAAAAGAAGTGTAGCCAGCACCATTTAAAAGGGGCTGCTGAGATCTTGAGCGCTCTGTTTTGTTCCTGCTTTCTTGGAGACTGGATCAGCATCCATCGCCTAGATCATCCTATCGCCAAGAAATCGTCCTAAAGTTTAACTTATAATCGTAAGTGCTAAAATACCCTCCAATAAAAATTAATCCTCTATTTAACGTTTTACAAATAAAATGTATTACAATAGCTGGTGTCCCTGGGTGGGCATATAGCCTGTTGGCATATCGGGCTGGGGAGCCCATTCCATGCTGTAAGCACTGCCAAAAAACAGAAGACAGGCAAAGTGTTCAGCCCTAAGAGTCTGCACTCCCGTGTGTGGGCTGGATGCAGATCGTGCTCCTGCCCTTGTGCCAGAGCCTCCGACAGCTGCTCTACACTCCCAGTGCGCTCCCACGAATGCTGCCCCTGGCGTCGAGCCTGGCTTGTGATCCACCTCCCCAAGCCGGGGCAGCGAATGCGCCAAATCCCACTAGACCTCCACCTCCCCGGGCAGTGCAGCGAACAAGACGAGCCTGTGACCCCCGCCCCACGGCCACCCTGAGATACCACCCCCCACCCACTCCAGAGGCTCTGAGTCAGTTCTTCGCTCCGGCTTCTGTGCACTGTGCATGCACAGTGGGTGCAGATTTTGTCATATCGTCCTGTCTTAATCGTGTGAGAATTTGCCTTTTCTAAGGTTCTTATTCAGTCTGTGAGCCTGCTGGGGCTTCTAAGATCAAATAGGACCTGTAGGTGGGCTCGTGCTGCTGAAATTCCCTTCATCTGCCATATTGCCAGTTAACAAAACATTAAACGCTACTGCGACACCGGCTGACCAAACATGGTCATTACAATTAAATTGAAATAATGGCTAAAAATTATTCTATTCATGACTTCAGGTCATACTTTTCCATGGTGATTCAAAAATTCTTAAATAAATATATTGAGAGCTTCAATGCCTCAGCCCTACTATTTTTTAGTTTATTTCTATACTTTACATTTCAAATTAAACGACCTGATAAATAAACATAATAAAAGAGATAAAATCTAAAAATCAACAGTTGCTGTCTAAGATATATGATATAAAAATTTCAAACACTAAAATGACAAATAAAGTTAATTTTCTAAAAGTTAGTTACAACAAACTTTTAAATAAAGCTTCCCTCTTCAGACATAGACAAAAAACATACAAGCGTTACATAAATGATAAAAACAAAAAACTCGTTAATTACATTAATAATAAAGAAAAAAATCGTTAATTATGTTAATAAAAAACCAAAAAACTTGTTAGTTCCAAAACACTTGTTACTTATGTTAGTAATAGAGATAAAAAAAATCACTAATCCTATGAGGTCATTAAAAACAGTTTTATCAAAAAAAAATCAAGCTTGAAAATAATAATATCTAAGCTTCAAAAGTAAAAAACCATATTACAATACTAAAAAGGTAATAATACATTTTCTGCTCAAAACAATTCAAGTCAACCCCCAATAAAATATTATAATAATAAAGACACTCTACCTAAGGTAGTAGACATGACAGGGCTACGCCCTTCCCCACCAGTATTGTTTCTGGTTACTGTTCAGTCAAAAAAAAATATAAAAAGTCCCCAATTTTATAAAATATAATTATAAGTAATACATATAAAAGATATCAAACATTTCAAAAAAGTCACATTACTCCATAAAATACACCCCACTTATATAAAACAAATGCTAAATACATAGTCAACAGAAAATCCAATAATTCCTAATGACTAAGTACAGCTGACTGCCGTCATATTAAACTATAGCCAACATTTACGTTAAAAAAATTAGTTAAAAAAAAGGCTAGGGCCCTAAACACCAAAAAAAGATGAAAAACTTTTATATTTCTCAAAACCAAATCCTTAATAAAAACATATTTGCTGATATAAAGGCTCAGACTACTTAATAAACATATGTTATTACTGTGCCATACTGCTACATTAAACGCTTAAAAAAATTCTTTTAGACCCTGGTCAAAAAATTAAATCTTATACCAAAGTCAAACAAAGTTTAAAAAAATCTTACACTAACTTTCTACAAAAGCTTACCAAGACTATACATAAAATAACATCAAAATTAAAATTAAAAAACACTTAATACTTTCTCTAGCCTTTGACCATACTAATCTAAAATATAAAAAAATACTTATGCTTTTAAAGATCAGATCTACACAAATAAAAAATAAATTCAGTACACAATCAATACTAAATCTCTCCATTACGACAAAATAAATTAAATAGGCCAAGCCATTACCAGCATTAAAATAAAAAACCAAAACATCATTTACTTTAACTATAATAAACCAGACCATATAAAACAAAATTATACAGTGCTTCTAAAAATAATATCCATCTTAAATATGATTCAAACAAAAAGCCATTACCTTCTAAATTATACTAAAGATATAATAAAAGCCAACATTAGACCAACAAAAACAAATACCTAAAACAAAGAAAACAGCCCTCTACCATTAAAAAACGCCTCTAGAGGCTTCCCCTGGGAAGCCCCCAAAAATCCAATCATATCCAGTCACAATAAAACAACATTCTCAAAACAAATAAAAAATCCAATGCCTAATCTAAAAAACCATACATTAAATAATAAAATAAATTCAAAAAAATTTAAAAGTTCCAAAAAAACCACAAAACAAATATTTAAACAAACTTCCATAAACAACAACCAAAATTAAAAATACAAATAAATAATATTTATATCCAAAATTTAGTTGACACAAAAACTAGTGTTTCAATCATAACCCCACAATCATGACATCCAAAATGGCCTTTACAGACAATAAATATCCAATTTCTAAATATTAAAACAATACCTCAAATAAAACAAAATATAAAATAGCTCAAATACATAAAACCAAAAAGTCAAAAGAAACCAATTAAAGCCATATGTAGCTTACATAACAATAAATCTATAAAGTCATGACCTTCTACAACAATAAAATACACAAATTAAAATCCCTCCAAATTCAAATATCAACCAAAGACTCAAATATATTTCTAAAAACAATATCTTAAAATACTATTAAAAAATTCACCAACCATTCGAGTTATACAAAAAAATTACACAATAACCACTAAACCTAAAAACCACTCACAACACTGCCTTTAAAATAGTTAACAAAAAGCCTATTTAAGTTCAACAATGGCCCTTAACAAAAAAAAAAAGCAAACTTCAAACTTTAAAACAACCAATACAAAAACAGTTACAAACTCAACATATTAAAAAATCATCCAATCCATAAAATTTTCCTATATTCATTGTCAAAAAATCTAAAAAATAATAACAAATCTAAAAACAATTAATAAAATAATTCAACCTATAGACTCATTACAATCTACTATTCCCCTGCCGTCCCTATTTCCTAAAAAAATGACATATTATAATTATTAATTTAAAGGACTATTTTACCATACATCTACAAAAACAAAACAAAACAAAATTTACTTTCACAATGCCTACTCTTAATAATTCATGTCCAATTAAAAAATACCAATAAAAAATATTTTCACAAAAAATATTAAATAGTCCCACTTTATGCCAATATTTTATACAACAGTCACTAAAAATAATACACAAACACTTCCCACAATCTATCATCTACCATTATATAAATATTAACAAACCCAAACATAAATATATTAAATACATTATTTAAAAAACTAAAAACATTACCTAATTAAAAACTACAAATTGCCCCCAAAATACAAAAAAATTCTATCAACTACTTAAAATATAAAATAAATTTACAAAAAAATTAAGCCCCCCAAAATAAAATTAAATAAAAATAGATGATGGTCGCTTAGGGTGTTGGCATTGTACTGCAATGAACTTGGGAAATATCTTCCATTATATTGATTTAGTTTCTTTGGGATATACTCTGGCAGTGGAATTGCTGATTCGAATGATAGTTCTATTTTTTTATCTTTTGGGAGGAATTTCTGCATCATCTCCCTCAAAATCTGTACTAATTGATATTCTTATAATCAGAGTGCAAAGATTCCCCTTTCCCCATGTCCCCAGCATTACCTTATTTTTTCTCTCTATGTGTGTTTGAGACATGGTCTTGCTACATAGCCCTGGCTGGTCTGGAATTCTCACTAGATAGTCAGTGTCCTGGTGAACTTTTTGTTGACTTGACACAAGCTACATTATTTGGGGAAAGGAACCTTAGTTGAGAAAATGCCTCCATCATATTGGCCTGCAGACAAGTCTGTAGGGTACTTTCTCGAAAAACGATTGACATGGTAAGGTCTAGCCTACTGCGGGTGGTGCCCCTTGTGTAGGTGCTCCTGGTTGGAATAAAAAGAATGAACTGAGAAAGCCATGGGACAGGAGAAAGCCCTGGTCTCAGCTTCTGTTCCTGTCTTGGATTCTGTTGACCGAGGACTGCAAACTGTAAGCCAAGTAAACTTCCCTTCCCAAGTTGTTTTTGGTCAGTGTTTTAGCACAGCAATGCAAACCTAACAAGGCCAGCCAGGCTGGCTTCAGACTTGAGGTAATCCTTCTGCCTCTGACTCCCAAGTGCTAGAATTAGAAGCATGTGACAGCATGCCTGGCTGTGTTGAGACAGGGTCTTGCTGTGCTGTTCTGTTGGCCTGGGGTCTGTTTTTATTTGACACCAAGCTGTCTGGTTGCTGCGATTCAGGAATGTAGTCTTTCACTTTGCTTTTTTTCTTAAAATGGCTCTTGACCTTTTGAGTCTCACTGTAGAATCTCTGCTCTCTGGGTAAATTTATTATTGTTAGGCTTTTACCCCCGGCTGTAAGTGGAGGTGCTTTCTTGATTTTTAGTTCACATAATGCACTCTTGGCAGATTTAAAAAAAAAAGAAAAAGAAAACGTGTTTTTGTTTGCTTTTTTTTGCTCTTTGATAGAGTCTCCCTGTATAGCCCAGATCTCAACTTTGTCATCCCTCTGCCTCTGCCTTCCGAACCCCAGGATCACAGGCATGCCCACCACACTCAGTGGGAACTCACTTCGTGTGTGGAGTGTGCAGCCTGCAATGTGCTTTTCATTGCAGAGGTCCTAACCCTAGGACCCCCTTCAGGCCCAGTGGCTTAGTCAGGCTAACCCTTTTAAAATAATTTTTTAAAGCAATGAATAATTTTAAAAGGGACTTCGGTTCATTATATAACATACCAGACTAGATTTATTTTTATTACTTTATGTGTATGAGTGTTTTGCCTGGATGTGTACCACATGCCTGCCTGATGCCTGTGGAGGTGGGATCTAGGTATTAAATCTGGGTTCTTTGCAAGAAGAAGTGATCTTAACTTCTTAAAGTAAGCAGACTCTCCAGCCCCAAGGCAGATTAGCCTTGCCAAGAGTGTTCATGTGAAACTGGGGTTCTGTGTGGCCGAAACAAGATAAAATCAGCTTAACCTGTGGGATTCACCAGTTAGAATGAGTAAGAGATGCTGAGTCTACACCAAGCCAGCAAATAACAGGAAGCCAGTGCCTCCATTTTACCACTTTTGTAGAAGAAGAAGGAAGCCTGGTGAGCATCAACTCCCACTGACACAGGTCCTTTATTAGCCACTGCCTCTTTAAGGGCATCTTCATCGCCGGAGGGGAGCTCAGTGTACCTTGAACACGTTGCAGCTCGATTTCTTGGATCATAGTGACACTTTTCATCCTTAAAAAAAAAAAAAAAAAAGGCTTAAGTTTACTTCAATTCAAATATTGAATTCAAATATACAAAATTTCAAAGATAATCACTCCTCACACACACACTTTACTCTTTTCAACTGGCGAAGATCCTCTCTCTCTTTCCCTCTCTCTCCACCCCTTCCTTACTGTTTTGCTCTGGGTTTTTCCATTTGTTTAAACACAAACGGGGCATGGTAGCATAGAATTGTAAACCAAGCTCTGGGCCAGCTGGAGCTATATGAGACCACACAAAATAACTGTAACCTCAAGAGACAGCACTTAGGAGGCAGAGGCAGGCAGGTATTTATGAGTTCAGTCTTCAGAGTGAGTTCTAGGAATCCAGAGCTATATAGTAAGACTGTGTCTCAAAAGCAAACATTACACTAAAACCCCCAGAGATTTCAAATGTATGTTTGTTGAATATATGACTATATTTACCTCTAAAATAATAACAGGAAAAGAGGCTGAGAAATAAGACAAAATAATAGAGCTTAAGAAAGAAAGTTTTCAAGTGGTAATTCTTAAAAATCTGATTTTTTTGCTTTTTCTTTTTTTTTGAGACAGGGTTCTTCTGTGTAGCCCTGGATGTCCTAGAACTTGCTCTGTAGATCAGGCTGGCCTCGAACTCAGAGATCTGTCTGTCTCTGCCTCCAAAGTGATTAAAGTCACCACTGCCCAGCTAAAATGTGATTCAAAAAAATTATATATTTTTATTTCATGTGCTTGGTGTTTTGTCTGTGTGAGGGTGTCAGATCCCTTGGAGCTGTAGTTGCACACAGTAGTGAATTGCTGGGAACTGAATCCAGGTCCTCTGGAAGAACAGCGAATGCTCTTAATCACTGAGCCATCTCTCAAGTCCCTAAAATGTGATTTTTATTGTATGTACTTATGTGAGTGTGCAGGTCAGAGGATGACTTACAGGAATGGTTCTCACCTACACTTGGAACCAGTGATCAAAGCCAAGTTGTCATGCTTGGCCACAAATGCCTTTACCTAAGAAGCCATCTTGCCAGCGATGGCTGTATAATTTTTCTTTCCCATTTTTTTGGGGGGGGGTAGGATGGGGTTATATTACTCAAAGAATTTGTAAAAAAAAAAAAAAAAATTCGTGGCAAAGAGGATAACATTATCTCACTTTTTAAGAGGGAGAAGGAGCTGATGACCTGAGAATATCATTAGGCATTCAAGGTTGCAGAACTAAAACGTTAAATATCAGATAATGCACACAAGGCTTTAAAAATGTGTTCTTTAATCCTGTGTTGAAATATGAATGCTTTCTTATTTGAAAATATTTTCTGCTTAGGGCTTGGCGGTAAACTACTATAATCTAACATCTAGGAGGTACAGACAGAAGGAGCAGAAGTTCAGAGCCTCCTCAGTTATAATGAATTGGAGACCAGCCTCAGCTACATCACGAGACCCTGTAAGAAACGACCCAAGACCCACGGGTAGATTACAACGGTTGCTGCATTTTGAAGAGAACTCTTTATGTAGGGAAAAGTGTCCAGCCAAAGAAACCCACCCTGGCGAAAGAAACCCACTCTAGCCCTGAACCCAGAGCCAGTGAAAGAAACCCACCCTGGATCTAAGACCTGAGTCAGTGAAATACTTTATCCCTGAACCCAGAACCAAAAAGAAATGTGCCCTGACTCTGAAACCAGCACCGAAGAAACACACTTTGGCCCTGGAATCAGAGTCAGGGAAAGAAATGTGCCCTGGCTCTGAAATTAGAGACTAAAAGCCCAAAAGAGCCAGTGAAAGAAACATTTGGACCCTGAAACCAAAAACCAAATCAGGGTTTAAAAGGGGGGAGGGGAGATCTGACCAATCCCCACCCTGGAAGTCTCTCTAGAAAGCTCTGCCACCCCCACCCCCCCCACCAGCCCCAAGAAGCTCTATATAAGCCCTGAGCCCAAAGCCCTCCCCTCCCTTGCCCACCTGGGGTTGGGGCAGCACCACTCCCCTGCATCCTTCCCTCCCAATAAACCTCTTGAATGAGGTTTGGGTGCAGCAGTGGAGCCTGGACAGAGATCCGCTGAGGGAGCGAAGCTGTAACCAGCTGTAATCAGCTGAGGGAGCGAAAGCCCAAGAGACCTTTCCTGGCGAGGTGGGAGTTGCTACATTCCCCGAACAGAGCAGCTAAGAGAAGCCTTCCACCGGCCACTGTAGCAACTTTGCAGAGCAGAGCTGTTAACACTGAGGAAGCCTTCCCTGAAGCAGGGCTGTAAGCTGCTGCCTAGGCTTACTGTGGCCTGTGGTGTTCCTTGGCTCCCGACTCCCTGAATACTTTCCATCGAGCTGTAACACTCAATATTTCTAGGCTCCCGAATGCCTGAATACTCTTCCATTCGAGCTGCAGCGCTCAGTATGCCTGGGCTCCTGACTACCAGGATCTCTTTCCATCTGAGCTGCACTGGGCTGCACACACAGATCCAGGGTGGGTTTCTTTCACTGGTTCTGGTCTCAGAGCCAGCATGGGTTTCTTTGGCTGGACACTTTTTTCCCTACATTCAATATGAAGATCTGCCAATGGGGTGATAGAAGGGGTCAAGCGTTTGTGGTGCCAGCATGGCAGAGGGGATGGCAAAGTCACAGGAGACAAACATGACTCACCCTGGCTTTGTAGGGATAGGTAGCTTCTGATTCGATGCCACCATTATCGATGATGTACTGGAAAGCCTCTGTCATGAAGCCACCCTCACAGCCTTTATTTCCGTATTTTTCTCCCGATGAGCAATCCACCAGGTTCTGTGGGCTGAGGGACACTAGCTTCCCTGTTTTCAGCTTCAGCTGCGCTTCGAGGGCCCCTACGGCACTGAAAGCCCAGCAGGACCCACAAGAACCCTGAAACAGAGAAGTCAGTTTCAGAATCAGTAAAGATAGCTTCCTAGCGCAAATGAGGGCTCCTGCTCTGCCAGGAAGAGCTCTTAGACAAGAAGAAGGAAGGTGTTGTCTAGGCAAGGTCCTGCCCTGGTGGCATGAGGCAGGCATTTTGAATGTCCTGATAGTACACACCAACCATGTGCAAAGTCCCAACTGTCTTCTCTAAGGATCACAGATGCCACAGGTGTTTGGTCTCAAACCCAGGACAAGTGGCTGAGGTGCCTATTTAACATGTCAAACCAAATCTGGCCGCCAGGTTCTCCCAGCATCCCTCAGTCCCTACCTGCTACAGGTATGGCTGGCATATGCCATCCCTTATGCCTAAACTTCTCCAGCCCAGGGTCTGGACAGCCTTCCCCCCATTTGCCTCTTATAAAATTCAGCTATTTTGGTTACCCGGTCCTTTTTATCTACCCTTTATTCTCCTGGATTTTCCCTCTCCTCACATTGTCCGGCTCAGGGTCATGCATGTTACAATAAGGCAGACCCACAGACCTGCAGTGCCAGACCACTTAGCCGCCGCTGCTGTTTAGTCCCCCCCAAAATGATTTAGATACTTATACTAACTTCATGCTGTTTGGTCTATGGCTTAGGCACTTTGTTAGGTTTTTTTTTTTTTTAATCTTAACTCAACCCATTTTTATTAATTTATCTCACCTGTGTTTTTTATATGTTTTTTTTTGGGAGGCTGGCTTGATGTGACTTTGACTTTGCTCTTTGTCCTTTAATTATTTTGATTTTTTATATATATATATTTTTTATGGTGCCTGTCATGGCCAAAAGAGTATTTTATTTAAAGATTGATATGTACAGCATATAGAAAAATATTTTTATATTATCTTTTTATTTTTGTCTAATTAAAAAGGAAAGTTTTAATTTTAACATAACAAAATTATATATAACAAAATAGTTATCAAGCAAGAATTATAGTTATAATATCTAATATATTTGTACTTAGCAAAATTAAAGAAAATATTTTATCATCTATTTTATTTTTGTGAATCTAAAGTTTTATATTTAATATATCTTTTAATATAACTAAGAAAACATTTATAACTATTTAATCTTTAACTATATTAAAGACTACAGAAGGATATATTCACCCAAGTAAACAGGAAGTGCAATCAACTTCTAAAATCTAGAAATGACAGAGATGACACCAATCTAGACCTCTGGCCACCCGGGGCCAAAAAACCTTATTATAACACATGATTCTCCCAGATGTCCCTGTTTCTGGCTATGCTCTCTCTCATATCTACAATAAACCTACCTTTTTTTTTTTTTTTTCATTCAACAGAAAAGCGATTTGGAGAGGAGACAGAATAACTTGGGCCAACTGAGTCAAACAGGAGGGACGGAGAGAGGCATTTTTGGGGGGAATAGTTGATCATATTGTGAACCCCGAGTTTGCATTTGTTTTAATTAAATAAAATTAACCTGGGGTCAGGAGGCTTAGTTAGCAAGTAATTGGTAGAAAGTAATAATAGAGCACCAGGGCATCCAGGAGAGATAGAGAGAGGCGCAGGAAGTGTCAGGGAGTGATTTGGAGTGGTTCAGCCTTTTCTGGTTTGGTGAAGCGGAGATGCCAGCATGGAGAGGTTAGTTAGTTACTACTCACCCTCTCTGAGCTAGCAGGATTTTACCCCAGCCTTTGATTTTTGAGTCTTACTTATAAATAGAACGACAGAGATTTAGTTAAAGCTACCTTTAGAGGCAGCAGCAGAGCCTGTGCCTCCTAGAGCAGAATTCCTGTCAGGCTGCAGGAGAAGCAGGCTGGTAACCTGGAGTTGTCATTGCTGGATGAAATAGCCATAGATGAAGGAGAAGCCACTGTGCTGAAGTTAAAATAACACACTTTTAAATTCTGTGTTCTAGGGCACATTGCACCTCATGTTGTAGACAGGTGTCTTCAGTACACATTGTAAAACAGAGAAGCCAGAACATACAGTGAATGGTTTGCTGTTCAAAGTCAATGCACTACCCTGGTGGCATGTCCCACATGAGGTTCTGTAAGGCTCAGTGGCCTGGGAACAGGTAAACCAGCTAACCAGAGAGGTGATAATGAGACCTGCTCACCAAGAGTCTCACAGACAAGGCAGACCACTTGGCCAGAGGCTCAACTTTGGAATGATTTACTGCCTTAGCTATACTCCCTATAAAGCCTGCTGCCTAGAGTTGAGTTGTAAGGCAGATTTCCAGAATGTTCATCTGCTACCGTCTCAGGCCACCAATTCTCAGAATAAAATGTAGCCTAAAGATTCAGTTCCTCTGGCTGGAGAGATGTCATAGTGGTTAAGAATACTTGCATCTTTTGCAGAGGACCAGGTTTTAGTGTTCAGTATCCACATGGTGGCTCACAGCCTTATATAACTCCAGTTCCAGGGAATCTGATGCCTTCTGCAAGCATTTCATGCAGGTTATAGGAGCGCGCGCACGCGCGCGCACACACACACAGAGGCAAAACATGTATACACATAAAATAAATTTTAAAAAGATTCAGTTCCCATTTCTGCTCACGGACACTGTGATGTCAAATATCCACAAACTCCAGTGTTCTCTTACAAAATGATGCCTCAAGCAAAAGGGCTTTAATCCTAGGTTAACTGTTTTCAAATATTATTATCATAGAATCTAAGAAAAGATTTGTTTTATTATTTATTTATGTATGTGTATGTGTGCATGTCTGTGCAGGTTCCCACAGAGGCCAGAAGAGGGTGTTGGATCTCCTGAGGCCAGAGTTACAGGCAGTTGTGTGTTACTTGTCTTAGGTGTTAGGAATCAAACTTAAGTCCTCTGGAGAAGCAGCAAGTACTCTCTCTTGTTGGAACAACTCTCTAGCTTCTGTGCTTTGAACTTTTTTGATTACTTGGGCAGTGGTGGCACAGGCCTTTAATCCCAGAACTTGGGAGACAGAGGCAGGTAGATCTGTGAGTTCAAGGACAGCCTGGTCTACAGAGCAGACTGGGAGAGGAGCATTCAGGCTAGGGTTCAGTGGCTGGTGACACTCACCTGGTTTTTCACTTCCGTGACACACCCCTTCTCTCGCCAGTCCACAGAATCGGGCAATTTCTGATTAGGGTTTGACTTGTAGGTACCATTTTTCTGCCACTGGCTGGGAACTCTCAGAGAGCTCATCAGAGATATGACTTCTTCAGTGGTCTACAACGCAAGTAAATAGCACATTTCACTCAGAGGCTTTATTCCCCACCCCCTTTCTCCTTCCATTCTTGTGCATGTGTTTGCAGGGACTGGATCACATACCATGGCTCACATGAGGAAGTCAGGGGACAATGTGAAGGAATTGGTTCTCTCCTTCTACCTTCTGCGTCCCCAGGACTGAACTCAGGTTGTCAGGCTTTGACAGCAAGTCCCTTTTCCTGGTGACGCTAGCTTCTATCTTTTTTTTTTTTTTCAGCATGTAAATGTGAATGTATTTTAAAACTAAGAAAAAGGAGTGGTTGTAGTGCTCACATAGACATAGCTTGACTGTGAGACAAAATATCTGTGGGAGCTGCCTGTGAGGAGACCTGTCCCTGGGAGCTGCCTGTGAGGAGACCTGTCCCTGGGAGCTGTCTGTGAGGAGAACTGTCCATGGGAGCTGCCTGTGAGGAGACCTGTCCCTGGGAGCTGCCTGTGAGGAGACCTGTCCCTGGGAGCTGCCTGTGAGGAGACCTGTCCCTGGGAGCTGACGGAAGTATCTTGTGTGCGTTTCTTTAATCTTACACTTTTCATTAGTGACTCAGTTAAAGAGAGGGAAGGAAAAACAGAAAATGGTAAAAACTAGAAGTTACACTTTTTTTTATTGAAAGGCAGAATCTTACAAAGCAATGTCTAAAGCAAGTCAAGCTGCTTTCCTCAGAACTACAAGGGATATTGCTACATTTAAGTCGAAACTGGTTTCCAAAGATGCCCCCTTTCCCAAAGCTACTAAGATTATTTTTTTCTTGTTTTTATTCTCTCCTCCCATACGCCCCCCACACGTGTGTGATTTTATGTATGTGTGTATATTTCCTCATAGAACCCTTAATAAATTTATATATATACACCCTTGAGATTCGCATTACATGTGTATATGTGTGTGTTTGTGTGTATGTTTGTGTGTGTATATGTGTGTATGCATGTGTGTATGTGTGTGTATATGTGTGTATGTTTGTGCATTTGTATATGTGTGGGTATGTTTGTGTGTATGGTGTATGTGTGTGTATGCATGTGTGTGTGCATATATGTGTGTGTATGTGTGTGTATATGTGTGTGTGGTGTGTGTGTCTGTGTGTGTGTGTATGTGTGTGTGTGGTGTATGGTGTGTGTGTGTGTTGTGTGTGTCTGTGTGTGTGTGTATGTGTGTGTGTCTGTACATATGTGTGTGTCTGTGTGTGTGTGTGTGTGTGTGTGTGTGGTGTATGGTGTGTGTGTGTGTGTGTGTAGGCTGGCAGATGACTTTCAGTGTCCCATCACTTTCTCCCTTACTATTTGAGACAGGATTTCTCACTAAATCTGGAACTCCGCTTTATCTACACCGGCTGCCAGCGAGCCTCCAGGATGTCCTTGTCTCCACACCTCTGCACAGCAAGCTCTTTACCCTCTGAGCCATTTCCCCACATCTGGATTTTGTCTTTATTTTTAAATATTGTGATTCTTAATTTTGGCTGCATTGCATATTTTTGTTGTCGGTGGTGTTTTTCTGTTTTTTTGTTTTGTTTTTTTTTTTTTCAGGATGGGGTCTCTCTGTGTAGCCCTGGAACTCTGTAGACCAGGCTGGCCTCGGTATTTTGTAAGTTTTAAATTTCCTATAAAAAAGGGATTTGGTAAGTGGGGTGTGGTGGCACAGGCTTATAACCCCAGTGTTCTGGAGGTAGAGGTGGGAGAAAAGGGGTTCCAAATCATTCTCAGTTACATAGACTGTTCCAGTCTAAGCTACAGGAGACCATGTCATGTCTCTCTCCCTCTCTGTCTTCCTTCCTTTCTTTCCTCCTCCTCCTCTTCTTCCTTGGTTGTTTTAAAGATACGGTCTTGTTATATATCTCTGTGAGGAGGAGTTTTTTTTTTTTTTTTAAAGAATATGGCCAAAATAGGACTAAATAAGAATTTTTTCGATGTCTTTATTTTTCATGTGAGCATGCGCATACACAACACACATGGTGGTTAAAGGGTAACCTGCAGGAGTTAGGTCTCTTCCTTCATCACGTGACACCAGGGATCAGACTCAGGCTGTCAAGCTTGGTAGCAGTGACTTTACCTTGGAGCCATCTCACTGACACCCCCATCTTTTCTTTCCATTTTTAAAGATGTATTTATTTTTGTATATGGATGTTTTGTCTGCATGTATATTTGCACGCCACAAGGGGCCATTGGATCTCACAGGGCCACAGTTAATGGATCGTCGTGAGTTGCAATGTGGGTGCTGGAAACTGAACTCAAGACTTCTGGAGAACCGTCAGTGCTCTTACCCACTGAGCATCTCTCCAGTCCTCCTTCCCTCCCCTCCCCCTCCTCTTCAAGATGGATGGTTTCTCTGTGTAGCCCTGACTGCCCTGAAACTTACTCTGTAGGCCAGGCTGGCCTTGAGCTCAGAGATCCTGCCTCTGCCTCTCAGTATTGGGATTAAGGCTGTATGCTGCCACCTACTAGCTGTCTTCTCTTTATGGTGGTGCTGGGGATGAAACCCTGGGCTTTGGATGCATGAGAGAAGTATACTCTACCACTGAGCCACACCCCATCCCCATCTTTACAGTCTCCTTTGATTTAGTTCTTACCATCCCAGTGTACTCTTGGTGACACAGAAATCACACTTGCACGGTCATGAAATAGGGACTGCTTGTGATTTACCTACCATGTCTCCCAAATGGTTCATGCCCAGATCGTATGAATGCATTCCCATAGAATGTTCCAGATTGTGAAGCATCACAAATTTCAGATTCTTTTCCCAGATAAGACGTCGTGCTGCTTCTTCATTCTGCAGAAGGAAAATGGATGCAAACGGAATTGTTTTATTAACTTTAATATTTTAATATCCCCCCCCCGTGTGTGTGTGTGTGTGTGTGTGTGTGTGTGTGTGAGAGAGAGAGAGAGAGAGAGAGAGAGAGAGCACGTGGATCCAGGTACCCATAGCGTCCAGAAAGAGCATCAGGTTCTGTGGAGCTGGTTTCAGGTGGTTGTGAGCCACCGTGTGGGTGCCGGGAACTAAAGTGAAGTCCTCAGCAGGAGCACTAAATGCTCCCGACTGCTGAGTCATCTTTCCAGTGCTACTGAATGTGGATATATCTAGAAGCACAAGGAATACGTCCAAAACAACTTGTAAAATGGCATTTTAATTTCAATTCTTGCTCTTAATTTTCAATGCTTATTAATATACGATAAATACAATGAATTTCCTTCTCTTTTTCCTTCTTTACTTATTGCAAATTTGCTTCTTAACACTCCGAATTTTAGACGCTTGTTTGATGTATGTCCCTTACAGGTGACAAGGTCTAATCCTTCTTTATTTTTTCTTTTCTTTTTAGTTTTCTCTCTCTCTCCCTCTCTGTCTTCCTTCCTTTCTTTCCTCCTCTTCCTCCTCTTCTTCTTTGGTTGTTTTAAAGACACGGTCTTGTTATATATCTCTGTCTGTCCTAGTAACTCACACTGTATATCAGGGTGGCCTTAAACCCCTGCCTTGGCCCCCTACATGCTATTACTCCTGGCTTTGTAGATATTCATAAGATTCCTTCTTGGGGCTGCAGAGATGACTTAGAGGTTATAAACACAGACTGCTCTTCTAGAGGACCAGGGTTCAGTTCCTGCACCCACATAGTAGCTGACAACTGTCTGTAATTCCAGTTCCAGTGACTCTGACACCTTCTCACCTTTACAGACACCAGGAACACATGTGGTAGTGCATGTGTGTGTGTGTGTGTGTGTGTGTGTGTGTGTGTAAACAAAACATTCATATATGTTGAATAAATAAATCTTTTTAAAAATTCTAAAAATATTCATTCTCATTCCTGCAAAGCAGTTCAGCTGAATATAAATTTCTGTTTTCCCAGCTATTTGAAGAATTTTCTCTATTTTTTTTCTGGTATCCATTAGTCCTAGTTAAGGTTATTATTGCTAAAATGATGGAATTCCATGACCAAAGCAACTTGGGAGGGACATTTATGTGGCTTACACTTCTACATCATTATTCATTACTGCAGGGCAGGAACCTGGAGGCAGGAGCTGATGCAGAGGCCATGGAAGGGAGCTGCTTACTGGCTTGATACTCATGCCTTGCTCAACCTGCTTTCTTAGAGAACCCAGGACCAGCAGCTCAGGGCTGGCACTGCTCACAATGGGCTGAGCCCTCCCCCATCATCACTAATTGAGAAAATGCCCTACAGGCTTGCCTGGAGCCGGAGCTTATGAAGCCCTCCCCACCCGCCCTCAGCAGAGGCTTCCTTCTCTCCAGTGACTGAAGTTTTTGTCAAGCTGACAAAAAACTGGCCATCAGACCATTACTGCGAATCAGACGTGTAACTGGTGGGCTTCTAACTTTCCCTTTAATTTTGTTTTTGAGACAGGATCTCAAGTAGTTCAGGCTGGCTTTGAACCTCTGGTCCTTTGGCTTTCACTACCTGAGTACTGGTATGACAGGCTGCACCACCATAGCCTTCTGCTGCCACCGCTGTGGCTGCTGCTGCTGCTGAGGCTGCAGATGCAGCTGTGGCTGTGAATGTGTCTGTGGCTATGGATGCAGCTGTGGCTGTGGCTGTGGATGTGGATGGGACTGTGGCTGCGGATGTGGCTGTGGTTTCTGCCGCTGCCACAATGTGTGCTGAGGCTGTCATCACACCTGGCTTCTGTATCACTGTTCTTAACCAGGCTCATTAGTTTTTGTGACTTTTTTTTCTTAAAAGTCTTGAGCTTCCTTATGTGTGTCTGGATGTGGAGTTTTACATTTTTTCCCCTTAAGCTTGGTTTGATGACTTGGTAATATTTTTATAACTGAAAATTTTCAACAGCATATTTTCATCTATGCTTAGTTCACCATTCTGTCTGACTCTTAGGTGCACTCAGGAGGTTAAAACTCTCATGTCTTCTGCTTTTGCTGTGCACAGACTCTGCCCCATTTTACTTCTGTATGCTGCTTTCTGTGTTGATGTCTCAGAACTACCTTCAAGATTATTGATTTGGGACCAAAGAGGTGGCTTACTGTTTTTGCATACATACATACACACATACATACACACATACATACACACACTCACACACATACCACACACACATACACAAACATTTTTTAGAATATCGGCTCAATGACTTTTTTTGAGTAATTCTAATTTGTCTTAGTTTACATCAGTTTGGTTGCTTTATCTTTCTGTATTCCTTTGCTTTAGTTTTTGGTTTTTGGTATTTTAAGACAAGGTTCCATGGGGCTGGTCTGCTCTTAAATTTACTGCAGATGGCTCACTCTTGATCGTCTCTAGTGCTAGGATTACCGTATTTGCCTGATAGAGAGCAGTCATTTGGGTTTTGCTGTTTTATTATATTAGAGTTAATTGTGATTTTAACTATTGATTTTCTTGTCCTTTAGGAGATGCATCTACACAGAATACGATGTACATAATGTGCATAGGGCCTTGTATCAGGCTTTTCTTTGGGGCCACCAACCAGCTCCCAAATCATGGCACAGAGACTTAGTATTACTTTTAAATGCTCAGTTCAGCTTAGGCTCATTTCTGGCTAGTTGTTTAACTTCAACCTGCTTCTCTTTGTCTACCTTTTGCCTTGGGGCTTTTTACTTTTCTTCTGTTTATCTTTTACTGATTCCCATGTCTTCTCTCTCCCTCATTCTCGCCTCTCTTCTCCTTTCCTTCCTCTGGAGCCTCGATTTCTCTTTTTATTTATTTTCTCTCCCTGCCAGCCCTGCCCATCCTTCCTCATAACTAGTGATTGACATTTTGGCTTTTGATTAGACAATCAGATGCCTTATGCACACAAGGTAAAGCAAATGCAGTCCATCGAAACACACAAGTGCAGCACACACAAATGTAACACATCTTTGCCTAGTTAAAATAATATCCCACAGCAGTGCCTCCATTGACAGCTGAAACATTCAAGGCCAACAAAGCCAGCCTCAGCCTCAGCAAGGAACACTTGGAAATGTCTGTCCTGCTTTACTATGGCCAAGCTCTCTCCCTATGTATATACTTTATAATAATCCTAGTGATACACATAATGGGCACACAAAATGAACACATCCCAAACTCTAGAGAAAAATATTGGAATAAGTAAAAATATACTGTAAAAATGGAAAAAAGGGCAAGTTAACTTAGAGATTAGCTCTTAAGGTAAGATTCTCATGAAAGTTGTGTTCGCGAGCTGGGGAGATGGCTTGGCCAGGAAAGTACTTGTGCTGAATCTTGAGGACCTGGCTTTATATACATAGATAGGATGCGTGGAGAAACACATTTCCGTGCCTGTAATCACAGCACTAGGGAGGTGAGATAAGAGGCTTTCTAAGGTTAAGTGAGAGATCCCGCCTTAAAAAATGGATGGAGAGCGACTGAGGGAAAAAATCCAATGTCTACCTCTGCCTGCCCCTGCCCATACACACACACCACTGTTAAACTGATAAGCAGATTCAGAAGTCTCAGGATACAAAACCAGTCTACAAAAATTGGTAGCATTTTGTATACTTACATAACAATTTGAAAGAGATATTAAAAAATAATCCCACCTATAATAATATAAAAATACTTATATTTAAGGGGCTGAGCAGATCGCTCAATGGATAAAGTACTTCACTATCTACGTAATTGTTGGGTGAGAATAGCAATCTGCCTGTAATTCCAATTTCCTGAAGGCGGAGAGGAGGGGTTGCTGAGGCAAGCTCTCTGTGCTGACTAACTGTCCTGGAGAGCTCCACATTTGAGAGACTGTAAATCAATGAATGCAATGAAGAGTGGCTGAGGACTCTCAATGTCTGGGTTGGACCTCTGTCCATATACACACATGCATATGTATAATATCCATACCCGTACACACCCGTGCACCCACACACATTCAAAAAAAATTACATAAGAATAAATTTAGCCACGGAAGTAAAATCTCAGTGCAGCTATCTGTGAGGAACCACGAAGAATCAGACCCCAGGTATCCCCAAATGCAAATATCCTTGCTTGCTCAAGTTCCTTATGTGGCGTCAGCTAAATATAATGGCTTACACCTGGGGTTAGGCAGGAAGAATTCTGAAAGTTTCCAGTCATCCTAGACTCCACAGTGAGTTTCAGACCATCTTAAGATACAGTGAAGAGGCTGGAGAGATGGCTCAGTGGTTACAGACACTGGTTACTTACTCCTCCAGAGGACCCAGATTCTATTTCCAGCACTCACATGACAACTCACAACCATCTGTAACTCTAGTTCCAGGAGATCTGATGCCCTCTTCTAACCTCTGTGGGCACCACACGCACATTGTACAGAGCCATCCATGCAGTCAAAACACCCATACACATAAAATAAAAATAAAATAATTCACAAAAAATTCACAGTGATATCCTGACTCAAAAAATCAACAAAATGAAGAATTTTTATATAACTTACCTACATACATACACAAACACAATGCACTTCAAATTATCTTTAGATTATTTATATAATGTAATACAGTTGATATATTGTATTGTACAGGAAATGTTAAGGAAAGAAAGCAGTCTATGGAACTGGAGAGACAGCTCAGAGGCTAAGAGCACTGGCTGCTCTTAAAGTGGACACATGATCTGTTCCCACACCCATGTCAGTGGCTCTAATTCCAGGGGATTGGATGCCCTCTCCTCACCTCAGACATCTGTATCAACATACACTCACCCACACGTAGACACACAAAGAGGTAAATTGTAATAGGGATTTTTTTTACATATGTTTAGGATGGATGTGTTTGGTTTTTTTTGTTTAACTGTTTACATTGAGTGGTGCAGTGTGTGTGTGTGTGTGTGTGTGTGTGTGTGTATGTGTGAGTGGAGGGGTATGTATGTGTGTATGTGGTGTGTGTATATGTGTGTGTTTGTGGTGTGTGTGTTTATGTGTGTATGTAGTATGTGTGTATCTGTGTGTGTGGTGTGTGTGTGTGTGATGTGGTTTGTGTGTGTGTGTAAGTGTATGTGTGTATGTGGTGTGTCTGTGTGTGTATGTGTGTGGTATGTGTGTCTGTGTGTGTATGTGTGCATGTGGTGTGGTGTGTGTGTGTATGTGGTGTGGTGTGTGTGTCTGTGTATATGTGTGTGTAAGTGTGTGTATGTGTGTGGTGTGTGTGTGTCTGTGTGCATCTATGTGTGTGTGTCTGTGTGCGTCTATAGCACATGTAGGAGGTCAGAGGAGTCTGTGGAGTTGGTTTTCCCCATCCACTGTGGGATGATATTCTAGCTCACACTGTCCGTCGTGGTGTGGTGGCAGGTGCCTTCACTTGCTGCACTATTCTGTCAATCCGTGCTACTTGCCCAGTTAAAAAGAGTATTTTCAACCCATAACTTGTTGAATCCATAAAGAACATGTAGCTCTGAGACAGCTGTAGGTTAAAAACTCTAAAACTGTGTCTAAAAAAATTCAGAGTGATACACTATACTACTTATATCCAGGAAGTGGAAGAATTAGATCATTGAAATATCTAAACTATTCAAAATAATTTATAGACTCAGTATAATCCCCACCAAAATTCCAGTAGCCTTCTTCACAAACACAGAAAAGCAACCCTGAAAGTTTTATGTGGAGCCACATGACCTCAAACTTACAACAGGTCTTGAGCAAACAAAAGTGGAGGAATCTCAGCCTGAGCTCAAACAGCACCGTGAGCCGCAGTGACCAAGGCACACACGAGGGGCCAAGAGTGGACCAGAGAACCCAGAAACAAGCAGGTGCCTCTAGGATAGGCCAGTCGATTTTTGGTAAAGATGCCAAAGCAGAAAGGAAGAGAAGAACCTTACTGCTCTAACAGCGTGCGAATCTCAATTCACATGCGGAAGAAAGCGTCCAAACATCACTCAACCGACTGAAGAGTTAGCAACAGGACTGGTGAGACGGCTTAGTGGGCAAAGGCACCTGCAGCCCGGCGTGACACCCAAGAACCCATGAGGTGGAAGGTGAGAAGTCCTCCAGGCTGTTCTCAGAACAACACACAGGGACACACGGAAAACAAATCGATTAAAATGTAAAAATAAACCAGGTGTGATGACCTGTTCCTTTAATCCTAGCACTTGGGAGCCACATAGATCTCTGTGTGTTCCAGGCGGTCTGGTCTATGAAGAGAGTTGCAGGACACCCAGGACTGTGGAGATAGACCCTGTCTCCAAAACACCAAGAAAACAAGCAAAAAGTAAAAGCAATTTTAAAAGAGAAACCGATCTGAGTGTACGAGGTGGCTCAGCCATCGAGAGCACTTACTGCTCTTGCAGAGAACACGAGTTCACCTCCCAGCTGACACTGGACACTGACAGCTGCTTGGAACCCGGCTGCCAGGAGTACAGTGACCTCTCCCGGCTTCTTCCGGTACCAACATTGACACACACCATCAATACAAATAAATCTGTAAAAAGTATATCAGAAGAAAACAACTTGGAACAGAAAGATGGTTTAGTGGTAGAAACACACACAAGTAAACGATAAATAAATGTAACATAAATATTTTACTCCCCTAAAAATGGACCTACCCCCAGGGATGGCGGCACATGCCTTTAGTCCCAGCACTTGAAAGGCGGAGACCGGCAGAGCTCTGTTAGTTCAAGACTACCCTGGTCTACAAAGTGAGTTTCAGGGCAGAGCGAGCTACTTAGTGAGCTCAAAAAACTAACCAAATAAAAAAACACTCAAACAACAACTATAAAAGGGCTGGAGAGATGGCTCAGCCGTTAAGAGCACTGGCTGCTCTTCCAGAGGTCCTGAGTTCAATTCCCAGCAACCACATGTAGGCTCACAATCCTCTGTAATGAGATCTGGTGCCCTTTTCTGGCCTGCTGACATACATGCAAACAGGATACTGTATACATAATAAATAAATCTTTTTTTAAAAAAATGGACCTACCATATGTCCTAGAAACTATTTCTAGATATATACCTAAAAGAAATGAAATCAAGACCAGAGAGATGTCTGCCCTCTGATGTGTGTTGAAGGACCATTCACTATGGCTGAGATACAGAATCAACCTTTGAGTCATATCTCAGAGGAAGGGATAAAGAAAGTGTGGCCTTTATATACAATTTAATGCTATTTAGTCTTTTAAAAGGAGGGGCCCTGTCATACACAAAAAGATGAGTGACTCTGAGCGTGCTATGCCAAATAAGCTGGGTACCACAGGATCTCAGTGATACATGGAATTTGTAAGCATCTACGTCACCCAGTGCACACAGATAGAGCACTTGCCTTCCATGCTGGAGGCCCTAGATTCCATCCATAGCACCAATAATAAATAGACAAAATAACAAAATTCAGAGAAGTAGTCTGTAGAATGAGGCCGGAGGAAAAGCCATTGAAAGATGATGGTGGAAGACCATGGATATTCAGGTCAGTTGCAGTGACCTGCCTACTCGTTGTATTGCTTAGCAGTTAGAACTAATGACAAGACTATTTACTGTATGTCTCAAACTAATTTGCTAATTTGCAAAAGAATTATATAGTTACAGGACCTTCTTATCTGAAGTTATGATTAGCATAGTAAAAACAATAAGTATGCTTTGAATTAAAAGCCAAAGAACAAAGAGAGTCAGGAATTCCCACTAGCTGGGCATGGTGGTGTTTGCCTTCAATTCCAGTCCCAGAAAGGCAAAGGTAAATCTCTGTGAGTTTAAGGCCAAGCTGACCCACATAGCCAGTTCCAGGGCAGCATGTTAAGACCCCATCTATAAAGAAAAAAATCTATCTTGAAGCACTTTTGTGGGCCAGGGACTGTAATGAGAAGTTTTAAAAGTATTACTTATGGAAGTGGAGAGATGGATTGATGGTTAGGAAGACTTGTTTTTTGCAGAAAACCCAGGGTTGGTTCTGAGCATCTACCCACAACTTCAGTCTAGGGGATCTGATGCCTTCTTCTGCCTCCAGGCATGTAGTGCACACACACACGTGCAGGCAAAACACTCATACACATAAAACCAAATTAGTAAATCAGAAAAAAATGGGCAGAAGTTAAGGGTGCTAGCTGCTCTTACAGAGGATCTGGCTTGATTCCCAGCATCCATCTGGCATCTCAGCTGCCTGTTAAGACCAGTTCCAGGGGATCTGGTACCTTCTTCCATTCTTTGAAGGTACTATACACATGTGCATAGACATATGCAGCAAAAACCCTACATAAACTTTTTTAATGTTTATTTTTATCTCTGTGGTGTGTGTGTGTGTGTTTGTGTGCTGGTGTGAGCCTGCCACAGCGTTCATATGGAGGTCAGAGGTCTTCACACTCTGTGCTTTGAGATGGGGTCTCTTGTCTGACCCTGCATGTGCCAAGCTGATGGCTCACAAGCTATTTCTTCACCTCAAGTTAGGAGGACACGCCACTGCACCCAGTCTTATCTGGGCTCTAGAAGTCTGAACTTAGTTCCTCATATGTATGATGAGCACTTTACCCACTCAGCTGTCTCCACAGCCAAGACTTTCTGTTCCTCAAATGTGTCAATGTGGTCTTTCCCCAGAGTCCAGTACTTGTCCCCTGGCTCAGGACCTTCCCTGTCTTCCACCCATTTTCTCTGTCACCCTGTTTCTATAAATGTCACCTTATTTGTGCTCTACCATGTTCCCAAAGATGTGTTGCCACTGTCTCCTGAGTCCCCTGTTTTCCCTGCCTTGGTTTACATGTTTTTTCTTGTCTGTCACCACCAACACTATGTCTACTTACTAACTGATGTCCTGATTCTCACACTGTAACATGAGCTCTACAACAACAAGAATGTGCTTTATTCCTACTCAAAGCAATATCTGGCCAGAAATAAGTCTGCAGTATTTCTAGAAAACACTGCTTGTCCAAACATCATTTAGGACAGAGAAACAGCACTGTGCAAAAGCTCACTGCTCCAGCCGCAACCCCGTCTACCTTCTCCTTGTATTGTTTGGCATGGGTTTTCTTCCAGAGATGCCAGTGATGGTCCAGGGCTGGGTCCTTCTGCAGTTGCTCCGTTGCCAGGGAACACACCAGGGGCACACAGAACAGCCATCTCATTCTGCTTAAGGGAAGGAACAGAGGAAGCACAGCAGTTAGCTGCATGCATTTTGATCATAAAGTTTCCTTTAGTTTGTCTGTTTTTTATTTCTAAAGGTAGGTTGCTCTATAGCCCAGGCTGTCCTGGAACTCACCATGCAGCCCAGAATACCCTTGAACTTGTAGCCATCTGCCTGACTCTGCCTCCCAAGTGCTGGGGTTACAGTACAGGTATGGACCACCATCATGGATGTGACAATGTAGTCTCAAAACAGAAAGCAACAATGTAACATCTATGAAAGGAACACACTCCTGGAAATTAGAATAATATATGTAATTTGCAGGAATGTTCAGGAGCTCAAAGGAATTATGTCCAAAATACTATTCTGAATACTTTTAGTACTATATTAATAATTTTAATGTTTTAAGAAGGAACCTACAGCTGGGAAGTGGTGCATGTCTTTAATCCCAAAATTCAGGAGGCAGAGGCAGGCACATCTCTGAGAGTTCAAGGGCCAGTCTGGTCTACATAGTGAGTTCCAGGACAGCCAGAGCCATGGAAATACAGTCTGTACAAGAAAAGGAAATATCTTCAGAAAATTCCCAAGTGGCTGGAGAGATGCTCAGTGGTTAAGAGGCTTCTCTTCAGAGAGGACCTGGGTTTGATTCCCAGCACCCAGACCACAGCAATAAACCTTCTATAACTTTAGTTCCAGAGAGAGCTATCATGTTCTTCTGGTCTCATAAGTGTGAACTTATGCACATACACTGGCAAAATATTCACACACATAAATTAAAAAAACTAAAACTTAAAAGAAGAATTTTCCCAAAGAAACCACTTAGAGAGTTAAAATCACAGACTTTCCAGAATTTGCCAACAAATCTAGTCAAGAAAATTCCTTCTTTTTCCTTTCTATATCTACAAGTAGCGCCCTGCCACAGAGCACTTGCCCCATGATGGTGTGAGCCCTTACCGGACTCTGAACACCAAAATAAATACAAACAACCCAATAGATTAGCTTTCAGTATAAATGTTCGGACACCTTTAGAGACAGCTGAGACACAACTCAGTCTTTAAATTGTATATCCTACATTTGTATTCCTTTTTTTAATTTTCTCCCCAACAGATCAGTTTCTAAGGAGGTACCCTAAAACATTTTCTCACATGCCTGGAGGCCTACACTTGTGAACCCCCCCCCCCAATACACTCGAGAGGCATAGGTAGACAGGGACAGCACCATGCATCTGAGGCCAGCCTGGTCCCCACATCGAGTTTCAAGGCAGCCAAATCTAAGAGGTGAGATCCTATATCTAAACAACAGCGCAGCCAACACCCATCCCATTTCTACGTTTGATAGAAATTCAGGAGTCGCCTGGAAACTGGATCTTTTGAATTCAGAACAGCTGGGATTTTAACCATGTGAGCTTTGGATCATGCTCCACAGAAACCCAGGTTTCAAGAACCTCTCCAATAGAAAAACTAGAGGAGAACCCGGTGACATGATTTTTGTTTTCAACTTCCTGAAAGCAAAGATTTAAAAACCTGGCATCCTGTCTGATGAAAAGATAGAGGATATTTAAGACCAAATATATGAACGAAACACATTAAGAAGCAGACAGTACATACACGGCAGTGTGGGCAGGAGACCCCATGGTCCCTCTGAAGTGTGGTACTCACTCCAAAGATGTCCCAGGAAGCAGGAGGCTGGTTGAACTGACTTTAAAAAGAAATTGGAGCTTGTCACATGAAGCATCCACAATGAGGAAGTTAACTTTCATTTCGGTTTCATGTAAAGCCTTACGTGAGCAGCTGCTACCAGTTCCTCCCTTCTTCCCGCTGCACCCTGTGAGTACAGTGCTCTGCCCACAGGAGCCCTGATAGAAGCCATCAACAGAAGGGCATCACTGCAGAGTAGAATAGGGTTATCCATTCTCAGCTCAAATCTCAAATCTCAGCTCCTGCTATGATTTCCTAGGAAACCCGGTCTTATTCCTTTAACACAAATCATTTAAGACCTATTGTGCCTAATTCTCACTCACTGATTCCTTTTTACTGTTTCAAAGTATCTACACATACACAGAGAGAGAGAGAAAGAGAGAGAGTTATCTCTTACTAATATAAAGTTATACACACAGAATTATCTCACACTCATACATAGTTATACACAGTTATACACATACACTCACATACACATACGGTTATCACACATGCACACAGTTATAAACATAGAGATATCTCACACACAGTTCTATACACACACACAGTTATCACTGTGGTCATCTAGACATGGTGGAAGCAAGATGAACTATAAAAAATCACTAAAGAAAATAGGTATTTCTCCCACACTTTTTACCACTGAGTTTTCTGAGAATATTGCATTTTTTCTTGTTTTGCTAATTTTTCTAATGTATTTATTGCTTTTCTTGGTGAGCTACAGAGATTTTTACTAATTTCTGGCTAGTAACCCCCGGCAGTGCTGGATGCTAACCCTGCCTTCTTTCACATTCCCACTGGTCTTTTAACTTTGTTTACTCTGATTTTTTTTTCTTTTTGAAAATTTAAAATATTAAAATATAAAATTTTATTCAGGACTGGTATAGTGGTCTATGTCTGTAATTACAGAATTGGAGGCAGGAAGATCAGGTATTGAAGGCCAACTCAAACCACAAGAGATGATTTCAAACTAAACAGGGCTGGAGCAAGGCCTCAGAGTTTTGGTAATTTCACAGAGGCCCTAGGTTTGGTTCCCAGCACCCACATGGTGACTTACAATCATTTATAATTCCAGTTCCAGGGGATCCAATGTCCCCTTCTGGTTTCCCCACACACCAGGTATGTACCTGATACACAGACATATATTCAGGCACTCACACATACACATAAAATATAAAAAGTAAATATAAAAGTAAATAAACCATGTATGTGGAGGCTGAATGCTCTGTAGTGGATTATGTTCTGTTCCATTGTAAATAATTTTCCCACCTACTGGTTTAATAAAAACATTGATTGGCTGAAGGCAGACAGGAAGTGTGTGAGGGGCTACCAGACTAAGAAAACTCTGGGAACAGGAAGAACAGGGCAGAGATGCCACAGAGATGCCAGAGAAGTCAGCAGATGCAGAGGACAACTATGCTGCTCTGAGAAAATGTACTGAGCTGCATGGCTGAACAGGGTAAGAGTCATGGGTTAGTTTAAGGGTAAAGAGTTAGCAAGCTATATGCCTGGGCCTTAGGATGATCAGCATAAAATTAATGTAAGTGTCTGTGTGTCTCTGTGGGACTGCAGGTCTGTGGTCCAAACCTTGAGGCTAGGGCGCAAAGTCCAGGCCAGAAACCTCTTAAACAAGGCTCAACAGTAATACTGTCACAGATTTGGTTGAGTCAGTCTGAGCTATATAGTTCATTTTGGGACAGCCTGTCTGCAACAATTTTGTTTTGTCTAAAAAGATGCAAACATATGTAAAAGTAGAGATATTACCAGAGATGGTGTGACATGACTGTACTTCCAGCATTGTGGAGGTTTACGCAAGAAGATCAGGAGCTCATGGTCAGCCTAGGTTACCTGAACCCTTGTCCTCAAAATGTAAAACAAGAAAGTAGTAAGATCATGAGCCCCCTCTGAAACTTACTTTGTTTCAACAGTTGTCAGTAACTGACCAAGTTGTTTAATTCATATGCTCTTGAAGATCCTTTCCTATAACTGTGTGTGTTCTAGAGGCTGAACTTTGGCTTGGTGGCAAGTGCAATCTTGTGAACCGTCTTGTGTATACTTTTGAAAGAGATTTGTTAAAGAAATACAAGCAAACCATGATGATATCCAAACTGACCATCAGATTTAAATGTTTTTTTTTCTTTTTTAAAGGCTTATTTGACTTTTAATTATGGATATGTGGGGGTCTCTGAGAGTTAAGTTCACATGAGTCCTGGCGTCCTTGGAGATCAGACGGGGATGTCAAATCCCCTTGAGTTGAAATTATAGACGGCTATTATCTGCCTGATAACCGACCTTAGGCCCTGAAAAGGAGCTGCGCCTGCTCCTATAACTCTCTTTCCTGCCCCTTGAAAACAATCGTCCAGACTCTTCTTGAACATGCTAGGTAGCAGAGTCTGACCAAGAATTCCTGACCCTCCTGCCTCCATCTGGAGAATTTTCCACATTACACAAAACTCTTCTATTGAAGGCTCCAATGCAGTTCAGGCTTGGATGTATGACCTAGGCTTAGTCCTGTAGAAAGACTTTGAGATCTCTCTGGTGAAGATTGTAGTGGAGGTGAAGCTGTAGCTGCAGCCACAGCAGCTGCCAGAAAGGTTCTGGCATTGACGCATAGTGCCCTGTGTGCAAATTATGTTGTGCATGTCAGCATCACAGCTTGAGAGGCCTTTGCATAACTTAGATAACAAATTCACACTTACATAATATTCTATATGTTTGACTGACTCTGGAGTCTCAAAGAGTCTGGAAGCCTTCTGCAATCTTTTAAAATAAAGTTTTATTTATTTTTATTTTATGCCTACAGGTGTTTTGTGTGCATGTCTGTATGTGGACCACGTGTGTGCAATGTCCAAAAGGCCTGGAATAACAGTCATTTATGAGCTGCCACCTGAATACTGGGAATCGAACCTGGGTCTTCTGGAGAAGCGGCCAGTGCTCTTAAGTGCTGAGCCATGTCTCTGGCCCCTTTCTGCCATTTTTAAAGATCTACAGTAACCAAATACATAGATTTAGTAATGAAATCCACAGAACTATTAGCATCAGCAAAACATGAGCTGGGCCTCAGAGGCAGATTGGGAAATTGCTGTTCTCTCAGCTACAAACAGGAAGTATGAGGAGAAAATAATTGTGAAATCCACAATAACCACAGACCACCTTCTTCTCTCTGCTTCTGTTACGTCTGATTGTTGTACTCTAATGTGCGTGTGATCATGAATGTGTGGTGGTGTGCAAGTGTGTCCTCTGAGGCCTAAGGACAACGTGACTCTGTTGGTCACATTGGCTTGCTCTCAGCAATAAGGCTAGACTGCTGGCCAGTGCTCCCCAGAAATACTACTGTCCCTTAGCGCTGGGATTCCGAAGGCACGCCACCATGCCTGGAGTCCATGGATCCATCCCAGTTCCCAGTGCTTGTGAAGTAAGCATTTCACCAGCAGACTCTACATATCTGATTTTATACGCGACCCTTGGGGGGTGGGGAGGGACCTTTTAACTTTGATTCCCTCTAATGTGTATTTACATCTCCAAACATACATGGTTCCGTTTCCTCAGTAGGAAATGAGCAATGTCTTAGGGTTTCTACTGCTGTGATTGCTCAAAGAGCAAAAGCCATTTGGGAGGGGAGGGTTTATTCCAGTTGGCAGTTTCACAGAACGACATCACGGGGGAATGCCTTGGGAGAGACCGTGGAGGAAGACAGCTTCCTGGCTTGCTTAGCCTGCCTTCCCAAAGTTCTCAGGTCCACATGCCAGGGTGCTGTTAGGGTTCTGACCCACGTCCTGGAGTCCTGGCCAAGAGCAATAACCTGGCCCGCCCAGTGCCCTCATGTCAAGCAGTCCTTAAGAAGGCTTCCTCTCCTCCCAGGCCCGAGGTTGCACATGCCCCTCACCCCCCTTCTCTTCTGACCCTCCCCTTCCCTCCCTTAATTCTTATAAAGTCCCTCTACATGAGCCCAGCCTGAGTTTCTTTCCGTGACCCACACCCACGCTGATCACGGCCACGGTGCCGCCCGCTACACGAGGCCCCATCTGCCAGCTATAGGTTCTCACGAAATCGTAACAGTGGCAGTGCCCACAGTGGGCTGTACTCTTCTCCATCAATCGTCCATCAGGAAGGTGACTACAGGCATGCCTACAGGGCAATCTGGTGGAGGAATCTTCTCAACTGAGGTTTCCTCTTCCAGAGTTACTCTAGCCTGTGTCAAGTTGACAAAAAAACCCTAAGCAATACAAGGCTTAAAAAATAAAGTATTTCTGTTGGGCAGTGGTGGCACCTGCCTTTAATTCCAGCACTCGGTAAGCAGAGGCAGGTGGATCTCTGTGAGTTCAAGACCAGTCTGGTCTACAGAGTGAGTTCCAGGACAGGTGGGGCTACACAGGGAAACCTTGTCTCCAAAAAAAAAAAAAATTATGCCAAGATAAAAAATGTAAAATAGGATTTGGTGACTATAATTTTACCTCTTGAGAGGTGGAGGGAGGGAGATTAGAAATTCAAGGTCTTTCTTGGTCTTGAACAGCTAATTCAAGACCAGCTTGGGCACATGAAACCCTACTGAAGAAGAGAGAGAAAACTGGAAACCTTTTCCTATGCTATTTTGATCATTCTTTCCCCACGATCAAAATTATCTTCTTTATTCAAGTGTGGTTTAGACAGATGCTCAGCACACTTGTGCTCATGTGGAGGCTGGAAGGGGACGTGGAATCTCTTAGAGCTGAAGGCACAGGATTTTAAAGCCTGCTTGTCACATGGGTACAGGGCTCCGAACGCTGACTCTCAAACTTGTCCATCACCGCTCAGCATCTTCCCAGCGCTGCACTCTGTAGCTTTCTGTCTCAGCCATTGAGGGTTGACATCACAGGTGTGAGACACCATGCCTGGCTTAAATCTGAAATCTACTGTGCGTGCGTGCGTATGTGTGTGTGTACGTGTGTGTGCACGAGTGTGCGTGTATGTTTGTATGTGTGTGTATGTGTCTGTGTGCACGTGTGTATGTGTGTGTGTATTTGTGTGTGGCACTTATGGAGGCCAGAGGAAGACACCATGTCCAGCAGGCCCCAGAAATTTACTCAGTTGGAGTAGGTTTTCCTGTAAATCCCTTCTTTGCGGTCTTTCTCTCAGGAGCCTTATGCCCCACTCAGCCTTTCTTTTCTTGCTTCTTTCTGTCGAGTGGCTTCCTCCATCCCTTAATCTCCACCTGGAAGACCCACTTCAAGGACTTGCAGGAAGCCTGTTCTGTCTTCACTGATGACATCTGAGCCTACAAATTGTAGCAGGGTAATTTTGAGTCTGAGGCCAACCAAAGCTGTGCATCAAAGACACGGTCTCAAAAAACTAAAAGCTACCATTTCCAGACCACTTTAAAAAGTAGACAACTTTTAGAGTAGTTTTAGATTCTCAAAAAAAAAAAAAAAAAGAAGAAGAATAGAAAGTAGAGTTGCAATAGTAAAACTCCCCCTCTTCATAATTTCCCACCCTATGCATTTCTATTTCCGCCATAGTAGCTTTGAACCACACTGCCTCCCCACCCCCGTGTGCTCTGTTCTGCTTGTCTCTGACTTGGCCGTCTCAGTGTCTCCTGTGTGTGGAAGCACAGCATGTAAATATTTGGCATGGCTCACTCCACTTACGTGTTTTCAAGGTTCAGGCATGTGATGGAATATAGCAGAATCTCTTGTTTGTCTCTTTGTTTGAGAAAGGATCTTGCTACATAGCTCAGGCTAGCCTGTAACTAGTCCAAGCCAGCCTTGAAATGGTGCTCCTTGCCTCAGACAGTGCTGGAGTTGTAGGTGTGTGTCTTTCCTTCCCAGATCAGCATTTTCCGTGGCTGAATAATATTGACTTAAGTGTTTGGAAAAGTAGTTTACGTTTATTGATCATTCATCTAGCTGATGTCGCCTTGAATTATCACAGCACTGGGAGGCTGAGGCAGGAGGACCACCACAAGTTTGATGCTGGCCTGGACTATAGAGCTCCAGGCTAGTCTGAGCTAGAGTGAGAGCCTATGTTAAAAAAAAAAAAAAAAAAAAAAAAAACTCAGCAGAGAAATTTGTTCAAGGAGGCTGGAGAGATGGCTTTTTAGGAAGGGCTTATTGCTCAGTTTGGATCCCAGCTACCATCAGGGGCTCACAAATGCCATTAATTCCAGCTCCAGGAGATCTGGTGCCCTCTCCTGGCCTCTGACAATACTGCATATCCCCCAAATAAAAGAAAAACAAACATTTACAAAAGAGCCCCAGGAAATAAGACTAAAATTAAGTAACACCTTGAAGGACTGGATTACTGCAGTCCCTGACAGGTGGGCTGTAAGTACAAAGCCTCTTAATGTGTCAAGAAAGCTTCCCATGGAAACTGCCATCAAATGGACAAACAATACGAACGTATCAGAACTGTGGTTTCAATAAAGCCACATAACTAAAAGTAGACCAGAGAGTCCTTTAATGCCAGCACTCGGGAGGTAGAGGCAGGCAGACCTGTCTGAGTTCAAGGCCAGCTTGGTCTACAGAGCAAATTCCAGGACAGGTTCCAAAGCTACACAGAGAAACCCTGTCTTCAAAAAAACAAAACAACACAAAACAAAAAGCAGAACAAGCTATCAGTTGAATGCCTTCATTTCCTTCTCACCACGTCTGTGAAGGATTGTGAGAAGGAGTATAGATTACAGTAATGAGGACCCTGGCAGCTTGGACACAAAGAGGAAGCAATTAATCAAACCACTTTCCTGGATCAGTAATACCATTGAGCCATCAAACCAATGAATGTGAGGGTCACGGAAGGCACCAGAGCCGAGTAATAATCCACATGGGGCAAAAGGATATCCAGTTCAATATGGCCCAGTTACCAGGGATTGGTACACATTTCTAGAGTCTGACCCCGAGCAGTCTATCGTAAGCATATTTAAGAACAGTACAATTAGGGGAAAGATTCTTGGTGTAACACAATCCCCTGTGCACATGGAGGCATACTTCTCAAAGTACATGCCACTTTCCCCATGAAGATAGACATTCTAGAGATAGACAACATGTGTAAAGGGCCTGGGGTAGATCTGGTGTGATCTTGGTCACAAAGATGGGAAAGTGATCATCTGGGCTATTAGTCACCTCTAGCCCTGATTATGGGAACCTGGTGATATAAATAACACAAATGTTACCTAGGCTATTAAGTATCTCCAGTCATGCTCTTGGGAGGTTGGTCTGGCCCTACAGACAGTACAGATCATCAGGTTATTAATCACCTCCACTCCCAGTCTTTTGGGTGGAAAAACAGGTTATACATTTCTTCATTGAAAAGACAACCCTGCACATTGGTTTCTACAGTGCTTATCTGTGAGGACAAGGGCCTTTGTGCTCCACAATGAAGAGGGGGAAAGGTCTGTGTATGAGGGAGACAGAAATAGAAAGAGTGCCTGTTACAGAATGAAGCAGACTTTCGAGCAGTCTGCGTATTTATTGTGTGTATGTGCACAGGTATCCGTACACCACAATGTGTGTGTGTGGAAGTCAGAGGACAACTTGGAGAAATCGGTGCCCTCCTTCCACTATGTGGGTCTTGAGGATCAACTCAAGTCCTCCGGCTTGCTGAACAACCTTGCTGACCCTGCAGTAGACTTGATAATGCCCAGGCTGGAAAACTGCTTTGGTACTAACTTGAAGTAACAGTGAAAAGGCGCTTTAAGCAACTGGAGAAAAATTTAGACATGCACTAAATAGTAAATGATTTTTAACAATTGTGAAGCCAGAGAGATGGCTCAGTAGTTGAGATGCTTGCTGTTTTGTAATGAATTCTATGTTCAGTCCCCAGCTCCCAACAGGAGGCTCACAGCTGCCTGTTGCTCTGGAATCAGGTATCTTAACTCTGCAGACATGCGCACACACACAAATACAGATACTCATAAGTAAAGTGTTGGTGTTTTTGTTTTTAAACAGGGCAGTGGCTGGGCACTGCTGCTCTTGTGGAGGACCTGGATTCAGTTCCTCCACACCATATGGCAGCTCACAACTGTCTAACTGCAGAGGATCCAATGCTTTCTTTGGTCTCCCTGGGTACCAAGCATGCACGGAGAGCACACACATACATGGGGAAAAACCAAATAGACAAAATCATGTTTAAGAAATAGTTATGGCCATGGGTGATGAGTGATTGTCATCCTAGGGCCAAAGAAGCAGAATAGGAGATTCCTTAGTGCCCAATGGCCAGCCAACCCCACCTACCTGGAGAGTCCCTGGCCATTGAGTAACTATGTCAAAGGAAGGGCGGCATCTGAGGAATAATATCCAAGGCTGACTCTGACCTCCATATACACAAGTGAATGCACATCCAAACATATGTGCACTACAAAGACGGACAAATTAGTCATTTTAATCTGTGTCAAAATATCCAAGATTAATTGCAAAGTCATTTACAACCTAGAACAGTGAAAGTCATGTGTAACGGGAGCTAAACCAATATGTACATCTCCACGTTCTTTTACATTTACTTGTTCATTGTGTATGTTTGTGAATCAGACAGCTTGCTGGAATCAGTTCTCTTATCCCACTGTGGGTCCCAAGGACTGAATTTGATCACCAGGGCGGTGGCAAGAACTCTTATCCTAAGCCAACTCTCAGTCCCTGCACAGTAGAACTCATTTCACCTACAAAAATTATTACGTTTCTGGATCAAGATTGTTTATACTCCCATCACTTACCGTCATGTTAGAGGAACACAGATAGGCACACAAACTGGGAAGAAATACGATTTACCAGAGTATGTTATACAATTCCATACTCCCAAAACTTAAAGCGAATCAATTGAAAAACTCAAAAAAAAAAAAAATTCAAGATAAGGTACCTGAATATAAGAGAGAACTCAGGATTTTTCATATGTATAAACATACGCAGTTATAAGATGTTTTAGAAATAACCCCATTTTAACCTGCCAGAATGTAATAAAAAAACAAACTTCCCTGAAAAACTTGTCAAGAAACTAGTAAGAAGCCTGCAAGATGGCCCAGAACTACCTGCTACCAAGTCAAAAGACCTGAGTTTGATTCTCAAGACATAGTCACACACAGATATATACGTAATTTAAAAACAGAAATCTAGAGAATATTTTTAGATACAAGTGGAGAAGTAAATTCTATAATAAAGCAAGAGAATCTATCCACGTGTCCGGCAGGGAATTAGATGTTCTCTAAGTTTGTCTTTGGTGTAGTGGAAAGCAGGTACCATCACCTTAACCAAGAGGTGTGTCCTCTTGGCCAGCGTAGATCTGGGAATCACCTATGGCCTCAGGGCCCTAGTATTCAGAGCATGGTTGAAGGGCAGCTTAAGATCCCGACATATATACACAGAGCCCCTTCTGCTTCTCTCTTCTCTTGGATGGAGGAACTGACCATTGAGTGAAGCTGCGTGGACCAGTCCGGCTTTTCCAGGAACCGCATGACTGTTTTGAGTGTCCCCTCTGAACTCCTTAATAAATATTAGTCCTTCTTTTTCAGTTGCCAGTAATTATTACATATAATACTTTGGTCCTTTAAATATTCAATCAGAGTATCCAGTCATATATGTGTGTGTGTCTGTATGTTTACACACATACCTGAGAATACAGCTCACCATGATGAGGCCCTAGGTTTGATCCCCAACACTGCAAAAACCTTGTAGATTGTTAAATGTGCATGCTCTCACACAGACACACTGGGGGATGTTAATTGCTTCATCTGGGATGCAGTTTCCTATCTTCCCTGTCTGCTAAACTTAAACTTAGGGAAAGTTTTGGATCTGTTCTCCTGTCTGTTCCCCCCTTTGAAGAACTGCAGATGGAAAGGACCAATGAAATACAGGCTCATGTGTCAGTTATCACTGAGATTAAACCTTGTTTCGGAGGGAAGCTCATTAAGACCCAGGACGTTCTAAGTAAGGTGAAATATCCCACCTTGCCTGCCCAGTTTGTCCCTGAAGCTGACTGGCCGCCCCCTTTGAAGCACATACACAATAAAGCTGCTAGGACACGCTCAGACAAGTGAGTCAGCTGGAAACTATTCTCCAAACGCTGAGCAGTGAGCTCTTGGCTTTCAACCTTCATGAGCCCCATTCTGGGGTGGGATCTGAAGTGCAGCTGCCTGAGTCATTTATGTTCCTGTAAGTTACCCATTGCCCATATTCCTCTAGGCACCCAAAGCTGCACTTTGGTATCAGTACTTGTACCTGTTGTAGATTCCCAATCTGGGGTGAGATGTTCCTGTGTCCCCAGGAGTAGTGACCCATACTAAGACCTTCCTTTAACCTTCTTCATTCTGTTCATCTCCTGTTGCTCACACAGAGTGTTACTAAAGTACAGGTGTCATCAGGGTCTTTATGCTCAAAATGTCTGATATTGTACTAACTTCCAGAGAGCCTCTGGGTGCCCACTAAACATGCGAGTCTCAGGGGTCACCTCCTCTACTCTTGCCTTAGCCTAGTTTGTACTTTGCATGGTATGAGAGTCATGCCAGCCTTAGTAGTTCCTACAGAACCTCAGCTTCATGTGACCTTCACCCTGCTACACACTCCTTGTGCTGTCATTAAAGCCTCCATCTAAGGTTTTGATGGTATGAGCAGTATCTCATTCTCACTGGTTGTATTAATTCACCATCTACATTTATTGTTCTACTACATTCCTGGTTTAAACTTTCTTTTTATAGTTTTTTGGAACTGTCTCTTTCTACAGAGGCTTGGTTGTCCTGGAACTTACTACATAAACCAGGCTGGCTTCAAATTCGGGGATCACCTGCCTCTGCCTCCTGAGAATGGAGATTAATAGTGTGAGTCACTACAAACTAATTCAGCATTTCAGTATCCTTTGCTCTCTAAAATTTTCTGTTTTGAAGACAGAGTCTTGCTATGGTATCTAGTTAAGTTTTGAACTCCTGGGCTTAAGTGATTCTCCTGATTCAGCCTTTCAAAGAGTTAAAACTGTAGGCACATGGCCACATGTAGCAGTCTATGACATTCTTGATGTCAAAACTAATTTAAGCCATCTCTTTAGGCTTAAATATAGCTTGCTACATGTCTACATATTTGATGGATAGGTTTAAGACATTATCTCCCTATGTAGCCTGACTGTCCAAGGACTCTACATAGAACAGGCTGGCCTCAAACTCACAGAGGTCCATGGATTAAAGGCATATGCTACTCCATTTGTACCTGGCATGTCCTACAGGCCAAAAAAAGTAGGAAAGGGGTTTATCAAGAATACAAATAGAGGTACGACATGGGGGCTGGAGAGAGGGCTCAGAGGTTGAAAGCACTGGCTGATCTTCTAGAGGACACAGGTTTGACTCTCAGCATCCACACTCCAGTCCCAGGAGATTTGATACCCTCTTCTGGCCTGTGTGGGCACCAGGCATGCACATGGCACAAAGACACACATGCACACACACACACACACACACACATACATTAAACAATTAAAAGTGTATGATAAATTCCTTCCTCCCCCCTCCTCTTTCTTTTTTTGAGACAGGGTTTCTCTGTGTAGCCCTGGCTGTCCTGGAACTCTCTCTGCAGACAGACTGGTCTTGAACTCAGAGATCCACCTGCCTCTGCCTCCTGATTATAGGCGTGCACCACCACCACCACCACCGACTGGCTAAATCTAAAAATATTTTAAACAAGAGTGCATGATAATGAATACTCAGCATCTGTGAACTCTGTCATAGAAAAGAAACCCAGGAAATGATTTTGAAGGCTTAGGTACACATGCCATGCCACTTACTGCTGTGGTCCTCCTGGCTCTGCCTCTCAAGTGCTGGGATAATGGGCATAGAGCACTATGTCCAACCTCATGGCATTTTAAATATTAAGAGATCTTTTTGGTTCCACTCAATCCCAGAAATTTACTGTTCTCAGGACAATAAATATGTAATAAACGCTGGCTAGCACCGTATCCAGCACTGGGTGTGAATGCAATGTTATTTACTAAACTGTAAATGAGATACTTTATTTCAAATACAAAGAAGGAAAAGAACACATATTTCTTATACCATGTAAATTTGTCAAAACATTATGAACATGTTTGTGAATCTTGGTGGAGACAGGAATCTGCACTGGAGCCACGGAAGACAAGGACTTGGAAGGTCACTCCAGCCTGCTGGAGACCTCCAGTGTCCACAGTATCAGTCCCCAAACAGCAAAATAAGGCGAGTCTGTGGCCATACATCTTAGCCTAAGAGACTAAAACACGAAGAGAACTTCCTATTGTCTCCACATAGAAAAGGGTCTTGAGTGGAGAGAAGGAGGCTACAGAGGCGTCACTGGGAGCACCACAAGGAAAAACTAAACAATCTTCCTGTCCACACATCCACTTCAGCAGTGCCTGGTCAACTCCCTTCCAAAGTCCACTGCTGCATGGCAACATCAAGGAAGGAACTGGTTGGCTGGCTGCAATCACATCTTGGGGAAGCTGGCCAGGTTGGTAATGCCACAGGTGTTGTTTTTATTCCGAGCCAGGAGAACATATCCTTTGTTCCCCCAGGTTTCTCCCCAGCTGTAGAACCAATAGAGAAAAATACTTAGCATCTTACATAGCCCTTAAAATACTGTATTTTACTAGGCACTGATAATATTTAAAAAATGAGTAGGTTGGGTTTTACTTTTAAGGAGTTTAAAGGTATGATGTGGGAAGAAGGCATACTACCCAGGTTCGTTTTCTAACAGTCTGTGTTAATGTCAACTTAGCAGAATCTAGAATCAGCTGGGAGATGGACCTCCGGGAATTACCTCAATTATGTTAATTAGTGTGGGAGAGCTATCCCCTGGACAGACCCTGGATTGTATAAAATGGAGAAATCCAACCAAATACTAGCATGCATTCCACAAATACTGATCTCTGTTCCTGACTGTGGCTGTGATGTGACAGCACCTTCAAGTCCCTGCTGCCGAGACTATAAAAGGTACTAGAGATTGCCAGTGTGGTGGTTCCTTTAATCCCAGCACCCAGGAGGCAGAGGCAGCTTGGTCTACACAACAAGTTCAGGCCAGCAGGAGCTACATCAGAGCCTGTCTCCAGAAGAGGTGGAGAGGTGAAGAGGAAAAGATGATGTTAAGAGTGGTATTTGAGGCTGACCTGAGGATGAGTGGACTTTGCATCTGTAGAAACGGGAGGAAGGCAGACGGATGTGAAAACAGTGATAGATGGGAAAGTGAGATGCATCATGACTGTGTGGCTGACAGCAGGGGTAAGACAGACTGAAGTGGGAGGCAGATCTGGAGAGGTGGGTGAAGTGGAAGTGTTCAGGGCCATCCTGAGCTCAAGGCTAACCTGAGCTACAGTTGACCCCATCTCAAGAAATCAAAACAACCAGCCAACCAAACAAAACCATCGGGTTAATCAATCTTGACTGTAACTCTGAGGGGTGTTTAGTTTTACTCTGTGGCAGGAGAGACTTGGGGTGAAGAGGTGAGGAGGACGGACGGCTGGGAATGAGTGGTCTGTGGACTACCTTCAGTCGGTTAAGTCTTTCTGACTGGGCTGAAAGATCACCGACAGACGTCTGCCCACTGTTTGTGTGCGGCTAAACAGCTCACACAAGGAGCAGCTGACAGGCATATCCTTTGGACCATTATTGTCCCCCCATCACGTTAGCTTTGTAATTATGGGAAGCTGGAGGTGAGGCTTAGTGTTCCAAAGGTGACCCTGGCATAAGTGATCCTTTACCTGTTCTTTATTATCCAGTGTTTGTTCCCCTTCTGGACGCCATAGCCCACCACCAACACGGCGTGGTTCACATAATCCCGGTTGCAGTTTTCGTCATAGTACACGCCTACAGAACAAAGTACGGATGAGGGTCTCTGCAACCTGAGGGGCCCTGTGTGGTTCCTTGTCTCAGCCAAGGTTTACAACTGAGATGCGCTCGATGCACAGCAGCAGCTGCCAGATTTGACAGATGGAGTCTGACTGAGCACTGAGTAGTCAAGATCTTGGGGCCATACCCACATCCCAGAGGAGGGAGGCCTATAGGAAGAGGTTCTCACCTCGGCTGTAAAACTGGAAAGACGGCAAGCTTGCATCGATGGACACAGAGATAGGCCCCACCCGAGCCACTGCTCTCTTCAGGACTTTCTCATTCCCCATGGGAATCTCTCTGTACCCTCTGCATTTAGCTGCCTTTGCTGTTGGGTTGTACATACAACTTTGATCCTGGGGAAAAAAAAAAAATCCAAGGTGGGATAGCACTACAGCTACTCAACTGGCAATAAGTTGGTAAGAAAGTCAGCCAAAGTTAGAGTTAATAAACCAGTCCATGGGTCCTACCATTCTAGAAACTATGAAAAGAAGTCCGGTATGGTTTTGCTTACTTGGAAACCCAGTAATCGAGGCTGAGGCAGGAGGATTGCCATGAGTTCAAGTCCAGACTGGGTTACACAGTAGAATCCTGTCTCAAAACAACAACAACAAAAAATGTGGAGGTAAAAGGTCAAGAGGTTTCTTGCTTTCTAGCATTTGTAACCTTGAACTCGCTACATGGATATATAGTGATGACCCTAAACTCCCGACTGTCTGGCCTCTACTACCTGCATGTGTTATGATTACAAGCATGTCTACCTCTCCCATCCAGAGATGGTTTTTATTAAAGCAAGATATGGGAAAGGTTTCTTTTTAAATGCAGATTATCTTCTGCCTGTGTAGCATATGTAAGCTTCAGGGGGCAGGAAGGTACCAGCTGCTCTGTCAGGAATTTGCCAAGTCCAGCTCAGAAGATGGCCTTGACCCTGTGTATACAGCTCAGGTATGCTGGTGTAACTATGCTTTCATCAGACAGATAAGCACATAACATGAAATGAAAATAAATAGCTAAGTAATTTAGCTTGTGACTTCCAAAAGCATGCACGCCTCACTAACAATACAAGGTCTTGTCAAGTTGTTCTTTATGGCAACATTTCTCCTGCACACTAGACCTTTAATACCCTAAGGCTGTAGTTACAAGGACACATATCTAATACCTAAAGTACCGCCAGCACTTGATGTGCTAGTCTAAGCTTACAGAGACTCTACTGCCTTCATTTCTCAAAACCTGTTTGTTCTCGGCCGTGTGATTCTGTGTTAAACTTCTCAGATCAACGAGACACAGTTATGTAGCACATCCCTGTGATCTCAGGCTGATACCAGAGGATCTCACATTCTAGGTAAGCCCTGGTGCCACATGATCTCAAAAAAAAAAAAAAAAAAAAAAAAAAAAAGAAAGAAAGAAGAGAGAGGTAAGGGGAAGGGAGTGGGAGAGGGACAGAGAAGAAAGGAAAAAAGAAAAAGAAGGAAATAAAGCAGGACACGGTAACAGGAAACGAAGTGGTGCTGGGGAAGAGCCGTTCAGGGCTCCACACTGCAGGGTGTGGTCTCACCTGCCCCACGTACGGATATGCGTCTTCAGAGTCAATGCCCCCATTGGTCTGCACATATCGGAAGGCAGTGGTCATGTAGCCACCTCCACAGCCATCGTTCTCAGACACACAATCCACGAGATTCTGAGGACTCAGCGTTAGGAGTTTGCCAGTCTTCTTCTTGAGCTGGCCTTCCAGGGCACCTGCAGAGCTAAAAGCCCAACAGGAACCACAGTCACCCTGAGAGACACACAGAAGAACTGTCAGTCATCACTTTTCACACCGGGTGCATCTTTCTACCAGCCTAAGAAATCCCATGCACTTTGTGAACTCCAGCACAAATGCAGCCTTTCTGGTGAAGCCTCTTTATGGGTCGCATTAATAACAATTATGATCCCTGTTTCCTTTAGCTGAAGTCAATTATAGCATGCTATGGCTTTGGAGACACTTCCCCTGAATTCTAACCCTGACTTTGCACACTAGTTATGTGACCTTGTTACTGAATTCCTCTGTGCCTCAGTTTCCTTACCTTTAAAAATGAGAATAAGTTGGGTTTGGTGGGACATACCTGTAATTCCATCTCTTACGAGGCAGAGGCAAGAGGATCAGGAGCCCAAAGTCAGTCTCAGCCATAAACTGAGTTGGAAGTCAGCCTGGGCAACATGAGATCTTGTCTCAAAAGAACAGAAAAGGGACGTGATACTATAGTTGATGGATTGATTCTTGAGAATACTGAGACTTCATTTACATGTACATCGTAGAAGCTCCACATACACAGTAACCTCTCAGAAACTGTCAGATATTATTAGTGTTTGCTCTCCGGGATTGTAAAATTTTCTTTTTCCTAAATTTTCAATTTTTCTAAGAATGAGAATTTCTTGAGGAGGGAGTCCTGAATTTTTACCTGGTAGCTAGCACTGTACTTACTTGTTTGTTTCTAGGAGAGGGGTGGTTTGTTGAATTAATGTTACATCAATTATTCATCTTACTGATGACATAGCTCTGTGATGTTGAGGTTCTAGAAAAAAAAGATTCTCTGGCAGATAAGAATCTAACATTGAAAAACTTTTGGGGGAGAAAGATTCTCCGTGTCCTAGTAGGTTACAATTCCAGATTTTGCACAAGTATTTCTACATAAGCACAAAAATATATGTGCAAGGTACGTGTTGTAACACTGTTTTAAAAAGTAGAAAAAACCCTAAAAATACAAAATGGGTGATGAAACAAATAATAAATCATGCTATGCTGAGAAATACCATACACAAGGAAGCACCTGATTTTTGACTGGAGTAACATATCCTTTCTTTCGATAGTCGATGGAGTCTGGGGCTCTGCCTTCCCACTCTGGGATGTAGAGAGTGTCGTTACTGGGGGAGTGAGAGGGTGGTACTTTGAGTCCAGTCATCTTCTGAACTACTTCTTCACTGGTCTGAGACAAAGGATGAGGCCAGGCATTAGCAGTGACCATTAGGACAGTGGGTGGGCCTGAATCTGAGAGGCAACTTACCATGTCTCCCAAGTGATTCATGGCCAGTTCGTATGTATGGACACCAAGAGAGGCCTCAAGATTATGGATGGAAATATGCTTCAGGTTTTTTTCCCAAATTAAACGCCGAGAGATTTCATCCACCTAAATAGAATAGACTGTGTATGGTTAGATAGATAGCTTTTAAGAGAAAAGATACACTACAATCAGAAACAGCTTACAATCTAGCTGGGCAACTATGGAATCCAAGAGCACACACAAATGTATGCAAAGTTATAGAGAGACCATAGAATAACAACAGTACTGAGAAGTATTCCCCAAAAGAGCTTTCTCACATATACAGCACACAGGCGGCCTTGTAGTGCTAAGCACTGGATTCAGTACCATCCCTGAGCTGCCCTCCAGCTAATGTATCTGTAAAGCAGATAGAGGAACTGAACACAAAAGTACAGGCCAGCTGCAAAGTCAGGAAATAGGACTGCTTGCTTGCATGGGGTAAACCGCTAAAGCAGGGGCCTCAGGTCCCGGGCCTCCTCCGTGCTCCCCTTGCAGGCCCTGGGCACCTTGCTGTTATACTGTTTCCTGTGGGTCTTCTTCCAGAGCTCCCACTGGGAATCCAGCATTTCCTCAGGAGAGAGGGCAAAGCTCAACATGGGTAGCAGCAGAAGCTTGAACACCCACATCCTGTGGAGGGAATTAGGAGAGATTTCCATTGGCAGGAGGTTCACAGACTAGGCAGCCTGTGGGTGTGGAAATGATGGCAGACACGTTACCAGAAAAGTGGCCTGAACATTTTAGGGGCTATAAAAACAAGTTCCTTCTACCAGAAAATTACACACATGTGCATTACGATGGCTTTGAATTCAAATATCTGCCTCCCCTCCCCAATGCTGGGATTAAAGGAATGAGATACTATGCTCACAACTCAAGAATCCTTTTTTTTTTTTTTTTTTTTTTCAACTGAGGCTGGCAAACTTGGCTGTATGTGGAAAATAGACAAAGAATTGCAGGTGATTTTCATGATAAAGCATTAATGGGCAGAAGCTGGGGGGGGGGTTGGCTTGCTGGAACATCTGATTTCAATGATTGCAACTCAAGAATGTTCACCAACACTGCAGACATCACAGACAACCAGAGTGGTAACTGGGAAGGCTCTCCCCGCTCTTCTCCAGTATCCCCAGCAAGGGTGCACACGGTGTTGTCTTCATTTGCCTTATCCATTTCTTCTTCCCTCGACTCTCCCCCTCTTTGGGCAGGAAATCGCTCTAATCTTAACCAGATGCCGTGTGTTTTCTTTTCTCCGCTCCCCCTCCCCCCAACAGAGACGTGGCTGCTTCACAGGACAAAAGTCTCAGATGCATAAGAGGAAAAAGCAGGACAGAAGGACAATATCCTATAATGACCACGTTCACTGTTCATAGCTTTTCAGGAATTTGCTCTGGCTTCATTAACTTCTTGCATTGGCTTAATTGCACATTCTTAAGTGTAAAAACCATTTCCTGTCTCCCGTCTCCAGCACATCATATGACCTGTGCAACACTGAAGTACTTTTATGTACTTTCAGCAAAGCAACAAAATATCCAGCAGAACATTTAATAACAGGGTGTTCCAGGCTTGGAGGTGGCTGTTAACTACTCCCTTCCTCAGGAGTGAGCTAACCCTTTAGTTAAGCAGAACTCCAGAAAGAATCCACTTTTAAGGCAAGCTCACAGAATCCTTCCTTGTTTTTACCAACAACTACATATTCATTCACATACACAATCATACACAGAATCCTAAAGATTTCCAGACAGATTTTATTTAGCCAGAAAATGAACTAAGAAGAATTATACTTTTATACAGGGAATATGTTATTTGATCCCTAACTCACTAACTATATCCTTTCTCTTGTTAAAATAAGGTCACTGGTAGGAATAAGATGCTAAAAAACATTACCTGTTGTTGAGAATCTGTTGTCTAGGCTCCTTTCAGACAGGAAGTGTGGCTACTGTGAGCAGAAGACTAAGGGCGCTGGATTTATTCTGAAGGATTGCGGAAGTCAACTCCAGCGTTGGCTGGAAAATTTTGGTAAGGAGGGGAGGCAGGGATAGGATGAGAAGGGGGGTTAGGGTGGAGGGATGGACACACATTTGTACAATGTTCCTGAGAACTGCTAAGTGTTTAGTTTCATCTGTCTTTGGGGTAAAAAATAAGACCGCATTATTATTCAAATTGACTTTGGTGAGGAGATGAAAAGACCCAGCCCTGGTTGGCTCCATCCTTCCTCAAAACGGCTAATTGGAGAATCCCATCTTTTTTTTACTCCTGTCACAGTCCACCCCCTTACCCTACATTATTTTCAACTTTGTGTCAGATCCTCTTCTGAGATGCTAGGGGGCACAGAGTAGTGCACACGGGGAGGGGAGAGGGGGGGGCAGGGAGCAGGGGGTAGACTAAAGCCTAGAAAAAAGTTAATACATGGCACATAAGGATCCAATTTAAAAAGTCTGTGGCTGGTACTAGTGTTACTGCTTCTGGGCAGAGAGCAGCTGTTCTAACCCATTATGGCTGTGCAGAAAATCAGGATGAAATGGTTTAAAAGTGGTAGGAAAGCTGAAGTGTGTGTGTTGGTCCAGACTCTCAGGAAACTAGAACAAAACCACAGCTGGCTGTGGGCATACCTTTACCGCTGGCAGGGGCAGGTGGTTTCTGGGAGGTAAAGGCCAGGCCAGTCTACAGAGTGAGTCTGAAGCCAGTCAGGACTATAACAGTGAGATGATGTCTCTAAATAAATAGGAGTAGACTCATAAGTTCAAACTTAGCCTAGGTAACTTAGTGAGAGCCTGTCTAAACCTAAAAAGTTAAAAAAAAAAAAAAAAAAAAGAGGATTGAGGGGCATAAACTCAAGTGGTAGTAGTATGTTTGCCCAACATTTTATGAGGCTCAAGACTCAATGCCTAACGCAGACTTAAGAAACAAAGCAGCCCTAGCACCTAATTATTTACAATACCAACATCAACAGGCTGACAGATGCACATGTGACTCTACTACTAAACTCTCAGATGGTAGATCTGATGAGCATTGCATCTCAGTTATTAAAGTCCCCAACGAGGTCCAGTCACAAGATCATCTCCAAATGCTTCCCCAAAATCTATGCATGTGGCAGATCATAAGACTCTAGCTCAGCCAACCGTAGCTCTAAACTCCATCTTTCCATGCACAGTTATGAGAAATTAGAAAATGAGGGACTTGAGAATAGAAAGGATATTATCACAAATGTAGATTCTGTTTCTAGCTGGATTCCTCACACGGACCTCAATTCCAGAACCTAAGCTTGTTTTTAGGTTTCAAGAGGTACCAACAATCCATGAATGTAGAGGAAGCCCAAAGCCCCATTTGAACAGTTTAAAGTTCAAAATCCCCGTATCTCCTTTTAATCAGGAGGACATACTGGGAAAAGACATTCAGAGGTCCCCTAGTGGCTTAAATTCCAAGACCTCTTCCAGGAACTTGTAAGAGATTAGACAACCCCCACTCCCATAGAGTATGACCAGAGTGTGTCTACTGACTTTACTCATGATGAGTCAGGGTCAGGAGGGTAAGTGAGGAACAGGGTGCTGAGTGATCTCCAATTCCCGAGATCAAGACTCAACTACACTCTATGCTTGTGTGTTTGAAGCCCATTATGGAGTCTTCTAATTGTGCCACATCGTTATTTATGAGCTGGAAAGGGATAAGGAAGCCGCAATCAAGATCACACAACACGATAAACTTTATAAAAGAAAAAATACTTTGTTTTAAAATCTTTGCTACATGTCATTATTTTTGCCACAGATGGCTTAGCACAGATGGCCAACAAGAAAAAACAATCAAAATAAAACCCTGAAGGAAAAGCAGAACAAACCCCTCAGAGCAGCTTCTCCCTCCCACCCCTTCTTCAAAAGCCCTGTAATAACTGTACATTATAGTTCTGATCACATTTAAAAACAAGTTGATTATTAAAAAACAAATATTTCATTGGAAACTCAACTTTTTGGTTCTGTAAATTGTGATATAAATATATATGTATACTGTATGTGTGCACATAGAATAAAAAAATAGCCTCCTTTTCCACTCTATTGCCTGGTACCAGACTGGAGACAAATGGAGAAAAACTTAGTAGGTAACATTCCCTCAGCCTCTCCATCCGGGCGGGGCTCCTTATCCCCTATGAATACCTGGAATACACTTAGTAGATCTTTCCCATATTGTTTAATCTTTCACTTAGATACTGACAGGAGCCAGTTTAAAAATAAAAAAGGCTACTGATATATGAGACGCACCTGAGGACGGTAAAGGGTGAAAGCAGTAGCTTCTATCTGCATTTCTATGGCTGTAATTATCAAGTGACCCTGTGGGAATTTGAGTCCAGGACCCAACTAAGACATAGACTCACATTTATGTTCCAAAGCCAAACCCAAATCCAAATTTGGAGAGGGAGCAAAGAACGACAGACTTCAGGAAGACCTAGATGGGGTTTTTACACCAGGAAGGAGAGGCTACTGTGCAGGAGCCCTTTCTATTGGTTTACACCCTTGCTGCTGAGGACTTCCACTCAGGTAGCTAACCCAAGAAGTTGAGTTTCCATGCAGAAATAACCTCTCCAGAACATAGTGTGACGCTGACAGAAACATGCAGCATTAGCCTACGGGCAAGTCTGAGATTTCTGACAGTGTTATCTGGCCAGCCTATTTGGCAATATCTGTAGATCTTCCACATAAATTGAGAGCACCAAAGAGCAGGAGTAATCCAGCTTTCTCACTGGATGTGTTCTGTAAGAGACCAACCCTATCAACAGTTCCATTTTGGCTAGGCATGGGTTTAAGTGCAGCAAAGACTTAATTTAATTACTCTTTGGCTGCAATACTAAATACAAAAATACCTGGAAAAATTAAACTTCTTAGGACTCTTTGAAGAGCAAGCAGAAAGACAAAGATAATCTGGGACAGACTTTGCATATACTCCCTAGTAGGGAGAAAGAACAAAATAGAGCTCAAACACATGCACATACAAGGATACACATGCACACATACACTCACACACACACACACACACACACACACACACACACACACACATCTTGACGCTCTTTCTTGTTTCCAGGGGATTGCTCACTTCCTAGAGCTCCACACATACCAACCATATTTCATGATCCTCAGTTATGAGAATTTCTCCTCTCCTCCACCCTACCCAAAACAAGCCACAGTATCTAAGGCAATTAGTGGCTGTCAGGTTCTTCTATTCTGCCCCTTCACTCCTGCACAAATAATTTCTGTGCTACTTCTAGTAAGAAGACATGAAGTCAGGACTTCTAACCTTACCTGTCCTCCGATTTTCAGAGGACCTTAAAAGCCCTGGAATTCATTTCGCTTTTGTAAATGTGACTTCAGAGTGAAGGGGTGGAGGGGATACATATCAGGGGTGAGGGAAGGGAAGGGAGAGGAACTTTTATTCTGTTTACAAAAGATTTGCTTTTAAAAACAAACAGTGATTTCCCCACCCTTATCCTCACCCCGATAGTTCTATTCTGAAAAGGGGGGGAACATAGTTAGGTCAGGGAACTCTTCATTGTTGTAGCTGTTGCTCTGGTCTCCCAGCATGGACAGCATCTCCTAACGAGAGAAAGAGACTATACTTAGCTCACACGTCCTTGCCTTGACCATGGCCCAGACCACACTCGTCAACTGCAGAAGCCTCTTCTCCTTCTCCTCTTCCTCCCACAGCTCTGTCATCTCCCTCATTTCTAGCCCTTGACTCTTTCTTTCTTTTTAAAATTTTGTCTGTGTGTGTGTCTGCATGAAGGTGTTGGAACTCCTGGAACTGGAGTTAGGCAATGGTGAACAGCCATGGGGTTCTGGGAATTGAACCCGGGTCCTCTGGAAAAATCAGCCAGTGCTCTTAACAGCTGAGCCATCTCTCCAGCCCTTTGATATTTTCAAATGAAGAAAATATGCATGCTAACACTTCACTTACCCTACAGTAAGTAATATCTGAAATGTGACTAATCACATTTGTTTCCAACCCAACCCTAGTCTGTCTTCTTTTTAGTCTGTTTTTTACTAGCTTATTCAATCTTTCAGTCCCCACAGGGGAAAACAGATACTTAGAGCTATAGTATGTTCTATTTTGCATACTTTTAAATTATCCTATTTAAATCCAAAGCTACTCTGAGATGTGAACCTCTGTATATGAGTTAAAATAACTTTCTTCAGCATCTTTACATGATGCTTCACATGAGTAACTTTGGTCTGGTTAACGGGTGTTTATAATTAATAATGCCAATCACTAACATCCTTCCCTATGTACCCTGTCTTCCCTCTGTCTCACCTCATACGACCCCATCCAATACCACATATGCTTCCTCCTCTCTCTCTTCCCTGACCCTCTCTCTCTTCCTGAAGACTTTCTCTACTCACCTGAAAGACTTCAGGCTGGCTAGGTGGTTGTGCTGATGTTTGCTGAACATGTTGCTCATTGGAACTGGACCGATGATGGGGCTGCTGGCCCTGCCACTGTGGCCAGACACCCACACCCTCTGCTGTTCGGGTTTGGAATTGTCCTGCAGTCTGTCCAGTCTCAGGAGCTAGAAATACGGTAAAGATAAACAGCTTGAATTTACCAATTCAATGGGGAGAAATCAGGACACAGCTACATACAAGTCAGTAATATTACATGTGCTCCCTCTGCTCTTATACCTGTCAACTGAGGCTCAATTCCAAAGCCCAGTCTCAAACTAAGTTTCATTCCCTAGACAGCATTTCTAAAGATTTCTTTGTTCATTTAAATTGGCATCCCATTTTTATAGTGCGTTTGTTGTAAACATAATAATTCGTGTGGTTTTTATTACAGGTGTTGAAATAGTTTTCCTATAGCAGGTTTCTATAAAGGTTTTTAAAATTATTACTGTTTTGTGTATGGTGCAGGTGAGCATATGTGCTGTGGATCATGACGGTCACAGACAGCTTGGTGGAGTCAGCTCGCTCCTGTACACGGTTCTGGGAAGCAAACTCAGGTACTCAGGCTTGTGAGTCAGCTGCTTTGCGCAGTGGGCCATTTCAAGGTTTCTAACCTCAAACAGACCGACCTTGCATTTCCTTATGAACAGGTCAGCACACAAAGGACACAAGGAAACAATTCTAACTACTCTCCCAGTGTGATTTTCCTGTTACCTTCCCTCTCATCTGAACTTACAGAAGTTGGATCCACGGCTGCTGAGAGTAGGGTAGGCAGCAGGACCCTGCGCTGCAGTGGGAGCACCTGGCAGAGACACAGCACTGAAGGGGGAGGAGGTCTGAAAGCTGCTCACACCAAATTGGGAAGAACGAGTCTTGGCTGTAGACTGGGTGGGCACCTGATAAAGAAAAGGGGGATACAGAACAAGGGAGGTACTGTGTACTTCATTTCTATGAGTCAATACTGTATTCATCATCAAGCACTGTATTCTCATCACTTGTCTCTAACTCTACCTCTGCTCACCTCCCAATTCCTCCTAAAACTACTGAGGCAAGTACAAGTGAAAAGGCAAGGAGTCGTAGGCTTGATAACAATCGTAAGAGTTAGTTAGTTAGGCTCTGGGACATGAAAAGAAAAAAGGAAAAAGCCGTTGGAGTAAAACAGACTGGCTAGTAAGAGGAAGAGGGTCTGGGGTCTAGAGCAGAACAGGACGTTTATGGTTAAACACATAAACATACATGAAAGCATTTTAACAAACCCGTTCTTATATATAAGGAGCTCATAAAATTACGAGAAATAACAAAGCCTGTTATAAATTGCACGTGTGTACATATTAACATAGCCTTATGTGTTGTGTTCATGTGCATGTTTGTGGGTTAAGTGTGTGCATGCACACATGTAGAGAAGCCAGATGATAATGCTGGGTGTCTTCCTTTATTATTCTCTCCCTTATGTTTTGTTTTTTGAAGCAGGGTTCCTCTGTGTAGACCAGGCTGACCTGGAACTCACAGAGATCCACCTGCCTCTGCCTCTCAAGTGCTGGGATTATAGATGTGCGCCACCACTGCCACCACTGGGCTCCCACCTCATTTTATGAGACTGCATCTCTCACTGCCCCTGGCACTGATTCATATGGCGAATTGGCCAGCAAGCTCTAGGGATCCCTGTGTCCCCACTTTCCGTGTGTTCTATCACACCTGCTTTACTTTGTAACATTGTCTTAGTGTGCATGTCAACACATGCATACACAGGCATGGACGTTAGGAGATAGCACGCAGGAGTCAGTTCTCCTTTCCCACCATGTGGGTCTTCAGGCTTGAGTGACAAACATTTTACCAAGAGTCACCTCCTCAGTCCCCAAAACAGTTTATAAAGAAACCCACTGCATCCTTCTACTCAGGCTGCATCCTTCTACTCAGGCTGCATCCTTCTACTCAGGCTGCATCCTTCTACTCAGGCTGCATCCCATCCATTCTTAGATTCTTTTTCTAAAACAGTAGCCATCTTTCTTTTAACTGGAATGACAACTCTCTTAGGGAAGTTCACGGCCACACTCAGTCTCTCAGTTACGTCTTTATCTTTCGCTCTTGAATTTCAGCTTAAATCTGTCTTTTAATAAAAACTCTAGATCCACTTCAGAAAGAAAAGAATCTAGAAATAAAGTCTCCTTATTAGCCTCTCCAGAAGAGACTCGAGCAGACACTTGGGACGACATCTTCCTGCTTTTCTCTCTACTGCGTTTTCTGTTCTGATGCTGCTCTTCCGTCAGCGTGTGGCCCAGGCAGGTCTCGAAAGTGTACGGTCACACCAGCTATACTGTTTACTGACCAAGAAACTAGTCATTGCCTCAATGTTTTTTATGGTATCACAATTTCTTTTGATTTCTCATTTGGTTTTTCGAGACAGGGTCTCTCTGTGTAGCCCTGGCTGCCTGAAACTCACTCTGTAGACCAGGCTGGCCTCAAATCAGAGATTCCATCTGCCTCTACCTCTCAAGTGCTGGGATTAAAGGTGTTCACCACCACCACCCAAGTGAAATCTTAATTTCTGCATGCTTTTGTAAACACTACAATTTTTAAAGTAACCCTAGGAGACATTATACACATGCCTGACTCTATCAAAGTAGCCCTAGGAGACAATATACGATGCCTGACGATATCAAAGTAGCCCTAGGAGACAGTATACGATGCCTGACGACTTCAAAGCACTGAAAAGATCAGTAGTGATTTGTCTTCAACAACAATGCTCATCCCGGTCAGTGGAGAAATAGATGACCTTCTGTGTATTATGGTTTGAGTTTTTACTTTTCCAAAATATTACTTACACAAGAAAAATAAGCCTAACATATTCACTATATGTTATATGCATGGATACTGCACCAAGATTTTTCGTTATTTTCACAAACAGTCAATAAATATAATTACTAATTTTCTACTTTGGTACTGTATTACATAGTCCTAAACAAAAACAAACTCTTTAAATTTAAACAAGCCTGAAATCAAAGCTGTTTAAACTGCTCTGAGCAGTTCCAACCTAAGGTGAATAAGTGAAAGCCATAGCACTAATGACATTTTTAAAGTATTTCTGGTATTTTAATTATCTGGCTGCTCTCGGCAAATATGAAAATTATAAGTAAGGTAAGAACAGGAATTGGACAGGAGGCATCTAAGGTGATAATAATAAATTAACCTATAGGGAAAAAAAGCAATGTTCAGGTTCAGGTGGAGAAGTGGCTTTACCTGGGCAGAGAAGCCTGCATGGGGAGGGGTCCAAGTGGGAGCTGCTCCCTGGGTAGGGTTGGAGTGACGAGAAATCTGGGCCAACATCTGCCCCGCAGAAGAGGACGGCTGGACAATAGTCACGGGAGGGGTCAGTCCACTATTCCTAGGAGGGGCAAACAGAGAGAAAAAGGATTAAAAGGTGATTCCGTCAAGGAAGCCACAAATCAAAGAACAACCAAATTCTACCCCGAGATCCCACTGACTTCTCTGGAGTTAAGGAAAACCTGATAAATTTGAAAACATTAAGAAAGACTGACAGTCACACACTGACCACACAGATGGAACCTACAAGGCAACAGAACAGGTGCAAAAACCAGGAGAAAAAGCAGCTTCTCTGTCTCACCCTAGGTCCAGAAAGGCCTACTGCTTTGTCTGAAATGACCAGAGAAAGCAAGGGAAGAATGACGCCTGGACTCAGCAACTGAATCCAGCAGAGCCCTGTCAAGCAGCACACACATATGGGGCTCACCTGAAATTTTCTGCCGGCCGGGGGTTAGGAGGGAAGGAGTTGCCCTGGGAGAATAGCTGTTGGGTGGCAGGGACAGTGCTGGAGGAGATGCCTTTACTCTGATCTGTGGACCAAAAGGAGTTGGGGAAGGGCCATCAAGGGGCTGTAGTATATAGTTTAATAAATTCCTACTGACTCATGAAGTACGTAATTTAAGAGGAAGTATTCTGGAAGACTACTGATTGGACAGTAGCAGTCCCATCAGTGATAATCAAAATTAAGACTGTAAAAGGAGTCTGCAGAAGAAAGCTGTACCTGCACTGATGTTGGGATAGATTTCTGAAAACCTTGGATCTCTGTCCTGGGCAAAGAGACCATCTGACTTTTCAAGGGGCTTGCTGTGTTCTGCTCCCGCAGTTGCCACAGGCTGGACAGAAACCTAAGGAATAAAATAATGAAAACAATTAATAAATAGCTAATGTGGCAACTTAACATTCATTTCATATAAAATACACATATTCTCACTGGTACTGGGAGTTTTTAAGACTCATTTTTATCTTTTTAATTATGTGTGTGTGTGTACATGAATACAGTGCCTCTAGAGGTCAGATGTATCAGACCTGGGAGATAAAGTTACAGGTGCTTGTGAGCCACCCATGGTGGTCACTAGGAACTGAACTTGGGTCTTCTGCAAGAGCAGTACTTCCTTAACCACTAAGTCAGCTTTGAGATTCATTTTAAAGAAATGTTCACTGTCCTTTTACAGAGAAAGGCACCCACCCACCTGGGAATGGGAATGGTTATAGCTGGCCATCCCATCTCTCCCTGGTACCATGTCCAATTCTGTCTGCTGCTGCTGCTGCTGCTGCTGCTGCTGCTGCTGCTGCCTACATGTCAATGTCAGTGTGGAAAACAACAGGAAAAAATTAACAAAGAACTTGGAGAAAAGGCCTTGAAAACATAAATCACAAGTAGCAACAACAAAAAACATGATTTCATATCACCACATTATGGCTAGTGATTGCTCCAAATGTAATTATGTCACCATTTCTTACCTGGATGCCAGCTGCCCTGTACCCATCTCTAGGGATAAATTGCTTGTCGGACCTAGCTGTGACCTCTGGATTGTGTTAGACAGTGTAGGCCGTGGTTCCTGGCTAGAGTTCCTAGGAAAATAAAGTAGAAAAGGGCACAGTTGGTGGGCAAAAGGGATGACTATACTGACCTGTAAGGGAGGCAGTCACTAGCAGATCTTTATCAAGTGTAGTCCTATAGGTAACCTATGGCCTTGGTTACAGAAAAAAAGGCTACGGACAACACAGTACTAACTGAAACTATGTCGTAAGAAACAGGGTCTCACACAGCCCAGGCTACTTAAACTCACAAGTATGGTGACTTTTAATTTTTTATCATCTGCCACTATCTCCAAGGACTGAGATTACAAACATGCACCACCACATTAGTTTATGAGGTGCTGGGGACCAAACTCATGGTCACATACAGGCTAGACAGGCACTCTACCAACTGAGCTGTAGGCCCCGCCCATCATATTTATTTTCTAATGCCTTCAAGCTATTTGATACCTACTATTGTGAATTTGTGTGTGCCCATACAGTGTTTTTAAAATCTTAAGTAAAAATTGAAATAAATGTATACATGAAAACAATGTGATTTTTGTGTTTTTTAGTATGAGTATCTCTATGTATTCTTGGCTCCCCTGAACTCTCCCTGTCAGTGGTTCTCAACCTTCCTAATTAATGTTAGGACCCTGTATCACAGTTCCTCACGCTGTGGTGACCTCAACCATAAAATTATGTTTGTTGTTAATTAACTGTTACTTTGCTACTGTTATTAAATTGTGTAAATATCTGATATGTAACCCCTGTGAAAAGATCATTTGACTCCAAGGGTCATAACCCACAGGCTGAGAACCATTGCTCTAGGTTGACCAGACTGGCCTCAAACTCAGAGAACCACTTGTGCACCCATTATATCCTAATAACAATTTGATCTTTAAAAAGTAAGTTCAATCCAGGCATGACAGTGCTCATCTTTAACCCCCTCGTTGAAGATCTACAGAGGCAAGGGGATTTCTTTGAGTTTGAGGTTGGCTTGGTCTGCACAGTGAGTTCCAAGACAACCAAGCCCACGTAGCATTCCTATGCTACAAAAACTAGCATAGGAATATTTGTGCTTCATTTAAAGAGCCAGATAGTAGAACGAGCCCAATGTCCATCAACGATGAACAGAATGAGCTCTCTGTATAGTAGACATCACCCTAACCAAGAAGCTATCTGCAACTGATACTCACTTGCAAAGGAAACTTAGTTTTCCCCACAGGAGTCTTACAAGGTGTTTTAGCCACTTTACTTCAAAGTAGGACCCTGTCTATGAGGATCTGGCCAACATAAGGTATACTCAGTGGTAGGTATCTTCTTAGACCTTTTGACCCATGTTGCTCAGTTTGAGCATTTTTTAAAAATCTTATCTTTTGTTATATATTTTGGTTTCTCCCTCTCTCTCTGTGTATGTGTGTGTCTGTGTTGAGAGAGAGAAAGAAAGGACATGGAGTTGGGTGAGGAGGATCTGCAAGGAGCTGGAAGAGGGGGAAGTATGATCAGAATATAATGCATAAAAATTAAAAACAAAAAAGAATGTAATGTCCATAAAACAGTATTAATTCACAGTGCCAACAATAAAATGAGGTACTAATAGATGCTGCCAGATGGTGCACCCAGGAAACAGTGAGACCACTCACAAAGGAACCATTCTGTAACTTACATATCTCCAAAATAAGCAGGTTTACAGAGACAGTAAATTAGATGTTTGAGACCTCAGAAGACAGGGAGAATGGATAATATTAGTGGGCTCAGGATTTGAGTAGGGACGAAAAAGTTCTGAAAATAGATGGTTCTAAGAGTTGAACAACCGTGTAATAAAACTAAAAACAGGACCTGTGTAATGGGTGGATATATGGGCTGTGTAATTTATCTGAGAATAGGGGCTCAGTGGTCAAGAACACTTCCTGTGCTGCAGAGGACCCATGTGGCCTCTCACAACTGTCTCCCATCCCATTTCCAAGGGATTTAATCCCTTCTTCTGACATCAGACACATACGTAGGGCACAGAGATATATGTAGGCGGTGTGTATCTGTAACCCTAGAACTCATGAGGCAGAACAATAATGATTGCTGTGAGTTCAAGTCCAGCCTGATCTACTTAATGAGCTTCAGATCTTCAGGACTACATAGAGAGGCCTTGTCTCAAAAGAGAGAGAGAGAAAAAGAAAAAAGACCCAAACCAGACAAGCCCACCACCACCAAAAAGCAAGCTTAGAGAAACAGACATTAATAACAAGTGTGATGTGACCATGCTCTGCAGTGAGCCCTGATTCACGGATCACCTACTTTATATGTAAGAATTATAGGAACACAATGTTATCACTGTGCCTGTTTTCACTCCACAGCAGCAGAGCTGAGCAGTTGTAGTAAAGACCATATGGTTCAGACAAGGCTGAAGTATTTATTATCCATCCTGTCTTTCACAGAAAAGTTTCCTCATTTTGTTCTAGATGAAAATCCTCCTAAACTAGAGCAAAACATTGGTGGAGCAAAATCCTGGAGCCAAGTGCAGCACACCTTTAACCCCAGCACTCAGGGAAGTAGGTGGAAGTAGGTGGGTACCTGTGAATTCAAGGCCAGCCTAGTGTGCAGAGTTCCAGATCAGCCAGGACTTCATACCAAGAATTTGCTCAGAAACAAACAAATACAAAACCTTCCCAAAAATCCTGAGGTGGGGAAACAGCTCAGTGGTACAGGACTTTGCCTACTTTCTGCGAATCCCCTGGTCTGACCAGCAGTACAATAAGTAAATTAATTGATTACATTGAAATGAGAGCCTCTGCATCTCAGTATCTAACCTTGGTCTACTCTTTTAGTTTTATTTGCAGTGTCTTGTAGAAACAAAGGAAATTCACTGGGTACACTGCAGCAGGCAGCAGGGATGGACCATGCACACAGCATGAGCTACTGCTGCTTATTAAAACTTACTCTACTGTGAGCCAGTGATAAGGTGTGCCGGAAAAAGTTGCCTACCCCCAGACAGACAACCTGAGCTCCATGCCTGAGAGACATCTGGTAAAAAGAGGACCCTCCAGCAAGTTGTCCTTTAATGTTCATGCATATGTGTTGCATGCCAGAGTGAGATACAGAAATTAATCAATAGATGTCGACAGCAAACCAGACCTCCCTTCCTCTCTCTACCTCAACTATAGCAAGTCCTACAGAAAGCTGTAAAATGAGGAAGCTCAAGCTGATGGGATTTCATACGTCAAGAATGAAGAGGAGATGGCTTGCTTGATAGGCTAAGACTTGCCCTTTCCCACCCCCATCCCACCCTACCCCAGGGGAGGCCACAGGAGAAATAACCCAGCATGAGGAAAAAGAGTACATACTTCACATTGGTGTTGGTGCAGATAATATACTCAATTTCATCCGAATAAGGGTTTTGGAAGGTAAACGAGCTGGTTCTCATCCAGAGCCATTCCTGGTTCTTCGATCGGAATCGGAACATGACAGACAGCACCTGCCCTTTTAATTTCACCACCTGAAAGGGTTTTCATCCATCAGTGCACTTCAGAAAAGAAAATTAAGTAATAATCTTCCAACTTTTACAATCTCAGGACTCTTGTGCTATTGCCTTGAAGCAATATTTTCTCGACGGTCAAACAAGAGGAGGAGGAAATTAAGGGGACACATGTCTATCAAGTATCTTCCCAGAGCTGCAGACCATGAGCACAAGAGGGAACGCAGGACAGACTGTCTGCATTTCCCTTCACGCCTGCTGCAGACATACTTGGTGAACTGGCTTTGCAAGTCTGTACCAGGAACTCCAGTTTGGTGACACCAAATACATTTTACACATTATTTATCAATCTCAGCCATTACTCAAAACTTGAGACTTTTGGTTTCCACAAACTCTCCTATAAGAAGCTTTAGTTAATATTTTAGTGCCTGTCTTTGAACAAAGACAATCTTTTAGTTCTCATTTCTAATGACATAATATTAGCAACTAGTGACAATTTCACTGTGTGTCAGGCCTTCCCACAAGCGTCTATCTTTTAGTACTATATACTCATTTTATTATTTAAAATATAAGGAATAGGTTATCTTAAGTCCATTCATTATTTTCCCTAAGTCTTTCAGGAGCTAACAACTAATTACAATGAGTTAACTTTCAGTTATCTATAAAAGAATTCTGAAGAAATTTTCCTGCTATGATCTAAGGTCAGTGAAACAGATAATCTTCAAATGCTTTGAAGACAATTTCCTGGATACAGTTAGTTGAATAGCAGACACCCTGGACTTTATCTAGTTTCAGAGTTTTATCATTTTCTATTTCTTAAAATAAAAGCTCAGTATAAGTATAGCATGGCATCCACTACGTGCTCAAATGAACGCTGATCAGTAAGCATGTAGAATTAAACAAAACATGTGCTCAGACCCAAACCAGGAAAAGCATCACCTGCTGGAAGCTGTCTCTTAAAAGCTGTTGATCTTCAGGATGACAAAATTCCACAATGTTCTTTCCTAAAAGCTCCTAGGACGAGAGAAAAAAGTAAATATATGCCTTTTATGGTCATCTAGCCTTCCTGCCAGCTGGAGGTGTTATCTGTTTTCTTTATCCGACTACAAACAGGTGCGTGGAGGGAAAAAGCAAACAAAGAAGGCAGTGAGATAGTGTGATGAGTCCTGGCCACCAGGCCTGGTGACCTGAGCTCCATCTTTGGAGCCCACATGGTGGAGAGAGCGGACTCAGACAAGCTGTCCTCTGAAACTCCAGCTGCATTCTAAGGGACATGTGCAGATTCCTGCGTTTGTTAGAACAATAAAGAACCTTCCCCACAAAATCATCCCACAAGCTCTCTTAATGATATCAGTTCAGAGGGGAAATATTTTTGCCAGAAATACTCTATAATCTGAGTATCTCATGAGTCTAGGACAGAAAGATTTCCAGTTTGATGCTAGCCTAGAGAAAAATAACCTATCTCAGGGAAAAAAGATAGGAAAAGAAAGCTAAACTTGTGGATAACATTCACACCTTACAAACATGAGGACCCTGAGTTTGGTCATTAGAATATACGTCTTCAAAAAAGTGGGGAAACCCAGGTGAGGGAGGAGAGATGGTCCATCCTTTAAGAGCACTTCCTGCTCTTGAAAAGATCATATACCAGGCAGCTGAAAACGAAGGACCAAATTGGAGGATTTACAATCTCTGATCCAACACTTCTATAAAGCAGTTGCTAATAGACAGTGTTCTAACCATGTGGAACCCAGTTCCAGGAGATCCATAGATTCTTCTGGTCTCTGTGATACCAGGCAAACACATAATGTACATACAGATATTCAGGCACTCATACATACATGTAACATAAAAAAAAAAAAAATAGCACAGGAGTGCACGCCTTGAATCTGAGCACCTGGGAGGCAGAGGCAGGCAGATCTCTGACTTTGAGGCCAGGCTGGTCTACACGGAGTTACAATACAACCAAAGCTACATAGTGAGACACTGTTTCAAAAATAAAAATAAAATCAGGTCAAGTGTGGTACATTCTCCCAATCCCAGAGGCCCAGAGGCAGGCAGATTATGGGAGCTCATTGGCTGCAGCCCAAGGAGAGCTCTTGCCTCAAAAAGAAAAGACAAATGGCACCTGGCGAATGCTGGGCCTTCTCACCCCTGTGCACACACAAAGATTTTCTTCTAAAAACTTATTTTTAATGTTAGTATTTACACATTTTGGGCTTTGAGCTAATTTTTGTCGATGGTATGATGATTTTTAGGGGTGGTGGTGGTACATATGGAATCTGATATCTATACTACCATTTCTTAGATATTTTCTCCTTGAAATGTCCTAGCATCTTTGCTGAAAATCCAATGGCTGTGAATGTACAAAGACTCTCTTCTGGTCTATTTATCAGAACAGAGCAGTAAATTAACACCTCCCTATATTAATGTCACATTGCCTTGAGAACAAGTTTATAGGAAGTGTTGGATCAGAAATACAAATGAATCCTCCAACTTAGCTCTTCATTTTCAAGACTACTTCTTCACTGAGCATTTCATATACTTAAACCAGGTTCATACAGATCACAGAAGTCATGTAAGTGAGGGATAGTTAACTAATCTACTGCATGAGAGCATTCTAATAGCCAGTGCTACACTTACATTTATTATAGGCTACTATTCCATTGGTAATTACATAAGTTACCTAACTAAGGGTAAATATAACAAAATAAGTAGTTTGACATCTGTATTAATGTCAGAAATAAAAAGTAAGTATATATATTTTATCTATATTTTCATGTAGTTTCACAAACTATATTCTTCTAGATGGGGTGACAGCCTTGATGTGAGACTAGATTTGGCTATTAGCAAAATATGGAGTCTCTTTTTCTGAACTGACTGCTATATTTTAGTCATCTCTGGAAGGCGACAGCCAGGTAACCTTGGCATTAGTGACAAAAAGCAGAGGCCTAAGTCATTGCAGTAACTGAACTCTCACCTGAGGCTGGTAGCCAACAGTAGCCACACAACGATGATCCACAAAAGTGAATATCCCCTCAATGTTGTGTCGGGAGATGAACTCTGTTGGTTGACAAATATTACTCATGTCTGTACAGTTGGGAGAACTAGTTACCTAAGAATGGAGAAATAAAAATGAGCCGAAATAATATCCTTACTTACAGAAACATTTTCAATCTCTTCATGAGTATCAGCATACATATAGGACTATCAGATTTAGGAATTTCTAAGTGTTTCACCCAGAAATACAAAAATGGCAATCCCAACGAGAGGCAAAAAGTCTAGCTCTATTCCTCTAAGTTCTCTTACCATATTAGTGAAGGAAGAAAACAATGAATACAACCCTAAACCACCTACTTCTTCTTTGCTTAGCCTGTGCTCATTATTCAGAATGATTTAACTCTGTGAAAAACTTAACTTTGTTTAGAAAAAGAATCAAGATCACAGGGCTGAAGATGGCTCAGTGGTTAAGAGCACTCCCAGCTTTTCCAGAGGACCTGACTTCAAGTCCTAGCACCGGCATGGCAGCTCACATTAATAGAAATAGGTTAAGCTGTAAGAGCTAACTAAAAACAAGCCTAAGCTATCAGCTGAGCTTTCATAATTAACAAGAAATCTCTGTGTCACTACTTGGGAACTGGCTGGTCAGACAGAAATTTGTTACATACGGTATCCAACATGGAGGCATGTATTTCCATACAGAACCTGAGAAAGTTTAAAAAGAAAAGTTCTAAAAAAAGTTCTAAAAGCCAAATATGGCTTCCCAGTCCAAAGTCTCTCAGATGGGCCATAGTGTATAGTGATGTGATTCCAGCTACTGCCTATGGGCTTGGGCCAGAAAACTCCAAGTGTTTATCAGGGAGGGAAGGGGAAGAAAAGAAGGGCTAGACACCAATGAACACAAGTAGCTCCGGTGATCCAGCCTCTTAGAATGCCTCTGTCGCAATTTCCTCAAAATTGTGCATCCAGAACAACCTCAAAGCTTAGGTAAAATGGTCCAGCTTCACAGAATACTTCAGCCCAAGGCTTCAGATAATCTCTAAACTTTCCCATCACACAGAGACTAAATAAAAAATAATACAGCTAGGTCTCCTAGGCCTTGATCATTATCCTACCTTTTTTAGGGTCCTCAAAAGAAGCCATCACCCTCAAACAACAGGAAGCAGTCTAGAGAGCACAATGTCACATTCCCAATAGGTGGCGTGTGTGCTTTTTGGTCATTTGGTGGATTATGGATGTTTGTCATCATTTAGGGGAGTAGGTTACAAGCTGTTGTTGGTCATGGTCGGGAAAAAAGCTAACAAAAGAGATTAGATTCAGGGAATCTCTTTCTAAAGGGAAAAGGGGGATAGAATATACAAATGATGGGATAAAGTGGTGAATTGTTGAGTCTTTTTTTGAGACTACCACTAGTCTAAAATATTTTACAATGGTATGGATTGTTGTATATTAATACAAATTTAAGATTATTTTATTATACTGTACATATGTTTCTGCTCTTGTTTAAGGTATTATACCTATGTGGCTATTTAAGATAAAGAAAAACTGGTTAGTTGTTAGTCATCTATTATCAAACTTATAGTCATATTAGGTATGTTGTTAAGATTAAGCAAATAGATTTAGATAGACAGATGGTGTTCAAACACTTCAAATATGACATTAAAAATATTTCTAAAGCATAAGGCTTTTCTTGACAGTGAGACACATCTGCTCCTGGCAGCATCAATTTACTTCAAAAGAAGATGATGGGCATGGAAGAAATGCCATGTGGAGTTTGCTTTCCTTATGCACCAATTCTGATGGTTACTGTCCAAACTAAACAAGTGGGACACAAAAGAAATAGGCGCCAAACTCTGTAAGACAGGCACTAGAGCCGTCCTTCAAAGGTCTCTGCTTCTCAAAAAATGTCTGTCAGATATACTAGGCCTGGAGGCCTAAGGTGGATGCCCCAACATTACAGAAGAACTCTGGGTGACTGTTAAGGCAGCCAGACGTCCCTGGTGTTAGGTGACATTTTACCCTTTAGGGATCTTAGATGGAGTTAAAGACTAAATAATTATATGTAAAGTTTTCCTTAATTATAAAAGGCAAATTAGGTATAGAACTTCAGACTCACAAAGATACATAATATTTTCTCTAATTTTGTCAAATACAAATTTACTGGATATTGTAACTGTAATTCTTACTTGATAACTATTTTGTTGTGGATAATTTTGCGATGTTAAAGTTAAAACCTTCCTTTTTAATTAGACAAAAAGGGGAATGTTGTGCAACAATCTATGCCCACTGGAAATACGCATTACTCTCACTGGCTAATCTAAAGCACACTGGCCTATGGGTGGGCAGGAAGAGAGTGGGTGGGAGGGCCAGACAGGAGAGAGCTGAGGAGAGGGCGGAGTCTGAGGAGAGGGCGGAGTCTGGGGAGAGGGCGGAGTCTGAGGAGAGGCCACGGAACTGTTGAGTGAGCAGTAGGGGAAGTACAAACATGAGGTAAACAAGCCTGGGCAGCATACAGATTACTAGAAATGGGTTAATTCAAGTTATATAGCTAAAACAAGTCTAAGCTGTTGGCTGAGCAATCATAATTAATATTAAGTCTCTGTGACTCTTTTGGGGACTGGCTGGTGAGACAGAGAACACTTGCACAAGTCCCAGCACACACATGGCAGGTCACAATTTTCTCTAACTCCAGTTCCAGGGGATCCAATGTCTTTCAGGAGTGTGCAAGGACCTCCTCAGGCACCAGACATGAAGTGCACACAGACATACATTCAAGTAAAATATCCATAAACATAAAAATAAATTTAAAAAATTTTTAAAAATCTATCATAAAGCATGTAATAACAAAAAATAACTGTGCTTATTTTTCATAGGAACAAAAGGAATTAACTGGAAATGGAAAACTAAGTACTGCAATGCTAAAAATAACAGTGAAAGGGAGCTTGGCATGGGGTGGCCTGCCTCAACTCCCTGCACTGAGAAGGCTAGGGGGCCTTGAATCAACCGAGACAGAAGCCCAGGCAAGGCAGGGAGCACCATCGGCAATAGCCACAAAGAGATCACTACCCAGTTTCATGTTCTGATTTTTGCCAAATCTGAGAGCAGCAATATTTACTGTAAATAACATATTTCAGATTTTTAGATTTATAGAATTTTCCTATGTAATTACAGAGTAAAAGAAAATTCACACGAACAAGTCCTGAAAAGATTTTTTTCCTAATCTGAAAGGGACATAGATGTGAAGACTCATACTTGCCTGCAGCCTGCCAATGGCCACTAGGCAGAATTTGCTCCCCTGGCCAGCCTCTGGGTCGTCATCCGGGAGGGAGACACCTTCAGGAAAGGAAAAAAGAATGACACAGAGAGACCTCAACCCAAATCCCTTTAAAGGCAAACGACTAAAGACTCAGCAATACATTTCGGTATGAAGATGCTAAATATAAAATGATATTTAAAAAGTAATCAATTATGCAGAATTTATTGTATAAGTCAATGTTCCGTGTGTGTGTGTGTGTGTGTGTGTGTGTGTGTGTGTGTGTGTGTGTGTGAGACAGAGTATAACTGTCTTGAATGGAACTTTTGTAGCTGTTACCTTGACTCTTCATCCTCCTCCCCAATGCTTAGATTACAGGCATGTGCCAGCACGCCTGGCTTCAATATTGTAATTGTAACAAACTGGAAAATACAAGTCCCAGGCAAAGTTTTCTAAAAACATAAACTTTACATATGCTATATAAATATTCCTGACTAACCAGTGACTTTTGAAGTAAACAAAACTTAAATTATCCCAAACACCAAAAGGTATTTATATTTATATTTATAGAAAAATGGAAGAAGAGTTCATCACTCTCAGCTTCTTTATCTCTCATTTCTATCCAGGAAAAGACATTCTCTAGATAGCCGTACAGAAGTATGAAGACCAGACATACATCAACTGTATGATTTACAGAGAAGTTCACTAAAAAGTTCATGTGTCATTATGTAGAACAGTTCAAATTAATTTTTCTCAATTATATTAATTCTCATTTACTGGCCACAGGCATGTACCAGGAACTGGGCTGTCTGCTTTTCTGACACTAATTCTCACAATAATGATTTATCATCTCAAATTATGTATGAGAAAACTGATATAAAGACCAAGTAACTTACCACAGGTGAGACTATTAATATGACATCATATAACATAACAAATCTAAGTTTTCCCAAATCTATTTTAATGTCTTCTTAGAATATATCAACAAGGGCTGGAGAGATGGCTCGGTGGTTAGAGCACTAGCTGCTCTTCAGAGGACCCAGGTTCAAGTCCCAGCACCCACATGGCAGCTCACAGCTGTCTGTAACTCCAGTCCCAGGGGATCTTATACCCTCTTCTGGCCTCTGGCAAACAAGTGGTGCCCAGACATACATGCAGACAAAACCCCCACACATAAAATAATAATGAAAACCATCTCTCTCTTCTACGCATCTCTGGCTTCTGCAAATCCCCATTTGCCAGTAATAGAGAAGGTAAGACTTGGAAACTCTTGACAGTCGATATAAAACGCTGATCTTGATGGATAATCAAGTCTGTGATCCTGGCACTTGTGAAACTGAGTAGGAGACACTGCCTGGAGTTCAAGGTCTTAAAACCAAACAAAAATCTGACCCAAACACCCTGCACCTTTGCTGCATCATTTATTCACATCATTTATTCAGTCTTAAATTCAAATAAAACTACTCTCCTCACATCTTGGCTTTCCAGAGAAAAGCCTTCTTTTAAGTTATTGTAATAGAGCTATTTTCCATTTAGCCCTCAAAGCCGATGACATTCCAGTTTGCCCAAATTAAGTGCATTAAACTCTAATGTTTCAAGCAGGGCATAGTGGTGGCACACCTTTAATCCTAGCATTTAGAAGGCAAAGACAGGTGGACCTCTATGAGTCAGGGGCCAGCCTGGTCTACATAAAGAATGTCAGGACAGCCAGGGCTACACAGAAAGACTGTGTCTCAAATAAAATAAAATATAATCCCAATGTTTCTTTGCCACAACTGCTTAAAGAAATAGTATTCAATGTAAGCTATTAATATGAATTTGAATATTTTAATATATTACTTGCTTATTCATTCTGTTCTTTTTTTGGTCCTTACATATACCAGGCAAGTACTCCACCACTGCGGTATATTCCTAGCCCTAAAAACTGGATTCTAAGCCACCCATGTTAATTCATGTTTGGCAATTCCAGAGGCTGAGATGGGGAAACGGCTTATACTCAGGAGCTCCAGACCAGCAATACACAAGTATTTTTATATATGATAGTATACATATAAATACATAGGAGTAAGTATCAGCAACATACTTTAAAAGACTTATTTATTTTTGTGTATTTGCCTGTGTGAGTTTAGGGGCACCCCATATGTACAGGAACCTGACAAAACCAGAAGAGGGTGTCAAATCCCAAGGGACTGGAGTTGTAGGTAACTATAACACAACACACGGGTACTGAAAACTGAACCCAAGTTTTCTACAGGAGTAGTATGTGCTCTTAACTACTCATAGCCTCCCTACCTGCTGGAGGCCAGGCCTTGATGTAGCCTGTGCAGTGGACCACCACAAAGTGAGGTTCTCCTTCCTTCACAGAGCCAAGTCCATTCCTAAGGAGAGATACAGGAATCAGGGTGGAAACTCTATGAAGTAAACATTTCTGTTAAAAGTATTCATTCATTCACTTATGTATTTATCCATTTATTATGCTACGCATGTGTCTGACGTGTGTGGAGGTTAGAGTCAGAGGAGAGAAAACTCTGTAGAGTCGGTTCTCTCCATCCACCCTTTTGTAGTTTGTGAGACTGACTCAGAAGCAAGTGACTTTATCTGCTAAGCCATCTTGCTGGCCCCAGAGTATTTTGTTTTGTTTTACCGTTAATGTTTTTTACATTTGTGTGTATGTGTGTGTGTTGTATTGTGTGTATGAATGCCTGTATGTACATATGTGGGAGCCAGCTCTTTCCTAGTACCATGTGAGCTCCAGGAATTAAACTCAGAAATCACCTTTATCAGATGAGCCATCCCAGAAGCCCCAACAGAGAAAATTTTAAAGAGAGAAACAAAACCTAAGTACCTTTAACTTTAGTTTATTGGATATTCAGAAAAGTGTCTAACTAGGGTTGACCTTTCCCACCCATGCTGAAGTAAAAAACACAAGAAAAATAGGTTAAGTTAATCAACTTTCTTAAACAGAATGAACAAGAGAGCTTTTAAAGGTCAGAAACCACCAAGCAGTGGTGGCACACACCTTTGATCCCTGGACTAAAGAGTGAGTTCCAGGAAAGCTAGGGCTACACAGAGAAATCCTGTCTTGAAAAACCAAAAACAAGTAAATACGTCAAGTTTAGAAACATTGCTAGAAAGGAAGTGATAGTGAGGGAAAGAAAGGAGAGCCGTTAGAGAAAGCAAAAACTCTGTCTCTTGATTTTCACTGCTTGGGATTTTACCTGCATCTATTCCTCAAAAAGCTCAGTCTATTCATGGAAACGGGGTCCACCGAGCTATTGCCACACCTGTTGTAACAAACAAAAAATAAAAGTTGCAGAATTACAATAAATAATGACAGCAGATAAGTGGATCTAATTATATACATATTATCTGGCAACAACAAGGAAATCAAGCTAGCTTCTAAAACTTTCTATTATTTTTGTTTGTTTATTGTTTTGTTTGAGACAGCACCTCAAGTCTAGGCTGATCTGGAACTATCTATGTTGTCAGAGACTATCTTGAACTGACCCTTCAGCCACCAGTACCTGAATAGTGGTATTACAAGCATGTACCAACATTATCAGTTTTATATGGTGTTGAGTATTGAACCCACAGCTTCATGCATTTTAGACAAGGACTCTACCAAAAACACCACATTCCCAGACCATTTAAAAACACATGTATATATAACTTACTTATTTGGTGTGTGTGCTGCTGTGTATATGTGAAGAACAGAAGACAACTAGAAGAGTTGGTTATTTCTCCACCAAGTGAGTTCCAGTATCAAACTCACTGTCAGACTTTCTGCCAGATTTCCTTACCCACTACACTATCTCTGTGGTTGACAACTTAGACCAGTTTTTGAGACAGGATCTCATGCAGCACAGAATGGCCTCTAACTCCTCACCTGCCTGCCTTTAACTCTCAAAGTGATGAGTTACAGGGAAGCACCACCATGCTAACAATAATTTAGTAGACTAATTTTTTAAAAATTGCTTTTTTAAAAGTGTTAACACTTTTGTGTAGCTGGGCAGTGCTGGCCCATGCCTTTATCCCAGCATCTGAGAGGCAGAGACAGGCAGATCTCTGTGAGCTTGTGGTCAGCCTGGTCCACAGAGCAAGTTCCAGGACAGACAGGACTGTTACACAGAGAAATTCTGTCTTGGAAAAAAAACAAACATACATACAAAAAGCAACAACAAAAAACCTTTTGTGCACCCCAGGCAAACATCCTATCACTGAGCAGTAAGCCTCCTTTCTCTATTTCATTTTATTTTTTACTGTTCTAGAAATAGGGTCTTATTATGTAGTTTATGCTAGCCTATAACTCATGATCTTCCTCCCTTGGCCTCCAAGGTACTAGGATCATAGGCATGCACCACCCATCACCAGATCTAGATTCTGCTTCATTTAAAGCAAGATCCTACTACATTGCCCTAGCTGGCCTTACAGCAATCTTCCTGCCTCAGCCTTCATAATGCTGGCATCAAAGGCCTGAACCTTTGATGCCTAGCTTTTCATTTCTTTAAAAAATTATAAGCCAAGCATGGTGACACACAGCAGCACTTGGGAGGTGGAGGTGGGTAGATCAGGAGCCCAAGGCTATCTTCAAGTTCACAGTAAGTTTGAAATCAGCCTAGGCTACAAAAGACTCTTAAAAAACAAAACAAAACAAAAAGAACCCCAAAGGATAAAGAAACAAATGAGTAAATTTTAGATATTTAAGTATGTATCATGTTCCCTTCTACATATTTCCACGTTATCAATCCAGTTAATTCTTCTAACAACATTTTAAATTTGACAGTATTTCCTCCATTATTAGATGATGAAATCAAAGCACCATGTCTTAAAATATCAAAACTAGAAGTCCATGGAATAAAACACACACTTGGGAGACAGAGGCAGGAGGATCTCTGTGAGTTCAAGACCACTCTGGTCTATAAAGCCTATTCCAAACCAGCCAGAGCTACATAGTGAGACAGTATCTCCAAATAAATAACAACATTCTGTGAAGTATAGCAGCATACCCTCACTAGACGCAGCTGCTCGGAAAACCCAAATGAGAGCATGGCTTGAGTCCAGGAGTTTGAAATGAGCCTGGACAACCTAACATGACCCCATGTAAAACAAACTATAGTAGTCTGAATCCTAAACCATTAGCCTATATAATATGAGATTTTTGTGTCTTTGCCAGGAAATCTTTCTTGTTATTCCATTTCTCCTAAACATTCTCTAAGTAGGATGTAGTCTATCTCTACTATGCAGCCTGAACTTATATTTTGACTTTCAAATGGTGGCACCAACATTTGGGAGGCACAGGCAGGAATAGCAGAACTTCTAAGCCAGTTGGGCTACAGAAAATTCCATCTCAAAAATCTGAAAAACAAAACACCCCCCTCCCCCCGCTACCAGGCTTGGTGGGCACAACTGTGATCCCAGAACTCAGGAGGCAAAGGCAGGAGTCCCTGTGTGAATTCGAGACCAGCCTGGTCTATAAAGAGAAATCCTGACTCAAAAAAAAAAAAAAAAAAAAAAAAAAAAAAGAATCTGAAAAGCATAGTCAGAGAGACGGCCTATTGGGTAAAGGCACTTGCCACACAAGCCTTATGGCCTGAATTGGATTACCTCAACCCACATGGTCAAAGGAGAAAACCACTTCCAACAACTCGTACTCCAACCTCCACACACACGAATCCACATCCACATATATCATGCACACAAAAGGTATTGTTTTAATCTGAAAAACAAAACAACAAAAATGCCTGTAATCCCAGCACTTAGATGCTGAAGCATGTTGATACTGAGTTTGAGGTCTGAATATACATATGGAGGAGGGCTTAAGTATTAACTGCTAAGCCATCTCTCCAGCCCTTTCAACTTTGACTTTTGAGACAATGTCTTTCAATAGGACCCGAGGCTCACCAATTTGGCTAGACCTCTCTAGAAATGGGCTAAACAAAGCGATCATGTCTAGCCTCTTCAGTGGGTGCAGAAGACTGAATTCAGTTCTTCATGCCTGAGCGGCAAGTACTTAGTACTGAGCCATCTCCTTAGTAAAGGAATCAACTTTTTTAAAGATTTACTTTTATCTTGTGTTATGAGTGTTTTTCCTGCTTCGCGTATGTGCAACATTTAGGAGGCCTATTGGCCAAAGAGGTCAGACAAGGGTATCAGATCCCTTGGAGTTTGAGTCACAGATGACTGTGAGCTGCCATGTGAGCACTATGAATGGAACCTGGGTCCTTGGAAGAAGAGCAAGCACTCTCAACTAGAAAGCCATCTCTCTAGGCTTCTGAAGCGATTTAAAACATCTTTATGTGCATGGGTGCTTTAGTGCATGTCTGCACAAGACTTCTATGTCTGGTGCCCCAAAAAGCCAGAAGAAAGCATAAGGTCCCCCAGAACTGGAGTTATGGCAAGCTACTATGTAGTGCTGGTAATGAAACTGGGTCCTTTGGAAGAGCAGAAAATGCTCTTAACTGCCGAGACTCCTAAATCCATGTTTTATTTCAATAAGAGAGTAACTATGAATCTTACCCCATGGACAGTTGTGAAAATAAAGTAAGAAGACAGAAATAAGGAGAAGCAAAGGACCTATCAACTATGCCATAGTGATTCATTCAGTGCTGCTTCACTTACTAAGTACTAGATTAGAACTATCATAAAACATCTCATTCTTGAGAATTAAATGTAATCTGAGAATATAGGTCTAGACATTAAATGTTAATGCCTTTGACAGAAATGAAAGCCTTAGCTACTCATTATTCCTACCCCTACATCATCCCAAGCTTCACGCTCACCTCATTCGACAAATAAATGACCTTCTGGAGCCCATACACATCCTCATGGAAGACTGCTGACCCTCTTTTTTCACTGTTCCAGTCTTTAGATCCAGGATTCGCCCTGGAGAAGGATGTGGAGAGCAAGCTCAAGTTAATTCTTGTGGATGGGAAAGGGAAGAGATACAGGAGGCAAAGCTGAGTGTCCATCCACCCCTGTCCTCCATCCTCCTATGACAGAGACCATCCACCCTGCCCTCCAGCCTCCTATGACAGAGATGCTTCCTTCCTCATCGAGGACTCTCACTGTTAGTTCTAAGATGGCACTGAAGACGTCTCTGAGTACAGCTGGAGTGTAAAGTGCTGGGAGAAAGCAAGAGGCAAGGCATAGCTTTTGTTTGTTTGTTTGATTTGGGGGGGGGGGTGAAACAGGGTTTCTCTATGTAGCCCTGGCTGTACTGGAACTCACTATGTAGACCAGGATGGCCTCAAACCCAGAGATCTGCCTGTCTCTGCCTCTCAGGTACTGGCACCACTGCTGCGTGTATGTGCCCATTCATATACACAGAGGTCAGAGGACAGCTCTGTGGAGTTGGTTCCTTCCATTTTCACACACGACAAGTTCCTTTCCCCACTAAGCAATCTAGTCAGTCTATGTATTATCTTCTAGCTTGGGGGTTGGGTGTCTGGCTTAAAAACAATTAATTTTACATGCTAAGAAATGTATCTCTCTGAAAACAAAACTGTTTCTCTCCTTTATTAAAAAAAAAACAAACAAAAAACAAAAAAAAACAAAACAGCAATAACCTCTGGGGAGACAGAAAACCAGAGAAATGAAATGTACACAATCACAATCGAAGGAAAAAAAAACTCAACAAAGCAAAGCTAACATGGATATGTCCACGCCAGAGATGCTGGAAGTCCTACATCCTAACTACCAGTTATTTGTCCTTTTGTAACTTCCTACACAGTGCCTGGAACAGATGTCTCCCATTCCTCCTCCCAGATGCTGCCAAAGAACTGAATCTCATTTAAAGGGGAGGGGGAAGGGCACAGTAGAGAGTAATGACAACAGCCAGCTGCCTTATACACTGAACAATAACCACACTCCTAAATATTAAAATCTACTATCATAGAACTTAGCGCAAAGTCAGGCAGAGTGGGTATAAAAAAAATGTCATATGATAAATGAAACAGAAGCACAGATAACTCTTATTATGTGTATCTTAATTTTCTTATTTACATTATAGTTAAGATACAAATTAATTAAGAACATAACCGGTGATGAAACATTTTCTAAGAATGAGCCACAGAGTAGATATTCTGTGTGTGAATCATTAAGGGAAATTTTTTTATAAGCTCTTCCAGATTCAACACACCCACTCAAGAGCTTAAATATCTCCAGTGCCTCAGCAAAATAAAGACTCCCTCTCCCCTCATTTGCTATCTACCCAACTCTTACCTGTTAGGGCATTTTCTGAAGTAGAAAGCTGCTCTCGAAGTTTATCCACATCATCTGGGTGCACCTGATCATAGAGTGTGCTCCCAAACCATTCAGACTGTGGCTGGTTCAAAACAGGAGTCACTGAATCAGAGACATAGACCACCCGGCCAGTCTCACACGAGACAATAAACAGAAAGCCATCCGCTGCCTCCAAGATCAAATGTTTCAGCTCCTGGTCAAAAAAGAAAAAAAAAATACATCAAAGTCAATGGTGAAGTCTGAAAAGCCATATATTTCTAGTCACAGGAAGCAGTAAAATTCTTTGTTATATATGCATTGCTCCATTAAGAATTTCAGGCTCACACCTCAGCCAAGCCATGGGTTCCCACCCTAAATATTCACTGGCAAATATTTTTACAATAAGTATTTATTCTATTCCTTCAAGTTGCTAGCCACCTCTTTCTCTTAATACGCAAGGAAGAATAAAATGGCTTACAATGATAAGACTTTTGGAGGGGGCAGGAGTTTTCTGGCCTTGGATTCATGGCAACCCTCTAGCTCTAGCCTCCCAAGTACTGGAATTAGAACTAACACATATAGCTAATAACTGGCTTAAAAAAAAATTAAAAAGACATGGTCTCATGTAGACTTGCTACATAGTGAAGGATGACCTTGAATTTCTGATGATCCTGTCTCCAGGTATGCGGCACCACCCTGGCTTTATAGGTTGTCAATTAAACCCAAGGCTTTGTGAATGTCAGCCAGGACTCTGCAGAGTGCAATGCCCCAAGTCTCTAGAGCCCACTTGTTGATCCGTCCTCTGTGCCCTCTTTAGGGTCTTCTCACCTCCCCTCTTTCTAGAGTGAAGCCCCGAGCCTCTAGAGTCCACTTGCTGACCCATCCTCTGTGCTCTCTTTAGGGTCTCCTCACCTTCCCTCTTTCCAATCAGGTCTATAAACACAGAAGTCCCTAACTCCATACAACTCTTCCTTCAGCCTGAGCGGGGTCTGTTGGCACTAGTACATTAAAGGATCTGTGTTTTCATTTTTAGTCAAAAAGTGGCCATGAAAGCGTAACGAGGTCGCTGCCATTCCGAGGGCAGAGAAGGTACATCACACGGCAATGCCTGCTCTCTCCTGCTTCTCAACTACTCCGCAGTCCTCACTCTGAACCCCTATCTCAGTTTCCTTTAAGAGGTTTGCTGTACCCTCCTAACTGCCAATTCAGGTCCCTTTCCTGCATCCCCGTATTTTTTAAAATCCAGTCTTTCTCCACAATCAGAAAATACCACCCACTGTACTCTATAAATTTCACTTTTGCTTAGCATCTTCTAAACTCCATTCTGCTTCAAGTTCTCTTCCTTTTGTTCACGTTACATGTAGACATTTCCTAAGTCCTGTTCTGTTCGTCTCTTTTCAGAATCCATAGACACTTCTGAATCATAAAATAAAACCCAAGTCCACACCTCTGAATCTTCTCACCAGGCCACCACCACGACCCTCCGCCACTAATTTCCTCATTTTCAAGTATCATTTAATTGAAAGTCACTCACAGAGACAGCCTGTATCCTGACTGCTGAGACTAAAGCAGTGTCCCACGGCCAGCACCTAACTCCTCTCTCTGTATCTAGACACCTATAAGCCCCTACCGCTCCTCTGATCTAACACTAGTTTTGTTATGGTTATCAGTTTACATATCTGACCCATCTTTTACCTTTTTAATATTTATAGCACAAAGTACTTGGTTTGCCATAAGAGCAGCATACCTGGGCTTTGTTTAATCAATATCTGTATGTGTTCTGAGGAAGGAAACCGAGTATCTCTCTACATAGCTATTAACTGTGCCGCACAAGCTGGCAAATAGACCACTCTATTTGGAGAACTTATTCCTCTCTCTCAAGCTATATTTCTCTAAGTCTGAGATGAATATGGTGACATCACATTAAATGTCCATTGCCTTATTCTTTATAATACCTGTATTTTCTAAAACTCACACACTGCAGGTGTATATGTATTTATTTTAGATAGGGTCTTACGTATACCAGGCTGGCCCTTAGGAGGGTGACTTCAACTACTTCTTACTCCTACACAAGTGCTGAAATTATAAGTTATGAGCAACCATATTCAGTTGCATATGGGTCTTTGTGCTTTCTAGGAATGAACAATCATATGTATCTTCTTTTTTTGAAACAGGGTCTTGCAGAGATCTAGGTTCAATCTGCTCTACCAACAGGGTACGACCACAGCTCTCAGATGCAGTTCCTGAATGATGGGGAGTATCATGTGTGTATCAAATGTAACAGAACACATGACGGAGCAGAGGGACCGCCTGTTAGGCTCCTCTAGGACTGGTTCCATGGATGTGACCATCTCTCTGAGACTGCAGCCTTCTTTCATTTTACAAGCTGTATTTATGAGCCAAGTTCTCAATACCTAAAGTCCCACTAAACAGTTCTCACTCTTGTCTACTTCTCGCCATCCCAGTATTTAGTTATAGCCAGAGACTGAAGTTCATTTTTCCATGTGGTCTGATGTTTGCTGAAGAAGCAGCCTCCTGAAGCTGGTCGTGGTGGCAGGAGGGAGGTGGAGGCAAGAGATCAGTTCCATGTCACTGCTGGCAGTTTAGTTGGTGGCTACGTGAGACCTTACCTCAAAAACGAATGAACACCAAAAAAAAAAAAAAAAAAAAAAAACAACCCCACTCAATTAGTCCAAAACTTTCCAAATAAATACTCAAGAGTCACTTTTAAGTTCCAGAGACCTGATCGGTGAGGAAAGATGGCTTGTAGGATCCATCTGTAGATGTGTTGCCGGTTCCCCTCAGGGATTTCATGTGAGAAACAGCCATGCGTAAGATGGTTAGCTTGTCTGGTTTTCGAGCCAGGGCACTACAGGTAGGCACCATGTCTGACAGCTCCGTGATGTAAGCTGTCATCTTGTTCCGTCGCCTTCGTTCTATTTCACTATGATTTTCCCTGCATGGAGAAAGAGAGAGAAGCTCCTTTCTAGGTGGTCACATCTGGTCCTTCAGTATCAGCAGTGATTTGGATACCAGGTCAGCTGCTCAAAGCTGTAGTACTTAGGTGTGATGAAGTTCAAGTCTCAGAAGCCAAGCGGGTCAACCTCATGCAGAGTGAGCATTACACAAACTAGCGAAGTCTAGAAAAGGAACAAGTGCACAATGCCTCTCCAGGAGACCATTTCCTCTCCTTTAAATTACCATTTCTTCAGAGTAAAGAAATATTCTAAAAATAATATTTAAAGATGGGTGTGGTGGTGAATGCCTTTAATCCCAGAACTCCAGGCAGAGGTAAGCAGATCTCTTGAGTTCTAGGCCAGTTTGGTCTGCAGAATGAGTTCAAGGACAGCTAGGGCTACACAGAGAGACCCTGCCTCAAACAAACAAAAAGAAACAAAAAAGAAATTAAAAAAAGAAATAACAGGGTTTTTTTAAATACTGATTTCATTTACTTAAGTTCCTAAGGGGGCAAATTTCACTTTTACTGACTGCATGCTTACTAATTAAAACACATGAAGGCTAGAAAATAAAGTGACCAACTTTTGCCAATTTAAGTAAGTGAATCAATAGTTTATGAAAAAAAATAATATAGAGGTCAGACATGAAAAGCACATGCTTCAATTCTAGTACTTAAAAGACTAAGGCACGAGAATCTTAAGTTTGAGGCCAGTTTGGGCTATAGAGCAAGTTCCAGGGCAACTTGAACTACATGATATTCTGTTCTACAGAACCAAATGAGGCCAGGCATGGTGGCACATGCCTGTCTATAATCCCAGCGACTGGGAGGCTAAGGCAGGAGGATCATCATGAACTTCAAGGTGAGTTTAAGGCCAGCCTAGGTTGCATAGTAATACTGGTCTCAAAGCTACCCCTGCCCTCCCCAGCCCCTTTTGTAAAAGGGAAAGAAGAAGAAGCGGTAGCAGTGCCACCTCCGACTGGGAGTTTAGTTCAGCTGGTAGAGTGGCTGTCAAGCAGCCCACTAAACAGGTGTTAACTGTGAAAAACTGTATTCCCAGCACTCAGATCACATGTTTAAGTTAAAAACTCTCGGTTTTCTATCAAGTCTGGGGGCAGCCTGGAGTTAAGAAGACTGTCCTTTAAAAAAAGGAAAAAGTGGGAGAAGAAAGACAAGCCACATACAGTGATATCTGCTTTTAACCCCAGCACCCAAGAGGACAGCCAGGGTGACATAGTAAGACCATGTCCCAAAAAGGAAAAGAAAGACAGAAAAAAGAAGACACGGTAGTAAAAGGCAGAACTGGAAGATTCTGGAATTGGATTTGTGATGCTAATGCACAGGGTTTGAACTGAAGAGAGTGCAAGTTATTATGTGGGTCTTCAGACAGGGCCAAGTGGACGGAGGGAAGGTGTAGCGCAGGGTGTATGACTGAAGTGTGGAAAGAGCACTTGGACCTCATCGTTGTTACAAAGATTTCAACTAAGATTACGAAGACCTAAAACATGAGACAGAATTACCATATAACTCAAGAGGAATAACCTAAGAGTTAACAAACAGGAATTCTAAAAAGCTAAAAGGCTGTTCAGGGGCTTCCCTGACTAGCTGAACATCTGGCTTTACCATCTTTATGTTCTTCTTTACTACTTAGGGATCTATTCTGTAGAGAAAAAACAAACACTAATCTAACACAAATGCCCTTGTTATAAGATGAGCCAAATGAAGTCAAAGGATTAAATGGCTTTCCCGGAGCTGTCCTCCCCCAGTGAAATGCTTTCCTCAACACCATCATACTCATCACGTCTCGGAAGGGTAGGAGCATTAGTAGCAGTAGTGGGCATGGGCTCACACAACCACAGGAAGAATCTGTGGCCCAGCTTGAAAAAGTCATGCAGGGGAAAACAGTGAACTATTTGTGTTAGTGACCCAGTTACTAGTAAGGCATGCCAACTCAACCCAGAACAGGAAAGCTTGGAACTGGAGCAGTATTTCTGCATCATGGACATGAGCCTAAAGAGAACTATGGCAGGCAGTGGCAGTGTTCACCCACAGCACACAGCGCCGAGTTCAATCCCTGGTACTCCCTCCCTCAAAAGAAACTCTGACTATAGAGTTTATTTATCTAGACATGGTGGCACAAACCTGTAATTCTAGTACTTGGGAGGCAGAGGCAGGAGAATCATGAGTTTAAGGCCAGCCTACATGAAACCCTGTCTTGAAAGAGAAAAGAAAGTCTGATTCTAGAGTCTAGAGTCTCTTTCCCAACACAGAAAGGTTCTACTTCAAAGGTTCATATTTAGTTACTTTGCCTAAGACACAGAAAAAAAAAATCTACTCTCAAATTTAAGGTATTCATTTTCTTTGTATCTGACAGACTTGAGACTGCTGTCCAGAAAAGTAGTATGCGTGCATTTGCACACAGCATGAGCATACATGTGTGTATGTGAAATCCAAAGGTTAAGTCTCAGGAGTCAGTTCTCAAGATACTCACCTTGTTCTCTGAGACAGCATCTCTCACTGGGACTCAGGGCCTGACTACTAAGCTAGCATAGCTGCCCAGTGACTTGAGGAGTTTCCTTGCCTCTGCTTCCCTATTGTGCTAGAATTACAAACCTATGCAGAGTTATAAACCCATACCCTCCTTTTTAGGGGATAAAACTCTGGTAATGATGCTTGCACAGACTAAACAAACTATCTTTCCAGCCTAGAAAAATCCACCTTTTAAATAGCCATACCAAGGCGGCTAAAACTTTCCTCAGAAATTATAAGAATTCAATCAGTTCTACTGACAGAGTAATCTAGTTTTTAAGTCTGCACAGGAAAGTGGGGAGTGGGAATTGAACTCAGGTCCTCTGCAAGAGCAGTCAGTGCTCTTAACGGAGCCACCTCTCCAGCCCCCACCACATTATTTCTAAATCCTTTTCATTCTGTGAATTTGGTGATGAGATAAAGAGAAAATTAAAAATTTCAAATAATAAACACAGCAATTTCTTTTTTGTAGTTTTGGTTTTTGGTAGGTCTTTTTAAGGCAGAGTTTCTCTGTGTGACAGCTCTGGCTGTCCTAGAACTCACAGAGATCCACCTGCCTCTCCTTCCCCATGTGCCTCCACACCTGGAATTAAGAGTCCTCAATCACTTCCTGGCTTAGTCACTTTCTGATGGGGAAGCCGAGTTCCTGTTACACCCAAACTCATAAAAATGTGTCCTTTTTTTGTCACAGATAAAAGAAAGTAGAGAAGACGAGTGAGACAAGCGTCAGAAGAGCAGCAGCATCTGCTCCATGCTAAACACAGTGCCTACCTGGCAAGTCTCTCTTTATCCGCAGAGCTCTGCTCATCATCCGACCTAAAAACAGAATTGATGAACTAAGCGAAAATCAAAATAAAAGGAAGGAGAGGAGAGAGAAAGGGTAGAGGAGAGGGAGGGAGGGAGGAGAAGGAAATGCAAATGGAAAGAAGAATAAAATGGATACAGAAAAATGGAGGAAATGGCAATGCAAGTAGGAACCTGCCTCGAGTCTAAAGAACCATACTCTTTTAAAGTAACTTATTAGGAACTAACATAATCTCAACATAAGAAAAATTGTCAAACAAGTTCTATAGAGCCCAAAGATACAGAGTTTAAACAAGAGCCGACCAGAGAACTCAGAATGATCATTTGTATAAGCTGCTGCTGCCAATTTGGGAAGAAAATCTCACGTATAATATTATATAGTGACTAAATTAAGCAGTTTCAAACAACTATCAGATACGTAATTCCCTAACACACATACACAATTATGATCAGATTTGGTTTCCCATTGTAATACTTAGTGTATCTGTGTGAATGCACATGGGTGCCACAGAATATATATAGAAGCTAGAGGATAACTTGTAGGGGTCTGTCCTCACCCTTCACCATGTGACTTTGGGCTAGAACTTGGGTCTTTAGGTTTGGTGGTAGAGTTATATATTGAACTATCTATCTGGACCATGACCAGGTGTTACATCTCTTGCACACCCTCTATCAGACATACTGCTAATTAATTAACTCTGCTCTAGTCACCTTCACACTTGTTCTGTAGTTTAACCAGTATCAATCAATTCCTTCTCCCTTGAAGAAAGACAAAAGCTATCACTAAATTCTCCCAGAAAACCAAGATACTGTTAGGAATGAGTGGCAGGTGGCGCAGACCAGTGTGGTGGTACATGCCTTTAATTTTAGCACTCAAGGAATCCAAGGCCAGCCTGGTCTATAGATTGAGTTTCAAGATAACCAGGGCTATAAAGAAAGAACATCTCAACACCCCCCCCCAAAAGGATGGAGATAGCAACTGAAAAAATAAGGTACTAACTAATTTACTGTATCAGTACTTACTTTAAGAGAGATAAGTCTGAAATAAATCATCTCAGTAAAGTCTATTCATAGATCAAATGGGGCTGGAGAGATGGGTCAGTAGTTAGTTAAGAGCACTGGCTGCTCCTCCAGAAGAACCAGGTTCAATTCCCAGCAACTCACAACTGTTTCTCACTCTAGTTCTAGACTATCTGACACCCTCTTCTGTCCTGTATGAAAATCATGCATATATGCTGGCTGCAGAGACATACACATAGGCAAAAGAAATACAGATAAAATAAGTAAATTTTAAAAATTAAGATAAGGACAAGTATGTATCTCAGTAGTAGAACACATATGAACATGAGAAGTGAGCAACAAAGAGACTGTCTCATATAAACAAAGACAAAGTCAGTCATGCAAATAAAATAAAGCTGTGCCTTTGGATGGACGCGGCAGAGGCCTTGTTGTGCCTAGGAACTGGCAAAAGAGCAAAGCTTGAGCTTAATAGTAATTGTTATTATTATTTTAGCAGTGAGAGAATTCCAACAAAATAGGAACCTAAAATCTTTGGAATCTTGTCACTGAAAAGGCAGGGGCTCTCTGAACAGGTGCACTCCAAGATAGAAATGAGACCCTGATGGGGATAGGGGAGTGTCCTCTGGTCTCTACATGCACAGACACATACATACTCAAAGAATGCTCAGTAGAAAAAGAAGAGCTGATTGTGGCCGATCCCAGCACTCAGAAAACAGAGGCAAATAATGCCTGCAGGTTCTAGGAGAGCCAGGGCTGGTGAGACCGTAACTCAAAAAACAAGACTGGAGATAAGGCTCAGAAGTCAAGCGCACAACACTGTTCTGGAAGAGGACTTTGTTTGGTTCTTAGCACCCATGTTGGCCAGCTCCCAATTGCCTATAAATCCAACTCCTGGAAATCCAATAGCTCCACGGGCACATGCCCTCATATGCGCATACCCACATGCAGATAAACACAAACATATTCACAATTAACTGGGTTTTTTTCTGTAAGTGCAAAAAACCTCCCAAATTTATCCTGAGAAAAGCAAACAGGAATAATAGCTGTCAATAACAACAAAATGAGGGGATTCTTAGACATGTCACCCTTCTATTCCCAAATCTGGTCTGTTTTCATAGGTGTGATAAATGTATAAATAAACTGTACAATTATAATTATTGCATATGTGCAACTATATATACATATAACTACTTTCAAATACTATGAAAGTATTAAATATTTAAAATATATTAGTTCAAGTATAAAATAACCAATTTCATGCAATTAATTACCATACAATTTATCTGACACCAATAGGGATCACAAAAATTTGAAATAAATTACAATTTTCAAAAAGTGCCTTTTTATGTGTCTTCTTAGGGAAAAAAATTATACATACTATAGATACACAATTAACTGTTTAAAGACAGAATATTAATAGATCATGTTTTAAAATTATTTAGAAAAGCCTCCTTAGCCTGGTGATGGTGGCGCATGCCTTTAAACCCAGCACTCAGGAGGCAAGAGACAGACAGATCTCTGAATTCTGAGTTCAAGGCTAGTCTGGTCTATGGGCTCCAAATCTACATAGAGAAACCCTGTCTTGAAAAACCAAAAAAAGAAAGAAGAAATTTTTGTTTTAAAATTCCTTTTAGTATTATTATAGAGTCATAATCTCTTGTCTACTCCACAGGTAGATTAAAATACCCCAGATTGTGTTTTTATGGCTTTCCAGAATATCAGCCAAGAGACTGATTCTATACTAACTGCCTTAATGATGTGGAACTTGCTCTGTAGTCTAGACTGGCCCTGAATATACCTGAGTACTGGGATTAAAGGGATATGCTACTACTGCCCAGCTGCCAAATAACTTTTAAAAAATTATCTTTTTATTTTTATATATGCTTTGCTTGTATGTATACATGCATGCCACATGCATGTAAGGCATGGAGTCCAGAAGAGGGTGTTGGATTCCCCAGAATTAGACTCATAGATGGTTGTGAACCACCGTGTAGGTGTTAGGAAATAAATCCCTGTCCTCTGCAGGATAAGCCAGTGCTCTTAACTGCTGAGCCATCTTTCCGGTCCCTAATCTAAGATTTCTGAACTCTTGCCTTTATCTTCAGAGCAAAGTGTACACCATCAAATCTAGTTTTATGGCTTGACTTCTTAAATAAAATCTGAAAGATTATTACCACAAAATCATTAATTAACTTTACACTTTAGAGATTATTTGCATCCCTTAAGATATCATTTACTTCAAGAGTGTAGTGGGACTGTGTTCTGTTCCATTGTAAATAACTGTCCCGCCTACTGGTTTAATAAAAATGCTGATTGGCCTAAAGCATACAAGATGGGGCTTCCAGACTAAGAAAACTCTGGGAACAGGAAGAACAGAGCAAAGATGCCAGAGAGACCAGAGAGAAGCCAACAGAAGCAGAGGACAACTATGCTGTTCTGAGAAAAGGCACTGAGCCGCTTGGCTGAAGAGAGTAAGAGTCATGGGTCAGATTAAGAGTAAAGAGCTAGCAAGTTATAGCCTGGACCCCATTCAATCAGCGTACAATTAATACAAGTGTATGTATATTTCTGTGGGACTGAGCTCCAGGGCATGGGACGAGGCGGGAAAGTCCAGGCCAGAAACTTAATACTACACAAGAAGTTTTAATAAACATTTCGCCTAGTGCCAAGGTCACTTTTCTGTGCCTAAGCACTCACGATTTCATAGCTGTCCTAATAGTTCAGCAGCTTCTATCTAAGTCCCTCATCTGCCTACTACTTACCTACTACATACTAACTAATGACCTACCTGTTCTCTTCAATCAACCCTATACACTGCCAACACCGTTTCTAAGACTTTTAAACTACTCTGGCTGATACTTTTTGTTCTCTTGATCAACAGCCTCAAAGTGGACGGCAGGCTGGCAGGATGGCTCAGGGGGTTAAGATGCCTGGGGCCATGCCTAAAGGTCTAAGTTTGCTTACTGGGACTCAAAAGTGGGAGGCAAGAGTCCACCCCCAAAGTTGTTCTCTAAGCTCCAAATGTGAAATGCAGCGCGCTCTTTCTCCCTCCCTCCATCAATTAATCAATCAGTGTAATAAAACCTTAAGTCAGGATCCACTGGGCTGTGCTAGGTGCCCTTCCAGGACTCTGTGTCCTCTTTCGGCCTCTTTAGACACCCACCCTCACATGTATATACCCATTCTTTGACACACATAAACATAATTAAAAATAAATCATTTTAAAGAACTCAATTAAATATAATATTTAAAAATGACTCCTTTTTGAGGTGGTTACACATTCAATTGTGTTTGTGTGTGACACATGAGAAGGTGCTGGTCTGTGCTTCCACCTGATCTGAGGTAGTCTTGTTCACTGCTGCATACATCAAGTCAGGTGATCCACGAGCTTCTGACTACTCTGTCTCACTCTTCTCTTAATAGGATGCACTAGATTTACACTCTTAAGAGACTATATCAAGCACTTCATACCTGGAGTTATTTCCCCAGCCAAAACTTCAGTATTTTCTAAATTTTTATTTATTATTATATGTGTGTCTGATGTACATGTATAAGCACAGGCATCTGAGTGTGTCATTGTGTGTGTGAAGGAGAAACTTTTAGGAATAGGTCTTTTCCTTTCACAGTTGGATTTAGGGATTGAGCTTAAAGTAACCATATTTATTTATCTATATATAGTCAGTGATTACTATGTATGCAAGAATAAAAGCCATGCTTGCCAAACATAATATAAGAGGTTAAATATTGGGCCCAAATTTCCTTTCCAGATAAGCCTTTCCTTCTCTGTCCCCATCTGTTTTGAAAATGTTATACCAGAAGATGAGGGGCCTGAATGCTGCCATAACTCCTGAAAGTGAATTCTTGGGAGTGTGCCTGATTTCTGGTGTGCGTTTCGTATCTGGGGTCATTGTACTGAAACAGATACTCTCATTTAAGATGAGGCCCTTATGAAAATACTTGACCTGTGCCTTTCTGTTCTCCAAGGACACGTCTCTGCTTGGCCAAGAGTCCTGAGGAGAGCAGCCAGGGGCACAGTCTTATACTTGGAACCCAACATCATGGCTCCCCAAGTATTTACTTATGTATGTGTATATGTATGTATCTCTATGTGTTTATGCTCATGTGCATTTGGAAGTCCCCAGAAATTAAAAGAGGATGATGTCAGGCTCCAGGGAGCTAGAGTTACAGGTGGTTATGAGCCACCATGTGCATGCTGGAAACCAAATTCAGGTCCTCTGTAAGAGAACATTTTTTTTTTAAGAGTTACTCATAGCAAGAATTTTCTAAAAATAAACCAGTATCTGTGTCGAGAAAGATTACTCTTTAATAAAACATAAAATAAGTATATTTCATGATCTTGTACACTTATTTAAACAAATTTAAGTTTATTATCTAGAAAACTTATTTAGATGAGTAAAAACCATTTTCTATAAAAATTGTCCTATTTGTACCGATATAATAATAAGTATATCCAGCCAGGTAGTGGTGGCACACACCTTTGGTCCTAGCACTTGGGAGGCAGACAAAGGCAGATCTCTGAGTTCTAGGCCAGCCTAGTCAACAAATTCAGCTCCAGGACAAGCAGGGCTACACTGAGAAACCCTGTCTCAAGAACAAATGAATAAACAAACAAACCAACCCAGGAAGTCCATAGTTTGTGTTCCTGTAGATACAATAATCACACCTCTATAACCTGCATACAAGAGAAAAGCACAGTGTAAAATACTCCACTAGCTTCTAGTTAGGTCACCAGAGCAAATATTACAGGCTGTTCCAACACTTTTCAGAAGAAAGATACTAAAAAAGAAATTCACTCTTACCTAGGTAAGATTTAAACCTAGATAAAATTTGATCCCATAACCAGGACCAAAACTTACCTGGCAAAACGCTCCTTGTCATTACACATCTGTTCATCATCACATCTGGAAAGAGAAGGCAGGGAAAAGGTGGATTCAAAGCACTGCAATTATCTGTTCTGCATAAAAACTAGAAAGAAGTGAAAATATTCCACGGGGAAAAAGAATGAATGGGTGAGCAGCACCAAGCCCCCAGAACTTATTAAACTGGTAACCATTACCTGTCACATGATGGTTTTTGTTGGTGGTGGTTTGGTTTTTATGAGATGGGGTCTCAAGTATGTAGCTCTGGCTAGCCTGATACTCCTCAGGTATGTAGCTCTGGCTAGCCTGATACTCCTCAGGTATGTAGCTCTGGCTAGCCTGGTAATCCTCAGGTATGTAGCTCTGGCTAGTCTGGTACTCCTCAGGTATGTAGCTCTGGCTAGCCTGGTACTCCTCAGGTATGTAGCTCTGGCTAGCCTGGTACTCACTTTGAACTTACAGAGATCCTTTTGCCTCTGCCTCCCAAGTACGAGGATGACTATGCCTGACTCGGTTTTTTATTTTTTAAAAATTGTGGCTTTAAACAAACTCATAAAGCAGTATATGGATGTATTTTCCCTGTATCCATTCTTCTGTGAAAACCGGAATCATAAATATGGATATTCAAACAAGTCCCTAAGAGCCCACTTAAGCTGGGTGGTAGCATGTGTCTGCAGCTCTACTGGCCTAGATACTTGGGCAGCTGAGGGAAGAGTACTCTTGAGACAGGAACAGGAGGACAGTTTGAACAGTATAACAAGACTCCAAAGAGGTAGAAGGAGATAGCCAAAACCTCCAAGGCTCAGGGACCATTCCCTAAGAGGGAACAAAAACAATTTTAGAATTAAGAGAAGGGGACAGACTGCTGTGGAACACTGTCTTCTGGAAATAACATGACCAATGAATTCTTTGAATTCATGGTAGCTGTGATTATAAGAACTGCACAGGACTGAGTCCATCAAAATCTCAGCACAGAAAAAGAGAGGCGTTCACAAAACCACAACAACCCTCCTTGAGAATCTATAACCAATTATTAGTTGCTAGAAGAGATTTTCTTCAGTGGTGTAGTCACAGGGAAGGTGTTCCTGTAAATAACCACTCACACAAGCTACTGGTAAAGTGGTAAGCAATGCTGATGAAATGTTCACACACACACACACACACACACACACACACACACACTGATAAATGTTTTTTCTCTCCCCCCCCCTCTCTCTCTCACACACACCAAAACAACTAATTTAAAATTTTTGAAGTCAAACTATGGTAGTGCACGCTCTTTAATCCCAGCACGCAGGAGGCCGAGGCAGATGGAACTCTGTGAGTTTGAGGCCAGCCTGGTCTACCAAGCGAGTTCTAGGACAACCAGGGATGTTATAGAGATGTTATAGGTTTTGGGTGGTGGGGTGGAGGAGGGGTTCAAGACAGAGTTTCTCTGTGTAGCCCCAGCTAGTCTGGAACTCAGCAATTCACCTGCCTCTGCCTCCCAAGTTTTGAGATTAAAGGAGTGCACCACCATGAGCTGCCTTGTTAGTTTCTCTCTGAGAAGGATCTCACTACACAGCCCTGGCTACCGGGTTCCCTCTACCTACTGAAGGATGGCAGATACCAGCCTCCAGATGTGGCTCCTATTTTGATTTGATTTTGATAGTGGCCATTGGGACAGACATCTCAGTATAGTTTTGACTTGTATATCTTCTAAAAGTTGACTTTTCATAGGCTTGCTGGCCATTTGTATCTTTTTTTGTTGGAGAAATGTCTATCCATATCCTTTGGTCATTCTTTTTTTTTTAATTTGTTTTTACTGATTTTGAAAGTAATCTATTTTTGGTGTTTAGAAAACAAATCAACCACTAAATAAAAACAAGACTATTGCCTAGATCTTCTACTAAAAGCAAAGTTCACAGTTGTCTGCAAGGTCACAAAGCTCCCTGGCTCCTCCCTCATCTGGGGCAGTTCCTACTGCCCTCTCACTATGGTCCAGAAGCAAGGACTTTAATATTCCCAGCACTGGCCACATCTCTCCATACTGCTTCCAGTATCTCTGTACTTCCCTTTCCTTTTCGAGGAAGCTTTCGAGCTCTGAGCCAGTCTGCCAAACCAGACATCCCACTTCCCTTCCTTTTCACCATTTCAGTTTCAGGATGAAATGTGTCCTCCCGCAAAGCCCCAGAGATCCTCAATCTAAGATTGGCCATCAGTTACATGACATTAGTCTGACCATTACTGTCCTACTGAAGTAATCTCATCTTGTCTTCCCAACAAGAGGGGCAGTTCATGAAGAAATAAGACTTTAAACCAGAGGGGTTAGAAAATACCACTCTAAACACAATGCTCTAGCTTACTGATTACTCAGAAGAGAGGGTGTGGAAGCAAATACTGGAAGGCCAGGCAGGTTAGGGCATATCTTTAGTCACAGAATTGGAAGGCAGAAACAGGCAGATCGCTGGAAGTTTCAGGCAAGTCAGAGCTACACAATCAGATTTATTTAAAACAAAACAAAGAACAAATTCAGTGTAGGGTGTGGCAGTTTGAGTCTGTAATCTCAGCACTGAAAAAAGAGGCTCTTTAGTGAATTTGAGTAAAGCCTGGACTACTCAATCATTTCCAGACTTGTTTGGATTCCAGTGGGGCTCTGTCAAACAAAACAGCTGGTGAGATGCTTCAGAAATAAAGACATTTGCTGCTAAGCCTGCTAATCTGAGTCCAATCCCCAGAACCCATGTGGTAGAGGGTACCTATTCCTCAAAGTTAGTCTCTGGCCTTCATACATTTGCTATAACACTTGTGTGTGTCCACATTAACACAAACGAAATAAATGTTTAAAACACACAATCGCACACCCACACTGGCAACTTCTCTTTCGGCTACAAATCCCCTCTAGGAAGAATTACCAACCTGGGAAGAGGAACTAAACCACCGGACAGGAGATCAAGAGAAAAATGTAGAACAAGGCAAGAGCTAGTGCAAATGCCCATTCATCTTATCCTTAAATCATCTAATGAGTTGCCTCTGTTAGCATCTCTATGAGGAGAGCACATTTCACTGACTGCTCTTTGTTTTCCTGGGAGCCCTCCTCAAAATGCTGGGAGGAAAAGGAAAGGAAGGTCTCTCCTCCCTACACTTGCCTGGACAGGTGCTATCCACTGTCTCTCCGTGGGCACTATCTAATCGGGTAAGTAAAATGGGCACTATCTAATTGGGTAAGTAAAACTTGGTAGTTATTTCTTAGTACACACACAGAGAGACAGAGAGCGCGCGCACACAGAATGCTGGGAATCAAGCCAGGCCTATGTCTATCAAGCACACACTTTACTGCTGAGCTAACCTCCAGCACAGTTGCTGTCATTTGGTGTTTAATTCTTTAAAAGTGTCTTGTGTAAGCCAGACTAAGGCAGAACTTACTAAGTCACCTCCGCCTGGAGATCTTTCTGCCTCTGTCTTCAAAGTGCTGAAACTACAGATCCCTATCACCACACCAGGCGTGATAGAGACATGGTCTGGCTATGTGGTGCAGGGTGACTTCAAACTTGAACCTGTAATCCTCCTGATTTAGTCTCCTTGGGACTGTGTATTCCACTATTCCTGGTTTACACGGTGCTGGGACTCAAACCCAAAGCTTCATGCATTCTAGGCAATCATTCTATGTTGTACCAAGTTATTCTTAAAATAAGTAAACATTTACTTTTATTTGCATGTGTGCATGCTTGCCACATGTTTGAGTCTGTGGAAACCAGAAGAGGGCACTGGATTCTTTGGAGCTATAGTTATAGGCTACTGTGAGCTGCCCAATGTGGGTTCTAGGAACCAAACTCTGGTCCTCTGGGAGAGCAGCAAGATGAGGCAGAATCATTTCATCACACACCAGGCTCATGGGAGGGAAATAAAATAAATTCAGCACTCGCACATGCAGGTACATATACCTGTGAGTGCACATGCATATAAAGACCAAGGTTAATGTCTAGAATCCTTCTATCCCTCTACCACCGTATTCAATGAAACAGGATTATTCAATCAAATTCAGAGCGGGCATATAGAACTACTCTCCATGCCAGACTGCTCTGGGATCTCCTACCTCCACCTTCGAAGGTTGAAATTATAAGCAGGGTGCCATGCCCACTCGGCATTTATGTGAGTTCTGAGGATCTGAACTTAGATTTACCCTTAACCACTACCTTCCCAGCCTGCTACTCTTTTAAGTCATAAATCAATACATATGACTTGACTTATGGACAGTCTTCAAAATTTTCTGTGTACTCCTCTCTGAGGTGCTATCTCAAAAACACAGAATACCTAAAACTGTCCTATGATATAAAAAAACTGTACAACTTTCGGAGGAAGCCTATTATTTAGGCCAGTGAACATAAACATAAGTATAAATATACTTAAATAATCTTTGCGGTATGAAGAACTGAGCCCAAAGCCTTAGACAAGCAAGGCAAGCATTCTCTCAAGCTATATCCCCAGCCCACCAAGTTTAAATAATTTTATGACATTTCCTTTTTTATTTGCTAGGGTGAAGGCTGCTTGTGCCACAGGCAGCACATGGAGATCAGCAGTCAGTTTTTTTCTTTGGTGATGTACGCTCTGGGGAATCAAACTTAGACCATCAGTCTTGGTAGGAAAACTGTTACCCACTAAACCAGCCAACCCGCCCTGCAGCCTACTGATCAGAAGCCATTTTGTCAGAAGATTTTTTTTAAAAAAAATCAAATCTCTTACCTTAAAAATTTACTGTTCCCTTCTCCATCATCATCAAAATCCAGCCTGGGGAAAGGCAACAAAAAATATTGTGAGTCTATTGAAAATAAAGAATCTTAAGAAAGTAAAATATATTGATACAAGATGCCTATGTGCTCACTAAAACAGAAGGAAAGGAAGTGAGCAGAAGCAAAACAAACCTGTAATACATGATTTTCACAGTGTTATAACTGGGCAAACCCAGCCATGGTGGCACAGGCCTGTAATCCCAACCATCCATAAACGGAGATGTGGATTGAAAGGCCACATTCCGATACGTAGTGAGTTCTAGGCTAGCCTTGGCTACATAATTAGAATTGGTTTCAAAAAAACAAAAAAAGTTTTAAGGAAAGGCAGCAGCAGCAGCACACCTGATGCCTCTATCGGGGCTTTGTATATACGAGGCAAGTACTGGAACCAAGAAGCAGTTAGGAATATAATTCAGCTACAGAGCACAGTAGCATAAAACTGGGCAGGTGGCAGCAGGATGATTAGGAGCTCAAGTTCAGCCGTGGTCACACTGTGGAGCTCAAGGTTAGCCTGGGCTACATGAGACACTGCCTTGAAAAAAAAAAGTCCTAAGATCTATTTTTCATTTTTGTGGTCTAATCTAAGTGCTATTTATCAATTTTCTGAAACATTTTTAAAAAGCAATGACGTTACATAAAGAAAAGAAGACACAGCAAGTTGTTCAGCCTAAAAATGAAATATAGACTATATTCAAGTCACTGTGCTAACTAAGTGGCCTTGGTGACACAGACCTTTAAGTCAAAGTACTCAGCAAACAGAAGCAATGGGATGGTAAATCCAAGGCCAACTTAAGCCACATAGCCAGACCCTGTCAGGGAGAGATAAAAGCAAGCTCACATGCACACAAGATACTGTAGGACATGTGGTAAAAAATAATCCTTAGGGAACTTTTCAGCCCAGACAATTGCAAATATAAAACAGAGACTGAATCCCTAGAACCTAAATAGTGAAGAAATAACAAACACAGGTACTTTTCTGACCTAAACACATGCACAGAGTAAATAAATAAATATGGCTAATGCACATAAGTGAGAATATGGTTAGGTTTTCTGAGACAGGATTTTTCTACATTGCTCTGGCAGATCTGGAAATCACTATGTACACTAGACAAGCCTCTCTCAAATGCTGGGATTAATTAAAGACAGGTGCCACCATGTAGTGGGATTATGTCACATTGTAAATAACTGTCCCATACTGGTTTAATAAAATCACTGATTAGCTGAAGGCAGGCAGGAAGTGTGGGTGGGGCTACCTGACTAAGAAAACTCTGGGAACAGGAAGAACAGAGTGGAGATGCCACAGAGATGCCAGAGAAGCCAGCAGATGCAGAGGACACCTATGGTGCTTTGAGAAAAGGTACGAAGCTGCATGGCCAAACAGGATAAGAATCATGGGTTATTTAATGGTGAAGAGTTAGCAAGTTCTATGCCTGGGCCCCAGGTCAATCAGCATACAATTAATATAAGCATCTGTGTGTTTCAGTGGGACTATGGGACTATGGGTCTGCAGGTCCAGACCACAAGGCTAGGCCAGAATTCTCAAACACCACCACCACACGCAGATGTATTGGCAACTGATTGTATCCCTGGATCATAGGAAACAGAGGCAGTAGGATCATGAGTGGGAGGCCAGCTTGGGCTACACAGTGAACTCCAGGCCAATATGATGGTGACGTTTTTTGTTTCCAAACACTTAGGAAGTGGAACCAAAAGGAACAGGAACCCTGGTCAGCTGGGGCCACAGGAAAGCTAAATCAAAATAACAAAAATAAACAGATTTTGTTACAAAATAAAAAAGCAAACACTTCTTTAAATGGGTTTTTAATACTGGAGAGACCAACTTTTATGATTTTAAAAAAGATTCATTTTATTATGTGTCTTTTGGGTGCATGTACACATGTGATGGAGGTGCCCACAGAGTCCAGAAAAGGATATCAGATCCCCTGGAACTGGAGTCACAGGTGGTTGTGAGCCACCAAAAGAAGCTAAGAACTGAATTCCAGTTTTCTGTAAGAACAGTACATAGCACTGAGCCATCTCTCTGGAACTTAAGATTTCATGTATTTTTCTGCAAGAAACAGTGATTCTTTTCACTGTCCTAACATTCAGGGGAAGAGCATGAGTTCTAGACCTAAGGTATAAGACTTATTTCAGAAACAAAAAACAAGAACAGACAATAGCTAGGGGCTCAGTGATGGAGTACTAACACAAGAATACACAAGGCCTTGTGTATGAGCCCCAACACACACACACACACACACACACACACACACACACACACACACACACACACACAAAGTAGCAAAAGCGGGTTGAATAGTGCTTCTAAAGGACCCTGTGTCTTTTTTTTATTTCTAAGTTTGGAATTTTTGTATTTGAGTGCACGGTTGGTGTGTACATGGCACCACTCATGTGGAGGTCAAGGGACAACTTGGAGTTAGTTTTCTCCTTCTACCTTTATGTGGGTTCTGAGGATCAAGCAAAGGTAAGCAGTGCCTTAACCACTGAGCTGCATCACTGGTTCTGGAGCAGCAGTTCTATCTACACCTCGCACATTTACATTATAATTTATAACAGTTTATAACAGAAGCAAAACTGCAATTATGAAGTAGCAATAAAATAATTTTATTGTTGGAGGTGTCACCACAGGAACTATATTTAAAGGGTCACAGCATTAGGAGGGATAGAACCATTGCCCTAAAGCAACTTTCGTTCAAAAACTGTTTCCAATCTTTACCATCCAAAATTAGCTTTTATGTGCTTAAAAAAAAATTTAAAAAATCAAAAACAAAACCTTTTTTTTCCTGTTAGTTAATTTTCTTTGTTTTTAGGGGTTTTTTGGAGATAGAGTATCACTATGTTACTCAGGACTGTCTCATTTTCTCTATCCTCCTGACTCAGGCCTATTGAATACTAAGATTTCAGGTGTGCGTAACATACCTCACTTATTTTTGCCATACTCTATCTTGCATGATACATAATGGAGTGATATATATTTAATAAAAAGATAGTCTGGAATATTACAGGACAGAGTCACCCACAGCCAAGCCCTGAAGGTCAAGGAGTAGTGAGTGGCCCATGCCTTTAATCTCATCGCTCAGTTGACAGAGATCTGTGGATCTCTGTGAGTTTAAGGCCTAACATCCAGGCACTGGTAGCACATACATTTAATCCTAGCTCTAAGAAAGTTGAACTAGGACGACAGGAGAAAGCAGAAGCCAGTCTCTTCTTTTGCCCAAGTGTCCAGTCTGAGGACTCATGAATAGTGTTTAGCCTGAGGAGTTGGCTAGGTGAGAATTGGCTGTGGCTTGGTCCCTGTTTCTCTGATATTTCACTTTTCCCCCAATATCTGGCTCCAAGTTTTATTAGAACTTGAAAATAACAGATATGTTTCATCTATCTTTAGAGTCTGTTAGCAATCACACAACAATGTCACATTCGAATCTGGTACTTAATAAACACTTTTGGAATTAAATGGACTGTACATTCCAAGCCAAAAAAAGTATCAATAACTTAGGGGAAAAAAGTAAATTTACAAAATGATTTTTAGCATGCAAACCTAAGAGCTTAAGGAAAGCCAGCCGTTTTCTTCTGAGGGATGGTATGTGGGCTGATCAAGACAGGGTTTCTCTGTGTAGCCCTGGCTGTCTCGGAACTCTCTCTGCAGACCACCTGGCCTCCAGCTCACTGACATCGCCTGCCACTGACTCCCATGTGCTGAGCGCTGAGATTAAAAGCATGTCCCCAGCTGACAACAGTTTTCTTAACAATGTGGAATTGTTGGTTTTGCTGCTATCATCTACTTTCCAAATGGTTTTTTGTTTGTTTTATTGTTGGTTTGGTTTGGGGTTTTTTGGCGTGTGTCTGTGCCTGGTTTTTTTTTTTTTTTTTTAAGCCTGCTTATAGACAAAGATATATCAAAAGAGAAGTTCTTAGAGTTCAGAAACCACTGAAGAGATGGCTCAGGGGTTAGAAGCACCCGTTGCTCTTCCAGGGGACCTGGGTTCAATTCCCAGCACACACACAGCAACTCATACTGGCTATAACTCCAGTTCCAAGGGAACTGACACCCTCACACAGACATACATACAGCCCAAACACCAATGCACATAAAAAAAAGTTCAAAAGCCACAGGGTAGTGGTGGTGCACATTTTTGATTCCAGTATTCTGGATGCAGAAGTGGGTGGATCTCTGAGTTCTACAGAGAGTTCCAGGACAGCCAAGGCTACACAAAAACAAAACAAAACAATGGAAACAAACTTTTGACCTGCTTAGAAATTTCCATGTGAACTATAAACTGTAGTGAAACACTTGACTCAGGGAGGCACAACAGCCGCATCCCTTCCTTCCATTTCTTCACAGCTACATTCTACAGACTATACAGACATTTTACAATACTTTTACATAAGGAAACATCCAGGGATGAAGAGTTAGTTAGCTATGTGCCGGGCAGTGGTGGCATACGCCTTTGATCCCTGTACTAGGGAAGCATCTCTGTGAATTCAAGACCAGTTTGGTCTACAAAGGGAGTTCAGGACAGCCAGGACTACACAGAGAAACTCCCTCTTGGAAAAAAAATTAGTTATGTGACAGCAATACAGAAAATAATCAATGATAATGTGAGGTCAGGAACAGACAAGTAGAAGCAGAGACTAACTCAATCAAGGTGACTTTAAAAGAGAGACACTGGTACACTTTCAAACTTACCCTGGTCGTCGCTTAATGGCCCTCTGTACAACAGCTCCTCCACCTTGAATCCCAGGTCCAGGGTTTCCAGAAGCAATGGTGGGGCCCAGGGATGGTACATCTGATGTCATTTCTGTCATGAAAGAATATTATCAATATCCTCAACAACCAATGTCAGGATGCTGGCTGAAACAATACCCAAACCAGCAATCAGGGAAGCACGTAAAGGTACTAAGTCCAATGACTTTAACTCAATGCTTAAATCCACATGGTGGAAAGAGAGAACTAACTTATAAGGTCCCCTGACCTCCACACTTGCACTGTGACATCTCACATTATTATTAAAAAATAAAAATATAAAGAAATGTTCAAGCTAGGCCTGGTGGCAAACATCTCTGACTCTAGCACTTGGAAGTGGAGAGAGGAAAAATCAGAGCTCAAAGTCAGCTAGTCAGCGGTGGCTCACACCTCTACCCCGGCACTGAAGAGACAGACAGCCCTCTGAGTTTAAGGCCAGGCCGGTCTACTTTCCAGAACAGCCCGAGAACCAATCCTGTCTCGAAAAACCAAGGGTTCAAATTCATCTTCCTATACAAAGTGGATTTGGGCCACCCTGGGCCACATGAAACTCTGACTCAAAAACTCCAAGGTGCATTCCTTTAATCACTCAGGAGGCAGAGACAGGTGGACCCCTGAGTTCCAGGTCAGCTTGATCTACAAATCAAGTTCCATGACAGCCAGGGCTACACAGAGAAGCTCTGTCTCAGAAAAACAGAAGAAAAAAGAGAAAGAACGGTTTAAGCTATATATAAAATCTCATTCATGTATTAGAGACTCATATATTCAATATCGACAATTCTAAGTACAAAATCATCCAAGTTTTTAATTTAAGAAAAATCACTGGTCATACTAAGGATCAAGAAGATCTCAAAGGGTGACAAAGTGTCAGTTAACAAATGCTAACATTAAAATAATACAGATGCTAGAATTATCTAACATAAGTTTTCCAAGTAGCCATGATAAAAATTCTTCAGCAAGCAACTAAAAGAACATTTGAAACAAACGTTTAAAAACAGCTTTAGCAAATAAAGACATAGGATATGGGAAAGAAAAGAAAAAAAAACCTAACTGAAAACTTTATAAATAAAAACTGTAAGTGGGCTGGGTATGATGGTTCATCCCTATAATGCTTGAGGCCAACCTGTGCTATCCAGTTAGCTTGAGGCCAGCATGGATTAACTTCACAGAGACTATCTCAAGGGGAAGAAGACAAGTGTAGATGGCAGGGAAGAAAGTGGAGAGTGAATGTGTGTATAGCTACATGTACAATTCAAATAAAAATATCCTATGGTCTTATCAATTGATAGTGGACATCAGTGAAAATTTTCTGGAAAAACAAAACTAATCTGAATGGAGAGAAAACAGACGGGGAGCAAAAATTAACAGAAGGAAAACCCCCCAGGACATGAGCTATCCCAGCTTCAAGCAGAAAGAGCTAACATTTCTGTCCTAGCAGCCATGATGAGAGATGAGAAAGAGCAGGGCTGAAAAACTGTAGAAAATTCCTAATTCTGACAACAAATGTAAACCTACAGAATCAAGAAGGTGCAAAAATTCCAAAACTGCAAGAGCCAAAGGAACCGATTCTAGCATAGATCACAGTTAAACTTCTGAACACTGAGAACAGGTTTGGGGTCTGGAAAGCTGGCTCAAGGGGCAAGGGAGACAGCCCAGGAGCCTGAGTACCTGAGTTAGGAACACCAGGGGAGGTCAAATCCAAGTCAGGCAAGCTGCCTCTGTCTCTATACTTGCCAGGGTACACACATACATGTATAAATAATGTAAAAAAAAAAAAAAATTAAAGTGAGCCAGTGACGGGAAGTTCAAATTAGTTCAAAACTAGCCTTTGCCAACAGTAAATTGGAGTCAGGAAGAAAGACGCTCAGACAGTAAAGCGCTCTCACCACTGTGGTAGCTTGAATGTAATTGGCCCCCATAATCTCACAAGGAGTGGCACTATTTGGAGGTGTGGCTTTGTTGCTGTGGGTGTGGTCTTGTTGGACAAAGTGTATCTCTGTGGGGGTCGGCTTTGAGGTCTCCTATACTCCGAGTCTTCTCAGTATCTCAATCAACTTCCTGTTGCCTGAAAGATACAGGACTCTCAACTACCTCTCCAGCACTATGTCTGCCTGCCCGATGCTATGCTCTCCACCATGCTGATAATGGACTCTGAAACTAAGACAGCCCCAATTAAATGTCTTCCTTATAAGAGTTGTGGTGGTCACAGTGTCTCTTCACAGCAATAAATAACCTAACTTATATAACCATGCAAGGGTAAGGACCCGAGTTCAGATCCCCAGCACTGATGTAAAAGCTGAGAGGTAAGTAGTAGACAAACTGACCACCCAATTTAGTTTACTTAGTAAGCTCCAGGTCAATGAGACCCTGTCTCAGATAACAAAGTGAACTCCTCCTGAGGAACAACACTTGAGATTGCCTGCCGATGTAAGCATACTCAAATACATAAGAACTCACATAAACAAAGTTTAAAATCATTTTCGCAGGTAAACTAACATCATTCAAAACTGTTATTTATTCGTTCCTGAGCCAAAGCTAACAAAACTTAGAGAGTAAACTAACAACACTAAATGTAGCTAGTTACTACTCTTTCCAGTCTCAGATACATTCTGAGTCCTAGACCACCTAGGGCAACTCTCCACAGACTATAAAACTAACACTAACATTTCCACCCATATGCAGAGCTTCTTGTCTATAACTGCAGCACTCAGGAGGATGCCACAATCTCAGGCCAGTTTGGGCTACAGTGTGAGACTGTCTCATAAATACATAAATAATTAAATCTGTACCCGTCTCCCCTGACCATGAGTGGAGGACAGTGTGGTGCCAGGCTCTCAAGCCCCCAGTTCTCTGGTGTATCCACCTATCCTCTAAAGTGTCTTTCTTCTCGCTCTACTTAAAAATACGGCTCTTTCCTCTTTGTCTTCTTTCTATCTCCCTCCTCCTGACAGTGCTGAGATCTCCAGCTTGCCTGCCCTGCTCTTTTCTTACTGACCTAATAAACTATTCCTTCTGAGTGCAGTCGCCTGTTGATGCCAAAAGAAGGCGTTGGATGCCCTGCAGCTGAAGTCACAGACAGTTATGAATCACCTGATATGGGCACTTATAATCAAGCTCAGCTCCTCTGCAAGGGCAATACAAGCTCATAACCACTGAGACATCTGTCTAGCCTAAACCCATCCTGTGTCACACAGTGTTGAGGATATGGCTCAGTCAACACAGTGCTTCCTTCCCTAGCATGCCGGAGGCCCAGGGTGTACGCATGCACTCCTGTAATTCCAGCACTCAAAGGCTGAGAGGCCAAAGTCATCCTCAGTTGCATGGGTCCCTGCCTCAAAAAAGAACCATCATGCAACATTTACCGAAAAAGTGGGACTGTCAAGGGCTTAGAGGCTATGTGGGACAGCTCCGAGCCAAATTAACACACGCCGGAGTCACTAGGAAGAGGAAGCCTCAACTGAGAAAAGTCCCCTACTAGATGGGCATGTGGGCAAGCCTGTGGAGCATTCTTAAACTAATGATGGATATGGGAGGGCTGGTGGTTCTGGGTTCTATAAGAAGCAGGCTGAGCAAGCCATGGGAGAGCAAGCCAATAAGCAGAACTTCTTAGTGGCTTATGCTTGAGATCCTACCTTGACTTCCTTCAGTAATGGACTGTGATGTGGTATGGAAATGTAAGCTGAGATACTTTCCTCCTCAAGTGGTTTTGGTTACAGTTGGTGTTTTTATCAAAGCACCAGAAACCCTAAAACAGAAGTTATCATTGCAATGGCTGATGTGAGCCCTTGCTCTAACTAAAAGTAAGAGGAAAGTCTAGCATTTCTGCCTTCATTTTGTTTGTCTACATTACTTTAGTAAGGACACTGATTCATTTTGGATTCCAGCAAAAGACTAGATAAATTTATGATCAAGAACTGAAACTATCCCTAAGCTGACACAGGGTGGAATACCCACCAAATCAGAACAATTACCGGTGAAGAAGAGGCTACACCCATAATAAACAAACTGTCCTGTAGGAGTCACAATGATCCTATCCTGCCCACCAACAATTTAGTTTGACCACAAGGCAGGACCTGACGATAAGATGCTGTGACCAGGACTGCTTAACCTCCTGCCTACTGTCCTGACTCTTCTATTTAAACCTACAGCTCATGTCAGTGTAGTGAAAAGACTTAGGGGGCCACTGAACCCTTGTATCTGTTCCTTTTCCCCAAGTGACCATGTGAATAAATCTGCTTCTCCGTCATTTGTCAGTTAACTGTGTACTGTGAAAGGTGCCTGAGCCTAGCCATCTGACACTAAGAAAGAGGCCAAGCTTTTGACCTAAAATGTTTGGTTACAGAAATGGCTATATTACAAATAAATCTGATAAAACAGGAAATAAAATCGATCTACACCTACGCCTCAGGCCACCACACAGTGAGAATCCACCAGCGACACACATAAACCACACAAGTCTGGGCAAAAGTGCTGTAAGGTCCGACACAACTAAAAGAAAACAATGTTCTTACCCAAAGACACACACTCGTCCCCCAACCACGTGCTAACACACTGACAAGAGGAGCATCCACAGAAACAAACTTCCCAAGGTCTAGAGCGGTGTGCAGAGGCAGCACACCTGAGTTCAAGGCCAGCCTGGCCCGGGAAGATAAATAAATCAATCATTACGTTTTTACTTCAAAAGCCTAGAGTGAAAAGGGGGCAGGGCTACAGCCAACAACAAAAGAAGAGAAAAAATTCTTAAAAACTCTGTAAGTTGATGAATTTCTGAGTGGAAAAGAATAAAAACTAGCGAAACAAAAAGCTGGTTCTTTAAGCAAATCAAAAAAACTGACTCAACCTGCAGTAAGGGGGTGAAAGCACACAGTTATAACTGACTCAACGTGAGAAGACAGAAGAGCTCTATAACTAAGGAAGCCAAGTGCCTACACAGCCCCAAAAAGAAATGCTGAAGTCCGGATTAGTTTACTACAGATTGAATCAAACACGAACACAATTAACACCAACTCTAGTCTCTTCCATAAAATATTCAGGTGAGATTCCCCCTCCAACCTCATCTTATTGCTCAATCTAGTATTAACCTGGTATCAACACAAGACAATTATAAAGATATATAATATTATAGACTAATACTCTTCCTGAAAACACACTAAATACTTAACAAAAGATTACCAGATAGAATTTAGCCACAAAATAGGTATGCTGGCACATACATGAAATCCCAAAATGTAGGAAATTGAGGTGGGAGAATGAGGAAAATTCAGACTCAGTATATAAAATGAAGAGCAAGCCAGGAAGACACCTGGTACCTACCTCTGCCCTCCACACTCACACAAATGGGCACACATATACAAACACACTCATACTAAAAATCAGGAGAGCTCTGCCAGCCCTCTTCAGCCTGGCCCGTATGGGTCTGAGGCCCTCCTTGGAGATCTCAACATGCTATGTCAACACACATATTCACCCAGGGCATCCTCTGCTCTCTACATCTGATAGCTCACTCTATAACTCTAGCTCCAAGGGCTCAACATCTCTCTTGACCTCCAAGGGCACCTGCATGCTCGCTCTCGTTCAAGCGCTCTCTCTCTCTCTCTCTCTCTCTCTCTCTCTCTCTCTCTCTCTCTCTCTCTCTCTCTCTCTCTCTCTCTCTCTCTCTCTCTCTCTCTCTCCCCCCCTCTCCCTCCCCCTCTCCCTCTCCCCCCCACCCTTTGCAGGCACTTAAAGTACATCTTTAAAAACAAAGTTACCAGGTGTGGGTGCTTGTCTTTAATATCAGCACTACAGAGGCAGAGGCAGGTGGATTTCTTTGAGTTCTAAAGCAGACTGGTCAACACCAAGTTCCAGGCCAGCTAGAGCTACAGAGTGAGACCTTATCTTAAAAGAAACAGCAAACTGATGAAATTGTGTGTATATATACACACATATATGTCTATGTCTATGTGTCTGAACTTAAGGTTTGCTGATAGCACTCCACAATACTGACTCCTCCTGCATGGAAAATTATAAAGCTAAATATATATATGAAAACGGCAGTGAGCTGAGGGAATTTCCTGATTGAATTCACTTTCTTTGTAGTGCATGCCTATAATTCTAGAACTGAGGAGACAGAGGTAGGCGAATCAAGCAAGTGCAAGGCAGTCTGGTCTTCACAGTCCGTTTCAAGTCAGCTAAGCTACAGAGTCTCAGAGAAAAAGAGAAGAAAAACCAGGTGTAAGCCACCACCTCACCCTAGGTCTGACTTGAATTTGTGTAGCTCAAATGGGTGCTTGCCTGGCATGCATGAAGCTCTGGATTTGAGGTACAGGCAGGGGTCTGGAACCTCAACATCACCCTTGGCTACACTGTGGGATCCAGGTCAATCTGGTGTTTGGGAGCCTGTCTCAAGAAAACTGACTTTGGCCAGCTACAGTGAAAATGAGAAGGGAAAATACAAAAGTTAAAAATGATATAAGAAGATGTAAATTCTTAAATTTTAATTTATTTGGGAAGCAGAAGAGAGAATAGAGAATAAGAACTGCAAAGAGCTCAGGGGTTAGGAGAGCTGGCTGCTCTTCCAAAGGACCCGGGTTCAATTCCCAGCAACCACATGGCAGCTCACAAGCATCTGTAAATCCAGGTACCGGGGGTCCAATGCTTCCTCTTTTACCTCTGAAGGCAGACATACACTTAGGCATAAATCAAATATTTTAAAATAAATAATACAGTGAGTAACAAACAAAATAACAAAGTATATCTTGGCACACAGATAAAATGAATAAATATGTTTATTTCTTTCTCTAGGTTTGCTTCCTTATAGTAAAATGAAAAGGGTTATCTTTATTTTTATTATATTTTTCTTTCGTGTTTTTGAGACAAGGTTTCTTTGTGTAGCTTTGGCTATCCTGGTACAAGCTGTATAGACCAGGCTGGCTTCAAATTCACAGAGATATATCTGCCTCTGCCTCCTTAGCTCCGGGATTAAAGGCATGCACCACCACTGCCCAGCTTGCTTCTGTTTTGAGATAAGGTGTATAGTTCTGTTCGGCCTTAAAACTCATAGATCTTTGTAGGCACTTGAAGCCCTCTCAGATACAGGGGTGCTCTTGTTTACAATGTGCTTCACTCACTGGTAGCTACTTACTGAAATGATCATGAAAAAGAAGACAACATTGCTAAAAACAGATGGATCTAGCTAGGCATATGAACCGTAGCAGGGAGGCTGAGGCAGTCTCATGTAGTTCAGAGGTTGGCCTTGAAGTCATTATCTAAATGAGGGTGCTCCTGGGTCCTCCCTCATCCATCTCCTAAGCACTGGAGAGATTGAGGCAGGAAGACGGAGTTTAAATCCAGCCTGAACCACATAGCCAGACTCTGTCAAAACCAGGTTATATAAGCACAGGTTACACCTGAGGTGGGGGGATTGACTCAAGACTCTGCTGATGTCGGGGCTTGCATTTCCAAAGGGGTATGAAAGATGTTCTTTTATCATGACAGCATCTGAGTGGAATCAGTTAAATAGCTGATCAAATACTACACAGCACTAACGAAATGCTTCATGATCTTTATAATATTGTAACATGAGAGAACTTTTCTCGGTTTTGTTTTAAAAGACTTTATTATATGAGTGTTTTGTCTGCATGTATATGTGCAACACATGCATGGCTGGTGTAAACAGAGGCCAAAGGGGGGCAACAGATCCACTAGAACTACAGTTGTGCGTGGCACCATGTGGGTGCTGAGAACCGGACCTGAGTCCTATAAAACCCAACCAGCACTCTTAAAGGCAGAGCTACTCTCTAGCCCCCTGCTTTTTGTTCACTGATGCAAAGTCTCATGCAGCCCAGTGTGGTCTGAAACTCACTATGTGCTGAGAGCTGGCCTTGAAATAAATCCTAATCTTCCATGCCCAGCTTACACGGAATAAGATCACAAGTATGTATCACTGTGATCAGTTGAGCACATTATTCTTATTCCTTGATAAACTATTTGAATAAAGAGAAAAAATCAGTGGTGCTCTGAAGAAAATAAAAATGGCCCCCAAAAGAAGAGGTACTATTGGGAGGTATGACCTTATTGGAGTAGGTGTGATCTTAATTGGAGGAAGTGTCACTATAAAGGTGGGCTTTGAGGTCTCAAATATGCTCAAGCCATACCCAGTATTTCAGTTCACTTCCTTTGCCTTTGAATCAAGAGGTAAGAACTCTCAGTTCCAGCACCATGTCTACCTATATGCAGCTTTGCTTCCCACCATGACAATAATGAACTAAACCTCTCAACTATAAACCAGCCACCCCAATTAAATGTTTTCCTTCATAAGAGTTGCTGTGGTCATGATGTCTCTTCACAGCAATAGAAACCCTAACTAAGACAGACTCTAATGCTAAAGGCTAAGCTGAAACTGGGCCTGGTGGCACGTGTTTTTAATCCCATTACTCAGGAAGTAGAGGCAGGCAAATCTTTGTACTAAGTCAACCTGATCCACATATCTGGTTCCAAACAGGTCAGGGCTGCATACAAACAAGAACAAAATACTAAACAAAGAGAGTCCTACTTCAAAATGACAAGAAAGCAAAGAGTTCTAAGAATGCATATATCTCACAGCTAGGCATAGTGTTGCATGACTTGAATTCCAGCACTTAGAAAGGAACAGCAGGCAGATCTCAGTGATTTAGAGGCCAGTCTGATCTATGTAGTGAGTTAGTTCCAGGACAGCCAGAGCAAATAATGAGACTCTGCCACAAATGGATGGATGGATGGATGGATGGATGGATGGATGGATGGATGGATGGATGGATGGATGGATGGATGGATGGGCGGGCGGGCGGGCGGGCGGACATAAGTCTCTACTATTTTTGCTGTTTAGGTTTGGTTTTTGAGACTGGCTGTCTTGAAACTAAGTAGGTAAACCAGGTAGACTTTGAACTCATAGGAAGGTCAGAAAGGTGGTGTTGGTTGCTGTTGGGCTGGGGTCTCAGATGGTTGTAAGCTTCCCTGTGGGTGTTGGGAGTTGAACCCAGACCCTCTGGAAGAGCAGCCAGTGCTTACAACTGCTGAGCTATCTTTCGAACCCCATTTTAAAAAAAAAAAAAAAGATTATTTTAATTAAATTATTACATAGTGTCTTAGTTACTTTTCTGTAGCCATGAAGGGACACCATGACCATGGCCACTACAGGAATCAATATATTTGATTTTTATGATCTTATTTTTCAGAGTGTGAGTTTAGGACCACTGTGGCTGGAAGCATGGCAGTTCCACAAATTGTGGACCAAGCATTCAAATATATGAGCCTATAAGAAGCATTCTCATTCAGAAGACCATAATTACCATGTGCCTGTGTATAGATTTATGCATGTGAGTGCAGGTGCCCTTGAGAGTCAGGAGAAGGTGTTAAATCTCTTGGAGCTGCAATCTGAAATTACTGGCAGTTGTGAGCCATCTAATGTGGATTGTGGGAACCTAACATAGGTTTTCTGTAGGTGCAGTTCACAAAATCTTTTTTCTTTCTTTTTTTAAAGTAATAAACCATTTTATTAACTCAGCAGTTAAAATATTTTTGTGTTTCTGAAACAGATCTCATTTAGACCAGGCTAGCCTGAAACTCACTGTGTTGCTGAGAATGACCTTGATTTTCTGATCCTACTGCTGTGATCCTTAAAGGCACAACCATGCTTAGCTTATGTTGTGGTAGGGATGGACCCTATGGATTGGTGCATGCTTGGCAAGCATTTTATCAGTTAAAGTACATAGTTAGGAGATAACACTTTGGGAAAGAAACTTCGGTGCATTTTAATACAATATATACTTCTACAATTTCTTAGAAATTAAGATGTAGAGACTCATATCTGGGCATGATGAACATGTCTTTAATCCCAGCACTTGAGAGGTAGAGGCAGATAGATCTCTGTGAGTTGAAAGCCAGCCTGGTTTACAGAGCAAATTCCAAGACACCCAGAGCTGTTAAACAAAGAACTGCTGTCTCAAAAAATAACAAATAATAATAATGAAGGACTACATTGAGATAGCTCAATCAATACAGACATGCCAATCAAGCAATAAGGTCCTGAGTTAATCTCCAGAACCCACATAAAAAGGCAAGGCACCATAATGTTTACTTGTAATTCCAGCACTGGGAAAACTAAAATGGAGATCTTTGGCATTCACTGAGTTGTTTTTCCTACTTGGTAAGGTCCAGGGCAGTAAGAGGTCTTGTCTCAAAAAAATGAGGTGGGGGTAGATGGAGATGACTCTGTGAGAGCACTTGCTACACAACCTTGAAAATCCTCGTAGGGATCCCAGCATCCACATAGCAAGCCTGGCATGATCTGGCATCCATCAGTAATCCCTACACTGTGAGAGCTCAAGATGGAAAGATTGGTAGTACTTGCTAACTGCCAGCCTAACCAAAACACATCAGCCCAGGTTCAGGAGAGACACTGTCTCAAAGAAATAAGGCAGAGTGACACTGTAAAATGCCCAAGTACTGAGCTAGAGAGATGGTTCAATGGCTAAGAGCAGTGACTGCTCTTCCAAAGGACTTGGGTTCAATTTCCAGCATCCACATAGCAGTTCATAACTGTCTGTAACTCCAATTCCAAGGATGGGATCTGACACCTGTAATGCTAATACTTGGAAAGTTGAGGCAGAAAGCTCACTGCACTTCCAAACCAGCCTGAGCTATAATATGAGAATATGTTTTAAAATGAAAAGAAAAATCTATTCATTTAACCTAATAAAAGACTGGGAACAACGATAGGGTGGCTTAAGAGATGGTTCAGCTATTAAGAGTGTTTATAGTTCTTGTAAAGGAACTAGGTTTAGTTCCTAACACCCACATAGCAGCTCATAGCTATCTGTAACACTAGTTCCACAGAATCTAACTCCCTCTTCTGACTTGGGCTCCTGCATACACGTGGTGTGTGTGGTGATATGTTATATATTTAATAAAAGCAGTCTGGAATATCAGAGAAGAGATCTGCCCACAGTCAATCCAGGAGGATCAGAGAGTGGTGGTACTCACATCTTTAATCCTAGCAGATCTGAATTTGAGACCAGCTTGGTTTACAGAAGGAGTTTCAGGCTCCCAGGCTGGCAGTGGTGGTGCCATGCCTTGAAACAGCTGGGTGAAGAGAGTATTTAAGGCAGACATAGAAAGACAGAGCAGGCAGAAGAAGCCAGGAGGAGCGAGGCTGAGGAACCTTGAAGACAGCTGGGTGAGATCTGACTGTGATGTTTCCTCTCTTTGATATCTCTGCCTTTCCCTGAGATCTGGCTCTGAGTTTCCTTTATTCATGCAACATCTCAGCACTCTTGAATTTAAGGTCAGCCTGATTTACAAATCAAGCTCCAGGATAGCCAGCAATGTTACGCAGAGAAACCCAATCTTAGAAAAGGAGAGAGAGTGAAAGAAAGAAAAAGACCAAAGGGATGCAGTTCAATTCCTGTCACAAGAACCTGGGTTCAATGACACCCCCCCACAAAAAAAAAGGAAAAAAAGAGAAAAATATTGACATCTAAATTTCACATTGCCTGAATTTTCATGTATGTGGAAAAAAAGTAAATAAAAGTACTAAGTAAAACTTTTGGTGCTTTTAAAAGCTCTAATTTATATAGATTAAAGTTATACTTTTAAAAATCTTTTATTCCTGGCCTCAAAAGGTGGCTCAACAGTTAAAAGCACTGGCAATTCTTGCAGAGAACCTGGGTTTGAGTCCCAGCACCCTCATGGTGGCTTCCGCCCGTCTGCAACTCCAGTTCTGATGTGCTTTTCCACTTCTGTGGATACTGCATGCATGTGGTGTGCTTACATGCAAGCTGAGCGCTCATACACATAACATTTTCAAATAAATAAATAAATAAATCTTTGTTGGGGGGAAGCATTTGCTACAAAAGTCTAAGAATCCAAGTTCAACCTCAGGGACTCACAGGATGAAAGGAGAGAAATGACTCTTACAATTTATCCTCTACCGCTCATATACAGTCCTAATATTCACAAATAAATAAATAAATAAATGGTGAATATTACATTGTTTCCTAGGCTGGTGTGGTGCTGTACACCTGGAGTTCCAGCCCTTGGGAGATAGAGGTAGGACGGCTAAAGTCCTGGTCATTCTCAGCTACAAAGCAAAGCTCCAATCAGCCTGAGCTACGTAAGACCTTGAATCAAAAGATAAATACAATGGTGCTGGGCTTTCAGGAGGCAGAAGCAGATGGATTTTTATGAGTTCAAAGCCATCCTAGTCAATATAGTGAGTCTGCACCAGCCAGAGCTACATAGTGAGACTGTTTAAACAAGAACATAAGGAAAAAAGGAGCAAATAACTAAGTAAGATGGGGTGGGAGTGGGCTGATGATGGCTAAAACACTGTTACAAGTGTGAAGACCTAAGTTCAAATCTCCAGAACCCAGGAAAAACCTGCTACAGTAGTGTGTAACTGTAACCAGTGTTTATACTGTGAGGTGGAAGCAGAGACAGGAGTGTCCCTGGAAGCTACAGCAAGTCTGCTGTAAGCAATAAAGAGACCCTGGCTCAAACAAGGCCCAAGGTGAGGAAACTGGAGAGATCCTTTGACCCCTACCTAACACACACACACAGAGAGGGGAAGGGGGGGGGCTCAGAATATAACTCATGTTAGAGGCTTGCATAGCAAATGAGGAGCCTGAAGTTCAACTCCTAACATCAAAAGAAAGTATAATTAGCAGACTTTTGAAAAACTACATTATACTCCTGTGCACAACAGCACATATGTGAGGTGAGAGGACGCACAGATGCCAGTTCTCTCCTGCCACCATGTGAGTCCATAGTTAAAACTCAGGTCATCAGGCTCGTCAGCAGATGATTAACCCACTGAGCCCTCTCACTGAGACCTTATGTATATGGATGTTTTACCCACATGTGTATCTGGGCATCACATGCACGTCTGGTGCCTACAGAGGCCAGAAAAGGACATTAGATCTGGAACTAGAGTTACAGATGGTTATGTGAAGCCAAGTGGGTGCTACTTGAACCTAGATCCTCTACCTCTTAATCACAGAGCTACCTTTCCAGCACCACATAGCACATAAATTTAAATGCTCAAGAATGTTTTCAACCCTAGATATTAACTTAGATGACAGAAAAGCCTTTTTATTTGTTAGTTTGGTCTCAGTTTCCAAAGAACTGGAAGACTGGAATTACAGGAAGGAGAGAATCAATTCTGAACAGTTGACCTCTGACCTGCACACTGCAAACCACAGCATGAGCAACATATACATTACACACAATAATTTTTTTTTAAGATTTATTTATTTATTATGTATTCAGTGTTCTGTCGGCACCCCCGGAGAGGGCGCCAGATCTCATTTTAGATTATTTGTGAGCCACCATGTGGTTTCTGGGAACTGAACTCAGGACCTCTTGAAGAGCGGCCAGAGTTCTTAACTTCTGAGCCATCTCTCCAGCCCCACAATAGTATTTAAAAAAAAAAAAAAAAAATTTTTTTTTAGGCATTTGAAGATAAAACTTCCTGTTGAGAACTACAAAGAAATACAATCAGAACTCACTTAAAGCAAAAATACAATAGAAAATTTTCAAAGAGGCAGGCGGAGGTGGCACATGCCTTTAGCCCCAGCACTTGGGAGGTAGCTGGATCTTTGAGTTAGAGGCCAGCCTGGTCTACAGAGCAAGTTCCAGGATAGCCAGGGCTACACAGGGAAATCCTGTTGAAAGAAAGAAAGAAAGAAGGAAGGAAGGAAGGGAAAAGACAAGACAGTAAAAAATCAAAACTAATGTTCCTCATCTCTAAAACTGATATAAGGAAATAAACCTCCACACTTCCATAATGGCTGGGGGTTAAATTTAGAATCTTAGCACTAAGGAGGCAGAGGCAGAAGAATCAAGCAAAGTTTGGGGCCAGCCTGACCTAGAAAATGAGTTCCAGGCTAGCTTAGTCCCAAGAAGGCAGGAAATTTGGCACAAAAACCATTTACTTTCTTTTCTTTGAGCATAGTGTGTCCCTTCAGTCACAGACCTAATTTTCCAAAATTCAACAGGTTTCTAAAGGTCCAGAACACATCCTCTGACACAAAAAGGAAAAAACAACAAAAGGGCATTCTTTTCTGACTTAACTATCATGAATTACTGAACAAGGAACGAGTAAGTTAAAAGAAATGGAAAAATTCTCAACAAGAAAAAAAAGAAAAGAAAAGAAATCTCGGGCTGGAGATGCAGGCCCAGGAAAAGGGAAGAAGGAGAGATCATAACTAAAAGCAGCAGTGGGTCAACCTCACTGGGTGTGATGGTTCTATGCCATGCCTATAATACCAGCACTCCAGAGGCTGAGGTAGCCTTGGCTAACATAGGGATGTTAACTACAGCAGGATCAAAGAGTGGGCTCTATGCTTTCACTGAAAGTAGCCTGGAGAGCTTCCTTTCCCTTTAGAGAACTTCACTCAGGCAAACCTAGGATTTCTGACTTTACTCAATTTTAGGACATGTCAGTATGATGCAAAATTAAAAGTTTATTAAAAGCAATTATAATACAGATTTCAAGCGCAAGGTCTTAAAATAAACAGGTGCTCAGGAAAGTGAAGACACCCTAGAGTGTTAAGTGCAGGCTTACTGAAGGAGAAAGGGGATCACCCTTGTGTTTCACAGGTTACATCTCAGGGTTTGCTAAGAACCTACTCCTCCACTCTTTATTTTATTGGTCTGGCTTTTTTCTCACTATGTAGCTTGGAACTCACTGTAGACCAGGATGGCCCTGAGCTCAAATATCCCCCGGCCTCTACAAGATTAAAGGAGTTCCGAGGTCCTCCCTGTTCTCTTGGTAAGTACAAGTAAAGGAGGAGTCAGCACGAGGAGCCAGGAAGGCTACATGAGGATTCAGAACATGCTCTGGTATTCTGGCAGATTCTGGTGAAACTTCTAGAAAACTGATGTCTTACAACTGGGAAAGGAGAAAGGCCTTAGCAAATGTACTAACATCTTCAGCCAGAGTGTCAAAGAGCTCCCCTCCCTTCCCATGGCCCCACAATTTCCCATTTTTCCATCCTGCATCAGGGAGATGCCATGTCCAAAACAAACAAACAAATAAATGAAATCTGAAGAAATCAACCGAATGAAAATAAACAAAACCAATGGTTTCTGTCTGGTGTTGGTGGCATATCCCTTTAATCCCAGTACTAGGGAGGCAGAGGCAGGCAGATCTCTCGAGTTCAGGACCACACAGAGAAATTCTGCCTCAAAACACAAAAAACAAAACCAAACAACAACAAAAACACCTGTTTCATTAAAAGGGTTACTCCACCTTATTAAAAAAAAAAACTCCAAGTTTATAAAGTGACACATGCCTATAACTTTAACACCTGAACACAGAGGAGGACCATTGCAAATTCAAGACTAGCCTGATCTACATATAAAGTTCCAGGGCAGCCTCTCAAATATCCCCTACTCAGAAAAGAAGTAATACAAGAAAAAAATTACTATTTCGTACTTAGAGACTTAGGCTAATATTGATCAGAAGATGACAATCTGGTCTGGTGACTTGTTTAAAATCAGAACAAGTAAGGCAGCTCGGTCCACACAGCTGGAAACGTTCTGTACACACAATAAACAGATTTTCGTGTGCAACTGTGGCACTTCTTAGCAAGAGAAGCACTCTGAACTCTAAAGAGTTATATAAGGATTTTGCAATGTGTGATCAGTTTTGAAATCTTATTTATTCTCTAAAATCAGACATGGGTTATTTTACTACAAGCTATGGTTTTCCCTAACATTTTCCAGTTCTATACTTTCATTCTGTGATTCAGCAATTGCTCCATATAGAATCCTGACAATTTATTTCATTTTTTTATGCAAAAAATAATTTAAGATTAAGAAATTGATATTTTGGAACTGAAGAGAAGGTTCATTTGTTTAGAGTGTATGTTATTCTTATATGACCTGTGGTCAGTTCCCAGCATCTACATCTGGTTTGTGGTTTACAACCCTAGCTCCAGGGGATCTAACACTTTATTATAGACTCATCCCACACCTTTACTCATGTGTAAACATTGCCATTTACATAATTTTTTAAACTTTTAAAAAATCCTTTTTTAAAAACTGATATTGGCATATGATCTCTGTGAGTTTGAGGCCAGCCTGACCTACATGGTGAGTTCTAGGACAGCTAGCGCTATGTAGAAAGACCCTGTCTCCCCCCTCCCCCCGGAAAAATACTGTTTTCAGAAATAATGAAAAAACAGTACATTTTACAAACCTGCTATTGCAATACAACACTGCTTTTCACTAAGTAAAATATAAATCTGAATATGAGACAGCAGGGATCAAAACCACCCACATACCTCTCTCTAAACCCTTACTTTCTAAAAGGCTGTTAAAATACAGATTTCTGCAACACTGGGGGTTTACTTTGTCAGAGGGTGGCAAGAGAAATCAGGCCCACTAAAATGCAATACTCATAAAGATAAGTAACTGTAATGTGGTAGAAAGAAAACTGGACAGCCAGGTGTGATGGATTATGTCTGGTAATTCCGGTAGTGAAAAAGCAGAGACATATAATCAGAGCGATTCAAGGCCATACCTGGTACTAAAGTGAGACCATTATCTCAAATTAACAAAAAAGAGGAAAAAGAAAAAACAAAAAAACAAGAGGATGTCCACAGACAAATGGCATTTAACATTTTCCTGAAATAATAGTTATTGTTCCACTTCGACCTAACAAGATTTAAACCTGGGTTGTGGATAAAGACCTGTCCTAAAATACAACTATAACCTCCGCCTTCAGCAGCAGACACTAAATACTCTGAAAAAAAAAAGTAAACCCCGAGTTTCAAAGTATAGCCCGGGAGGAGGGGGCGGGGGGGGGGGGGGAGTCACAAGTTACAAGAATCTGAGCAGATACTTGAAGAACCAAGTTTTACATTTAAACGTAAACCTTTCCAACCGTGAAATCAAGACCTTGTGAACATCAACGTGGCCCCATGTTTACAGCCCAGATTATTCCCAGTAAACCAAGTCACTTTGCCCAGTTACTCGCTAGACATCAGGGGACGTCAGCGGGCAGAGGATTAAAAAACCACACCGCTCCCGAACGCAACCAGCAGAGTGGAAGCCGCCCGACCCAGCCCCTCCGCTACCCCAAACGCCCCCCACCGGCTCCCCAGCTCCTCGGGGCAAGGCGCCTCCCCGCACCCCTCCCCCACCACCCCTCCGCCACGGCCCGGCCGCTCAGCCCCGACTCTCCGCACTTGTCAGTCCCTCCTGTCTCACCTGGGTTAGCCGTAGTCGCCGCCATGGTCGAAATGGCACCGTCGCTGCGCCACCCTCAGTGGGAGGGGCAGCCGCCACCGAGATGGGGGAGGGGAGCGCCACTCCACAGATCGGCACCTTACCGCCGCCACCGCTACGGCGGAATCCAAGATGGCGGAGACCCTGCCCCCCCATCCTAGGGGAGAAGACACGCCCCACACCATGGGCGCGGTCAGTCTGTAGACAGCCTCCTTGGGGAAACTGACCAATAGAAACGCTGAGCCGACACAGGGGCCGCGCTAATGACTAGGCCAGTGAGTCCAGTGACCCGGGAGCTAGGAAGCCAACCAGCTGTTTCCCTAATCCTGCCTTCTTTGCGTAAGAGATTCATGACCAAGTTGACGTCAGTGAAATGCAACGAAAATAAGTATTTTACTAAAAAGTTTACTTTGCTAGCGGGTTCGTCCGCATTTGCTCCCTACAGATTTGTCATGTAATCCTTTTTATATGTTCTAGTATGTCAATTTCACATAGTGATCCTTAATCCTTTCTAGACTGTTTCCCTTTAAGGACCTTTGTCCTAGTAAAAGTCCGATAACTAATTTTTTTAGTTAACTGTGAACCTGGTAGGATAAAAGAATCTAGGTGACTATCAACATGTGGTACCAAAGATGTCAAGAGGCAAAACAAGGCAATGAATGAATGAATATATCTTTATTTAGACATGTATACCAGCACTCGGAAAGCAGAGTCCAGCCTGTACTGCAAAATGAAACTAGTCCTCATAATGTCAATGATAAGGACAAAAGTGACGTTTTTTATAAATTATAAGGTCTAGCCACACCGAATTATTGTCTAATTAGAAGAACTGGGCAATTCAGGGTAGACACTGTATACTCATAGCACCTTGAGAGAAATTCTACAATTTTAAAAATCAAGAAATATAATCAAAGCAAAGCAGAGTAGTAAACACCTTTAATCCCAGTACTCAAAGAGACAAAAGCAGGTGGATCTCTGTGAGTCCAAAGCCAGACTAGTCTACAGAGTGAGTTTCAAGATAGTCAGGACTATGTAGAGAGTAGGACATGTTGTTAACAATCCAGTTGTGAGATGTTTGCTTCTCAGCAAACAAAAAGAAACTAACACCCATGAATGTGGGTTTGTTTTGTTTAGTTTGGTCTTTTGAAACAAGGCCTCATCTAGCCCAGACTGACCTCACATTTACCAGGAAGAGAGAATGGCCTTGAATTTCTGATTGTCTCTTCTTCCAATGTTGAAACTACAAGCATACAGCACTACCCTTGTCTCATTGTCTTACAATCCAATTCAGCAAACACTGTAGAATTTGCCATCACTGGTAAAGCATACTCAGCCAAACCTAACCACCCAAGTACCAATGCTCTGAACTTACAGAAGCAAAGGAGAGAACAGACTCCCGCAAACTGTACCATAGCATGTGCACTCCAAACACCTACAGAATCTCAAAAAACATGTAAAGAGAAATAAGTAGAACTGGCAAGATGGTCAAGAGCTAACGGCTCTTGAAACTGGATCCAATAATGGCAACATAAAGGAGAGAACTCCATTGTTGTCCTCCGGCCTCCACATACACATCATACAAAATAAACAATTATAAACAAGTATAAGTTTAATAAATTATCCACTAAAAAGAAGTATAGCAAGAATATAGATATCGTGTGGGCTTGGTTGGTTTGTTGACTGCCATTGGTTGTTTTGGTTGAATGGTTGGTTGTTTTAAAGGCTTTGTATAGTTTTTCTTTTCTTTTTCAAAACAAGAGTTCTCTGTGTAACCCTAGGTGAATTACTATTTTTAATTATATGTATATATGTCTACATCTAAGTCTGTGTACCTAAACCCAGGCACTTGAGTCTCAGATTCCATGGAGCTAGAATTATAGACAATTGTGAACATCAGCTATGAGTGCTGGGAACTTGGGAGGAGCAGCAAGTGCTCCTAAACACAAACTTTGGTCCCTTTGTTTGTTAAAAACAGGCTGTCAGTATATAAGGCTGCTGACCTTGAACTACTGAGAACCCAGTTCCTATCCCCAGAACCTTCTCATCCCCAATTTCCAGTGCTAGAACTACAGGTAATTGCAACAAAAACCAGCTAACAACTGACAGGTCTATGAGACAAGATCTCACAGTGCACTTAGGCTCCACTGGGCATCACCATTGTTGTATTTTTAAAATGACATGCTTCGGTCTTGGCAGGTTGGAACCAAGGGGCATGGTGGAAAGTCGTTTATGCTGTATCAGTCACATAGAAAGTTTTATTAAGGGGGGAGAAGAGGTGGCAGTGGGAAGGAAACACAGAGCAACCTCATAGGGAGGGGGATTCAGAGAGAGGGAAAGAAGGGGAGAGAGAGGAAAGAAAGAGAGAGAGAGGGAAAGGGTCAGATGTGGTAGTACATATCTTTAATTAATGATTAAAGCGCTCACAAGACAGAGGTGAGGGGGTGAATTTGAGACCACTGTAACAAAACTGTGTGGTCACACTTTAATTCCAGCACTCAGGAGGCAAAGGTGAGTGGATCTCTGAGTTCTGGGCCATGATTATCTACAGATAAGTTCCAGGATGGCTAGGAATACAGCGAAACCCTGTCTCAAAAAAAAAAGTAGCCTGAGCTAAAATATAGAAAATGTCTTAGAAAGAGAGAGAGGAAAGAAAGGAAGGAAGGACGGAAGGAAGGGAGGGAGGGAGGGAGGGAGGGAGGGAGGGAGGGAGGGAGGGAGAGAGAGAGAGAGAGAGAGAGAGAGAGAGAGAGAGAAAGAAAGAAAGAAAGAAAGAAAGAAAGAAAGAAAGAAAGAAAGAAAGAAAGAAAGAAGAGGGAGGGAGGGAGGGAGGGAAGAAGGAAAGAAGGAAGGAAGGAAGGAAGGAAGAAGGAAAGAAAGAAGATAATGTTCTCATGTTTTAGCAGAGCATAAAGGCTGACAGTGAAATCTCAGCCCCGGTACAAATGCTGGCCACCGTGCTCCCAACTACTCCCCTACACACTACGATCCTGTCCAGGTACCTGAGCTTGTTCTTGACGTTGGGCGTCTCGGCTACAATGCCAGCATAAAGCCAGACCTGATTCCCATCTTTGTATTTGGCCACCACTCGACTGCCCACAAACAGCTTGTCAGCAGGAGGGTGGTAATCATAGGCAATATGGTTGCCAGACAGCAGACTCTTCCCCTTGTTGTCAAATTTTACTTTGTATTTCTTTCCTAGTCCTGGGTAAAAGACAAACAAAATTAAAGCAAAACAAAGGAGCAACAACAATACAACTTAAGCCACAAAAGGAGAGGCTTTGGGGAAACACCCAGCAATGGAGACCTCCAGGCTGCCCTTCCTCAGTCCTTCGTCCAGCCTGAACATACCAACGGTCTGGATGGCAATAAGGGTGCCTTTGTGCCACGTCTTCGTCCTCTTCTTGCCCAGAATCCGCATGCTGACTATCAGGTCCCCATCTTTGCTCAGTTCTCCAGACATCTGACCCAAGGTTCCTATAGACACACAGTTATAAAGAGTGATGTCATAGGTTAAAGATAGGAAAGGGCAGCAGGGCAGTAAGATAGGATAGGGATGGGGCTCCGCTGGTGGAGTGCTTACCCAGCATGCACAAATCTCCAAATGTGAACCTCAGCATCTCAGGTAGAGAAGGCAGGAAAATCATCCTCAGCAACACAGCAAATTCAAGGTCAGCCTGGGATACCAAAGATACTATCTCAGAAACAGAATGTTGTATAAAAATAAAGGTATCTGTGAGCATTAGCCGCTTTTGCTGAACTCTTGGACAAAGGCAGAAATACAAGATGGCTCAGTTTTTTATGCTAACAGAAGAAACAGTACATTAACACAGAACATCCCCACATTCCTCAAAGTATCCTTCAGCATCACAACTGACTTCCTAATTCCTTACTAACAACAGCAGTAACAACAGTTAACATCTTGAGCTACCACATCAAGCAACCTATCTCAGACTGTTGATATAATAATAATAAAAGAAAATGACAACAGAACAGACTTTGAGATGCAAAGCTGACTGTCAGTAACATGTCAGAAAAAACCTCTCATCTGTGTAGCTACTCAACACTCACCCTTTTGTAGATCCTCGGAACTGCTTTTCTTGTTGACAGCATCCATGAACTTCTGGACATCTTGAGCTGATTTTCTTAAGGCAGCCATAGCTTCACGGAGCTGTAGGAAAACAGAAGGGTGTGTGTGTTCAGTTATCAGGACAATGATTTAGTAAGGGACTTAGTGAGACAGCACTTGCCTAACATGCACAGGGACCCCTGGTTCATATCACTAGTGCTGCAAATAAATAAATACATAAAAAGGAAAAAGAATACTACCGGTAAAAAACTTGTCTTCAAGAACCAAACACATTCAACTATATTTGAAGGGGTGGGGAGAGGGCTCAGTGGCTAGAAGAGCAAGCTTGCTAGGCAAGCAAAATAATCTGAGTTCAAATCTCCAGCACCCATGTTAAAGGGGAAAAAAGTGTAAAAAGTGTAGTACTTTGAGTTAAGAACAACCCCCCACAGGCTCATATATTTGAATGCTTAGTCACCAGGGAGGGGAACTCTTTGAAAGGATTACAAGAATTTGAGGTATGGCCTCATTGTAGAAAGCGTGTCTCTGGGAATGGGTGGGTTTGAGGTTTCAAAAGCCCACGTCAGGTCCTGTCTCCATCTCTCTGTGAATCCTCAGCTACTGCTCCAGTGCCATGAGTAGCAACATGCTCTACAAAGAACTAAACTTCTGAAACTGTAAGCAAGGCACCAATTAAATGTTTTCTTTTATAGGCTGCCTTGGTCATCGAACAGTGAATAGAACAGTCTGCCAAAGCTTTGAGTGCCTACAAGGCTAGTGCAGTTGGGTACAACTAGCAACATAGCTGGAACCATACGCTTTAGATTCAATTGTAGATACTGTCTGGAGGCTCGAGGTAATAAGGCAGAGGAAAGTGCACAGGCACAGACAAACACAAACACACCACACACACACTCACACACACATACCATGTACATAAAATACAAAATTGGGAGATGGTTGATGGTGGTGGTGGAGGTAAGCAGATCTCTAGAATTCAAGCCCAGCCTGGTCTACAGAAAACTTTAGGACAGCCATTGCTACACAGAGAGACCCTGCTGTGGAATAATCCTTCTGTACACTGTGAAGATGTGTTGATCTCATTGTTAATAAAAAGCTGATTGGCCGATAGTTAGGAAGGATTTTCAAGGCAGAGGGGACACTGGGAAGAAAGAGGGCAGAGTTGGAGGAGTCAAAAGCCAGCCTCAGAAGAAGTAATATGGGAAGCTCATAGATGAGGTAAAGACCTCAGGGCACCACATAGATTAATAGAAATGGGTTAATTTAAGTTTATAAAAGCTGGCTGGAGACAAGCCTAAGCTATCTGGTGAACATTTATAATTAGTAAGAAGTCTCTGTGTGGTTATTTGGGAGCCTCCAATCCCAACGCCTACAAGACCCTGACTCAAAAAAAAAAACAAAACAAAACAAAAAAACAAAACAAAACAAAAAAAACCCACACACAAAAAGATGTTTGGGAGCTTGTGGTTACTTTGTCAAGACACCATTTCTTACAATTCTGAGTCAGAGGTCAATTTTAGGTGGCATTTCTCATTAATCTCTATGGGATGAACTCAGCTGAATTTTTTTTATCATAAAACAGTGTACACAGATCCTTGGTAACTTTTCTTTTGCATTCTTTGTGTTTCTGTTATGTACTATGTATGCAGTGTAAGCAGTAAGCAATGTAGCCTCAAGCACACAGAGGCCAAAACAACATCAGGTGTCTCCTATTGCTCTTTATCTTGATGCCTTCAGGTATGGTCTATCACTAAATGGGAAATTTGCCATTGGGCTAGTTGGCCACTGAGTTCTTTGGATCTACTTCAATACAACAAATGCTAGGATTATACAGCCATGTTCAGTTAATATTTTACATGGGTCCTAGGGATTCAAACTCAGGTCCCTCATGCTTACAAACCAGTCTTACCCAGTTAACCATCTCCTCAGCTCCTCCCTATTTATCTGCATTCTGGCAATGTCTATGAGACTATAATTCATAGAGCTTACTGCATGAGGAATACATAGATAGTTAAACAAAGGTAGGATCAGGCCAAAACATACTGACATTTTTCAAATTCCTATTAATTTCTTAAAGAAAGAGTCATGCATAATCCAGATTGGCCTCAAACTTAATATGGACAATGGAGATGATTGTGAACTTTATGCCTTCATCTCTGAGTGCTGACATTGTAAATATGCATTACCACAGACTGCCGGTACATTGCTGGAATTGAACCCAGGATTTCCTGCACACTAGGCAAGCACTGTATCTAATGAGAAACATCTACAGTCACTCAAATATATGTGTGTGTGTGTGTGTGTGTGTGTGTGTGTGTGTGTGTGTGTGTGTGTGTGTGTGTGTGGTCTTTAAATAGTTATATGACAGTCATATGATACTGTAATTGTTTAAAGACTTTTAAAATATATTTGTATCTGTATACAAGAATGGCACCTGTGTCCAGGTGCCTGCAGAGCCCAGGAAAATTCTAACATCCTGGAGTTGAAGCTACAGAGCTGATCTCTGTTTAGAAACTAAACTCAAGTCCTCTGGAAAAGGAGTACCTGCTCATAACCACTGATCAAAGGCTTCAACCCAAGCTGGGCAATAATGGTGAAATCTTTAATCCCAGCACTTGGAAGGCAGAGGCAGGCAGATCTCTTGAGTTAGAAGCTAGTCTGGCCTACAGAGTGAGTTCCAAGAGAACCAGGGCCACAAAGAGAAACCCTGTCTCAAAAATACTAATAAGTCTTAAACTCCAAGACAAAACAAATAAGCATAAAGGGGTTGGAGTCACATGTTCGGGTAACATAGATGAATCCCTAGGTTCAACTCCCAGTAGTGGACACAGAGGGTAGAAAAAGGGGTCTGGAAATAAAACCAGTAAATACTTGCCAATGCTTACGTCTGGATGAGGTGCTGAGACAGGTGGTAGTCTATAACACTTAAGGTCTCCATCATTTATTTAAGCTTTTATAGCAGTAATTTATGAATTATTCGTATAACTTAATAATAAGATGTGGCAAGCCTTTAATCCCAGCACTTGGGAGGCAGAGGCAGGCAAATCTCTGTGAGTTCCAAAATAGCTTGGTCTACAGAATAACTTCTAGGATAGGCAGGGCTACACAGAGAAACCCTGTCTCAAAAAAAAAAAAAAAAAAAAAAAAAAAAAGGGATGAGACTGATGAACTTAAGCAAATGCTCATTTCCTAGAAGCACCATGCAATAGCACCGATGATAACAGAAACGCCCCCCACCTACCACACCTAACACTGTTCACTCAATACCACCTGCCTATTTACGTGAAATGTGGCTACTTTAATCTAAGGAAAGTCCTTCTACAATTCATTCATTTTTTAAAAATTCTCAATTAAGGTACAATCCATGTGCATGTAGTTCAGTGAATCTTAGTCCATTGTCTAGACTGTGACACTATCATGCTGCACTTACTTTCTGAACATTTTCATCAGTCCAAAAACAAACGAACCAAAAAAACCTCCGTGCTCATTACCCGTCATTCCTTTCCTACGTGAACACAGCAAAGCCTGCCGCCACGGCGACCGGGCAGCATCACACTCCGAAGAACGCGCGCACGGGCCTCGGCTCCTGGGCCACGGAGGATCGCGCCGGCCCGGCCTCCTCACCCGCGCACCGCCTCACGCCCGCCCGCCCGCCCGCCCTTCTCCACTCTCTGCCTAAGTTTCTCCTCACAACCGCAACCTCCCACCAGAAAACCAGCGCAGGTCTACCTCGGCCTCGGCCTCCCTCCGTCAGTCCTCTCCACAACTCCGGCTCCCGACCACAAGGGCTGCGGCTCTGCACACACGCTCCAGATCTCGGCCCCCGGGCTCGGCCTCGCCCACAAACACAAAACTGACCCGAGACGGCGGGGGTGGGGAAGCGGCGTGAGGGAGACACAACGGGGAAGAGCAAAAGGCAGTCCCGGAAGTAATGTCGAGCGTCCTTCCGGTCCCCGCCACGGTAGCCCGAAGGGGTCAAATTTCATAGCTTCGCGCGGTGACTAGTTGCAGTGGGAAACTAAGACAGTTTGGAGTCAAGGAGCGCACTTCCGAGAGGGAATTGATTGGGCAAACCGCATTTTGTCAGGTCTATCTTACAGAGGTTCCCACGTCCCATTGGGCCATTTATTGATCAGATTTCTTAAAAAATAATTTTATTTGGTTGATGGGTTGGCTGGTTTCGATGTTCTGAGACAGGGTTTCTCAGTGTTGCCCTGGCTTTCCTGGTTCTCCTAGACCATGTCACCTGCCTCCCAAATGCTCTCATTAAGGACATGGGCCATCACTGCCTGGTCTCTCTCCATATATATATACCCACACGCACACGCGGGCGTGCAAGTGTGTGTGTGTAGCCACAACTATAAACTTATTTAAAAAAAAAAAAAAAAAAAAAAAAAAAAAAAAAAAAAAGATATTTTTAAAGCCAGCCATAGGGAAGCAAAAGGCAAGTGGGAAGCCCAAGGCTATCTTGGGCTACACAGTGAGTTCTAGGACAGCCAGACCCAGTGAGACCCTGTTTTGAAAAAGCAAACATATGTGTGTTTTATAATTTACTTATTTGATTTTATATCTACGTGTGTTTTACCTATTGTATTCTGAAAATGGCAGGAGAAAGACCTTGGTGGGTTGGAGTCAAAGGGCCCCATGGCAGGTGAGAGAGAGACAGCATCATGCAGACTGCACACATGGAGAGTTTTATTAATGGTGAGGGGAAGGGAAACAGGATGGGGGATGGGGGAGGGAGGGATGAGGGCTCAGAGCGGCCTTGTGGAAAAAAAGAGAGGGAGAAAGAGAGAGTGAGGAGAGAGAGCAGGCATGAGCTGAGGAGAGAAGAGAGAAGGTGGACATGGCCCTGCCTTTTAAGAGGCATAGGATGACATCCTCAGGACCCTGGGTTGGCTAAGGTATTGTCAGCTTAGGGGCCAGGTCCTCAAGGGGCAGGTCTGAATGCTAACATTCCGTTCTTTTCTTTATTATGAAAAGATGAGTTGTGGATAGCAAGTGGTAAAGAAAGGAGGGTGGTGAATTCTCAGGCTGCTTCCTGTTGACTTGGGATGAAGAGGGTAGTTGGATTTATGAACAGCAAGAGGTGTGAGTGAGTGTCCTTCTGGAGACCTTGGGCACCTGTTCCTTGAGGGACCTGAGAAGGCAAGTTGCAGCAGTGAAGTCCCAGGAGTTTGAGGAGATGGCACACCACACTGAGGAATGATGTGTTCCAGGAGTGCAGGAGCTATCACATCTGCTGTTTCCCTGGAGGTACTTGCCCAGTTGGCGTTTTTGGAGCTGGTATAGGGGTAGGTGCATCTAGAGGGCCCTTGTGGGTTTGGCCTTGGCGTGAGTCTGGCAGGAGGGGTGAACCTGTGCAGAAACCTGCAGGTATCTATAAAACTGGAGCACATCTTGGTGTCATAGCAAAAGGCTAGGTGGCTTCCGTACTCTCTGTAATGGTGGGGTCAGGGGTCAGAGGAGGGAGCTATTAACTGGCAAATCTATTAGTACCCTGGTCATCAAGCATCAGATTTGAGAAAGATACATAAATGAGCAAAAAAGAGACAACTTTTCTATCTTCACATAAACAAGCATTAAAGCATCATTTTATCTAACTCACTAGGAGATATAGGTGCTGACCACTGAGAGCAGACACCGAAAAGTGAGTTTATCTCTTTTTGAGCCTGTTAGCAAGGTGAAGTGTGTCTAGACTTAGTATTAGCTCTCAGAGAGTAAGGCCTGTGAATTTTACACAAAGAATATAGAGGGCAGCTGAAGGCTTGGTAACTGCTATTAACTAGCAAATCCTACTTGTCAAATGGCATCAGAATTTGGAGAAGGATAAATTTTACCTAAGTTAGTGACTGGAAGTGACAGACTTAATTGCTGGCTACTTAGACAGGTATCCCAGGTTGTTAACGGCAGTGGTTTCAGGGTAACAACATCAACCTTCAGCTACTAGGTCTAGGCATGCTGAGCCTCAAAAGACCCAACAGCTGTGGAGTAGGAACTTGCTGGGAGGACCCACCTACCTTATCTAGGCAAAAGTGAGGCAATGTATTCCCCCAGAGCTCTGTTGTCCGTGGTCTGAAAGCCAAAGGTAGTAGTTGAGATGAAAGGCAGTTTTTGCTCAGTAGCTGATATTACCACTTTTACTTTTGGAGCAAGTTCTGCCTGAGGTTTTTCTGTGCTCATCCATCTTCTTTGGAGGCAACAGGCATGATGCCAGGAGCTGGCGTGTTTCTCTATCATAAAAAAGCTTTTAAATTAAACATTTAAAATTCCATATTCTGCAGATCTCTGAGCATTTGAGGACTATTAGGTATGAATGACTATCAACTTCTTTTCCCTAACGGTCTTCAATACGTTATCAGCTTTCATAAGATGAGGATTTAGCCTTAAAAATGTGATTTTGAATAAAGAAACCAAAATAGCCTTTCTGTGGGTAAAACCAGAAAAAGTTTATACCAAGTGGTAAGGCCGTCGCTTGAGAGAGCAAGGAACAGTGATGGGCAAGATTACCAGGGACAAATGGGAACAGGAGAAAGGGGGCTTGTGAGTTGGGGTGTGGCCCAACTCTGAGAAAAGGACCCTCTTGGGGGACCAGAAATTCCACTATAGAGTATATATTTTGTTCACTAAATACATTACTTATCAACTATAGGCCACCATTTATTTAAATTCTCTAGAAACTTGGTGTTAAATGTGAAGGCATAGATTTACCATTGCAGGGCTTTGTTTCAGGGAAGGACCATTTAGTGCTTGAGGGCAGGGCCCAAATCTGAGAAGAGTCTAGGAAAGGTTTCGGGAATGTGCCTGACAGCCAATGGATTCAAAGCTTGGGTCTGCACTGAAAGTTTAGCCAATAGTTACTGTAGCCCTACCTCTTTACCCTATCCTGAAATGCCAAGACATGTAACACCCCACTTACATATGTTTTCTTTAAAAACCCGCTCACCTCTGGGCTCGTTGACTCCAAATCCCTCTGCTGCACCAGAACAAAGGGTTTCAGCTGGGGTTTGTGAACTCGTCCAAAAGAATAAACTGACCCTCATGTGTTTGCATCAAATCCAGCTCCATAGTGGTCTTTGGGGGTCCCCGACATGGGTACATCATTAAATAGTTGTCAAGGACATAGGTGTAAATCTCTAAGTTAGCTTTTGTTAGTCTGAAGAGATCTTTATAATTTTAAATGTCTATGATAAGGATATGTTATAAACCAGTATTGATTCAAATATAGCTTTTTATTTCTATCATCATATAAAAAGTCCATACTAATCCAAAATATCTGAAGCTTGCTGCTTCATTGGAACTAAATGTATTCATAAGGTTATAATATCTGGCTGCCAGTAGCATTCATCCTGTACAGTGGTGCAGCTTTAATATCTTAGTAAACCAGCATGGTCTTAAATCCCATCTTTTACAAACCTTGCTTTTGGTATTGTCACAGAAGTCTATCCAGTCCATGTGGTCACCCCTTACTAAAGACGGTAGCTAAGTCATATGACTCTTTTTAAACCTTAGTTTAAACCTTAGTTTAGTTTAGTCAAGATGGCACCTGCCCACATGCTCACCCTCATCATAGCAGACCCACGTGGTGATTTCTGTAACCAGTTCCTTAGCTGTTGTTCCCCCTCAAGACACATGAAACACGTGACATTCAAAAGCCAGTCAGAAACACGACCGTGTGGCCATATCATTAACAAATTTCCATCTGCACATACAACATAGACTTTTTAACAGAAAGATGGTCAAAACTTTCCCCCAGGAAGCTGTCAGCTGACCAACTTAAAAATTCTGAAATAAGAACTTCTAGTAAAGAGGGAGCTGCAGGACTGCGGTGTAGTTTGAGACACAGCAAGGGAAGAAAGGCCAGGAAGGAGCAGAAGATATGGGAGGCCCTGATCTCCCAGGGTGCTGGAGGAGGAGAACAGACGGCAGGCAAAAGAACAGAAAGGGGAGCTACAAGAGTGCATGACCCTAGAATCCTGGGTGGCTGACAGAAGCGGTAAAGGTCCCGAGAAATAATGGGATATGGGTTCCAGGAAGCAACCATTTGTGTTGATATCTAAGGAGTATGGGACCAAGCCTGACTGTAAAGGCGGATGAGTTTAGAAGCCATTAATGGGATATTAAGGGTAGAGGTTTGCTGGTAGGTTTATTTCCCACGAATGAGGCAGGATGATTGGTAGGGCACAAGCTGCTGAGTGACTTGTCAAACACAGAGCAGGGGTCCAAAGGACACTTGGGTCTAAGAGATGGAGAAGGTACAAGGTGCCCAATGAGTCATCACACACACACACACACACACACACACACACACACACACACACACACACACAAGACAGAGGCCAAAGGTCTAAGCCCAAGGGAGTCCAGGGTCCAAGAGGTGAAAAATGAAGTTTTGTTTTTTGAGACAGGGTTTCTCTATGTAACGGCCCTAACTGTCCTGGAACTAGCTCTATAGACCAGGCTGTCCTCAAGCTCACAGAGCTACCCTCTGCCTCTGTCTCCCAAATGCTGGGATTAAAGGGGTGAGCCACCACCCCCCAGCTTTCACTTTTCTACAAGTACATTGTAATCTGTCTCATTAAGTATCCCATGAGAAACTCGTGTTTACAAATCAGTAATGCTCTCATGAAAAGCCTGAGACCTGGAGATTGATTCCAAATATAATGAAAAACAAGGTAAGAAGGGATATGTGTAAAACCACTAATAGCAACAGATTAAAAGTAGGAAGACAGGTTAAAGTCTGTGACAAAAACTCTAATAAAAACAGCTATATTACCACAGTAATATCAGCTAAAACAGAAATCAAGGCAAACTCTATTATGTAGAGGTAAGGATGGCTTTAGTTAGCCTTCTAAAGAATCGTGTGTGTGTGTGTGTGTGTGTGTGTGTGTGTGTGTGTGTGTGTGTGTGAGGGGGGGTGTCTGTGTGTGAGGGTGTGTGTGTGTGAGGGTGTGTGTGTGTGAGGGTGTGTGTGTGAGGGTGTGTGTGTGAGGGTGTGTGAGGGTGTGTGTGTCTGTGTGTGTGTGTGAGGGTGTGTGTGTCTGTGTGTGAGGGTGTGTGTGTGTGAGGGGATGTGTGTTGTCTGTGTGTGTGTCTGTGTCTCTGTGTGTGTCTGTGTGTGTGTGAGGGTGTGTGTGTGTCTGTGTGTGTGAGGGGTGTGTGTTGTCTGTGTGTGTGTGTGTGTCTGTGTCTCTGTGTGTGTCTGTGTGTGTGTGTGTGTTTCTCAAGTCCTTCAGTGATGTCTCATCCTCTCAACATAGCCTCATTGCTTTAAGCGCCTGAAGATCTTGAATCAGCCTTTCCTTAAAAGTTTCTCTAAATTATTTTCTCCTCTTGTGGTTTTTCCTCCTCTGGTTTTGTTCAGGCTTTGGCTCTTCTTCAAAGTTTGGCTCAGATATCTCAGATGTCTCAGATGCCTTTTCTGGGTTTCGTTCCTTTGTGTGTGTGTGTGTGTGTGTGTGTGTGTGTGTGTGTGTGTGTGTGTGTGTGTGTGTAGTTTCATCTTGTGTGCTTCTCCTGCTTTCTTCTTTCTGCCTACTCATCTTTTAATGCAAGCCCTTCCAGTACAGAACTCCTCAGTGTCTTTCTCCAACTGTTTTAACAGTGGGCATTGCAAAATAACATTCATGCAGATGGCAAATTTCAAGCAAGCTCTCTCCTCCTTACCCTGGCCTCACACAGGCCACATGCAGAGATGAAGGAAGCTGGCACCCAGATGGAACCCCATGTCTGTGCACCACATGTGCAGCCCCTTTGGAGGCCAGAGAGGGTGTCAGATCCCCTGAAGCTGGAGTTACAGAGAGTGGTGAGTTGCTGTATTTGTTCTGAGAACCAAACCCAGGTCCTATGCAAGAGCAACAAGTGCCCCTGACCACTCAGTCACCTTTCACGCCTCAACATTGTGTCTTTCTTCAAAGGACAGTTGGACTTATCAGTAGGAAGCAAAACGAAGCACAATAACCGGCATACATAATACCTGTACTTTGGAGAGGGAGGCAGGGAGACAAATGGTTCAGTGTCAGCCTTGGTTCCCTGTTGAGTTTGAGGCCAGACTGGAGATGGGTAAGAAAAAAGGATCAGAAGTTTAATACAAGCTACATGAGACCCTCTCAAGGAACTGATAGGCGGGAAGGATGGAGGGAGGAAGGGAAGAAAAGGGGATGGGAAATGTGGAAACCATATAGATTCCTGTTTCTAGAAATTCATAATCTCATAGTTTACTCAAACAGTGACGTACTCTTCATCTGTTTTTAGAAAAATAGCAAAAGGTGATGGTCCTATAGTTAGTTGGTGTGGTGCTTGCTGAGTGAAAGGGAAGCCCCTGGTTCAATCTCCTCCTTGGTTTAACCAAACAAAACAAAAGAATGGAAGTTGGTGAAATGGCTCAGTCTCCCCATAAGCATGAGAACCTGAGTTCAGATGCAGAACACACACATACACACACACACACACACACACACACACACACACACACACACACACACACACACACACACGAACACCTGTGCACCCAATGTACATTCACACAAATATGTGCAGACATGCATTAAAAAAAATCCCACAAGGATACATTTCCTACTGACATGGAATCATGTTCAAGATACAGTATTCAGCTGGAGGTGTAGCTCAGTTGGTAGAGTGCTTGCCTGGTACACAGGAATCCTTGGTTCCATCCCTATGCTTCATAAAACCAACCCGCATAGCGGTACATGCATGTCAATCCAACAGTTGGGAAGGAGAGGCAGGTCCAATCAGGGATACCTTTCATTTAAAAAACAGAATAAAATAATTTAGCTTAGGGAAATGAGTTCTGCAATGAGGCCTGAGTTTGCATCCCTAGAAGCCACACGTTTTGGTTTGAATAAAACTGGCCCCATAAACGTATGTATTTGAATTCTTGGTCCCTAGTTATTATGCTGTTTGAGGAAGGATTAGGAGAGCTGCCATGTGGATGTTGGGAACCTAACCTGTGTCCTTTCTGAAAGTAGCAAGCATTCCTTACAGCAAAGCCATCTCTTCAGCCCCTGTCTCTGTATTAGCTGAGAATTTTTGCCTTTGTACTTACAGAAAGCACTTTTTAGTACTGGGAGTGTAGCTCAATGGTAAACATTTGCCTTGCAAGTGAAAATACCTAAGTTTGAGCCTCAAAACTGTGAGGGAAAAGGGCAGCTAAAAGTCCCCGTCGCTTCTTCACAAATATTATAATGGAACACTTACCTATCCTCAAGGTAGGAAGCCTGTGGCTCCCAGCATGACCAACACCACTACAGTCAAAATCCTTCAGAATCTCTCAGAGTGTGGTGGCACACATCCATGGTCCCAGGGCTTGGGAAGCTGAGGTAGAAAGATATCGGAATCTGAGCTGAAATCCAGGCAAGACCTGACCTCTCCCCGACTGGAAAACAAAAAAGCAAAAGCAAAAAAAAAAAAAAAACCCCTCATCTTTGAGAAACCCACAGACAAGCTTTCTTCATGTCTTATTTTCTCCTGAGTCGAATGTCTCTCTCCGCTAAGTCTGTATTAAATACTATATATAACAAAATCTCAAACTGCTCAAAGAGAGAAAGAAAGAGCAGGAAATCACTTTGTGGTTTTGTTTAGGCACATCCAAATTGCCAGCATGATTAACCTTGAGCTCTGAGGCTAGTATTGCATCAAGTAAGGGTGATGTGAATGGAGTGTAGTGAGACCGAGCCTGCAAACATGTGCTGTTTACAGTGAACATGCTGGGGAAGGGTGTGTCTCAGTGCCCCAACTGTGAAGGGATCAGATTTCATCATACTCCTCAAATGGCATGCAACTGAAAATGTATGGGTTGTTTACCTCTGATATTTTCCATTTAATTGTTTTGGATCATGACTAAAACCTCAGGAAACTAAAATCCCCAGAAAGTGAAACCATGGCCAGTGAGATAGCTCAGTGGGTGACAGCACATACACATGTACACACTAAATGGATAAATGTAAACTTTTAAGGCAAGTGCAATGAATCGGTGGGTAAGGACTCGTCTAGCCAAGTCTGATGGTCTGAATTCCATCCCCAGGACTATAGTGAAACCATTGCAAAGGAGCAATTGTTGTGGAATATTAGTTTAAGATGCGTACATTCATTTATGCTGTGGATTAATGATACACACAGCCACACAGCCACACAGCCAGCCACAGAATGCAAAGGAAGGATAAATAAAATAAAAGTAAAAAGCCCAAAGTCATAATGAAGTTAAAGAGAATAAGGATAATTTAAGTTAGAAAAGCTGGCTAGAAACAAGACAAGCTAAGGCTGGCATTCATAAGTAAGAATAAGTCTCCGTGTATTTTTTCTGGAAGCTGGGTGGTGGGCCCCCAGAGAGTTGAAGAAAAAAAAGGACCTAACAACTATAGACAATAGTCAATAGTTATCTTCAATATATATGGATAACAAAATCCATGTATACTCAAGTCTCTTATGTAAAGTGGCACGGTGTTTGTATATACCTATGTAAACCTTATATGTTCTATTTTTTAGGTAAGTATTTATGTATGTGTCCATATGATGGTAGTCAGCATTATCAATAAGCTTCCTGTGACTGTCACAATTCACTTAGTAGGTTATATAAAGAAACAGAAATGTATTCTCTCATTCACTTAGTAGGTTATATAAAGGAACAGAAATGTATTCTGGAGAGCAGAAGTGTGGAGCCTTAACCTCTGAGCCATCTCTTCAATTTCAAAGCCACGATTTTTGTTGTCAGAAAGATCATTGATATTTTCTCAGAGGGGGCTGGAGAGATAACTCAGTGGTTATCTTACAGGATCTGTTCCCAGTATCCATGCAATGCCTCATAACTGCTTGTAATTCCAGTTCCAGGAGATCTGATGCCCTCTTTAGATCCCCAAGGACACTGAACACATGTGGTGCACATACATACACTCAGGCACATAAACACCTAAGACAGATGATTGATATAGATAGGTATGTAGGTAGGTAGGTAGGTAGGTAGATAGATAGATAGATAGATAGATAGATAGATAGATAGATAGATAGATAGACAGACAGACAGACAGTATATAAGATTGTTGTAATAAGTTTCTGAACCATACTTTCAGGTCCAACCCAGAGGTTTGGACCCACTCTCAGCCCCACTGCTGCTTAGGCCCAAATAATCCTGCAGACACTTGTATTAATTTTATGCTGATCAGCCTATGGCTCTGGCATATTGCTAGCTAGATAGCTCTTGCTCATAAACTAAGCCACAATTCTATCCTATTCAGCTATGTGACTCGATACCTTTTCTCAGAGCACCATAGGTGTCCTCTGCATCTGCTAGCTTCTCTGGCATCTTTGTGGCATCTCTGCTCTGTTCTTCCTGTTCCCAGAGTTTTCTTAGTCTGGTGGCTCCATCCACACTTCTCATCTGCCTTCAGCCATTCAGCGTTTTTTACTAAACTAGTAGGTGGGACAATTATTTATAATGTAACATAATCCTACTACATAAGATAAATAAATACATTTTTTAAAGATTTTGTAGAAGATCAAACTTATATAAATACCCTATCTAGAGTCTTTTCTAGCACATGATAATTTTCATTATTCATCAGAAAAAAAATGACTAACACATATTGGAAAAATTTCAAACAGCATCTAAATATTACAACATAATGAGGAAATACTTTCCAGCACTTAAGGCAATTGATCTCAACTTCTGCTTCCTCTCAAGCTGAAGCAGTTAATTTTTGAGATTACTGTTTTTTCACTTAGAATATAACAAACTTCATATCTTCAGCTACAAACTGTGATTTGCCTGGTTCATGCCTTTAATCCTAACCCTGGAGAGGCAGAGGCAGGTAAACTTTTGTAAGTTCAAGGCCAGTTTGATCTGAGTTCTAGGTCAGCCAATAGCTATCTAGTGAGACCCTACCTCCACAAACAACAACAATAATAACCTGCCCATACTGTACATTCATGTTATCAATATTATTCAGTTTCCTGGTAGCAAATAAAGCACTCCTTGCTATACCAAAAAAAAGAGCTATAAAATCAAATTTTCCAGTTTTGTAGTATTGTGTGACACTGTTCCTGGGAAGATGTGAACAGATGTCTTCTCACCCTAGGGAGGGGATCAATGACAGACCAAAGTAAGGGTAATACTAACGTCCAACTTGGTGAACTTCTATTGGATCATTAACGGGCCCACGAATGAGGGGTTACTTATAGAAACAGACATGATCACCAAAATCCCACCTCAGCATAAGTGACAGTTCACCTAAGTTGCAAGCCTGCAACTCACTGCACAACTTGTAGGCAACTGAACAAACTGGAGTGTGTTTCTTCCAGGCCACTCTGCCGGTTTCTGCCTTTCCCAGGAATCCTGATAGTAAGTAGTCTGAGCCTGTTCTAGGCAACTCAGCTTGTCTGAGACATCCTCTCAGTAGTCCTTTCTACTTGAGTGAGTTTGCGGAAGGAGGGACCAAATGCATTTGGTCAGTTTCAAGGACTTCCGGAAGCATTTGAGTTGTTTACTTCTTGAGCTTTAAGTAAGTTCCCTATAGGACAAACATTTCACTTCGATTTATAACATCATATATATTATGGAGCTTTTCTTCAAGATTCTGGAATGTGTCATGTCAGAAGAAATTACTACAAGCTGAGATAAAAATTAAGAAATTAGTGCTAGAAAGAGGGCTCACCAATTAAGAGCACTGGCTGCTGTTCCAGAAGACCCAGGTCTTAGGGTCTCTATTGCTGTGAAGAGACATCATGACCATGGCAAAACTTAATAAAGGAAAGCACTTAATTGGAGTGGTTTACAGTTTCCAAGGCCCATCTGGTAGTGGTAAGCGTGACAGCTTGGTGCTGGAAAAACAGCTGAGAAATCCTGATTTACAGGCAGAGAGAAATGGGGGCGTGGGGGGGGCGGGACAAGGACACTGGACCTACCCTGGGCTCCCGAAATCTCAAGGCCCCCCTCTCGTGATACACATCCAACAACCTTTTTCTTTTCCTGACAGCTCATCAGATAAGGGCCAATCACGCAAATCTATGAGTTTATGGGGGCATTCCAGTTCAAACCACCAGAGCTGCTCAGCCCAGGCAGAGTTTCTGAAAGTCGCGTCTTCACTGATGGGGCTCCGATTCAGTGTGGTAGATCATTTTCCTACTTGCGTGGGAGTGTCTGAAACTTGATTCTGTTTTAGTTGAAGTATTCATGAGCCTTCTGCGTCCAGAGTGCAAGTCAGAAGGGGCAGAGCAAACAAAACACTCTGCTTTCCTAAGAGGGGCCGATAAAGAGAGCGAAGACTGCCAAACATGCCCCCCCCCCCCCCCCCCCCCCCGCTCGAGAAGGAGGAGCCTGGGCGGCAGCAGACAAGCTTGACTTAGATGGATCTCTCAAAGGTACGTGACTACCTATGTTCCTTGCCTTCTTGGTGCTATTTTTACTGGAGAAAATTCCATTAATTCTGAGTTTAGAAGTACCTCTCATAAGCTTAAAAACCTGGGAAAAACCACTAGTGGAAGTTCAAAGCTTTGTTTTAGCAACTGAATCGTTCATCTGAGGGGGTGATTTGGAGCATGGCTGCACAGAGAAACCCTATCTTGAAAAAAAAAATTTAAGATTTTTATTTTGGAGGGTTTTTCTTGAAATAAGCTGTCACGCTATAGCATACATGGAACTTCACTGTAAGACTCACTGATGTCCTCTTACGTCGGCCTTTGGACTGCTTCACCTGAGGCTAAGGAGATTGCTCTTCAGAACCTGGGTTAAACTCCAAACACTCACATAGCAACTCACAACTGTCTGTAACTCCAGTTCCAGGGAACCTACACCTTCACACAGACATACATACAGGCCAAATACTGACGCACATAAAGAAATAATAAATCTTAAAGAAAATAAATCTGGTCGTTCATGCTAAAGTCCAGCTTCAGCTGATCAGAGAAACTGGAAGAGAGGCAGAGGGGGCTTCTCTGAGGGGCAAAGCTTAATTCTTTAGTTTTCTCTTCTTCTTCTGCATTTTTCTCTTGTCTTTTTTATACCTCCTAAGACAAAAAAATCTCTGCGCAAAAAGAGATTACCTCACAATCACAAGGTATATATTTTTCAAAAACAAACTAAAATCTTCACATAAGAGGAAACCACATTATGATCTGAAACTACATTTTGGTTTGAAGCCCACAAGTCGTTAACATTTTCCTTTGTACTAATTTTCCCACCATGACATCTTCCCCAAAGCAAGGATTCTTTATTGTTGATTAACAATAGCTTTAAGCGAGCCGAGTATATTTCAGCCAGTTCCTTTTGAACTACCAGGAAACTGTTTGCAGCTTCAGCGCAGCAGATTCTTCTCCTATTCCCACCATACAAACCGTAGACAAGTGTGCTAGCTAACCTTCTATTTTTCTTCATACACCATAGAGTCGGTTAATTGTCTTTCCCAACTTTGTTTTTTCAAGGTGCACACAGAAACCTGCGATTAATTCTGTAAGCCAAATGGCCCGGCTTAACCTTGGGAGCATGGACATAAGTACTTTCTTTGGTCATCAGCCTGTTTTCCCCACAGGCAGAATCCATGGGTCTATACTGCATAAAGCTTCCTTGTTTATATTTCCGTCCTCAGCAAGTCTCGCGTATAGGAAAGATGGGGTGACTTAATATCTTATTTTTGTCTTTTGTAATTGGCAGGGCAGCCTAAACCATTCCCCTAATCATCATCACTGTCTTAGCCACCTGTAGTTTTTAGGCTGACCCAAAACTAAGCATCATTGCTATTACAAGAATCATCTTCATTATGATCTGCAAGTAAATTGCCCAGCGAGGAGTAGAATTTTCCCATGAAACAATGGCACGGATATGGTGATGTTTTCACATTGTAACCAGACAGTAAGAACACAACAGCAGCAAACAGAAGGCCTGACGGGGGAGGAAAACTCTGGAGACAAAGCCTGAGGCTTAGCTCTGCTGTCAGATGAGCTGAACTCCACAAGCTCCATTGCTGCTTGCTGCTCCTCTGACTTGGCCACTGCCATGATCACGACCTGTTTCTAACCATCTGTTGACTTTTTTCTGCTTAAAAAATTTAGTTGAATGGTGGTGGTGCTCACCTTTAATCCCAGCACGTGGGAGGCAGATGCAGATGAATCTCTGAGCTCAAAGCCTGGTCTACAGATCGAGGTCTACGGACCACCAGGGCAAAACAAAACTCTGGCTTGAAAAAAGCCTAGATCTGAGTGTGGTGGTTTGTAGTCAGAAGTTTCTGTGTCCCACCTGGTTGGTCCTGCAGCCCTTTAGTCCCAAATAATCACACAAAAGGTTATATTAACTTTAAATTGTTTGGCCTATGGCTCGGCTTATTACTTGCCTGACTCTTACTCTTGAACTAACCCATGATGTTTATCCATGTTTAGCCATGTGGCTCGGTACCTTTTTCTCAGTGTAGCATTCTCATCTTCCTCTGCATCAGGCTGGTGTCTGCTCCACTCTTCCTCTTCCCAGAATTCTCCTTGTCTGGTCATCCCACCTATGCTTCCTGTCGGCCTAGTTTCTGGCCAATCAGCATTTCATTAAAACAATATTTACAGTGACAAATATTTACAGTGTACAAAAGCACAGTCCTGCAGCAGTGGTTCACACCTGTGATCGTAGAATTTAGCTAAATGAGATAGGCTATCATTGTTTGAGGCCAGCCTGGGCTATGAGGTGAGTTCTTATGTGATTGCCTGTTTCAAAACAGTGACAACAAAAAATATTTAATTTTATACTTAAGCACTTATATTTGTTTTATTAAAGAGATATCTGTAAATGTTAGGTCCTGTAAGACCCAAATTTCTGCACATGGAAATAAGAGCCCAGGACACTTTTATTTTTACTTTTGGGGAGAAAGGAAAGAAAATCATAAGCCTAACAGCTCTGAGTGAGAAGTCTTCATGGGAGAATGAGAAGGTCTTTGCCTCACAGTCCAAGAATTCCAATTTCTTAGATGAGGAGAAAGGAAATCAAAGGTGATTCTGTGTGCTCTCATTTCTGGATATTGCAGAGTTTCCTCTCCCCTCAGATCCATGCCCTGATTCTGTCTGACTCAGAATCTCCACTTAGGACCCTTCTGTGGTGCCTTCCTTCACAATGTGAACATCCCACTCCCTCTAGTTTTTCCCTCACTCACCACGGTGATTTCAGCCTCTCTGGGTGGTTTTCACCTCTTGGTGACTCCTAATTTCTAGTCCCACATGATGACATGCTCCTGAGCATTTGTGTGAGTACCTTCAATTCATTTGTTTTTCAAGATCGGGTCTCTCTGCACAGTCCTGAATAGCCTGAACTCACTCTGTAGGTCGGGCTAGCCTAGAACTCAGAGATCTATCTGCCTCTGCCCTCCAAGTTCCAGGACTAAAGGTATGCGGCATCATGCCCAGCTTGTTTGTATTATTTTGAGACAAGGTCTCTTTATGTATTCCTGGCTGTCCAGAGATCACTATGTAAATCAGGCTGGTCTCTGTTACTCCAAACTAAATCAGTCATACGCACAGAAATATTAGCTATTTCTAAAATAAAGAATAAAGAATTCCAGTAACTGGGAGGCAGGGGCAGGAGGAGCTCTGAGTTCGAGGCCAGCCTCGTCTACAGAGTGAGTTCCAGGACAGCTAGGACTGCACAGAGAAACCCTGTCTCAGAAAAAAAAAAAAAAAAAAAAAAAAAGAATTCAAATAATGTTGACCTAATAATTTTCCTTCAGCTTTATAAACCCCATCCTCACAATTTTATCATCTATTACTTTCTTCTTCCTTCTGTCTTCCCATCCACCATAATTTTGTGTCTTGTTTTCATTTTTTCTGGAGCAGGGAGAAATCTTCCAATGCTTCTATAGGGTGAGAATCTTTTGGGTTTTTTTTTTTTTTTCTTGTTTTTCGAGACAGGGTTTCTCTGTGTAGCCCTGGCTGCCCTGCAGCAGACCAGGCTGACCTTAAGCTCAGAGATTTGCCTGCTCAAGGGTCCAAATGTGCTGTGTGGATCAGAGTTCCCCCTACACAGAGTTAGAGGCAGTTGTGAGCCGCCAGGCATGGACACTAGACTCAAACCCCAGTCCTCTGGAGAAGCTGGGACGCTTAGCCATTGCGCTCACTCTCTCCAGCTTCTGCCTTTCTGCTTGTTTGGTTTATTCCCATCTGATATCCAAAATTCTTCCCTATTGAGATTTTCCTTCATGTAACTCTCTGAGAGACAAAACCTCATTTCTCCCCTAGAGGCTACAGGGGTCAAACATTCCCTCTTCTACACTCTGCCAGAAAAGACGCTGTTTCGGGACTTGGCCTTGACCAGTGTGATGCCCCAGCCGAATGGGACACAGAATGATACAAAGATGACAACATTTCATAATCCAGGCAGCAGCAGTGCAGAGGGACAGTGGTCCTCAACTCCAGCACTGTCTGCCGGCAACATGTCCACTGCTGTCATTGTCCTAACCAGACCCTTTCTGTGCTCACACAGGAAGTGTTCCTCACAGATGGCTTCACTTGGCTTCCACTAGTTTATAAAACTAACTGTCCCCCTGAAACATACTTTATTTCTTTCCAATAAATGTCTTTTGCATTAATTATAGGACACCTCATTTCCATTGCTCAAACTTAGGAATCTTGGCTCATACAGAAACATCCCTTTGTCCTGGGGGGTGGGGAGGGGGGTAAGGGAGAGAAAGATGGAGGGGAAATTGTGAGATAAAGCTTTTCAGATCCCAAAACTCATCGTTTTGTGGAGAGCAGACGGAGACAGGATCTCTTTAGCCCAGACAACCCTGAAAAACTCTGTGTAACCCAAACTAACTTCAAACTCACCTGATCTCCGCACCTCGGCCTCTTGAATACGAAGGCTGCAGACCTGTGTAGACATTCTTGATACTGTAAGGGGAGCCAGTCTGGGAGTTCAGAGTAACACTGAAGGAAAGTAGGGTTGAGAAGAAACATGGAGGCCATAGGCATATAAGGGCAGAGCCCTGATGACAACCCAACTTTCTGAATTCTAAAGTTAACCTCATTCTGGTCCTTTTGCTTTTTTGAATCAGACTCTCACACAGCCCAAGTTGGCCTTGAACTCCTTATGTAGCTGAAGGTGACATGAATTTCTGAACCTCCTGTCTCTATCCCCAAGTACTTGTATTACAGGTCTAAACCACCATACAGGTTATGCAGTGTAGGGACTGACCCCAGGGCTCTGTGTATGTCAGGCAAATGCTCTTCTAACTGAGCTCCACCCTCAGCTACCAAGAACCATTTTTACATGTATACTTTAGCAAGATATAGTTCTACGTGCATTTACTCAACAGATGTGTATTGCACATCCTAGACTAAGAAAAAGATACGTGGGCTGGAGAGATGGCTCAGCAGTCGAGAGCACTGGCTGTTCCCACAGACAACCTGGATTTGGTTCCCAGCACCCATGTGGTAAATTACAAGCATTTGTAACTCCAGTTCCAAGGGATCTGATGCCCTTTTGTGTCTTTTAAGGGCACAGGGAATACATATATGCAAACAAAACACCAACACCCAGAAATCTTTAGACAAAGAAAAAAAAAACGAGATATGATCTCTCTTATCATATAGGAGCAGATAATATAGACACTAAGTATAATAAATTCTAGTGACCATTACGGAATATCTCCCTGGGAAATTAATATGTAAGCTAAGATCTAAACGTGAAAAGAGGAAAGAGAACAAGTGGAGGAAAATGCTAGTGGTTAAACCTTAGGGACAAGAAGGGAATTCTGAAACGCGCAGGGAACTCCGGGAAGTTAGCCATCTTGATAGGACACGTCTTAGTACTAGTGCTGGGGAGGCAGAGGCAGGAGGATCTCTGGGAGTCTGGGGCCAGCTTTGTCTACATAGTGAGCTCCAGGACAGCCAAGGCTACCTAGTGAGATGCTATCTCCATACAAACAAAGAAGGAGGGGGAAGAGAGGAAACAAGTTTAATATTAGCCTGATATGGTAGCACACGCCTTTAATCCCAGCACTCGGGAGACGGAGGCAGGAAGACCACTGAGTTCAAGGCCAACCTGGTCTATAGAGCAAGTTCCAGGACAGCCAGGGCTGCACAGAGAGACTATTTGGGGTGAGGAGAGACCATTAGGTTTGGAGGGGAATTTTTAGGAACCATAGTGTATTTACAGGAATTTGGCATTTGATATCCTGAGGTGGTGCGATAGCAGTTGGCATAAAGCAGTAAGGGTTGATTAGAGAGGTGCTGTGGAAGGAGGCCCATAGGAATGCATGCTTGATGGCACACACTCAACTTGGAGTGACATAGTTAGGGCAGCATGGTATGCACAGGGTGACAGGGGTGGCATGGCATGCACAGGGTGATGGGGTGGCATGGCATGCACAGGGTGATGGGGTGGCATGGCATGCACAGGGTGACGGGGGTGGCATGGCATGCACAGAGTGACAGGGTGGCATGGCATGCACAGGATGATGGGAGCGAAGTGGTATGCACAGGGTGACAGGGGTGGCATGGCATGCACAGGATGATGAGGTGGCATGGCATGCATAGGGTGACAGGGTGGCATGGCATGCACAGGATGATGGGAGTGAAGTGGTATGCACAGGGTGACGGGGGTGGCGTGACATGCATAGGGTGACAGGGGTGGCACAGTATGCACAGGATGAGGGAGGCAGTGTGGCATGCACAGAGTGACAGGGTGGCGTGGCATGCACAGGATGATGGAGGCAGCATGGCATGCACAGGGTGACAGGGTGGCATGGAATGCAGAGTGACAAGGCGGTGTGGCATACACAGGGTGACAGGGTGGTGTGACATGCACATGGTGTCAGGGTGGCGTGGAATGCACAGAGTGACAAGGCGGTGTGACATACACAGGGTGACAGGGCGGTGTGACATGCACAGGGTGACAGGGTGGCGTGGCATGCACAGGATGATGGGGGCAGCATTGCATGTGCAGGGTGATGGGGGTGGCATGGCATGTACAGGGTGATGGGGGCAGCATTGCATGTGCAGGGTGATGGGGGTGGCATGGCATGCACAGGGTGATGGGGGCAGCATTGCATGTGCAGGGTGATGGGGGTGGCATGGCTTGCATAGGGTGATGGGTGTGGCGTGGCATACACAGGGTGATGGGGGCATCGTGGCATGTGCAGGGTGATGGGGGTGGCAGGGCATGTGCAGGGTGACAGGGCGGCATGGCATGCACAGGGTGACGAGGGTGGGTATGCTCAGGGTGATGGGAGCGGTGTGGCATGCACAAGGTGATGGAAGCAGCATGGCATGCACAGGGTGACGGGGTTGGCATGGCATATGCAGGGTGACACATTTAGGGATGTTCTTCATCTTTTTTGGAAAACTGAGAGCATTCTTCTAAAATCTGGAGTGAGAAAAGGCTGTCCCTTGGCCTTACTCTATACAATATAGTGCTTGCAGTCTTATCTAGAGTGAAAGGACAATAAATGGGAAGAAGATGGAGGAGGGGCGGATAGGGAGGAAGAGATCATCTATATTTGCCAGTGACATGACCCTACCTTTGAAAGGTCCTAAGGACACTCTTAGACTGATAAATACTTTTAGCAAAGCGGCATACAAAACCAATACACGAAATGAGTAACTTTCCAATATACTGATATCTAACTTGCAGAGAAAAAATCCCACTCACAAGAACTTTTAAAAAAGAAAATAGTTACCTAAGAATAAACCTAAATGAGATGAAAGACTGTCACAGTGAAAATTTGAAGACACTAGAAGACCAAAAGACCTTCCATGATTCTGTAATGGTGAAGTAATATTGTGAAACCAGATAATTACTGAAGTGAAAGCTGTCTACCCATCCAACATAACCCCATCAAATTCAGGGACATCCCACACGGATTTCCTCCCAAACACTTGAGAGGACAAAGGCTTTCAAGTCATCCTTCCCTGCACAGTCAGTTCTACATCATCTTACTCTACATGAAACATTGTCTAAAGCAAACAAAGAGAAAAACAATAACAATGTTTCACTTTAAAAAAAAAAAAAAAGAGGTCTAGAGAGATGTTCAGAGATTAAGAGCATTGACTACCTACAGTTCAAGAGATCCTGAGTTCAATTCCCAGCAATCACATGGGGCTCACAACCGTCTATAATGAGAACTGGTACCCTCTTATGGCCTGCAGACATACATGAAGGCAGAACACTGTAATAATAATGTAAATCTTTTTTTTTAAAGGCATACGATTGCTTTATGTCAATCTCAAAGCTAATGAAAAATAGATATTAGGAGGAGTCATCACAATTTAGATCACACAGGCAGTATATAACTTTGCTCGGAAAGACCACCTTAGAAAGGATGCTGTGTATGTGGCTGGAGCGTGTACGCTGAGGCGGAGCAGGTGTCTACCTGGCCGTCTCTCCTCTGACCAGCAGGAGGAGCTCCAAGACAGCTCTCTCTTATAGGCTGCGCCTCATTTACCTTTGGTGCTCTAATGGAAGCTTAATTTAGCACCACACGATCTCAAGACAGGGTTTCTCTATGTAACAACCCTGGCCATCCTAGAACTCACTCTGTAGACCAGGCTGGCCTCAAACTCACAGAGATCCACCTGCCTCAGTGCTGGGACCAAAGGTGTGTGCCACTACCACCTGGATGATGGTGATGATGGTGGTGGTGGTGATGAGGATGATGATTACATTAAAAAGCATAAGTGTGTGTGAGTGTGTGTGTGTGTGAGTGTGTGTGTGTGTGTGTGTGTGTGTGTGTGTGTGTGTCACAGAGGTTCCATAGTGCTTACATGGAGAAGAGAGGACAACTTTGTGGATCTGTTCCTCTATGTGGAGGCTTGAACTTGAGTCCCCAGTTCTATGCATCAAGGGCCTTTACCTGCTGAGCCATCCCACCGTCTGCTTTTTGTTGCTGTTTTTTGGTTTTTGCTTTGTTAACTATTTACTTAAACGAAAAATGCTAACTCCTTGTGTTATATGGGGAAAGACTAGAAGTGATGACTATCCTTTTTTCTTTCTTTCTTTCTTTCTTTCTTTCTTTCTTTTTTTTTTTTTTTTTTTTTTTTTTTTTTTTTTTTTGAGACAGGATCTTATGCAGCCCCAGCCGGTCTCAAACTCACTACTTAGATGAGAATGATCTTAAACTTCTGGTTCTCGTGCAGAGATACCACTACCCCAGAGCTAATTAATTTTCTCAAACAAGACTTGAGCTTCACCTATGTGTGACCAAAAAGCCAGTTAACTGCCCTCCCGGGAGGTCCATTGGCAATTGTTTCTCTCCAGGTTTGAGTGATAATGGTGGGTCTTTTCCCTGTGTTTCGGGAATTCCTCTGAAAAGCATAAGGGTATGGAAGCTCCTCAGAGGGTATCAAGAGGGTTATGTTTGTGTTTTGAGACAAAGTTATTAAACCCAGGCTGTTGTGAGTGGGAGGGTGCTCATGATCACCTCTGTATGTGAAAGGATGGGTTTTAGGGAGACAGAGACGATGGAGGACAAGGGTAGGCCTGCCAGAGCCATAATTGGCATTCTTGGGCTGGCCAGAGTCCCGTTAGTATATTGGTGGTGTCAAAAAAAATCTACTGATTTGTGCAAGTTGGTTCTATATCCTGCCACGTTGCTGAAGTTGTCATTTCCAGGAATTCTCTGGTAGGATTTTGGGATTCCTAATACCACATTCTCTGCAAAAATGGATAGTTTTTACTCCTTTTTTAATTTGTATCCATTTAATTCTCTTCTCTTATTACTCTAGTTAGTATTTTAAGAACAATATTGACTTAAGTGGGGTTGCTGCAAGCTTTCCAACATGTAGGGGGAAGCTGGCTGAGTTTTTCATATGTAGCTTTTATCGTGTTGAGGTAAGCTCCCTTCTAGCCCTACATTTTCCAGGACTTTTATTATGAAGTTGGGCTTTGTCAAAGGATTTTCTGTTTTTCTATCAAGATGATCATGTGATTTTTTGACCTCTAAATCTATGTCTATGGTTTATTCTATTTTTGACTTGCATACTTTGAGGCTTCCCTGCATGTCAGTGAAACAGCTGATTTGACCATGCTGTATAATCTTCCTGATGTATGTCTGCATTCTAGCTACCTTAGTAGTTCTTCAATTGATCAAATATAGAATTTCCACTATATGACCAAGTAAATCTACTTGTAGGTACATACTTAAGATAAATAGAAGCTTCATATACAGACTGGAAAGATGACTCGGTAGATAAAGAAGCTAGCCACAGAACCTTACAACCTGAGTTTGGTCCTTTACACAATGGAAGGAGAGAACCAACTCTCTCAATTTCCTCTGACCTCCACATGCACTTGAACACACACACACACACACACACACACACACACACACACACACACATATACACACACACACCCCACAGACATACACACAGACACACACACACATATACACACACACACCCCACAGACATACACACACACACACACACACACACACCCCACAGACATACACACAGACACACACACACATATACACACGCATGTACACACATATACACACACACCCCACAGACATACACACACATGCATACACACACATACACACGCACATACACGCATACACACACACTTTCTTCTTTTATTCAAAATAGTAATATTTTTAAAAATTCAGCCCTCAAGTTGACAATTAATCATAAATTCAGGACACAGAATGTTTAAAATGGCCAGTGTAGTTTGGCCGTAAATAGCTGTGGTTGACATGTAGTTTACTGGAGTCGTCTTTTGAGGGATTTTAAAAACACTGCAGTCCATTGAGCTACTTATGCATAGTCCTGAAGCCAGGAAAGAGTCAAGAGATTCAAATTACCCCATCTGTAACATATCTTATCTCATTTAAAGTAGGCACTTATAACAAAGGCTTATTATTAACATTAACAGCAAGTAGGCCATATAAAGAAGGACTTTAAAAATGCCTAATCTTGCCAGAGTGCCCTATGGGTTTGTGGATTTCTTCTAATGTTTCTCATTACCTCTGAAGGAAACCGTACTGCCTAGCATCCATTTACAATAAACCAGATGAAAACAAGATATACTGCCATCCTGCTTTTGAGCCCTAAGTGTCATCTTAGACTGCCCCGTCCTAAACCGTCACCGCAGCATGTATTGGGAATGACACAGGAGGATACTTAAACATTATCAGAACTAGAGGCGACTGCAACCAGGAGACCCATCGTCTCTGAAGTCTCCGGAAACCTTCCCGGGCACAGCTTTTGAAATGTATAGTGAGGAAATTGAAAACCACTGAACCATGCTGGCTGCCACTGTCCTATTTCAACACACTCACTTTCTAGATAAATGCACAAATAAATGTCAAAACAGAAGGATGTGGTGGTACACTCTTGCACTTGGAGTCAGACATGCTGTGCCTGTTCCACAAAGATTAGAAGTTCAAGACCAGCTGTCACTACACAGTGAATTCCAGGCCAGTCTGGTTTCAGAACAGCAAGTACTAGATAGAGAGACCCTTTAAAAAAAAAACAAAACAATAAACAAAATAATAAACAAAAAGGACAGAACACAAACCAGTGGTCATTTGGAGCATCTAAGGTGACAGTAATAGGAAAATTGATTTTTTTGATGTTGGAATAAGATCTACACTAAAATCTACACTTTAAATGGTTGAATTGTAGCTAATAGTAGCAGCATATAACTGTAAATCCCTGTATGAGGGCTGAAGGATCATGAGTTGAAAACCCTGTCTCAAAAAGGGTGTATGTGGCTGGTGGGTGACTTAACAGCTAAGGGTATCTGTTATTCCTGCAGAGGACCCATGTTTGGTTCCTAGCACCCCATGGCTCTCAACTATCTGTAACCATCCAGTTCCAAAAGATCTGAGGCCTCCTCTGACCTCCGAGGGCTATATGTATGTGGTGCTCAGACATTCACTCAGCACATACATATACAAGTAAAATTCAGTTTAAAACAAAGGTGCATGATTGTATTTTACTGAGTGTAAAACCTATCAATAAAACTGCCCTGGTTAGTTTGCTGACAACGTAACACAAGCTGGAGTCCTCTGAAGAGGGGACCTCAATTGAGAAAATGCCACCATTATATTTTCCTGTAGGCAAGCCTGTCAAGCCTTTTCTTAATTATTTAATTAACTGATGGATTCACATGGGGGCATAGCCACTGAGTACAGCGCCACCCTGAGCGTGTGCTCCAGTTCTCTAAGAAAGCAGGCTGAGCAAGCCATGGGCAGCAAGCCAGTAAGCAGTGCCCCTCCATGGCCTCTGCATCAGCTCCTGCCTCCAGGTTACTACCCTTCACAGATGGACTGTTGTCTCAAAGTTTAATATAAAATAAACACTTTCTCCATAAACCGCTCTTGGTCCTGACGTCCATCACAGCCTGAAGGGAGCTAGGGACAAAACTATGACTCACATCAGATGTTAACTGTGACTCTGAAAACCCGTGGATCAGTCGTCAGAGGGAAACAGTTCAGTCACTCAAGCACAAGCGTGGAGACCTGAGTTTGCCCCTGCCAGGTGGTAGTGACACACGCTTTTAATCCCAGCACTCAGAAGGCAGAGGTAGGTCGATCTCTGAGTTCGAAGCCAGCCTGGTCTACAGAAAGAGTTCCAAAACAGCAAGGACTAAACAAAGAAACTCGGTCTTAAAAAAAAAAAAAAAAAAAAAACTGCAATTACATCTAAATCAGTATGTGATGTTTTATCTGTATTGGCCAAAATTATAATGGAAAACACTATTTTTGGTAAAGATTTATTTATTTTTATTTTATGTGTATAAGCGTTTTGCCTGTATGTACACTTCATGTGTGCCTTGTCCTCTGAGGACATAAGAGGTTCTTGCAGTTCCCTGGAACTGGAGTGACAAGCTGTGAGCTGCCTCGTGGGTACTGAGGACTGTAAGAGCATCCAGATCTTAAGTGCATCTGTTTGTACAAGTGAGGCAGTCATCCTGACACTGAGCTACAGAAAATGCATTCCATTATTCCCAAGGCCGTGGGGCAACAGGTACAACAGGAGCTACAGGAATTGTGTGCGGCTTGATTTTTTTGGTTTTTAGTGCTAGAAACAGGTCTGGAACTTGCATGGTAGGCATTCTGTCTACCACCTAACCACATCTACAACCCTTCCAAGGTAGCTTCTTAAATGATAAAAACAAAATGCAAGGGCACTTGTAATTGGTTTAAAAAAAAAAAAGTCAAACACCCAGTGGCTGCAATTCCAACATTTAGGAGACTGAGGCAAGACCCGCTTGATCTACATGGTAAGTTCTGAGTCAGCCAGGGCTGTTGTTTTTTCCAAGACAATTCTGCCTGCCCTAGAACTTCCTCTTTAGACCAGGCTGGCCTCATACTCAGAGACTCACCTGCCTCTGCCTCCTGAGTGCTGGGATTAAAGGCTTGCACTGAAGGGGTTGAACCCTCCCACTTTTACAACTGAATTAGGTTTCAGTTCTCTTAAGTGGGGCAAACAGGTGTCTCTCCAAACAAAGGGCCATTTATCAACAAATGACCCTCAGGACCAAGAGGGAGAACACAGGCAGGGCCTACAGTCGGCCCCACAATGTCTCAAGAACAAATCCTACAGTCTGAGTTACATCTGTCTGGACTTACCCAAGCTTGTACAAATATGTAAAGCCTCAGTCAATTAAAAGTATACTAATGTGACTGATGCTCGCTTAACCAATTACATTTAAGATGACCTCACCGTCCCTGAAACTTCCCTTAGCTATGCTTAAAAAGAGCCTACACGGTCCTCTAAGGGTCGTCACCATTTTGTACAGATGAATGTCCCTGAATATTCTGGTATAGTAAATAAATGCTCTGCTGACTGCATACATGAATGGTGGTCTTCTGTGGAATGACTCACAGACTCCTAATGTGCACCAATACCACTGCCTAGCTTTGTTTTTAAATGTTTAAAATATGTGTTTTATTTATGTGTTTAAGTGTTTTGCTAACATTTGTTTCTATACACCACCTGAGGGCCATGGCCAAAAGAGGGCTTCAGATTACCTAGAACTGGAGTTGTAGTGGGTTCTGGGACTGGAACCATGGCACTCTCAGCCCATCTCTCTCGCCTGCTACTTTAGCTTTTTGAGATAGTGTCTGTCACCAAACCTAGGGATAACCAGTTCAGTTAGACAGGCTGGCCAGGGAGACCCTAAGATCTGTCTCTCTCCCTTCCCAGCACTATGATTCCAGGAACCAGCTTCTGGCTTTTATGTAGGTGCTGGGCATCTGAACTCATGTCCACATACACAACAAGCACTTTAACCCACTGATCATGCCCCCAAAGACCTGTCAACCCTTTTTAATCAAGGTTCCATGAAGTAAGAAGTGTACATTTATCTTGTGTCAACAGACAAATTTGGCTAGAGGCCCCTGAAGGTGGAAATCACTGGTGTTATCAGTCTGGCAGAGATTGTGCAAACACGTGAATTCCACCTAGGGAAAAAGTAGAGCTGATTTTGCAACCCCTCAGCTTAACAACTCCATTTAAAGGGCATCAAGTATCCCAGTAGGAACAAGCACAGAGGTGCCTGAGGCCACTGCACCCAGAAATGAGCCATTGTCGAGTAGGATGGGACCTATGTTGGTGCTTGAGACAAGGTCTTGCTATGAGACCTAAGGAGCAGAATTCTGTAGTTCCTGATGAGATCTCCATCATGCTGAGATTAGAGGCATGGGACATTGCACTCTGCTTAAGCAGTGCTATTTTTCAAAGGGCCCTAAATGACAATACAGAATGAAGATTAACATTACTCAAAAAAACCCACGCACACCCTTTGCTCGCCTGACCAGATTTAAACTGAATACAACCAGGTCCTTGGTTCGCTGTAGCCACACTGTGGTCATTAAGTGAGAAACACTCCATCTCTCCCGTTTTCTTCCTTTCTGTCCTTTCTCCCTGGAGAAGCTGGGGCCTAAGAGCTATGAGAATCTGAATCATCTATAAAACCAAAACTTTAAAGCAGCCGGGCTGTTTTAAAATAACTTCCAAAATTCATGGTTGACATACACGTTGACCATCCAGACTACACAATTCAATCGTTGCTAGCACACTCACATTTTACATCTTCATTACCTCAAAAGGAACCCCTTAATCTTTAACCTCAGCCTTAGCAATATACTGTTTCTGTAGATTTCTCCATCCTAAACATGTTATTGGCTCTTGTTGTTACTGTTGTTTTTAACATACAAAGTAATAGGGGCCTGACAAATGGCTCAGAGGTTAAGAGCACTGGCTGCTCTTCCAGAGGTCCTGAGTTCAATTCTCGGCAACCACATGGTGGCTCCCAGCCATCTATGATGAGATCTGGTGCCCTCTTCTGGTGTGAATACATGCAGGCAGAACATTAAATACAATACGAAGACCATCCAAGTTTTAGCTATGTAGGTAGATGACTTTGGACGCCTGATCTTCCTGTTTCTACTTCTGAAGTTCGGAGGCATATGCTAGCCTCTACTCAATGAGCTATCTCACCAGTTTCAGGAATTGTTTTGATACACTATGTGTTTTTTCTTTTCAAAGTTTCATTACTTCGCTTTTTGATAATTTCATAGATTTATATTTTGGTTATATTCACTTCTCTAGTGCCTCTTCCCCACAGTCTGACCCTCTTCGTCTAGTTTCCCATCTACATTCATATCTTGTCTATATGTATGTTTACGCAAGTTTGTATGAGAGCCTTTGTGTTTAACTAGAGCTGCTTATGTATTGATGTAAAGTTACTTACCAGGACATCGACAACTAGCAAGAAATGTTTCCCCAAATAGGAGAACCAATATCTCCTCAGGGAGGCATGAACCTCATGAGCCTCTTCCCATCCGTGACAGTGTTGACAGATCCAATTTCATCTGAGTCTTGGGCAAGTGACCACAGCCAATCTGGAGCCATGAGTTCAATAATTATACCATGTTCAAAAGACAGGATTCCTCCCTTTCCTCTGAAGCTCATTTTCCAGTGTTCTCTAAATCTTGGAGGGGCTGATATAGGTGTCCCTTTTAGGGCTGATCGCTAAACAGTCATTCTGTCTCAACACTTGGATCAGTTATAAGTCTCTGCAGTAACCACAAACCATTGCGAAATGAGCCTTCTCCTCCCAACGCCGAGAGAAGCACCTAGCTATGAACATGAACATAAACACTTAGAACGTAATTTGATGGGTGCCACATGTCTGTTTAATAAAGCAGCAGAGTAGTTTCCATGCTAGGGCCTATGATGTCTCTAGTTACAGGGTTCTGACCAGGTTTACAGTACCAAACATTAATTCCCTTCTGTGGAATGTGCCTCAGGTTTAATCAGAAAACAATAGGTTACCCCCTCACAGTCCATCACCAATGACCATAACTGTACCCGGCACTTTGGTTCTGCAGCATACAGGATCTCATAAATGGTTAAAACTTAAAACTTTTTAAATGTTTATAAATGTTTGCCTTTGTATATGTATGTGCACGGTGTGTGTGCTGAGATTTCCCAGAGGTCTGAAGACAGCGTGAAAGGCCTCAGAATGGAACTTACAGATGGTTGTCCGCTGCCATGTGGGTGCTGGGAGCCAGACCCAGTGTCTTTGCAAAAACAACAATGCTCTTAACCACTGGGCCATTTTTTGATAATTCCTCCCAATTCCCATCATTATGAAAGACAGACAGTCAGTAAGGAGGAATCTCCCATTTCAGTTTCATATTGACTTTCTCCATCTCCTATAACCTAAGGCATCTCCAGGGGATAGTTCTGGTAGGCGATCAAATTTAGCCCTGATGAACTAAGTTTTAATAATTGACATTGGTATCTAGATGTACATGATTTTTCATCAAGAATTAAGAACGGCAGTATAGTAAACAGTGGTCATAACAGAGATGGTGTTATGTTAATGTCCACTGAGTTAAGATAACACAATCAGACTTGGGGAGATGGTTCAGTAGCTAAGAACCACTTGCTGCTCTTCCAGGGGAACTAAGCTGGCTTTCCAACAACTGGACTGTGACTGTGAGCTTCATAGGGGATATGATTTACTCTTTTTTTTCCTCCACAGACACCAAATACACATGGCATTCACATATATAAAAACAGAAATAAGCCTGGCAGTCAGGCAGTGGTGGTGTACACCTTTAATCCCAGCATATGTAAGACAGAGGCAGGCAGATAATCTTTGAATTTGGGGCCAGCCTGGTGTGTAGAGTGAGTTTCAGGACAGTCAGAACTACAAAGAAACCCCCTCTCAAGAAACCAAATAAATAAAAATAATTTAAAGTATTTTTTTTTAAAGGTAACATCGAAGCCAGGCAGTGTTGCCAGAGGATCTCCACAAGTTCAGGGCCAGTCAGGGCTACACAGATGCTGTTTCAAAATAGGAAGGTTATACAGATTATGTACAATAGGTACCTAGGAACTAGAAGAAAATTTAGGGAGGGACACAGAGCTGGAGTATTCATTGTTCTTGTTTTTGAGACAATGTCTCACTGTACAGCTCCAGCTGACCTAGAACTTGTTGTGTAGACCAGGTTGGCCTTGAACTCATGGAGATCAATCTGACTTTGCCTCCTGAGTGCTTGGATCTTAAATAAGTCTTGATCATCTTCTTAACCCTTGATGCCTTAAGTTCCTAGACACCGCAACTGAAGAAAAGCAGGCCAGGCACACAAACCAAAAAAGGACTTGTCTGTGCTCTTACTTCCTAGAACTACGACACATCTGATGATCTACCTGAGGAGGTGGCCGCGTCTGGAAGACAGTAAGAGGTGCGTGTCCTCATGGAAGACTCCAGCCTACCCCATGCTGTTGATGTGGACAAAGTCTTGTTGCCTTCGTTGGCCTTCTGTTACTCTTACTAATAGTGATGGCTTTTCGGTGTGTAAAGCTGGTGAAGAATCCCTATAAGGCCAGCTCCACAGCCACAGATTTATCACTGAGCTGAAATACCACAAAACCTTGTAGACTCCTCTCACCAGAGACTTGCAATCTTGGTTTTGTTTTTTTAGAGGGGAGTTGGTATTTTTAGCCAGGGTCTTATGCAGCCAAGGTTGGCCTCAAAGCCCAGATTCTCCTTATCTCTACTGCCTAAGTACTAAGGCCGCAAAGTAAATCTCAAGACTTGAAATTTTTTATCTGGCATGGTGTATGATCCAGATTTACATTCTCTAACCTCCAAATTTTTCAACCTTCCTATCTATGTTTAATGACAAGCACATGAGAGTCAAGAATCTCAACAGAGAGAAAACACTGGCCCTTTTCCATCATTCCTTTTCAGGAAATCCATTACTGAAGTTGAGTTTATTGGCTATGCGAAGGCCATGAGTTTCAATTGTTCCGTATTTAATGTCTTTGAGATAGGATAGATATTCTTTTTAGATTTTTCAAGACAGGGTTTCTCTGTATAGCCCTGGATGTCCTTGAACTCACTCTGTAGACCAGGCTGGCCTTGAGCTCACAGAGATCTTTCGTCTGCCTGCCTCTGCCTCCTGAGTTCTGAGAAATGAAAGGCAACACACCAAGCTATCCAGAGACTTTTCATCAGAAAAGAAATCAAATGCCTCCATTGTCCAAAGTTTGAAGTCAAAGAAACTTAGCAGGCCTGTTGATGAGAGATTTCACAGGGGAATTCACTAGATAGAAAGGAGGCGTCTGCTGAAACTCTAACCCTAACCCTGAGTTACTATAAAGATGGTAGGCTCTGTCAGGTGGGGGTGCAGGCCTTTAATACCAGCACTGGGAGGCAGACACAGACAGATCTCTATGAGTTCGAGGCCAGCCTGATTTACAGAGCGGATTCCAGGATGGCAACCCTATTTCAAAAATAAGCAAAAACAAAAACAGGAAGATTGGCTCTATCTTGGTGTTAATGGAGAATGAAATCTGTCAGGTTCAACCACACCCACCACCTAGTCTACACAAAGTAAGCCACCCTGTGTGAATTGAGAGCCTTTAAATGTAAGTATAGTATGTTACCTGGGATTAGGCAGGAAGCCTAACCAGCAAGCAGTCATCTCAGAGAAAATGTTGGTCTATGGAACCATGTGGGCCAGGCTTTCCACTGCAGGAGTCAGCCTTCCACAGCCCAGGATTCAACCAACTGTACATCAAAAATAGACAGAAAAAAATACATTGTGTCTAGTGTGGTAACACAGACCTATGAACCTGGGAGCCAGAGGCAGGAAGAAGGGAAGTTCAAGCTAGCCTGGGCTATCATAGTTCCTCTTCCAAAAAAAAAAAAAAAAAGCATGTATCTATACTAAGTATAGATTTTTCTTTTCTTGATTTTTCTTAAGCAATGCAGTACATATTATACACATAGGCTTAATATTAGCTACTACAAATGATTCAGAGGCAGCCTGGATAGTGGTGGTGCATGCCTTTAATCCCAGAATTCAGGAGGCAGAGGCCAGTAGATCATGAGTTCAAGGCCAACCTGATATGTAGGGCAAGTTCCAGGCAAGGCTCCAAAAGATACACAGAGAAACCCTGTTACAAATACCAAAAAAAAAAAACAAAAACAAAAACAAACAAACAAAAAAAACCAGCCCAGATTCCAAGATTATCTGGAATATAAGAGGGCTGGGCTGGAGATGAGTCAGTGGGTTAATGTGCTTGCTATGTTTCCAGAGGACCCAATAGGTGCCCAGCACCCATGATGGTATGTTCACAACTACCTATAACCTCAGCTTCAGGGATTCAGATGCTCTTCTGGCCTCAGTTTCCCTGGTCCCCAACACAGGGCATACACTCACAAAGACATAAACATAGAAAAATACTTTTTTTTCCCCAAGAGTTTCTCTGAGTAGTCCTGGCTGTCCTGAAACTACGCCAGGTTGGCCTTAAACTCACAGAGATCCACCCGCCTCTGCCTCCTAAATTGCTGGGATTAAAGGCATGCACCAGCACCCAGAATAAAAATACTTTTTCATCTTAAAAAATGTATATAAAAAAAGGCTGAGGTTGTAGGTCATTGATAGCATGCTTGCCTAGCACACACCAAGTCCCAGGTTAGATCCCGACTCGGAGGAAAAATAAAAAGTGATGTACTGGGTCTCTAATCCCAGATATTTGGGAGGTGGAGACAGGAGGATCAGAACTACATTTACATGAAAAGCAATCACTGGACCATGAATCAGCAAGCAATCTTGTCTGAAGAAGGTAGAAAGCAACAGAGGCAGACACATGATGTTGACCTCTTATCACCACACGTATACAAAAAAAAAAGGCACACACGGACATATACACAAACACACATTCAAAAAATAAAGCACATAAGAAGTTAGATACAGATACATACAAACCCTATGCAATTTTACATGAGATGAGCACAAATGGAATTTGTTATCCATGGGCATCTTGGAATATATTCTCCTATACACTAAGTAATTACTGTCCCTTTATGATGGTTTCGCTATGGCTCTTCCTGCTGATCTCAGGACATCAGGCTTGGAAGCTCCCTCATCCACTAAGCAGTCCCATTGGCCTTCAAAACTTTGTAATCTATTAATCCCTGTGTGTGTGAGAGAGAGAGAGACAGAAACAGAGAAAGACAGAAACAGAGAGAGACAAAGAGAAAGAGAGAGGGAGGGAGAGAGGGAGGGAGGGAGGGAGGGAGGGAGGGAGGGAGGGAGGGGGGAGTTTCTGTCTTTCAACCATGTAAGTCCGTAAGACCCAGTGTTAGACTTGGTTCCAAGCACCTTCACCCACTGAGCCATCTTGCTGCTCCATGGGTTTACTTTCTGTGGCTTTTAGTTCCTTGAGGTTTCAGTCATTCATGATCCAGAATAATTAAATGGAAAATTTCAGAAATAAGAAGTCCATACATTTTCAGTTGCATGCCATTTGAGTAGTATGATGAAATCTGATACCTCCCTAGTGGGTTGGGGCACTGTGAAGCACCCTTCCCCAGCATGTCCCGTGTCACATATGTTCAGCACCATCTCATTATTTTATGCAATACTGGCTTCAAAGCTCAAGGTTAGCTGGGTGGACTGGTGCACTGCTGCGTCTGTGTCAAGGGACCCCCCAAAGACCATCAAGGAGATGGATTCAACGTAAACACATGAAGGTCTGTTGATTGCTTTGGACAGGTTCAAACAAACCTGGGTGGAAACCCTTTGTCCTGGTGCAGCAGAGGGGTTTGGGCCATGAGCCTAGAGGTGAGGTGGTTATAAAGAAAAGCATACATAAGTGGGGTGCTCCATGTCTTGGCATTCCAGGATTGGACAAAGGCGTATGGGGTACAGCAACCTACCCTTTTGGCGTGAACCGAAGCCCTGAATCTGTTGGCTGAACTTTTGGCCTAAACCTAACTTTTGAATCTATTGACTGTCAGGTACATTCCTGAGATTCTTCCCAGGTCCAGACCTTGTCCTCAGGTATTAAATGTTCTTTTCCTGAAATAGTTTTGTAATGATAAATTCATGCCTTCACACTTTTAATCCCAGCACTCAGGTGTTGCACGAATAAATGAAACTCAGAGACAGATCTCTGAGAAAGTCAGAGATATTAGAGGGAATAAACACCACAGTCAGATTTTACCCAGCTGTCTTCCATCTTCCTCAGCCTCTTCTAACTTCTGTCTTTCTACACCTGCCTTAAATACTCTTTTTGTAAGTTAAGGTGTGGCCCCACCACTGCCTGCCTGGGAGCCTGGAAGTCCTTCTGTAAACTAAGATAACCTCTGAGAACTCAGTTTGGATATTAAGAGTTTAGGTCACCACTCCTGGGATACTCCCTGTTCGAATCACCAGTCTCTGATCCTCCTAGACTGACTGTGGCTAGATCTCTCTAATATCGCTGAAACTTTTGGAGCTTTTATTAAATTCCCACGTATCCCCTTTTGTGTCAAATTTTTAAAAAAGAAGGTTATAGCTAACATAAGAAAAACCATATACAATAGGTACAATAATTATATACAATATATACAAATAATAAATGAGAAATGTCCAGTCCATTAACAATTGACAATTCAAAGAAAATATTTCATTAATTATCCTATTTTGATGAGTCCAAAGGATTATACCTAATTCACTTTCTTTCTAACTTGCATTACTAACTAAAAGCTATTATTTTTATGTCTCTTAAATTTATAAACTTTAACTTCAAAGTTTCTTTTCTAAAACTGTCACTAGAAAACTATAACTACGACTATTTCATCTTCAACTACCTCAGAGACCCAAGAAGGAAATAATATTTACCCAAATAAACAGGAAGTGCAAGCAATTTCCAAAAACTAGAAATGACAGAGATGATACCTATCTGCCTGGACAGTCATCCAAAGTTCCTTTACAAAGTTGGGGCATCCATCTTCAGCCTACAGGCCCAGAGTCTCTTTTCATTTCATTGAAGCAGGAAATCTGCTCTGCCCATTTTGGTGTAGTTCATCAGACACTTTTCCTTGTGTCCTGAAGAATATCTGACAGTTTTCTCTGAAAAGCAGGAACCTGAAGGACCATCTCAGCTTGTTCTGTCAAAGTTCAGAGGTCACTTTCAGAGGGAACCTGCATGTCCAGTTTAAACAGCATACTGTCAAGCAGTCAATACAAGAACATTTTCTTGTCCAATGGCTAACCATTGCCACAGAGAAAGTAGACTCCATATGGAGTTTCTTCGATGCCCATTTTTCTCTTGATGTGGATTGGTGCTGCCAGGAGCAGACCTGTCTTACTGTCCAGAAAAGTCTAAGTTCTTAAAATATTGTAAATGCTATATTCTATGGATCCCTGAAGTGTTTTAAGAAGACCTGTTCTTCTAAAATACATTTGTTTGATCTTGAAAACATATCTAATATGACTGTGTTTGAATGCAATATCTAACTACTAACTTGCATTACTTTATATTCTAATTAGTTGGTAATAAAAACTTTCATGGACTAGCAACTTGTATTACATTATTAGATGAGCTGAGTAAGTATACCTTGATCTTTGATTGGTGTTTGTCAGCCAAGTGGTTTTGTCAGAGTTCATGTGAAATCATCGTTGTGGGGCCCCATCTTCCTTTTGGATACTTCAAGTTCACAACTACGAACTGTCATGGATCACTGCAGAAAACTGATAAGAGACTAAAACCCAACACAATGTACAGGAAACTAAATATATAATGATTTATAAAGCGTAGGATTAGTAACAATAGAATAGTCCCTTAATTTTTTGTTATTCTTCTGTCCCACATCAGGTGGCTCTTCTGATATGATACAGAGATCTTGTATTTTCCTTTAACAAGTATGCTTGAGTTTAGAGAAGGAGAGAGCCACACTCTAACTCTAAAGCCAGCTTTAAATTATAATTGAACTGGGACTTCGACTTACAAAAAAAATTGTAGAGGTTAAGCAATGAGATTTTACCCTGTGAAGTATACTGGTACCAATAGCTGCGATATTCTTTTGCTTGTGAGTTTTTCTGGATAGACTCCTTTCTACTTTAGAATGTCTGAATGTCCAAAGTCTTTTAACTTCTTGAAAACGGGTATTTCTAGTTTTCTGTAAAGACAAAACAAAAACCTGTCCCAACCCTTTGTTTTTCTTACAACTTAAAGAATTATAATATGGGTGGATGAGCCATCAATTCTTAGTTTCATGATGTTTCTCTGGTTCAAATTGAGTCTTTATTAATTTTGATGGTATCCATAATTTTTCTTCTCCTGTGGAAACAAAAGCAAAACCCCTTCCCAAATGTAGCACATATCCTGGCTTCCGTTCAGAAGTTAGTACATCTTTGAAGAAACAGGCTGATTTAGTTCAGCTGTTTTTTCTATGGTCCAATGCCTTTCAGCAGCTGTTGTTCCTTTCTCATTAGCATTGAGAAAATTCAAAGTTAATAAAGCACTATGTACTCTATCTCTGGGGGGTCTTTGTTATTCCTTTATGTTTATTTAGCATATCCTTTAGAGTTCGATTTGATCTCTCTATGACTGCTCGCCCTGTAGGATTGTGTGGTATCCCTGTAATATGCTTCATATTATAATGAGCAAAAATGGTCTCATTTTACTAAAGACATATGCCAGAGCATTGTCAGTCTTAATTTGTACAGGTATTCCCATGATGGCCATAATTTCTAGCAAATGTGTGATTACAGAATCAGCGTTTTCTGAACTCAAAGCCGTTGCCCATTGAAATCCTGAAAATGTATCTATTGTATGATGGACATACCTTAATTTCCAAAATTCTGTAAAATGAAATACATCCATCTGCCAGATTTCATTTCTATGTATACCTTTAGGATTACTTCCTGCTGGCAATGGAGTTTGGTTATAGAAAGAACAGGTGGGACACCTTTTTACAATTTCTTTGGCTTGTTGCCAAGTGATAGAGAAATCTTTTTTTAATGCTCTGCTAATGACATGATGCTTTTTATGAAATTCTGAGGCCTGTAGTACATTTCCTATTAATAATTTATCAATTTCATCATTACCCTGTGCTAAAGGACCTGGAAGACCCATATGGGATCAAATGTGTGTTATATAGAAGGGATAATTTCTAGTCCTGATTATTTCTTGTAACTGAATAAATAATGAAGTTAATTCTGATTCATCATTAGTAAAATCAGCCATTTCAATGTGTAGAACAACTCTTTCTGCATGCTGAGAGTCAGTGATTATGTTAAGAGGTTTGGTAAAATCCATTAATACCATCATGATAGCATATGATTCTGACTTTTGAACAGAATTATAAGGGCTTTGAGCCACTTATATGTTCTCATTTATAACCTGCCTTTCCTGATTTTTTTGCATCGGTATAAAATGTAGGAGCTCCAGAAATTGATTTATCTTGTACAATACAAGGGAGAATCCAATTAGTTTTCTTTAGAAATTCCATTCTTTTGCTTTGAGGATATTTGTTGTTAATGTCTCCTAAAAAATTACTGCAGGCTCTTTGCCAGGGTTCACTTTCTACCCATAATTGGTCAATTTCTTCATTAGTTAAAGGTATAACAATTTCTGCGGAGTCCATTCCTGTCAATTGACGAATTCTTAATTTTCCTTTAAAAATAAGTTCAGAAATCTTTTCCACATATGTCTTTAACTTCTTACTCAGCTTGTATGTAAAACATATCCATTCTAATATAACATTTTTCCCTTTGCATTAAAATTCCTGTAGGAAAATGCTTAGCGGGCAAGATAACTAGAATGCAATTAAGGTCTGAATCAACACAATCTATATATGCCTCCTGTAATTTCTTTTTCCACCAAAGCAAATTCTTTCTCAGCTTCAGGTGACAATTCTCTTGGACTATTTAAGTCCTTGTCACCATTTAAGGTTTTGAACAAATTATCTAGTTCATCATTTTTAATTCCAATAATGGGTCGTAAATTGGCAATGTCTCCTAGTAGTCTTTGAAAATCATTAAGTGTCTTCAATCTATCTCCCCTGATTTGTACCTTTTGGGGTCTTATTTTTTTGTTGGTCTATTTTATAACCTAAATAATTAATGAAATCCCCTCTCTGTATTTTTTTATGGGGCAATCTGTAATCCCCAAGCAGGCAAATTTTTTTCCACCTCTTCAAAAAATTTTTTCTAAGGTAACAATATTGGAATCAGCCAACAAGATGTCATCCATGTAATGATAAATTATAGATTGTGGGGATTATTTACATATTTGTTCTATTGGCTTTTGCACAAAATACTGGCACACAGTAGGACTATTCAGCATTCCTTGAGGGAGGACCCTCCACTAGTATCTCTTTACAGGCTGAGAATTATTATAAGTGGGCACTGTAAAGGCAAATATTTCCTTGTCTTGTACTTGTAGAGATATTGTAAAGAAACAATCTTTTGAATCAATAACTATAATAGGCCATTCTTTAGGTAACATAGAAGGCAAAGGAATCCCAGATTGTAGAGAGCCCGTTGACTGGATCACCTTGTTTATCACCCTTAGGTCTGTTACCATTCTCCACTTTCCAGATTTCTTTTTAATGACAAATACAGGAGAATTCCAAAGGCTGGTTGGTTCTTCTATATGCTGAGCATCTAATTGTTCCTGTACCAGCTGCTCTAAGGCCTTCAATTTCTCTTTTGTTAGAGGCCATTGATGAACCCATATAGGCTTCTCTGTTCACCATTTTAGAAGTAGTGCTGTGAGTGTTTTTGAAAGATCAGCAGCTGTTTTGCCTTGTTTCTCTATAACCTGAATGGTCTGTGACTGTTTCTCATAATATCTTCTGATATTTCTTCTGGAACCATGTGCTAGATCATGGCTTATTTCTGTATTTGGAGGAATATTAATCTGCGTGTTCCACTGTTGCAGTAAATCTCTTCCCCATAAATTTATAGGCATGTCAGCCAAATATGGCTTCAATATTCCTCTCTGTCCTTTGGTCCTATACACTCAAGCCATCTTGAACCCTGTTTTACCTGGGATATTGACCCAATAACACAAAACTGAACATTTACCTCCTGAAGGGGCCAATTTGGATGCCATGACTCTGGTGAAATTATTGATACATCCGCACCTGTGTCCAGTAAGCCTTCAAATATTAACATCATTTATTTGTGCTTTTAATTTTGGCCTTTGTTCATTGATAGAAGCTTGCCAAAATATTTACTTCATAATTTTTCCTGATTTTTTTCTTTTTCTGAAGATTTTTTATCATTCTGTATAGTATGTCTTTTTAGAATAGGTTTTGATTTTTTACATTGTTCTGGGAAGATGTTTCCTCCACAATGGCAGGGTAAGATTGGATTAGATTTGATATGGGGACTTTTGAAAGCCCTCTTGGGGCATTTCCTAAGGGCCGAAAGTTACCTTGCCTGTCCCTTGTTGATCTGCACTAATTAGTCCAATGTGTTTCTTTTCCACACCTTCTGCACACTCCAGAAGTGACTGGTGTTCTCTTGGAATTATTCCTATCAAAAGCACTGTTTCTGGGAACACCTTGTTTACAGTCTCTTTTTATGTGATCTTGCCTTCCACAATTGTAACATTTAATGTCTCACAAATCCAATCCTCCAAAGGTGCTGACCTTGCTTTTAAGTATTTTTCTACATTGTGCATTGGCATTCTCAAAAGCCAGTGATTCAATTATTATTCGGACGGCGTCTGAGTCTGGTACCATTCTGTTTACTGCTGCAAAATGTCTATAAAAGTTTCTTTGGGGCTTTGAATTACTTTTGTGAATGATTCAGTTTTCCTTCCTATTTCTTCAATCTGGTCCCAGGCATTTTAAGCTGCCATGTGATATAAATCCAGAGTATGTTCATTGTATAAAGACTGCCTTTCAATATTATCATAATCCCCTCCCCAAGAAGTTGGTGTTAGAGACTTGTAGGCCTCTGGCCCTGCTACTTTGTTCTATTGTTTCAGCCTCCTCCCTCCACCATGATTTCCATCGTATAAGCGGATCTGCCTCTAACACAGCTGTAACCATATCTAACCAGTCTTTAGGGATTACCTGGTTACAGCATGACCAGCTGTTCAACATTTGCTTTACAAATGGTGAATGCATCCCATATGTTACAATTGCTTCCTTTACTCTCTATAATTCTAGCATCTACAGGAGCCCAGCTAGCTTCTGTATCATCTTGATCATTCTTCATTTTTTAAAGGTTACTGGGTATATTAATGTTGCCTGTTTTCGTCTAATTTTAGATGACCTTGTTAAAATTGGTTCTTCATATTCTTTTGTCTGAGTTTGAACATCTTTGTGTTCTCTCTTGGCAGGTTTTTTTTTAAAGATCTTTTTATTTGGATTTATATTAATCAACTTTTTAAGTGATAACATAGAAATCAAACAAAAATATTCATATTAAACAGTATGATAAACTGTGATATTTCCATCTACCTTATTTATGTTTTCCTTCACTGGTTTTAATATCAAATTGTCTAGCAAAAGATTACAGAAGGACCAAGCACCCTCCATTGCTTTAAACAAATTCTCTCTTTTAAAAAAAATAGATTTACTCACTGTTATCTGTTGATGATTCAATTGATTGTGAAGTGGGGCAGCTACCTAGTGTGATAGCAGCCCACAGAGGGGTTCATAAAGGAAAAAAAACAACCCACCAAGGGAAAGAGGCCACTGTCTGAAAGACTTACCCAGATGAGAGTGAAATGGAAACACGTGTGGCTGGTCTGCCTAAGGCTGTGAACAGAAAGCCTAGCCTGCCAGTAATTAGTCCTCTGGCCACGTGTTGTTCTGGTGGGCAAGTGTGTTTTTTTGAGTAGGGAGGGGATGAAATCATGCCCCAAAGTTGGAAGCCAAGTGTTGCATGAATAAAGCAAACTCCGGGCAAGATCTCTGGGAAAGGCAGAGATATTAAAGAGAATAAGCACCACAGTCAGATCTCACCCAGCTGTCTTCCAGCTTCCTCAGCCTCCTGGCTTCTTCTCCCTGCTCTGTCTTTCTATGCCTGCCTTAAACACTTTCTTTTTCAGTTAAGGTGTGGCCCCACCATTGCCTGCCTGGGAGCCTGGAACTCCTTCTGTAAACTAAAATGACTTCTAACTCAGTTTGGATTAAGGGCGTAGGTCACCACTCCCTGGATATTCCCTGTGCTTGGATTAAAGGTGTGAGTCACCACTCTCTGATCCTCCTAGACTGACTGTGGATAGATCCCTCTGATATCTCTGAATGTTTTATTATATCCCCTCAATAAGGTTTCAGCCTGGGTTAAAACCTGTTCAGGTTCAAACTTCTCCAAAAGAATAAACTGACCCTCATGTGTTTGCACTGAAATCAAGCCCATAGTAGTCTTTGAGGGGTCTCATGACACAAGTATGACAGTGGGGTATTACATGTTTTGGCATTTCAGGATTGGGTAAAGGATTATGAGTTAGAGTAATTCTTGGGAACTGTTGGCTATACTTTCCCCATGAAACCAAGTTTTAAATCTATTGGCTGTCAGGTGAGTTCCTTAAATTTTTCCTAGATTCTTTTTATATGTGGTCCCTGCCCTCAGGCATTAGAGTTTCTACAAAAATGGTCTTTCCCCCAGATAAAATTTTGGAAAGTTGACTATGCCTTCACACCATGTGGGTGCTGAGAACAAATCCCAGTTCCTCTGTCAGGCACTCTTAATCCTTTGAACTCATATGCTGAGGTTAGCTAACATCTCTGGTAAGAATGACTCTTCAGTTCAGAAATTGTTATAATTGTTCTATTATATTAGTTATTATTGCTAATCTGTGCTTAATTCACAATTTATTTATCATAGGTACATGTCATAGTTTCTTTTCCTGTTGCTATAATAAAGTAGTCTGAAGCAATTTAAGGGACAAAGGGGTTATGTTAGCCCAAAGTTCAAGGGCACAGTCTATCACCATTGTGGGGAAAGTCATAGCAACAGGAACATGAAGCATTTATTTACATTACATTCACAGTCAAAAGAGAGCAATAGATTGCAGCATGCTAGTGCTCAGCTTCGTTTCTCTACTCTCATATAGGCTGGGGTCTCCTGAATAGAGAATGATGCCACTCATAATGGGCTGATCTACTCACCCCAATTAGCATAATTGTTGACTCCTGAATAGTGCCATTCTGGCCCTTATGGCCCATCCTCCTCCCCAAAGGACTAAAACCTTATGTTAATAGGGGGGGAAAAGGAAAAACATGTTTTCCTGCGCTACAAGTCTCATTATCGCTGCCACCTGCTGAGTGCTAGTCTTTTGGGATCTTCCAAGACCTTGGGTGTGCCGGGATGAGGGGGCAGGGTGTGAGAGAGTTAAGAAGGAAGCAGAGAGTGGAGAGAGACTGGGACACTCTAGCAGAAGCTGGAGACAAGCATGTGGTAGAGTTAGTAGAGTCAGTGTGAGCAGGGGCAGAAGGAAACCAACATGGCGGGAAGCTAGAGGGGGAAAAGGCTAGGCGAGATGCATGGCAGGAGAGAAGCATGGCAAGGGGAGAAACAGGTCTAAGATATAAGATGTACTGAATAAAGCTCTGGTCTCTCATTGTGATCCTGAATGATGGAACCTAAACGACTCCTGAGTGCAGATTATTTAACCTCGACACCCCTCGCCTGGACAAGACTCGAACCACCCAAGAAACCGGATGCGGTACATAATCAAGATGATTCTACCTTCTATCAAGTTGACAATAACACTAATCATCATCATAATGAATACAGAATTATTAGAATTTCAGACTGCTGTTGGTGGAGGGAAGCAGTGTAGAAAGGTTTCACATGGATGTGCACGTGAGGTCTGTACCACAAGACATGGAAACACAGCTTTAGCTACATATTGTTAGTATAGATTCAAAATTGTCTCTCTTTCTGACTCTAAGAAAGCAGAGATGTATTCTTCCTTCTTCTTTTCTTTCTTCCCTTCTCCTTCTTCCTCCTGGCTTCCTCCTCTTCTTGTGGCTCAGACTTTGTTAAGGTCTGACTATGTAACTCAGGCTGGCCCCAAACTCACTATGTAAGCCAAGATGTTCTTGACTCTCTAGAACTCTTCCAAACTTTGCCTCCAGGGCAGAGACAAGATTACATAGTGAGACTTAGTATTAAAGCCACTATCATAAATTCCAAAGAGCTTGAGTCTGCTCTCTATTTCTATGCGTGTATCAGCTTCCTTTAGCTTTACAGGCAGGATTATTTGAGGGATATCGGTTTTGCACGTGAGATCAGATACATACTACCAAATGCCACACTAGAGTTTATTCAAGGGAGTTGCTGAGCAGGTACAAAGTAGAGACGCAGAAGAGAAAAAGAGACAGACTTTCATGTGGTGGCTCCTTTTAAGGTGGGCACAGATTTACGTAGCCACGCTGGGGGTATGTCCTCCATATGGTGTGTTCTATCAGCACCATGTTCGGTTTACTACGTGGCTACTACATGCCAGGAATTCTTATTTTACTATGTGGCTACTACATGCCAGGAATTCTTATCTCACTCAACACCATGTTGGGTTTACCACATGGCTGCTATGTGCTGGGAATACTTACAAGGGCAGTGGAGGAGAAGACATTTTACTTGAGTTTGGCTGTTTATCTATAGAGCTGGTCTTTGTAATCCCTGGGGATAAAAAAATAAAGTGGGGAGTTCCTGTCAGATCTATACTGGAAGTTGTTATACCCAGATCTCATGGATACCTCAAAAGACTGCTACGGAGATCAAATCCCTATGTGTAGAGAGCTGCCCCAACTATTGCTAAGATGGTGCCGGCTTCTGGCTAAATCCAGCATGATTAGGCTGGTCAACAAGGTACTGCGCATGTCCCTGGTAATTTTCCACAATTGGTCTCTTCGCCTCTCCTGTGGCATCAGATGGGGTGATGAGCGGCAGCCAATTGGGAGCTGACACATCCTAAGCAAAAGTCGTTGGCCTATTTAAGGGCTGGGATTGCCTCTCTTGGGGTCTCCATTTTCTGTAAGCTGATGCTCTCCCTCAAGACGCATTAAAGCTTTGCTGCAGAAGGATCCTGTGTGACGTGTTATTCTTGCTGGCGAGAAGAGGCTCGGAACACCTATGCAAAAGCAAAGAGTCTTTATTCAAACTCAAGCTTGGACCCTCTAAAAGAGCAGAACCAACACCATCCTGAGAACAGGCTGATGTGGGAATGCCTTTCTGTATGCTGTGAATATCAATCTTTAAATAAAGGAGCTGTTTTGGCCCATGACAGGCACCATAGAAAAAGTAGGAGGAGAAATCAGAGTATAGGTAGGAGAAGCAGGGCGGAGTCAGACAGACCTGGCCTGAAGCCCAAAGGAGCAACATGTAAGGAACACAGGTGAGCCATGGGCCACGTGGCAGACAGATTAATGAGAATGGGTTGAGTTAAGATGAAGGAGCTAGCTAGCAATGTGCCTGAGCCATAGATCAAACAGCATGAACTTAATATTAGTGTCTGAATCATTTCTGGGGGCATGATCAGCTGCGAGTGGCTAAGGAGTCTGGGGCGGCAGGTCTGTGGGTCCCGACCTCAGGCCACCGGGGACCAAGAAACCTCATTACAACAACAGGCCTCCATGGTGACCAGGAGCTGAATTCAAGCCAAAATGTGCTGTGACAGCAGAATTCAAAACAAATATCCAGTAATCAGGGTTTGGAGATTCCTCCTTCATTGGCTGTAATTGGAGTGTGGGCAGAAGTCCTTGCCTGGGCTTAAATAAAGAAACCTTAGTTTTTGCACCAGGAAGTCAGCTCTGTGGTTTTGTTGAGAGGTTTCTCCATATGGACTCAACATCTCCATATGTCTGAAGCAGCAGTAGGATAAAAGAAAGCCAAACCGAGGCTTAAAATATATATATATATATATGTATATATATATATATATATAGTAGAGGTTGGGGGTAAGAAGATTTCTAGGGTTCAAGACTCTGATTAGCTGAGATTTGTCTAGGGATAGCAGGGATAGGTGCGCGTGATAGGCTAAAAGATACCTGGTGGTTTCTAAAATGGTTGGATGGTTAGGTATTTACTCTGGAACATTAGGTATTTTCCCCTGGGATGCCGATTGGCTCGTTCCTTGGTGTTGCCAGTTTATGGCTTTTCCTGGGGACCCATGGTACCTGTCAGTAATCCTGTCACGGCTGCTGTGTGGTCAAGGTGTTTTGCACACCCCACACCCAGAAGTGCTTGCCTTCAAGGATGAATCGGCAGAAAGAAACAAAGGAGTCAGATGAAACACACAAGATGAAACCTCACCCTACACCCCCCCAAAAAAATGGTAGCGAAGAAAAGATATCTGAACCAAACTCGGAGGGAGAGCCAAACAAAGTCTGAGTAAAATCAGCTCCACGAAAGAAAAAAAAAAAAAAAAATCAAAAGAAACCTTTATGGAAAGGTTGACTGAAGATTTTCTGGGGCTTGAAGACAATATATAAAACAGACATTTAAGTAGTGAGGCTATGTTGAAAGACAAGGCTGAAACATCACAAAGAACAGGAGAAACACACACGATGACAACATACGGACCACAAAGGCAAGAGCCCCTTTGTTCATCACATGACACACTTTATAAAGACTCGTGAAGGACAAAAGACCACACAATTTCAGTGGTACTATTCATTCATTCATTCATTCATTCATTCATTCATTCATTCATTCATTCATTCATTATTTGTATTTTTCATACTTCCTGAAATGAAGACGCATTAATTTTGCTAAGAATAACAGCTTTATAACTAAAAATATCTTCAAAAAAAATCAACTATTTTTCTTGCCTGGTAATTGGCTAGGAGCTTTAGTAAATATTCCTGTCAAACCCCCGGTTTGCTCAAGCAGTACTTTCACCGGAAGCACCCTGTCTGACGCCTTAAGTTTCCCACAGCTCCTAGTCCACCGCGCGAAGCTATGAAATTTGACCCCTTCGGGCTACCGTGGCGGGGGCCGGAAGGACGCTCGACATTACTTCCGGGACTGCCTTTTGCTTTTCCCCGTTGTGTCTCCCTCACGCCGCTTCCCCACCCCCGCCGTCTCGGGTCAGTTTTGTGTTTGTGGGCGAGGCCGAGCCCGGGGGCCGAGATCTGGAGCGTGTGTGCAGAGCCGCAGCCCTTGTGGTCGGGAGCCGGAGTTGTGGAGAGGACTGACGGAGGGAGGCCGAGGCCGAGGTAGACCTGCGCTGGTTTTCTGGTGGGAGGCTGCGGTTGTGAGGAGAAACTTAGGCAGAGAATGGAGAAGGGCGGGCGGGCGGGCGTGAGGCGGTGCGCGGGTGAGGAGGCCGGGCCGGCGCGATCCTCAGTGGCCCAGGAGCCGAGGCCCGTGCGCGCGTTCTTCGGAGTGTGATGCTGCCCGGTCGCCTTGGCGGCAGGCTTTGCTCTGTTCACGTAGGAAAGACCTTGTCTTTGTTCCTTCCTTTCTTTCTGCTGGGCATAGATTCCGGGGTCTGGTGCAGCTGAGAACCCCTTCCCCTATGCAGCCATCCACTTGCCTGGCTGTGAGAACTACCTTTCACAGGGAAGCAAAGTAACGGGAGAAAAAGGATCCCAGGATAGGGTTAGTTAATTACAGATCAGCTGTCTCCGGGTGGACCAGGTACTTAAGATCACACACGATGTGATAGTTAATTGAGGAGCGCGCTGTCTCACAGAAACACCTTCCTTTGTCGATAAGGACTCTTCGGTTTTCTGAAACACTGTCCTGGGTAGCTCCATATTGCAAATCGGTTGTTCTCCAAGCTCCCTAAGCTATTAGTTCTTACTCGGGCCGGTTGGTCTGTATGAGAAGTCGAGTCTCCCCTCCAAAATCTCCGGACCACATTCTGGAGAAGAGGAAGAAGAGAGAACAGATTATATGGACAAGAGTTTTATTATGAGACCTAAATTGTCTGTGAGTTGAGGTTAGGTTAATTTTCGTTCCTTGTTCTGCACAGGACAAAAGCATGTCCTCCCTCCCTGGGTGCATTAGCTTGGACGCAGCGACAGCTGCAGCTGACTCCGAAGACATTGCCGAGCTGCAGCAGGCAGTGGTTGAAGAGCTGGGTATCTCTATGGAGGAACTTCGTCAGTTCATTGATGAAGAACTGGAAAAGATGGACTGCGTCCAGCAGCGCAAAAAGCAGCTAGCAGAGTTGGAGACGTGGGTAGTACAGAAAGAGTCTGAGGTGGCCTATGTTGACCAGCTGCTTGATGATGCATCCAGGTAAAGATTTATGGAAGCAAATGTAAATGTCCATTTGCATTCTTGTTGGGAGATTGTTCCTGGCAGAGTTCAGTCATGTGAGACCTTACACTTCCTCGGGGTTTGTAGTGCAGGGTTGCAGCATACACTTTTCACTTGTGTATATGGTAGCAGTAGGGAGGTTAAAGTCTTGAATTCTGAACTTGGTTTCCTTAGTAAGGTCACCAGGAAGTGAAGATTATAGACTTGTTTTATCCTTTTCTTTCTTTCCTTTTTTTTCCTTTTTTCTTTCTTTTTTTTTGGGGGGGGGAGTGGGGGTGTTTGGAAACAGGCTTACTGTTTTTGTAGTCATGGCTGTCCTGGAACTCATTTTGTAAAACAGGTTGACTTTGAACTCAGAGAGATCTGCCTAACTCTGCCTCCAGAGTGCTGGGTTTAAAGGTGTGCACCACCACCACTCAGGTCTGGTTTTCTTTTTGTTGTGAGACAGGATCTCAATATCTAACCTTTGCTGGCCTGAAACTTACAGAGTTGTGCCTACTGCTAGCTCCCAAGTGCTGTAATGAAAGCATCCCAGCTTTTGTTTGGTGGTTTTCTTAGGGTCTCACCAATATCACAGTATGGCTTTGAATTTACTTCATAACTGAGCATGATCTTGATTCTCCAGGGCATCCTGCTCTTTCACACCCTGAGTGATGGGATATAAGTGTGGTCCAGCATGTCCAGTTTATACTGTGTTTGAGATAGCACCAAGGACTACATCCTCAGCCCCCCAACCTGCTGTCTTCAACTGCGAAACAATAATAAATTCCTAATTATTACAGAATTAATATTAAGATAGTACAGAATATCTGTTTCAGATTACCACTGCAACTTCAGATAACCAGGTAGATAATGTTAGTGTTACACTTAGGGAGAATTTTGGATTGTTGATGAACTAGTTGAAAACTACTACCATGATTTGTCTTTGTTTTCTTTTCTTTTTTGTTTGTTGCTGAGACAAAGTTTCTCTGTACACCCTTGGCTGTCCTGGAACACACTCTGTAGACTATCACTCACAAAGATCGTCCTGCCTCCATCTCCTGAGTTCTGGGAGTAAAAACACACCACTGCCACCCAGCTTATTTATTTCCTTTTTTTGATACAGAGTCTCTTTTCATAACTCTGGCTGCCTTGGAACTCACTATATAGACCAGGCTGGCCTGGAACTTACAGGCCTTTGCCCCTGAATTAAAGGTGAAGGTATGTGCCATCTTGCCTGGCAAAATTAAGCCACTATTTTAAACCTTATCTTTAGTTCCCAAATTCACATAGATAATTTGTTCTAGGTCTTCTGACTTACAGCGGTAGAAAGATACAACTCTGGCAAATTGTTTCATGTAATAATTGCTTGGAAACACGAAACATAATGGAAAAATAATTCTAAATAGAACATGTAGGGCAAACAGTTTATACTTAAGTATATGTAATTTCTTGTTACTTGTCATTGTTGCTGTTTTTAAAGGTCGCTCACTCTATAGACCTTGCTGGCCCTGAACTCATTGTATTGTTTAAGCTGACCCCAAACTTAGGCAGTTTTGGTACCTCAGGCTCCCAAGTGCTAGGATTACTTGTGTGAGCTTGGCATTTCGTAAATGTGTATACATTCTAGTGCTCTGATATCTTTCATTCTCCACTGGCTTTGATCATTTCTAATGTGTTCCAACACTAGGGCAGTGATTAACTGTGAGTCTTTGGTGAAGGATTTCTACTCTAAGCTGGGACTGCAGTATCATGACAGTAGCTCTGAGGATGAAGCTTCCCAGCCTACAGAGATAATAGAGATTCCTGATGAAGACGATGATGTCCTCAGTATTGATTCAGGTAAATGATGTGAGAGCGCTTGGGAGGGAGGGACGGAGGGAAGGAGGGAGGGAGGGACGGAGGGACAGACGGACAGAGGGAGGGAGGGACGGAGGGAGGGAGGGAGGGACAGATGTGAAGTACTAGAAGTTGAGCAGGTAGAAAATAAGGAAACATATTATCAACAGTTTCATATATCAAATTGAATTGCCTGGCTTATTTTTTATAGAAAAAGGCAAGTATTATTAGCACCATCAGTGCTCCCTGTATGCTATCTCTCGATTGCTTCTTTTCCCCATTTCAGATAAGGTATATTTCTTTTCTGTTTTTCCCCACCTTGTGTTTGTGTGTGGTTTGCCTATGTCTTAATTTATTTTTCAGTTACTATGATAAAATATTCTGACAAAAATCAGTTGTGGGAAGGAGGCTTATTCTGGTTCACATTTCCAGGCCATAGTCTGTCACGGTGGGGACTCAGTGGCAGGGGCCTGAAGCCTGGTCACATTGTATAATAAGTCTGAAGACAAAAAGGATGTCTCATGCTGATGCTCAGCTACCTCTCTTTCTGTCTCTATGAAGTCTAGGGAATGATAAGCACCCACCATTTGGGCAGGTTCTTCCACCTCTATACAGTCAAAATAATTTCCCATTGGCTTTCACAGAGTTTCATTTCCCAAGCAGTTTTAAATTTTATCAAGTTGACATTAATGGTCACAGTATATGTGCACATATGCATGTTTAGATGTGTGGGTGCATATATGTATGCAAGTATACATGTACAATTCAGAGGTTTACAGCTTTCTTCACTTTATTACAGAGGCAGAGTCTCACTGAACTTGGAGCTTGCCAATTCTAACAAGTGTAGATATCCAGCTTTTTAGTGTCTTTGCTTTGTGAGCCCTAGGATTACAGGTTCAGGCTCTGAGGATCCAAACTTCAGGACTTTGGACTTTTGGGGCAGACACTTTATGTGGTGATATATTGTGTATCTAATAAAGATTGCCTGAAGGTCAGAGGACAGAGCCAGTCACAGAGTTAGCCATAGAGGTCAGGCAGTGGTGGCTCATGCCTTTAATCCTAGCACTGGGAAGACAGGGGCAGAGATCCATCTGGACCTTGTTAAGTTCAGGGCCACATTGGGCTACATGAGTTTGATCCTATTCAAGAGAGAAATAGTGCCAAGTGGTGGTGGCAAGCACATTTAATCCCACTCTTAGGATCCTGTGCCTCTGCTCCTAGTACTTGGGAAGTGCATACACTTTAATCCCAGCACTAGAAAAGTTAAAAAAGGAAGTAATATGGCTCAGTAGAGAAAGGAATATAAGGTGGAAGATGGAAAGAGACAGGCTCTTGTATTAAGTTTCTGGCCTGGCCTTTCCAGCCTAGCCCTGAGGTTCTGACCCATAGACTTGCAGATCCACAGAAACACACAGGCGCTTATATTAATTTTATGCTGATCAGCCTATGGCTCTGGCATATTGCTAGCTCTTAAACTAACCCATGATTCTTATCCTTATTCTTATCCATTCAGCTTGGTACCTTTACTCAGAGCAGCATAGTTATCCTCTGCATCTGATGGCTTCTCTGGCATCCCTGTAGCATCTCTGCTCTGTACTTCTGTTCCCAGAGTTTTTCATAGTCTGGTAGCCCCTCCCACACTTCTTGAATTTTTTTGAATTTTGAATGCAATAAAAATTGCATTTTTATTGAACCAGTAGGCAGGACAATTATTTACTATGGAACAGAACACAGTCCCACTACAGGATCTTTCCCTTTTGGCTTTAGAGTTTGACTAGGTGAGAAGTGACTGGCTTGTTTCTCTGTTTCTCTGATCTTTCAGCTTTTCCCCAGTATCCGGCTCTGGGTTCTTATTACAAGATCAATTAGGATTCATGCAACTATTTTATCCATTGAGCCATCTCTCTAGTACTTTTACTTTGAGATAAGATTTTACTGTGTCTGGCTAGTGTAGAACTCAACCATGTAGAGCATACTAGCCTTGTAACAATACTTCTGCTTTTTAAGTGCTATGATTACAGACACGGGCCAACACACCAAATGTGTTCTGTGGCTGATGGCTTATCTTAATAGGTAAATTGAGCATTTATTTGGACTCCATAATAGTTGGTTTGGTTTTTTGATATTTTTGTTTGCTTTTTAGTTGTTGTAGGGCTTTGGGAGTTTTGTTTGTTTTGTTTCTGTTTTTCTCCTAAGTGTGTGTGTGTGTGTGTGTGTGTGTGTGTGTGTGTGTGTGTATGTGTTTCTTTTGTTTTGTTTTTCTTGTATGGATATTTTGTCTACAGGTTTGTACGTCTCCCATGTGTGTGCCTAGTATCCACAGAGGCCAAATGGACATATGATCCCCTGAAAATGGAGTCTTGTCTGGTTGTGAGCCTCTTTGTGGGTACTGGGACTTGAACCCTATCTTCTGTAAGAAAGGCCAGTTCTCCCAATTGCTGATCCATCTCCCCAGCCTTTTGTTGTTCTTTGAGATAGAGTCTCTATGTAGTCCTGGCTGTCCTAGAACTTGCTACATAGACCAGACTAGCCTCAGACTCAAAGTGAAACACTGCCTGATGCCTCCTATGCACTGAGGTTTCTGGTATAAGGGATTGCATTAAGGTATTTCACATACCATAAAGACATATACATATTAACTATATGATTTGAGTGTTGGTGCATTTATGTAGTAATCCAAGTTTAGAATATTTCTGTCACTTCTTTTACCTCAGTTTCCATGGTTACCCCTTACAACTACTGGTCTTGGCTTCTCTGTACTTTTGTCACTTATGGATGCATATAACTAGAATCATGCATGCAGTGTGTATCCTGCCACTTAATTTTAAAGCAAAAATCACTTTATTGTAAGGAACATGCAGATAAAAATCATCAGATAGCTAGATTAACACCACCCAGACCAAACGTCTATGTGTGTTCTTTTACACAATACAATAACCATTTTGAAGCTATGGAGCTTCATTTTGTATTTTACATTTTGAGTGTCAGTTACTTTCTTTTTAGATAGGGTCTCACTAGTATCCCTAGACATAGAAATTTGCCTACCTCTGCCTCCTGAGTGCTGGGATTAAAGACGTGTGCCATGCCTGGCCTTGACTACACTCTTATGTGCTTATGACCACACACATACACTCTTTGTTGTCCTTTTTTTAAGACACACATGCACACATAAAACAAAAAACAAGAAATTTGTGAGAGTTCAAAGTAGAAAAAGTTAGCCATAGGTTTTTGCGGTAGTGCATGTCTTTAGTCTCAGCATTTGGAAGGCAGAAGGCAGAGGAAGGTGGATCTCTGAGTTTAAGGCCAGCCTGGTCCACAGAATTCCAGGACAGCTAGGGCTACACAGAGAAACCCTGTCTTAGAAAACCATAAAGAAAAAGTTATCCTCTTCTGTATCTTTTAACCACATTCCATTCTTCCTCATCACCCAATGTTATCCTTTCCTGCTCTCCCTTCTACATGCCATGCTGTACATTTGTTTGCATATATGTGTATACGTTATAGGGTAAGATCCAAATATGAAGAAGTGGTTTTCTTTCCTGAGATTGAGTGACCTCATTTAAGATCCATTCTAAGTCCTTCCATTTTCTTGAAAGTGTGAAATTTTATTTTTATTTAGAGTTGAATAGTTCTCCATTTACATATGTACCATATTTTCATTGTTCATCTGTTGATTTTTCCTCCCTGCTTCATCAATAACTTTATTGTCTTTATGGGAAAAAAATCTTCATAGAACATTGCTTTCATTCTTAGCAACCTGTTTCTGAGCTGTGAGGAAGCTTGCCCTCTTTTGAGCAACTCAATCTTCTGGGACACTTCTTTACTTTCTCGGGCTTTTTCTCATAGGCTGGGTTCTCTCTGGTAGCAGTATGAGCTTTCTTACGCATCTCTTCCATCATTTCTGGAGTTAGGATGTTCTTTATGAACTGAGAGAACTGTTTCTTACAAGCATCTTCTTCTTCCATTAGGTAATTCATGTAGTCTGTGACATTGTGATACATGCAGTCCTTCTGATACACGTATGCACTAAACTTGCTTTCAGAATCATATTCAGGGAATCTTGGTACAGCGAGGAGTAGACAAGTCTCTATTCACAGTTTCCTTCAGGGCCCAAAACTTTATTGCCAGTTATACTTTAGGCAAGACCTTCATCCAGATAGCAAGTAAAGGCACCAGGCTGGCAACAATGCTTTTTACATCATATTTATCTTCAGTCACCTCTACTTGATCTTAATAAACCTTGTCCGTGCCAAACCAATGGAGAAGTCTGTGGGCCAGCAACAAGCCAATACAATAGGCTGCAGCATAACTTAGTGCATATGCTGGGCAGACTATCATATTCCCTGGGCATGTGCAATCTGACAGATGATGTCTGCTACTTACATGAACTTTCAGCCTGTATTCTGGTGCCTGTGTTGTGCTTATTTTTGTTTTAGATCACCAATCCCTCCACTTTCCTGACAATGTTGTGATTATAATACTCTATTTTCATATGCTCCAGATTTTCACTATTCATTCATTTGTTGATAGATGTTTTTTGAAACGAAGTCTCATGAAATCCAAGTTGACCTCACACACACTATGTAGCCATAGTAGGCTTCCCTCTTCCTCCTCCACTAAAGTGTGGTAATTACTTTAGGCTTGTTCCACCATACCTGTCTCTTTGTGTTGTTTTGTTGTTGTTTGGGTTTGTTTATTTTTTGGACACTGTTATAGCTCAAATTCAACTCTTGATTTCTCGCCTCCAACTCCCAAGTACCAAGGTCATATGTTATCAGAAAACCTGATTCCTAAGTGTTTATCCTTTGATCCTTTGACACTGCCTCACTCCACACTCTATCTATAATCTTTCATCTTCCCAACTAACCTACTTTCCCCTTTCAACTTTTATGTTTTGTTTTTTAATTTTTTTTTTTCTAATCCACTGAATTAAATTAGCATTACTTGCATGTGCGTGAGTGTAGGGATCATGGGCTACTTACCAGTGGCTACATCCTTGAAGAAAAATTGTTCCCCCTTCCCCAGCAGCCTTTTAACTGCCAATAGTTCCTCAGGGAGCGGTGGGGTCTGGGTGCCCCTCCCCCATCCTTGCTGGAATGTTGACTGACCTGATCTTGTGCAGGTCTTGGGCAGGTGACCAAAGCTGCTGTGAGTTGATGAGTCCAAGGGTCCTCCCTGCCATGTCCAGAAGACAGCCTTTTCCAGCACTCCTCCCCATCAGACCCCCTCTTCTTCAATGTTGTCCCAAGCCTTGTGGTCTAGTGGTGTCCCGTTTAGGGCTGAGCACTCAACAGTCACTTATTCAAAATGCTTTGACCAGTTACCATTTCTGCATTAACTGCTGCTGCCCTCTGCTAAGAGAGGCTACTCTAGCCAAAGTTGAAAGCAGGACTGGGGAATGTTCATCCAGTGAAGGCACTTATCATCAAATCCTGAGTAGGACCTGAGCTGAATCACCATGACCCCAATGGAAAACACTAGTTCCCTAGAGTTTTAATACTTTTGGGCTCTTTCCATTTTGGGCTGTTATGAATGATGCTCCTGTGAACATTTTTATTTAAATGTTTTTGTGGGCATTGTAGTAAATACATGTTTTGCTTGGTAGGCAAAATTGCCAGGTTTTTCAGAGCAGTTATACCAGTTTACATTCTCATGAGTGGTGGGGAAATAGCTCAGTGGTAGAATACTACGTAACAATTCTCACAGTTGAAATATGAGAATTCCAGACTCCCCATGTTTGCTAGTGATTGTTGCTGCTGACAGGGTTTGCTTTTTTTTTTTTTTCCTCTGGAGGCAGTGACTCATATAGTTCAGGCAGAAGGATTACTGTACTGAGCCCTTCTCTTTCCTACCAGCCACCTCTCAAATAATGATATGGAGATTTCTAATTAATTATGAAAGCGTGGCCTTCAATGAGGCCATTTCCATTTCTGTTAATCTACGTGCTACCAGTGGCTTTTACCTTTACTGCATGTCCTGCGTCCTCAGTGTCTAGCTGTTAACTCCCCTGTCTTTTTTCCAGAGCTCTCTGTCCTGAAGTCCCACCTATACCTAGCTATTGGGTTTTTAGCTTTTAATTAAACCAAATCACAGTGCCATATCTGTACACAGTATAAGTATAATCAAAACTCTCACAATAGATTACTATGAGTTAAAGTCAGCTTTGACAACAAAGTTTCAGGATGGCATTTGTGACAGAGTGAGACCATCTCAAAAGCAAAGATGAAATTTGAAAGGCCTATTATTGCTTAGAATGTAAAAATAATTCCATAGTATAACAATGAAAATAATTTTATTTTTAAGCTTATGGAAGCTAGATATGGTAGTAAACACCTCTTATCTCAGCACTGGAAGGCAGAGGTAGGTGAATCTCTTTGAGTTTGAGAACAGCCTAGTCTCCATTGCAAATTCAAGGCCAGCTAGGGCTACAAAGGGCAAAGGCTTTTAATGGATACTTTGGAGTTTGTTTTGATTGTTGTTGGGGTTGTTTGTTCCAAGACAGAGTCTTTTGTAACCCAAGCAGGCTTAGGACATAATGTTATTGAAAAGAACTTTAATGTGTTGCCTCCCACTATTAAATGTTCAGGTTACACATGTGTACCATAGCATCTGGACTTTGTAGATATAAATGATATTAAATACACGAGAAAATTTCTCAGTATTACTTGTAGTACGAGGTTTCTGGCCCGGACTTTCGGGCCTAACCTCAAGGTCTAGGCCCACAGACCCTCAGACCCACAGTCCCACAGTCCCACAGTCCTACAGAGACACACTGACGCTTTCATTAGTTTTTGGCTGGTCAGCCTCAGGCCCAGGCATATCACTTGCTAGCTCTCTACCCTTCATCTAACCCATGTCTCTTGTTCAGCATAGTTGTCCTCGGCTTCCTCTGGTTTCTCTCTGGTGCTCTTCTGGCATTCTGCTCTCAGAGATTTTCTTAGTCTGGTAGCCTCGCCTACCCTTCCTGCCTGCCTTTGGCCAATCAACTCTTTTTATTAAACCAGTGGGTGGGACAATTATTTACCATGAAACAACACAATACCCCTACAATTACTCCTCATGGGGTGACATGTAATTCATAACCACTTTTTAGCTGTATCACATGCCTGTAAAACAGAAATTCAGGAAGTGACACATAAAGACTGTAGTGTCCAGCCTAGTACTGTTTGACTCTCTTGCTGGACTTTCTTTGAACTATTAACCCCCCAAATAATTATATAGAGACTTATTATTAATTATGAAAGCTTGGCCCTTAGCTTAAGCTTCATCCTAGCTAGTTCTTATTACTTAAATTAACCTGTTTTTCTTCCTTCCTCCCTTCCTGTCTGGCTTGCTTTCTTTTTGTTTTTAAAGACAGGGTTTCTCTTTGTAGCTTTAGATCCTGCCCTAGAACTTACTCTGTAGAACAGGCTGGCCTCGAACTCAGATCCACCCAGCTCTGCTTCCTGTTTGCTGAGATTAAAGGCATTCACCATCACTGCCAGGCTACCTACATTCTGCCACATGGCTTTTTACTTCTTCTCCCTCTGTATCTCCTTGATATCTTCTGTCCTTCTAAATTCTAACCCTGTGCTCCTCTCTCTCTCTCTCTCTCTCCCTGGAAGTCCTGCCTGTTCTCTGCTGCCTACTATTGGCTATTTAGCTCTTTATTAAACCAGTCACAGCAACACATCTTCACACAGTGTCAACAAATACCCTGCAACAGCCCTAGTTACATGTAGACCCACTCTCAAAAAACAAAAAAGCCTACAGCTGTTTATTTTAGCACTATTCATGAATGCTAAATAGTAGAAACAGATGATTTGAGAAGTGGGTCAACCAAATATGTGGTGTCTGCTTACAGTGGGGTACTCTTCAGCTGAGAAAGTGTCTGACATGTGTAGACCACAGATGCTATATGACTCACTTATATGAAATGTCCAGAGAGACTGTAGATTTCTGGTAGCCCGGGTCTAGGAAAGTAGAGGGAAAGGAATGATGGGTAATGAGCACAGAGTTCATTTTGGACTTATGAAAATGTTCTGAAAGTAAGTGCAGCATGATAGTGTCACAGTCTAGTCAGTGGACTAAGATTCACTGAACTACATGTACATGGATTGTACCTTAATTGAGAATTTGTCTTTGCGGGGCTGGAGAGATGGCTCAGGGGTTAGGAGTACCGACGGCCTCTTCCAGGGGACCTGGGTTCAATCCCCAGCATCCACATGACAGCTCATAACTGTCTGTAAGTCCTGTTTACACCAATGCACATAAAATAAAGTTAGATAAATTTATTTGTTTTTTGAAGAATTTGTTTTTTGTTTTTCAAGACAGTTTCTCTGTGCAGCAGCCTTAGCTCTACTAGAACTCGATTTGTAGACCAGGCTGGCCTCAAGTTCACAGACATCACTTACCTCTTGCCTCCTGAGTGCTGGGATAAAGGCACTATCACCTGACAATTTTTTAAATTAATTTTAGAATTACTTTCCTTAGATAAAATAGCCACATTTCATGTGCACCAAATAGCCAAGTGTTACTGGAATTGACAGTGTTAAGTGTGGGGGCGTTTCTGTTATCATCAGTGCTATTGCATGGTGCTTCTAGGAAATGAGCATTTGCTCAAGTTCATCATCCTCATCTTGTTTTTAAGTTGTGTGTGAATAATTAATAAATAATTGCTATAAAAATTCAGATAGGCTGCTAGATGGTAGTGGTGCACACGTTTCATTCCAGCACTCCAAAGGTAGTGGCAGGCAGATCTCTGTGAGTTCAAGGCCAGCCTGGTCTAAGTTAAAGGCCAGCCAAGGCTACACAGAGAAACCCTGTCTTGAAAAACCAAAGGAAAAAAGAAAAATTCAAATAGAAGATGAATACCTTAAGTGCAATAGACTACCACATGTCTAAGCACTTGACAGTGTTGGCCTAAATATTCTATTATCTTTTCCCCTACCTTGCTTTTTATTTGAGACAGAGTTTAAATTGCCCAGGCTGGTCAATATCTTGTTCTGTAGCCACAGCAGGTGTCATGTTCCTGCCTCAGTTTCTTAAGTAGCTGGGTTCATAGATTTGACACCAGGTTCTACTTTCCTTTAATATTTTCATACATGTATTTACTTAGAGGAATGTGTTTTTTCTTATTGATGGTGGGGATTGAACTCAGGGCCTTACATATGCTATGTAAGCTCTCCATCATTGAGCTACCCATTGTTTCTTTTTGGAACTCTGTAAACTGGCCTGACTTGGAATTCATAGAGATCCACTCCTCTGATGGGATTAAAGATGTTTGCCACCACCACCCAGTCATCCCAGACTTTTAAATTGCTTTTATCAATAATGTTTTCCTACTTATAATTTGAATTCACTCAGTTATTGCTTCGTCGAAAAGTCCAATACCTACATCTATATTCTGATTAAAATTCTTTTCTTCTATAGGTGATGCTGGGAGCAGAACTCCAAAAGACCAGAAGGTTAGTTGAGCTGGTTATAGGAGGTTAAAATACATGAAATTGAGCTGGAGGGATGTCTGAGTGGTTGGTTATAGAGTGCATACTGCTCTTGCAGAGTTCTTGAGCTCAGTTCCACCACCATATTGGGAGGTTTTCAACTGCCTGTAACTTAACTTCAAGGGAGCCAGTGCCCTCTTCTAGATTCTGCAGGCACCTACGTACAAGTGACATTCACTTACACAGGCAGACATAAAACACAATTAAATCTAGACTTGGTAGTACAAGATATTAATCCCAGCACTAGAGTGGCAGAAGCAGGTGAATCTCTTTGAGTTCAAGGCCAGCTTGTTCTACATAGACTTTCTCAAAAAAACAAAATAATAATACCTAAAAAGAATAAATTCGTCTGAGCATGGTAGCATACACCTTTAATCTCAGCTCTAGGAAGGCAAAGGCAGGTGGGGAGGTTGTTCTCAGTGAATTTGAGACCAGGCAGATCTACATAGGAGTTTCAGGCTACTAAAGCTACAAAATGGGCCTCTGTCTCAAAACTTTAGTAGTAATAATAGCAATTACAATAATAAATCTATAGCTAGAATGTTGGCTCTGTTTAAGAGCACTCACTGCTCTTGCAGAGGACCTGGGTTCAGTTCTCAGCACCCACATGATCTCTTTCAACCATCCATAACTCCAGTTTCAGGGGATCTAATGTTGTGACTTCAGCAAGCACATATGTAGTACACTTAAGTACAGGCAAAACACTGGTACACATAAGTAAATCTAAAGCAGATTGTTTAAATTATCTATTTAAAAATGTATATTAACTGGAATTATATGAATTTGATAGGCTATGAATTTTGGTCATTTGGTACCATGCTTGCCTATCATACTGGAATTAAAAGTGTGTGCTGCCACTACCAGCTAAGATGACCCTATCTCAAAAAATAGAAGAAGACACTTCTGAAAGTTGGAATAAGTTTTGGCCTGAGCATACAGTCAGTTTAGTTTTAATGTATTAATCATGTAGTAATTAGCCCCATTAGTTACTGTCTTCTTGTAGATATTGTAAGAATGAAGAAAAATGGAAAAGTTGTCTCTCCCTGCACATCCAAATGTAATTGAGTGTTTTGGTTGTTGAAGGCAAGTTCTTCACAGGTAGTATTTTTTCCTGTTTTGTTTATTTATTTATTTATTTGCAGCATTAGAGAGGTGAACCAGGAGATTCCTGTCTTACTAAGTCCCTTGCTTTCTTCTTTTGTCTTAACTCCTGATAACTGAACACACACACCCTTCTGTTTTCCTACAGCTCCGTGAAGCTATGGCTGCCTTAAGAAAATCAGCTCAAGATGTCCAGAAGTTCATGGATGCTGTCAACAAGAAAAGCAGTTCCCAGGATCTACAAAAGGGTGAGTGTTGAGTAGCTACACAGATGAGAGGTTTTTTCTGACATGTTACTGACAGTCAGCTTTGCATCTCAAAGTCTGTTCTGTGGTCATTTTCTTTTATTATTATTATATCAATAGTCTGAGATTGGTAACAGCAGTCTGTGTTAACTGTTGTTACTGCTGTTGAGAGTACGGAAGAAGGAATAGCCAGTTGTGTTGGCACATGCTGGTAGGGTCTTATGTTTCTACCTTTGTCCAAGAGTTCAGCAAAAGTGGCTAATGCTCACAGATACCTCAGTTTCCTTCATTTCTATACTACCTTCTTTGTTTGTTTGTGATAGTATCTTCTATATCCCAGGCTGGGCTTGAGCTCCATATCCTCCTGCCTTTCCTATCTGAGTACTTGGGATTTTAGGCATGAAATACTATGCCAGGTGTATGCAGTACTTGGGTTGAAATTCAGGACTTGGTGCATGCTGGGTAAGCACTCCACCAGCCGAGCCCATCCCTATCCTATCTTACTGCCCTGCTGCCCTTTCCTATCTTTAACCTATGACATCACTCTTTATAACTGTGTGTCTATAGGAACCTTGGGTCAGATGTCTGGAGAACTGAGCAAAGATGGGGACCTGATAGTCAGCATGCGGATTCTGGGCAAGAAGAGGACGAAGACGTGGCACAAAGGCACCCTTATTGCCATCCAGACCGTTGGTATGTTCAGGCTGGACGAAGGACTGAGGAAGGGCAGCCTGGAGGTCTCCATTGCTGGGTGTTTCCCCAAAGCCTCCCCTTTTGTGGCTTAAGTTGTATTGTTGTTGCTCCTTTGTTTTGCTTTAATTTTGTTTGTCTTTTACCCAGGACTAGGAAAGAAATACAAAGTAAAATTTGACAACAAGGGGAAGAGTCTGCTGTCTGGCAACCATATTGCCTATGATTACCACCCTCCTGCTGACAAGCTGTTTGTGGGCAGTCGGGTGGTGGCCAAATACAAAGATGGGAATCAGGTCTGGCTTTATGCTGGCATTGTAGCCGAGACGCCCAACGTCAAGAACAAGCTCAGGTACCTGGACAGGATCGTAGTTTGTAGGGGAGTAGTTGGGAGCACGGTGGCCAGCATTTGTACCGGGGCTGAGATTTCACTGTCAGCCTTTATGCTCTGCTAAAACATGAGAACATTATCTTCTTTCTTTCCTTCTTCCTTCCTTCCTTTCTTTTTTAAGACAACATCTCTATACATAGCTCAGGCTGTCATTACTCTTCTTACATATCCTAGATTGTTTTCAAATATGTCTCTTGAGTGCTGGGATTGGAGAAATGTGTTATATGCAATCCTGGCTGGCCTGGAACTTAGAAGAATCCTCTTGCCTCTACTTCTTGAGTGCTGAGATTAAAGGAGTGTGCCACCATGACCAGAAGAAAGACTGTATTTCAGAAAAGGGGGGATTTTGGTTGGTGTAAGGGAAAACGTGTGGGTGGAAATAGGACTAGAGGGATTTGTGACTCAAATAATAGAAGTATGATAAAATATTCTGTGTGAGAAAACACTCTTCTGTAAGCTTCACATCTTTTTTGTTTGCTTTCCCCTTCAGATTTCTTATTTTCTTTGATGATGGTTATGCCTCCTATGTCACTCAGTCAGAACTCTATCCCATTTGCCGACCACGTAAGTGTTCCTGTATTCTTTCTCAGCACGAATTTCCTCCTCTACTTTGTATTTCTTAAGATAGTAAGTTGAAAAGCTTGAATTATGCTTTGGTGTTGCAGTTTGTTTGCAGATAAGCATTTTTGGCTAATTTACAGATGGGTCTTTGTAGGCAGAGTGGGCACTAGAAGATTCTGACTGATATTAGCATCTGATAGATGTGCGTGCTTTGATTTCATTTCTAAGGCACTCTGCTAGTGTTGTCCACATAGTGCTTCCTATCGCATCTGTACATATGTCAACTTTGGCTGTTCCTCCTCAGGTGCTGTTTACCTTCTTCATTTTCTTGTTAATGTTTTATTTTATTTGTATGAGTGTTTTGCTTGCGTGTATATGTCTGAATATTTGAATCCTTTGGGACTGGAATTAGAACTGGTTCTGAGTTACTGTTTAAGTGCTAGGAATTGAGTTGGCACTGGCATTTCAAGTGCACATGCCCATGGCTAAGTTTGTATGTATATTCTAGTGGTCAAATCTTCATGTTTGTAAAGTGGGCACATTACCAACTCTGCTAGCTTCCCAGCCTTCATTTTTGTTTTATTTTTTGAGATAGTTTCTCTTTGTCGTCTGTAGTAAGAAGTTTCTGACCTGGACTTTCCAGCCTAGCCTGGAGGTTTGGGCCCACATAATCAAACAAAGGCTTCCATTCATTTCATGCTGGTTGACCTATGGCTCAGACATATTGCTAGCTGCCTCTTTCATCTTAACTCAGTCTGTTTCCGTTCATCTGTTTATCCCCATGACTTGGTACCTGTTCTCAGAGCAGCATGGCTGTCTTCTTTCCCCTTCGTCTGCTGCTCTCTCCGCTGGTGTTTTTGGTGAAGTCTCTCTTGGTGTCTCTTCTCTGCACTTCCTGTTCTAAAGAGTTTTCTTTAGTCTGGTAGCCCTGCTCACACTTCCTGTCTGCCTTTGGCCAGTCAGTGCTTTTATTAAACCAATAGATGAGACAGTTATTTACAATGTAATAGAACATAGTCCCACTACAGTAGTTCTGGCTGTCCTGGAATGTCTGTTAGACCAGACTAGCCTTGAACCTACAGCTATCTACCTGCCTCTACTCCCACAGTTACTTATTTTTAATCTGTGTGTGCACTCATCCGTTGAGACCAGATATGAAGATGTCTTATATCTTCTATTACTCTCTTCCTTATTGCCTTGAAATAAGATTTCTCATTGAAACAGAAACTTGCCATTTTGACTAGATTTGCTGGCCAGAGAGCTCCTAGGATATACCTGTATCCACTCCCTAATGCCAGAGTTACAGACATTCATGGCTTTTTCACATAGATGTTGAGGTTTCACACTCAAGTCCACACACTTGCATGGAAGAGTAAAAACTCACTGAGCTATTTCCCCAGACCCACAATTGTTTTTAATTGCAGAAGAATCCATTTCTATTAATCACTATTAACATGGAAATAAGCATGTACCAGAGTCTTTATTTTTGAATTTTAAATTTTTAATTTTCATATTCACATGTGTTTGGGCATGTTTGCTAAAGTTGATGTTGGATGTCTTCCACAATTGCCACTGCTTTTCTTATTATTTATTGAGGCATGATTATTGGTTAAACTTGGAGTTTGCCAACTCCAACTAGCCAGGTTTCCTTGATGATATCCTGTTTCTGCCTCCTGACTGTTAGGATTATAGGCAATCACCACACAGGCTCAGCTTTTACATGGATCATCATACTTGCCTGGCAAATGTTTTATCTGCTCTTCTGATTTCTATAGTCCAAGCTGACTTAGAATTCTCTGTATAGCTAAGACTATTCCTGAGGCTCTGGCTGTCCTGGAACTCCCTCTGTAGATCAGGTTGACCCCAAACTCACAGAGATCTACCTGCCTCTGCCTCCTGAGTGCTGGGATTAAAGGCTACACCACTACTGTCCAGTTTGTCCTCGAACTTCTAATCCTCCTGCCTCTATTTTCTATATGCTGGGATTAGAGATTCATGCCACCATTCATGGCTATATTTTGTATTTGTGTGTGTGTGTATGTTTGCTTATGCATGTGTGTATGTAAGCCAGAAGTTAATGTTGGGTGTCTTATTACATCATTTTTCACCTTATGTCTTGAGACAGGGTGTCTCACCAACTGACTAGGTTAGCCTGGCCGGCTGGCTGGTAGATAGGTGGGCCGTCATACTCTTTGGATCTTCCAGTGGTGTTAGATCTGCAGATGTGTGCTATGAGTCAGCCTGGAGAATGGTTTATCAGTTAAGAGTATACTTAGTGTTCTAGCAGAGGACCCAAGTTCAGCTCCCCTGCACTCATATTATGTAGCTCACAGCTGTCTAATTCCAGTTCCAGGGGACCTAATTCCTTCTTCTGACCTTTTTGGGGACTTCAGATATATGATATACAGAACTACATGCAGGCAAAACACTCATAATTGAAAGTAAAAACATTAAATCTTTTAAGAAGAAAGATTTTTAGGGGAATAGAAAATGAAATAGTAGAATGTGCTAGAGCTTATTGCTGGAGACGCTTGCTTTGCATGTGGAAAACTCCAAGCTTGATCACCAACATTTTAAGAGAAAGCAAAGACCTTGCCTCAAAAAATAAGAAGGGATTAATTGTTTATTTCATAATGGTTGACATCTACCAATTTGTAAGAATCTCCATCTCTATCCATTTGTTTTATGCAAATCCCTTAGGTTTGTGTATGACTTAGTTCAGTTTCTAATGTGTATATGCATTTGCACATTAGACTTCATACTTAAGATGGTCTTGGTTTTGTTTCCCTTTAGGTTATGATTTTATTTTTTCTCTTTCAACTTAAAAGTGCCTAAGAGTTCTTTGCCAACCATTCTTCCCTTTCAAGACATGTCCTTCCTGCCCTCAGCTCTGCCTTTTTCCTTTGGATAGTGAAAAAGACTTGGGAAGACATAGAAGACAGCTCTTGCCGAGACTTCATAGAGGAATACATCACTGCCTATCCAAACCGCCCCATGGTACTTCTCAAGAGTGGTCAGCTTATTAAGACGGAGTGGGAAGGCACATGGTGGAAGTCTCGAGTTGAAGAGGTGGATGGCAGCCTAGTCAGGATCCTCTTTCTGGTAATGTTCTTCCGAAGAAGGATTTAGGGCAAGATTATGGCAGAGGTGCCAGTGAAATGGTTCATTGGGTAAAGGCACTTGCTGCCAAGCCTGATTGATGACCAGAGGTGACTATGATATATATTCACAAGAGACAGGATTGATTCTAACCCTGAACCCATTTCTTTACCTTCCTTTCATTCTACCTCCCAGGATGACAAAAGATGTGAGTGGATCTATCGAGGCTCTACACGCCTGGAACCCATGTTCAGTATGAAGACATCCTCAGCCTCCACAATGGAGAAGAAGCAGGGGGGACAGTTTAGAACCCGTCCTAATATGGGTATGTCCTGAACAGTCCCAGGAAAGGGAAGAGACAGGACAGACAGGCGGAGAAGTGAATGAGTCTTTCTCTGTCCTGCCAAGCAGCTCCCCCAAAGACACGGAGACTTACTAATTATCAAGCTTGGCCTCTAGCTTAGGCTTGTCTCAGTTGGCTCTTACAACTTAAATTAACCCATATTTTTAAGTTTGTGTTCTTGACATATAGCGTTAATTTCTCTTCCATCCTTCACCTCCCTTTTCTTCTATGTTTCTGGCTGGCAACTCCCTTTCTTCCCTCTAGAGTCTTCTATCTCCAGAATCCCACCTAATCTCTTCTCGCTTGGCTATTGGCCATTCAGCTCTTTATTAAAGCAATCAGAAGGCACCTTGGCAAAGACACATTTTTACAGTGTAAACAAATATTCTGCAGCGAAGATTACATCTGGCAGCTGTCCTTATATTTATTCATACAGTACTACTAACTCACTGGATAGAGATATGTGTCCAGAATGTTTCCATAAGTGGTGACAGATTTGTGGAGCTTCTTCTCCATTGCTATGACTCTAACTCGATGTGTTGGTGCACACCTGTAATCAGTTCCAAGCAGTTGAGAGACAGGTAGGTTCAGAATTCAAGACCAGCCTTGGCTACATAGTGAGTTTGAGTCAGCCATGACTACATGTGACCAAACAGTAAAATTTTCAAAACCAGCATATACTAGTATAACCCCATATGATGTAGATAATGAAAACAAACAATCTTAACAAACTCTCATCTTCCTCTTTGAGCCAACTTCTGTTCATTGCTGCAAAGCTAGTTGACTTGTAGGCTTTTGAGAGGGAATTCTGTGTTCTCCACCTCCCGTTTCCCTGCAGGAATACTGGGATTATAGACACATGCTACCATGCCTAGCTTTACATAAGTTCTGAGGACGTGAATTCAGGCCCTTGATGTGAGATGTCTAGATGCTGTGAATAAAGGACTGTTTTGGCCATGGCAGTCTCTATAAAAAGAAATAAGTAAAAAAAAAATCAAAACATAAATAAAAAATAAATCAAGTCAAATAACACAGTCCAGCCACCAATATATATATATATATATATATAACAAAATAAATAAACCACAGGCCATATAACAAACAAATTAATAAAAATAAAATAAAATAACAATATTCCTAAGCCATAAGCCAAACAGCATAAAATTAATATAAACATCTATATGTTTCTTTAAGACTTAAAATCACTAGTCCAAGTAAATGACAACAAAACAAATCTAAAACATTATACTAGCCAAAAAAAAAAACCCCTCATATTACAGGTGGCACCCAACGTGGGGCACTAGCTGTTGCATTAATGTTTATTTGTAATATATTGTATAAAGGATGAATACTTATTGGGGATATATGAATATTTATGATATAAATTGAACTTTTAAGACAATTTTTGGAGATAGGAATTGTTTTATGCTGGGCTCTTGGTTTGTTTTTTGAGAACAGGAATAAAACAGGGCGGAACTTGGTGTTTTGGGGGTCTTAATTGATTTTGGCTATGTCCTGTAGGGGTCCTGAACTTAGAAGCTGTGTATCTGGGCTCTCTAAGTAATGCCTGAGCCCCACTACAGGCCCTCATGCTGTGTCCCTGAGCCACCTCTGCACTCCTTTGCTACATTGTTATATTGCATTTGTCATAGAATGTGTGAATAAGAATGTCTTACACAGCTGTCATCCTCTCAGCTGTCAATTTGTGTTTGCCTATTTTCCTGTAGGTGCTGTGAGGAGCAAAGGTCCTGTTGTTCAGTACACGCAGGACCTAACTAGCACTGGAACCCAGTTCAAGCCCATGGAGCCCCCACAGCCCATAGCTCCACCTGCCCCACCTGCTGCACTTTCTCTTTCCCCACAAGCAGGTGACACTGAGTGAGTGCTCGACATTGTTTTTACTTCCAATTTTTTTCCATACATAACCTCTGAATCCTTACTGTATGCTCTCTTTTCAACCTCCCTAGAAGCTTAGAAAGCCAACTTGCTCAGTCACGGAAGCAAGTGGCCAAAAAGAGCACATCATTTCGGCCAGGATCTGTGGGTTCTGGCCATTCCTCCCCTGCTTCACCCTCAGTTGGTGAAACTGTGCCTCCTGTGAAACTTGGGATCAACCAGACATACAGGTAAGAAAACCTCAGACACTTTGGGCAGCTTGACAACATGGACTACTATACAAGATCGCCAAGGGCTCTACTTTAAAGTTATGTTAGTGAGAAACTTGGGCTTTAAAAGGCAGCCTCTGAGAAGCTGATAATAAAAATAGTTAAATTTAGCTGGGCAGTGGTGGTGCATGCCTTTAGTCCCAACATTCAGGAGGCAGAGGCAGGTGGATCTCTTGTGTTTAAAGTCAGCCTGATGTGCAAAGCAAGTTCCAGGACAGTTAGAGCTATTAAACAGAGAAACCGTGTCTCAAAAAAAGAAGAAGAAGAATAGTTAGATTAGAAATCTCATGCCTGAGAAACACTGTCACCAAAAGTCATTCACCAAAACTTCTTGAACATGGAACCAACATGTCATCATTGCTTCAACAGGAAGGAGACAGCATTATCTCTTTCCTTGACTCCTAGGAGATAGCAAGGATGTTTAGAGAACACAAAACAGGCTTTGGTGAAGGACTTGGCTCTACTTGGTAACATGGACGTGCAACAGGAAGGTGGCCCTGTTGAAAGTAGAGAGGTGTCCTGGTCTGTGAAGAGCAGACAGATAAGTTTCATTGTAAGAGATTGGGTCTGAGATTAATTTTTAGTATGCAGAGCATAACTGGCTACGTACATTGGTACATACCTGTAATCCCAGTTTTTAGGAGGGTACAGCAGAGGATTGGAGCTGCAGAATAGCCTAGCTACATGATATTACCGTTTCAAAAAAACAAACAAACAAACAAACAAAAAAACCTGAAAGATGGCTTAGTCTTTGAAGGGAGGATAGTTATACAGCAGAGAGTCCTGTTATCTTCTGATCTGATATTTCGGAATTCATTTGCAGATCGCCTTTGGCCTCAGTAACACCTACCCCAGCACCTGCAGCCCCTCCAGCTTTCCACGGCATGTTAGAGCGGGCGCCGGCTGAACCTTCCTACCGAGCCCCCATGGAGAAGCTTTTCTACTTACCTCATGTCTGCAGTTACACTTGTCTGTCCCGGATCAGACCCATGAGGAATGAACAATACCGGGGCAAGAACCCCCTGTTGGTACCACTATTGTATGACTTCCGGAGGATGACCGCCCGGCGCAGAGTTAACCGCAAGATGGGCTTTCATGTTATCTATAAGACACCCTGTGGTCTATGCCTTCGGACTATGCAGGAGATAGAACGCTACCTTTTTGAGACTGGCTGTGACTTCCTATTCCTGGAAATGTTCTGTTTGGATCCATATGTTCTTGTCGACAGAAAGTTTCAGCCCTTCAAGCCCTTTTACTATATTTTGGACATCACCTACGGCAAGGAAGATGTTCCCCTGTCCTGTGTTAATGAGATTGACACAACTCCCCCACCCCAGGTGGCCTACAGCAAGGAGCGCATCCCTGGCAAGGGAGTTTTTATTAACACAGGCCCTGAATTTCTGGTTGGCTGTGACTGCAAGGATGGGTGTCGGGATAAGTGAGTTGGGGTATCAGGGTGTGCTGTCTCTGTCTCCAGCTTTATTACACTCACCTTTCTTTTTCCCTCTTGTATTCTTTATTTGCACTGCCTTCCCCAGCTTCCTTCTCTTCCTCTTTCAGCTACGATTCTGCTAAGGCCACAGTAACAGTTTTGATATAGAAACTGGGTATAATGGCACATACCTGTAATTCTGGCATTTGAGAAGCTGAGGCAGGAGCATCTCAAGTTCTGGGCCAGCCTGGGCTTTAGCCCAACTTTGAATGTTGGGCTACATAGTGAAGTCTTATTAAAAGTAAGAGAAAAGAAAGTCCTGAGCCAAGGAGGCCAGTGCGGCTTCATGCAACCCTGGGTATGTGTGTTTCTTCCTCAGTTCCTGTCCCTCGTTGTTCTGAGTCTGTCCCCCTTTTCCTAAACTCTCTTTTGTTCAGTACTTGGACTGTCTATCTACTCTACTCTTACTGTATCTTCCTCTTCCTTTTTTCCCCCCAAAAATGAAATTCCACTACATTCCCTTATCCCCATCCTTTGGTGTTTGTTTTTTTGCGCAAAGCTTCAGGTTTGTTGAGGGCATGAAGAGCTTGGGAGTCCCTAGTAACTGAGAATAAGGCCTTGAATGTCCCTGTCCAGAAAGTTTCCTTAACCAAGGTCTGCTTAAAAGTGTGGCTTTTATTTCTCCTAGCCCACAGTAGGCTTGCTTTATGCTCAGTATGGTCCATGGACGTTGGAGACTTTCTACCTCTTTCACCTGTTTCACATTGAAGGCAGCCCTTGCCAGCAAGGTCACTCAGCAGGTAAACCTCCTTGTCACACATGGAGCAGCTAGGACGTTACAAGTCATGGGCTCTGGACTCAGTTTTGCTTTAAGACAGTCTCATGTAGCTCAGGTTGGCCCAGGACTCATTATGTAGCTGTAGATAACTCTTGATTCTCCTACCTCCTTGTCTCAAATGTTGGATTACAGATGTGCATCACTGTCCAGCCCACATCCTTCAAGTAGCTCATAGTCCCATTCTGTGTCCTGCTTTTCTCTGCAGATCCAAATGTGCCTGCCATCAGTTAACTATCCAGGCCACAGCATGTACCCCAGGGGGCCAAATCAACCCTAATTCTGGCTACCAGTACAAAAGACTAGAAGAGTGTCTACCCACAGGGTAAGTAGTTGGGTTGGTGAGGTGCCTCAGATAGAGGAGTGTGAGGAGTGTGTTTTTCTGTTTGTAAGAACCGTTGGCAGCCTAAGGATTATTCTGAGTGTGGTGGTGCATGCTATGATTGCAAACCGATGCATATGCACTTTTGCCTTTGGCAGGCTGAAGCAGGAAGATAGTTCCAGACCCATTTACTATAATAACAAAATCATGTCTCAAAATATAATTGAGAATGATTAGATAGTTTCTAATAACTTTCTTATGCAGAAAATTTAGGAGGATGTGATGGGATTGCTTGATTTCTGGGCCAGCTTGAACTGTGCAGCAAGACCCTGTATGGGAAAAGAACCAGGGCTATCAGGGCACTCAGCAGTGAGGGCACTTGTTCTTGCAGAAGACCCTTCATGGTGCTCACAGCCACCTGTCACTCCAGTTCCCTCTCAGGGTATTAGGCACACATGATATGGAAACATGCAGGCAAGCAAAAAACACACATAAGATTAATTTTTTTAAAGAACTATTAATTTCATAGCTGTGTGAATGTTCTGGTTCTAACTTTAGCAAATGAAATATATTCAAAGAGAGTAGAAGGAACAAATTACATAGCTTTTTAACTTCAAATGAAATGGTAGGCCAGCCAGTGGTGGTGTACGTCTTTAATCCTAGTATTCAGAAGGCAGAGACAGTCAGATATTTCTGATAGTTTGAGGTCAGCCTGCTCTACAAAGAAAGTTCCAGAACAGCCAGGGCTGTTACACAGAGAAACCCTGTCTCAAAACACAAAACAAGAAAGGAAAGTTAGAGTCAAAATCATGATGTTACAGGAAGTGATTAGATTTTCTTAAGTAGCCTTTTTAAAGATTCTTTTTAACTGTGTCTTAGGTCAACAAAAGCAGAATTTCACAGATCAGTTAGCAGGGCTAAAGAGGTGGCTCAGAGGTTAAGAGCACTTACTGTTCTTCCAAAGGACCCAAATTCAGTTCTCAGAACCCATATGGTGGCTCACAACCACCTATAGTGAGATCTGGTGCCCTCTTCTGGCGTGCAGGCATCATGCAGGAAGATCAATGGGGTGAATTTTAAGAGCCGAGATGAGAGCTGTAGTAGAGGCTAGGCCTTCTGTGGGATGGAAGTATCAGCAGAAGTTGAGGAGGAGGCTGGGTGTGTGTGGCTCAACAGAGGGCATGGTTACTGTGCACCAAGAATGAAGTACTAAAGACAGCCAGGCAGTGGTGACAGAGTCAGAGGCAGGCAGGACTCGGAGTTCAAGGTCAGCCTGGTTTACAGAGCAAATTCCAGAAAGGCCAGGGTCCTAGAGAGAAAATTATCTTTAAGAAGAAAGAAATGAAATGATAGCCATTGGGTTATTAGAAAATATAGCTGTATCAACTTGATAGACAGAATATAGAGTGGGATCAAAGAAGTAGAATTAAGGTCAGTTCCTAAAATTTTGACATGAGGAACCAAATGGTTACTGTTGCTGTGTATTCAGATGGAAAACCAAAGGATTTGCAGTTGAGTAATATTTGGCTTAATTTTCAGCTATATTAAATTTGAGGTGCATATTAGGGAATCCAATGTAAATGTGAAGAAGATAGTAAAATTTCTGGAGTAAGCTGGGTATGGTGATGTATACCCTTAATCTCATTATTTCTGGAAGCAGAAGTAGACCTCTGTTAGTTTGAAACCATCCTGGTCTAAAAAACACTAAAAATAAGTAGATAAAAGATTTCTGGAGCAAAGTTAAGAACTAATCGTAAAGACCTGGGTGTCCTCAGCAGAAGAATAGTAAAGTTAAGTGATAAATCAAAGAAAGAAGAAATCTAGTGAGAGTTAGAAAGGAGTGGAACAAACTGTACATGGAACTAATAAACCTAATCCTCGAGAATGTGTCATTACCAGAGGAAAGGGGAAAGCAGTTGAATGCTATGTTTAGTTTGGCGATGTGACTCAGTGTCAGAGCATTTACATGGCATGTAAGAGACACAATTAGAGAATCAAAGGTTGGGCTATAGCTCAGTTAGTAGAATGTTTGCCTAGCATGCACAGAGTCCTGGGTTTGCACCCCAGTCCACCATAGGGATGTGGAGATGGGGGCAGGAGGATCATAAGTTTGAAGTCATCCTCTGCTATATAGTGAGTTGCGTACTGGCCTGGATATATGAAACCCTGTCTAAAAATAAAAGGTAAAGAGGGAGTGTCTGAAGAGGTGTCTCAGTAGTTAAGAGCATTTATTGCTATTGCAGATTCAGTTTTCAGCATCCTCTTAGCTCACAGTCATCAGTAACTCTTCCAGGGACTGCATGTGCTCATCTACACACACAATTTAATTAAAAAAGAAAAAAAAAAATCTGGGTACAGTGGGTGAAAATCCATAATCCTGGCTGGTACTGAGGAGGCAGAGGCTGAAGGACCTCTGGAAGTCAAAGCCACCTTGGTCTATGTAGTGAGTTTTAGGCTGGCCAGAACTATATAGTAATGAATCTGAGTCTTTGAAAGAGAAACATGATGAGGGCTGGAGAGAGATGGCTCAGCCATTAAGAGTTCTAGCTGCTCTTCAGAGGATCATCACCCACATAGCAGCTCATACCTGTTTGTCTGTTTCCAGGGGACCCAACACCCTCACACAGACACGCATGCAGCCAAAACACCAAAGCACATTAAATAGATAAATTATTCTTAAAGAGAAAGCAACATGATGAGAAAAGTCTTGACAGAGGACAAAGGAAATCATAAAATGTTACAGATAAAAAATAGACTGTATAAAATAAGTATCTAAATGACTAATTTTTTCTTATAATGCTAGAAATTTGATGACAATAATTTATTCAGAGTGTTAATTGAAAAGTATTTACAACCTGGGATTCTAAATTGAGTTTGTTTTCTGGTAGACTAAGAATATTTTTATAATATTTAATACCTCAAAGTTTTCATTATTCCTGTGTTCAGAACGTGTCTAGGTGTTTACCACAGTGATAGTAAAGTTAAGAAACAGGAAAGCGTTTGTTCTGGAAGAAAGTAGACCCAACCAAAGGACTAGTAAAGGAAACGCTTCCAGTGACAGTGAAGAGTGAGGGCTTACGGGCACTCGCTGCACACTTGGTAGAAGACCCAGAAAGGGTGCAACACAGCACATAACTTCTGGGACAGCTTTCTGGGAAGATGAGTTTAATGGAGAACTTCAGAAGGGATTTAGACTGTTGAAGAAATTAGGTAATTTGTGTTGAACACACAGAAAACAAATCAGAATGGTTGGCTGGTAGTGCACACCTATCATCCCAGCGTGGGAGGTAAACCTCACTAAATAAATTGAATAATGCTGGCTAGTAGCTACATGAATGTTCTTTGTATCCTTTTAAATGTTTGAAAAATATTTCTTTTAGTCCCAGCACTTGGAGGCAGAGGCAGGCTAACCTCTTTGAGTTCCAGGACAGCCAGAGCTGTTACACAGAGAAAAACCCTGTCTCAAAAAAGAAAAGAAAGTCCAAACCAAGCCTAACAATATGCTTATACTGTAACCCTAGTGCTTAGAAAGATGAAAGAGAATTATAGATTTAAGGCTGGTCCCAGCTACAGCATGAGACCTTGCCTCAAAAAAAACAAACAAACAAACAAACAAACAAACAAACAAACAAACAAAAAACAACAGACATGCCTGTCAGTCCAGCACTCAAAAGAATACAGTTAGGATCAAGGACACAGGACCACCTTTAGCTACATAGCTGATCCAAGTACAGGGACAGCCTGTGCCACATGAAAATGAGATACTCATCGGGGCAGTATGAGTTTGAGGCCAGCCTGATCTACAGAACAAATTCCAGGACAGCTAGGAATACACAGAGAAACTGCCGAGGGTGGGGAGAGGGAAGGAGATCCTGTCCAAAAGGACTAAAAACTAAATAGAGAAACGTTGGGGCTGAGAGTATGTCCTAGCGCAGGCCTGCCTAGTTCATGCAGCAGTAGGTCTCATTCTCAGCACTGAATAAATGTGGTCCATAACCTGTAAGGCTTGGAATCATGACTAGAGGAGGAAGCAGGAGGAGAGATCAAGAATTCAGGGTTATCCTTAGCTACATAGTGAGTTTAAGGCCAGCCTGTTCTACATAAGATACCCATCAAAAACAAAAATGTAGGAATCTTAACTATCCAAGTCTGTATTTGAACTGTTTGGTTATTGGGTGGTTTTGCTCTGTCTCTTATTTGGGAGCTAGGACTAGAGCCCAAGCACGTGTGTCACTGCAGTGGTGAGAATGGTTCCCACGGTCTGAACCATGATGGAACTGTTTGGCATGATTGACAGGTATTGGTGAGCATTGAAATTTTAACAGCACACACTGTTCCTCTTAGATCTCAAGAGGGAACTCTGTGCCTCATACTTGTGGTCAGATGTATGCTCTTAGCTACTGTGCAATGTCTGCTTAGTGTCATGTCCCATGATGACAGTGGCTGTGGACTCACCCTGTAAAATGTAAGCCCTCAACTAAATGCTTTCTTTTATAGGTTGATCTTAGTGTCTCCTCACAGCTGTAGAACAGTATCTAAAACAACCACTTAAATACATACTCAGTCCTACAAGAAACACATTCTGATTCTTTTTTTGAGACAGGGTTTCCCTCTGTGGCTCAAGCTGCCATAGAAATTTGCCATCTACTTGGCTTGGCCTCCTAAGTGCTAGGATTATGAGCCTGCACCATCATACCTGGCAAAAATATTTCTGAAAAAGCACAAATAATATGCCACATGGATTTCATTCTGTCCTTTACCTTCCAGTAGGCCCTTCCCAGTTCTTTCCATGTGGAATTATTTGGGTGTTTGTATCTGTTACTTCCCAGATTCATTTCACTGTTTTTCATCTACCTCTGGGTTTTGGTGCAAGAGATGTGCTCTTGGCACCTTGGCCGGCCTTTGTCTGCTTGTCTTTAACCTTGATCTCTGGGTTTCAGTGTCTTCAGCCTGTCCCTGGGCGCTTGGAAAGTAGGCCTTTTTCCCTGGAGGTTTGCTTTGTTTGTCGGACAGGTTCTCACAGTCCAGGCTCGCTTCTAGCTGACTGTATAGCCAGAGATGGCCTTGAACGTTAGAGCTGTTTGCCATATACCTAGCACATAGGACATTTTCACTGTTTGGATTCTCCTTTGCTGCACCACATTGGTACTTTTTAAGTATTTCTAACAACTTTGTTGACTCAGTTTTTCCCCCATTAGAATGTAAGCCCCAAGTACTACAGCCCTTTCTGTCTTCATACACATTGTATCACCAGACACTACCTAGCACAGTGCTACAGAGTAACACTGAAAGACAGTTTGAGGAATAAATGGCTGATACTTAGTATAGCTACTCTGAAGTTTCCTGTGCTGGTAACAAAGATATTTACATGAATACCCACCTATTTCCCAGTAGACTCTCTTTAGGCATGGCCTGTAGCTCGCTATATAGATGGAGGAGCCTCTAATACATGCCTGCTTTTACTTCTAGAGCACTGGGATTAAAGGCATGTTCCACTCCACCCAATAGGTAGAGCTGTTCCTGGGAAGGTGCTGAGGATGTATGATATTCAGTTCTGGAAACAGCTTGGTCTATAGTTCTGTGTGTGCATTTTTCTCTCTGTTTATTAACAGTCCTACTCTTTTTTCTTTTTAAATTAACTTTTATTTTTGTGGTACTCAGAGTCAAGCCCAGGTCTTTTAATATTTAGCAAGGGCTCTCCCACTGAGCTACATCCCCAGTTTCAGCAGTCCTTTCTAAAGTTGGGGCTGGGGAAACAACTTTATTTTAATTTTATTGTTAAATTGTTTTAGATTTACATTTACTCTGCGTGTGTCTGCTTTATATACATGCAAGTATGTGCTCTATGTGTGTGCCTGTTGGATCTCCTGGAACTTGATTTATAGATGGTTGTGAGCCACCATGTGGGTGCCTGAAACTGAATGCAGGTCCCCTGCAAGAGCAACAGTGCTCTTAACTGCTTACCAGTCTTCCAAATACCAGTATTACCGGGATATACCACCACCACTAGTTCATTTGGTGCTAAGAATCTAATTTAGAGATTCTTCCACACTAAGTAAGTACTAAGTGAGTACTCCCCTGCCCTTGTGTATGTGGTGGGGAGGGTCATGGGTGTGGTGTTTGTATAGACCAGAGGTCAACATCATGTGTCTTCACTGTCTAAGCTGTCCTCACCCCACCCACAGATTTCACTGTCGCCCTGGCTCTCTGGGGAAAACTCTGTAGACCACACTGGCCTTGAACTCCCAGAGATAGAGTGCTAGGATCAAAGGTGTGCACTGCACCACCATCACCTGGCTTTTTTTTCCCTTTGAGACATTCACTGACCCTGATGTTCACCAACTTGTCCAGGATCCAGGAGTCCACCCACCACTGAGATCGCAGGCATGTGTCACCATATCCAACTCTCTCACTGTTGCTGATTCCTAGGGTCCTCATGATGCATGCACATTAAGCATCATATACCAGCTAAGCCATCTCCCCAGCCTTACTATTTTTATTTTTATTATAGATTTTGTTTGTTTGTTTGTCTTAGATTTTTGAATTTTTGAGACAGGTCTCTTGTAGCCTTGGCTGTCCAAGATCTCCATGTGTAGACCTGGCTATCATTAAACTCAGAGATCTGCCTGTCTCTGCTTCCTGTGATACCTTTTTTTTCAGTTGTTGAATTGGAAATATGAGGTTAAAATGACCACGACCCTTTTCATCGTTGTATTCCCGGTGTTTGACAGAAAGCTTGGCGTCCTGATGTTGGTCTTTAATCCCAGAACTGTATCTCTGTGAGGGAGGGAGACAGAGGTAAGTGGATCTCTGGGTTCCATGCCAGCCTGGTCTACACGGAGAGTTCCGTAACAGCCAGGGCTACACAGAGAAAGCCTGTTCAAAGTGATAAATATAAATGTTTACTGAAACAATATCGACTTTATCCAGAAAAAAAAGAATTCTGCATTATTACGGTTTTCCTATCTATTTCCTTTCAGTGTATGTGATGTTGGCTTCTGCTTATCTGCTTACCTATTTCTGGATGTCAGTTTTTTATTACAGGGTGGGAGCAGGCATGTAGAGATCAGAGGACATCTTTCAAGAGTTGGTTCTCTCTGCACCGTGTTGGCTTCAGGGATTGAATTCAGGTCATCAGGCTTGGCAGCAGATGCTTCTGCCCACTGAGCCAGCTCGCCAGCTCACCAGCACCCCTACTTGTATTAGCTGAAATAATCTATTAATTTACAGCTGCAATCTGATTCACCTCATCATTTGTTTATCTTCTCTCCAAGGAGTTGGCATTCTGACACTGACATTATGTAGAGTACTATTTGAACATCTTTGAATCACTTTTCCTTCTGAATAGATGATTCTATAAATCTAGTCACTCAAGTCATTGCCTGCTTCCTGATCTCTACCTATGACATGTTTGATGTATTTCAGTACTCTGGTGACTGTGTCATTGGTTTTCTTGTAACTTCCCAGGGTTTATGAGTGTAACAAACGCTGTCAATGTGACCCAAACATGTGCACAAATCGGTTGGTGCAGCATGGGCTACAAGTGCGACTCCAACTGTTTAAGACACAGAACAAAGGCTGGGGTATCCGCTGCCTGGACGACATTGCCAAAGGCTCTTTTGTCTGTATTTATGCAGGTTAGTGATGAAAGTGGAGGTTACTGCTCCATGGGGTTTTGGACAGCTTAGATCTGAGAAAGGTTGGACACAGCAAACCACTAGTGAGCATGGTAGCACTTGTCCATAATCTAAGTACTCAGGAAGGCGACGGCAGAAAGTTTGAGAGTTGGAGGTAGCCTGGGCTACATACCCAGACTCTGCCTTAAAAAACATAGTGTTTGATGGGCGTTGGTGGCATACACCTTTAATACCGGTACTTGGGAGGCAGAGACGGGCAGATCTCTGTGAGTTCAAGACCAGCCTCACTTAGATAGTTCTAGGACAGCTGGGACTATACAGAGAAAATAAAGTTCTGGAGAATAGCATATGTTGTTTACAAGAGACCGGATTCAAGTCTTAGCACTACAAAAAAGGACGAATGAATGAGTGAACTGTTTGACATTTGAGCTGAGAATAAGGAGGCTGGAATTTGTCTATAAAGATATAAGTGCTGTACCTATGTCGGTTAAAGGTGCTCTATAAAAAATGGTAAAATGGAATCAGATTTTGGCTATTGTTGTTTCTTCAGTGAGGGAGCTCACATAGATCCTATTGTATCGTTTTCTCCCAGAGATATTTTAGCATAGCTAGGACCTGTCAGAGGTGAACAAGAAATGTGAGGGCTAAAGGACAAAGTGACAGTCCACTCATGGCACCTAGAGTGAGCACATAATACAGAATTTACTCTGTAGTAGCCTTACTGATGAAAACCTTTCAATTCTCTTCATCCTCAGGCAAAATCCTGACAGATGACTTTGCAGACAAAGAAGGCCTGGAGATGGGTGATGAATATTTTGCAAATCTAGACCACATTGAAAGTGTGGAGAACTTTAAAGAAGGATATGAGAGTGATGTCGCCACTTCCTCTGATAGCAGTGGGGTAGACATGAAGGACCAGGAAGATGGTAACAGTGGTTCTGAGGACCCTGAAGAATCTAATGACGACAGCTCTGATGATAACTTCTGTAAGGATGAGGACTTCAGCACCAGTTCGGTGTGGCGCAGTTATGCTACCCGGAGGCAGACCCGGGGTCAAAAGGAGAATGGACTGTCTGAGATGGCTTCCAAGGACTCCCGCCCTCCAGACCTTGGGCCTCCACATGTTCCTATCCCTCCGTCAGTATCTATAGGAGGCTGCAAACCACCTTCATCTGAAGAGACCTCCAAGAACAAGGTGGCCTCCTGGTTGAGCTGCAATAGTGTCAGTGAAGGCGGATTTGCTGACTCTGACAGCCGTTCTTCCTTCAAGACTAGTGAAGGTGGAGATGGCCGGGCTGGGGGAGGCCGGGGAGAGGCAGAGAAGGCCTCTACCTCAGGCTTGAGCTTCAAGGATGACGGAGACAATAAGCAGACTAAGAAAGAGGTAAGAAATGGCTAACCACTCTTGAAAGCAGCCATCCCCCCTACCCCAAAAAATTTTACTTTAATACATGGTTCTGGAGATTTAAAGCTGCATCTGGCCATGGCCATCCTATCTAGATAGGAACACAGTACAGTCCGGGTTGGCTTGAAGTTTGCTATTACAAGAGTATCTCTGACGTTGAAACATTCCTCATTACAGGTAGAAAAGCCATTGGGTCCATGGAACACTGCTCACAGTACTGTTTCCATGTTCCATTTATTGGGAAAGGCTTTGCTTAACTTGCCAGGGGAGTGAGTGTACTGGTGAGAATAAGATTGCTGTCTGGCTACAAAGTGACCTTATTGGTTTATGTTAATGTCTTAGAGATCTTTTGTTATCTTGGCCCATGAAAGCATTTAATCCTTTATTTATTCCTTTCTAGGACCCTGATGACCGAAACAAGATGTCAGGGTAAGTGCTTGACTTGGATTATTCTAGGTCTGCCTTCTCCTTGCAGACTGAGTCCTCTGACCCCTCTCCTTCTTTGCCTGCCCATCAGAGTTACTGAAAGCTCTCAGAACTGCGGACACAATCCTCCTATGAAGTCTGAAGGGCTTCGCCGACCATCCAGTAAAACTCCTGTGCCCCAAAGCCGGCAGCTTGTGTCTTCTACTCCGTCCAACCCTGATGTGAGTGACTTTCTTAAGCGTAGCCTGCTTTCTCTTTCATGTAGTCCAGGCAAAGGAACATGTAACAGCCTCACCTCCAGTCCATCACTAGAACGAAAGTCTCTTCTTGACTTTCTACCTGTTCTCCAACACCTAATCATCTTATATTGCCACAGCCCATTTTCTCAAATCATAGGGAAAAGCAAGAACTTGAAGCACCCTTTTTTCCAATAGCTTTTCTTCCTTCTTCACACCCTCTGTTTCCCCAGGATATCCTGACACTGTCCAGCAGCACAGAAAGTGAGGGGGAAAGTGGAACCAGCCGAAAGCCCACTGCTGGTCAGACTTCAGCCACAGCTGTTGACAGTGATGACATCCAGACCATCTCTTCTGGCTCTGATGGCGATGACTTTGAGGACAAGAAGAACTTGTCTGGTAGCCTGAAAATGTTTTGGGAGTAGTAGGAAAAAACAGGAAAGTCGGAAAAACATTCTTAAAAGAATAGTTCAGATCTTCCTGACCGAGCCCCTCCGTCTCTGTAGATCCCTAACTCAGCATATCTAATCATGCCTTTAACAAAGTGTGACTAAAATGTTTAGCATGATACCCATACCTGTAACCTTCTTGGGTTTGATGCTATCCTGAGTTACATGAAACCTCATTTGAAGCAGTGTGAGTTAGGTCTTTTTGTTTTAGACAGAGTTTATCTGTGTTTGGCTGTCCTGGATCTCACTCTATAAATAAGATTGGTCTCCAACTCAGATGCACCTTTCTCTGCCTCCTTAGTGCTAGAATTAAAGGCATGCACTACCCACCCCTGGCTAGTGACTTAGGGTCTTATTGCCATCCCTGAACCTAAAGAGAAATAAACCTTGAGGGAAAGAAATCTGTGATTCCAGCACTTAGAAAAACAAGGGAACAGGAGAGTTACAAGTCTGAGAAATGTTGAAAGAAATGCCAGTGTCTCCATGAGTTGGCATATTTCTGACCCCATTTTTTAATTTTTAATTTTATTTTGCTTTTCAGGTCCAACAAAGCGTCAGGTAGCAGTAAAATCAACCCGAGGCTTTGCTCTTAAATCAACTCATGGAATTGCTATTAAATCAACCAACATGGCTTCCGTGGACAAGGGGGAGAGTGCACCAGTTCGTAAGAACACACGCCAGTTCTATGATGGTGAAGAGTCTTGCTACATCATTGATGCCAAGCTTGAAGGCAACTTGGGCCGCTATCTCAATGTGAGTCTCGTATTGTGCCATCGCCCTCACATTCCTAATTCCCTAAAGATACTGTATAAACCCACCTTTGCTTATAAGTTGACTCCAAAGAATAAGGCCGCTTTCTTTCAAGACATCACTTGTGATATATAATGGGGGTAAAGGACAGATTACCATTTTCTTGTAATCCTTGGTCAATGGCTGTCATCTCTATACTTACAGCACAGTTGTAGCCCCAACCTGTTTGTCCAGAATGTCTTCGTGGATACTCATGACCTTCGCTTCCCTTGGGTGGCCTTCTTTGCCAGCAAGTAAGAGGGTTAATGAGGAAGGGAAGAGTCCTTTGTGCTCAGGCTTTACCTTTACCTGCTGCCTCCATTACCACCCCGTCCTTTTCCTTCTTCAGGAGAATCCGGGCTGGGACAGAGCTGACTTGGGACTACAACTATGAAGTGGGCAGTGTGGAAGGGAAAGAGCTGCTGTGCTGCTGTGGGGCCATCGAGTGTAGAGGGCGTCTTCTGTAAAAGAACCGTGAACCATCCTTTGCCCAGAACTGGGTCTTCCTGAATGCTGAACTCTGACCCCCACGTCTCTGGTCTAGCTACTCTCCAGTTTCTGGTAGATAGAAATTGGGGTTTTGGATCAGGACTCTCCTGGTGTGGTGCTAGCAGGCACAGGGTGGTATACATGACCACTCTAGCCTCATCCCGAGGTCCTTTCTCCAGTGTGTTTGTTCATGTGTCCATGACTCGCTTGGGCTGTCTGCCATCCCTGGTTTAGTATGGTTTATTGAAAGTCTTTTAAAAAGATGATAAAGTAGAGATTGTGATTTGTTTTCTCTCCACGGTCCTCGTCTTGATCTCTCAGGGAAAGTCATTTTCCCAGTGGGCAGCTGTCAGTAGGTCTTACACCTCTGTTTTATTTGCCCTGTGCAATTTTTAGCAACCAAAAAAAAAAGTTACATAGCCACGAGGAATCCCCTTTTTCGGTTCTTAATAGTCTGACACACTGTAGTGTTTTATTTAACCTTTAATATACTTTAATTAAAAAACCATTAACAGTACATTTTGGTCTGAAATGGTCCCTCGCCGAAATGCCAGGTCCTCTCTATAGTTCTGGCTTTATAACTAAAACCCCAAACGCTCAATAAATAACACAACTAGCTGCTGTTCTGCTCCACACCAGCTTGTCTTAGCTGAGGGAGGGGAGGAGAGGCCAGAGAAAGGAGGCAGTGAGATCCTGGGACATGGTCCCGGGGTAGAGCGAGGGGCATGTTTACCCTCCTACACTCGACTTGTTTTTAAGGAGAAAAAGTTAAAAGTAGCTCAGTTTTCATTTTTGGCCTGAGCTAGGGAGCTTAGAAAGGTGGAACCTTGGTCCAGCTTTGGCAGAATGAGGCCCAGAGATGGGACGGTAAGGCACAACCCTGGCTTTCAGTCAGGGAGTCAAAGGCAAACAGCTAGCTCCAAATTCTTAATAAGGAATGTGAGTTATACTCCAGCCCTCAGAGCTGAAAAAGGATTTCAAAAGCAAGAGAAAGGACAGCTTGGAAGATAAAGAGGGAAATAAGAGCATCCCCTCTCCAGCAGAGGATATAACCAACCTTCTCCACCTGAGGATAGGCTGGCTAGAGTTTGGCTTAGAGGCAACTGGGCGACAAGAAGAAGTAAGGAAGAGTCAGCATGGACTCCTCTCCTTAGACCCTTTCTCCCCAGAGCTCAAATGTCCCTAAAGGGAAGGTTGGCTAGTTTCCTGGCTTCATGTATTAATGTGGGAGGCAGCTAGGACAATAGTTCAGTCATTCTTGGGATGATTATTATTGAGGATGGGGTGGCCATTAGCTAGGAGCCGGCTCTTTGCTCCTGCCCCAGCTGCAGCCTCCTCCCCCTCTGAGCTCTCGGTTTCTTCCCGGTCACTTCGTTCATCTTCTACCACCTGTGAAAAGGATAAAAGGGGTTAGGTTATCTCCCAGTTTCCCAAGGGCTACCTCTAAGTTCCTGCTAACTCTAGAGCCTGCTTCAAAACAATTATTGGCATGACAAGGACTTTGCGGAGTTCCTGGGTTGAGATGATGAGTCCTACAAAAGGGAGACAGAGCCTTCCTCACCTTTCCAGTTATGAACTTGTGGGCCATGCGCAAAATGAGGTAGGCCCAGAAGATATGCAGCAACTGTAGCACTGCCATCATGGAATTGAAGAAGTAATAGCCAAAGAAGGCAGGGTAGAGCTCCAGTGGGTATATCAGCGTGCAGTGTAGGATCCTAAGGATTTAAGGGGAAATGGTAAACATGGACATGGGCAAAGATCGAGATAAGTGAAGAAGAATGACAAGAAGAGTGAGCCACCTACTCACCAGAAGGGCATGATAACCAGTCGAGTGATGATGAAGACAATGGCGAAGACAATGAAGATGTTATTGCAGGTGTTTTTCCATCCCGCGTAGTTAAACATCTTGGCAGACTACACAGACAGTGCATCTATCATCTTGGGCTCCTGACTCTCCCGTATACATCATTATGTGATGGTTAGCACCACTGGCTATCCCTCCCACCTAGCTATACCAGGGATGTCAACACCCTCTTCAACCCCTAGAAGACCAGAGGGACGAATGAGCCTGCACTGGGGCTTCTACTGAGGAAGCCTAACCTCCAGCAGGTAGTCAGAAGAGTCATGCAGAGCCATGACAAGGGTTCCTGCTCGGACGTAATTGGCAAACCAGGAGAAGCTAAGGAGAATGATGGTGGCCACATGGTGGATGATCTGTTCCTTAAAATCCTGCAGAAAAGATAGAGGCTTCAAGGAACTCTTCCCTGTTCATTCTTCCCCACACACACCCCAAACTTTTGTTCTACATATCACAGCAGCTCTGTCCAGATTCCCAAGAAACCAAAAGAAAGGTTCTTTATCCTGGGGCCTCATTGGGTCCTTGGAGTTAATTGCACAGCCTCTTCACCCACCTTTCGCTTGACGTCAGAGGCAATGCTGAAGAGTAGGGACCAGTAGAAAGAGAGCTCAATAACGTAGTACCAGTACTGAGAAGGGACGATGCTCTGGGAAAGGAAAGAGGGGTGAGGGACCCCAGAACAACTGGCTCTAAGGGCTCACCTCCAAACTCATCCCTTCTTGCCCTTCAAGATATTCTTTATTCTGTGACTGAGTCCTGTGTTGAATAACGGGGTGTTACGTGCCATAGGCCACTCCTCTCATACCTGTATGGGATATCCTTCCCAAACTTTCCTCAGGTCATAGAACCAGGGTTTCTGCAAAGAGAGCAAAGGAAGAACTCAAATCCCATGGCCTAGTCCATCTTGCCAAAGGATGTACTCCCATTCATTTCCCGGTACTCACATCCACAATGACAGCCATGCCAGCAGCAAAGGCGATTAGGTAAAATGTGAACCTCCAACTGCAAAGAGGAAGCAGAGCTGGCTAGGTGGGAGCGTCAGCGACTTCCCACGGTCCCCAGACACCTCTGAGGGTACCCTCACCTCTCCTGTATGCCCAACCCTCTCCCAGCAAGAGACATTAGGGCTGTGCCACCCAGCTTCATGTGCTCCAACTTCCCCTACCTGGCTTCTCGAAACTTCTTGAGAAGGCTGGGCCTGTCCTGGTTGCGGCGGCGGCGGAACCATCGTTCTATTTGGCGGCCAGAGAGTCCACTCTGCCTAGACAAAAGCTCTACCTCCACCTAAAGCACAGTGAGGCCACTCCATCAGCCTTCAGATCGGCCTGTCCCACTCTGCCCAACCTCTCCAGGAAAACCTAAGTCATGCCCACACCCTGCCAAGCCTTCACCTTTCAGGGCTAGCTAGCATTCAAACGCTGGCCCACCTAAACTCAGCAACTGCCAGGGTCATCTGGAGCTCATACCTGCTTGGGCTGCTTGCCGCTGGTCAGGTAGAAATGTTCTAAGGTGACATTGGGAGGTGCCCGTAGTCGGGTTTTCTCCTTAACATTCAGGAGGGCAGCCAGGGGTGTAGCCACATAACTGGGGAAGGGACATGAGAGAGAGGTGTCTGGCTCCCTTGAAACACTCGCTCCTAACCCCGAAACGGGGAGGAGAAAATACCACCAGTTCAGGCATCTTAGTTCTGGGCCTCAGTTTCCCAAGTTTCCTGGCAACCCCCTTTCCTCTAGCCTCCTAGGCTGCCCACAGCTGACAAAGCTGCCTATGTTCACTATTGACCGGGTGAGGAGGCGGCATGGGGTGAGAACAAACAAGCATTGAAGGAAAGGGCTGGGGGTGCTGAGCCTCCAGGAAGACAATGGTGCCCGTGGGGGAGGGGGAGCAGGCAGTAGGGACCTGGGTGGCCAGAACACCAGGGTCCAGAACTAAACATCAAGAGACCAGCATGAAACCTGCTGGTGATCGGAAGGTGTGAGGGTATGCTCACAGCTCAAAGAGGTATCGAATGATGAGAAAGACCAAGGCCAGGGGAAGTGTGATGTAGAGATCTGAAGCTTTGGCATAGACACGTCCATCTCGGTCTTCTAGATCGGCCCAGGTTAGGTTCACAGGCAGCCACAGTCGGTCCCACCAGAAGTGGTCATACAAGGTCTGGAGCATCCTGAGGAAAGGAGGGAGGGAGGGAAAAGTGAGAGCTATGCAGGGGAGAAAAGGCATGAACACTCCTTTGGTTGTCAAAAGGAATGGAACAGAGTATCTGGCTCTGGCTACCTGGCCTTGGAACAAACTGGCTTCCTTCACTTGACTTGGTTTCCGTATCTGGAATAGGAAATCACTGGCTTTCAAGCTCCAGCATTTACAGTCTGTCGCAACCTTAGGTGATGCCAACACCACCACACAGGCCTATCTCAACACACACACACACTCATTTCTTATCAATCTTATCTTTTGGCTCACAACCTGGAGGACAAGCAAGACCCAGTCAGAGAGCCCTGGTCAACAATAAGGGAAGTGGTCCAGGTTGAACAGGGTGATGCAAGCCTCTAATCAGACCCAGAGAGCAGAGGCAGGGGGATCCACACAGCAAGTCCAGGACAGCCAGGGCTATAGAGTAAGACCTTTAATTGGCCAACAGATGCACAGGAGAAAATGAAACAGAAGGACCATCTCCAAAGAACAGTGAGCACCAGACACATGCACACAGAACTGACACTCCAGCCAAGTCATTCAGAATCTACATGTGAGACAGAAAGTGACCTGGAAGTATCTGGAAGGGAAGTGAGAGGGGCACGAAATACAGCATGAGGACTCATGACAGGTCTGGACAGCAAACCAAGACACTTGGTAAAAGAGCTATTTTCTCTCCTGTCTTTCGTCTTCGAGATAGCACTTATGCAGTGCAAGTTGGTCTCAACTCATGATCCTGCTGCCTTAGCAGCTCAAGTGCCCGTCACTGTGGGGAAATGTTTCAAATTTAATAAAAACCAGTCTGAGATATCAAAGAGAGGAAACACCAGTCTGAGATATCAAAGAGAGGAAACACCAGTCTGATCTCACCCAGCTGTCTTCCAGCTTCCTCAGCCTTGCACATGGCTTCTTCTGCCTGCTCTGTCTTTCTATGTCTGCCTTAAATACCCTCTTTGCCCAGTTGTTTCACATCTGGGTTAAGATTAAAGGCTTGACACCACTGTCTGCCTGGAACTCCGTTTTTATTACATTTGAAACATATCCCCACACATCACTGTGATTGACATAACCTATTTCTCACAAAGGCTCGTCCAGAACATAAAAAGACATCTGCAAAGGAACCAGTCAACATCCTCAAGCCAGGAAAGAGCTGCTGCCTTCAACTTTCCTCCACACAAAGATGAAGAACAGTGTGGCGCTGACCACCAGAATCCAGATGATAGGGGACAGTCTTTGGCAGCTGCTCAGGGTTAAGAAGCAGCCAGATGTCCCTGCAAGTTCACTGATCAGCACACCTCCAAGAAATTCTTGCAGAGCAGGGGAGCCAAGGAAGGCCTCCAGGCTCCCCACCTCCACCTATGAATAGGGAGAAAAGGCAGCAGCATTCAGACTGACCTATAGACTGGAGAAAGGTGGTCCCCTCGCCAGGGGGAGCAGAGGCACCTGGCACTCAATGTCACCTGGAGTCTCTGGAAGAGGACACCTCAGCCCACAACTGAGCTGGACTGCTCTCTGACTATGCTGCTCTTTCAATAACTCCGCCTCCTCAGAAGCACTTGCGAAATCCCTCTCCGCCTGTCACGGGTCAGTCAGTATTCCAGCTTGAGGACTTTACCCTCTCGTCCCCACTTCAGGACACCGCTCTTGTGGATGAAATCAGAGGTCAGCATAGATGATAAAGGATTTTGAGCTCCACACACCCCATCATACATTCCAGGCCTTGACATGGAGGGCACTGCCCCTTCCCTCCACCTTGGCCTGAATAAACATTTAATTTGTTAAAAAGAGATGGAAGTCTCTTAAAGTGAGCAAATTAAATGTAACTGCCCACACAAGCACACATTCTTCCTAGAGAAAAGTAGAAAATTGAACAGGGAAGGGACCAGGGTAGAAAACCAGACTGACTGGCGGTCTGAACACCACCTCTTCCTTGGCATCTTTTTGTTTAACCAGGTGGGGACCAATGCCTGACCTTGTCATCTGACAACCATTTTTCTTAGGGCCTGACTTTTCTAACCAATGAGGCTGATATTCAATCTTGCAGGCAATTCTAGCCTTGGGCCATCTCAACCCATTTAGTGGATGTTTTCTTATTAGAGCCTCTGGAGGGTTAAGGATTCAGAGGACTAGCTAAGGGCCTAGAGGGTGGGTGGAGCCTCTCCCCTGGACTCCAGCAGCACAGGAATGTCTAGTGCCTTTCTTATCCCAAACAAAGGTAAGGAGCTGGGCGGGAAGGGGTGTCACAGAATGGCTGAGGAAGTGCCAGCACAGAACACCCACCTCAACCCCAGGACAAGGAACTCCTCCACCTTGTGTAAAGTGGTGCACACTGGAAGGTGAAGACCAAAGGGGATTTGCACATTGGGTCCCAAGCTTGTTGTGACCACAGACAGCCCTCCTTTGCTGTTCTGAACTTCCAAGGCAGAGAAGCTGCTCCAGATTCAGCAGGGTCAGGACTTTTTGCAAGAGGGGAAGGGATTGAAATTTCCAGTCAGCCCCTCTTATACACCTCTCCAGAACCAGTATGCTGCACCCCTGGTGACTACTTGGCACCAGCACACCAAGACAAGCCTCCCAAAAACAAGACATCAAGAAAAGCCACTGTTCAGCTCCCTCATCCCTAAGGGTAGATGAGAGTCCTGATTACACCTGAAACCTGGAAATTTAGGGCACCTGCACACATGCACAGATACGGTATATGTGTTCATCTACATGTCTCCTCACACACAGACTTTAGGAGACACACGCTAGAGAGGAGCCGGTACAGCAGCGGTGATTTCACAGCATTATATTACTCGAAACTTGAGCAGGGTGCTACCTGGCTCCCAACCTTTGCTCCAACTCTGATCTCCCACCTAAAGACCCTCCCAAGCAAGTGAATAGAGGTGGGAGATGGGTGCCAATGGAGCTTGCAGGTCCAGAGTACAGGAGGGTATAAGTGTAGCCTATAAGAAAAACTTCTCAGACTCAATGGGGTACCAGTTCTAGTGACCCTGAGTTTCCATTTGCAGAGATTAAAAAAGAGAGGGTCCCACCGGATCTCAGGTCTGAACAACCATTAAAAAAAAAAAAAAGTTTCTTGTGTAAACTTTCTTTTTGGGTAATAGTCAAGAACTTCTTTCTAGAAGGTGAAGTCAAAAGGTGTGTCACTGCTTCAGGCTACAGCACTAAGCCCAAAAATATGGGTCAGATTCTGAAAAAGATGAGGGTATAAGGCGGTAACAATGTGGCCCCAGGCTTCATGTGGCTTATAGTTTGTCTGAGATGTTTCACAAACTCTCCCCTGCCTCCAACCCTAACTCTGTATGAGTGTGGACTTCCAGAGACAGGGAGAAGCCAGCAGGTTTAAGCAGCCACTGAGTGTGGGTGGGTTAGTGCTGAGAGGAACTGTATGGGGTCTGTCAGTCTTCCTATGGCCAGTGGCGGGAGGGAAGGGCTCCTCTTTCCAGAGCAAAATCTGGCCGAGGCCCCTGTGAGGAGAAAGGGGTATGGGGCAGCAAAGGAGACAAGGATCAATTACACACACACACACACACACACACACACACACACACACACACACACTCAGGCACGCCTTAGAAAAACACTGCGTGGAACAGGACCTAAAGAACAGTGCTGCAGACAAATTCTTACCCTTAAGGGCCCCATCGCAAGGACAGTCAACAAACTTCCATTTATGCTAGTCCCCTAGGCTCTGGGATGGGAAGTGACTCCTTACCCCAGTTCTAACACAAACAGAATTGCCTGCTGGAGGCCTTCCCTAATTCAGTTCTCTGGAAGACAAGCCTGGCTCACTGCAGACCTCACCATGCTTAAAAGTCCCTGCCTGCCGAGTCTGTCAACTCAAATCACTGAGATCTGGTTTGGATGCCAGGAACTCCCAAGCTCGAGCCAAAGATGAATGTTACACACCTGCAGGTAGCAAAGTAGCTCGAGGGCCTCTGCGCCTGTAATTAGCAAGTTACCGCTCCGTAAAGCTAGTTTCAACAGCTGCTCCCAGAACCGGCCACGCACACCCCATAACGGTACAGGAATCTGAGCCCTTGGGAGCCAGGACAGACCACACAGAGGGTACTCCTTCCTGTTTCCCGTTCGGCACATGGGCGATCTAACCTCTGCCTGGGGTGGGCAACCGGGGCCCAGCGGCAGCCGCTCCTCGGCCTCCGCACCCAGGCCCCAGGACTCACGCGGCCCACCAGGGGGTTCTGGCACCCAGGGTCCGCGACTGCACCACTCCCAACAAAGAGGCGTCTGTGGCTCGGGTCCTGGGCCAGCGCCGGCCTCTGGCCTCTACCTGTTGCCCGGCAGGCCTTCTCCCCGCCGAGGCCCCAGCCCGGCCCCGCGCGCCCGCTCCTGCCGTGCTCGGCCCGCCCTCCGACAGGCCGGCCGCCATGAACCGGTGGAGTCACCCCTCGCCTTCGAGCTGCGCCCCGATCCCCGCGCCTGCCGCCGCCCCGCAGCCCCCCGCGATCCTCCCGCACGGACTCACTCGGCGGCCGGTGCAGAGCTGGCCGGCCCGGGCGCCGCTGCTCCGTCTCCTCTCCGAGCGCCCGGCCCGTGCGCACTAGCTGGGCCGGGTCCTCTCCTCCCCCTTCCGCTGCCCGCGGCTCCCTCCCTCCCTCCCTCCTCTGCCCGCCGAGCCCCGGCGAGCTCAGGCCGAGCCCAGCAATCTAGGGAAGGCCCGGCAACCGGGAACTGAACTGGGCGTGGGCTGCGGCCGGGCGGGGCCGGGGCTCCGGAACCCCGCGCTGCGCCCTAGGAGCCTCGAAGGGGCGGGTGGCTCGCGCTCTGCCGGTCGTCGCCCGGGTCCCTGGGTGGCACGGAGGCGGCCCACCCACCGGGACTCGGACAGTGCCCCCCCCCCAGGTGCCCGAGGGCACGGCTCGGAGGGGGCTGCCTCTGCTCCGGGAATGCAGCCCTCAGTTCCTCCCCCCGGTTGGTTGCCACAATTCCTGCGTGCGGCCGCACTGGGGAGTGGAGGAAGGGCGCAGCAGAGAGCCCAACCAGGTACACCCGGTGAAAGCCCCGCACTCAGCCTTTACTGAAATGTGCTTCGGGCTCCAGTCTATTCACCATGTTTAGCTGTGATCATTGTCATACTAGAGGACGCATTATCCCTAAAGTAGCCCCATAAAATCCATACTTCAAGGAGAGAGCGGCCTTGACTCCCACTGAAGACAGAATTTGGAAGGTTGTACTAAGGGCCTCTTTACAAAGAGACCTGCAGCTTCTTCCATGTAAAAAAAGATTTTTAAAACTACCTGACCACGCCAGGCATATCCGTGCGTGTAGACCAGAGTCCAGCCTGGTCTATGGATCGAGTTCCAGGGCTACACAAAGAAACACTGTCCCAATACCACAAAACAAACAAGCCTACCTGGCCAGGTTTGGTGGCTCATTCCCAAGCAAGAGCCCAGCATTTGGAAGACTGAAGCAGGGGTATCAGTTTTCACCGTCATGAAATAGTATTTTTTTTAATTTATTTATTTTATTTTATTGTATGAGTGTGGGCCTGCCTGCCTGCCCACATGCATGCATGTATGTATGTGTACCACAAATGCCTAGTGCCCATGAGTTCAGTAGAGGGCATCAGAGTCCCCGGAACTGGAGTTGTATACAGTGAGTGGCCATGTGGGTGCTGGGGATCGAACCTGCTCCTCTGCAGGAGCAAGTGCTCTTTACTGCTGAGCCTTCTCTCCAGTCCACAAAATAGTATTTTGGGGCTATCACTAAGCCTGTGGCAGAGGCTTGCTTCACAGTCAAGCAGCGGTGCTTTGCCAGTTGTCTTAGGAAGAGGTGGAGGCTCTGGAGCTTGTCTCTTTGGGCAGGTGTATAATGAGGAAGTAAATGACATTCAGCCTGTTGTCTCTAGCTCCCTGCAGGGGGACCCCAGCACTGACTATACACCATAGGAGCCTGGTTGTCCCCGAGGCGTCCTGCACTTGGCTTTCCCTCCAGTATTCTTCCCAGGCTTCTGCAGCTCACCCTCACAGCCTTTTCCCAGAGAGTCCTTGTGTCTATGTGGGCCCCGGCTAAGACTCTTCAACCCACCCCACACCTATGGACGGGTGTCCCTCTTCATTTATGGCTTCTTATCTTGGGTTTTTGTTTGTTTGGTTGGTTGGCTTGCTTTCCCATGGTCCTCATCAGATTTTTTTTTTAATTTTTAATTTTATGTGTATTGTTGTTTTGCTTGCTTGTATGTCTGTGAACACGTACATGCAGTGTTAAATATATTATCCCCCCACACCCTTACTATTATTACAGATGGTCGTGAGCCATCATGTGAATACTGGCAATTGAACCTAGATCCTCTATGAGAACAAGTGCTCTTAATCCCTGAGCCAACTCTCCAGCTCCCCAGATATTTATTTTATTTATTTATTCATTCATCCATCCATCTATCCATCCATCCATCCATCCATCCATCCATCCATCCATCCATCTATCTATCTATTTATTTATTTATTTATTTATTTAGAGGCAGTATCTCACCATGTAGCCCAGGCTGGTTTTATGCTCAAAGAAAATTCTCCCGGGTTCTAGATTCTCAGGTGTGAACTGTCACAGCCAGTCCCACCAGACATTTTAAATAGTTCCTCGGGGTAAATGAAGTTAAAAGAAAGAGAGAAGGGGAGACCATTGGGGAGGTTTGTGGGCAAAAGCTGGATAGTGAGTGCCTGAGGAACGGAGATAAGGTAGACAAAAGAGAAAGAGAAAGAAGCTTGGCCTCAGCACCAGGATGATGTCCCCATACACCCTCCCTTGGGTGGACCAGTAGATTAGAATCACCACGCCTTCCCAAACCATCCCCCACCTAAACTGGCATTGCCATGGCCACAGTGCCCAAGTGTGGCCTGCTTGTGGTGACTCACTTCCTCTTAATAGGCTGTTGAGGTGTCCCAAGGCAGCAAACAGGTCACGGGGCCAGAGTTTAGGTATCTGAACAAGCTCTTGGGAAGACAGACACACAGATCCTAATAGCAAAAGGAGATCTTTCTAACTGTAGCCCATAAAACTGAGAAGCCTGCCTGTCACAGTGACACACTGTTAATCCCAGCAGAGGCAGGTAGATCTCTGGGAGTTTGAGGCCAGCCTGGTCTACATAGCATAGAAATTTCTGGAATAGTCGGGGCTACGTAGTAAGACTGTCTCAAAAAAAAATAAATATGTGTGTGTGTGTGTGTGTAGACATATAAGACATATAACATGCATACTCCTACAAGTTGTCTTCTAACGTCTACATGCATACTATAGCACACACAGGCCCACACATATACAAAATAAGTAACTAATTGGAGGGAAGGCCCTAAGAGAGAAGAAAGAAAGGAAAGAGAGACTGGCTGACAAAATTGGACCCAGATTGTCTGAAGAAGCGCTCATGGGCCAGAAGTTGAGGCTGGACAGCACTCCTATGCCTAGTGTTCCACTAAGGGACACCCAAGTCACCTATTTCTCATCAAGGGATGAAAAAATTACAGGCATTGAGATACCTAGATTCTGGTTCAAAATGCATGGCTGTGGGAAGTCTCTGCCCTCCTCAAGTCTGTAATGAAGGTGCCAAGTAATCCTCTCTGAGATGTCTTCTGAGTTTATGACCCTAATTGTGGAGGATGGGCGCTAAGGCCATCAGTAGCTCTGAAAACATCGAGTCTGTCCTCAGTGTGAGAATAATGAAAGCCTCCAAGTCTCGGCAGAACCGCTCTGGACGCAGCATACACAGTCCACACAAATCGTAGAAAGGCTTTGCTTCTGTCACGTGACTGGATTTCTGTGAGCCTTCTACGAATTAGAGTTCAAGTTGCAGGCTCTTGTCAGGAGTCCCTGGGGAAACTTTGGCCCAATCAAGCAGGTGCCCTTACCCTCCCTCCCCGGCACCATGTGCTGCTTTGTACGTGTAGCCAGAATCGATTCTGTAGAGCCAGAAGTCAGGGCCATGTGGGTCCTGTGCTACATTGCCATCCCCAGTATCAGGCAACAGCTTCCAGCATGTCCTCAGAAGTCACCCCATCTACCAGGCGTGAGTAGTTACCTCCCTGGGCTTCCTCTTTCCTTAGCTGCCCACCGAGTCTGCCCAGAATCTCATGTTCTCAAGATGCTGTACTTCTGACCAATGGATTAGGAGAGTCCACTGATATGCTCAGCTGGAGATAAGTGACCTTAGGTGATTTAGTGATACTCTCAGTGGCTGCTGGTGCCCTCTTGTGGCACTCTTGGGGAATGGCAGGAAAGAAGCTGAAGCCAGCCAGGATCAGAATTAACAGGAAGAAGCAACAGTTACTAGCATAAACTAAAATTGGAACAATACTTGTTGCCATAGTTAGAAAGGTGCTGGTCACATAGTACAAAGTATGAATGTTGAAATGCTGAATATTTTATATGTTTCTGGAGGTGAGTGACTAAGGATAAAACCTGGACCTAAATCCTTGAGAGGTAAAGGCTCTGCCCTGACATAGACTACACCTCTCTCTCTCTCTCTCTCTCTCTCTCTCTCTCTCTCTCTCTCTCTCTCTCTCTCTCTCTCTCTCTCTCTCTCTCTCTCTCTCTCTCTCTCTCTCTCTCTCTCTCTCTCTCTCTCTCTCTCTCTCATATATGTATATATGTTTACCTAATTCTCACAACCTACAACATAAACACTCTTTATAAAGATTTATTTTATGTGTATGAGTGTTTCACCTGAATGTATGTGTGCATACCATGAGTGCTTACTTGGTGCCTGGAGAGGACAGAAGAAGGCATCGGCATCGAATGTCCCATTACTGGAGTTCTGGAGATTGTAAACCAGCATGTAGGTGCTCTGGATTGAACCAGGTCCACTTAACCACTGAGCCCCCTCCCCTGTTTCTGTTTCTCCTTTTGTGTGAATGAGAGAGGCTTTTTGTTTTTCAGTGTTGGGGTTGGAACCCAGGGCCTTACCTGTCACTCAGCTCCTTACCCATCTTGTTTTTGTCTTTTTAAAGATTTATTTAGTCAGACACAGTGGTACAAACCTTTAATCCCAGCACTTGGGAGGCAGAGGCAGAAGGATCTCTGTGAGTTTAAGGCCAGCCTGGTCTACAGACCAAGTTCCAGGAAAGCCAAGATTACATAGAACCTATATGAAAAAAAAAACCAAAAAACGTATTTTTATTTTATGTGTATGGACTTGTCAGCTGCATGTATATCTGTGCACCATGGGCATTCAGAGCCCAAAGAGGCAAGAAGGGGGCATTGGGTCTCCCAGAACTGGAGTTATAGACAGTTGTAAGCTTCCTTGTGGATGTCGGGAACTGAACCCTTGTCCTCTTCAAGAACAGCCAGTGCTCTTAGCTGCTAAGCCGTCTCTACAGCCTTGCCTCCAGGCTCTGTTCTGAGGAAAAGGAAAATGATCTCAGGACCATCAGGCACTTGTCCAGCATCATACGGGATGTCAGAATTCTGACTCCAGGAAGTCCAACCTGCAACTTTCAGCTTTAGCCACAGTGCAGAGATTAAGTCCTATTTGGGGGTTGTCAGCTACAGAATGGCTATTTATCCCATTAGGAGTAGAATTCCAGGTAAACAATACATAACTTGTTAGTATAAGGAATCACATTAAATGCCTGGGTCATGCTTTTACCAACAAATAATTCATTGTTTATTTAACTGATTTAACTAACTTTGAGTTGTATGTTTTTATTTATTAATCTAACAGCTCTAATTTACAAGGTGATTTTATATTGTCATGTGCTATCACACATGCTGCCTCATTTATTCCTCCCAAGAAACCTATCCTCAGATGGACCAGCCTCTGTTCCCCTCTGCCCTATGGTTTCTCCCTCCCTTCCCATTTAGAGATTGTGAGATGTCAGCTAAGATTACAGAATATAACAAGCGGCAGGCTAGGGGTAACGGCTCACACCTGTAAATCTCAGCACTTGGAGCTGAGGCAAGAGAATTGTGAGCTCAAGGCCAGCCTGGACTTCATCATGAGTTCCAGGCTAGCCCGAGCTATAGAATAAAACCCTGTGCCTTCCCACAAACAAACAAAGATAAAAGGCCACCAAGAGAACTCAGTAAGGGCACCTGACACCAGACCTGACCTTGGAACTCACTTGCTAGAAGAGGACGGACTAGTCCCACGGTTTGCCTCTCAGCTCTACACGTCATCACATGTATGTGCACATGCACAAAAAGAAATTTAAGGATCCAAACATGGTGGTCCCACACTCAGGAGGCAGAGGCAGGTGGATCTCTGAATTTGAGGCCAGTCTGGTCTACACAGTGAGTTCCAGGACAGCCAGGACTACGCAGAGAAACCCTGTCTCAAAAACAAGAAAGAAAGGAAAGGAAGAAAAAAAATTAAAAATTAGAGATTTCTGGGTGTTCCTTTAACCCTCGCACTCAAGAGGCAGAGGCAAGGCCAGGCTAGTCTACATAGTAAGTTCCAGGACAGAGAAATCCTGTCTCCAGAAACAAATAAACAAGTAAATAAAATAAAAATTATAGATTGACCATGCATTCTCTGATTCCAAAATTGGAATATGTTTTCCACGTTAGTGAGGAGGAAAATCAGATGATTGCCATCATGGTCCTTCACTGCCAATGTGCCCACGCCTGTTTCCTGTGTGGAACAGCAGTGGATACGCTGCAACCCTCTCTTTCTGGGGTCCTGGGAGATCAAGGGGGGGGGCATTCTTGGGTTTGGAGAGTGGCAGAGGAGCAGAGGCAGGAAAAAGAGCTCCCCGAGCCTTAAGAGTCAGCCCTGTGGTTTAAGTAACCGCTTAGGGTCCCCGAGGCCCAGCCTGACGTTGTGTGCCCATAGCCTCAGGCTCAGCTGTTGGGATTGCATCACCTGCCGCCTAAACATCCAGGGAACACCGGCAGCTAAAAGGCCACTGCGAAACCCGGACCGTGGAATCTTCCTCCATCTGCTGGCTGCCTTTGGGAGCACAGTGTTCCCATGGTGCCGGTCTGCAGGGAACACCCTCTGCATTTTTCTTTCTTGACTCTGTGGATTTGCCCCCTGATTACCCGTGTGATCTCGGCTTCCCCACAGATATTAACAATCCCCTTGCCTCCCTCACCTATGCTGCCTGGCTTTCTGAAGGCGTAATCACAGAACTTCTGGGCTGGGACCCCCTGTGGGGTGCAGGCTGGGGTGCCCTGACGGTATGTGTCCCAACAGGTTTTTCTCTATCAACCTTGAAATCAGCCTGGAGCCTACCTGACCTACATTCCCTTTAACCGCCCCCCACCCCCACCCCCCTGTCCCGCGCGCGCTGGGGAGCTGGAGCCAGTGGTAAAGCCAGGTCAGAAGCAAGACTCAAGAGGCTAGGTTTCTGTAGTCCCGACCTGGCCCCTCAGGGAAAGCAACGCACAAAGCCTCCTGTGTCCTCGGCTGAGTTGAGAAGCTAAGCAGAGTTCACTTGCGTGGGTTAAGGGCCAGTTCCTGGGAGGAGAGATGCTAGGCAGGGAGGTGTTTGCTTGTATACCCTGTACAGCCTGGTCCTCTCCCACGTCTGGGAGGGGCTGGAGTCAGAGACAACAACTGGGCTGGTCTGCAAGAGAGGTCATCTGACTGGCTGCTCAGCCTGGGCTCCTCACTTCTCTCCACCATCAGGCTACACGGGAGCTGGTGGTGCCCACACAGGCAAACCACCAGGCCACAACACACACCTCGCGTCTAGCACCTTTGGGGTAAGTCCTAGAACTGAGCCCTTATCTGGTGGGAGGGAGACCTTACTGATGGAGCTGGGAGTGATGTGCTTCTTTCCCAGCATGAGGGTGACTAGTCTATGTCCAGGTGCCCATGTTCCTTCCTATAAGGACAGGTACATCAGCCCAGATTACACCCGGTGACCTAAGGACCCCACCTGAGATTCGGGGGGGGGGGGGCAGCGGGGCAGGAAGCAGCTCTACGGATAGGAGCTGGAGCTCACCTGTGGGAGGAGGTGTGATAAGGAGCTGTCATCCACTGTGTCTGTCATTATGCCACCTCACCTCAGCTGCCTAAGAATCCCAGCCAGGGAAGGGAGGGACCTGAGCCTCAGAAGGGGGCATCATCTCAGAATGAGGGTGAAGAGAAACCGTTGGTAGGTGCTGGTCCCAGCAACCCAGCCAATTCGGGCTATAAAAAGAGGCCAGAGCAGGGAAGGCAGGCTCCTCCTATTCTCGTGCTTGCAGAGGAGCTCAATATTCTGTTACTCATTCATTTATTTTCTGCAACAAAGGAAAGGGGTGGGATGAAAAAAGTTCAGACACCTTGTTAGAAGCCATCATAATTTCTGTTTCCTTCCCACAGGGAAGCCAGTCAGACCATGTCTGGGAACAGTGGAATGATGGGAGCATCCCTTACCCAGGAGATCCTTAGCTCCCTGGGCATTGCCAACAAGGTACGGGCTGTTGGGACTTCAGAAATGTATTTATCTGTCCAGTAGTGCTGGTGAATGGTCTAGCCTTGGCAGGCTAGTGTTCTCTCACCGAGCCACATCTCCAGCCCCAACACTTTAATTTTCCTCTGCACCCCCCCCCCCAGTAAATGAACAAAATGGAAGGAGGGCAGGCTCCCTCCTCAGGAGACCATGTACTCATGTTCTTGCAGACTGCAGCTTGGGGGACCCTGGGCACACTCAGGACTTTCTTGAGCTTTAGTGTGGACAAGGATGTTCAGAAGCTGCTGAAAGCCATCGCGGGTCAAGGTAAGCTCCCGCCCTTGGTGTTTGGGGTCTACTTTTCATTGTTAATCTGATTTTTTTAAATATTATTTTTGAGATAGGGTCTCATTTGTAACACCAGCTAGCCTAGAACTCACTATGGAGACTAGGCTGGTCTCCAACTCCCATCCACCTGCATCTGCTTCCCAGGTGCTGGGGGTAGGGGTGTGTACCTGGCAGGGTCTCTGTAGCTCAAGTTGGCTTCAAATCTGCAGCAATCCCCCTGCAGCAGTTTCCCGAGTGATAGGATTACAGACAAGAGCTATCATGCCCCATTGCAGGTCTGCCTTTCTCTCTCTCATTAATAATTTATTATTTTATTTTATGTGTTTTGCCTGTAAGTATGCCTGTGCACTACAAGCAAGCCTTGTGCCATCAGAAGCCAGAAGAGGGGGCAGAGCCCTTGAAACGGGAGTTTCAGATGGTTGTGAGTCACCATGTGGGTGCTGGGGATTGAACTAGGGTCCCCTGGATTAAAGGCATATGCCACCACCACCTGGTTTGTTCGTTTTTAAATCTTTTTAAGGAGCCAGGAAGGTGGAGTTAGTGATGTTCTGAAGCATTGGTGAGCTATCTGATGCTAGCCTGTCAAGTTCTGTGGTGTTTGTCATACTCACACAACACCCTTGTGAGGTCAGGCTTATTATTTCCATTCTTCACATGAGGAAACTGGGGTTAAGAGATTAAGAGGCTTGCCTAAGATCACATAGTTTATAACAGGAGAGCCAGGATTCTAAGCCAATTTTATAGGTCCCACCCAAAAAAATAGCCCTTTAAATTGTTTTCATTTATGTTTTTTTCTTTCCTTTTTAAAACCACCTTTTGCCTGAATTGGGATTTGAGTCAGATTTATTTATTTATTTATTCCTCCCCCCAAAAAAACCCTCAGGGTTTCTGTGTATAGCGCTGGCTGTCTTAGAACTCACTCTGTAGTCCAGGCTGGCTTCAAACTCATAGAGACCAGTCCACCTCTACCTCCAAGATGTTAGGATTAGAGGTAATGCCATCACCACCTGGCTCTATTGCTGCCTGCCCTTTTCATGTAGCCCAGGCTAGACTCAAACTCGCTGTGTACCTAAGCATGACTAAACTCCAAATTATCCTTCCTCCATCTCCCAGGTACTGGGATCACAGTTGTGTGTTACCACACCTAGCTTTTCCTGTTATTTTTAAAACTTAAAAAATTTTATTTCACATACATTGGTGTTTTGCCTGCATGTCTGTCTGTGTGAAGGTGTCAGATCTCCTAGAACTGGAGTTACAGACAGTTGTGACCCACAGGTGGGTGCTGGAAATTGAACTTGGTTCCTCTGGAAGAGCAGCCAGTGGTCTTAACCAATGAGCTGTCACTGCAGCCCTTATTTATTTAAGTGTGTGCATGTGTGTATGTATGTGTGTCATTTTATCTTTGGCACAGTAGCTACACCTTAATCTACTGCTATTTCAGCCAACAATTGTGAGGCAGATTCAGTTCCCTCAGGCACCTGCTCTGTCACTGCTGCTAAAGGTAGTTTTAACTAAATCTCTACTGTTCTATTTATAAATAAAACTCAAGATTCAAAGGCTGGGGTGAAAACCTGCTAGCTCAGAGAGGTTGAATATCAACTAGCTGACCTTCAGTCCTTGGTGGAGTCCTTCCTCTCCACCAAAACAAAACAAAAAACCCAGGACCCTCAGAATCTCTATTACTTTTGGCGCATCTCTCTAACTCTTCCAGACGCCCCGTGATTACTTCCTGTCAACCAAATGCTAACACAGCCTCCCAACCCAAGACGACCAAATATTCCCCAACATTTGTACATGTGAGTGCAGTGCCCATGGAGGCCAGAAGATGCTGCACTCCCTGGAGCTGGAGTTTCAGGTGGTTATGAGCCACCGGACTCAGGTGCTGAGATCTGAACTCAGGCTCTCTGAAAAAAAAACCAAACAAACAAACAAACAAAAAAAAAAAAAAAAAAAAAACAGTACATGCTCTTAACCTCTGGGCCATCTCTCCAGACTCTCTGAGGCTTTTGACATTTTCTTTGCATCTCCTTTGAGAGCAAACAGAAGCAGGGGTGAAGAACCCCCGTCTTCCCTTCTCTACACTGAGTTCTCTTCCTGGAGGAGTCCGGAACTCATGACTGTGAACTCCCTGATTGCAGCCTGGTTTTGTCTTGGTTCAGGTGTGGACCACAGCACCATTGTGGATGTACTGACTAATCGGAGCAGAGAGCAAAGACAGCTCATTTCTCGAGCCTTCCAAGAGCGTACCAAACAGGTGAGACTCCTGACTGTCCAGCAGCTGTAGACAGGATGGAGACCGCCCCCCAGCACTTGAGATCCAGACAGGAGTCTCTCCCTCCTGGCTAATCAGGGACTTGGTGGCCAGACCTGGGATAAAAATCAACCAAAGCTTCCCACGATCCTGAGGCCTCCTTGACCTATGTCTCTGCCCATTTAATGCAGGATTTATTGAAGTCTTTGCAGGCAGCACTCTCTGGCAACCTAGAGAAAATTGTAGTGGCTCTCCTGCAGCCCACAGCCCAATCTGATGCCCAAGAACTGTGGACAGCCTTGAAGGTACCAGAGGGGACAACCACTGGGTTGATGGCCTTGACCTCTCCAGAGAGTGGGCCTAGAGATTCTCAACCCTATTATGACCCGGGATGGAGAAGGGGCTAGATCCTGCCCTCCAGCCCTCTGTCTGCCATCTTGCTGGGCTAATGATCCAGCCCAGTGTCAAGTGACCTCATAATTTCTTGTAGGCCTCAGGTTCTGCTGAAGATGTGGCCTTGGAAATCCTGGCCACCCGAGCAGCACCCCAACTGCAGGAATGCCTGGCAGTATATAAGCATGGTAAGAATCTAAGTGGTGTCCCCAAAGCTGAGGGCATTGGGACAATCCACTTCTCTTCTAGAGTCCTTGCAGATTTGTGACCTTTACTGACTAAATTCTGTTCCTTAAGGTCTCTGCTTCTAGCACACACACACATATACACATACACACACATATACATACACACATACACACACATATACACACACACACATATACATACACACAAAACACACATACACACACAAACACACACATATACACATACACACACATACAGACACATACACATAAACACACACATATACACACACACAAAACACACATATACAAACACAGAGACACACAGACACACACATACACCACATACACACACACCACCCCAAACACCACCCTTTTGCCAGTGCCTCAGTCTCCCCAAGGGAGAGAGCCACATGTGATCATTGAAGGAGAAACAATAATTAACTAAGTCTGGAGCCCGGGGGCAAGTTTCATGACATTAGCACTATAATAGTCCCAAAGGTCCTGTCATCTTCCCAGTCCCTTGCTGCTGCCTAGGGGACAGGTGGTGACTGTCACCTACTGGACCCTGCCTCACCTACTAATTTGTGAGCATCTTTTCCCAGCCTCCTCCTCATGACCTCGGTGCCTCTTTCTTCCTTTGCTGTCTGTGTTTCGCTCCTACCTCCACTGAGCTCTTGGCGCTGGTTCATCTCTTATACCCCTCTCCTGAGACAATTTCATGTGGATGATATACTTTGAATTCACGATCCTCATGACTCAGCCCCAATGCTGAGCTCGCAGGCTCATTTTTCACTTCCTCTTTCCCTCCATACTAGACAGGCTTTCCCACACCATCCTCATTTTCTGTCTTCCCACTCCTGCTCACTCTCCGCTTCATAGCCCGCCTCACACATCACGTCCTGAACACTGGATAGAGGGCTAGGCCCTGACCAACTTGCTTCATAACCAGGCATTCCCTATCTCTAGCTACTTCTGGTTATTAAATGGATGGAATTCCCAGTGGGAAGGTTTGGAGATGAAGATACTTCTGCTGCTCACAGCTTAGGAACGTTTTCAGAGTGGCCATGATGGCACCCATGTCCTCCATTCTGGGAACTGTTAGCCATCAAGCTACTTTGCATGGGAGATAGGTTAGGGGGCTGGAGCGACAGCTTAGCAGCTAAGAGCATAAGGGGTACCTGAGTTCCCTTCCCAGCACCCACATCAGATGGCTGCAACTCCAGCTTCACAGGCATACCCTCCCCATACACATAAATTAAAACATAAATCTTAAAAAAAAGAGGCGTGCTAGGGCTTAGTTGGTCAGGCTCTTGACAAGTCCTAAAGCTATCTACCCTGGGGAAGTTCAGAGGATTCAGAAGGCTCCTGACCCTGCCCAGATTTCCAGGTGGAGGCTGAGGAAGCTATCAGAACCCAGACCAATGGCATCTTGCAGGACCTGCTTCTGGCCCTGAGTAAGGTGAGGCTCGGCCTGTGAGGGAAGGGTGTTGTGCTCCTCAGGCTGGGGACAGGGCAGAGTAAGGGAGCTCTGCTATCCTGTGACCAACAAGGAAGAGCTTTGGAGAGACCAGGGTCTGGACAAAACTCCACCCTCTCCTGAAACCTCTGAAACATTGTCTTCATTTAGGGAGGTCGGGAGAGATATTCTGGAATCATTGACTACAACTTGCAAGAACAAGATGTCCAGGTGAGCAAAAGGACTTCAGATTGTTTAGCCATGGAGAGTTGGTGCAGACTCCCTCCTGGATGTCCGGGTGCCCAGATCCCATGTAGTCATTTTGTGCTGCAAACTTGTCCCTGTCTTTGCCTCCTGAGTTCAGAGTGTACAATCTCATCTGCTGGTGGATTCTCTCTTGTGGGCACTGGCTCCAGAAAGCCTCCTTAGGCCTCACTTGGGGATTAGTTCCTTTTGAAAGCAGCTGGGTAGAACCCCTTAATCCTGCCTCTTTCATTAATTAATATTTTGAGTCAGGGTCTCTCTGGCTGTCCCAGGACTCACTCTGTAGACCAGGCTGGTCTCCAACTCAGAGATCTGCCTGCTTCTGCCTCCTGAGTGCAGAGATTAAATTATCTTTTTCCACCCTGTGCCCCATTTCCTCCACACAGTAGATTTTGGGGGACATCATAGCCATGGCTTCCAGACTCCTGCTCTACCCCTCAGCTTCTTCCTCTGCCCTAGGCACTCCAGCAGACCGGAGAATCCAGTATGGCAGGCCAATGGGTCCTGATCTTTACACAACGAAGTCCTGAACACCTCATCCGAGGTACCCAAGCTTCCTTATCCCCACCCAGCTTGCTCTACTGATGAGTGTGGCAGTCAGTGGTGGGGTCGCTCTTCCCTATGGTGAGTAACAGCCCTACACACCAACTCACCTTTCTAACCACTCCCTACACATTCCAAAAGTGTTTGATCAGTATCGGAGATGCACTGGGCAAGAATTAGAGGATGCTATCCGGAACTGTTTCCACGGAGATGCTCAGCGGGCTCTGCTCAGCCTAGGTAGGTACCTATTCAGGATGTATTGGGGGGGTGTGCGGTTACTGGGATGGGAAGCTGCAGCCCTAGACATGGCTCTCTCCCCTGTCACCTTTGCCTCTAGCGTCCATAATGAGGAACACAGCACTGTATTTTGCTGATAAACTTCACCAAGCCCTTCAGGTAAGAGGCACACTACTTCCTGCCCGGCTCTTGAGATCCAAGCCTAGTGGAACCTACAAGCTGCTTTCTTCCCTGTGTTTACAGACTGTCTTGTCATGGGTAGAGGAGTGAGCTCTGGTCAGGACTAAGTTAGTTACCCACAAGGCACTAAAGTTCAAGTTTGTCTTAATGTCTATGTACCAAAAACAGATGGTTTTGCTTTTGTTCAATATTTGTTGTCAGAGATGAATGTGGTAACTCTGTCCCAGGGGGTCTCACCCTCCCTAATGCCTTGACCCTTTAATACAGTTTCTCATGTCGTGGTGACCCCAACCATAAAATTATATTATTGCTACCTTATAACTGTAATGTTGCTACTGTTGTGAATCATAATGTAAATATCTTATATAAAGGATATTTGATATTCAACCCCTGCGAAAGAGTCCTTAGATCTCCCAAAGGGATCACAAGCCACAGGCTGAGAACTATTGCTTTATAAAGAATAATAGGTGAGCACTGTGCTGAAAAGCCATAATCCCAGGACTCAGGAGGCAGAAGCAGGAAGGGCCCAGGCCAATCAGGACTTCCTGTACTTTGGAGCTGTCTGTCACCAGTGTATTACTCACATTTCTACTAACTTTCACAACTATACACTGTCCTTGTTCAATTAGATGGAAAAAAAGAACAAAGATGGTAAATGCCCCAGCACCCTGGGCCTCCTTTCTCCATATTGGCTACATTTATTTATTTGGTTTTTCAGGACAAGATTTCTCTATGTAGCCCTGGCTATCCTGAAACAATGTAGTTCAGGCTGACCTCTAACTCAGAGATCCATCTGCCTCTACTTCTCCCAAGGGCTGGGATTAAAGGTGTGTGCCACTTATGCCCTGCCACCTTGGCTGCATTTTATTTCTATTATTAATCCTCAAACCTGAGAGACAGCTTGATGGCTTAACACTCACCAAATATGCCCAAGGCCCCAGCTGCCACCTTTGCACCAGTCTAAAAGAAACCTGACAAGCCAGGATGTTGGTACCCTCCTTTAATCCCAGACACAGGAGGCAGTGACAAGCACATCTCTGAGACCATCTGGGTCTATATAGGGAGTTCCAGGATTACATTGTGAGATCCTGTGTATTATTTATCTAAAAACTGATCGTTCAGTTTGAGTAATTACACCAACAGAGTCTAGTAATTCTGCTAGGTGAACTAGGTCTCCTCTGAGAATGTAGGTATGTATTTAAAGGAAGTGTAATTGCTGGGCAGTGGTGGAACAAGCCTTTAGTTCACTAGGGAGGCAGAGGCTGTCAGATCTCTGAGTTTGAGGCCAGCCTGGTCTACAGATGGAGTGCCAGAAAAGCCAACGCAACACAGAGAAACCCCGTCTTGAAAATTCAACAAAAAGGTAAAAATGAAAAGTGTAATATGTGAGAGGTTGGAGTTACCACATTCTGGTAGAGAGGGAAGCCTTCAGAATCATGCTCCATTGATAACTACTCATAGGACAGTCTATATACGCTCTTGCTCCATATTCCAGAGATTTCCATCTTGACAGCAGATTATTATTATACTTAACTGAGAAAGCCTGGCTCATTATAATGAGTCAATGCCAGGATTCATTTGAAGACCTGTGGTTATCTGTCTGAGTTCCTGATGTAAAGATGAAGCTGCACTAGGTGTAGACCAGTGGTATTGCACTTACCCCGTGAGGCCCACACATTAAAGGGGACGAATACACATTTTAGTATCTGGACTAAGACACCAAGGACTATGAGACTGGAATTCTTGGCTATAAATGTCAGGCATATTTTAGGAGTCAGTCTAGCTGAGAGACTACACTTGTAATCCCAGAACCCAGAAGGAGAAACAAGGTATGGGGACCCCACCTTAAATCCAAGCAATCTAGAGGCAGAGGTAAGTGGACCTGTGTGTTCAAGGTCAGTCTAGGGTACATGAGACCACGAGACACTGAAAACAAACACATGGAGCTGGAGAGATGGCTCAGTGCTTGAGAACTTCTTGCTCTTCCAGAGGACCTGAGTTTGGTTCCGAGCACCTATGGCCAGCAGTTCACAACTACTCCAGGAGATTAGGAGCCTCTTCTGACCTCCACAGGCATCTGAACACATGTGGCATACACTCACACATATGTATAGAGACATTATCTTGGGCTGGGCACAGTGGCTAATACCTTTAGTCTGAGCACTCTGTGGATTTGAGGCCAGCCAGAGATAAATGTTAAGATCCTGTCGAAGAAGAAGAAGGGACCACCTGATGTTGTACAGCTCAGTGGTAACTATCATGTTTAAGGCTCTGGGTTTGATTATCCAGTGTCACAAAAAAAGAGGACAGAAAAAATACTTACTCGTTTCCTTCTGTGAGTGCACACGGTGACTCTGGCTTTAAGATTGTTAACTCTAATTCTGTCTTGCCCCTACTTTCCCACCCATTCCATTGACCCCTGCCCTTAATGAGACTATCCCCTAACAACTTGCCTCACGATCCCCTGTCTGTCTCTTTACTAGGAAGCTGAGCCCAATTTCCAAGTGCTGATAAGAGTTCTCATCTCCCGCAGTGAGACTGACCTTCTAAGTATTCGGGCCGAGTTCAGGAAGAAATATGGGAAGTCTCTGTATTCTTCTCTCCAGGTGAGACTTAGTGCTCCCCCCCCCCTCTCTTTCTCTCAGACAGGGTTTCTCTGTGTAGCTCTGGCTGCCCTAGAACTCAGGACAGGTTGGCCCCAAACCCAGAGATGCACAGCCTCTGCTTCCCAAGTGCCCGAGTGCTGGGATTAAAATCATGCACCACCACAACCAGACTGTTTGGCTATTTCTTAGCCTGGATCCCTCAGGTCCTGGATTCTCCCTCCAGCCACCTTTGGTTGAGTGTGGGTCTCAGGCAACAGAGAGGAGTCTTTCCTTGATGACAAGCTATTTTTTTGGCACAAGGTGGGGTTAGAATGCTTGGACCATGGTGGTGGTAGCGTGTTTTCCTAACACTGATTTCCTTACCTGCAGGATGCAGTGAGAGGGGATTGTCACTCAGCCCTACTGGCCCTGTGCAGAGCCGAAGACATCTGAGACCTTCCAGACCCACCCTGACATGACAGTCAGGAATCTGAGATTCCCATATTTGGTTTGGCACATGGGAGACATCCACCACCCCCACCAAGGAACACTATATACTCTAAGTTCCTCTTGAGGCTGGACCTCTAAATTTCTATGATATTCCTGGATTTCCCTCATCTCAAAGTGGGATCTTCCAGCTCTGTCTCAGGGAGGAACAGTAAGATGTCTTTGATAGCGTCTGCCCTACTCATCGATTCATAGTGTGGCTGGAATATCTCTGTTTAGTTGAACCTTTTGGCAAACTCATTGTCTTTTTATATTTCTTGGTTAAAATTTGGGTGGGTCAGGATATGGGCCTTGGAATTGGAGGTATCTAAGTGTTCTTAGCTATTCAACAGGAATCCTGTTTTTGCCTAGTGCTGCACTTATAAGTTATCAACACCCCCCCCCCATTATTCTCTCCTTCCCAGGAAATCTCAGGCAAAATAATTAAGAGTAGGCACCAGGGGATCAGAACTAGCAAAGGGCCAGCTCCATGAACTCCTAGACTTGAAAATCTCAGTAACATTCCCCCAAATTATCTGTTCATGCGGGGATTTGGAAACACACCTCCAACTAGAGTTGAGAGCAATACTTCAACAGAACATCTGCCAAAACTAGGGAGGGCACAGCACTCAGGTTCCCCCTGCTGGCGCTATGAGAAATGACAGGCAGCCTCTCACCCCTCGCCTCTTCCCCTGTTGACATTCCCCAACTGGGTTAAATATTTAACCCCACTGCTCCAGGGTAGGAAAACAACGTATCTCAGGAAAGAAGTTTTATTTCCAACCCCCTAGGAAGACATTAAAACTAATAAAGATAGAAACCCAAATCAAACCCTACAACAGATGGAGACGGCCCGTGGGGTAGCCAGGAGCAACCTGCAGGGACACAGAGATTCATCCCAGATAGGTACCTCACCTATCAGCCTGGATCCTTACATTCATGTGAATAAGCCAGGAAAGGGAGTTGGGGACCAGCGACCACCCATCCCATCCCATGTGGCCCTGGCTGGAAGAGAAGACACAGAAGAGCAAGGATGGTGCCAAGTCTGACCTTGGCGTCTGCTGCCTGCTCTGATCCCCAGCAGTGCACATAAGTTACCCTGTATGCCTCAGGGCTTGAGGTGGGGGCTCCTGCAAGCAAACCAGTCACAGCCTCTGAAAGGTCCACTCTGTGGAGCTGAGTTAGAGCAGTACACAGTCTGAGTCAGTCTTCGACCTCTGCCGCCGCTCTCCAGCTGGGCGTCCAGCTGTGGCTCCTCTTCCCTGTGTTGAGTTAGCAACTAGTTATCCAATAACCTTGGTAGAGATCAAAGACACACGTGTGTGCGTGCGTGCGTGCGTGTGTGCGTGCGTGCGTGCGTGCGTGTGTGTGTGTGTGTGTGTGTGTGTGTGTGTGTGTGTGTGTGTGTCTGTGTCTGTGTCTGTGTCTGTGTGTCTGTGTGTCTGTGTCTGTGTGTGATGATCAAAAGAGGTTACCTCAGAGGGATTTATGAAAGCTTACAGCAATCCTGTGCAAAAACCACCCAGCCAGCACCCGGCCAGCCAAGAGAGGGGCAGGCTCACCTGGGGTGAAGGGGCCCTTGTTTGTGTGGGCTGAACAGCTTGCTGCTGTTGATATTCTTCTTGTTGAAGCTGTTGGGCCAGTTCCAGATCGCTAAGGCCCTGCTGCTGCAGGGATAAGGCAATAAGATAGTCCTAGAGAGAACACAAGGTCATACATGGATTAAGACCCAAGATGGAGATTTGTACTAACTATCCAAACCACGTGTCCTTCAAGTTCTGCATCTCCTCTCCTCCAGTAAAACAGTCTATTATCTGTGGTGCCAGGAAATAGTCCCAGGCGAGGCGGGGCAATGCCTGGGTGGGGCAGCCTTCAGCCAATAAAATGCATGAAGTTCACTCATAAAAAAGAGCTCAGATGCCAACGGATTCTGCACCATTCTGAAAGGCCCCACACTGTACCTGGTCTACCTGCTGCTGCTTCTCTGGAGAGACGCTCCCACCTTCTGCTCCATGGCTTTTGCCCAGGGAATGACTTAGGTGGAAGTCAGAGTCACAGAAGCAACTGTCGCCATCCACATTGTGAAGGCTCTCCCACACCACCTGCTCCTCCTGGAGAAAACCCTGGTCAGTGACCAGGAGGTACAAGTGACCCTGCAAAAGAGAAAGACAGCCAGGGTTCAGTTGCCTGGCAAGTCCAAGTTCCCTGGATTTGATCCTCAGCACACACCCCCTTACACACTCCTCCCACAAGCTGAGAAAGACTACAAATGGATGGGACAGGTGACACGGAGGTCTTCTGAAAAGTGCTGGCTGGAGCTTAGCACTGTGAGCATCCAAAATTTCTTAATGTGTGGTTGTGGGGAGCAGGAAAGGATGCCCGAACACAGGTGAGCATATTGTGATTATCCTGGTTAAGGTATCCTTGGGGCTACAGTACCACACCAAATCCAGTTTCCTACCCTCTTTCCTCTGCCTCTCTGTGTGTGCTGATGTCTATAGAGATAAACCCTTTTGAGAACCAGAAAAACTGGGTGTGGTGATGAATGACTACAATCTTAGCCCCTGGAGGTGGAGGCAGGAAGATTAAGGCAAAGCCAGGTGTGACATGCACACCTTTAACCCCAGCAGACCTCAGAGTTCCGGGCCAGGAAGGCATAGAGAGTCTAGATGGGGAGAGTGGGAGTGGGCAGGACCAGCCTCTTCTACTCAATTCCTAGAGAGTGTTAGCTTCTAATTCTGAAAGATGCTGTGTGTTCTAAGGTCCCAAAGTCCTTGTTCCTCATGGCCTGCTCTGGTCATGCTGTTTCCAGGTAGAAGCCTTGAGAATGAAGGCACCACATATTCCTGCATATATAAAGGCTTTTTGTCAACCTAAGTCCCAGAGTGAAGACAGTGTGGGACAGGATGTAGCCAGTTTGCACTGGATATACATCGTGAATTAGAGACAAACACTTGTGGTAAACCACAGGATTTTAGAGGTTATCTGTTACCGTGGCTTAGCCCACTTTATCCTGCCTGACACACTGACCCCAAGAAGGCGGCTCAGGGAAATGACATGGTTCCTGCCCCTCTCCTCCAAAGCCCCATCACCTTGTGCTTAGTCATCGTGCTGAAGTGGTTATTTCGAAAAAAGACACTGAGTTCATCCTCCTTAGCAGCTGCTGTAAGCTCGCACAGGCCATGGTAGGTCAGCTGCGCTGCAGTGGTCTCCAGGAACTGCTCGGCAATCAAGCCTGTCAGGAGGCATAAGACAGGAGCCTTGGATTGAATCCAAAGCCATAATAAGAAAAAAGTTAAACAAACCAAAAGGGCTGGTAGTTAGGCTCAATTTAGATCTTTTGGCGAGTTCAGTCCCGGGGATAGCAGCACATGTCTCAGCCCCAGAGAGGCAGGCTGATCTCTGTGAGGGTAACAGGCTCCACACAACCGTTCCAGGTTAGTCAAGGGCTACACAGACCCTGTGTCAAACAAAAACTTAACCCCACAGGCCCCCAGCGTAGGCCCAAAGCAAACAAAACAAGATAAGGAGGGTTGTCCAAAACGGCCCAGGAGCCTCCAGAGCCCTGGAGTATCCTTAGTAGGTGTGATTCTCAGTAACTCCTACAAGTTGAAGCTTGGGAATGAATGCTTGTGATCCTGGTACTGGGGGCTGGAGGCAGAAGGACCAGTGGTTCAAAACCATCCTCATCTACAAGGAGATCCTTATTGAACCTCCATCCTCAGAGTAGAGATAAAAACCCTTACTTAAAGTCTGACTATAATTACTTATTCAATCAATACAGCTAAGAGTGGAGCACAGGTCTGTAATCTGCAAGAGCTCCTGTGTGTGTGTGTGTCCGTGTGTCCGTGTGTCCGTGTGTGTGTGTGTGTGTGTGTGTGTGTGTGTCCCCATGTGTCTGTACATGTCTGTGCGTGTGTGCGTGTGTATGTCTGTCGTGTGTGCGAGTGTGTCATTGTGTGTCTGTGTGTCCGTGTGTGTGTGTGTGTGTCCGTGTGTCTGTACATGTCTGTGTCTCTGTGTGTGTGCATGTGTATGTCTGTCGTGTGTGTGAGTGTGTCATTGTGTGTCTGTGTGTGTGTGTGGCCCTTCTCTCGCTGTATCACACAAAGCAATAATACTACTATTCAGCTGTCCTTCACATGAGACAGAAGGGAAGAGGGTGTCACCATCACCTTCTGTCACCAGGTTGGGGTCACTGGAGTGTTTACACGTGATGATCTTCTCTACCAGCTGGTTGTAACTCAGTTTCCCAACAGCGCTCACGGCCTCAGGACTCTAAGGAGTAGGATGGGGTGAGACAAAAATAAACTTAGTTTTTTTTTTAAAGGAAGGAAATGAGCCAAGCCCATTGGACTATAACTCCATGATCAAAGATTCCTGAACTTTTGATGTCCAAAGGACCTGAACTTATTTGTGTTTGGTTTCCTAGTATTGGAGTGCGACCCCACCCAACACAGTGAAATTTAAATTCCTTAAGGAATCAGTCCAGCCTCTAAATCCTACCATTCCTTGAAGTAATCAGACCTCTCCCTTTCTAGATGCTGCCCCCTTACTCCTGCCAGCTGGTGCAGACTCACAGAGCTTCCCATCCTCACCTGTGGATCAACGAGCCAGCCATGGTACAGAGGAATGCCCAGCAAGTCAAAGATGCTGCATTCGGGTGTGTACTCAAAGTCAGAGACTCCTGTGAATCGCACATTGACATCCAGACCTGTGGCCAGTCTGGGGAGCACTGTCATGGCATCATCTACATTCTAGCGGAGAAAAGACAAGTCTGGCCTCCCTACCCCTCACTCCCACCTCCCAGAAAACAAATCAGAAATCCCGTTTTCTCAACTCTGACTTTCTTACAACCCATTTATATTTCAACTCTCTTTTTTTCCCCCCAAGACAAGGTCTTACTATGTAGCCCTGGCTGCTCTGGAACACACTATGTAGCCCAGACTGGCCTTGAACTCACCGAGATCTGCCTGCCTCTGCCTCTGCCTCTGCCTCCTGAGAGCTACACTGAGTGTACAACACTATGCTGGGCTGCCTCAATCCCTCTTTATCTATTATAAAAATAAACTTTTTTTTAAAGACAGAGATACACCCCCAACCCAAGTAGAAGATACCAAGGTTCAGGAATCACCCGAAAAAGGCTTCTCAATAGGTCCAGGGTCCCCTTACAAGCCTGCAGACCCTATGTCCGTTGTCCTCTTGCCTCACCTGCTGAAAGTTAAGCTGAAGGCCCTCAGACTTCTCCTGGGGCTTGATGGATAGGAGGCAGTTTCCTGTAAGACAGGAAACTTATCAGGCCTACCGTACCCTGCCAGTTGTCCCCAAAACCTTGGCTTCCTTCTCTTCTGGAGAATGGGGGCAACGTCTCAGGACCATGGATTTCCAAACTAATCCAGAATTTTAATTTCTCCGATGGATAAATAGGCTTAAAGATGTGAAAGGCCCACCCAGCTGAAAGCTAAGGACAGAGGCCGGGGCTATAGTTCAGTGGCATGGTGCTTGCCCTGAACAGCCAAGGCTTGTGTTCCATCCCTAATACCAGGGGTAGTTAGCGGTGGGAGGGGAGGTAACTATAGGCTGAACTGGTACTCTAACTAAAAAATCCCGATACCTTGGTGTCTACTTTGTCCTCCTATTGCTGGCCCTCAAAGCCACAGAGCTCCAAATGAGCCCTCCCCAATAAGTCACTCACCAAGATGTGTCATGAGTTCATCCGATGTGATCATTTCCTTCTGAGGGGGCAGCTTCACCTGAAGGGAGAAGGGTCCTATGTGAGCTTTACTACAGGCATGAAGGAGGAACACACAGAAAGAGGGGGGTCCACGCTAGGAACGGTGGCTCCTGACTGCGATCCCAGCGCTCAGGAAGGAGTGAAGCCAACCTGGCATATGGTATAAAATCCCCCCAAGCTGCTGGGTGTGATGGCGCACACCTTTAACACCAGCACGAGGAGTGGCTAATCTAGCACTACTGGGGCTCACAGCTCCAGGCAGTTTCACTGAGAAGTCAATGCTGCCTTGAGGCTGGTGGAGTTTTGTGAGTTTGAGGCCAGTTTGGTTTATGTGCTGAATTTCAAGCCAGTCAAGGGGACATAGTGAGACCTCGGGGAAAATGAAACAGCGATGCCAACAAAAGAAGGCAAGAAAGAGACACAGAAGAGGAGAGTAGGGCAGATGGAGGGTGGGGAAGGGCTCAAAGCTGGGGTGTGGGAAGAAATGAGGAAACTGCCACACATTCCCAGCATGGGAGAGAGTGCGGGGAAGACACGAGCTGAACAGACTCTGACCTGGACATTTCAGACTGGCTTGAGAAAAATCAGGATGGTGGAGGAGGGTCAGAGAAGATACTCCCAGTGTTTCCTTACCATTCCCCATATGAGGTTTCTCCTACTGTTAGCAGTAAAACTATTGTGTGATTTAGGATTATGTAGTCCTTGCAAGAAGCCAGCCACCAGGCAGGCTCTGATGTGCGAATGAACCAATCCCAAGGCAGCATTGACTTGACTGGAATAATAAATAAATAAATAAATAAATAGATAGATAGATAGATAGATAGATAAATAGATAGATAGATAAATAAGTAAATAAATGAATAAATGAATGAATGAATAAATAAGTAAATAAAAATAAATGAATGAATGAAGAAAGAAAGAGAGAGAGAGAGAAAGAGAGAGAGAGAGAGAAAGAAACACTGGAAGTGGCCCCTAGGGTCACGCTGCTCCCGTATCTGATGGTTCTGTGTTGGTGCCCACCAACAAGGAGGCTTTGTGACTCTGGCTTCAGAGACCTCAAGTTTCTAGCACCAATGCCCAGTTCACATACGCCTACCTGTCAGGGCTAGGTGCTGGCCTGTTGGTTTGCTGGCCAATGCTCTCAAGGACCTTCTGGAACCTCCAAAAAAGCCACCCTCCCAGCCTGCTACAGATGTGTGAGTTTGAAAAAAAGCTCCCACAGTGTTTTTATTGGAGAGAAATCCCCAATGGAACCCTGTATCATTATCTGTCCAACCAACCATTCCCTATTTGGTAAGATGTCTGTGTACGTGAGATTACAGTAACCTTTTTATAGCATGGAAGTGTAAAGAATGATTATGTGAATAAACCAAGCACATTTGAAAGGCAAATCTGTGGCCATCTTAGTCGCCCAGTGCCTTGGAGCGCACGGGCTGTGCTCTGTACTTACCTTCCACTGAAGAAAGAGGATGTTCATGATGGCCAGGAGAGGACAAGGGCCATTGGTGCTCTGGGTGATGATGGGGGTCTGTTCTCCCTTCCAGGGGATCCATTTGACACAATAGAAATCTAGATCAGGCTGTTGGGTCCTGGGGGACTGGGGAAGCTCCTGCGGCCTAGAACATGTCTCTATTCTCTCTACCTCAGATGATGTCTCATGTGGACTTGAGCCAGCTTCGGGAGGAGGGCACTCAAGATTCTCCCCATCCTGGGCTGGTGGCAAAGCTTGATCTCCCAACTCCTGTTCTCCAGCTTCCCCGTCAGCCTCTGCACCACCCTTGTTGTGAGGGTGCTTCTCTGGTTCGGACGCCACGACCTCATGTTTTTCGGATTCAACAGCTTCTGTACTACTGGCCTTATCGGGGGCCGGGGCCTCCACCTGAGGTTGTTCCATAGTGGAGAGTTAGAGTGGGCTGAGGGGATGACCTCAGGGACCTTGCTTAGGTGACTCCGATATGCAGAAGAGAGACCTGGCCAATAAGGTCATTAGTTACAGAGCAAAGGGAAGAAAAGTCTGGAAGTGAAGAGCATGGAAGGCCACTCTGGCTCCGGATTCAGCTTTTCTCAGCGTGTGTAAACAGAAGGCACAGGCTCGTTCTACCTCCAACTTGCTGTGACCAGATGGGATTGCCAGTCTTCGAAGGGAGGGAAGACACCGATGAAACTGCTTCCCTGAAACAGAAAATACAGAGAGGGCTTGAAGAGATGCCTTGGAGCACTGGCTGCTCTTCTAGAGGGTCCACACAACACCTCACAACCATCTGTAACTCCACATCTAGGGGATCCACCATGCTCTCTGGTACAGACACACAGGCAAAACAGAGTAGAACAGTTTTTAGAGAAGACAAAAGAAAGTGCAAAGCCAAGCGACAGAAGGAAGGGGGCTGGATAGAAAAATGTTAAAACGATGCTGAAGTGGGCTGGCCCTGTGGCTTGGTGGCATGGTATTTCCCAAGCATGTGTGAAACTGTGCTTGATCTCAGGTTCTCAAACAAACCCCAGAAAAACAAAGACAATCCTGTGGCTACTAATAAGCTAATGTTTCCCCTGCCTTATTAAAGGCATCCTGTCAGATACAGACACCAAACCTTCCCCGTCCCAGAACATTCTGAGCACATGGGCTGTTTGTGCCCTTAGGGATACCTCCTCCCTGCTCACCTCAGGGACCAGAGAGTCATCGTCACACAGTTTGGGGGATGAGGGTGCAAAAAGGTAACAGCGTGTTCCTGAATTTTGTGCCAAACTAGTAAGGTAGAAGAAATCCTGCTCCTCAGATGACTCTGTATTTATTTATTTACTTTTGAGACAAGGCCTTGCTATGCAGCCTTGGCTGGCCTAGAATTCTAGGCTGGCCCCAAACTCAGATCCGACTAAAAGTGTGTACCACCATGTACCACCATGAATTTTCGGTGAGGATCCTATGTCAGCCACCCATGTGTTGATATTAGGGGCCTGTGCCATCATGCCCAGCTCTCAGAACACTTGGTGAAACCTTACACAATCCCAAGCCAACCACAGCAAAAAGGCTAGGGAGGGGCTTCCTGTAGGGAAGGGAAATGTAGGTCATGGGGCTTGTCAGTGTAACCTGGGCATCCCTGAAAAGATTGAGGTTTCTCAACCTTCCTGATGCTATGACCCTTTAATATAGTTCCTCATGTTGTGGTGACCCCAAAACCATAAAATTACTTTCTTTGCTACATCATAAATGTAATTTTGCCGCTGTTACGTATCATAGTGTAGATATGGTCTTAGGGAACTCCATTGAAGGCGTTATTCTACCCCCACCTCCTACCCCATCCTACCGCACTCCCCGAGGGCTCGTGACCACCGTTCTAAAGTGCTGCTTCATTTTCTAGTCTATGACACCAAAACAAGAGACCCAAGGGATTGAAATTTCCTGAGGAATCTAGAGCTGGGAGGAGAAAACACTGGCCCTTGAAGCCAGCCAGGAACTTGTGTCCAGGAAAAAAGAGTTGTGACAATTTGTCCATAAGGACGGGTCAGTACTGGGCAGGACCACACCTTCACATGCCTGGACTGTTCAGTTGGCAGAGAGCTCTGCCTCTCTACGCGCTTTGGGACTCTGAATCACTTTGTGCTAGACTAATGTGGCCACATTGAATAAATCTCTGCTGATGCTATTTTTTTCTGCTTTTCACTATTACTATTTTAATTCTATGATTTATTTAGTGTGTGTGTGCGTGTATGTGTGTATGTATATGTATGTATGTGTCTGTGTGTGTTTGTGTGTGTCTCTGTGTGTATATGTATGTGTGTGATGTGTGTATGTGTGTGTGTCTCTGTGTTGTGTGTGCACATGTGTGTGTGTGTGTGTGTGTGTGTGTGTGTGTGTGTGTGTGTGTGTGTGTGTGTGTGTGTATACACTTGGAGGCCAGAAGGAAACTTTCAAAAGTTTCTTCTCTCCCTCCACCATGTGGGACTTGGGACCAAACCCAAGTCGTCAGGCAGCAAAGCCTTTACCGACTGAGCCGCTTCCCCGGCTCCTACTTTTCACTATTAATTCAGTTCTTTTAATTGGTTTATTGAGGACAAGAGGCCAAACCTGGCTCATTAGGGCTGCCCAAGGCACAGTAACAGCCTTAGATGGGGCACAAAAAATGCTCCCCACAAACTTAGGTGGGGATTGCCCTCCCCACCTGGAGCTGACATAGCAATTCTTCATTTCCTGTTTGCTTCCATCAGTGCCTGCACCCAGTATTCATATGAAATAAGAAAACTGCCGATCATTGATTTACACTTTAAAACCCCCCCAGGGCTGCAGCAATGGCTCAGTGGTTAAGGGCATATACTACTTTTCTAAAGGACCAACGTTCAATTCCCAGCACAGAGCAGTTTACAAAGACCGGTAACTCAAGTGGCAGGGAATCTGATATACTCTTCAGGTCTCCATAGGAACCAAGAACCTGTGGGCTATTTGTATATTGTGTGAAGATGTGTTGTTGTGATTGGTGTAATAAAAAGTTGAATGGCCAATAGGGAGGCAGGAGAGGAAAGACAGAGAAAGTACTCTGGGAAGAACAGCAGAGTTGCCAACCAAATGCAGAGGAAACAGGATGGGCAGTATGGAGATGAGTTAACAAGCCTCATGGGAAAACGTAAATTAAAAAATATGGGTTAATTTAAGTTAAAAGAACTAGATAGGAACCCATGTGGGAATGTCTTTCTGTATGCTGTGAATACCAATCTTTAAATAAAGGAGCTGTTTTGGCCCTTGGTGAGCACCGTAGAAGAAGTAGGTGAGGAGTCAGAATAGGTAGGAAAAGAAGGGCGGAGTCAGAGACAGATGGAACCAAAAGCCCAAGAAGAAGAAGCTTGTAAGGAACATAGGTGAGTCATAGGCCACGTTGGCAGACGGATTAATGGGAATGGGTTGAGTTAAGATGAAGGAGCTAGCTAGCAATGTGGCTGAGTCAAACAGCATGAAGTTAATATAGGTGAGTCATTTTTGGGAGGAAAAGCAAAGTGGGTGGCTCTGGACCTCTGGCGGGCCGGGGCCAGAAACCATATTGTAACAAGGAACAAGCCTAAGCTAAGGCTGAGCTTTTATAATAGATGTCTCCATGTTATTATTTGCAGGCTGGCAGTCCCAACAAGAAAGTATTACTACAGAAAACACTCACACACACACACATATATATATAATATGATCATATATATGTACAATATATATTATATATGCTCATATATTATAAACAAATTAGTTGTACATAGTGACAAAGGCCTTTAGTTTCATCTACTAAGGGGGCTGAGGCAGGAGGATCTTTGAGAGACACTATCTCAAAATAAAATAAAATAGAGCTGAGAGTATAGCTTAGTGAAGGAGCGTTACCTAGGATACAAAATGCCCTGGGTCCTAGCTTCCTGTCCACTGACACACATACTCTTCATGGCTCTCGGGTATCATTTTAGCAGTGAGCACTGGTCCAGTTTAACTTGCTGTCTATCAGCACTAAGCATCAGATACAGATAAGACAGATAATGACAAAAAGCCACAATGCTTATCTCTGGAACATCTCCCTTCAATTTCCTTAGAGACCTTCCTACTCATCCAAAAAATGGAGAAAGTCCTGAGGGTTATAGCCTAGCAGTAGGGCAAATGCTTAGCATATTCAAGGCCTTGGGTTCCACCCCAGCACCATAAAATAGACCAAAACAAAAAAACAGAGAGAAATTAAATCAATTGGGAATCCTGTCTTTTTATTTATTTATTTTTTTCTTTTTAATGACTTTTGGAGCAGATGTCATAGCACTTGGGGAGCTGAGACAAGCAGAGTTCTTGTTGCCCAGGCTAGCCTCAAACTTTCCGGTAATCTTGCCTCAGTTTTCCCAAAGAATTATGAACGGTTTATGACATGCCTGACCTTGTCTGTTCAGCTTCTTCTTCCTGACTTGTCTTCTTGGAGACTTTCAGGGCTTGGTGGATGGGAGAAGGCCAGGGGGACAGGAGTGACTTAGCTGGGTATGGTGTCTCAGGTTTGCCAACCCCTACTGTTTATGGGATTGAGGCTTGAGGACCTCTCCAGTTTAAGGTCTGCCTGGGCTACAGAGGACGGTCAAGGTTACTGAAAGTAATGGAGGTGTTGCCACCAAATTAATCGTCCTCCTGATTAAAATATAATTTGTGCTAGCTGCAGGTAATTTGTATTTTATTAATTTAGAATCACACTAGCAAAATTTATCTGCAGGCCTTACACCTCTCTCTCTCTCTCTCTCTCTCTCTCTCTCTCTCTCTCCTCTCTCTCTCTCTCTCTCTCTCTCTCTCTCTCTCTCTCTCTCTCTCTCTCTCTCTCTCTCTCTCTCTCTCTCTCTCTCTCTCTCCATATCTCTTCCTCCTCCCATGGCATTTAGAATGAACCTTAAACAGAAACCAGGATTTAAAAAGCCTACAGAGAAGCGTGGTTTATTTTCTGCCCAAGGTTAGAATTGATCAATAATTAAGTGGGGGTTGGGAAAGTTAGCCGATCAAAGAAAGGAGATACAAGAAACCCTTGGAGAGCGGGGTCTCGGGAAAAGTGGCAGGAAACTCCTCCACCTTGCAAGGCCCAGAGGTAGAAAAGGGGAGGGTATTCAGACAGATTGGGGTTTCAGCTTTGGCTCTCCTGTTTTTCTAGCCCAAATTCTACACTTCTTCTCTAACTGGACTACCTAGGAAGGAAGGAACTAAAACACCTGCTCCCTTCCTAGTTAGCAGCAGATACTGTTACACAGTGGAAGAAGCATATTACATAGGTACGTACATAGCTTCAATAGCACATCACTCATCTCTCTCAGGACCCTTCTCCGCTGAAGTCCTTTCCTGGTCTTACCCAATCTCCTCCTCAGCTGAATGCAAACCTTCATAGCAACAATGCTCGAAGATTCCTCCAGAATAAGCCAAACCCTGTAATTCTTGCTCCCAAGGATTTGGCTATAATGGGAAATGAAAGGACCTCACTGCTTCATCTCCCCGTGCCTTGCAAGGATTCTATAAGCGACCCAGACGTAGAAACCACAGACGGGCCATCAGGTGTCAACCCCCCCCCCCCCCAGTCGAAGAGGGGAAAGGAGAGCTGCGACGGGAGGTGAAAAAGAGAGTTTGAGAACAAAGTTTTTACCTTAAAGAGGTGGATGCGGTTCTGGGACTGGCGGTTCGACACGGGAGGAGGGGACGTCGTCGAGGGGCGCCGCCTGCGCCAGCTGTCACCCCGGCGCTTACACGGCTTGACACGGCTTGACTCGCGCGGCGTCCAGCCTGGGTCGTGGTCACTTCCGGACTCACGTCCAGCACCGGGGACGCCGGGGGAGGGTGGGGGGCGAGAGCAGGCGGGGGGGGGCAGCCCGAGCGCTCCCGGGCCTCCCGGGCGTCTTCAGGATTCCCGAGTCTCTGGCGTGCGCTCCAGGCCCTGCCTACAAACTGGTTTTCAAAGGAAGTTTGTGTTTTTTTTTTCTCTTCTTCTTCTTTCTTCTTTTCCTCTCTCTTTCCCTCCGTCGGGACAAAGACAAATTAGCCGAGGACCGGCTCCCTGGAGGAGGAGGGGCCTGCTCAGCCGCGGAGGATTTCCATCAGGGCTGGCTGAGCCGGTCAGCAGCCCGGTGAGCGGCAGGAGGAGAAACAACAGACCCTTTCTCTTCCCTCCGCCTGCCGCGGGAAGGGACGGAGCGCGTGTGCCTCTCTGGTGAGAACCGGGAAAGCAATCGGCCTGGCCGAGCGGGGAGGAGCGGGGCGGGACAGCAGCTGCTGCTTGGACCTCCCTGGATGCCTGCAGCAGGTCCTCTGCTCTGGAGCCACCGAGGTAGGGCGAAAGAGCATTGCGTTTGCATATTTACTTGTTTAATACGAGAGAAAAGCCCCCGTTTCCTTTTTTTTCGGGAGCCCCCAGGGGGATTCTTTCCGAGTCTTCCCTGTATGTTATTTTTTAAAGGCTAGAAGTGGAACTGATTGAGCGGTGTACCTGGTTAATATATCTAAGGGTGAAGAAGACGCCCCCCTGCCTCCTCTCACCTCCCCGAGGATCAGGAAAATCTGGGAGCAGGTTTAAAAAACGAGGGACATTCCCCCCCTCTCCCCAGTAGTCTGCGCTGGGGCGCGAAAGTGGCAGTTAAGGAGGGGTGTTGGAATATAGCCTTACATTCTGAAGGCTCCTCTATTGACGTGGCTGCGGCAGGATGAGACTTCAAGCAACTCTGAAAGCTGAGAGAACAGTTGCAACAGAGACCCAGGAAGCAAAGTCACGGTTGCAAAAGTCCAAGAATGACATGAGAAAATATTTGTCAAGGCTGTGAGGGAAAAGAGGCCACAGAGTTAGGAAGTTAGGAAGAGTTAGCACAACCGTAGGTTTTAAGAAGACCGGTGAAAAATTATGTTAATGTTTTCCTAGCGTGAACAAACACATCACTGATCACAATAGGTCAGTTTGGTAAAGAAGAGAATTAAAAGAAAATACCTAGCATAAGAAGCTGTTTTAATAAGCTATAGTGGTATGTTGTAATTTAAAGCCCCGACCAGCCAAGCCAAGCTTGTGAATTCAGCATTCAGGAAGCTGAGAAGAGAAGACTAGCTCGGACTACATAGCGATCTTGTATTTACGAGAGAGAGAGAGAGAGAGAGAGAGAGAGAGAGAGAGAGAGAGAGAGAGAGAGAGAGAGAGAGAGAGAGAGAGAGAGAGAGAGAGAGAGAGAGAGAGATTAATTTCAAACAGATGCTCGGTGTAATATATGGAAAGATACTATACCTAGCCCTATCTCAAAGAACAAGTTCGGATGCCATAAAGGCGAGTTATTGTGACACATACACAATCTGTGTGTCATAGCACCCAGAAAACTACTCACTTGGAGACACTTTGGAGCTTCCGGACTACATTTCCCAGGAGGTATTGCGACATGCTCCTCCTTGACCTCCCATGAGTCTCTGGGCTCAGAACTCGGCCTCCGCCGCTGGGGGCGGGATAACGCCGGACTCCCGGAGTGCCGGATTACGCACTTCCTCCTGGAGTTCGGAGGCCGAACCCTTATGTAGCGGGTTCGAGTCCCGCCCCCTGACTCTCGGCTCTAGACCGTGAGTCTGGGGCGGGGTGCATTCGGCCGGGTTACCTCTCCTCGCCGAGGGGCGACGGCACACCTCCGGCTTCACCATGGAGGACTACCTGCAGGATTGTCGAGCCGCTTTGCAGGTAACGGGTTCCGATCTGTGACCGAAAGGAATGCAGCATGGGGAAGGGCGAAGGTGTGAGATCTGGGGAGCCCGGACGGTCGGGGTGGAGGGATCACAGAGGTGGACGCGGGGGAGCTGGGGACCAAACCCGTCGCCCATGAGAGGGAGAGCATGAGAAGCGAATCTCCTCCCGGTTGCCCGAGTCGGGTCCTTCAGCTGGACCAGTGAAGCGGCCGCCAGTCTCGCCCGGCGAGGTGTGTCAGTCCCTCCCTCCCCGCCCCTCTCAGTTTCTCTCCCGCAAGCTGGGCTTCATCTCACTGGCGTCCAGGTGAACCTCGGGGATGTGGAGGGTACCTGGGTACACTGCCTCACTGCCCCTGAAGGGCGGTTTGCCTTCTTTTTCCAGATAGAGGCATCCACAGTGTTTTACCCTACATCTCTGCTTTTAAACATCGGGCATATATGTTGACCCATAACTTACATTCCTTTGCCTCCAATATTTTCCTTTAGTCTCCTTTACACACAAATGCGTAAAGATACCCCCTCCTTGATAAGGAATAAACACAAAGTGTGTTTGGAATGTAAACCATAAGCACAGCCCCTGAATGCCTTGTAGCTTATTTTTGGTGCTTCCTGAGCCAGCTGGAATCACCCAGCCGCGCTGACAGGTCATGGCAGCTTTGGATCTTTTTTCACATTAGAGGCTCCAAGTCACCTGGCCCCCTACTGTGAGTTTCGCTGTCACTGTAGAAACCTAGACAGATGGCTGTCTTCCTTTAAAATAACTTAGCTGGGTGTGGTAGCCACATGCCTCTACTTCCAGCACTGGCTGAAGGTTCACCAGTCCAGGCCAGCTTTGGGGGAGGAAAAAAAAAAAAAAACCACCACAAAAATAGAACAAAACTTAAAATTCCTCTGAGCGATAGATTCTGGTCTTAACAAACCCTGAAAATCACTTCGTTTGCTGGAGACTCAGCTGCTGGAATAAATGAATATTTTAATTTGAATTTGGAGTGAGTTTCAGTTTGATGCCAACTACACTAAAATTTTCTTTTTGAAAACATCTGACCAGGCCTAATGCTTGTAATCTCAGCCCTTGGTGGGTTGAGGCAAAAGGAATTTTAAAGTGTAGTCTGGGCTACATACTGAGGTCTGAGCAAACCTGGACTCCATGGTAAGACTCACCCTTCCTCATAGCCCCTTAGAAGAAGAAGAAAAAAACCCCACCACATTTAGGGGAAATTATTTTAATGCATAAGGCAATTTGGAACCAGTTCTCACTGGTTACTTTTTTTGTCTTGTTTTATGTGTGTGTTGAGGATCCTTCTAGTACTAGGTAAGAGATGTGTGTGTTCACACTTGGCCTGGGATCTGCATTTTGTTTTAGTGTTTGTTTTTGGGATTGCCTTGAAGTGCCGATGTAGCCAAGGTTGACCTGGAACTACGGGTCCTCCTGCTTCTACTTCCCAAGTGTTGGGATGACAGGCACCTGCTGTGATTCCCAGCTTGGCTATTTATTTATATGAGACGCAGGCTCACTATGTAGCCCTAACCAGTCTCAAACTCAGAGATCCACTTGTCTCTGCCTCAGAGTGCTAGGATTAAAGGGGTACACCACCTTTGAATGGCAGGCCCTTTAAAATATTTTTTTCTTTTTTATTTGTGTGTATGCATTTAGGTGCAGTCCTTGTGTTAGATTCCTTGGGGCTGGAGATAAGGTGACTGTCATCTGATGTGGGTGCTAAATTCTTTGTAAGATTGGTATGAGTTCTTAAGGACTGAGCCATCTCTCTAACCCTAAAAAGATTGTTAAATTAAGTTTTATTTATTGACTTGTTGGGGGGTCTCACCCATACAATGGACACATATGGAGGTCAGAGGAAATGTCCATGTGGGTCCCAGTGATCCAACTCAGGTTGTTATGCTTGGTAATAAATGCCAGTGTCTGCACAGCCTCCCTCTCTCCTCTTTCTCTCTTTTCACAAAACAATGGCATTTCCTCTTCACACACACACACACACACACACACATATACACACATACACACATACACACATATACACACATACACACACACATACATACACACACTGTTAGTCTTTGTTCTTACTTGGTTCTCTTCATTGTTGGCCCTTGTTTCTTGAGATGGAATCTTGCTCTCTAGCTTATTTATTTATTTTTGATTTATTTACTTATTTATGGATTCCCCAAACATGGCTTCTCTGTGTAGCTCTGGCTGTCCTAGAACTCACTCTGTAGACCAGGCTGACCTCAGACTCAGAGATCCACCTGCCTCTGCCTCCTAGTGCTGAGTTTAAAGGCGTGAGCAACCACTGCCTGGCAAGATTTTTTTTTCTTAATTATTTGCGTGTGTACATGTGAGCATAGGTGCCTTTAGAGATGAGAGGTCCCACATCCCCCTGGAGCTGAAATTACAGGAGGTTGTGAGCAGTCTAATGTGTGTGCAAGAAATGGAGCTTGGTCCTTTGGAAAAGCAGTAAGCACTTTTAAATGATGAGCTACCCTTTCAGTTCCTAAATATTTGTGTGTGTGTGTGTGTGTGTGTGTGTGTGTGTGTGTGTGTGTGTATCTATGCACATGCATGCATGTAGCCAAGGAAACCAGAAAAGGTGTTAGATCCCCTGGAACTGGAGTTACAGGTAGTAGTGAGCTGCCTGGCTTGGGTCCTGGGAACAGAATTTCTGTACTCTGTGTAACTGCTGTGTCTCCAAATACTAGAGTGGCGTGTTTACGACATAATTCTAAGTGTGATCCTGTTGAGGGGTTTCCAGCACCATGTAAGTTACTGTTCTCTTTCCCACCACTTAGTGGAAGGCCCTTGGACCTGAAACTTTACTACTCCAAAGAACAAATCTTTTCCAGCATTTACCCTTGTCTTAGTGCTCTGTTGCCGCGAGGACACACCATGACCACAGCAACTGTGATAAAGGAAAACATTCAGTTGTGGTGGTGGCTCACTTAGAATTCAGAAGTTCAGTTATGATCAGCATGGTGGGACATCGTGGCATGCAGGCAGACACGGTGCTGGAGAGTACACTGAGCATAGGAGAACCCAAAGCCGGCCCCTACAGTGACACACTTCCTGCCCCAAAGCCACACCTCCTAATAGGACCACCCCTTTGGGGGGGCATTTTCTTTCAAACCATGACCCTCTTTACCCAATCCCCCAGATAACAGCTCATCTACACTGTTATGAAGTTCGGCAATAGATTTGACTTTTCCAGTGTTACTCTATCCCAGTCCTATTCTGGGTTCCTCCTCCAAGAAACAAAACCTTGCTCCTTTGTGAGCCTGTGTGCTTCCTCCTGAAGGTGACTGAGCCTTGGAATCTTCTCAGCACACAGCCTCACTAGAGCAGGAAGTAAGTTGAACATGAGACTCTAAGAATATTAGTTTATAAGTCAGCAGCAGTATGTGCTGGGGGGGGCAATAATTTTAATTCTTTTTAATTATAGAATTATTATGTAAGGAAAACACTGAAGCACAAACAAACATGAAATGAAAAAGATAAATGCCTTTTCCTTTCCTCTCCATCCAGTTTCTCCAGAATCTGTTAACGTTTCCTTTTTAAAAGAAATGTATGTGTATGCGTGTGTATGTCTGTGATTGTCTGCCACGTGCGCCCTCAGAGTTAAGAAGAGGGTATTATTAAATCCCCTGGAGCTGGAATTACAAGCTGCTGTGAACCACTGTGTGGGTGCTAGGAACTGCTGAGCTATCTCAAGCCTCCTGTTACCGTTTCTTGTATAAAGACATCCTAATCCCAGCCTGGTCTACATAGCAAATTCCAGGACATTAAGGGCTACATAGAGAGACCCTGTGTCAGACAAACAGAGCTTGTTTGGAGGGTGAAGCAGAGGGGGGCAGCTACATGGGCTCCCTCGACCAAAGAGCAGTCTTCTTGTAGAGAGGCCTGTCCTCTCCGAGGGCCAGTGCATCTGCAGGACACTGGCCTAGCAGGGTGGATCAGCAGAATTAGTCCTGCTGATCAGTGGGATGATGATGACTCTGCCCGGTCACCCTCACATCTGCCTGTGTAAAGAGAGAGCACATTCCGACAGACACGCCATTGACTTCTGTGGGAGTTGTGAATGCCTGGCTCCTGCACAGGCCAGAGACAGCTGATAAGCAGCCAGTTCTCAGACAATACCATATTTTTAGTATGTGACACCAGAGAACTTTCCTGCAGCCTCCACCATGATGACAGCAGCATGTTCCACTTCAAAGAAATCTACACTTGGTAGCTGAGGTTGAAGTGCAAAGATCCCAAGTTTGGGGCCAACCTAGGCAGTGTTTTGAACAAAAAACAAAATAACAACAACAAAATAAGCCTCAGAAAGAAGCTGGGTGTAGCAGTGTGTGACTTTAGTCCCAGCACTCAGGAGGCAGATCCAGACTCAGGGTCTCTGTGAGTCTGGGGCCAGCCTGGTCTAGAGTTCTAGAACAAAAGCTACATCGTGAGACCTCGTTTTTTGAAAACAAAGCAAGATAAGACAGGGGCAGAGAGAAAGGAAGCTAGCTTTTCAGTGTTTTTCAGTGGGCACCTATTCCCAGTGACTCATCTTTCACTTAGAACTCTTCCTCTGGGGCAGGGCGGGCATAAGGCATTGATCAGATCAGGAGTGGCTGCTGGTGCTATCAGGGAGGGGCTGTCTGGCCTGCCCCGCCCCTTTGCTGATAGTGTGTGGAGTAGCTATCAGACCATATTCAGCTTCCGAGAAGTGGTTCTCTTCCCCTTCCTTCCTTCTTTTCTCCCCCCCCCCCCCCTTTTTTGAGATAAGGTTTTTCTATGTAGCTCTGGCTGTTCTAGAACTAGCTCTGTAGACCAGGCTGGCCTTGAACTCAGAGATGTGCCTGCCTCTGCCTCCTGAGTGCTGGGACTAAAGGCATGTGCCATCACCACCAGGTTGAAAAGTGGTTTTCCTGGCCCTAAACCCTCCTCCTGCCTGCAGTCCAGGCCATAAAACAATAGAAACGTATTAAAATGTGTTGTTTTAATTAATGGGTCTTTTCTTCTCTTAAAAAAAAAATTTCTTTTTTAGATTTATTTATTTTATGTGGATGACTGATACCCCCAGAGGTTAAAGAGGGTGCCAGATCTCATGGAATAGATGCTATGGATGGTTGTGAGCCACTATGTAGGTGCTGGGAACCAAACCTGGGTTCTCTGCAGGAGCAAGTGCTTTTAAACACTGAGCATCTCTCCAGCCTTCCTCCTTTGATTTTTTTTTTATACTACACTAATTTATTGAGTGTACACACACTCACATGCCACAGTGCACACTTGGAGGTCAGAGGACAGTTTTCAAGAGTTAATGCTTTACCATGTGGATCTCACTGGTGGAGCTCAGGTCATCCGGCTGGATAGCATGCACCTTTACCCAGTGAGCCATAATCTGTCCCTTCTTCTTTCAGAAAGTTCTTTGGCTGGGTGTGGTGGCTCACACACCTTTTGGACAGCCTGGACATCTGAATTCTAGGACAGCCAAGGCTACACAGAGAGACTCTCAGGACAGCGCACTGGGCAGGGTGGTAATCCCAGATTTGGGAGGTAGAAGCTGCAGAATTACCAGGAATTCAGTTACCAGTTTGGTCTACATAACTAGGTCAGCCAGGAATGCAGCAAAAGTCGATAGGTTTGGTGGCACATGCCTTTGATCCCAGGTAGAGGCAAGCAGATCTCTCTGTGAGTTCAAGGCCAGCCAGGTCAACATAGCTAGATCCTGTTTAAAAAAGAAAAAAAAAAGTTTGTTTGCTGTGGTCTTCAGATTCTGTTTCTTCAATTGGCAGCTCAGGTTTCTGATGTTGCTAAGTTTAGCTGTATTTTCCATGAACTTTTTCTCTCGTTAGAAAGCAGACACTGTCTGGCTTGTATATTCAGCTAGTGGAGAGATGGGTTGGAAGTGAGAGCTCCATATTTTTTCTAATTGAAGAGGAGGGCAGTACCTTCTAAGTTGGGGGCAGCCATGCACCCAGTAGTCTTCATTTTCTGGAGCATAATCATAAAGCGTACCCCTTTTCACTCTCAAGGATCTCCCAGTTTGGACCCTAAACTGTGTTATGGATTAAGGGTCTGCATTCATGAAACGGTGTTGAGCCCTGCCGTTAGGGGTCATCTTTCTGCAGAAAGCTGGGGGGGGGGAGGTCACTTGCAGACACTGGGGAAGGCTTCACAGAAGGGGGCTTTTTAAAAGGTGGCACCAGCTTGGGCAGGGAGGAGCAGAGGAAGAAGAGGGAGGGGCGCTCCACTGACAGGAGGCCCTTAGGTATAGCTCATTTAATGTATACAATGGTATGAAACAAGGCCCAGCATCATGGCCTTTTTCTGTTGGGCAGTCTCATCCGTAGTCCAGACTGGCTTGGAACTCAATATGCAGCTCAGTTTGGCCTCAGAGTTGCTACAGTCCTTCCTTCTGCCTCAGCCCCAGAGTACTGGGATTAAAGGTGTGCACCAACATGCCCAGTTTATCCTTGTTAAAAAAAAAAAAAAAAAAAAAAAAAGCTGAAGCCAGGTAGTTGTGGCACATGCTTTTAGTCCCAGCACTCAGAGACAGGGGTAGGTGGATCCCTGAGTTCAAGGCTAGCCTGGTCTACAGACTTCCAAAATGGCCAGGACTATACAGAGAAACTCTGTTTTAAAAAAAATATTTTTAATTATATGTGTGTGTGTGTGTGTGTGTGTGTGTGTGTGTGTGTGTGTGTGTGTGTGTGTGTGTATTTATGTGTAGGAATGTGCTTGTGAATACAAGTGCCCTCAGAAGAGAGCTAGTAACTTGGAGCTGGAGTTACTGGCCATTTGAACCATCCAATGTAATGATTAAGAGCCAAACTTCTTGGGTCTTTCTCAAAAACACTACATGAGCCATCTCTCTAGCCCATCAAATAAAAAATTTTAACATTTCTTTATTTTGTGGGGATGGGGAGCATGCCACAGCATAACCGTAAAGGTCAGAGTACAGCTTGCAAGACTCTAAGCTCTTTCCACCATGTTGGTTCTAGGGACTGAACTCCAGTTGTCATGATTAGTAACCTTTGCTCACTGACCACCTTGCCAGCTCTGCCCTCATTTTTATATAGGAACCAGGACCCCGTATCAAGTAAGAAGCAGGGTTGGATTTCAGCCCTAGTCCATAGTTGTCCGGGGTGTTCTGTTGCTTCCAGAGACTGAATAGAGCAAAGAGGGTCTCACAGGGCACACACACATATTGCAGTTTGGTGGGAGTATAGGCCAGGCAGACTGGGTAACGGTGGGGGGTGTGGAGTGCTGGCCAGGAATGTGACCTCAGGTCCAGGATCTGCCACAGTGTCAGCGCATTCTGGCTTTGACTGAGCGCCAGAGCTTGATATTTATCTTGTGTTGGCAGCCATTTTCCCTCCCTTGGCGAAGTGGCTTTGGTCTCTTCCCTCCTTCTTTCCTTCCCTTCTTCCAAGCTGGGGATCTGACTGGCCATGGTTCAGCTGCACTGTTACACGGATTTGCATTATCTGATGCCTTCCTAGGACTCCTTACCTGGTCTTTCCCCTGTCCTCTTGCCCTTACATGTTTACAGCCTCTTCCTGCTTCAGTGAGTCATTATAGGAGCCACTTATCTCTAGGGTTTTCCTGTCACTTTGGTCCACTGTCCTTGGTGTCTAGGAGACAGAGGGGTTATCTCTAGTCTCAGAGGTCAAAGGAGATATTGTGTCATGTGGCTGGGATCTTACTGCTCCGGGAGAGTGTAGTGTAGCCATGTGTGATAGTCTACATATGGGATCCCACCAGTATGGAGGCTGAGACAGGGTGATTCTAAGTTTGAAGCAAGACTTGATATCTTAAAAAACAAAATAAATTACCAAAAAAAAAAAAAAAAAAAAAAAAAACTGGAGTCTGGAGCGATGACTCAGTGGTCAATAATAGCAGCTGCTCTTCCAGAGGACCCTGGTTCAATTACCAGCACCCATCTAGTGGCTAACAATGGTCTAACTGCAGTGTAGAGAGATTCTGTTCCCTCTTTGGTCTCTGTGGGAAATGCACACATGTGGTTCACATGCAAGCAAAATACCCAAACACAACAAATAAAAATAAATCTCCAAAAATGATTTTTTTTAAATGTGGTAAAAGACTAGCCTTTCTGTGGTGCCTTTTGGTGTGGCTGGGTCCACACTGTCCACACAAACAGTGCATAACCGTCAAGTTGGGCTAGTTGGCATCCTTGTCATTCAGACAATTATCATGCACACTCCTGTTTCTGTTTTGTTTTGTTTTCTTTAGAGTCAGGGTCTCACTGTAGCCCAAGCTTCATCCTGTAGACCAGGCTAGCCTGGAACTCACAAGAGACCTGCCTGCCTCTACCTCCCAAGACTGGAATTAAAGGTGCATGGGATTGTAGCCAGCTCTTTGATTTTTCTTTTGACACAATGTCTCACGCAGCCTAGCCTGGCCTGGAACTGTGGTCCTCTTGCTTCCACGCCTCATACATGGGAAGACAGACAAAAGCTGCTACCCCTGGCTCACACAGTGCTGGATCATGGGACCAGGACTTCTTCCATGGAGTGCAGACATCCCTGTGAGACCAAAAGATTGAACTCAGGTTTTTGTGCTTGGCAGCAATGCTAAGCCATTTCTCTGGCCTAAGGGTTCCATACTCTTGTTTGCTTGAGACAGGGTTTCTCTGTGTGATAGTCTTGGCTGTCCTGCCCTGTAGACCAGGCTGGCTTTGAACTTTCTGAGATCTACCTGCCTCTGCCTCCCAAATGCTGGAATCAAAGATGTTTGCCACAATCACCTAGCAGGGTCCTTACTCTTGAAGTAGGCCTACAGAAATCATGGGCAGATCTTGAGGGGCAAACATCCTTTGCCTCAAAGGCCTGACCAAAACAGTCTCTACTTTTTGTATCTCTGGTGGTATAAATAAGAAATGGGGAAGAGAATGGGTTGAAAGAAGAAGCCTGTCTATGTGTTGGAAAGATAGAGCTCAGTGCTAGAGAACTTACTTGTCAAGCATACATGAGTCCCTAGTCCTGTTTCCAGCACCACAGAACAAAAGCAGCAGCCTGTTCAGTAACTGCACATAAGGGCTGGAAAGAAGGCTGGCTGTTATAAATGGGTTTTTTGGCCCCAGGCACCAGAGGTCTAGACCCACCACAGAGAATTCCACCACAGCTGGCTCCATGTTAAGAGCACTAGCCGCACTTGCAGAGGACTTGGATTTGGCTCCCAGCACCCACTTGGAGGCTCATGATCATCTGTAACTCTGGAGCTGCTATAGGACAAGGTTTTTTTTTTTTTTTTTAATTAGACCAATCAGATACTTTAGGCAGGCAAGGTAGAACCGCAACACCATTTTACATAATTAAACAAATATTTCACAACATAAATAAATGCAATACATATTTACATAGCTAAACACATTTTTCACGACATAAATGCAACACATCTTTACATAGTTGAACAAATGAATCATATCTTTGCATTATTATTCTCATATGGCTGGATTCTTGTTTTCTTTTAGGCTGCACAAGATTAATAATTTGATAATAAGCAATGTAAGGATCAATTAGATGTTGAAATGAGTCAAAATTATCAGAATAGTTTATGCCTAAAATACTTTTAATTCTCATAAAGAGTATATTTGCATTTTGACATTGGGGTCTGGATCTTAATATTTAACTGAGGCTGGACCTGAACTCCCGATTCTCCTGCCTCCACTCAAGTGCTGAGATTACAAGTATGCACCATTACAGCTGTCTTGATAATGCTTGAAGTATGTGCATGCTTCACTTGACTATTCTAGAGACTAACTCAGCTAATAGGTGTAAAAGTATTAGGATAATGCGCAGCACCCTCCGATGTTTAAATAGATAAATAATGCCTGTCCGCTATTGTAGACACTGTCATCTAAATGTGTTTGAAGATTCTTAGAGCTCAGAAGATGAGTGGGAGCAAGGCTGATGTTATCGTTTTCTTTACTCCTACATTTTCAGCAGCTGGACTTTTCAAAGTTATGTGCCAGACGCAGTGGCGCATACCTTTAATCCCAGCACTGGGGGAAGGGAACAGAGGCAGAACCTGTGAGTTCAAGGTAGGCTAGGGCTACATAGTGAGATTCTGTCTCAAAACTGATGTTGGTTTGTACCTTTTTGTCTTTGGCTCTATGGGGAGCCTATTACCCAGCTCCCAAACAAATCACGCACGGAAGCTTATTTTTAATTATGAACTCCCGGTCTTAGCTTGGCTTGTTTCTAGACAGCTTTTCATAACTTAATTCTATTTGCCTCTGGGCTTTTCTTTTCTTACTTTTACTCTTTCTGCATGGCTGGCTGTGCAGCTGTGCCGCTGTACAACTGGGCGGCTGGGTGGCTGGGTGGCTGTGTGACTGTGTGGCTGTGTGACTGTGTGGCTGGGTGGGTGGCTGGGCGGCTGTGTGGCTGTGTGACTGGGTGACTGGGTGACTGGGTGGGTGGCTGTGTGGCTGTGTGACTGTGTGGCTGGGTGGGTGGCTGTGTGACTGGGTGGCTGTGTGGCTGGGTGGCTGGGTGACTGTGTGGCTGTGTGACTGTGTGGCTGGGTGACTGGGTGGCTGGGTGGGTGGCTGGGCGGCTGTGTGGCTGTGTGACTGTGTGACTGTGTGGCTGTGTGACTGTGTGGCTGGGTGACTGGGTGGCTGTGTGGCTGTGGCTGGGCGGCCATGTGACCATGTAGCTGTCTGTGTGAGTGGGTGGCTGGGTGGCCATGTGACCATGTAGCTGTCTGTGTGACTGGGTGGCTGGGTGGCTATGCAGCTGGGTGGCTGCCCCTGGAGCCCTCCTTCTTCTCTGGCTTTTCTTTTTTCCCTCTTCCTCAGATTTCTCCTTCTATTTATCCTCTCTCTACCTGGCAGCCCCACCTGTTTCTTTCTGTTGGCTGTTCAGCTCTTTATTAGACCATCAGGTGTTTTAGACAGGCAAAGTAACACAACTTAACAGTTAAACAAATACAACGTAAACAGAAGCAGCATACCTTAAAATAATATTCCCCAAAGCACAGAAGCTCCTGGCTGAGGAGACGGCTGTTCTAGTTAATGTTACCACGCCGTGATAAAACACTAGGACCTAAACAGCTCGGGGAGGAAAGGGCTTTTTGGCTTACATTTCTACATCGCCGTTCATCATTGAAGGAAGCAGGGACAGGATCTCTAACAGGACAGGAACCTGGAGGCCATGGAGGGTGCTGCTTACAGGCTTGCTCAGCCTGTCTTCTCATATACCCAGGACCACCAGCCCAGTGGTGGCACCACCCAGAATGGGGGAGACCCTCCACCAATCACCAATTAGGAGTATGTCCTTTAGGTTGTTTGCCTGCAGCCTAGTCTGAGAGAAGAATTTTCTTTCTTCTTTCCCTCCCTCTCTCCCTCCCTTCCTCTCTCCCTCCCTTCCTCTCTCCCTCCCTCCCTCTCTCCCTTCTTCCTTCCCTCCTTTCTTTCTTTCTTTTTTCAAGACAGGGTTTCTCTGTGTAGCCCTGGCTGTCCTGGAACTCACTCCGTAGACCAAGCTGACCTCTGCCAGAGATCTGCCTGCCTCTGCCTCCTTAGTGCTGGGATTAAAGGCGTTTTCTTAATTGAGGCTCCCTCCCTGCTTTTCAGTGACGGTAGTTTGTGTCAAACTGACAGAAGTAGCTAGTATAATAGCTAAATGAGTAAAGTACGTGTCATGAAAGCATGAGGACAGAAGTTCAAATCCCTAGTCCTCGTGTAAAGAAGGACAGATACTACAATGCAACTGTAACCTCAGTGTACCTACAGCAAAGCTAGGTGGGCGGCAGGGTGAAGAGAATCCCCCGAAACATGGACCTGCATGCAGTAGTGAACAAGAGACCCCACCTCTAAAGAGGAAGAAGGAGGGGCCAACAGACCAGGCTGCTCTCTGTCCTCTGCATGGCACTGTGGTTTGCTCAGACGTGCACACATTTGCAAGTGTTCAAGCCATGCCTGTCAGGGCTACAGAGCGAGATCCAGAGACGTTCCACAGCAGCAACCCTTCTATCGTGGGCTCTGTATGTACTCTTTCAGGTTAGCATACAGAGTAATGGGTGTGGGCTGGCTGGGTAGGTAGCTCAGTGGATGAAGGTGCTGCCTCCAAGCCTGTGATGTCAGTTCCCTGGACCACAAGGTATGGAACTTGGAGAACAGCTTTCAAGTGTTGGATTTCTCTTCCTACCATATGAATTTCAGGTCATCAGGCTTGGTTGATGGCCTGAAGAAGGATAAGCAGTCAGATCATTGTTACTGTTCTGAGAGTGTTTGCAGGGGGATAAAGAGAGGGAAAAACACCTTTCTGTACTCCATGTATGTAACTGCTTAAAGCCCAGCCAACCCACCTGGGCCAGCTCTGCTGATCCCGCAGGCAGTATCTTAGGTGAGAAGATCCGTGATGCCTCACTTGTCGTGAGGTAATGGAGATACACAGATAATTTTATCAGTTTCTCCTTCCCCTCCAGGAGTCCAGGCCTCTACATGTTGTTTTGGGAAATGAAGCCTGTGACTTAGACTCCATGGTGTCTGCTCTTGCCCTGGCTTTTTACCTAACAAAGGTGAGTACAAAGAAATAGTCCCTTAGAGTGAAAAGACTGGATTCGAGGCCCAGCTCTTGTCACTTATTAATAACTAACATTAGTGCTGAGCAGTGGTGATGCATACCTTTAATCCCTCGGGAGGCAGAGGTAGGTGGAGCTCTGAGTTTGAGGCCAGCCTGGTCTGCAGAGGGAGTTCCAGGATAGCCTGTGCTGTTACACAGAGACCCTGTCTTGAAAAAACAAAACAAACAAACAAAAATTATACAAACAAAAAAGCAAAACAAAAAATGAGGTTGGGGAGCTGGTGCTTTAGGAATGTCACCCGGGGTTGTTCCCTGACCTCTACACACGTTTATGCAGGTACACACACACCTGCACCCATTTACAGCACAGGTGAATAAAGATCCCTCTGTTGAGTACTGTGTTGCTATCTGGGATGTATACGTCTGTTTTGAGGAATGTCTTTCTCTTGCTGTGATGAGACACTATAACTCAGGCAGGAAACATTTAATTGAAGCTTGCTTACAGTTTCAGAGGTTTGGTCCATTTTCATCATGGCAGGGAGCATGACAGCATGGTGCTGGAGAGGAGCTGAGAGCTCTACATCCAGATCCACAGGCAGCAGAAGAGAGAGCCACTGGGCCTGCCTTGGGCCCTTGAAACCTCAGAGGTCCCCCCCCACCAGTGACACACTTCCTCCAATAAAGCCACACCTCCTAATCCCTCCCAAGTAGTGCCACTTCTGTGATGACTAAGCCTTGAAATACATGAGCCCATAGGGGAGTAATTCTCATTCAAAACACACAATGGGGTTTGTAAAACCATAAAGTTATATTTTTACTAGACAATTATTGAACTACTCATAGATACCAATGATCTAATAATTATCTTCCTTCCCAGATTTATTTCCTTTTTTCCTTCTTTACTTCTTTCCTCCCTCCCTCCCTTCCTTGAGACAGGCTTTCATTTATTTTACATTGAACTTGACTTCACTAAGTAGCAAAGGGTAACACTCAATTTTTTTTTACTTGTTTGTTTTGTTTGGTTTTTCTGAGACATAGTTTCTCTGTGTAGCTCTGGCTGTCCCGGAACTTGCTTTGTAGACCAGGCTGGCCTTGAACTCAGGAATCCACCTGCCTCTGCCAAGGAGTGCTGAGATTTAAGGCATTTGCCACCATTTCCCAGTTAACATTGAATTTTTAATTTTGCCTCTACTCCTGTGTGCTGGGATTACAGGCAGAAACCACCATACTGTTTTTGCAGTGTTGGGAATTCTTAGGCCTCTTGCATGCTAGGTAAGTAGTATGTACTGTGTATATGCCAGGTGCCCTCACAGTCAAGAAGAGTTCATTAGATCCCCTGGAACCAGAGGTATAGATGATTGTGAGCTGCCTTGTGGGTGTTGGAAATGGAACCTGAGTCCTGGAATATCAGCCAGGGCTCTTAACTGCTGAGCCATCTCTCCAGCCCCTACCTGTTGGCTTTTTTTTTTTTTTTTTAATGTACATTGGTGTTTTGCCATGAGATTTGGGTCTCCTGGAACTGGAGTTACAGTTTTTTGCAAGTATTGGGAATTGAACCCCAGCCCTTTGGAAGATCAGTCAGTGCTGTTAACTGCTAAGCCACCAGATTAATTCTTAAGGTCTGATAATCTCTTTACTGTAGCATGAAAGCTATACTAAGGTCTTTCCCATAAGACTGTGTGGGGATGTTTCAAATTTAATAAAACCAGTCTGAGATATCAGAGAGATCTACCCACAGTCAGTCTAGGAGGATCAGACAGTGGTAACTCACACCGTTAATCCCAGCGCAGGGAATAACTGGGAATGGTGACCTATGCTCTTAATCCCAGCAAATCTTGAGCTTGAGGTCAGTTTAGTTTACAGAGAGAGTTCCAGGCTCCCAGGCAGGCAATGGTGGTGCCACACCTTTAATCTTAACCTGGATGTGAAACAACTGGGTGAAGAGAGTATATAAGGCAGACATAGAAAGACAGAGCAGGCAGAAGAAGCCAGGAGGAGGGAGGCTGAGGAAGCTGGAAGACAGCTGGGTGAGATCTGACTGTGGTGTTTCCTCTTTGATATCTCCGCCTTTCCCTGAGATCTGGCAACAAGACTGCTTGTTGATTTCCATGTCATTGCTAAGAAGGAGGGCAAAGCCTTCCTCTCAGAAGAGCAGGGTGCAGCCCAGTCAGGATATGGGCCTCCATGGTCAAGGCTCTGGGTTTGATTCCCCAGTTTAAAAAAAAAAAATCATCCTTTTATCTTTATAGATTTGGCAATTGGTAAGATCACCCCAGATCATATCTCCTTTGAACTTTTTCTTAAATATGTGTGTGTTAAGGAGTAAACCCAAAGCCCAATCTTGTTACTTATTTTTCCTTGAGGTTTCCAAAACCTTACGATGTCTTCTTTTCAATCCCTTAACTAGACGGCGGAAGCAGGAGAGATCTTTATACCAGTTTTAAACATAAATCGTTCTGAGCTTCCTCTTCGAGGGGACAATGTCTTCTTCCTCCAGAAGGTTCAGATTCCAGAGGCAGTGCTGATTTTCCGGGATGAGATTGACCTCCACACATTGCACCAAGCTGGCCAGCTCACCCTCATCCTTGTCGACCATCACATCTTACCCAAGTAAGTCAGTTAATGGATACTCATCCTGCACCGTTAGACTCTTAACAAATGATCTAGGAAGGAAGGAAGGATTTGCCTGCTGGAGTCTTAGAGGCTAATTTGTATTGGTTTTGATTTTGTTTTATCTGCTGTTTTTGTGTGGGACAGGGTCTCACTGTGCAGCATTGGCTGGCCTGGAAATCACTATTCCAGTCTGGCCTCAAACTCAGAAGTCCACCTGCCTCATCAGCTAACCACAGATGGTGGGTTATATTTAATATGAAAAACCTATTAAAGAATAGTGTCATTTTTCTACTTTTGTGATGTTTATGATATAAATAAATAAAATATATAGTGAGTTCAAACTAATCATTCAAAAGAACTTAAATCTGCCTTCAGTGTCAGAGCTTTATGCTATTTTGAAACAGAAGAATAATATGTTCTAGTAGATTCTACAAATATCTGCCATGTCTGTTCAACAAATGTATACATCTATAATAATCCCACCCCTAATTTTAGCGCTAGAAAAAGCTGCCAGAAAGCAACATGAGTAATGAGTATGAGATCCGCCTAAGTATGTCTGGCTCCAGCTATTCTTAAAAATACATATTTTTCCCTTGAGCGCTTTGTGGTTAGAGCAAGAAATGATGAGTACCTGGGGGCATCCATGAATTTACTCATTAAACCTCCTTATGAAATGGATGGAGGTGACAGTGTTCTGCATCTTTCAGTCGGGAAGAGGGCAGTAAGCAAACAGGTCATCAGAGTGGGACTTGACAGAATAGACACGGACTTATTTAGCTCACCATACCAGCGGGAAACTGAGGTCTCAGGATACGGTAAAGAAGTTGACCTTGGTTTGTCCACTGCAGGGGTGGGAAGGAGGCTGAGAGAGGCCTTTCAAGCAGAGAGAGGAATTAATGGAAGTGAAGCCAGGCAGGCATGAAATTGCACACTGAGTTGGGAACTGGGATTTGTTTTGCGCAGCTGAGCATGAACTATGTGGGAATGGTAAGCCACGACTTGATGAGATTGAGGTGGGCAGGGGCAGACCATGGAGGACCTTCTAAGGAGGTTGAGCTTTATTTTTATGTAGTAGGAAACTTGTTAGGTCTATTTATTCCAGGTCCTAAGAGAATAAAGTTTTTGTTGTTTTATTTTGGTTTTTTTAAGTGTTCATCCGGGAAGGGTTTGGAGGTTTTAGTTGAAAATAGATGATTGGTGAAGAGACAAGAATAGTCTAGACAAGGGGTACTGAGGTCAGAGCATAGGACTGGGAAGGAAGGCATGGGTAAAAGCCCTCACCTGTGATCCACATGGTATCTGATTGTCAAGAGAACAAGGTTCTGTGATTGGAATGGCAACCCTAAAGGACAATAACTATGTAGATGTTTATAGCAGATGCTTTACAGAGTTTATTATACGCCATTTAAATGCTATTTCAAATACTATAATGAAGAGAAAAGGCATGGGTAAAGGTGACCTCTATATATTTGCCTAAGACACCCCCACTTTTCTTTTCAGTGGAGATTGGTCCTGGCAGCTGGGCCGCTCTTACATACTTCTCTTCTTTCTGTTTTTTGTTAACCGCCATTTTCTCCAGAAGCGACGCGGCTCTGGAGGAGGCTGTTGCAGAGGTGCTAGACCATCGACCAATTGAGCAGAACTGTCCCCCCTACCGTGTCTCAGCTGAGCTGGTGGGGTCCTGTGCTACCCTGGTGGCAGAGAGAATCCTGCAGGGGGCACCAGAGGTCTTGGACAGACAAACGGCCTCCCTACTACATGGTAAGGGATCAGTTTGGGTTCCTTTGCTTCCATCCCAAAAAGAGGGCAGTGAAAGTCTAGACCCTTGCCGCCTTACTTGTAACTGTGTGCTCTGAAAGCCTCCGCTCATCATAGAGTAGCTGGGCATTGTTTCCCTGCCTGGGGATATGTGTTGGAGAAAGTGGGAGGAAGCACAGGCCATCTGACCTTGGCAGTTCCCATCTGCAGCTCTGTTTAATAGAAGGAGAACTCACCAAAGAGACAGGAAACAGGCTCGGCTGACCCTTCCACCAGGAAATGGTTGTGTCTCAGCAGCTCTCTCCACCTTTCCTCTCATTTTCCCAGGGGTGTGTGTGTGCTGAGACTAACCGAAGTAGACAGGCGGTCTCTCCCAGTGGTGAGCTTCTGAGGTGGAAGACAATCCAAACCCAGAGGGAAGTGGGCACAGAGCTTCATCCGTAGCCATGAAGCTGTTTGAAATTCATAGCTACTGAGACAGGGGAATCCGTTTTCTGCAGTGGAGAAAGTATACCAAGTACACCACAGGGCAGGCTCCATTCTTAGAAGCAGTTGGTCCACAAACCGTATTCCATGGAGTTTTGTGTGTTTGTTTTTTGGGTCCTCTGGAAGAATAGCCAATGTTTAAGCGGAGTCATTTTTCCATCCCCTCTCTGCTTATTTGAGAAAGAGAAGAACATGCAGTTGGGTGGGCAGGGAGGTAGAGGCAGAGCTCGGGAAGGGAAAAGAATATGACATTTTCAAAGAATAAATAAAAATGTTAAAAAAAAAAAAAGGATAAAAGGATTCTGTGATGGAGTTTGGCTTACTGAGGAGTGGATTTCCTCTGAAGTTGTAAAATTCACAAGGCCCAGGATGCCTAGGCTTTTTAAATTTTAATTTTATTTACTTCTATATGTTTGGGTGTTTTGCTGTATGTATGTATGCACAGTGTACATGCCTGGCACCTAGGAGGGCTTCAGGTCTCCTGAGACTGGATTGTCAGTTGTAAACTGCCATGTAGATTATTGTTTCTGAGACTCAAGCCTCCATCCTCTGCAAAAGCAGCCAGTGTTCTTAGCCGCTGAGCCATCTCTCCAGCCCTGTACTCAGGCTTCTTGTCCATCCCCACCCCATGCTCTTCATTGCATTCTACTTTGGGAAGTCTCACTTAGGACATGGTCAGTCCAAGTGTATTGTTTTGCCCTCATGGGTTTTCCCTGGATGTGCCCTCTGGGTTATGTGTGCTGTGGTTGTGAGTGGGGGATTCATCACGGGACTCCTGTTTTTTCCACATCTCTTCCTAGGTACCATCATCCTGGACTGTGTCAACATGGATGCCAAAATTGGAAAGGCAACCCTAAAGGACAGCAAATATGTAGAAAAGCTAGAGGCCCTCTTCCCAGATCTTCCCCAGAGAAAGGACATCTTTGATTCTCTGCAAAAGGCAAAGTTTGATGTCTCAGGTATGATGGATTTTCCACACGAGAAAGTCAGTGGACAAGCTTTGAACACCATATCTGGAGAGGCGTTAGACCAATTTCAGAGCATTAAAATGGTTTACTCTTTATGCCAGAGAGAAATGAGTGGCATAAGTGTCTGCTCATCAGTCAGATAACAATCAGTCATCTGCTAGATCTCAGAGTCCTGAGTTTGCAAGAGGGTTATAGTGGGGGAGGGGGGTGTGGGGGGGTGGTAGCCCATGCTATATTCCCAGCACTCATGAAACCAAGGCAGGAAAGCTCAGGCACCCTTAGCTACAGAGTGAGTTGAAGGACAGCTTAGTCTATATACGGAGACCCTGAATCAAAAGGTAAAAGCTACACAGATAAACTCTGTCTCAGAAAAAACCAAATAAAAGTAAAAGGGATTAAAACAACACAAGATTAGCCAGGCAGTGATGGTGCACACCTTTAACCCAAGCACTCAGGAGTCAGAGGCAGGTGGATCTCTTGAGTTCAAGGCCAGCCCGGTCTACAGAGTGAGTTTAGGATAGCCAGGGCTACACAGAGAAACCCTGTCTACAAAAGATAACACCCCCCCCAAAAAAAATCCAAGACTATATGCACAGCACAGACTGGACTTGATGGATACCAAAAGGAAAAAGCTGGAGGTAAGTGGGCTGGAAGACAGGTGAGTCTGGAGATATTAGAGAGAGTGGATGTGAGCAATATAGTGTATGAAATTCTCAAAGAATAAAAAAATCATAGAGTCCAGGTCTGATCTGAGAATGTAGGATATAAATAACATATTGAGGGGGTAGAAGAAAGTGATCTGGGGTATGTTCAAAAGACAAGGAAACCAGAAACTTCCATAATCTTCCTGTGGATGGAGAGGAAGGGAATAGAAAGCTAAATAATGTAGAAAGGAAGAAAACCCCAGGACCAAGGGTGCAGCTGAAGAGCTGCAGGTGCCCAGCACACATAAGGGCCAGGCTGTGATCTCAGCAAAACGAGGAAATATGTGAAGAACCATGGGGCCGAGGGGAGGCTGGAGAAGAGTCAAAGCCTCTGTGGTGTTGGCTCTAGTTTCGTTTGCTTGTTTTTGAGGTGATCTCACTATGTAGCCCTGGTTAACCTAGAACTCATGATGTAGGCCTGGCTGGTCTCAAACTCAGGATTCCCTGCCCTTCCTCTGGAGCCTTGGGGTTACAGGTGTGCACCACCACACCAGTAAAACTCCTGCCTTTTGTCCTTCTTCTCCAAAGGTGACCATTCAACTCTTGACGTGACATCATCTTTTCAATTTTATTTAATTTTCTCCTTTTATACTTATGGGTGTTTCACCTGCATGTACGTCTGTGCACTATGCGCATGGCTAGTACCCACAGAAGACAAAAGCAGGCGTCAGATCCCCTGGAACTACAGTTACACACAGTTGTGAACTTCCGTGTAGGTACTGGGAAATGAATCCTGGTCCTCAGGAAGAGCGGCCAGTGCTCTTAACTGCTGAGCATCTCTCCAGCCCGTGACCTAGTTATCCAATAATCCTTTCTATAGTTACATCCTCACTATTGCTCTTGTTCATTGGCCCAGGAGAAACCATTGTTGTGGGATTCAGGTGTCAGCTGATGGGGTCCAAGGAAGCTTATCCATGGCCCCGGGCTCCTGGAGGGGGTGTGGCCGAACCCATTGATAAGGGGCTACTGGGACGCTGGGAGGCTCTCTTCCTGGTTCCTGGCTGCTGAAGGGAGGCTCACGTCTTCCGTCCGTCTGCAGACTCTGGTCCCTGTTCAGGTGCTATTATACTCTGTTGCCTGTACCGTGAGTGTTGGTTTATATTCTAATAAATATCTATCTGGTATTGGTGTCCTTGTGGGTAGACTCCGCCTACAAACTATTTCCCGTTTTCCTTGTCTTCACCTTCTCGGTGTTGGGCCAACTCTCCTGTTGACTCCTAATCTCCCGTCTATTTCCTAGGCCTGACCACTGAGCAGATGCTCAGAAAAGACCAGAAGGCCATCTACAGACAAGGCATCAAGGTGGCCATCAGTGCAGTCTACATGGATTTGGAGGTAAGAGCAGCTGTAGGCGTGAATAGAAAGGGAACCTCCTTTTCCATACACACGACTTTGCTCTTCATTCCCGGTCTCTCTAGAATACCGTGGTACCCCTCCATTTGTCTCCATCTCCCCTGGATCCTCTACAGTCCATCATCCCTCCTATGCTGCTGTCATAGGTTGAGTGCTAGATTCTCTGTGTCCACCTCAGTTTTGCATCCCTATAAATCATTCTCCATAGAGTAATCAGTAATTTTTGTGTATATGTAATTTTTTAAAAATATTTTTTAAAAAATTGGCTGAGTGGTTAAGTGGTTTTGCTCTTACAGAGGACTTGGGTTCAGTTCTCAGCACCCACATAGTGGTTTACAGTCATTTGTGACTTAGTTACAGGCACTAACGCTCTCTTTGGCCCTCTGTGGACCGCAAGCACACACTTATATACATGCATGCAAAACACTCACACACATAAAATAAACAATCTAAAACTTAAATATATTCTAGCCATTAACAACTGAGCCATTTCTCCAGTCCTTTCAAAATATTTTTAAAATTATATTTATGCCATGCATAGTGGCACATGCCTTTAATCTCTGTACTCTGGAGTGTCAGAGGTAGGCAGATCTCTGAGTTCCAGCCAAGTGGGGCTACATAGTGAGACCTTTTCTCAAAACAAAAAGTATATATTGGTGTTTGTAAGAGTGTGTGCACTTCAACACACTGATAAAGGTCAGGGCAGCATGAGTAGTCAGTCCTTTGTTTCTGCTCTGTAGATTCGGGGCTGGAACTCAGGTTGACAGCCTTGGCAGCAAGTGCCTTTACCCACTGAGCCATCTCCTGGGCTTGTGTAGTTTTCAAGACAGGCTGGCAAGGATCTCACTGTAGCCCAGACTGGTCTTGAATTCAAATCAGGCTTCCTGCTGCTGCTTCTAAGAGCTAGGATTACAGTCTTGAGCTACCATATCTGGCTGTAGGATGGTCTTCAGCAGCTAAGAGAGCTCCATCACTGCTCTTATAAAGGACCAAGGTTCAGCTCACAGCACCCATGTCAGTTTATACGTACTTATAATTCCAGTTCTAGGGACTCCTGTGATGCTGTCTGGCCTCTCTCTGTAGATGTCTGCACTCATATCGACATACTTATATTCACATAATCTTTTTAAATCTTAAAAAAAAATATATAGCTTGATAATACAGATCTGAGGATAGGTGTTTTTACTAGTTTTATGTCAACTTGATAGAGGCTAGAATGATTTGAGAGATGGAAATCCCAGTTGACAAGACATCTCCATAAGATTAGGTTATAGGCAAGCCCATATGGTATTTTCTTAATTAGTGATCAATGTGGAATTGATTGGTCTTTTGGTCCTGGGTCCTATAAGAAAGCAGGCTGAACAAGCCATGTGGAGCAAGCCAGTAAGCAGCATTCCTCCATGCCTCTGCATCAGCTCCTGGCTTCAGGTTCCTGCCCTGTTAGAGTTCCTGTCCTGACTTCCTTCCGTGATGGACTATGATGTGGACATTTAAGCCAAATAAGCCCTTTCTTCCTGGGCTTGATGTTGCCATGGTGTTTCATCAAAGTGATAGTAACCAAAACTAGAGCACCAGGTATGGTGGCAGGTGCTTTCAATCCCAGTGCTTGGGAAACAGGTTGATGGAGCTCTGAGAGTTCGAGGCCACCCAGGCTTACTATCTTAAATAAGTAAATAAATAACAAAGGAGACCACATCCAACCACTCCTTGCTTTACTCTTTCATTGTGGTGTCTTTCTGTGACCTCTGTCCTGTACTCTGGCCTCGTCTCCAAAGCTGGAGAGAGAGTTCAGTGGTTAAGAGAACTTGTTTCTACTGTAGAGGACCTGAGTTTGGTTCTCAGCAACTGGTGACTCACAGCCGTCTGTGGTACCAGTCTATGGCATCAAATGTTCTCTCCTGACCTCCGTGGACGCCACCAGGTACACACATAGTGCAAGTACATACATCCAGGCTGAGCATATAAACAAGTCTAAACAAACAAGCACCACAGTTTAGATTATACATAGTCTCATGGGGTTTTTTTTTTGTTTTTCAGTGCTGAGGGCATGCTAGGTAAATGTTCTACCACTGAAATTTGATAAAGTTTTCATGCCCCCCATTCAGTTATTTCAGTTATGAGAACCAACCAAGCTTTATAGCCTAATGTGATAAACAAACATGGCAACATGAAAGGGTCGCCACGTACCCTAACCACTGTACACGTTGACCCTTTAGAATTGCCTGGCTTAGGGGCCAGCGGAGATGGCTCAGGCACCATCATGAAAACCCCAGTCCAAACCCCCAGAACACGCAAAAGCATAAACATGTGGGTGCCTGCAACTCCTATGTTGTCCAGGAAACAGAGGGTCACTGGGCGTGCTGACCACCAGCCTAGCTCCAGCTTCAGAGAGAGAAAGGGTAAGGCAGAGGTGGTAGAGGACACCTGATGTCATCCTCAGGTCAGCACACTCACGTGCATACGCATGCACACGTACATGTATCTATCACATAGAAAGACCAAGGATAGAGAAAAGCCTGATGTGAAATAATAATGATATTATCCATTAGAGAAGATGCTGTATGAAAATATCTGGGTAATATAGACAAGCAAAGAGCCAGCAAGGATGGATTATCATGAGGGGGACCTGGCGGGAACTGAAGCATCCTGGAGGAGCTGCTCACTGACTGGCTCCTCATGGATTGCTCTGCCTGCTTGCCTATGGAACCCAGGGTCACCTCCCAGGGTGACACCGCCCCGCAGTGAACTGGGCCCTCCCCCTCCCACATCAGTCATTAATCAAGAAAAAGCCCCACAGGCTTGGGTGCAGGCCAGGCTTAGGGAGGCATTTTCTCTGCTGAGGTTTTCCCTCACTAGATAACCCAAACTTGTTTCAAGTTTGCAAAAAATCTAATTAGCATATCTCTGTTATCTAAAACAATTCTGTCTTATTAATCAGAAGTCTATATTCTCCCATTATATCACAGTCTCCAGCATAAACACTGCATATCGTTTTAGTAGTACACAAATTGTGAGTTACGTGCACAGAAAACCTTTGTAAGGATTTGTTAGTAAGAATATGGCCTAGATGTAAGCTATCATCACCCGATTTCTTTCTTTCTAGATCTTTCTGCAGCGGCTGGACCTCCTGGAAGATCTCAGTGCTTTTTGCCATGAACACAGCTATGATGCCCTGGTTGCCATGACTATCTTTTTCAATGCTAACAACGAGCCAGTACGGCAATTAGCTATTTTCTGTCCCCACTCGGCACTTCGAATGACAGTGAGTCTCTTTCCCATCAACCTGAGGGTTAATGGCCTGAGTGTGCCTTTGTGTTCCATAGTTCTGTGCTGTAAGACCTTACCTCGAGTTGTATCTTTATACAGAATGGGTTGTTGTTGTTGTTGTGTTTTAAATTTTTATTCACTATTGTGTGTCTGTGTGTGAGTATGTGCACATTTGTGGATGCCCATAGAGGCCAGGAGAAGTCTTTAGAACCCTTGGAGCTAGAGTGCCATAACCACCAATATGGAGGCTGGAATCCAATTGTCCTTATGACTGAGCAAGTGCAGTCTCTCCAGCCCCTGTTCTGTCTAGTGTGTGTGTACATGTGGATGTCAGAGGACAGCTTGCAGGATTCAGATCTCTCCTACTCTGTAGACCCTGGGGCCCAAACTTAGGTCAGCCTGGGCAGCAAGGGCCTTCGTCAACAGGGCCTCACACTGTAGCCCAGGCTGCCCTTGACCTCACAGCAGTCTTCCTGCCCCAGACTCCCCAGTGCTGGATGGGAGCTCCCATGCCCAGCTATCCAGAATCTCAGACATGGACCCAGGACCCTTACCTGTTTTTTAGCCATGCTCTCTACAAGGAGGTAGCCTTAGTCATACATTTACTGAGAAAGGCAGTTCTGAAGATTAGAGACAACAGTTTCTGTTTACAAGGATCATGGAGCAAAGTCTGGGTAGAAGGAATTGTTAACCGGTGTTAAAACTTGCTCCTACTGGGTATGCTGACCCAGGCCTCCATTCCCAGAACTAGGACTGCAGCCCAGTGCTACTTAGTAACAGTGAAACTATTCCTCAGACCTAAGAGCTAAGGCCAGGTGTGGCTGCACATCCCTCTACTCCCAGAAGTAGGTATCAGGCAAGAGGATAGCCCATGAGTTTAAGGCTAGCTCACCTAGCCAAAGCCCTGGGTTTGCGCCCAAAACCACCTAACAAACAAACCACCTAAAAGAAAATCAGCTCTTTCACTCCATTGTCTTAACATTCAGGACAGAAGAGAAGAATGGGGGTGTGGCCCAGAGGTGGGGCACTTCCCTAGCAAATTCAATCCCCAGCACTACAAAAAGTAAAAGAAATGGGCCATACCCTGCCCAGATACACACAATAGGAACCTTTTCAGCTGCTCACCACACTGGGGTCCATCTGGAAACCACACTGCAGAGAAGTGCTCGGGACCAGGTCAGCTCCTTTCCCGACCTTCCTTTCAGTTTTCCATTGGTTACTGGTTTAAAATGATGTAAGATTCTGGGTTGCCTATACTGTGAACACGCTAAGGACAGTCCAGCCAGAAGTCCTTTGCACTCAGAGAGCTATGTCTGTCCATTGTTGCCAGCTCCTGTGTGTCCCGTCCGTTTCTGTTCACTCCCCAACCCCCACACAAGGGCAGCTAGCACTATGGTGGGAACTAGGTCTTATAATCACGTAGACACAGTTTCTCTTCTTGGGTTTCTGCCTCTTACCTTTGAGCTAAGCCAGAGGATTTACAGAGTCGGTGACTCAAGTCAGAGTCACTACTGCACACTCAGCCGTGGCTATTAGCATAAAGTGCATTTTGAGGCTGAGTCCATGTTCAGAACATGTGACTCTTACTAGCCATGTTATGGGGAAGGTACGTTGGCTATAAGAAAGTCCCCTCCACCACTCTGTCTTTTGACGTTAACTATCCATGGTCTTTGTGCTGTTAGACAGGACCCTTTCTACAGTTCGCTCTTCCATCTCTTTCTTTCTTCCAAGAAGACACTTTGAACACTACTCTTGGTGACAGTCCTGGGTTCCAGTGTCCCTTTTTTTTTTTCATATAAACTGTGACCTATTCTGTGTAAGCATCAGTTACCATAAGTTAACGTAATAGCTGTACCATATGAGGTATTTGTAAATACCCAGATTGACAGCATGCTTGACCTGTCCCCTACCCTCATTTTGTTCTGTTCTGCCTTAGTCATGTGAGCCTTCTGTGGGTGCTAGTTCTGTCCTAACTAAAGAGAAAGTCCACATGGAACCTTGAGCACATGAAACCGTATTATATTAAGTACCTGGGATTCTGGGATCTGTTTCAGATTTTGCCATCAGAAACCTCAGCTCTTTGCTATGCCACATTTACATATTATCACATTTTTATCTTTTATAGATCTGTGGAGTCCTGGAACAGTCCACCTCCCCACCCCTGAAGCTGACCCCTATCCCAAGCATCTCTCCTGACCTCCAAGCCTATCTTCAAGGCAACACCCAGGTCTCTCGGAAGAAACTTCTGCCTGTGCTCCAGGAAGCCCTGTCAGCATATTTTGACTCAGCAAAGATGCCTTCAGGGCAGCCTGAGGTAGTGGGTTTGTCCCAGGAGCAGGCGGACAAGGGATTGGCCAGGGCAGGTAACTCTCTGATTTCTGGACCGAGTCAAGATGAAGAGGAGCCCCCGCTGCCCCCCACGCCTATGAACAGCTTGGTGGATGAGTGCCCTTTGGATCAGGGGCTGCCCAAGCTCTCGGCCGAGGCTGTCTTCGAGAAGTGCAGTCAGATCTCACTGTCCCAGTCTACCAGCGCCTGCTCATCAAATAAGTGACCATTGGGGGGGGGGGGTATGGAGGAGGTGACTGCCCACCTCAGATGCATGTTTTGAGATGTTTGATCATTTCAGCTATGTATCTATTGCTCCAGGATCTGAGGGACTGTTCTCATACAGTTGGGAGGGAAGAAAGCAGCCGCTGTAAGAATTCTTTCGCCTCTCCTATCCAGTCTCTACCAGTCAGACGAGTTCTATTTAATTTTATTGTTTAATCTGCATTGATTTTTCCTCTATTCTATTTTCAACGGGTGTGATATGATCGCTGTCCTAGCAGAGCACGATAAAGAAATGTAGGCCTCCATCTAAGTGTCTCCAGAGGGACTGTGAACAGAGCCAGTATCTGTCGTGAAACCAATTAACTACACATCCCTATGAAAAGTTCTTTTTGAGGCAAGAGACCCATGTAGCCCAGGCTGGCCCTGAACACTGAATGCACCCGAGGCTAGTCTGGAACTCTTGATGCTCCTGAGTGCTACAATTGTAGTCTTCTATCACCATGCCTGGCTAGTCTCTTGTCTTGAACACATGGCTGGACTTCCTATTTCTTTGGCTCCTTTTGTCCCAGAGTCACAGAAGAAACCCTGAGGATCTGGGGTTCTTGGGTTCATACTGCATCTGGGACGGCTGGCTTTTTTTTTTTTTTTTTTTTGCCAAGAGGGCAGAACTTTATTGGGCCATGGACATCCCTTGCCTTAGTGGGTCCGGCAGGTTCTTGCCTCTCTTTTTCTGATTTTGCTCATGTAAAAAAAAGCATAGTGTCCTGTGGTGAGACATTTCACTGTTCTAGGTCTCCTTTCCCCTGTCCTTAAGTAAGGGTTAGGAGTAGATGTCCCTGGCATTCTGTGACCTGCCTCTTCCCGTCATCCTTTCCTTCCTCCTTGTCCTCCCTGGGTCACTGGACTGCGTGCATTTAGTGTGACTGTACCACGGGACGTAGCCTCATGTAGCATGTACAGGAATGTATTGTGACCCGGCAGCGAGCTCTCCCCCAGTGACTTGTCTGCATGTATAGTCTCTCTCCTCCTTTTTTTTCAAACCAGTCTATTCCCCTGTCCTTTCTCCACATAAGTTTTGAACAATATCAGTGAACTGTAGGGTGTGTGGTGGTTTGGGGCTGTCTGGCTTCACTGTAGGGTATGACGTCTGTAGCCATTGAGAACGTGAAATATTGGTGTGATCACTGAACCAAAGGGATTATGTCCTGTGACTTTGGTACTCCGTTTTACATTTCTGTTTTGTATTAAATACTTTCTTCCTGTTTGAGGTCTTGTCTCTTTTTAAAAGTGTAACTGGGCCTTCCCTGTGCTAACGGCTACAGTTCTCCCATTTACTGCTCTGTGAACAGCTATGGGCGGTCTCTGTTCATGCTCAACCTTTCCTGACTCCTGGTCCCAGAGCTTTCTTTAAAATATTCACCTGTGGTCTCAGGCTGTTTTTTGGTTGCTTTTTCCGCTCTGTAACCCTGGCTGTCCTAGAACTCGCTCTGAAGACCAGGCTGGCATCAAACTCAGAGATCCACCTGCCTCTGCTTTCCCAGTGCTGAGATTAAAAGTGTGTGCCGCCACCACCACCTGGCCAGTTTTGTTTCATCTTTTGAGAAGCCACTCCACGCTGGAATTGCAGATGTGAGATACCTGACTTGTCTCCTCTGTTTACCCTATACTGGAAAAGTAAACCCAAGATGGATATAAAACCAAAATAGTTCCTATCTTTGCCTCTATGTGTTTATGGTTCTGGTGATCGAGCCTAGGACCTCATACGTGCTGGGCAGGTGTTCTACCCACTGACCATTTTTAACTTTTGAGACAGGATCTCACCAAGTTGTCCAGGATGGTTTTGAACTTGCCTCCTAAGTAGGTGAAATTACAGATCCTCATCAAGACCTGCTTAAAAAAATAATAATAATTTATTTAAATTTATTTTATGTGCATTGGTGTAAAGGTTTCAGATTCCCCAGAACTAGAATTACAAACAGTTGTGAGCTGCCGCATGGGTACTGGGAATTAGTGGGGACTGGGAATTGAACCTGGAGCAGCCAGTGCTCTTAACCACTGAGCCATCTCTCCAGCCCTCATTACCTGCTTTTAAAAGTTAGCTGCTGGAGTTGCAAGATAATGTGTACAAAGGCACCCAGTGCCAATACAACCAACTGAGGCTGATCCTAGGACCTACATAGTGGAAGGAAAATACCAGTTCTCACAAGACATCACACACACTGAAAAATAAAATGTAGTTTTAAATGTAATTTTAAATTACATTTTAAGGGCTGAAGAAATGGCCCAGTGGTTAAGAGTACTGGCTGCTCTTCCAGAGGACCCAGGTTCAATTCATAGAACCAGAGGGTTCACAACTGTCTATAACTTTAGTCCCAAGAAATGGAAATCCTTTCCTATCTTCCAAGGGCACAGGTGCACACCTGGTGCATAGATGTTTGCAGGCAATATACTCATGCACAGAATTTTTTTTTTTTAATTTTTTAAGCTCCCAGGACTAAAGAAATGGCTCAGCAGTTAAAAGTGTTTTCTCATCAATCATGAAGTCTGGAATTCAGATCCCAGTACCATGTAACAAGCCAATCAACTCTACAAAGACATATACTCCCAGCTTCAAGATAGGCACAGGAAAATTGCTGTTGGATTCCACTCTAACCAATGCAAGAGCCAGGATCCAAATTTAGAGAGATCCAAGTTTGCCTTTGTCTCAAAGAAATAAACAAAGTGTTAGAGGAGACCCTCTCCTGGCCTCCTTGCACACCCATGGGTGCATACATCATTTGTACACTCATACATACACATAGTAAGTAATATTTTAAAAATAAGTAAAACCTATCTCCTAGTAGGAACTGAGGCAGAAAGATTACCCACACATTTCCATGCCGGTCTGTTCTAAAATGTAAGGCACTGAAATATGAAGGTTGAGGAGCTGGCTCAGTGGATATGGCCCTTACTCAAGCAAGGGGACCCAAGTTTGGATCCCCACAACACATAAAGGCTGGGCAAGTGGAGCTTCCACCTGTAACCCCAGTTCTTGGGAAAATCCCTGGAGTTATGCTGGCTAGCTAAAGCTAGAAGAATCAGTAAGCTCTGGGTTCAACTGAGAGACCCTGCCTCAGATTTCCTGAGCAAGATAACAAGCTTCCCTAGGGATGCACACACACACAAAATTATTGTTTAAGCTCCCAAAGGACAAAAACAAGGCTTCTAAGTGGTAATGAATCTGGACTGGAGAACAAATCGCCACCCTAAAATCTCCCTCTCTACCCGAAAGCCCGCCCCCACACAAGAGGCTGGGCTTTTGGGCAAACCTGCTCCTTGGGAGGGGAGCTGGTAAAACCTGTTTGAGGATGAGGTTACCTCCCTTCCACACCTGCCTCCTTAGAGGCAAGAGCCCGAGCTGGGACAGAAAAGGAGAGTTGTGGGGGCTGGGACCGCAGCCTCATCCTTTATAGTGTCCAAAGAACACGGTCCGACTTGTGAAGATGGGGACTATACAAGAAACGGGGAAAAAGACATTAGAAGTGGGGTAAGTAAGAGACAAAGAAGGTATTTCCTACCACCCAAGCCTCCCGGTTCCTCAAAGAACATGAGAAAGAATTTGCAGAGAAGGGACAGGTAGTTTGGGGCAGGAAATGAATACAGTGTGGAACCAATTTCACACTTTGAAGTTCTATCTCATATCTGATAGACTACCTTTTTAAAAAAATCTAACCCCCAGCCAGAATGGCCATTAGGAAGCCTGGCCCGGAACTGAATTTATACTCGGGTTCTACTTCCCAGCCAGTCTCTCCTTTCCCTCTGTCCTCACCTGTGGCATATTTTCCCAGCACAGTAGAGGAAAGACAGGGCTCACTAGGTGCCATCTGCTACTGCTTTGCTCAGGGTTAACTGGGCAGGTCTGTCTGGGTTCCAGGCAGATGTGATGTGGGATGCCTTCTGCTCCTGCACCATAGATGAAGCAGCCACTACCTTAGAAGCAGAGGGATTACCTGATAGCCCTTTCCCTCTGATCAGCTCAGCAGTAGGTGATTTGTTTCAGGCAAGGGGAAAAGGTAGAATATCTGTAGACCCAGAGGAGCACTTTCTGGTACATGTACTCTATGTGTCTGCCACCACCTACTGTCCAGGCCCCGTAGGATACTCTTTGGGTTGTCTAATCTTTTCTTCTGGGGATGGGGCTGCTGTCAGGGCTGGGGAGAAGGCCGGAGCTGCAGAGCCAGGAGCAGCCCTGAGACTCGGAGAGCTGGAGCTGAGGGAAGAATGGCAAGATGAAGAGTTTCCCAGGTAAGGGGGGGTGGGGGGAGCTTTGCCTTCCCCTGGCTCCTCCGCAGTACCACCCGGGGTTTGATTGTCAGAACCCACATGGTGGCCCACAACCATCCTTTACTCCAGTGCCAGGGGATCTGACACCTTCTGGGCTCTATGGGCACTGGGTGCACATGTGGAGCACAGAAAAATATGTAAGCAAAACACATACACAAAAAATCTTTAGGGGACCGGGGAGATGCAAGAGTCAAAACAGGACACCTGGCTGGGTGCTTGTGTCTAAAGCCCTGTTCAATCCCTCCCTCTAGATTGCTTCCTGAGGAGGCTGGCCCATCTGGAGATCCTAAAGACCCTCACAGAGACTCTCAGGCAGGTAGGGAAAGAGAAGTAGTTTTTGTTACTGTTATTCCTTGGGGTTTTTTGTTGTTGTTTGTTTGTTTGGAAGGGTCTCCCTTTGTAGCTCTGGACTGACCTGGAACTCAAACCGCCTGTCTCTACCTCCCAAACACTGGGATTAGTGGTGTGTGCCTGAGGTACTTTTTGACAGTCTCAACTCTGTAGCCCAGGCTGACCTAGAACTCATATGTAGCCTGAATTGACCTCAGATTTGCAGTTTTCAGGGCCAGAGAGATGGCTCAGCAGTTATGAGTAGTGGATGCTCTTCTGTTTGATTCCCAGAATCCACATGGTGGCTCACAAGTATCCTTAACTCCATTCCCAGGGGATCTCTCTCTCTCTCTCTGTCACACACAAACACACACACAGACGCATACCCATCTAGGCTCTGAGAGCACCAGGCACATGTGTAGTATACAAACACGCATGAGAAATACCCATACACATAGGACGAAAGGAAAAAGCAGACAAGACTGCCGCCAGCATCCTCCTGTGTCTGCTCCCACCTGCTGTCACCGCAGATGTGAGCCACCAAGCCTGAAGTCCTTGTGTGTTGAGTTGGTTTTAATGCAGACTCAGAGAGCCCAGGCTGACTGATCCTCCCTCTTCTTTGTAATACTGGGGTGACAGGCATTGAGCGCCATCCCACACAGGGATGTCCAGTCACTATCAACTCACTGTTTTTCCTTTTGGGTATTTTTCCCCTCCTATCTTTCAGCCACAGGTACCCCCAGCACTCTGGCCCTGTGTGGGCAGCGCCCCATGCGAAAGCGTCTTTCTGCCCCAGAATTGCAGCTGAAACTCAATGAGGGACCAGGAGAAATTAGAACTTCTCTCAACCACTCCCAATCTTCCTCTTCTGATGGCAGCTTGGACCTAGAGGTGGATGAATTGGAGACACCTTCAGACTCTGAGCGGCTTGACAGCGGACATGAATTTGAATGGGAAGGTGGGAACAAACCCAAGGATGGGGCTGATCAAATAGGAGCTGACAGAAAATGCAGCTCAGGGTGGGTGATGGGATGGGATGTTAGGATAATAAGGGGAGGTGGAAGTGTTGGCTCAGGGGTTAAGAGCACTGGTTGCTCTTCCAGACTACCTGGGTTTTGTTCCCAGCCCCCACATGGCAGCTGCCTGTAACCCTAGTCCCAGAAGATCTGATGCCCTCTTCTGACCTTCAAGGGCACCAGGCAGGCATGTGGTGCAGACAAAACACCCATACACATAAAATAATAAATAATTCTAAAAATGAAAAAATCAGATGATGTAATTTAATAGCTGGGAGGACAGCAGAAACATTGATTTCCTCAGAAAGGAAAGGAACAGCTTCCAGAACAGAAAGAGACCAGTCAAGGGCTGGGAAGGGAATTTGTTAAGAAAAAGACCCAAGCTTAACATGGTGGCTCAGGACGACTTTAATCTCAGCACTCAGGAGGCAGAGGTAGTTGCATCTCTGTGAGTTCAAGGCCAGCCTGATCTACAGAGTGAGTTCCAGGAGAGCCAGGGCTACACAGAGAAACTCTTGTCTAAAAAATAATAAAAGAATCCTAGCACTCAGGAAGCTGAGGTTAAAAAGAGCCACAGAGTGAGACATTCTCTCAGAAACGAATTGAGAATAAACTCTAGCAATCCAGGAGAATTACAAGAGATCTGCTTTGTGCATTCTTCCTGTGTTTTAGATGATTTGCCTCGGGCAGAAGGCATAGGGGCCAGTGAGGCAGCTGAAAGGCTGGGCCGCGGTTGTGTGTGGGATGTGGCTGGAGAAGATGGTCATCGCTGGAGAGTGTTCCGGACAGGACAGCGGGAGCAGCGAGTGGATATGACCATCATTGAGCCCTATAAGAAAGTGCTGTCTCATGGAGGTAATAGAGAAGGCAATACAAAGACTAAAACTATGGCAGACATTGTGGGCCCGTGAATGAAGGTGCTCCCCAAAACCCCTGGAGAGGCTCACAGAGAGAACTCACTCTGCAGAGGTTGTCCTCTGACCCCCACAAGGACACATACATGCACACACACAGTAACAATAAATGAAAACAGTTGGCAACAGTTGTGCTGGGCTCACCTGGTATGAGCCCTTGCTGCTCTGGCACCTGGGCTTGCTTCCCAGCAATCACATGACTGCTCACAATTGTCGGTAACTCCAGTTCCAGGTGATCTCGCAAGCTCTTCCCCACGGTGCACATACATACAGGTAGGCAATACACAAAATAAAATAATAAACACATACATACAGAGAAAGAAATCTCTGACAGCTTGATTAACATGCCTTTAGCTGGAGACTCAGTTGTTAGGTTTAGGATCCTTCCTGTGATTTCCGAAGACCCTCAATATCCCTCATCCTAAATAGAAGTACTGTTTATTTACAGATTTGTTAACTGAGTGAATTTTGGTCCCCAGGTTACCATGGTGATGGCCTCAATGCTGTCATCCTCTTTGCTTCCTGCTATCTCCCCCGAAACAACATTCCCAACTATACCTATATCATGGAACACTTGTTCAGGTAAGGTGGAAGCCTGAATGAAGGGGGCTAAGAAAGAATGGGAAAGAGCCCTGTGCAAAGTCAATAGCTGACTGGAGAATCTCTATATATCCGAGCTCCCAAAACACAGCATATATCTTCCCTAAAATGTTGTTCCAGGTATATGGTGGGGACTTTGGAGCTGCTGGTAGCTGAAAATTATCTGCTTGTTCACTTGAGTGGAGGCACAAGCAGAGCCCAAGTGCCATCTCTGAGCTGGATCCGTCAGTGTTACCGTACCCTGGACAGGAGGTGGGACCCCAGGACGAGGGGGATACAGCTCTCTACTGTAGCTTTCTCGACTGATCCAGTTGTTGTTTTCTTTGCTGAGAATGACTTTGTTTATAGCCCATGTTGTCCTCAAATTCCAGGTTCCTTTGCTCCACCCAGCCTCAGTACAGGCGATCCCTGGCTGGAGTTGGCCACTCTGGAGTCAGCCACGCCCAACTCCTTCTTTGTCCTTCTACATCTCTTAAGAAGTGTCTCTTGTGGTATCCTGTAGGGTCATCTAGCCATTAGGACTTAGAAACTACACTATGGACAAGTCACTTAGCTTTCTTGTTCAGAGTTCTTGTGAAACCCCATGGCATGCTGCCCGATGCACGGAGTCATTTTTCCCGTTCCCCAGCCTTGCCATTTCTTTTCCACATCTCCAGGGCTCCCTCTAACTCCTCCTTCATCCCTGCTGTGTAAACCATCATCCCCCTCCCCACTGTGTTTCTTTTTCTCCTTTTTTCCTCATTATTTATTTATTTGGTTTTTCAAGACAGTTTCTCTTTGTAGCCCTGGCTGTCCTGGAACTTGCTCTGTAGACCAGGCTGGGCTCGATCTCACAGAGATTTGCCCACCTCTACCCGGCACTTCCTTCCTTCATTTATTTAATTGGAGATAGGGTCTTATATAATCCATGCTGGCCTTGAACTATCTATGTAACCAAACATAACCTTGAACTTCCTGCCTCTCTACCTCCCCAGCATTTGGCTTACTGGTGTTATCACCATGCCTGGCTAATTTTCTCACCCCTGCCTAATTTTCTTTCTTCTTGTATATTTCCCATTTTTCTTGCTTAAGGGCTTTGTTGGTTCTTGTTTGGGGGAGGGGTCTATTTTATATAGGAGCTCACATAGTCTAGGTTGCCTCCAAACTCTCAGGGTAGCCCCAGCTGGCCTTGAATTCCTGATCCTCTTGCCTTAGCTGGTGTCACAGGAGATCAAAGGCACCACTACACCTGACTCTACTTGGAGTTTTATTGTCCCCTGGGCTGCATTGTGGAAAAGGTGAAGTTTGCAAAAGGAATTTATGTGGGCTGGAGAGATGAGTTGCAGAGACAGAGGTACTATTAAAGGAACATCCCTAAACATGGAGTGTAGAGGGTTGAATAAATAGGGACAAGCTCAAGGTATGGGGATTAGGCCCAGCTGCCAGGGAAACTTAGCAGAAAGAGACACCAAGGAGCCTGCAGCCTGGAAGATAACCCACCTGTTCTTCACAAACAAAGGAGGAACAGGGAACAAATGGTCATACTGGATTCTTCCTCAGGCTTCGGAAAAACCTTCGAGCCCTGGTGGTTGTCCATGCTACGTGGTATGTGAAGGCGTTCCTGGCACTGGTGCGGCCCTTTATCAGGTACTAGTTCAAGACACAAAGGCAATCAATCTTTTCTCTATTGTCACTACTGATGTTCGGGAGGCGTGATGTTACTCTGTGCCTAGCCTTCCCATTCTGCTTGCTCTATTTCCCTCTATGATGTCCTCCAGGATCACCCTCCCAAGACATAACTGATTTATTTCTCTCTCCTCAGTTCCAAGTTCACACGGAAGATTCGGTTTCTGGACAGCCTTGGGGAGCTGGCTCAACTCATCTCCCTAGATCAAGTCCACATACCGGAAGTTGTCAGACAGTGAGTCCTGCACTTAAGGATGCTGGTTTGGGATGGGATGTCCAAAGCCAATCCTGTCTCTTAACGTCTCTAGGGAGACACAAATAACTAAGACACACAGGCTCTGCTTTTGGTTGTTTCAGTGGGAAAACTGCATGCCCCTAGGGAAGAAATTAATGACACTATTATATCTGTCAAAAACAAATGAAGAAGTGCCAGTGAGATGATTCACTCCGTAAAGGTACTTCTGACAAGCTTGACAGAATATTGGAGGGATAAATCCATAGCATGTGGGTGCGCATCCACAAATAAATATAAACAAAATTTAAAGAACAAATGAATTATATTATTATATAATTATGTTATTCAAGAGACACTTAGGGGGCATCAAAGAATAATCCCAGCAAGGAAGATTCAGGAGGTTTGCTATAGCCTTACAGATTATGAAGAGATAAACTAGCAGCAAAGAGAAATATATCCTGTAGGAGTATGTTAGCAAGCAGAGAATGGAAAGTGACTTGCGCACCCAATCTCTAGCTCCACCTTACCTTTATTTGTAGTTTGTTTTTCCTCTTTTGGGGGGCCCACCACCCAGCTCCCAAATAAATCACACACTGTGGCTTATTCTTAATTATAAATGGCGGTCTTATTACTTACTAGCTTCTCTTAACTTTAATTATCCTGTCTACCTTTTTGCCTCTGGGCTTTTATCTTTATTTCTTATTTCCATTTCTATTTTTTATACCTTTTCATTTCTTCCTACCCCATGGCTGGCCGTATAGGAGTAGGAAGTATAGTCCCTCCTCCTCCTTGTTCCTAGATCTTTTTCCTCCTTCCAAATTTATTTATTTATTCTCTCTGTCTGGCAGCCCTGCATATCCCTCTCTCCTGCCTTGCTATTGGCCGTTCAGCTCTTTATTAGGCCATCAAGTGTTTTAGGTAGGCAAAATAACACAGCTTCACAGAGTTCAACAAGCGCAACATAAAAAAGTAGCACACCTTAAAATAATATTCTACAACATTGCTTCTTTCTCCAAAATAGAGTTAGAACCCCAAATCCTGAACCACTTCTTTCTCTCAATTCTCTGTAGGCTAGACCAGGATCTCCATCGCTCAAGAGGTTCCTAACATGAACTGGACAAAGGGCCATAGAATCTGGCCAAGGTGGTGATTGCTCTACATACCAGACCTGTTCTGTAAACCATCTCCTCTGAACCCTTCCGATTCCACTGGATCTTTGTTTCTTGTGGTGATACCCTCTTCCGGACACTGCCGGGGTTTGAGGGTAGGAACACCATATGTGGGGTGGCTTACTTTTTGGCTGTCCAAGAGGAAGACAGACTGAGCAACGGAAGTGCAGAGCTCTGGGTTTTAATTCTGCTTTAGCTATAAAGTATGTGGGTCTCATTTCCTTCTCTGTAATCAATACCTCTGGGATCTTTCCCATCTTGGTTGTCTTAGCAGTCTTTTAAGGGAAGGTTAGGGCTTAACCAACAACCACAGTCAGCCTGTCTGCTAGGAGCCCAGGAGCCAGCTTGCAAAATCTCAAAGAGTCAACCCCTTCTTAGTCTGCTGCCTGTGACCCTGGGAAGAACTGCTGTCAAAACCTGTGTTTTCACCCTTGTTAGTATATTCAGACCTGTGGTTTTTAATAAACTGTGATGAGAGATTTAAATCAGTTTTCCCCCAAGCCCTTACATCACAATCCAGCTTTCGGTTCTGGCACAGAATTCTTGCCTACCAGAGTTCCGGGGATTTTTAGCTCAGCCCCTGGGGCTGCTGGCCCTGAACAGGAAGAGCACTTAGGGGAGGGGCGTGGCACGCGACTTGGAGCATCCTCCTGGTCGGTTCAAAGGATCTCGAGACCTGGCAGGTTGGTGGGGAGCGGAAGGGAGGGAGAGAAGGTAGGAGCCTGGGCCTACCTCTCGACCCCAAGCCTTCCAGCCCCATGGTCCCCGCCGCCTGCATGCTGCTCTGGGCCCTGCTGCTTAGTCTGGGGCCCCGGGCGGCGGGGGCCCAAGACCAAACTTCAAACCCGACCGCCACCTCGACTGGGATGCAGCGCATCAGCTTCCGCTTTGGGGGCCCAGCCCGCAGCCACCTGAGCACAGGCATCACCAGCCGCAACACTATGTCCCGGAAGGGGAGGTTAACTTTGGAGGATGAGAATGATGCCCTAGCCACTGCTGACCGCCTGGCCGCCCCGGCAGCCGCTGAACTCCTATCCACCATGATAGGCACTAGCCGGACGTCATTGGCCAACCCCATTGAGTATGAAGATGGCTCCTTGGAAGAGGGGGTCGTGATTGAAGGCAAAAAAACCACTTACCCCGCAACTCTCTATTCAACTTCCCCCAATACTGTGGGAAGTTCTAGCACCACCGGGAGGGTTTTAGCCAATAACCAGGACCGAGAGATTAGGATGACTACCGATCTGCCACCCCTCACTACAAAGGCTACTATGGACCTGACTAGGGCAGACCTGACTACTGCAGACATGACTTCTGAGACTTCCGGGCACCAATGGTCGACTCCTGGATCCACTCCGAGCCTGTGGCCATCACCCTCACCCACAGCCATGCCATCTCCTGAGGATCTGCGGGTGATGCTGATGCCTTGGGGCCCGTGGCACTGCCACTGTAAGTCAGGAACCATGAGCAGGAGCCGCGCTGGAAAGTTGCATGGCCTTTCCGGACGCCTTCGAGTTGGGGCACTGAGTGAACTCCGCACAGAGCACCGGCCTTGCACCTACCAGCAATGTCCCTGCAACAAGCTACGAGAGGAGTGTCCTCTGGACTCGAGTCTCTGCCCTGACAATGGTTGCAGTACTCATATTACCTCCATCAGCACCAGCTCTCATGTCCCTGTCCACCTGAGACGCAGACCCATTCTCCCACCCACTAGCCCAAGTCCTAGCCCAGCACTTGCCTTTTGGAAACGTGTCAGGATTGGCCTAGAAGATATCTGGAACAGCCTTTCTTCAGTGTTCACAGAGATGCAACCAGTAAGTTTTACTGATGAGCCTGGACCTTCCTTGATGAATCTGAAAAGTCCTGATGTCCCAAATCCTGTTGCTACCATAGCCAGTGTACCTTCGGGAACTGTTACTGATTTACCTGTGCCCTTATTGAGTCATAATTTGCGCTGGTTATTCTTGGCCCATTTTGTGTTTTGTTTGGTACATTTGGGGTACATATATATGCTCGTTACTGGGGCCTACCTCACACATTGTAGGCAGTAGGCAGTGTTCTATCACTGAACTGTACCCCCATCTCCACCCTTGCTTTTCCCCCAACCCCTGCCTTTTTTGAGACCAGATCCCCACTATCTTGTCTAGACTGGCCTATGACTCCTAGGCTGAAGTGATTCTACCAGTACCTCAAACTTTAGTATAATAGGAGGCTCAGCTAACCCGCAGAGATCCACCGGCCTTCTGAGTGCAGGGATGAAAGATGTGCTATACCATGTGCAGCAAGATAGTTTTTGTTTATTTGAGACAAGGTCTCACTATGTAGCCCTAGCTGTTCTGGAACTCACTATGTAGACCAGGCTGGCCTTGAACTCAGATCCTCCTGCCTCTGCTAGAATTAAAGGTGTGTGCCACTGTGCCTAGCCTTTTTTTAAAAAAAAACAAACAAAAAACATTTGTGTGCATGCCTGTTGTGTGTGTGTCACTGAGCACTTGTGGAGATCACAGGACAATTCCCAGCATCCACATGGAGGCTCATACCATCTATAACAACAGTTCCAGGGAACCTGGTTCTCTCATCCCAGCATGTGGTTTGCATGTATGTCTGTACAAGCATTCCTGGTGCCCATAGAAACCAGAAAAGGGTGATTCCCTGGAACTGTTGTTATAGATGGTGTGAGCCTCCATGTGGATGCTGGGAATTAAACTCAGACCCTCTGGAAGAGCAGCCAGTGCTCTTAACCACTGAGCCATCTCTCCAACTCTGATAAACATGGTTTTGACTTAATGCATTGTAACAATAACAGCTAATATCTGAGGTCTCACTTGGATCTGTCCTCACCTTCTAGGGTTGTATCCTGTTCATAAATGAAAAAACAGGCTTTCAAACTAGTAGGGCTGGGGCAGTTCCATGGTGCTGCCTAGTATATACAAAGTGATAGGTTTAATCCCATCACTGAAGAAAGTAGTAACAGACACAAAACTGAAAATTTCCACCATGTTCCCAAAGGACTGTCCTTTTGGGACTCCACCCAGCAACTTAATATTTCACAAAGAAGCTGGGTGTGGTGGTGGTCCCACATCTTCGATCCCAGCACTTGGGAGGTAGAAGCAGCCAGACCTCTGAGCTCAAGGCCAGCCTGGTCTACATAGTGAGTTCCAGGACAGCCAGAGCTGCATGGTGAGATCCTGACTTAATGCAAACAGGTTTGTGTTTTGAAGGTTTCAGACTGACCAGTCTCCGTCATCAAGAATGACTGGCAGGGAACAGGACAGTAAGCATAGGGCATACTTAGTGATTTAGCTGGTTTCTATTTTAGTTTTCCTCGTGATAGATCCAGTTCTATTTTTAATATAAAAATAATGCTCTTAGGGACTGGAGATATATGGAGCCCAGTTAGGAGAGTGCTTGCCTCATGGTTGTGAAGTCCTGGGTTTGATCCCCAGCATCACAGACTGGGCATATAGTGAACACTTATAATCATGGGTTGGTAGGTAGAGGGAAGAGAACAGAAGTTCCTGGCTGGTGGCCTGGGAACAGGGCCCAGCGCTTAAGAGCATTTACTGCTCTTCCAAAGGACACCAGTTAAATTTCCAGCACCCCATCAGGAACTCACTACTGCCTGTGTAACTCCTGCTTGAGGGGGATTCAACACTCTGGACTCTGTGGGTACCTGCACTACATAGACATGCACTCAGACACACACGCAATTAAAAGTAAGTAAACCCCCAAAAACAAGAGAAAATTAAGTTCCATGTCAGGCCAGGGAGGGGGTCCCCCCACACCTCAGTAAAAGTGCTGACTCAACAAGTGCTTACTGCGCATGTCTAATGACCCCTGTTCAGTCCTCAGAACCCATGTGAAAATCCAGATGTGGAGACACACATCTGCAATTCCAGCTCTGATATTGTGATAGGAGGTGGGAGACAGAATTGGCCTGAAGCTCAGAGCAGAAATAAGATACTGTCTGAACAAAACGAGAATTCTCCCAAAAAGCTGCCCCTTGAATCCACATACGTGCCATTGCACAGCCGTGACCCATTCCCACAATTTTTTCTTTTCTTTTTTTTTTTTTTTTTTTTTTTTTTTTTGAGACAGGGGCTGAAGTGCACTATATAGACCAGGCTGGCCTCAAGTCCCAGGTGCTAAGATCAAAGGTGTGTTATCAAACCTGACCAGCTCAGGGGAGGAAAAAAAAAAAAAAAGCCAGCCTCCTTTAAAAAAAACTACAAAACAAATGAAGGAACAGAAAGCCGAGCTGTGGAAGCGGTTCAGTGGATAAAATGCTTGCTGTGCAACCGTGAGCAAAGTTCAGATCGCAGGCAGCTCCATAAAAGTCACGGATGTGCTCTGGTCCAGTGAGACCTTGCTTCAGTGAGGAGAGAGGTCAAGCACACACCGGACCTCATCTCCTGACACACAAGAACACGTACAGTCCCACATTCACACACCACACACACACAGCCAAACCAGCAGGGTTGAGGAAATGGTTTGTGAAGTGTAAAGCGAGGAGAAGAATGTAGATGTGATTATAATCTACCCTTTTCTCTATTTTCTTGCCTTCCCCAGATAGAAAGAACTCAGAGGTAATGGCCACGTCACCTTCAAGAGAAGATGTCTACATTGTAACCTCCTTTTCAACCCCAGCACACATATATATTTTTAATACAGACAAAAAAAAAAAAAACAATATATATATATATTTTGGTCTCAATTTTCTTGTTCTTTTTTGTGGTGACTTAGCCAAACACAGAGCGCTGTACATGCTAAGCAAATACTCTTCCACTGGTCTTGTGTCTGCTTCGGGTTTTTGAGACAGAGTTTCTATGTGTAGCCCTGGCTTGTCCTGGAACTTGCTCTGTAGACCAGGCTGGTCTCGAACTCAAGTAATCGGCCAGCCTCTGTCTCTGTCTCCCACATACTGGGACTAAAGACATGCACCACTGCTTCCCAGCTGGTCTTTAGTCCTTACGGAAGTACTTAGGGACTTTAGAGCCAGCAGCCTCTAGCTTGTTCCTCTACTCCTTCCAAGATAAAAATGTTCACATTGCTCATTTTCTGCATTCCCAGCAATGTTTAAATATATATGTTGGTTTTTTTTTTTTTTTTTTTGGAGTCATAGCCCTCACCAGCCTGGAGCTTGCTGTGCAGGTCAGAATGGCCGCCTCCAACTCAGAGATCTACCAGCCTTTTGAATGCTGGGATTTAAGGTGCATGCTATCACACCTGGCCAAAATTGTTCTAAAACACCAAGGTAAGGGAGTAGCAAGAACAAGGAATTCCACCCTGGAGACTAGTGTGGCTTTCCTTACCTACCCAGCACTCCGTCCTCTTCAGGAAAAGCTGTGCTGACACAGGATTCCATCTCAGCCACTTTCAGAGTTTCCTTCAGCAGCTGTCCCTCCCTCTTTAGACAGGGTTTTTCTCTGTGTAACAGCCCTGGCTGTCCTGGAACGCCATGTCCATGGAATTTCTCCATGCCCATCTTTTGATCTAACATAGATTTGTAGTGATTACTCTGCAATTATTTTGCTTGATTCTTTTATTGGAAAAAAAATGTATCTTAAAAGTCCATCAAGTTTTAATATAAATTATGACTCTCAAGCCATTGCAGACACTTGTTAAGTGGTGGTGGCACACACAGAGAAGGTAGCTCATGGCAGGAGAGTATCAAAGAGAAGGCTGTGCCCACAGAGGCTGGAGCTGGGGTTCACCCACCTCGTCCCCTCCTGCTAACCCCACAGTGTCCAACCTTCGCATTGTGGCTTGACGTTCATGGCCCTCCTGGGACTGTGCTGCCCAGCGGGCACAGGTCCACCATGCCAGCAAGTGTTCATGTAGCCTCCCAGTAATGAGCTCCTCTAGGGCTACAAGGTAAGTTCCCTCTAGGAAGGCAGGCCTGACCGGAACTGCAAAGAAGCAAACTGGGAATGGACTAATGATAGAGCCTGAGAAACTTCAGGGAGCACACTGAGCTTTGGACAAATGAAAATCGCAGTCACTAGGTGAGGGTTTTGGATGGAGTCAGCTGGAGTGGAGCAGTTTCCACAGCCCTGACCTATTACCACACAACACGCTTCCTATTACAGAGCTAATGAGACCCCAGCCTGTTTCTAGGAACAGGCAGGAGTTCATGTGTCTTGTTCTGCCTTTGTAATCAGCCTGCAAAGAAAGGGCCAGAACAAAAAGATCTCAGAAAACAAAGGGCCTAAAGACTCTGCTCCCACAGTGCTTTCCCATCAAACCAAGCATCTTCAGCCACATGGTGAGTGACACCCGATCTCTCAACCAAACTCCCTGAGTCTTACACTGGGTCCAAGGACTGGAGCACAAAAGAGCTCAGACATAACCAGTGTCTCTGCAGCTCCTGATCCCTCTTCTCTCTATACCTGGTTCATGTCTCCACATTGTGAGAGACCCTCTTGCTGAGATCAAAGGCAGAGGAGCAAGCACAGCAATACCTTTGAAAGAAAGATGTGCAGCTCTGCTGAGCCTGCTCTATGAGCAGCTCACTCATGGCTCAGGATGAATAACCAGACAGGGGGGGCGGAGGCATGCAGAAATCACTTAAGAAAAACATAACTGACTCTCAACTGTGGGTAATTTTGTCCCTCGTAGACATTTGGCAACTACTGAAGGCATCTTGATTGCCACACTAGGGTGGGTAGGCCAGAGATGCTATCGTTTGTAACATGTAGAACAGCCCTCCATTACAAACAATTTTGCAGCCCAAACTGTTCAAACTGTTTTCAGAGTTGAAAAGCTAGGCTTCCATAAAGGATCTTAAGGCCTGAGATTGAAGAGAGCTTTCAACCCGTTTACCTCACCACTGTCGAATTCCTGACAGGAAGTCCACCCTGAGATACGGCTAATTTTGCTACATCCTGGCTTTTTATACAGGACCCTCCTCTTCCTTTCACCTGGCCAGCAGGGAGGCTGACAGAGGGTAGGCCAGGACTCCCAAGTCTTAAATGGAATGTGCCCAAATTAAGATCCATTCCTCACCTCTTATTCAATGGGAAAAAACCAAGATTCCTAACAAGGATGATGGCAGCAGGATGGGGGTAATTAAAAGAACTCATCTTAAATTAAATTTTTAATTAATTAAAAAAAGAATATTTCTGGGAAGCTATTAATACTACAGAAGCGAGGGATTAAAGGCCTAACTGGAGCAAAACCCTGGTGCCTGCAGACATGGAGGGCTGTGAGTTTACAGTCTGAAATCCAGCGTGGACCAGGAAGTGATAACCCCGCCCTCTGACCTCTGCATTGTTCAGTCTAGAAGGAAAGAGAGGATAGGGAGGCAGCTGCGTCCCTCACCTACCTGCCTCATTTAAAGAGTAAAGGCAAGAAGTTTGAACAGGTGGCACCTGACCTTCATTCAGGAGTGGGGAACCCATTTCGAGGTTCCCAGAAAACCCCCAGCTCAGATCTAGGGTGCCCAGGGCTGCTTCTGAGCCCCTCTGGCCCACAGTAGTCACTTGGTCAGTCCTGCTGCCTTGACCCCATCTCCAGGAGGGGCAGCGGCCAGAGGGAGTGAGGGAGTCCAGCCCCCACGCCTTTTGAGGCACTTGTTAGGAAGAGGGGGCAGAGGGGCCCTTGGGTCACTGGTTGGAGAAGGGATCTGTGAGGGCGGCATTTCTTCTGGGCTGGACATGAAATGGGAACTTCAAGACTGCAGGGCCTGAATTAAAAGAAAAAAAAAAAAATCAACTCCTGGTCTCACTGTAGCCCAGGCTGCTTTCAAACACATAGAAATCCTCCTGCCTCACTTTTCAAAGTGCTGGGATTACAGGCATGAACCATGGTGTCTAGCTAAGCAATTTTTTAAAATTTTATTTTAAGCAAAATCTGGAGACAGACACAATAGCACACATCTGTACTCTTAGTTCTTGAAAGTCTCTGGAAGGAGGATCCTAAATTTAAAGCTAGCCTGGGCTACAAAATAAATTTGAGCCACATCAGCTGCCTACCAAAACCCCATTGGACAAAAAGAAGACAGTCCAGTCCTCCAATTCAGAGAAAACAAAGCCAGAGAGACAGGGACTATCCAGGGCACATCTTGGTGGGGCATACAAGGGAGAAGACGCACTGTAGTTCTACCTCAAATTTGCAGAGATCTGCCTGCCTCTGCCTCCCCGGTGCTGACTTAAAGGCATGTGCCACCACGCCCAGCCTCCAGTACACACTTTAAACTTTCTACAAGGCTTTTTCCTCAAAATTATTGTCTTTTGAGACTGGGTATTACATCCCCTACAATAACCTTGGCTTTTCTGTGTTGTTGAAGAAAAACGTGAACTATTCCTCCTGCCTTTACTTCGGGTGTGTGGGGTCTAGGGAGCAGGATATGGGGCACAGGCACAGTATCAAATGGCTTTCTGCAGTCACTTACCCGTCCCTCGGGAACTATAAGGCCCTAGAATTGCTCCATGGTCTGTCTCGGTTTCCCTTGGATCTCATCTGCTCCTGAACTGCACCTGTCTGTTGAAAAGCGTGAGAGTCACGTCACACACGTCACCTAACTTCTCCACATTCACAACAAGCAGCAGTTTATCCTGCGCCCTGGGAGGGGCTTGACCTCATCTCTCTTTCTGACCATGACTCTGAAGAGTTAAAACCCAACCACCATTCTCCTCAGAGAAGTCTCGTGAAGACAAGGTAAAAGTGAGTCATTTACTAACCAGATCTTCTCACAACACACACAAAAAATGCCAATATTATTCTGTGAGTTTTTTTGTTTTGTTTTGTTTTGTTTTTAGCCAGCATTAAAAAGTATGTCCCGACCCATGTCCCTTACCAAGAACAGAAATGCATTTGACTTTATTTAGAACACAGCCTTTCATGGCCCAAGAGTCCAGTCAAAACGTGACTCATTCTGACATTGATTTAACAGGTTTGGGTCTTTTTTTTTTTTTTTTTCTTTCTATTTTGGGATAGGGTCTCTAGGCCAGGCTGGCTTCAAACTCCCTATGCAGGATGACCTTAGGCCTCTGATCCATAGCTCCTGAGTGCTGAGGCTACTGGTATGAGGCATTACACCCAGTGTCTGCAGGGCTAGAAGTCAAACCTAGGGCTTCCTGAATGCTAGGCAAGCACTCTACCAAGTGAGCTACACAGCCTCCCTCTGATTAGGTTCTTAATAAGGAGAGCCACGGCTTGAGAAAAACAACTATTACAACATCTACACCCCTCACGCCAATGAAGAATATGGTAACTGTAAAAAAGAGGGAGCTAGCCCTAGAGATCAAAAATGCACACCATGGGGGACCAGGTCTACCAGAGCCTTGTTTCTCCACTAAGTATTCTGTTATGTCCTTTGCTTGACTACCCACCCCCAAATAAACACATACACTCTTCCCTCATTACCATGGCAAGTCCATCTCCAGCCCCCATCTCTCCTGAGCCGATGTGAGTCAAGTGGACAAAATTCATGGGTTCTCCGATCATGGTGCGGTCGATCCGTCTTCTCCTCTTCTTCTGCTTGGAGAAGACAGGGAGTCATGTATGCAGCCATCTCCTCCCGAGGAGGAAGGGAAAGGAGTCTTGAAAAACCACTAAGAATTAAGGGTTCATTTGGCAGCATAATGGGCAAACCATCAGGGTAGGAAAGACAAAGTTGGAATAAGAAATCAGAGACAGTGTGTGTCACCAGAGTAGTGGCCTGCTGAGTGAACACACAAAGGACAAATCAAAGTCACCTCTGGATGATGAGGGGACACTGACAGGGCTCAAGCTCTACCTACAACCCCTGCCTCCTCAGAACAGGAGCAGGTGACAGCTAGAATTATTCAACTCTGTCATACAGTTCCCTTTATTGCACGGCAACACACCTTCCCTGCCACAGAAACCCTCAAGAGGTAGACCTAAGAAAAGCGTTCAGAAGGCAGATCAGAGATGGCTTGGCCACTTCGCAGTACATGGTAACTAATTTCTGTGTGTGTCAGGGTGGGGACAGGAGACTTACCGGCTGGGGCTTCTCTACCACACAGCAGCCCAGTTTGTGCCAAAATTCACTCATATTCTCTGATGGTTCCAGCTTCAGGCCTCTGCCAGAGGCCCCAGAGGGCTCTATGTTTTGTTGCTAACCAGCCAGTCCTCACTTTCAGGTGTTAACACCCTGGGTGGCTCTAGAAACTGGAATCCTAGAGATCCTTAGCTGTGCAGTGAAGGTCAGGGTCTCAGACCCAGAGCCACTAAGAGCATCAGCAAGAGGCTTCTGACAGGCAGGCACTGTCTTCTTTAGTTCTCGGATCCTGAATTTTAGCAGAAAGAAAAAAACTGTTAGTGAGAAACATCCCTCCCCATTTCCCAGAGACGACCTGATAAGTCTCCATTTCTCTCACGGAGGCTCTACTTCCGTACCCCAATACTGACCCCCTCCAAACATAGGAAGCTCACAGTTGTTTTTCACAATGAACAGTGAAGACTATTACCAGGGTAAGAAGCAGTGACTGCTGGGACCAAGAAGGAGGAGCGCTAAAGGGACTTTAGATGAGACAGTGAGAGAAAAACCAAACAGCCACAGCTATGAACAGTTAGGGGTGCTACTGACTTCAGCTTTCTTCCCCCTGGGCTAGGGCAGGAGGGGAGGGGCATGGAAGTGTCTCTGAAGAGGAAATCGTGGTTTTTGTTCTCACAAACAAGGCCTCCGCCCTGTCCTCTCTTTTCTCTTACCTTGCCCAACACCTAAATTTTCTTTAAGGACCACCTAGTTCCTAAGAGACCAACTGTAGCATTGTGGACCAGAACAAATGCTTCTGGAGTGAGGAATTTCTTCCTCCTCACGAACTGCCTTTGTTCCTCCTCACTTCCCCCAGCTGAGGCCAGGCGGCCTCCCAGAGTCCACTTAGAGTTAATATCTGACTGTGTCTTTCCTGAAAGCTGTGTAGACTGTGTGTGTGTGTGTGTGCACCTATCCGTGGCCTTAGCTCCAGGTCTTACAGGTAATGCCTGGAGTAGCTTTCTGTTTGAGGAATCACGTGTCCCATGGTGTGCAGTTCGGTGCCTTACACCCTGTAAAGGCTCAGGCCTCCCTTCCCCCTCCCCTCTGCTCTTACCTCTCTTCCTTCTCCCTACCACTTCCAAGCTACACCAGTAAACCAGACACGGAACTTTCCAGTAGCTCCAGGTCCAAGGATGAACTTTCTCTCCTATTCACTGGGGTTCTGAGTTTCCTCTATATGAACTACTTCCCTCTCCTACAGCACAGCTAGGCCAGGGAGTCCAATAGGGCAGTTCATGAATATTAAACATTAACATGAATAGAAATGAGCCTTTTCCTATAGGCTTGAGGCTGGAAGCCCGATGCTCCTATAGCCTAGACAGACCAAAAACAAAAAAAGAGTTTTGTTTTTTGAATGTTCTTTGTTTTCTAGCAGCCTTGAGATGAGATCACTCAGACAGTGGAATAGAGCTTCGAGGGTAGGAAAGAACCGGAGACTCCGGTCACTTCTCTTCTACCCCTGGAAGGGAGGAGTAACCAGCACTGGTCAGAATACAGCTGCTCAGAGAGGGGAGGCTTGGTCAGTGGGAAAGTCGGTCACAAGGCTTGTCATGGTAGTGGCAGGTGGTAAGGGTTGGGGGAAATGAAGAAAACAATAAAGAATCAGAGGAAAACCCCAACACGACCAGACAGTCCATACTGATGCTGGACTCTACCCAGGATTCTCCACCCTGCTCAAAGCTGAGTGGACAGAGGTGGCCAATGCTGAGAGTAGGGAAGGGGAGGAGGGAGAGGAAAGGGGGCCCTGGAGGGAACAAGGACCTTTCTGTTTCTCTTCCAGGGACCTGACCAAGCTGGGTGGAGGGAAAGTGTGTGTGGGACTTGGCATAAAACAACCCATGATGATGAGAAGTGACCAGGAAATTCCATTCCCTAGGACATTAGGGTCTCTGAGGCTTGGAGGCGGTGTCAGAGTGTGAAGACAGGCCAGGGTCAGTGTGGCGGTGTGGGCTGGGGGAAGAGGAACAAAGCCAGAAAGGGAAGTTGTACGTATTGGCTGTCACTCTGTTTTAAAGCAGCCAACGATCCGGGTGGGGGCTGAGGCTGGTGAGCTGAGGAGGGCGCGATGCTGAATCCACTGTCCACTACCTCATGCCCATTTTAAAAAAAAAAAAAAAAAGGAAAGAGATGGAAAAGAGACGGGACCAAGGATTAGACAGCATAAAGCCACATCCTGACATTCTCTCAGTTCCACAAGAAATCCAGATCCTAAATGACAATCTCCCAATCAACGTTATGGTCACGGTGGACCTTCAAGGACTTGAGAGCTGTAGAGGGGCAAGCAAGCGGGAGGGAGGGGTGGGGAAAAGGAACCGGGGAGGAAGATGTACAGGGTAGTTCCCCGGTCCTGTGGTAGCCCCAAACCGGTTTTCCCGGTCCCGCTGCCTCCAGCCCCAAGGCCTCCAAGCCGCTGTCTGACAAGCCTTCACAAGAAGCAGCTGGAGAGAGAGAGACTTGAGAACAGTGTGGGCAAATTTCTGGCTGTAGGCCCAGGGATGCAGCTGGTCCCTGTGTGGAGACCCTCCAGACGCAGCGGGCTACTGAGGGGCCCTGGAGAGCGGAATGGGCCCCGCTTTCGGCCAAGTGACAGACATCTGTCCTGGTACCAACCCTACCCTAACCCCAGGAAAGGGCTTCTGAGGACTTAAGAGGAAACAAGATTTGTTCCCCTCCCCCAATATTTTCCATCAGACTCCAGCTCTGACCCCCCCCCCCCCCACTCCGAACTAGGATGGGGACCTCAGTGGATCGTTGTGGCTCTGTCACTGCTCTCCGTGGCTGCCCCAGTCTGGCTTAGACCTTCCGGGCCCCAGCACCAAGCACTTGGTTTTGTCTGGTACAGCAGCTCTCTGAGGTTAGTGGACCGGCGAGCAGCCCCGGTCGCTTCGCACCTCCCAGCCGGCCCCACGCTGCAATCGCCGAGCCCCAGCCTTTTCCCGGCTTGCGCCGCCCAAGGGGGACTGTGACCGCGACCTCCTCCCCGCCGCCGCCCGCGCGCCACCCGGCCCGCCCCGGCGCTCTCACCTGCGGCTTCCCGGCGTCCAGGCGGCAGCCGCTGCGGGCGGGGGCTCCGGGATCCCGGGCAGCTTCTCGGCACGGCGGGGAGTCGAGGGCGGGCCCGGCAGAGGTGGGGCCGGCCGAGGGCGGAAACGCCGGCGACGCGATTACGAAACCTGCGGGCTGCGAGCCGAGCGCAGCGCTCCGCCCAGGCCTGCCGGGGCGCACGGGGTGGCCCGCGGGGGACAGCGGGAAGCACCGCGCTCCCGGACACCCGCGGCACCCCCAAGTGTCCCCTGGGTCTGTCCACCTGTTGCAGAGGCGACCATGCACTGGGACCCTTTCCGAGCCTCCCTAAGTCCCCTTGCGTCCTTACAGTGGGAAAGCAGGGCCCTTTTGTAGCCTAGCGGGAAGACTTTTTAACCCATACATCTGAGTTAGAGGACAGTTAACTGCTCGGCCATTGCACCCCAGTTGGCACGAGGGTGCCGGAGAGGTGGGGGGGGGGTGCCGTGCGAGCCGATGGAGATGCTCTAGTCTGGGTGGCGTGTCCCGGAACCTATCATTGGAATTAGCCGAGTCAGGCAGAGAGGGGGCGGGGAGTGCTTCCGCCCTTGCTAGGAGGGGCTGCATTGCAGGGGAGACCCAGCGGCCGACTCTGTCACAGACGAGGGAGAAGGCGTGAGGAGACAAAGCCGGCTCATCCCCCCCACCACCACCACAGCTTCCTTCCGCAGCCGCCTCCTCTCCGGTCCAGAGCCGACCCCCGAGCCCCCGAGGCATTCCCCGTGTCTTCGGAACGCGCTAGTCATTCCTTGCTAACAGGTAACCTAGATGAGGGGCGGCTTCCCAGGCTTGAAAGACCCCCCATGAGAGCTAGGTGGGGGACGGTTTAAGACGGGAGAAGGGGGCGCTGTGAACAATGGGTAGCTGTTGGTTAGCAGCGTTTTATCTCTCTTAAGATCTCCATCTATGCCTTATCATGGACCTAAGCATTAATTTCTAGCACTTTACCTGTAATTATTTCTCGGCATTTAGCTGTTCATTCCATGTATCAATTTTCCCATAATTTTGCCCTGTGCATCTACTGACTTCTGTCTAGTGTCTAGTTATCTGTTATCTTCCTTTTCAAGCTATAATTTTTGCTACCAGTTATTTGGTGAATCTTTATTCCTACTATAATTCCTGTAGCCTCTACTTCCTTGTATTCCCACCCCCTTCACTGTTCTGCGTCTGTTGTAGGGAATTTTGGTGCTTTTTTCTTTTCTTTCTTTTTTTCTTAATATGGAATACTATTGAGAATGGTCCGAACCTTTAACAGTCTCCTCCCTGCCTTAGATTTTTACTCCAAAGAGGCTTGATAGGACAGGTGGGGGCAACCTTGGGAACACATTTTTCTTTTCAGACCCTCCTAGTTAGCGGGGAAGCTTTGGCTAATGGGAAAATCCTAGAGCGACATGAGAAGTAGCTGAAAGCTATTTCTATCCTCCATCACCCAGTCCTCAGACTGCATGACACAGCAAGACCCTGAGCTGAGGCCTTGGATGCTCATGGGGGGAGGGGGAGTCTGGACAAAGGATATTTGGGTGTGTCCATATGGCTTACACAGAAACTATATCTCTTTAATGTGTGTAGTTATTGATCATTGTATCTCTAAGAATTAACAATGAAATTTAGAAGTTACTTTGCCTAAAATATCTGGATAGTTCAAAATGGATGGCATTGGGAAACATGGAGCACGAATCATGTCATCAGTCACCATCTAGAGCCTTTAAGATAAAAACAGGGGAAAAGATGGGCGAAAATCATTTAAGTAAGAAGGGATGCCAGCCTGTCCTGTTCTTCTTTTTTTAAATTTCAGGTTTTTGGTTTTTGCTTTGTTTTTTAATGTGCATTGGCTTTCCTGTGCCAGATCCCCTGCAATTGGAGTCACAGACAGCTGTGAGCTGCCATGTGGTTGCTGGGAATTGAACCCAGGTCTTCTGGAAGAGCAGTCTGTGCTCCTAACCACTGAGCCATCTCTCCACCCCCCGGCAGCCTGCCATTTTATTTTAATGCCACCTATGTCTTTTTTCTGGACCGAATTTGGGACTTTTGGCTGGAGATTTTCAGCATTTTAATAGTTCCTTTGAGTATTTTCACACAATTTCCCTTAAATTGTTTTATTTTTTTCAGTTTTGGTGTTGAGGGGCTGTGGTCTCACCCAGCCGAGACTAGACTTGAACTCACAGTAGGTCATCATCCTGAGTGCTGGGATTGCAGTTGGATGATAGTTCTGCTAGTCTCTGACACATTGTTTTATACATGTTACACTTGGAAGGAAGGGGGTTTATCAACACTGACTTAAATTCTAGCTTATTCTGTGCTTGGTTTTCAAGACAAGAGTTTCTTGTAAGGCTCTTACATCAAGCTTCAGATCCTTCTGCCCCTACCTGCCAGATGCTGGGATTACAGGAATTCACTACCATACCCAGCCCCCTACTTTTCAGATAGAACACAGAAAGTAGTCAACAAAATATACTAAGAAAATAATTATTTTAAGAACTAAATTCTTAGCTGGAAATAGTGGCACATGCCTGTAATGTCAGAGGCAGAGGCAGGGATTCCAAATTAGAAGCCAGCACTTGGGCTACCTGTCAAGACCTTATTTAAGAAACAGAAATAAAACCACAAACATATCTTTTTTGAACAGGCTCTCGTGTGTAACCCTGTTTGGCTTGGAATTCACGGAGATCCTCTGCCTCCTAAATGCTGGGATAAAAGCATGGACCACCACAGCCAAGTAGAAATTCTTAATGGAGCATGGTGGTACATGTTTATATTCCTGGCTCCTAGGAAGCTGAGGCAGGGTTGCCAAGAGTACCAGGCCAGGGCTGGGGAGGGAGATGGCTCAGTGGGTAAAGCCATCTTTACTAATCCAAGTGTGGGGACTTGAGTTGGAAGCCCCAGAACCCAGGTCATGTAAGCTAGGTACAGGAGTGTAGCTATAAAATCCCAGTGTTGCAGCAAGATGGAAGGCAGAGGCGGAGAAGCCCCAGAAGCTCCCAGCCCAGTTTGCCTGGTTTACAAGGTCAAACAAGTAGAAGGCAAGGTCTGAAGCTGGAATTGTGCTCATGGTATGTGTGGACGCCCCAGCTCTCCACATACACAATACACAGATTTTTTTAAAAAAATTTCAAGTTAAAAAAATTGTTTCTATGTATGCCAAGTGTGTGCCTGCTGCCTGAGACGACCAGGTGTCAGAGTACTTGGAACTGGCATTGGTTGTGAGCTGCCGTGTGGATGCTGGGAACCCAGCCTGGGTTCTGGAAGAACGGCCTGTGCCTTCAGCTCCTCACCTATCTTTGCAGCCCCTTAAACATTTTTAAGAGATTATGTTAGAAACTGTGAGTCTTGGGATGTACATAAACTGGCTAGACACCAGAGCCAGCTCCTGAATAATCTAAGATATCATTTAGCTTTAATGTTTTTAGTTGAGTGTGATGGTACACCTTTTATCCAAGCAGAGGTAAGCAGCTCTTTGTAAATTCAAGGCTGGTCTGTCCCACAAAGTGAGTTCTAGGACAGCCAGGACAATGTAGTGAGACCCTGTCTCAAATAATAAAATTTTTAAAAAGATTTTTTTTTTTCTCATTCTAAGCCAGGTATGATGGTGACACTTGTGATCTCAACACTGAGAAGCTGGAAGTTGTGACTAGAGAGAAATTTGAGTTTCAGGCTAGCCAGGGCTATATAATAAGTTTCTACATAGCCTGGTTTACATGGCTACACCCTCGCTCAAAAGAAAAACGATTTTTGTTCTTTTTCCTAATAATTGTGTTTTTTGTTTGTTATTTTAAAGAACCTATTATGTAATTTGGGTATCAGGAGGATCAGAAGTTCAAGGTCAGCCTCTGCTACTTCATTGTCTCTGAAAAACAGTCTGTTATGTATGTTTTGCACTATAAGAATGTCACTCTGTAGGAATCTCATAAGGGAGGGATTTTTTTTTTTTTTTTTTTTTTTTTTTTGAGTCAGCTAGCTAGGCAAAACTTGGTGATGTAATAAACTTCTCTGAGTCAGTAACAGCTTGACTTCTAAGGCTTGTTCTTTGGTGTCTGTAGTCTCTGACCTAAGCAGGGATTGGTTAGCTAAAAGGTGTTATAGGTACGAGTCATGCTTGCTAGCTCTCTGCAAGTTACTATGGAGATGATTAGAGCTGAGTTCAGAGGGCAGTGACCTCACCTTTCTACAGACTCCTTGTCCTGCTTCATCCCAGCCTTGTGCTCCTATTAAACTGCCTCTCTGTTGAGTAACTGTTCAGTTCCCAGAGGCTTGTTTTGAAGCTTGATTGGGGGTGGGGTCGAAGAAGATGGATGAATGCACTCAGAATTTGCTTTTTTAAAAAACAGGTATCCTGGATCATGCCCGTAACCCCAGCATTTTGGAGATGGAGGCAGGAGGATCAGTAGTTACGTTTTGAAGCTAGCCTGAGCTATGAGACCTTGCCTGAAAAAAATATTACTTTGCTTGTTTTGTTTTGTTTGAGCTGGGTCTTGCCCGGTCTGAACCCCAAGGCAAACTCCTCAAACTCCTGCCTAGCTTCTTGATTGCTGGGGTTATAACTAGAGTGGCTAGTTTTTGTTTGTTTGTTTGTTTTGTTTTTTAATGTTATTAAAAGGTCATGGGCTGGCCTGAAAGTCGTTGCAAACACCTTTAATCCAAGTACTCAGGAGGCAGGCAGATCTCTGTGAGTTTGAGGCCAATCTGGTCTACAAAGCAAGTTCTAGGGCAGCCAGAAGTGTAACCCCAAAACAAACAAACAAATAACAACAAAAAACTGAGTTCAAATTCCCAGAAGCAAAATTAAAAGCAGGGTGTGGTTGCCTGCATCTGTAGCCCCAGAAATATGGGAGGGTGGAGGCAGAAGGCTTGTTGACTTATTGGCTACCAGCCTAGCTCCAGGTTCAGTGACAGGGAAGAAGGCACACTGATAGAGCAGGCCACCTTCTGGCCTCTCACCTCCTTCCACAGACACATGATGTGATGCTCTTGCATACACTGGTGTCTGTCTTTGCACAAAGATAAAGGGGAAAAAGCAAAGTGAAACCAAAACTGAGCCAAGAAGATTGTCAGAAGTTTAAGGCGCAGGTGAACTAGATAATAAGTACCAGCCAGGGTAACAGAGGAAGATAAAAAAAAGGTTCTTGCTTGGTGTGGTGATACATTCCTGTAATTCCAGCGCTAAGGATGCCTCTGCACAAAGGCTTTGTGTTCAAAGTCAGCCTGAACTGGAGTTGAGTTTGAAGCAAGACTCATAAACAAAAAACCCACTTCTGGTCTTCCCACTGACCATTTAGTCCCTGCAGATTGTGTTTTAAGTTAATTTTCCTACTTTGGTAGAGATATTTCATGTCATATAAGGACATTTTGGAACCTACTTAAGTGGACTTTTTAGGAGTCAGACTGGTAGGAAAGGCTTTTTGAAACTCTAACATCTATTTTTGATGGCAGTGGAATGTTCTTTTTGCTCCAGTGGGAACTTTTAAACTAAAGCTTCTTGCCCTTTTCCTGGCTAGTTCTATGAAGGCCCTAGAGAATGAGTCATCTAGAGTTAGAGAGGTATTCAACTGATGGTTAAGACACGGAAAGAGGAGGCAGGCATAGTGGCGTGACCTTTAGTTCCAGAACTCCAGATACAGAGGCCTTCATTCAGCTCTTGGTGAGTTCAAGGCCAGCCTGGTCTGCTATAGGGAAACCCTGTCTCAAGAAAAAGCTGAGATTCCGTCAAGTTATTTCCTTCTGATCTAAACTTTGCTTCCTTCCCTGATCCTTCTTCCAACCTGGTTGCTCTCTATTATCAGATTTTTCTCTGGCATGTGGATCAGAGGGGAAAGATCCTGGAGTTGTGGAGGAAAGTTATTCTCACTGTGCTAGTGAAGGCAAATTAATGTTTATATGTAAGATCTAGCTCCTGCTTTACCCAAAAGTAGGTGTGCGAGTGTTGTTTGGTGGGAGGTGTTTTTGAGGCATGGTCTCTCCATGTAGAACAGGCTGACCTGGAACTCAGAGATCCCTTGCTTCTGCCTCCTGAGTGCTGTGATTAAAGGCGAGTGCCACCATGCCCAACCTAGTAGGTGGGTTTTTAACCCATAGAAGAATTTTTGGTTTCTTTTAGGAGATAAACACATAAAAAACATATTCAATCCATCGTGATCTGTAACCAAAACAGATAGAGTCAGGTAAAGCTCTGCAGGCAGCTGGGTAGATGGAGCTCAGCTATTTGGGGATGTCCTAGAAGAGGTGAATTTGTAGTGGAGTTTATAGGAAAAAAGAAAAATAGAACATATCATAGAAGACATTTATTGAAGCATCATAACTTGAAGAAGCCAAATATTTAGTTTTGGGAGTGTAGGGGGGTCCTTGACCAGCACATGCAAAGTTCTGGCTTTGATTTTCAGCACAATCAATTAATCTATTGATTGAGTAGACCTAATGGAGGAGGTCTGTAATCCCAGTTACTTAGAAAGATTGCAAGTTCAAGATCGGACTGAGCAAGTAGATAGATAGATGATAGATAGATAGATAGATAGATAGATAGATAGATAGATAGATAGATAGATAGACAGATCCTGTCTAAAATAAAGGTAAAAAGAAGGCTTAGTGTATAACTCAGGATCAGAACATCTTAACACATTAACCTAGTGTTTATTAGCCCTTCAATTCTAGACACGAGTAGGGTCACATTTTGGAAAGCCTCAGAAATCAGACCTGAGGGGATAAAGATACTTATCACCTACTGTGCATAGGGCCCGCGGTATATCAGTGCAGGAAAAATTGGAGCCAAGGTGAGCCTAATGCAGTGGTCAGTATCTGGTCCCCAAAAATGGGGAGAAGTTAGGAGCTGGTGCGAAATTGTAATATAGTTCATTGTACTTGTCTAGAGCCCTTGGTTTATTCACAAGAGCAAATAAAAAGAGCAGCTTGAGTAAGGGATTGCTCAGGGTAAGACATGAAGTCTAACAAGTGATTTGCTCTTCCTCAAGGAACCATGAGGGACCCTGTGAGTAGCCAGTACAGTTCCTTTCTTTTCTGGAGGATGCCCATCCCAGAACTGGATCTGTCGGAGCTGGAAGGCCTGGGCCTGTCAGATACACCCACCTACAAGAGCAGCGCCAGCAACGCTGGCACAATGGGCGGTCGGGCAACCGGAGCGGAGCAGAAGAATGCCGAAGGGGATCCCCTCCTTGAGTACAGCACCTTCAACTTCTGGAGAGCTCCCATCGCCAGCATCCACTCTGTCGACTTGGACTTGCTTTAAGGCCAAAACCTCTCTCTCTCCCCCCCTTTAGCCTCATCACCCTCCCTCTTGAGACCCTTCCTTTCTAAGCCTTTCCCGTTCTAATTTGTTCTTCCCTCTATTGTGCTGGTGGTGCCGATGAATCTGTCAATTGGATTGTATGTTTGTATTATTTATTTATTTATTTATTCATTCATTCATTTATTTATTTATTTATTTATTTATTTATTTATTATCTGCCTCCTCCGTCTCTCTCAAAACCCTTCTGTTCATAAAGTCGAGCATTTAGCCAATGGAATACTAAATCAATAGGATTTCTGCCCTCAACCCCAAGCATAATAACTAGTCCTAGAAAATCATCCTTATTGGGGCACCAGAGAGAAAGTACAGTTGTGTAAAATGGGAGAGGTTTTTTTTTTAAGTGATGGTTTAATTGGCTTCAAAGATCCCTTGATCCTCCCTAATTTCCTGCACAAGACCAGTAAGCAAATATTCCTTCAAGAAGTAGTGAGAACCTGGAAGTTTGAGGTGCTTTCTACAAAACAAGACTCCTAAAAGGCTAAGGGAGTAAGTTCTGTTTCTTGTAGTACATTCTCTTCCCCAGAAATGTGGGGATGGTTGTGGGTACAAGAGGAAATAATACATCCTGGAGAATGAACTGAGGAAAGGCATTTCAGTCTAGTTCCTATAGCTTCACCTCATAACTCTGCTCCCAGCTGTGGGTTGGAAACTTTCAAAAAATCAGATTTCAGTCTGAAATAAGGGGAAGCTTAATATTAGGATAATCCATAAAAGGCAAAAGATTTATATGAGCTATAGAGAAACCAGAGTAGTATTGGGATGATATATGTAAAATTGTGACTGTTATGGAAGAGGCAGAATGTCCTTAGCTTTGCCTTTCTGTAGTTGCAGTGTGTGAAAGGGTTCAGTGGTTCCCGGGCATAGTTCTTCAGCTACAGGAAGACTGTGAAAAAGCGATTATATTCAGACCCCACATCTGTCCTCCTTCCTCCGAAGTCATTGCTGCTGATTTGTGCTGCTGTCTATTCATTTATTTAATAAAGATGGTAAATCCTAAATCTGGGTTTTAGTTCTTTCTCTTCTCATTGAAATATTACAGACCTCAGAATTTATTCATGCTACCACACCCAGCTTTCCGTTTTATCTAATTTTGACTTTGAGGAAAAAACGATTTGGGATAGATGTAGCTCTGTGGTGGAAGTGCTCCACAAACAAGGCCTGCTAGAGTTCCATAAACAGCCAGTACTCCTAAACCCTATGCCACATCCCCAGCCCATTCTTTTTGTTTGTTTGCTTTTGAGACGGGGTTTCTCTGTGGTCCTGGCTGCCCTTGAACTTGCTTTGTAGACACATTAGCCTTGAAGTCACAAAGATCTGCCTGCTTCTGCCTCCAGAGTGCTGGGATTAAAGGCCTGCACCACCACATCCTGCACTCCAGCACATTCTTAACTTTTATTTTTAACTCGTTTGTATTTAGTTCATTTGGGGGGTGGTGGGTGTTTTTTCTTGACACAGCTCTGGCTGTCTTTCTTGAAACACACCATGTAGACCAAACTGGCCTTGAACTCACAGATTCTCTGCAAGGCTGGGCCACCATGTCCACCTTGTTTGTTTAAATTTGAGGCCTGGAACATAGACCTTAAAAAAAAAAAAAAAGATCTCTCTGCCTCTGCTGCTTGTGTGTTCCTGCAGATTTTTGAAGGGTTTCCCCCTTTTTTCTCAGGCCATTCATCACTTAAATTAATGAGCAGAACCCAAGACTAGCTGTTTGGATTATGAAATGAAAAGAATATGCAATTTCATGCTCCATCCTCTCACAGTCCCCCCCTCCCCCAATTTTAAGTTGGTCTTCGCTGACTATGCCTTTACATTCAGGCTGTAATGGGCCAAGTGTCTAGCCAGGCAGGTGCCCGATTCGCGTGCACAGCCAGGAAACGTCCCGAAGAGCCTCACCGAGGCCGAGACAAAGAAGCAAGACTCTTTCTCCCCCAACCCCAAGGCTAGCCCTGGGGAGAACCAAAAACCCACCAGTCAGCTGGTTTTCCCTTAGCCCTGCAAGCCTTGGCGCCAAAACTACCATCTCGGCCCGTCCCCTGCCGGAACTATGCTCACGTAAGCCACGTAATCAGTGACCCTGCGCCTCGCTAAGTAGTCCCGTTCAGGATGCTCTCAGGACACGCTTTCCCAGCTCGGGAGGTCCTCAGCAGGAAGGAGCCGGCCTCGGAGGTGCGTTCCAGCCTTGACAGAAGGGCACAGTGGATTTCCTGACCCGCCGCACCCAGATTCCTACGCCGGGAGACCTAGTCGCCGGGCCTCCACTTCCGGGTCCGCCATTTTCTTGCCTCCTTTTCTCCGCGAGGGGGGGGTGGTGTCCCCCAAATATGCATATGTGAAAAGGCCAAAAAGTGACGGCCATTGGCAAGGAGTATTAACTAGAGAAAGAGACGGGACCAAACTGGCGGGCCCAGTAAGAGCGAAACCGGCAGCGCTCCGGACGAGGTGAGGGGGAAGGTCCGCCGTGCAGGGTGCCGTGACAAGTGCCCGGCCCGGACCCGTGGGCGCGGGACAGGAGACTGCGGGAGCCGGGGCGGCAGCGGGGGAGAGGGACAGAGAGGAAGGGGATGCTGTCGGGAGGAAGGGGAGGGGACTGGGAGGGGGTGAAGGGGGTGGGTGGAAGACCTGTGGCTGGGGAGCCGGACTACGGGAAGCCAGGGCCGCGGGGTGGGGGGTGACCGCCAGGGGGCAGCGTGGAGCAGAAGTCCGGGCTGCTGCGAGCCTCAGGCTTGGGGGCTCCCTCTTGCAAATTAGCGCCCCTGCTTTTGGCAGACGGAGCGCTGGTGTGGAGAACTGAAAGGTATTTACTGAGGAGGATGCGGGCACTCTTACGTTTCTGGGCATAGTAATAACGTGAAGCTTTAGTAAGTTCAGAATCTGAACAAGAGCAGGCATGACTTTACGTTCAGTTCTGACACGGATATTTGAATAGCTGGCCGCCCAGTGGGAACGTGTGCAATTTTAAAAAAGGAATAAAATTAATCCATAGACCGTGAATTTTTAAAATTGCCGTTTGTTTCCCGTTATTGTGCTCCCAGTCTCACAGATTTCCTCGAGACATCCCTCCCTTTGTGTCCCCCCTTCCTGTAAAGGCTTTTCTTTAGTTTCTGTCTTAAATATTTGAGTCTCACTTAATAGCTCAGACTGACCATCTTGTAGCTGTCCTCTTGCCTCAGCCCTGAGAGTGTTGGGATTACAGAGGTGAGCCGCTATGCCTTGCTAGTCATGGGATTTTTTTCTTGTTATTTGTTTTTCGAGACATGGTTTTTCTGTGTTGCAGACCAGGCTGACTTTGAACTCACATAGACCCCACCTCTCTGCCTCCTTGATTAAAGGCACGTGTCACCACACTAGCAACACTTCTGGTCATGTTTTTAAACATGCTTTGATAAGGAAGAGCAAACCACCACATCCAAATTGTTAGATAAATAAAAGTGATTGCTTTTTGGTAGTGGAGTCTTTTGTCAAGTGCTCAGACACTCCATGGTTATAAAAAACATTTACTGAAAGTTCTTAAAACTAAGTAGGGTAGCATATGCCTGTAATCCTAACACTCAGCATTTGAAGAGGTTAGGAGGATCCAGGTGTTAAAGGCCAGCCTGTGCTACTTGAGCTCCTGTCTCAGAGAAAAGAAAGAAACAGTTTTCTGGTCTTGCTTGGTATTTTATTCACCATCAGATTCCTGGAGGCAGGCCTAGGAGTGTAGCTCAGGGGTAGGTGTGTGTCTACCACTTTCCCTTGGAACAATCCGTAACATGAGGGACTAGAAATAATAATCTTAGTGGGGGCTGGAGAGATGGCTCAGTGGTTAAGAGCACTGACTGCTTTTCCACAGAACCCGGGTTCAGCTCCTAGCACCCACATGGCAGCTCACAACTGTCTGTAACTCCAGTTCTAGGGGATCTGATGCATCTTACATACATGCAGGCAAAATATCAATGCAAATGAATTTTTAAAAAAAATCTTAAGATACAGATTAGACCAGAGTTTGTGTAGATTTTAATGTGGAGGTATACCCACCCCCAAAAGGAAAATAGTTTCTCTTTGTACTGTTCAGAACTTTAGAATTGTCTAGATTGGACCAATGACATAGATTACTAGATAAAACTGACCACATCTATCTGAGTTTGATCCTTACCACTCATACAGAAACAGGAGAGAACCAGTTTCTGTTGGTTGGCCTTTAGGCTGTGGTAAGTGAATACCCACAGAAGTGCACACAAATAAGTAAGTAAATAAACTTTAATTGCCTATGTTATTCTCTAGTGTTAGGATTCACTTAGGATTGATCCACAAGTCTCCCCACAATGTTGTTATTGTTAAATTCTTATTTTAGTTTATGTCTGTATGTGCTTACCTTCATGTATGTGGGTGTCAGAGACAATTTAGAGGATTCGGCTCTCCATCCGGTGGTAGCTCAAGGTCATCAGGCTTAGCAGCAGACACCTTCCCACACTGAGCCATGTATCTCCTGGCCTCCTTTATAGGGACAATTTAATTTAGGTATTTCAGCTAAATCAGGAGTGACAGGACAGGAAAAAAGAGCCACGCAGAACAGATTTCTAGACCATTTTCACCAGAATACAAGCGGAACCAAGATATTCCCACAAGTAACCAAATATAAGAACTGATTTCCCAGCCAGCCAGGCATGGTGGTGCATGGTGCACGCCTTTAATCCCAGCACTCAGGAGACCGAAACAGGCCAGGACTACAGGATAACCTGTCAAAAAAACAACAGCAAAATAATCATTTTCCCAAATTGTTGGTGTTACTTTGGGACGTTCAGGCACAAGCAACTCTGTTCCCTCATGAGTTTGAAACAGGATTTTGTGATACTTAGGTGAGCCTCCAACTCACCACCATCCTAATTCAGTTTCTCAAAGTTCTGGGATTAGGCAACTGTCGTCATGCCCAGCAAGATTTTATTTTTATTTTGACACCCCCTACTCACCATGCTTGTCTCCAAACAATTTTCTCTGAAGACAGCTTTTATTTATCTGTTGATCTCAGCTGTCCCTCATTACCATGGTGATCTGTTCGGATTGTTCTGATCTGATATCATTTTGGGAAACTGGTATGTCAAGAAGTTAGTAGCAGTAAAACCTTCATAGTTGATTTAAAGCAGATAAAAGTTGTAGTGGCTTTTAGGTTAGAACTGCATGGAGCCTTTTCTGTGTTTCTCCTGTGGGGGAAGCCCCAGCATCTCAGAAATGCTTCTCACTTTCTTTTGTTGGAGGTTGCACTTGTACAGAATATTAACAGCCAACAATTAAAAGGTTCACAAAAACACAACCAGCAAGAACAAATATTTAATAAAAACTAGCCTGAAAATTAAGTATTGTTTATAGGTGTATTTCTTAAGTGATCAGTGTCCAAAACCTTTTAATTATTAGAAGCACTGCTTGGCGTGCACAGTGTTAGTGCGTGTCTAATTATCTTTGTTCAAAGTCTGTACAATTAGGGGTACATGGACACAGGCCTGGGAGAAGGAAGCACCACTAGCAATTCTAGTGTAGGTCTCATCAGCTTGGCCCAAAGCGCTTAGATCCTAATCTGTGCATCTTAGTTTATACAATACAGCAGGCATATGAATACATTTAACATGTAGAGGATCCAGCAACATTTGGCATCATTACACAACTATACAGAAATTCTCTGTATAGCAGCTCAGCTTTTGCTCATTAAGCAAAATTTAGAATTTTTAGTTCTGTACATCTACCACACCAACAAAATTCAGTGCTTTACCTTTACAAATTTAGTAATTTGTAAAGTGATAGTGACCACAGACTTATTTTTCATGTGTGTGTCATAGGTACAAAACAAAATACTTTGATTCTGAAGCCAGTAGATGGAGAGCAAGGTTTCAAAGAGCAGGATTACCAAAATGGTGTGCTTTTTTATTTGAACAGTATTGATCTTTTAAAATTAATTTATGTAATTTTTTTATGTAAGAGTGGGTTTGTCTGCGTGTTTGCCTGTAGGCCAAAAGGGGTCTATCTCATTACAGATGGTTGTGAGCCACCATATGGTTGCTGGAAATTGAACTCAGGACCTGTGGAAGAGCAGCCAGTGCTCTTAACCTCCAAGCCATTTCCAGCCTGTCTGTTTGATTTTTGAAACAAGATTTCTCTGTTTAGTTCTGGCTGCCCTGGAGCTCATAGTTCAGACTGGCCTACCCCATATTGCCTCCCAGGAGCTGGGATTAAAGGCATGTGCCATCACTGCCAGCATTTTTTAAAAAATAATTTATCTAATTTTTACGTGCATTAGTGTTAGGGTGTCAGATTTTCTGAAACTGAGTTACAGATGGGTCTGAGTTGCCATGTGGGTGCTGGGAATTGATCCCAGATCCTTTGGAAGGGCAGCTTGTGCTCTTAACCACTGGGCCATCTCTTCAGCCCCTTAAAGATCTATTTCCAATTTTAATCCTAGCAGAGGCAAGGGAATCTCTGAGTTGGAGGCCAGCCTGGTTTACAAATCGAGTTCCAGGACAGCCAGGGTTATACAAAGAAATCCTGACTTGGGTGGGGGTTGAAAATTAAAGCAGGATTTCGCTATGTAGCTTGGCTGGCCTGGACACTGTCAGATATTCTGGAACTCCAGTTCCAAGGGATTGTTAGAGGGTGCTGGGAATGGACCAGGGTCCTCTGCAAGAGCAGCAACCGTTCTTAATCTCCAAGCCATCTCTCCAACCCCAATATTTATTTTACTTTTAATTATGAATTGGGTGTGTGTGTGTATCTAAGTGCCTGCAGGGTTAAGAGGAGGGGTATTTGGTCCCATGGAACTAGAATTAAGGATTCTAATTTCCATGGAGCCCTCTGAAAGAGCAGTACACACCTTTAACTGCTGAGCCATCTCCTCACCATTTAAAACAATTACATGAACTGATTGGGGTGGGAGTATGCATACCTGCATATTCATGTGGAGGTCGGAGGACAGCTTTTAGGAGCTTACCCTCTGCTCCCACTTCCTGAGTCCTGAGGAAAATATTCTAGTCAGGCTTGGTGGCAAGTTCCTTTATGTGCTGAGCATCTTGCTGAGCTCATGTGCTGAGCTTTAGCTCAATAAAATATAAAACGTTGTTGATTTTATAATATATATGTACACTTAATTGGATTTTAAAATACCCACTTTCTGGACTGAAGAGATGGCTTACTGCACTGTTTTTGCTGATTTTGGTTCCTAGCAACCAAATAAAGCGACCCAAATCCACATATAACTACAGATCTGAGGGACAGACTCCCTCTTCTGGCCTCCATGAGCACATACCCACGGATAACAAACACACACATACGATTTTAAAAGTCAATATTAAAAAGATAAAAATAAAATGCCCTCTTAGAACATTAACAATCAGACTAAAAGCAGAATTAGCCACTTTGACATTCAGAAAATACATGTATATTCCATACGGATCAAAGCCTGAAAACCATGCAAAAGTCACTGTATACAAGCCAATCCTAAATTATGTGTTTTATATTTACATTTTAAACGTGCAAGCAAAAAACAGTTTAGAAATTTTCTGAGAGCCAGGCATAGTGCTACACACCTTTAATCCCAGCACTTGGGAGACAGAGACAGGTGAGTTCAAGGCCAGTCTGCTCTACTTAGAGAGTCCTAGGGTCAGATAACAGAGACACCTGATTCAAAAAATAAATAAATCTTTTTGCTGAGTGATTGACAACATATTTTTAAATGTAACCGTTCTTTAAACACAAGGCATTAGAACCTTCCCTCAGATGAACTGACTTTAGTAAATTGTTTTCTGGCCTACACACACATACACACACACACACACACACACACTCACACACAATATAAGCAAATATAAAAAAGATGAAATAGTCCTGAATAAGGGAATTATGGTAATATCCCCACAAAAGGATTTTTATGGGGCTAAGGATGTGGCTGGTAGATAGAGGACTGGCCTAGCATGGACAAAGCCATGGGTTCTGTCCTGAGGACTACATAAACTGAGTGTGGTGACACATCTGGAATCCCAGCGTTAGGAGGTACGGTCCTTGTTATGTGGCAGGTTAGAGACTAGTGTGGGCTACATGAAACTCTGTCAGATAAATAAACAGCTTCTCCTGTGTCCTTAAGATCTAATTTCTTCTCAAATCTGTTTTGAAAGGAAACCCTAATCAAAACCTGTTTATTTTGATAAAGATTTTGTGATTTTAAACTTTTATTTATGTTTCCAGTGAAGTTGTTTAAATACATGATCTGTATTTCAGATATCTCTCTAAAGCATTTCTTTTAGAAGATCAGCTTTTTCTTGTAAAATCCTGTAACAGTATCTTTTTCTTAGCCTGTTTCCAGAATTAACATTTGAAAACATCAGATCCAGACTGTCCAGTAGGGAGGACACTTGAAGTAATATTTCAGTTAGTTAGCGCATAAGTCTGACAGAGTGAGGTCCTAAATAAACTTGATTTTTAAAATCTAGCACCCACTTAAGAGGTAGAGACAGATGAACTTCTGTGATTCAAGATCAGCCTGGTCTATAGTGAGTTCCAGGCTAGCCAGGGCTACACAGTGAGACCTCAGAAGGGGCATCATCTCCCAATTTATACAGTATTTTCCATAGTTACACAAATCACAGAGTTCTTACCATGCTTCGGTCTCTGTCTCAAACGGTCAACAGAGAATAGCCATGAAAGACTGACACATTTTAACCATAGTGTGTAAATTTCCAGATTTTTCTGCCAAACTGCAGATTTCTTTTAAAGAATTGCCAAGGCCTGGAGCTGGAGAGGGGGCACAGCACTGGTTGCTCCTCAAGAGGACCAGGGTTTGAGTTTCAGCAGCCACATGATGGCTCACAACCGGGACCTTAGTTCCAGGGGATCCGATGCTTTCTTGTCTCCTTGAGTTCTAGACATACACATGGTGCACAAATATATGCAGACAAAACACCAATGCATGCATATATACACACATGCATACACACATGCATACATACATGCATACACACATGCATACATCCAAAAGCACACAAACAAAAACTTGACAAGGCCTCTAATGTACAAGCAGTATAACTCAAATGGTTCAACAGAATTGAAGTAGCTCAGAACTACAAAAGAGAAATTTCCAAGGGCCAGGCTCTCTGAAGAGCTCAATACCAAGTGCAGCTCATTTCTCTTTTGCACCAAATGGAGTTAAGACAACAACAGATGAAAGCCCAAGTGGGAAGATAAAAGTCCCCAGCCAAGTATCCCAGCACTCAGGAGGCACAGACAGCTGGATCAATGAGTTTGAAGCCAGCCTGGTCTGCAGAATGAGTTTCTGGACAGCCAGAGCTAGAAATATCCTGTCTTGAAAGAAGAAAGTCTCTAGAATAAAGTGACCCTAGCAGCTGCTGGTACGACTCAGCTTTTTCTCTCCATTGGGAGTGAATGGAGTAATTTCTCCTGGCCATGGCTTGCCAAAATTGTTACCATACATATTAAGGTCAGAGCTTGGCCACCCATCCTCAAACATGTCAATTAAACGAGCCATTAATAAAAAGCAGAAAGTATTTATTCAGTGTGGCCACACTGGAAAGAGATCCAGTGACACCCTGTCTGTTTTGGGGTTCTGACATGCATGAATTTTATATTGATAGAAGGTGTGTATGCATAACTAACCTCTCTTGGTCAAGGTGTGGCCCCAACTATTGTCATTAGTTTCTGTCTCCTGCAAGGTGGTCTGACAAGGTATTAGAACTGTGAGATCTTTCCTAGGTGACAACTTTCTCTTCCTGGCACCTGGGCCCAGCCTTTTCCTTCTCCCAAGATGAGATTCAGGGAAAGTTCCAGTGAAGTCCATTGTCCAGTACTCTTGATAGCAGAGGAGAGGGGCACTCGTGCATCTTTGTAGATTGTCTTCATTCCTGTGAGGATAGTTACACAGGAGTTACAGGCATGAGCCAGCATGCCTGGCCACACCTAGCTTTTTAATAGCTTTTCCAGCTGATGGTAGGTATTCTCTAATGCTACACCAAAGCTTGGTAAGTGGTAATTTTTTTTTTGTGGTCCATACAGTTTCATGCATGCTAGAAAAGCACTCTGTCATTGTATTACATCGCTCATAAGATATGTGGTAATTTCTTAAAAGTTAGTTGCAAGATTGATAATTTAGCTCAGTAATACCCTGGGTTTTTTTCCTTTGCACCAGCAGAAAAAAATAGTTGCAAGGGCTGAAGAGATGGCTTAGCAGTTAAAAGTATTGGGTGTTCTTCCTAAGGGCCTAGGTTCAGTTTCCTCGAACCCACATGTCAGCTAACAACCACCTGTAACTTCAGTTCCAGGTGATCTGATACCCTTCCTTTTCTGACCTCCAGAGGGCATTGCATGCAGGCGGTGCACAGACGTTCATGAAAGCAAAAGTACACACAAATAGTTTTTAAAATAATAAAATTAGTTGGAATGAGAAATATGAAACCTTATCAAAAGAATTTTTATGTCGTGTACCTTTAAAACAATTGTCTTATACTTTTATTTTTGGCTGTACTGAGATTTAGACCTAGAGCCTTGCATGTAGTAAAGAAGTGTTCTACTAAGCTGTTTTTTTTGTTTTTGTTTTTGTTTTTTTTGTTTTTTTTTTTTTTTTTTTTTTTACTATTTTTAATTTGAGGCAGGTCTCACTGAATACCCAACTATACTTGAATTCCTATTATAGCCCTATCTGGCTCAGATCGAGCCAGGGCTTTATGTGCTCAGCAAGCCTCTACAGAATGAGCTCTGCTCTAGCCTGTGATTTAGTCTTTTTGTCTTTGCCTCCAAGAAACCGAGATTATGCTATTGTGATTGCAGGCCTTTGCCACAAGGTCCTACTTTAAATATTTCATTAATTTTTTTTTGAGAGGTGGGTGGTGCATGAGTGGAGGTCAGCGGACAACTTTCTGGAGTTACTTCCTCTTTTATTATGTGGCTCCTAGGAGCAGACTCAGGTTGTCAGACTGGAGAGGTGGCTCATAGGTGACCTCTGCCATCTCTGCCATGCTTGATGACCTGAGTTCAATCCCTAGAGCCATACGGTGGAAGGAACACACACCCCAGAGACAGAGAAAGGAAGAGAGAATGAAAAAGTAAGTCAAACTGGTCCTCATATAGCTCAGGCCTGTCTAGCGCTCACTGCAGCTAGACTGGCTTTGTGCTTCTCATCTTCCTGTCTCTACTCCTAAGTACTAGTGTGACAGACCTGTGCCTCCTTCAGGGCAAGGACGTAAAATAGAGCCTACCTTCCCTTACAGTACACAGCAATGAATACAGTACGTTTACTTCACAATTTGTTGTGGGGAAAGGTAACAGCAATTATACCGTCCATGGTATCTTCACTATCATTGCAAATGCTAAGATGCTTTTTAAAAAGTCAAATAATGCCTTAGTATTGTAGCAATAATAGTTTGGGCCACATGGATTCCCATAAGGGTTATCAGTATGGCTCAGGAGCCATAAACCACACTTTTGAACTGCTGTCCTAAGCAAATCATCGGCCAGTGGGAGTTTATTCTTGCCATTCTGGCTGTGGTATCACATGCCCATAATCTCAGAACCTTGGAAATGAAGAAGGATCAGAAGTTGAAGATTTTCAGCTACATGCTAAATTAAAGGTCAACTTGGGTTACCAGAGTTTCTGTTTCAAAAAAAAAAAAATAGTTCTCTTAGTTCTCTATAAGTTTTGATTGGCATTACATCATTCTGTCATAGCTAGAAAGCAAAAAGATTAACAGCTGCAATTCATTTTTGAAAGATGCTTCTTAGTAGGGAAACACAAACTCACAAGAGTCCGAGGGGCTTCCAGAGCGGACTACTGACTGCCGTGTGCTCTGCCCGGTGCTCTGTTTAAAATAGTTTGTTATTGTTGGGACTTGAATGTGATGCACTCGTACAGGGGACAACTATAATCAGAATCTGTTCCCTCCGTCTACCAAGGCTCGGGTCACCAGCTTTTGTAGAAAGCCCTGCCTGGTGGCCTTTTGTGTCTCACGGAGGAACTGGATTGAGTCTGAGGCAGTTGTTATTGAAATTGGTCCGTTTTTGAGCTCATCAAAGGCTGAGTCAATGAGTCTACACACCCAATACTGGTTCTCTTGGCCCAACCAGAAAAATGATCATGCTTTACTCATCCAATCCTGTCATGTGCTACAAGAGTAGCTCACGGTCCAGCAAAGCCCTGCCTGAAGGGCGATTAACTCAAAATTTCTATTAAGCAGCATTTTCACAGATAGGTGGTATACTTGTGCATTGCCTAGAAACCAGGGTGAGTATTTTGAATTGTGGGGTTTTTTTTTTTAATTATATTCTACCAATGGGTCTGGCAATAAAAACCTATAGTCTTAACTACTTGAGAGTTTGAGGCAAGGTGATCACATATTCAAGGCCTGCCTAAGCTGTGGTGTGAGTTTCACTCCAGCCTGAGCGATTAGCTAGATCCTCTCCCAGAATAAAAAAGGGGGATAGGACAAGTGTGGCACTAGCCTGTAATCCCAGCACTTGGGAGGTGGAGTCAGAAAGATCAGAAGTCCAGGACCATCTTTAGCTACATAGCAAATCTGAAGTCAGCGCAGGCTACGCCTGTCCCCCAAACAAAGACTTGAGAACATATTTCACTGTGGTTGTGGTGGTCGTGACTGTCTTAGCATTTGGGGTGTGGAGGAGGGGGGTTCATGGCACAGGCTAGCCTGGACTCCCTGACAAAACCATGTCTTAGAGGAAAGAAACAGAAGCAAGAGGACATTTACAGACAGCTGCCACCCTTGTGTTGGAATTGCAGCTACCTGGATACTTTTGTTCCTGTGCATAAAGATGTCTCTGGTGGATCTGGGGAAAAGGCTGCTGGAAGCTGCAAGGAAAGGCCAAGATGATGAAGTGAGGACGCTGATGGCCAACGGGGCCCCCTTCACCACAGACTGGGTATGTAGGCAGAGGTCTCAACCTGCCCAAGGCTGAACAGAGGCGCTTCCCTTTCTGTCGCTTCTCCTGTCCCTGTTGACCGCGGTCCCTCTTCTTAGTTTTCCAATGTGAAAGTCGCCTGTCAGTATATAGGTAGGAATTGTAAGCCGTTAAATAGCATCTTTTTATTTTTTATTTCTTGTATTTGTATTTGCAGTTGTGATAGTGTACGCCTTTAGTCCCAGAACCTGGGAGGCAGAGGCAGGAAGGCCTCTGAGTTTGAGGCCATCCTGGTCTACATAGCAAGCTCCAAGATAGCCAAAGTTTCATAATGAGATCTTATCTCCAAAAACAAATGAAAAAATTTCACAAAAGTTGTCCTGACCTTCATACATATACATCTGTGTGTGTGCATGGATACACATACGTGCAAGTTAATATCACAGATACCGGGCAGAGTTGTATACTTTTGGTTGTTTGTTTTTGTAACAGCCCTGGCTGTCCTGAAACTTGCTTCCCAGTAGACCAGGCTGGCGTCAAACTCACTGAGATCTGCCTGCTTGCTTCGGCCTCCTGAATGCTGGGACTAAAGGCAGCACCACACCACCAGATAGTTAAGTACATCTTTAACCTCAGCACTTGGGAGGCGGAAGCAGGAGGATTAACCATGAACGAAGGGGGGGGGGGGCATGCCTTTAATCCTAACACTCAGGAAGCCAAGGCAGTTAGATCTCTGGGAGTTCCAGGCTAACCTGATCTACATAAAAAACGGTCTCCAAAAACATAAAAGTAAAGAAAGAAAGGTTTAATATAATGAGCCTGTCAACCAACTCAACTGGGACACCAGAGTTGAGAAGACTCAGGCCCATGTAGCCGTGTGCTGCATCTAACACTCAAAGCTTTGCTTTGCTTTTTTAGAAAAGATGTATTTATTATGTATACAGTGTTCTACTTACATGCCAGAAGAGGGCACCAGATCCTATTATCAGGTCCTCAGGAAGAGCAGCCAGTGCTCCTGACCTCTGAGTCATCTCTTCAGGCCCTGCTCTCAGATTTTCAAAGCATTGACTGATGTTAACATTTTTTATGTTGGATTGGTGATTATTGTAGTATGATTCATTCATAACTTCGGGATCCAACTGTGTTTTGTTTTTTTTAATTGTTTTGAGACAGGGTCTCTCTATGAAGCCTGGCTGTCTTAGGCCTTTATCTCACAGAGATCCACCTACCTCTGCCTTCCAAGTGCACATACCCAGCTCAAAATACTCTCCACCCCTGCCACCCTCCCCAGGGTTTCTCTGTGTAGCTCTGGCTGTCCTGGAACTTTGAAGACCAGGATGGTCTCAAACTCAGAGATCTACCTGCCTCTGCCTCCCAAGTGCTGGGACTAAAGGCTTTCGAAACCAGTCTGGTTTAGAATATTCTTTTTGATAAAAATAAAAATAAAATTATTTAAAATCATTATACTTTATGTTTATTTAATTTGTGGCAGGTGCCTATTAGCATGCTAATTTTATGTTTTTATGTGCTTTTATTATTTTTAATTATGTATATATGTGTATATCTGGGGGTTGTGTGCATGTGAGTACAGGTATCCTTGGAAACCAGGGCACTGGATCATCTACAGCTGAAATAACAGCTATTAATCACCTAACATGGATGTTTGGAACTGAACTCAGTGTTCTTAACCACTGAGTTATCCCTTCAGCCCCCGGATGTTAACTTCTAAAGTCTATTATTTATTCAGCCTTATCTTCCCAGGAAGATTCTTCCTCCAGGGATGAATACTATAGGAATTATTTCTTGTTCATATGTCTCTACCCAGAAATGATACAGTTGTACACACAGGAGACTTCAATGAGTATTATTTTCCCACAGCTTGGAACGTCACCTCTTCACCTTGCAGCCCAGTATGGTCATTACTCCACAGCAGAAGTGCTCCTTCGAGCAGGCGTTAGCAGGGATGCCCGGACCAAAGTGGACAGGACCCCTTTGCATATGGCTGCAGCTGATGGACATGCACACATTGTGGAACTGCTTGTGAGGGTAAAGCTGGACCAGTGGTGGGAAAGCAGGCTGGAAAGGCTTAGGTTCCGTTTCCATTCATCCATTTACTTAGATTATTTATTCATGAAAATCATGCTTCAAGAGTCATGAAGATGAGCTTGTTTTCTAACTTCTTCTAAAGGCTAAACAGATTTTATTGATTTTTCTTCATTCTTTTTCTGTAGATGTTCTCTGTCCTTGTGCCTTTTTTTTCAGGCCCTACTCAGCTTTCTGCTAATAAATGCAACAAAATCTGTTCTCCCCCCTTCCTCAACCATCTGTTAGAATTTCCCAGTGATGTCCTTAGCAGACCCACTCTTTGAAAGCATAATGTCTCAGCATTCAGGGGGACTTGGGAAATGTTTATACCTGTCCTATTCTTTAAGTGAGAACTAAAGTTACATGTGTCTGTTGTAATGGGATCTTACTGAGCTCCTGGAACCAGCATCTACTGAAAGTTGCTTTTCTCTAATAGAGTGGTGCGGATGTGAATGCCAAGGACATGCTCAAGATGACGGCTTTGCACTGGGCCACAGAGCACCACCACAGAGATGTTGTAGAATTACTTATCAAATATGGAGCTGATGTCCACGCTTTTAGCAAATTTGATAAGTCTGCCTTTGACATAGCACTGGAGAAAAACAATACTGAGATCCTGGTCATCCTTCAGGTATGGTTCCTTTATAGTCCCCAAAGTACACTTAACTTATAGATTATTTTGAGAGAGCTGAATTTAAACAGAATTTTCTTCATCTTATCAAAATAGCACTTCTGTGTGCTTCAGTCATGTGACTCTGTATTAGCATCTCTCTCACACAAACTCACACACACCCCAGTAGAAACAGGGTGATCTCAGATTTTGAATGTAGCTAAAGATGACTCTTGGTCTCCCTGTCTCTGCTTCACACATGTTAGAACAGATTGTATCTCTGTGCCTGGCCTTTGTTTTGAGACAGTCTCACTGCAAAGCCAAAGCTAGCCTGTCCAGCCAGGCCTGCACTTAGGTTTTTTGTTTATTGTTTGTTCTGTTTTTTAAATAGGTGTATAGAAAGTTCTGAATCACTCATGGAGATTAGAGAGCACTATTTCAGAAATACTCAGTGCTGACACTGCAGAGCAGAACTCTACAGACCTTTTCTGGATCTGAGAGTTGCCTAATATATGACTTTTTTTTTTTTTTGCTTCTATATATGGGTTAAATTGAAAAGAAAAAAAATGCAGCCAGAACAGAAAGAACACTTAATTAACTTTCCTCCATCATAACTTCCATTTCTAGTTAAAGTAAACTTGGGACAATCTTAGAAGTAGTGAGCTGAGTACTGTGGCACACTCCTTTGATCCTAGCATTCAGTAGGGAGAGACAGGTTCATCTCTGAGTTTGAGGCTACCTTGGTTTACATATCGAGTTCCAGTTCAGCCAGGTACATAGTGAGACCTGTCTCAAGAAAAAAAAGAAAAGAATTGTTTTTGCTGAAGACATGGTTCAGCAATCAGAGCTACTCACCACCAGGTGGTTGATGCTGTGCACCTTTAGTCCCAGCACTCAGGAGGCAGAGACAGGCCGATTTCTGTGAGTTCAAGGTCAGCCTGGCCTACAGAATGAGTTCTGGGGCAGCCAGGGCTGTTACACAGAGAAACCCTGTTTCAAAAAACCAAAAATAAAGAAATAACACCAGTCTTGTAAAGGACCCAGGTTCAGTTTGCAGCACCCACATAGAGTTGTTCATACTGCCTAATTCCAGTTCCAGGGGATCCCATGTTCTCATCTGCCCTCCATCGGCTCCTTTGTGCACATGGAACACATAAACTCACATAGGCACACACACATGGATACATACAGACATTAAAAAGAAAATAATTTTAAGTAAGAAAGAAAGTCAACTCTCCAGGTCTGGGAGATAGCTTAGTCAGGAAAGTGTGTCTTATAAACATGAGGAACTGAGTTTGATCCCTAGATCCCAGAATGCATGCACAAAAGCCAGGTGTGGGTCAGTGAAGTCGCTCAGTGGGCTAAAGCTCTTGCTGACAATTTTGACAACCTGAGTTTAATCCCAGTGCCCACTTTGTAGGAGGTGTCCTCTGACCTACTGTTGTGGGACAGACTTTTCATGGGGAGACACAACAGTAACCCACTAAAGTAACAATATGTTGTGAAGCAATGGGTTTTACTGGGGTTATTAACAGAAGTATGGACAAGGGGACCTTACCCAGAGCAGGAGTGTAACACAACAGAAGCTTCACCACCAGAAAACCCACCCCAGCATGGACAAGTGCAGTCCTGGAGCACTCTACCCCACTGTCAGGCAGCTCCACCTTCCTAACATCTTTGCAACCATGAGTCCACACCCACACCTCTTCAGTGCCCCTTACACTTTGTAGGGCCTACAAGAATCTGTAGGCTTCTGTTCTCTCACATGTGGGTTTTTGATGGTCAGCCTCTCCTTGCTTTCAGATGTTACAATTTAGAGAGAATGTTGCAAATCGGAGGAATTTATGTCTTAGAATTCATGCATGTGTGTGTCCTGGCATACTAGTGCACACATGTATACATATAATAAATTGCAATTTAAAAAATTGTAAAACATCTGTGGGAACAATGTGCTTATAATCTCAAAGTTAGGGAAGCAGAGCTAGATCTCAGGAATGAGCTAGCCAACCAGCCTTGCCTACTTGATGAACTCCAGACCAGTGAGAGACCCTCCCTCAGAAACACAAGATGGATAGCCTCTGAAGGACAATTCTCACGGTTGGCTCCCATGCAAACACATACATACAAAGTCATTATCTAGCCAGTGGGCCCATGCCCATGTGATCCCACCATATGGATTATAAGGAAGAATAGAAGTTCAAACTCATCTCCAGCTATCTAGCAAGTTTAAATCCCACCCTGTCTCAAAAAACAAAACAAAAAAAAAAAAAAACAAAATCCAAACCAAAAAGCAACAACAATCCTGCACCTGTGGAGGGTTTGTGTGATGGCTCAGTGTATCTCTCCCTATACCTACACAAAGGGAAACAAATACCCAGTCCTGAAAGGCAGAGAACCCCACCTCTCTAAAAGCACACACACACATACTTCACTTGTTCCCCATAAAGACAATCCTGAAGCTATAAAAAAATAAATTAAAAAATTTTAATTTAGGGGATGACTTAGTGGGTGAGGATGTTTGCTCCCAGCACTCAGGAGGCAAAGGCAGGTGGATCTCTGAATTCTAGACTGCCCAGTTTATATACTGAGTCTCCAGACAGCTAGGACTGCTCAGAGAGTCTTCTTAGGGGAGCAGGGGGAGTATTTCAATACAGGTTTTCTCTGTGTACCCCTTGCTGCCCTGGAACTGATTCTGTAGATCAGGTTGGCTTTGAACTCACAGAGATCTGCCTGCCTCTGCCTCCTGAGTGCTGGGATTTAAGTAATGTGCTGCCACCACCTACCTGGTTTACATGGAGAATCTTTTATAAAATAAATAAATTTAAGTGTGAGAAAATATTAGGTCAGTAAGATGGCTCAGGTCTAATGATCCATGTTTGATTTCCTGGACCCATGTGGTGTGAGGAGAGAAAACCAGCTCATGCCAGTTGTTTTCTGGCCCACACATGCATGTCCTCCCCACCCCCCACACAAACACACACAAAGAAATGCGATTTTTTAAAAAAATTTAATTACATTCATTTTTTCAGGAAAAAGTTACTTTACACTAGAAAAGGCTCAAATGAAAAAAACAGATGCAAAATATGGGAATGTTTAAAGAAAAAAGTAATTATGTATCTAGGGAAGAGCTGGTGGACCTAGGACTTGGGAGTTATGGTGTGATCTGGATACATAGTAAAGGCAGTTTGTTATGTGGGCGATGGGAACATAGTAGAAGCTTTTTTTTTGTTTTGTTTTATTTTGTGTGCTTTTAAAACTAGGTCTCCCTGTATAACCTAGATATCCTGGAAGTGGCTTTGTAGACCCAGCAGCCCTTAAATTTACAGAGATCCACCTGCTTCTACCTCCTGAGCAATGGGACTAAAGCTGTATCACCACCCCAAGGCCAAAGTTTTTTGTTGTTATTTGGTTTTGGGTTTTTTTGAGTGGAGGTTAAAAGATGATCTTGCTGTATGGTTCTGCATAATCTGGTACTTGCTATATGCCTGTGTTGACCTCAGGCTCAAGGTGATTCTCCTGTCTCAGCTTCTGGAGTGCTGGGATTACAGATCTGAACTGCCACATCTGGATTTAGAAACTCAAATTGAGTATTGGTGCGATTGTTTTTAAAAGGTAACTGGAGTTGGTTCACACATTGGATGGAGAAGGCAGTTCTAAATGGCATATGATTGCTTTCATTAGGCTAGGCCAGTCTGCCTGTGGAAGCTGCTAGATGGTAGAAGGAGCCCACTGAAGTATCCAGAGAACGAATAATCTTTTTCAATTGAAGTTCTCAGTCAGGGGTAATTACACGTGACAAACAGCTGCTTGTGCATCTCAGGTTTGTTTGTCTTTCGACAGATGGTTTTCCAAAGGCCGCTCATTCTCCTCAACCTCTGGTTATTGTCCACAGTCCTTTATGACTGGACTTTCCAGTGCTTGTCATGAGCAGACATGCACAGAAGGTGGTGCAGCATATGGAACTAGACTTCAAACCTGCTACTCATTCATGTGCTTGTTACATGTTCTCTGGGGGATTTCTTCAGGTTGTGGGCTAAAGCTCTAGGGAATATTCTCTGCAGGGATCTCCAACTAGCACCTTGTCTTGCAGATAATTGATCACAGTATCAGTGCTGCAAATTACTTTTTAGACTACACAAGCCAGTTCCTTCTCTTATCCACCCCCACCCCCAGGTTTTAAAAAAAATGCAGAGCGGTTAAGTGAAGCATGTAGAAGGCTTTGTGAATGAATAGTACACCTTTGCTTTCTCAAGTAGAAACAAGCTTGGGAAAGCAAGCTACTCTGTTGCTTTAGTTAGAGAAAAGCAGTGTCTTTGCTCCCTGAACATTGTATGCCAGACCAGTCCCTCCTGAGGAGCTCTGGTAGGGAGGGACGGTGTGTCTAAAGTTCTGACTGTAACCTATCCTGCTTTGTTTGGTAGGAAGCAATGCAGAATCAGGTGAATGCAAACCCCGAGAGAGAGAACCCCGTGACTAACCCTGTGACTATGACTGCTCCCTTCATCATCACCTCTGGAGAGGTCCTTAACCTCGCTAGCTTTGTTTCTTCAGCCAACACCAGAGCAACCTCAGGTAATATTCTAATGAGACATTATTTTAGGATATTCTGTCTGTTTCCCACTCTTATGTAAAATATTTCCTAAATAACGCCGGAATTAAAGCTCTGAGATAGAATACTTGCTGTGTGTATAGGGCCGTGGGCTAAATCTCTAGAATCACAAAAGAGTAAACGAAAAAACATTTCTCAAACTCTTGTTTTTCAGTGTAGACATTAAACTCAGGGCCTTAAGACAGAGTCTCACTATAATGCAGGCTGACCTTGGATTCATTGCATAGTTCATGCTGGCCTTGAACTTGTAACAGTTCTCTGCCTCTGCTTCCTAATTGCTGGGATTACAGGGATATACCATTATAGCCAGCTTTATAATAACTTGTGGGAAAAGGAAGGTTGAGGGGGAATTATAGTCAAGGGATTATAAATGGACAGTTACAAAAACAAAATATTCTACACATTTATCTGTCAAAAGTTGCACATACAAAAAATGTTTTTGAAAGGAAGAAATCAAAAATAAAGGTCACACCTTGCCAGGCGTGGTGGTACATGGCTAGAATCCCAGCATTCAGGAGGGGAAGTATTCAGGAGGATCGTGCATTTAAGGTCAGTATCTGTTACATTAGACCCTGCCTCAAATATCTAGGTGAGATGGTGCGGGTCTTTAATGTCAGCACTCAGGAAGCAGAGGTGGGTAGATTCTTCAGTCCCAGGCCAGCCTGGTCTACATAACAGACAAACAGTTGAACAGACAACACAAAGGTTATGCCTTTCAAAGATGTAGTTTGGTTATTTGAGTGTTTGCCTAGCATGTGCAAAGCCCCATTACTACACAAACAATTTGATAGCACACATATCTGAGACCAGCATGAAGAAGGCAGGCAGGAGCTGGAGAATCAGGAGTTAAGGTCATCCTCAGGGTTCAATTAAGGTTAATTTAGGGGGGAGGAAAGCTATACATGACTCTAAAGTGGATATAAAACAGTTTCTCAGTGTGGTACTGCTGAGAAATAATTAAATATCACTAATTTAAAACAATAACAAAGGTGGGCATGGTGATGTAGGCCTTTAATCCCAGTTCTAGGGAGACAGGCAGATGGATCTCTGAGTTCGAGGCCAGCCTGGTCTACATAGTAAGTTCCAGGACAGGCTACACAGAGAAACCCTGTCTCAACAACAACAAACAAATAACAACAATAAAGCAACAAAAAGTGAACACAGTAAAAGCTAGCGCCTGTTGAAATACTGTTAAAAAAGAGGCACACATGATTACTTGGAATTAAAGTAAACATTTGTTCATAAGCATATATGTTGCTCCTGTGTGTGTGTGTGTGTGTGTGTGTAGAGGGAGTTGCTTGATTTTGTCTTATCATGTAGTTTAAACTGGTCTACCTTAGCTCTCCATCACTAAGATTACAGGCTTATACTACTCTGCTGAGTTTGGGATATGTGGATGTATATATTTTAATGACGATTATTATTATTTGAAGCAGATAAAACACTTGGTATCACTCATTTGGTATCTGCATGTTTTGGGAGTGGGGTACGGGAAGTGCTGAAACAGGGTCATCCTCCTGCCTTCACCTAATCAGTGCTATGATTGTAGGTGTGTGACACACACCTAGCCTATTCACCTAGCCTCAGGCTTGATTATTTAAACTCTAAAAAGGAGCAAATAAGTTTATTTTTACCTTTTCCTTTTATAAATATCTGTTCTATGACAGAGGAAATTGCGTCCTCAAATAAATTTCCATATCTTGACTTTTTTCTGTTTATGACTTTCAAAAATTAAATGCAAGGTTGGGTGTCATGGTATAGTGACTTACAGCTCTAATCAGAGCACTCGGGAGGCAGAGGCAAGATTTCTGTGAGGTTGAGACCAGCCTATTCTACATAGCATGTTCCAGGCCAGCTGGAGTACACAGTGAGTCCCTCTTAAACAAACAGCCTCCATCCTCAAGTCACACTAAACAAACAGTAAAGTCTGGTGTGTTCTATTTCTGCACTCCAAGAACTCAGAAAGGAGGACTATCAAAAGTTTGGGTCAGCCTGTGCTAAATAATGAGATCCTGTCTCAAATAAATAGAAAATGTACAAGAGCAAATGGATAAAAATAAATAACTGGTCTGGGAATGTAGCTCACTGATACAGAACTTGCCTACCAAGTACAGAACACTGGATTCAATCACAGTATTTAAGAAAAAAGGAATAACTATATTCCCAAGCAAGCTGTATAGTATCAGAAGGAAGGATCTTGGAATACATTACTTTTGAGAGGCAGTGTAGCAAATAGAAGCATGTACATAAACTCTGGGATTGGCTCTATACAAGAGGCTGGAGAGGTTAAGACCATTGGTAGCTCTGGCAGAGGGTCTGGGTTTGAGTCCCAGAATTCCGGGGTTTTTTTTGTGGGAGGGGGGTGGTTTGGTTTTTCAAGACACCTTGGCTGTCCTGGAACTTGCTTTGTGGACCAGGCTGTCCTGGAATTTACTCTTTGGACCAGGCTGGCCTAGAACTCAAAAATCTGCCTGCTGCTACCTCCTAATGCTGGGATTAAAGGTGTGGACCACAACAGCCCAGATTTTAATATGTTTTCAGTAGTCATTTTATATCACTTTGCCTTCAGCTAGCTAATTCAGAAATTCAGCTTAAATATATATATTCTGTATGTATGTAATCAGAAATATGTATCCTTTTTAAATTTTATGCCTTGGGCATTATTGCCTAGAAAAAGTGTTTTTTAATCATTAAAAAACCTTGATCAGACTTGTAAAGACTGTAATCCTGTATACTCAGGAGGCTGAGGCAGGAGGATCGAAAATTCAAGAATGGGGCCAAGAAATGTTTCAGTGGGTAAGGCATATGCCAGGTGAACTTAATGACCATGAAGGTGGAAGAACCCAGGTGTGGTGACGTAATCCCAGCACTTGAGAACCAGATACAGGCAGATCTCTTTTTAGTTTGAGGCTAGCCTGGTCTACATATCAAGTTCTAGGGTAGTCAAGGCTACATAAAGAGATTTTGTCTGCAAAAAAAAAATTTTTTTTAATGAACTAAAAACACAAAACAAAAACCTACAAAGCATCAGTATTTTCTAGAAGAGAAGCCGGTGTTCTTCACCACTGAGCACCCTCAAGCCCTTACTCCCTTTGACAACAGGCTCTTTTACACTATAGCTCAGGCCAGCTTGTTATTTAGTTAAGGCAGGAGCCTTAAGGTTAGCCTTGGACTCCTGGCACTCATCTGCCTTACTGGGTGTGAGACAGCATGCTGGCTTCAGGTTCTGACGCTTTGATTTCTATAAGCTGCTGTGAGTGTGGGTGTGCCTATACCCACCATACTCTGGGTTGTCAAGGCAGGATGATGGAAAGTTCAAAGTCAGCCCAGGGGTGAGGTAATAGATCAGTCAGTAAAGTACTTGCCTTCCAAGAATGAGGGACTTAGTTTCATCCCCAGGACCCACAGAAAACAGGCAAGTATATAAAATAGGCTTATCCTTGGAATCCCAGGAGCACTGGATAGGCAGGACAATAACAGGCAGATTCTTGGGCAAAGCCTACCCCTATTTGATGAGTTCCAGAGCTCCAGGCCAGTGAGAGACTGTCTCCAAGTGAATAACCCTAAACACACACACAACACACACACACACACACACACACACACACACACACACACACACACACACACACACACACACACACACACACAGAGACTGTCCAGGTTACAACAAACTTGTCCATGTTCTGAGCACATAATAATGCCACTAAGCTACTAAGCTAGATCTGGTAACACAGGCCTGTAATTATAGCTATTGGAGAAGCTGAAGCCAGAGGATCAGGTTCAAGGCCTGCATAGCTTACAAGATGAGTTCAAGGCAAGCCTCATCAACTTGTTGAGATTGTGTCTCAGCTTTTCTAGTGCTGGGACTGCGGCATCATGTAGGGAGACAAACTTGTTTTGTTTTAGGTAGATCATTTGCACAGTATTCCTCACAGCTCCAACTGGGTTTGCTTGTTTGTCTTGTCTTTTGTTTGCTTGTTTTTTAGGGACAGAGGAGACAGGGTTTCTCTACATAGCCCTGGCTATCGTGGAACTCAGAAATACAGCATATCATACACTATAGGGGAAGTCCCAGTGCTCACTAGCCTGTTAAAGCTACTGATGCTGTTCCAAAACAAAAAGTTTAATACACACACATGCACACAGAGGCTAGGATGTAACTGAGGTGGATGTTTGCCTAGCTTTTACAAGGTCCTGGATTTTATCACCAGTAGTACCATGTAAATCAGCTGTGGTGATTCACACTTGAAAGGAAGGGATGAGGAAGCAGGAAGATCAGGGCTTCAAGCTCATACTCAGGTCCACTGCCAATTTGAGGCCAGCCTGAACTACATGAGACTTTGTAGTCCCGACCCTAAAAAGTATATGTATACGTATGACTTAGTTTTCTTTGAGATAGGGTCTTATGTAGCCCAGGCTGACCTCAAACTCTGTATGTAGCTTGGAACTTGAGATCCTTCTGCTTGGTTTTACTCAGGCCCCACCAGGCCTGAAAGTGTAAGTGTGTATGAACTAGTGTTTCAAATGTAGTTATAATAAAGTAGGACCTATCTCTTTTTTGTTGTTTGGGAGTTGGTTTTGTTTTTGTTTTATTTCTTAGGACAAAATCTCACTGCATAGCCCAGGCTGGCCTGGAACTCATGGTGATTCTCCTACCTCGGCCTCCTGAGTATTGATTGCATTGCGCCCTAGACTTGCCTTTATTGAATACTATTAACATCTCAGTGAAGAACTTTTTAGAAAATACTGTTCTAACAGAGTCCCTGTGTCCTTTTCTATTTTGACTTATTAAAACTTTTCCTGGACAGTCATTGTTACTTAGTCCTGTAATCTGGGCACTTAGGAGAGTGAGGCAGATTGAGCCTGCCTGGGTACAAAGTGAGGCCTTATCTCAAAATCCCTCCCCCCACGCGCCAATTTTTTCTTTTTCAAAAAGATTTTGAGTAGTATTTCAAAGACGATGATGAAACATATGTTCTTATTATTTTTTTTATAAACTTGACATTTTAAATTCACTTTTGTTATCTTTAGCTAATTTAGAGGAAATTGAAGAAGGAAATTCACTTGATTCCTCAATCCAGCAAGTCATGGAGAGTGGAGGCCAGAGGGTCATCACCATAGTGACTGACGGAGTCCCTCTGGGTAATATCCAAACTTCCATCCCTTCTGGAGGCATTGGCCAGCCCTTTATTGTAACTATGCAAGATGGACAGCAAGGTAAGTTATAGCTAGTAGACATATGCTTATTAAAGGTATTTTAGATGGTGTCAGATGAGGCAGTAAGACCATTGTAGGGATGGGGGAAGGCTGAGAATGGTGAAAGAAGCCCTGAGAAGAAACTGTCACTAGACTACACAGGCTAATTTAGTTTCCCTAATAGATACACTTTTGTGAGTAAAAACAAATTATCTTAAACCACATGTGGCGGCATATGCCTGTGGTAACAGCACATGGGATGCCGCGGCCCCTCAGGCCACATAGAGAGACAATCTCAAATAATAAATGAAAACTCAGATCAGAAAACACATTATGATGTGGGGTGTTTTCTGTATGCTGTGAATATACCCACTACCATTGGTTAATAAAAAGGCTGTTTTGGCCCATGACAAGGCAGCCTGGAGGCAGGCAGGAAACCCAAGCAGAGTGAAGGAGACACTTCAGGCTGCCACCCAACAAAGCAAGATGTGGAAGTGCCAGTAAGCCACTAGCCACATGACAAGAGATAGATTAATAAGAATGGGTTGAGTTGAGTTGTAAGAACTAGTTGATAATGAGCCTGAGCCATGGACCAAACAGTTTGTAATTAAAATAAGCCTCTGAATAATGATTTTATAAGCGGCCACAGGACTGTAGACGGGAGGACTGGGTGTGCTGTTTGACATGTACAGGGAAGGCAGCCTAGGACTCACTCCATGGACCCTTCCCCCTCACAGTCCGGCTCAGTGCCATCTGACTTTAATCCCAGCCAGCAAGCATCCCCGTTGGGATCTTTAGTCCTTTTGTAGTCAGATAGATTAGAGCTCAGAGTTTTCTGTACTTTCCTGTCAATCTCCTGTATAAACCAGCTATGGTGGCTCAACCCACCCTCCCCACTCAAGGGGCTGAGGCAGAAGACAGCTCTCAACGGCTATTTTTCAAGTCCCAATTTTTTTTTTTTTTAATTTAAAAGAAAAATAATGTTTTGGGCAAAGTCTTATTCTGAACCTCAGCCTGGCCTCAAACTCACTCTCTAACCTAGGGGGACACTGAACTCCCAGCCATCTGTCTCCCCACCCTAAGGAATTGTAGGTGTGAGCCACCACCCACTACTTTATTGTGATTATTTTTTCTTTTAAAACAGTATCTCTAAGAGTACAGGCTGGCCTCAGATTCACGTAGTAGCCAAAGATGACCTTGAATTCCTGATCCTCTTGCCGCTACCTCCCAAAGGCTGGGATTAGCGGCATTCGCCATCATGCTGAGCTCGAAGTTTGGACTTTTTTCTCTCTTTTTTCCTTTCTTTCTTTCCTTCTTTCTTTCCTTCTTTCTTTCTTACCTTCCTTCCTTCCTTCTTCTTTTTCTTCTTTTTTCTTTCTTTTTTTGTGTGAGAAGTCTTTGGCTAGCCTGATGCTCACTACATAGACTGGGGCAGCACAGACTTGAGGCTCCAGCCTCTTGAATGCTGAGCTCACCCTGTTTGATTAAGCCAAAGGTCTTAAGAACCCAAGGCTGCATAGTTTGGGGGTTGCAGTTCCTTCTTCTGGGCTCAGCTTCTTTTCTGCTTCTTTCTGTGGGACTTTGCCTTAACCTTTTGACTACAAACTCTGTTTTGTTGTTTTTGGTGTTGCTTTTCGAGACAGGGCTACAGAGAGCCCTGGTGTTGACCAGGCTGAGCTCTAATTCAGAGCTCTGCCTCCTGAACATGGAGACTAAGGACATGCACCCCCTAGCTAAAGATTCTAAGCTATAAAGAGATATCACAAGCAATGTAGAGTGGGGGGAGGTAGGTATAACCTGGTGCAGAACACCTCTGCCATGCAAGAAGCTGTGCCCCCCCCCCCCCAAAATACTAAATTCCCTTTTTTCTAGTTAAAATCAAAAGTCTTCTTTGTATCTCGTGCTCATTATCCCCACTTGGCTTGCAGTTCTAACTGTACCTGCTGGTCAGGTTGCAGAGGAGACAGTAATTGAAGACGGACAAGAGGAAGAAGAAAAGTCACCATTGGCAAAGAGACCACGGATGGCAGAGATGACGGACAGTGCCGAGGAAAGCCAGGTAAAGGGATTCTTCTCATGAGAGAGATGGAAAAGAGGGAAGAAGAGCCGTGGTGATCGGGCTGCAGCCTTTCAGCACTCTGTCTAGCACTGTCCACTCTGTGAGCAGGAATTCTTGTTTGCCCCACAGGAAGGCAGTGAAAGGGACCTTCTGCAGCAGCTGCAGGAGGCCCATCGAAGGGCCCAGGAGTACAGACACCAGCTCCTCAAGAAAGAGCAGGAGGCAGAGCAGTACCGGCTCAAACTGGAGGCCATGGCCCGACAGCAGCCCAACGGAGTCGATTTCACCGTGGTTGAAGAGGTAGCTGAAGTGGACGCTGTAGTTGTGACAGAAGGGGAAGTAGATGAAAGAGCATCAGAAGTGATGACGTCAGGAAGGACCACAGAGCCTCACACTAGTGTTTCCATAGAAACTGTTTCATCTTAACACACAAAGGCCACAACTTGCACTCATTCATCTTATTCTCTTTAAGAAGAAAATACAGAGGGCAAGCACTGTGTACAAATTAAGACTGTCCTTAAGAAGGTAACAATAGCAGGGCTCAGTGCCTGGGCCCAGGAGGATGGTCTGTGCAGCTGGAAACCTCAGAGCCACCTTAGGGGCATCTAAGGGACCAAAGGACAGGACCAAATCTCTCAGCTCACATTCTTGCTTTAAACAGAGTACTGGGCATTGCGGGTTGATTTTTTTTAAAAGAATAATTAACTTTATATTAAAAGATTTTAAGATAATACTTGTAATACAGATACACCAAGAGCCTTTAATAATTATACCTGAGATTTTTCAAGTGACCTGAAATTTGCCTTAGATTTTGGAAACTGATACAGTTGTAGGAAGTCTCCTCTTGAGGAGAAGTAAAAGATACTGTACATTCCTTTCTTTCTTTTTTCTTTGGGGGTGGAGATCAAAACAGAATTTCTCTGTGTAACCCTGGCTGTCCTGGAACTCACTCTGTAGACTAGGCTATCCTTGAACTCACAGATATGCCTGCCTGTGTTTCTCCAGTGCTGGGATTTAATGTGTGTGCATCACCACTGCCTGGCTGTACATTTCTCAAAGAGCAGGCACACGAGCTATTTTTTAGTTAATTCACTGAAAAGGAATCTATAAGGTAGGGATGGCTCACACCTATAATGTCAGCACTCAGGAAGCTGAGACAAAGCAAATGAGTTTGCAGTCAGCACGAGTAAAGAGACTCCTTCAATGAAAGAGGACCAGGTGCTGTTGCAAGCACCGTTAATTCCAGTGCTCAGGAAGTACAGACAGTTGGGTCTCGGTGAGTTGTTGGCCAGTCTGGTCCACATATCAAGTTCCAGGTCAGACAAGGCTCCATAGTGAGAATGGGTGGAGAGGTGGCCCAGTAGTTTGCTTGCTCTTCCAGAGAACCTGAGTTCAGACCCTAGAACCACATAAGGCTGCTCATAACTATGCATAATCCTAGTTGCAAGGGATCACATGCCCTTTCCTGGCCTCTGTGAACACCCACGCACACATATAAATAAACATTTCACAGTTAAGTAAGTTAGCTGAATGCCGAGGTTCACACTTTGGGAACATGAGGCAGGAAGATTGCCTTGAGTTTGAAGCCAGCTTGAGGTCCATAGTGAATTACAAGTCAACCTTGACTACAATGTGGGGCCTAAATGCAAGAAAAGAAAATTAAATCAAGTGTGGCGCTGCATACCTCTTCCATCACTCTGGTGGTAGAGGCAGGTGCTGTGAGTTTGAGGCCAGCCTAGTCTACAAAGAGAGTTCTTGGATAGCCAGGGCTACATACAGAGACCCTGCTTCAAAAAAAAAAAAAAAAAAGTTGTATGCTCCTAGCTTAAACACCATTTAAAAAGGCAGAGTTAAACTAGGCATAGTGGTGCATGCATGCTTGTAAGCCAGCACCTGTGAGGCTGAGACAGGAGCCATTCAGGGTCAAGGTTAGCTTTGGCTATAGTTAGTCTAAACATACACACCCCAAAAATTCTGAAATGGCCAGGCTTGGTGAGCTCTCATCCCTGCACTCAGGAAGCAAAGGCAGGCAGGTCTTTGGGATTCTAACTAGCCTGGCTCACATAGTGAGTTCCAGGCTGCCAGCGCTGCACAGACCCTAACTAACAACAGCAAAAAATCTGAGGACATAGTTCATTGGTAGAACATTGTGCTCAGCTTGTAAGCAAGCCCTGGTTCCTCCTTTGGCACTGATTGCCCACAACAGAATGAGGGGCAAGAGAGCAAAGAAAAAAGCAATTGTCATCAAACCTTTAAAGCTATGAAACTCTGGTCCTGAGATGGGACTGGCTGGACTTTATAAGACACAGTCAGGAGGGCCTATGTCACATAGGACACTGGTGCTTCTCCATAGCACTTACCATTTTATGACCCATCCTCATTCCCACAAAAAAAAGTTGTGTGGCAGAGATGAAGGCACACAGTAGGCTTGTTTCTGCTTGATTCCAAATGTGTAAAATTTGGCTCTTTTGTTAGTGAGGCCCAGTAGAGAGAGCTCTGTGCCTTAGTGTTCAGGACAGGTAACAAAGGGAGCTGGTGTCACTGCCACAGAGCAAGGCGCCATATGTCCAGGCCCTTGCTGACCTCCCCTCTCTCCTATTCTGCTCAAATGCTGAGGTCGACTTGGGGCAGGTCTCTATTTTAACACGAGGTGGGGTTTTATACAGCTAGGCATCATGCTTATGCTCATGCCTGGAATCTCAGCACCCAGGCAGCTACAGTAAGACGATAGATGTGAGTTTGAGGCCAGTCTGAGCTACAACGTGAGAACCTATCTCGAAAACAAGGCAGCTGACTTGGCCTATGATCCCAACTTAGAAGGCTGCCCAGGGGCTTCACTGGAATTTCAGTGCCCGACTACTAAGACAGCATGGACCTCAAAGTCACCTGGCCATCCTCCAATGCAAGACAGGGTTTCTTTGTAAACCTGCTCGTCCAGTTGTTCTAGAGCTTGCTCTGTAGACCAGAGCTCAGTGGGCCCCGAACTCAGAGATCACCTGCTTCTGCCTCCCAAGTGTCTACCCCCACTGCCTAGCTGAGACACTGGTCTTAAAGAGAAAAGAAAGGCCCAAGACTGTAGTTCAGGAAGAGCCCTTGACTGTCATTTTATGAGGTCCTAGGTTCAATATATATATATATTTTAAATTTAAACTGGACATGATGGTACATGTCTATAATCTCACAACTAAAGGAGGCAATAGGTCTGAAGCTGAGGCCATCCTTGTTACTTATTAAGTTTTAGGCCAGCTCATACCCTGTCTCCCCAAAGGAGGAAAGGTAATCTGCAAGCACAGGGAAAGGCTATGTAGACTTGCTTGCTTTATTGCAAATTAGAAGAAACCAGAGGGACATGTGCCAACCACATATTTGAATGAGGGTTGAGAATATGGTTTCCTAATTAGTGATCATGAAGAAAATGTGCATTTTTAATCTGAAAGAAGCTTGACAGATAATATGATTTTATTTATTTACTCTGATTAGTGGAATAATTTCTTGCAGTGTTCCAGAGGTGTAGAGTCATTTTGGGCTCAAAATAAGACTGAAAACATAATTATCTAAATCAAATTTAACAAACTGAATTGACTAATAGAGGTTTCTAGGCAAAAATAACTGCTTTGAAATGAATCTTGGCTGCTGGCACTTTGAATCTGCTTCATAGATCTGAGCATCAGGGATTATTCTAGTGCTATGACAGTGTCTGGAAGCACAGTGGAGAAGGCTGTGTGCAGCTTAGGATGGAACTGTCTGCTCCTGTGGACAGGCTTTTCTGAGATACCTGAGGAATGGGGTGCTAGCAATCAGCTGTTGTGTGTGGTGTTTTAGAGCCTTGGCTAACCAGCAGGAGCAAGTTTCTTTTTAGATGGCTTTGTTTACATTCTTGAAGCTTATGTTGGCTTTAAATCCCTCCCTCCTTTAAAGGGGATAGAGATTAACTGTGCAGAGGATACCCATACCTAAGCACCACATTACCTTGGTAGATACCGTAGGGATGGTCTGTCCATCTAGCCCTCCCATTTGAACAGAGCTTCTACTTTAGGGACCTGTTGGATTGTCCCAAGTCACTTTTGAGCATGAGGTCTCCATTTATCATCTCAGAAAGGAAATAGGCTTTGCTTTTCAGATACTCTGCCATGAGGATAAGAGGGTAGGGAGAGGGTGCTTTCAGCTAGTTAGAAGTTAAGTGTGGATAGCCAAGCATGGGGACCCGTGTGAAGCCCCAGCACTGAGGAGGCTGAAGCAAGAGGCGCAAGAGTTAAGAGTCCACACTGGCCACAGGACAACACTGTGAGAAACAGAAAAGATAGGGCTGGAGAAGTGGCTCAGTGGATGAGAACACTTGATATATGAATGTGACCGCCCAAATTCAGATCCCAGCACCCACTCTAACAAGCCCTGGTCCCTGGGGCATCTGCTACCCTGACCCTTTAGCAGGCCAAGGACAGAGGGTCACTGGGGTTTGCTGGTTGCCAGCCTCACCAAAAATTCTACCCTCTGCACCTAAGTATATAAAGCGGGATTCACACACACCACACTCACACACAGAGTAAGTAGAAGTTAGATACACTCACACCACTTCATGACTTCACATAACCTAGGCTAGCCCTTTTTGTTTGTTGCTTTTTTAAAGACAGGACCTCACTTTGTAACCCATGTTGGCTTCAGACTCAGGGAAATCCTCCTGCCTTAACTTTTTGAGTGCTGGGACTATAGGTGTGAGCTCCATGTCTGGATTGGGTCATTTAAGAAGCTATATCATGGTTCTTCTGGGCTCCAGGGTCCCAGTTGATTCCTAAGGCTGGACAAGCAGTAGATGAGCCATCCAGAGCTGAAGCTCAGCAGAATACCAGGCTTAGGATTCGTTCTCAGGAAAGCTACTGCAGGAACACCAGTGCTAATTCAGGGCTGTAGGCCCTACATTTGCATCTTGGTTGCAAGTCTTTATCCCCCCTCCCCCAAAAAAGTGTTACAATTTCTGTTCTTCTTGGCTTCAGGGAAATTGGGAAATTCATGACAGATGTGTAAATGTGCCTTCACTCCATGTTCCTGCCTCTGTGGGAGCTTATTGTAATGCCAAAGCAGAGACCTCAATGGCTGACATGAGAAAGTGGTCTTAGGGGTTTGTGCTCTGAACTCTGTGCCTTAAAAGATACTCTTTCTCTGTCAGATGTAAATTTACTTTTGTTTTGTTTTGTTTTGTTTTTTTTCTAGACAGAATCTTACTATGTAGCTCTAGCTGGCATGGAACTTGCTATGTAGACCAGGCTAGCTTCAGATTTATAAAGACCACCTGCCTCTGCCTCCCAAGTGCTAAGATTAAAGTCTCTTGGCAACAGATAGTTTTTATAACCCTTTGCTGGGTGCATATTAGTTTACATGTATGTAAATACATAATGAATTTTTCCCAGTTTTCTCTTTGAGGCTCAGCTCTAAATTATCTGGGATAACTTGGAAGCTTATTTAGTACATACATAGGATTTCTTTGAATCTCCTTAATCCAAGGGGAGCAGGTGTGGGGAAACATTGAATAAAGAGAAATAGAGTTAAGGCCCAAGGAGCTGGTCCATGCTCACAGGGAAGCAGATAAGTGCAAAGATACCATGGTCAGTGAGCTGCCCCTCCATGGCTGATTGCTTTTCTCCTGTTGAAGGACCTTGACAGGACTCAGGAGGAGAGGCAGGTAGATCTCTGAGTTCCAGGCCAACCTGGGCTACACAGTTAGATCCTGTCTCAAAAGAATAGCCATTAGGCTTCTGGACAGGAAAGCCCAGGTGAAGTGCTGTGGAAACAGATCCTCTGGACCTCTTCTTCCCCAGCTCAGTAGAGAAAGCTTTTGTAGATGTCTCCCTACATCAGCCACCTCCAGGGCTAGAAGAGTTGAGGCACATGGTGTCAGATGTCTAACAATGAACAGGAGTCACTTTTTACCAGAGTGACTTTATATGTCCCCGTTTATCAGAGACTAGCTTGCTGTTATCTGCTCATGCAGATAAAATTATGTCAAGGCCACCAGTATGCACTTTAAGCTCTTACCTCCTTTTTGTGTTTTGTTTTGATTCTTTGAGACAGGGTCTCACTCTAGCCCAAGCTGAGTGGGAACTTACTATGTAACCCAGGCTAGCCCCAGACTTCCAGCAATCCTTATGCCTTGGTCTCCCAAATCCTGGGATTACAGACCTGAGTCACAATGCCATACTGGCTCTAACTCCATGTTATGTGGTGCTTCTGCCCCTCTCAGAGGGGAGGAAGATATTCCTAAATTCTGTAGTAGTCATTTGGCTTGTTAGCAGCAGGAAACTATGACCCCTGTCTTCCCCACCCCCACCCACCGCTTCTGTCTGTGCTGTCCCACAGGTCTTAGGAAGGCTTTGCCAGGCCCTGCAACACAATTAGTCGTTCATCTCTAATCTGTGGGACTCCACTTTCTCTCTCTCCTTCCCAACAACTTGTTTTTCCCTAAGGTGATTAGTTTCTGAGGTTTAACTAGCCCATACCTTCTATGTATGTTCCCACTTGGTTTCTGACATCTTGTGATGTCAACTGTTACAGTAGCCACTCCCCTCCCTGGCCTTGCCCTGTGTCTCTCTGCCAAGGCCATCAAGAGGTGGATGCCCAAGAATCTTCAGTGCCCTCTTGTTTTCAAGTTGTCTGGCAGCTTTATGTACAGTAAAATTTTAGGAAAATTTAAATAAAAGTTTCTTTTTTATTTAGGATAAAATAGTTTCATTCTGATGAGCAAGCTTATGTGTACATTTGTGTGGATGAGCATTTATGTACATATACAGATCTATATTATATATACAGTTTTGTACTATCATTTAAAATAAAGACATTTCTTAATAAAATGTTAGTGTTGTTGAAGTCTTATCACTTTGGCCATGTTTCCACTGCCTAACCCTGTTACACTGAGCCAGTCCAGCTGAAGCTGAGGTGTGTGCCTGCAGCCTCAGAACTTTAAAAGTTTACCTCAGTTTTTCATTTCATTTATTTTGATAGTGTTTCTCTGTGCAGCCCTGGCTGTTCTAGAACTGTCTCTGTAGACCAGGCTGGCCTTGAACTCACAGAGATCCATCTGCCTCTGCCTACTAGTGCAGGGATTAAAGGCGTGTGCCACCACCTCATCACTCAGTTTCTTTCATGTGTAAGTATGAGGCTGAAGGGGGCTATGTACGAAAGACTAAACAAAGTTGCTGCCATCTCGGGAAGTCAGCTGTGCCGCCTTGAAAAAGATCATTCCAGCTGGGCCTGCTGGCAGTTTATGTCCCCTGCAGAGGGACAGAGAGGGGCACAGGCTTCTCATCTGATGTCCACAGCTCCTTACCACCTGAGAGGGGCCTGCTGGATAAAGGGTTTTCATGTACAGCCTGCTGTGGGGGAGATCACCCATACCCTTTTAAATAACCTCACCTGTGTGCTTTAAGGAAGCCCAGGAAATCATTGTGTCTCAAGAGAGAACTTTGGTGGAATTGGAATTGTGACTCAGTTTGTCATCGGGACCTTAGGAAGAAGGGTAGACACTGTTGATGTCACCCACTGGGAAGGAATTTAGCAACTCAAGTCTGTAATTCCAGCACTCCCACCTTGAGATAGGAAGAGGACCAGGAGTATCCCAGAAATTTTGAGAGCCTCCTAACCTGACCTGACATACACAGTGGCAAATAAGAAACCTACACTTGAGCTACAGCATTCATGCACCCATACTCACATGCAAACAGCATGATTTTATTTTATGTGCATTGGTGTTTGCCTGCATATATTGTGAGAGTCGGATCCCCTGGAACTAGACTTACAGACAGCTGTGAGCTGCTGTCCTGTGGGTACAGGGAATTGTACCTGGGTCCTCTGGAAGAGCAGCCAGTGCTCTTAACCACTGAGCCCCATACAAAAGGTTTTTAAAACTAAATACTGGAGAGATCACTCAGTGGTTAAGAGCACATGCTGCTTTGCAAAGGATCCAAATTTGGTTTCCCAGCACCCATGTTAGGTGGCTCACAATTGCCTGTAATTCTATCTCCAGGCAATCCAATGCCTCTAACCTGCTGACCCCCCACACTCACATGTACATACCCACACACATATGTAGGGGGATTATGTTGTTCCATGGTAAATAATTATCCCACCCACTGATTTAATAAAAAGCGCTGATTGGCCAAAGGCAGACAGGAAGTGTGGGTGGGGATACCAGACTAAGAAAACTGGGAACAGGAAGGACAGAGCAGAATGCCAGAGAGAAGCCAGAAGAAGCAGAGGACAACTATGCTGCTCTGAGAAAAGGTACCAAGCCACATGGCTGAACAGGATAAGAGTCATGGGTTAGATTAAGGGTAAAGAGTTAGCAAATCATATGCCTGGGCCTCAGGCCAATCAGCCTAAAACTATTGTAAGCATCTGTGTGTCTCTTTGGGTCTGTAGGCCAAAATCTTGAGGCTAGGCCCAAAAGTCTGGGCCAGAAATCTCTTACTACACACATACACATCATCAAAACTAATAAAATCTCTAAAAATGCATAACCATTGAGGGGAGTAGACATAGAGCTCGGTTGGTAAGAGTATTTGTTTACCATTCACAAGCCCCTGGGCATGATCCTTGTTTCATAAAGTGAGGCTTGATAGTACATGCCTGTAACCCCAGCACTCAAGACGGACGCAGGGTAAACTAAAGGTCATCACCTGTCATCTGGGCTGTATGTGATCCAGTCTCAGAAAAGGGAGGGAGCTGAGGATTACAGAACATGTATGAGGCTCTGGACTCAATCCCAGTACTGAGGTAGGTGGGTGATGACTCCAAAGCCACAAAAAATAAGTACCTGCATTCAGTAGCCAGCTTCTTAGCTGGACATGGGAGCTCATGCCCACAACCCCAACACTCTGGAAGGCTCAGGCAGGAGATGAAGCCTAATGCTGCATCTGTAGGCAAGCTCTGCAAGTCTGAGTGATTAGAAGGCCAAACAGCTCCCATGAACTAGGTTTCATGTCTGTATATTGCTCTTTGGCAAATATGTATGGCCAGCAAATATCACATGTTAACTGTGAGGTTACTGAAGTATAAATAGGGTCATCACTGGGTGGAAGGGAAATGCAAGAATTTGAGGAGACTTCAGAAGCAAAGAACAGAGTCTGTTGAATTAAATCCTGGTGAGAAAAATCACATTGGGGATGGGAATGTTGGAGTGACTAGAGTGACCTCTGCACTTGACCTTAGCCAAAAGGCCACAGAGCCCTGGAAGCCTGAAACGAGAGCCACTTGAAATGACTGTGCCTACAAACATTTTGTGTACAACATCTGATAGAATAAATTAAGATTTAGGTGGCAGCTGGGCAGCCTTTAATCCTAGCATTTGGGAGGCAGAGACAGGTGGATCTCTGTTAGTTCAAGGCCAGCCTAGTTTACATAGCAAGTTCTAGGACAGCTAGGGCTGTTACACAGAGGAATACTGCCTTGGAAAACAAAACAAATTATAGGTAGCTCCTGAGCAAAAACATTGGGGCTATTCACTTTCTATAACCAGCCTTAAGGTTTAAGAAAGTTAAAGAAGCTACTAGAAGCCAGCTTTAAACCCAATACTTAGGAGCCAGGGACAGGTGGATTGCTGTGAGTTTGAAGCCAACCTGGTCTACATGGCAAGTTCCAGGCCAGCCAGCTACACCTAAGAACACTGCCTGCTCTTCCAGAGGACCCAGATTTAATTCCTAGCACCCACCTTTGAGTAGCTCACAGCCACCCCTAATTCCAGCTCCAGGAAGTCTGTCTCTTCTGCTCTCACACACACGCACATACATGCAAACGCACATAAATAAAAATAAATGCTAAAAAGATAAATTTGGTTTGATTTTGAAGACAAAGTTTCTTTGGAGCCTGGCCTGGAACTTGCTATGTATACCAGGCTGGCCTTGAACTCACAGAGATCCACTTGCCTCTGCTTCCCGAGTGATGGGATTAAAGATGGATGCCACCACTACCCAGCTCTTAAAAAGATGATTTTTAAAATATTTAATTTTTTTTTATGTGAATGGGCGAGTTCTTCCTTGAGTATGTGTCTGTGTTCTACATGCATGTGCATGCAGTACCCATGAAAACCAGCAAGAGTGTCAGATCTCCTAGGAATGAAGTTATAGACAATTGTGAGGTATTGGGGTGCTATGTAGGTGCTGGGAATCCATCCTTGGGCCTCTGGAAGAGAAGGTTTAACTCTTAACTGCTGAGCCATCTTGCCAGCCCCTTAAATTTTCTTTCTTTCCTTTTGCTTTTTTGAGACAGGTTCAGGGATTCTCTGTGTAGCTCTGACTGTCCTGGAACTTGATGTATAGACCAGGCTGACCTCAACCTCAAACTCACAGAGATCCACCTATCTCTGCTGGGATGAAGAACGTGCACCACCACTGCTGGCAAGATTTAAAAAAAAAAAAAAAGTTACTACAGTGAAGAAAGGTGCTTAGAAAGAAGGTTCACCAGATTTGTGATGACTGGTACTATCAACCTGACAGGACCTAGAGTCATATAAGACACAAGCCTCTGGGCATGTCTGAGGAAGTTTTTGGGTTGGGTTATTTGAGGTAGAAAGACCCACACTAAATGTGGGTGGCATCATTCCATGGGCTGAGATCCCAGACTGAATAAAAAGGCTTGGTGGCAAGTGCCTTTACTGGTTGAGCCAACCAGCTGGACAGATTTAAGCGTCTAAATTCATCTCTGATTGCATTTAAGAAACTAGAGGAGGAGCTTGAAAGACGGCTCAGCAGCTACGAGCCTGTTTCCTGCTCTTGCAGAGGATCCCAGGTTTGATTCCCAGCACCTACTTGGTGGCTTATAATTCCAGTTCCAGGGGGTCAGAGTGTGACACCTTTCTCTGACAACTGCAGGTACCAGGTACACACTTGGCACACAGATACATGCAAGCAAAATACTCATGCATAAAATAAAAATAAATATTTAAAAATGTTTTAAAATCCAAAATGGGACAGAGAGATGACTCCATAGCTAAGAGCCCTGGCTACTCTTCAGAGGACCCCAGTTCAGTCCCCAGCACCCACGTGGAAGCTAACAGCCATCTGTAACTCCAGTTCCAAGGGATCTGATACTCTTTTCTGACCTCCATGGGCAGTAGGTACACAAGTGATACACAGGCATACATGCACACAAAACACCAATAAATAATCAAATAAAAATGTTAAAAGTCAAAAACTATTTTTAAAAAGACTGAAATAAACTTATCAGTGTATTAACTTCTCAATCTCCCTCTTGGGGGGTCACCTGGCCTCCATTAATTCCTCTCCCCAAGTTACTGCTCTTATGAAAGCAATCTCTGCCTCCAGCTTGCTGCTCGCTCTCTCTCTCTCTCTCTCTCTCTCTCTCTCTCTCTCTCTCTCTCTCTCTCTCTCTCTCTCTCTCACACACACACACACACACACACACACACACACACACAAGGTCTCACCTCTAATGCATGGCAATCCTGTATTACATGCCTGTGTCACCAAAGCTGGCTTTTCTTTTCTGTTTTGAGATAGGGTGTCATGTTTCCCAGGCTAGCCTCAAAATCAATGCCGGGTGTTATTTTGGACTTCTGATTCTACCCACATCCCTCCTGGAGCTGGGATTACAGCCACTGCATCGGTTAACATAGTGTTAAGGGTCAAGTGTAGAGCTTCAGGCATATAGGCAAGCACTGTGCCACCTGAGCTATGCCCAGCCTATAGAACCTTAATGAGTCAACAATTCTAAAGGGTCATCTGCTGGGTCAAGTGGGGGTGACATATGCCTGTGTGTTCCAAAGCTTGGGGTGGCAGCATTAAGAAGTAACAAACTTGAGTGATAAATAGTTTAGGCCCTTGTGACTTTGCCCCCAAAGAACCCAAGATGCTGAACAGCTTTTGACGCTCTCTTGATTGTGGAACCTTTTGAGTCTCAGGTCCCCAAAGCCTTAGACACCTGATGGCCCCAGCCTGCTGGGGCCCTGGTTTCCCCATAATCTCCTAGGATGCCTCTGAGAAATTAGCTCAGAGATTCCCCAAGGATGAGGCTGCTGTCATGTTCTGCTTTTCCTAATAACAAAGTAGGCCGATAGTGTGACTTTTAAAGACTGCCTATCAGCAGAAGAAACACATCCTTGTAATCCTAGCGCTTAGGAAGGGGAGACAGGAGTGTCAGAATACATGAGACCCTGAAAAAAAACAAAAACCCACCCTGCAGATTCCTTAACTGAACTTAAAGGACTCGTTTGTCTGTTCTTCCATTTTCAGCAATTTATCCCTTAATTTATTATCGTCTGTCATAATCTACCAGTAGGGAGTTTCATGAGTAATAATGAATTACATCTTTGGTGGTGGCCTATGTTATTTTGGGCAAATAACTATGTCCTACGGAACACTTAATTGTGGGGCTTTTGGGAAGTGGTGAGGGAGGCTATGTTGTCCGGGCTTGCCCCGGATTCACATGTTCCCGACTCAAGACTCCAAAGGAAGTGAGATAACATCAGACCATCACACCTAGCTAATCTGCTTAATTTAAGCCTATATCTTCACATGCTTTACAAATCCCTGTTATCATATGTTCTTTCCATCCCTTAAAAAGAAATTGAGGGCCTGAGATATGGCCCAACGGTCAAGAACACAGGTTCTCTTCCAGAGGGTTCAGTTCCCAGCACCCACAGAGTGGCTCACCGTGTGTGATCCAGATCGACTTCTGCCTCTCTAGACACCAAGTGTTCATGGGTTACACAGACATACATTACATGCAGACAAAACACTCAAGAAAATAACATTTAGCCAAGTGTTGGTGCACACCCTTAATCCCAGCACAGGGAGGCAGAAGAAGGTGGATCTCTGTGAGTTTGAGATCAGCCTGGTCTACAGAGTGAGCTCCAAGACCCTTAGGGCTACGCAGAAAAATGGAGGAGGAATTAGATTAGTTAGTTAAACTGCGAAAGTTTAATAGAAGAGCCCAAGGACTTGCTCTTACTGCAACACGGTTGCTTTCCCTTGCTCTTGGTCCCAGCTAAAGAAGTAAACATTCTCTTTAAAATGCCCATAAATGAATACATCAGGACATGAACCTGTACGTTGCTGCTGCCTGTTCGATATACTCTCTCTCCTTCCCATCTTATGTGTAGCTCCCCCCTCCTATATATAATATCTGTGGGTTTCTTCACACCCAGGCATCCAACCAACCACAAATCAAAAACATCTGGAGAAAAATTGCATGTGTACTGACCATGTCTGGAGATTTTTTTTTTTCTTGTTCATTACTTCCCAAATGAACAACAATCATTCACACTATGAGGCTCATAGGTGCAATCCCAGCACTTGCTGAGGTAAAGCAAAAGGATCGGTTCAAGGACAGCATCTACTACATACTAGTACAACCTAGGCTCAGAATATCCACACACAATGGTGTCATTGACTTTGTATCGGGTGCTGTTAAATAACCTAGAGATGATTTGAAGTATACCAGAGGCTGGGCATGGGTCACATACCATACCATACTCTTTTATTTGGGGGACTTGAATACCCGGGGTTTTTGTTAGATGTGGTATTTTAGAATCGAGCCCGTATAGATATTGGGGAATGACTGTACATCTCTATCAGCTTTTCGGGGACAGGATCTCACTGTGTGCCCTGGCTAGCCTGGAACTTGCTTATGTAGACCAGGTTGGCCTTACACTCACAGAGCTATACCTCTCAAATCCTGGGTGGTCAGTTTCAGTTCTTTACATATATATTTTTTCCTTTAGGGTTGGCTTTAGGTCTCGTAGCTTAGGCCAGTCTCAAACTGCTCGCTGAGCCAACACTGCAGTCCTTTCTCCCTTCTGTCTTTTCCATTTTTCCTTTCTGAAACATCTTATAGCACAGCCCAAGCTGCTGCCTTCCGTTTCACAGTAGCCTGCCCACCACTCTGTGTTATATGCGGTACCTGGATTAGAACTGAAGGTTCTGTCAGTACATGTTCAGGATGCTACCAACAGCTACAACCCAAACCTCTCTCCTCTTTTCAGAATGTAAGTATGAAGGGGGGGGGGGGAGGGGTTTACAATGGCACTCATGTGGAGGTCTGAGGGTAACTTTCCAGAGTTGGTTCTCTTTTCCACCATAAGCTTTTGGTGGCCAGATTTGCTAAGCAAACACGTAACCCACTGAGCCATCTTTCCCCCAATTCATCTTTTGAGAGAGACTAGCTAAAGCCCAGAATGCACGATCTTCATGCAGCACCATTTACAGATGTACGTTTTGAAGAGATTAATGGAACCAGGTGACTAAAAAAGATATCCCCCCTCCTTGTTTAGGATACTAGCAACAGCCCCAGTCCATCTTAGCTGAGGTAAGGTCTCTAAGGAGCAATGAATTGAACCCGACAGAAAAGCACCAAGCCAAGAGATGTTAGTCTGGCCAATTAGCTTAAGCTTAACTGAGGTGTGTTAAAAGGCATTCAGAGAGTTTAAACCTTCAGGAGGAAAAAATCTCTAAGTCGAATTTATAATACAAAGGGAAACCGGTGTCTAGTAAAAATCAGACCACAAAATTCGGTATGCGCAGCCTAACTAGTGAGACGGCACCATTCCATTCTTTCACAAAGCCTCTCGACTCCAGTATTTCAGGTGAGAACGGAGGCTTAAGGCAGATTAGATCTCAGGGGTAAAGGTGAAGAGGTAGGTAAACAATACACCCAGAGTTATTGGGCAAATAGTTCTCAGCAGTAAGCAGCCAGAGAACTGGCAGCTTATTTAGGCGCAGGTCTTGGTCCGACCTCTAGGAGGCGACAACGGGAAGTGGCCTGGAGCTGGAGCAGGGCGGATACTGCCGCCACGAGCCTGCCAAATTCCGGATTTGCAAATCCTTCAGCTGAGCCAGCACCCGCCAGAGGCCTTAAGTGTTCCTATGCCAGGGTGGTGGGTGGGACAAGTGTTCCGGGTCATCCCTCCCTTTGGTACTCGGGATACTGTGCAGATGTGTGCAACCATAGTAATGTAGCATACAGACGGGCACAGGTTCTAGCCCTGGCTTGGCTTGCAGCCGTAACTGCCCCCCCCCCCCAACCAAACTGCTGGGGCAAATCCTTTTTTCTGACGGCCCATCTTCGGCCGGTTTTGTTCTGTTTTTGCAGCCTACTGCCCAGAAGATCCAAACACCTAAGCCAAGTTCTCTCCAGGACAAGATTGCTGATGTGAAATCCAAATGACGAAGCAGCTTCGTTTTATTTCTCCAAAAGTTCCCTCCCCCACCCCATAGTGTAGGCCATGAAAAGGTGCCTGCCCTCTATCCAGAAACCTGCTGAGCGCCTTCCCCTGCACCCCCCCCGATCTGCACCGTGGCTCTCCTGGGCCCTGGCTCATCCCCCACACACCATGTCTTCGCTTGCCTCCTTCAGGAAACCTTTCCTGATTAACCCCGGTGGAGCCAATTACTCCGGAGAGACTGGGGGCCCGAGGTGAAGCGGGCCAGACATTCAGGGGCACAGGCACCCCGAGGACGGGCGGCCCCGCCCTCCCTCCCTCCCTCCCGCACCGAGGCAGCGGCTGGGGGGACACGGCCGTACCGGGAAGCGGGGGGCTCCTACACAGTAGGAGGCGGCACGTCCCGGCCTCAGGAGGCCCGAGGACTCGTACACAGCACGCGGCTCCAGCCCCGGCCGGCCCGCCCGGGGCCCAGTCCTCGGGAGCCCGGAGCGGCGGCGACTTAAGGCAGCATGGCTGGAAGGGAGCGGCGAGCCCCTCGCCTCTCTGGGACGGGGGGTGGCGGGGATGGGAGGGGGAGAAGTCAGTCAATAAATAAACCGAGGCTAGAGGGGCCCCGGGAGACTCTCGGAGTCCGGGAAGGCCGGCGGCCTCTGCAGGCCTGGGCCTCCAGCGCCTGGACGGGCGCTAGCAGCTTCTGTCAGAAGTTAAAATGGCCGCCGTGCGGCGCGGGCTGCGTCGTCGAGGCGGCGAGGGGCGGCTTGGGGGCCAGCGGGGACTTCACGTCCACCCTCTTCAGGGAGCGCCCGCGGTAGCCGTCGGGCCGGCCCAGATACAGAAGGTGCCTCCCGGGTCCCCCTGAGTACCTGGCCGGGCCTCCCGAGGGGACTCGAGTGAGCAGGGCCGGGGGCGCACGGTGCGTGGGGAAGGGCAACCTGCGGCCGACGCCCAGGCGCGGAGCCGGGGCCCAGAGGGCGGGCCTCCCGGCCGGAGCCGCTCGCTTGCCGTCGGGTGGCACGTCGAGCCTCAGCGGCGGCGCGCAGTCCCGTGGCAGCGGGCTGGAGTCCGCGAACAGGGCCGCGCCGTGCTCCGGGACAGGCGGCCGCGAGCCGAATGGGGCCGGGGAGAGTGGGTCGGCGCCCTTCCTGTGCGGCTGCGGGCCGTGCAGGTAGCGCAGCAGTTCCTCCAGCGTGGTCACCTCCACCGCCTGCCCGGGGCAGCCCGGCGGCGGAGGCCTCACGAGCACGCGCGGCGCGGGCCCGCCCGCTGCACTGCAGCCCCGTGGGCGGCCCGGGCCCTCCGAGGCGTTGTTCCCGTTCTGGTTCCACTCCCAGGGACCCCCGGAGGCACGGAGGTGCTTCACCGGCAGCTCGGGCGTGGACTCCGGGGTGGGCAAGCAGGCCAGCTCCGGCGGGGGCCCGCCCTCGGGCGGAGGCAGGAAGGTAGTGTAGAGCTGTGGCGTTTGCGCAGCATCTTCATCCTTGGGTGGAGGCGGGGGCTCAGGACCGCCACCGTGCAGCCGGGCCAGGCTGCGGAGGGAGAGAGGGCGCGGCAGCCCCGGGGTCTCGATGTCCTTGCTCCGATGGCGGTGCGCGCGACGACAGGCACAGGACACCAAGAAGCCGGAGACGGAGGCGCCCAGAGCGAAGGCTGCGGCCACGCAGGCCAGGAGGAGTGGGATGGGGATGGAGCGGGAGGCTGAAGCTGGAGGAAGGTCCCTGCGCACGCCTGCCGACCAAGAAGGAAGGAGGTAGGCGGCTGAGCTTTAGGGTAGGAGGCACACAAAACGGGCACAGGTGGGGCCAACTGCAAGTTCTCATGCTGCTGCCGCTCAGCTTCACTCCACACGGTCTCAGGAATCATTTTCCCAGGATCCCTAAACACACAGGCTAGAGCACGGGTCTGGGGTATCCCCTGCCCAGTTTGAGCCCCTGTAGCCATGCCAACATCTGCCAAACTGCCTGTGCAGGCTGGGATGTCCAGCTGTGGTGAGGGGAGGTTCCAAACAGGTGGTTAGTGGGCATCAAACACCGATCAGCACCCGGCTTAGAATTCTCAGAGACTCAGCAGTTCTACACTGCACTCTGTCCCTCCCAGGCAACCCCCTTACCCTGCGTGTGAGATCCAAGAGTGGAAGACTGGGGCCCTGGGTGGGCATCACTGGGGGAACTGGGGGTCTCAAGGGAAGGGCCAGGACCCAGAAGCACTGGTAACAGAGACCAGGTCAGAGCCAGTGAGACTTAATGCTCTCCACCTCTGACACCACCAAGCCCCTCCCCTTTGGAACCCAGAAATCCAGTGTCTCCTCTGGCTGTTAGATTTGGCTGTGTGGACTAAGAAAGGAAACTGAGGCCAGAAGACTCACCGTAAGCAGAATCTCCAGGACCAGACTGACTCCCAATAGCTCCATCTATGACGGGGTGAGAATGAGGGAAAGGGTAAGTCATGAAGAACTGATAACGGTAACTGGCACAGATGCTGAGAAAGACAAATGTCCAAGTCTGAGATGCTGTTGGTAGCCATCAGAGCCATGTCCAACTTTAGCTGTGGCTGCAGCTGCCCCTGTGTTTACCTTGGCAGTCACCATGCTCCATAGAGTCTTGGTTCCCAGTCACATCTATGTCAGTCCTAGAAGGAAAGATGCGTGTCTCACTGTGGCTCCACATTTTGCCAAACACTCTTCTCAGGAATCCCAGGGGCTCCTCACTTACCCACCAGTTCCCCTGATAGTCACACAGCCTCTGAATCGATGCCATCCACAGTATGGGTCCTGAGAAGCCAGGCAGCTCCTAAGGGAAACTGAGTTGTGTGAGGATGGTACCCCTTCTACTAACCACATTCCACTCCATTGCCTTTTCTACTCATCCTGGCTTACAAGAAACTCCTAGCCCCATACTTCTTTCCATCCACCCACCCATCCATCCATCCACCCACCCATCCACCCATCCATCCATCCACCCACCCATCCACCCATCCATCCACCCACCCACCCACCCATCCATCCATCCATCCATCCATCCACCCATCCATCCACCCACCCACCCATCCATCCACCCATCCATCCACCCATCCATCCATCCATCCATCCACCCATCCATCCACCCACCCACCCATCCATCCATCCATCCATCCATCCACCCATCCATCCACCCACCCACCCACCCACCCATCCATCCACCCATCCATCCCAATCTGCTCCAGACCTTAGTTGCTGCATACTATCAGACTACCCAAGGTACCCCACCTTCTCCTCCATCTATCTCCATTTCCTTCCCACCCTCGAGGCTTTGTGGGGGGGTAGTGCTCCTACTAGACCAGGCAGCATTTGACTTAGGGCCCTCTCACCTCTGACATGCCCCATGCCGGGCACAGCGGCTGAGAGGGAGGTAGACGATACAGCCAGGAAAGGCCACAAAGAGCCTGTGACCCTCTGTGTCCAGCTCCAGCCCTATGATCCGTCGTGCAGCTTGGGCTGAGCGCTTCCCACTGCACCTAATGTGAGGTCGGTCACACATAAGGAATCAGAATGGGCAAGGTGAGGCTGTTTCTGCCCCGAAGAGTCTATGGGTAAAAAGAAGTGACAAGTGGACAAACACCTAAGCACAGCCCATGGGACCACCCTACCCAGCACAGCGGAGCTTTCTCCATCCTTTTCCCTATCTCAAGGCTTCCAGGTCTGTCAAACCAACGCTGGGGTACCAACTTAGATCCCCATCACCACCTCCCATCCTGCAGAGACCTGCTGGACAAAGAACTCACCGGGCAGGGCTGTAGGCATTGATCTCTTCCAATATGATGGGCTCAGGTCGCAGAGACTGTCCCCCTGGAGGCAGCACCTTCAGCACGGTCCCATCATTGGAGCCAAGAAACAGGACTGTAGTATTTCTGTGGGGCCCAGCCGTGCTATCCACAGCTACTTGGGTCAGGAGAGCCCTGGAGCAACAGGCTTCAGATGAGGGCATGTCTAGGAGAGCTTGAGCATTTCAACACAACCTGGATGGCCTGGTTCCCACTCCCTTGTTCCCTCACAAGAGAAGAGTGGCTCGGGGCAGGAGGCAGAGATTACCTGCTAGTGAGAGTGAGGAGAGGTTGATGGGTGGCAGGTGGCACAGCGGGATCCAGCAGTGGGTGTGCCTTGATGAAGAGCAGGACATCGTCAGGTAGGTCTTGAGAGGATGAGAACAGGGCAGCTCCACCCACGCCTGCACAGGACCCTGGCCTGGTGGGCACATGGGAAGGGGCAGCCTTAGGGCAGAGAATGGGGTTAATTAAGCTCTGTGCCCACCCCCCTGCTCTCAAACACAGTTGGTAACCGTCCCCGGGTCACATTGACCTTAGCCCTCCTCACAACCCAATATTAAGAATAAGCTCTGCTTTTGCCCCATGGAAGCCACCTCCATCCCAGGTACCTGGGTGAGGGGACTCGGTCCTCAGACACAGGAGTCCAGGCCCCATCCAGACTCCTCTGCTCCTTGAACTTGCCCTCAAACCCACGCTCAATATCATCCAGGTAGAAGGCGCAGACTGCCGATCCAGGAATGCTGAGGGAGCCAGGAAAGATTGAAGGTAGGTGTTAACAGGGACCACATAGCTCCTGCAGCTAAGTTGCAGTAGCTGCCCCTTTGCACCATGTTAACACTAGTGGGTACAGCAGCCACTGGGGAAAAAGGTGGCCTTGTTTGGAGCTTCCTCGGTAGGCATTAAGAGGGGAGTCTGAATGTTGATGGGGTAGGGATCTAGATCACACAGCCTAGTACCAACCTATTAGTCTGAGTGGTGAAGACCCCAAAGAGAGCAGAGCGGCCATGTAGGTTCACAGGCCCAGTTAAGGCCTGTAAGACGTCAAAGTAGAAGGTAGAGTCCCCAGGGACAGAGCAGTTGAGCCTCAGCTTAAGGAAGGATGTCCAGTGGCGATCCAAGGCCCGAGGTGAGCCACCCATGTCCCGTTTACACACCCGGGCTACCCGGGAAAACTGCACCTGAGAGAAGATGTTGAGAAGAGAGAGCCTTGTGGCATCTGGTTGTAATGCATGGTGTAAGTTAAGAACTGCAAGAGTCAAACAGAAGGGTCACCACAAAGATGGGAATGGTGTGGTAGGTTGATTTGGGTCAGGATGAGAGTATGGCCAGATATGGCAGATGAGAGCTGAAGGCTATGCAGAGGAACGTGAGGAGGGGACAGAGTCCAGGGAATCTGTTATGGAGATTACAACCAAGAACTAAGACCCAGAAGAACCCGCCAGCTACCCACCCCTGGTTTCTAACTCCTTACCCTCCCTAGCCGGGCATCCTCCACAGACACCTCTCGGAAGAAGAAGTAGACGTGGTCTCCGTGCTCCAAAGCATAGACAAAGTGTGGCTCTAAGGTGGGGAATGACAAGAAAGGACATCCATACCTGTTCAGAGACCTGTGTTTTATACTATCTTCCTACCCATCCAAGTCTTAGTGTACCCCCAAGCACAGTCTGACCCCCAAGATGACTGACCTCGCAACCACTTGGAATCATACTTGGCAGAACGGAGTGGGGGCTGAGATCCAAGGCTTCTGTAGACCACAGCATCACTGGCCTGGAAGTCTGCTGCTGTGGCTGAGTACAAACTGCCCTCTGGAGGGGTGAGGATCAGGGGAAGTTCAGGGTCTGCAGCTCTTACTGGTGTACCCACACAGCTCCTTAGGCCCCCATGCCCCTATGACCTTCCACTCAAGGGATGGGAAAACCAAGTTGGGAGAGGAACTCCTTCCAACCACATGCCTGCTTTTCACATGCCCAACCAGGTGCACACCTGCAAAGATGGCCACATTTGACTGGGTGGCATCAAAGGGGCATCGGGCTTGCCCACTCAGCTCCTCACCTTCCTGTTGCAGCGAAGTTATCTGGGGGCAGAAGAGGCAGGCTCCTGGAACCTTGGGATCTTAGAAGTGTAGCCCCACAGCCCACTCACCTTCTTCCCCAGCCCCTTCTGCACTCTTGCCTTCCAAACATGCCCATTCCCATCCCCAGATGCCCGTCTCTTCCCATCAAACTGATTGCTTATTTTTGAATCCCCTCCTAGCCCAGCCATCTTCCTTTGTACCCCATAGTTGCGGCACACGGGGCTGAATGAGTTTGTTCCACACGCAAGGAGTGTCTGCGAGTCCCAGGGAACAAGGACACGGATGTAGTTGTGGCATTCATCCTAGAGGACCCAAAGTTCTAGGTTAGTGACAGCTTGGGGCTGAAGTTAGGGGGTCACAGGAAGTGAAGCAGTCAGTCATAGGCATGTGGCTAAAGTCTCAAGATGTTCACCAGCCCTTAGCCTTTACCAAGTTCTTTGGCCTCTCTGAACCTCCTTTTCTGTTTCTTGGGGGTGTAAAGGTAACTAAAAATGTGAATTCTCTTTCCTCCCCTGCCCTCTGGGCTGGCATGTAAAAGGGAGTAAGGAAGATCGCGGTGGCGCACTACCTGGAGCCAATCCTTGCCTTCCCTCCAATCACACTCCACTCCTCACCGTCAGCTTTCCCCGAACAGCACAGTTCTCCATATCTTGGCTCCTCCATGTCAGAAACTGAAGAGAGAAAAAGAGGGGAGGTCATGGAGCAACCAGGACCCCTCCTCACATTAGGACTCCTTTTTAGGTTCTTCGTTCAACCCACAGGACCCCCATTACATCTTTCCCAGCTTCGTCTCCCTGCCTCTACCTCCTCGAATACAGCCCCTCACCTTGTTGGGCACCAGCCCCTCCCCTTCTTCTTGGGCTTGAAGATCGAAGGAGAAAACGTGATCCCTGAAGGGTAGGGAGGAGGGGTCAGAGCCGAGCCAAGGCACCCTGCCTGCCTGAGCGCCTTAGTCCCCTGCTTACCCATGTTCACCTGCTCAGGGCCAAGCCACACAAGATTCCCATTCCCTAGCCTCCCCCTTACTCCAGGCCTTGGCATTTGGTCTCTGGGTCCAAGCATGTCCATGTCCCATGGCTTGTGCACCTGCATGTGTCCCCTGCAAGATGCTGCAGTGGCCATGCAGGTCCCATGTCTGCCCAGGAGCATGCATTGTCTGCCCCACAACTGTGCCTCGGCCATTTTACCGGGCAGCCACAAGCAAGGTCCGGTTCAAGGTCAGGAATCGCTGAAAGTCCAGCCCAAGTTCTGCAGCCACAACATCATCCTCCAGGCCCCGGAACCAGGATAACGAAGAGGCACCTAGAGGATGGCAGCTGAGATAATACACTTTCCAACTCCCTTTCCTAGTAGAGAAAACCCAGCCATGAACAGGTAGGAGAGAAGAGGGGCCAAATCTATTACCGAAAACAATACTAGAAGCTAGGCATAGTGGTGCACACCAGCAACCGGGAGGGTAAGGCTGAGAGTTTGAGGCCAGCCTTGGTTACATAGCAAGTGCCAGGCCAGTATACAAAGCAAGATGCTGTCTTCAAAAAAAGAGGGAAGTGGGGGCTATGAAATGGCTCTGAGGGTAAAGATACTTGCAACCAAGCCTGACTGCCTGAGTTCAAATAGTTGAAGCAGAGAACCAATTCCCCAACTTGTCCTTTAATTTCCTCATGTACACCATGGCATGTGCACTTCCCCCAAAATGATAAATGTTAGAAAAATACAAAAACAATTCCAACTGAGCATTTAATTTTCAGCAGACACTGTTTTATTTGAAGGAACTGTGTTCCTTAATATATTAACCTTATACTCACTTTGGCCCCAATTCAAGGTTTAGTACATGGAGGGATTTATATGACTACCAGACAGGCAGCAGGATTTATATCAAGTCTGTCTGACTCTGGAGTTGGACCAAGTTTCTTCTTAGGGCCACCTCTGTATTAGAAAGTTCATTTCAAGGGGCTAGAGATAGCTTAGTGGTTAAGAGCATACTCTGCTCTTCAGAGGTCCAGAGTTCAATTCCTAGCACCCACATCAATTGGCTCACAACCACCTTTAGCTCCAACTGCAGAAGACTCCATCCTGCAGAGGCGTTCCTTATGCAGGGAGGTGTAAACAATGAAAGAAGAGCTTCAGGAAGACCCTGAAACTGACCAGATTTACTAAGGCCCCTCCCTGTCAGAGTAAGCAATAAAAGCTGAGAGGCTAAGAGTCCCCCTCAGAGGAAGTGAGGCTGAAGTGTAAAGACTCTCAGAGAAGGGGGGGGGGAAACCACCCCAGACACCAGACTGCTGCCTGCAAGAAGCAGAAACCAGCCAGGCTTCCTGGAAGAGACCAACCAAACCTGCAAAGGGTATTCTCCAACCTGCTGAGCTGCCTGCAGGCTGGGCATTGTGCTCCAGGCGCCCAGCTTTTGTGAGCTATCACCCATGCTGGGTGGACTTGTCTTTGAGTCATTCTGCTCCTGTAAGGAGCTGCTCACCCATATTCCTATAAGCAACCCCAATACAACTCATTGACGGTGGTGGTATCCTACTGTGGTCTGTTGTGGGCTCCCTATCTGGGGTGAGGAGACAAGTGTTTGTCTCCCCAGCAAAAGTTTTTTCACACAACAGTACCTGCACACACACGTACCCATAGTTAAAGCATTTGTATTTCTTCAAGTTCTCCCTCAAGACTTTAAACCACTCGACCCTTCAAGGTCCTGTCCCCCCCCCCCCCACCAACTCCACTGTCCACCTGGTCTGCTTTAATGTTAACAGAGTGCTGAGATCTGCATCTGATGTGGAGTTTGCTATTATTTTTATTTTATTGTGGAAGGGTGACACAAAGTCTCTCTGGGTCTGTGTAGCCCTGGCTGTCCTGAAGCTCACTCAGTAGACCAGGCTGGCCTTGAACCCACAGAGCTTTGCCCACCTCTGCCTCCCTACCAACAGCCCAACTATAGTCACTCTAAATCCAACACAGATGACACAGACCCAAACAGGTGAAGATTTTTCAGAAAAACTGGGTTTGCAGTTTCTATCATGGTGAGACCCAGGCTCACAGGTGGGTAGACAGAAAAGTCGGAGGTCGGGAACCACTGAACTGGCACAGGACTTCACTCTGTGGCTAAGAATAACACACAAATATAAAGTGCTTAATTTGGGCCAGACAGTGTTCTAAGGACTGTGCCTCATTTGTGTTGTCTATTACCTCACTTAATCTCTAAATAACTCCGTGAGGTAAAACACTATGATTATCTTACTTTTACAAATGTAGAGACCGAGGCAAAGATAGGCTAGAGAACATTAACGAAGGTCACACAGTTAGTGAGCAGCTGGGTGGGGATTCAACCCTGCTATGGCTTGATCTGCTAAGACTTTACATTCCTTATAGGCTCCTTTGACTGAGAGAGTGTCATGCCAAGTAATCCCGGCTGGCCTGGAACTTGCAACATGGCTCAGGCTGTCCTCAAACTTGTGACTGTTCCTCCCTCAGCTTCCCAAACGCTGGGACTGTAAGAATGCATCATTCAGCTAGGGTTGCATTTTTTAGCCACCTAACAACACCACCACGGAGTGAGCAAAGTTGTAGTCCCAGCTCACACACCTGTTTGCTCCCTTTCGCTTGGCCATTTTCTTCCTTGAGGCTGTGAACGGTCCTACACCCTGCCTCCCACACAGCAGTCTCCTTCTCTACTTGCCTCTCTCACCCAAGGGTCAAGTGGGTAGAGCACTCACCTTGCAGGTCAGAGGTCAACAGAGGGATGGGGTCCTGGGGAAAGGCAGCCTGGGCCTTGGGAAGTGGCAGCAGCAACAGCAGCAGCAAGGGCGTGAAATGGGGGGCACGGGGCATCCTGTGCGGGGCAGCTCAAGCCCCAGGGGGTACCCCCTCACCCATATGCTGGCCCTGAAAAGGGAGACAGAAAAGTGGGGGAAGGGAATAAGTTCTCTCTACCCTTGTTACAGGCAGACAACAGGTCTATCCCCAGAAGACCCTGTGGGGTGGGGCAAAGAACCATCTCAGCCTTACTCCCAGCCAGCTGTCACTGTCACTCAAGGCCCTTCCCTCTCCAACTGGCCCAAGCTGTGGTGTGACCCCAGGTAAGGACATAACAATCTGCTGCCCCTCCCTCCTCTCTCCTGCCTGGGTCTGGGACACTCAGTAGGTGACACCTCCTGGCCCCCCTAGTGCTAACCCCTTCTCAGCTATAATTAGATGATGTGAAGCCTTAAAATTATAAATAGAGACTCCTTGGCACTAGGAAGAGGAAGAGGGCACCAAGTCTGCTCTCCCCTCCCCTCCCAGACCCCTACAGCACCCTGGGAGTAATGTAGGCACTGAGCCCAGGCAGAGGCAGCTGTGCAGCAGCCATGGTCCTGTCTAGAGCTGAGAAAGAACAGAAGGAGAAGGACAAACAGCCTGGGGGTCACTGACCTGGCCTGAGCACATACTTTAGGGGCCATTCCCATTGCTGAGGAAGAAGCTGGGGAGGGAGGGAGGAAGGGGGAAGGAAGGGAAAGAGGGAGGGAGTGGGGGCTCATGGAGGGGCTGTCTTAGCCAAAAATGAATCTGCATCAAAGCCAGATCAGAGGCTAAATTTAGCTCTGGCTGCAGCTGTCTCCTCGACCACTGTGCCCCCTCCCAGCCTGGAGCCCCCTGTTGCCTCCTTGGCTCTTAAGGACCAATGCATGTTCTCAATGAGGGGTGAAGAGCAGACCCACCCCCTATGCAGAGCGAAGGATAGAAAGGACGGGTGAGGAGAAATGGCTGAACGTGCCCCGTTTCCCCTTCTTCCCTCATCAGGCTGCCTCTGAAATTGAAATATAAATAATTCAATGACAGGCAATTGTAGCCCAAAGTCCAAGAAAAGATGGATATGGCAAAAGGAATGGAGAGACAGGTCTCCTTCCCACTCATCTGTGCACGCATACACACACACACACACACACACACACACACACAGAGCTAACTCTGCCTGGACCCACTGTAAATGATGCATATAAGCTTCCCTTGAAACTGAAGTGAGGGGCTGAAGCGACTCCATTAATCAGGTCAAGGGGCTAAAGTCTTTTCTTTTGTGACAGATCACAACAAGCCTTAGTGGTCCATTCCAAGTCTTCTAAAAGAAAAACTCTGGGCTTACAGGATAAGTCCCCTTCCATCTATCTCCCTAATAATGCCACTCGAAGCCAGGACCCAAGTGTCCACCCAAGCCCAATCTAGCGTCACTGGTGGGGAGGCTGACGTCAGGTGAGGCCCCATGAGAGCTGAAGGAAGGGCCAAGGTAGAAACACCTAATGATGACCCGCCCCCCTTCCCCAGAGGCAGAGCAGTTAGCTAGCTAAGGACCCCTCCACTGAAAGGCCAAGGCTTCCTCCCTCCCCAGCCTGTGTTTCCGGTTGCTGGTATTCCCAGGAGAAGAGAAAGGGACACAGCTTGTCTTCTATGCTCTCCTATCTGCTCTCCCCCCCCACCAAGTTGCCCTGAGCAACTGCTATCTTCACCCTGGAAACAACTTTGGTCTTTGGCAAGTAGAAAGAACATCCAGACCCTCTTCCTGGCTTCTGGTGGAGTCTGCTTTTATCTCCTGCTCTTGGGAGCTGTTGTCTTTCCTTACCTGGGGTGGTGGGTCCTGTGAGGGATGAAGGGGGATAGGAGCCCTTTGATCTAAGGGAAGAAGGGACAAAAGAAGGGGAAAAAAAATCACATCTCCCTTACCACATCCTTTAAAAGTAAATGTACAAGCTGTTGAAGGCAGTGTGGGGGAGATGCTATTGGGGGACGCATTTTGTTTGGTTACAAAATGAGGGTGGCTTTGCACCGGAAGATTCAAGGGTAGCGGCTGGCCTTTAGCCAGTAACTCCTAGAACTGCAGGGCCAATCTTGGGAAAAGGGTTGTCTGGGAGTTATGGGGACTGATGACCACTCCCATGTTAAAACCTTCAGAATACAACAGTCTTCCCGCAAAAGCGCCCTAGCTAGGGACAATAGAGGCTAATTTGCATCTAATTTGCATGCTCTTCATTTCCAGGCAAAATGCTCTGATAGCAATACCTTCATTCCTCACAGAGCAAACTGTGCCCCCTCCCAACTAACCTTTCCACTAAGGACCCCCCACACGCGTTCCCTTTAAGCTGGGTTAGTCCAGCCTCTTAAAACACTTGGTTGGCCTTTTCCTTGGCCCACTAGACTCAAGTATGATACATCTTTAAGAGGGCTTCCCATAGCTGTTTGGGGGAGCAACATCTGGGTGGCTCACATCCAATCCCTGGCCTTGGGACAGGCATGCTCTGACCTGGAGAAATCCCAAGGAGAGACCTGGCTATTCTTTCTCCTTTCAGGCCCTCCCCTTGACAGAAAGATGAAACATCTTCTTTCTTTCCTCTTAGCCAGACAGCCACCTCTGGGGAGTGGCCGAGGTCATAGCCAGTGTCTAGAGGAGCTGGGGAAGGGACTGGGAGACCGGCTGGGGACAATAGCAGGAAGCCATAGGCATAGTCGTCCGCCCCAGCCCACCTTCCTCAAGAGGCTCAGGGGTGTGCTGAGCCTCAAGACCCTTTCATCCTGCGCTTCCTCTCTCAGCCCCAGGCTTTGTACCTACCCACCCCCCAATGTGGATAAACCAGGTGTCTGGAGATTCGCGAGCGCTTGGCGTGAGGTGGGCCTGGGGCCAGGGGTTCGACGTGTCTCCCCCTCACTGGATCCGGGGCTCCGAGGAGGGGCGGGTAGCAGCGTCTGGACCGGGACCGGGTCCCAGAGCCACGTTAGCGGGAGGAGGGGCTGGAGGGGCCTGCAGGCTCAGATCGACTGGGGATGGGATCTGGAGGCGGGTCTCCCAGACCAGGGAAGCAGGACCAGAGGCTGGGAACCGCCGAGGACGGGCCCTAGGCCCGCGCGGAGCGGGTAGGTGAGCTAGGATGCTGTCACCAGGCCTGCTTTCCTTCGTGGGAGACCAGTCTAACAAAGCCCAGGGAGAAGTGAGGTGGAGCATGGAGGTGGGCGCGGGGACTGATGCTTCTCCGTGGCCCCCACTCCTGGACTCTTTGCCCAAGCCGACCCCTCCCCCTGGGAGCGTTCAGACTCCAGCCGGCACAAGGACGAAGAAGCAACCCTGACACCAAAGTCCAGACTGACTTGTCCCCTTTCCTATCCCTGCAGGGGTGTCAAGAAGGTCTACTTCTCCACAGGTCTCTCGGAGCCTCAGTTTCCCGCGGGAGAAGCAAGATGCTGGGCTTTCCACCCTCTGCATCATGCGCACCTCAGAAAAATAAAACCCCCTTTCGTGACCCCCAATCTAGCGGGAAGCGACTACGACCAGTGAGGGGGGGGCTACACCCTGCGCCCAGCAGTGCATCTAGGTTCAGCCATGGTCCCCTCCTCCTTCACGCACCCTAAGTCCGCTGACCCTTTCTCTGTCGGGTCCCCGTGACACTCAGAAGCTTGACCCCCTCTTGCGGCGCTCCTGCCCCTCCCTGCAGCTACATCCCTACCCCAAGGTACTTGCTCCGAGATCCGGGTCAGTGAGATCCAGGGAGCAGCGGGAGGCCCCCAGCTCCGCGCCGCTCAGAGTTCACAATCCGTGTTTGGGGCTCGGGCGAGATGCGACGAGCGTCCCGTCTGGATGATGCTTGGATTTTGGCTCCAGGGCGCTGTCGGGTTACGAGAGTCCTGGGTCCGAGTGGAAGCCCCTACTCCCGCCGCAGATCCGCGGAGGAAAACAATGCGACCGCCCGGAGCTCTGGGCTCGGCCCCAGCCGCCCCGCCCGCCTCCCGGCCGGACCCGCCTCCGGCCCGCCTCTCAGTCCCTGTGACCAATAGGATGCTCAGCAAGGGGCTAGACACCGCCTTCCCGCCACCTCTCCACCAATAGTACTGCAGGGAGGTGGGGCGCCGAGCGTACGGTCCACCCAGAGACCAGAGGAGAGGGTGAGCTGGAGACCGGAGTCAAGCACGAGATGGAAAGACCTACAGACAGTCGTTGAGACGAGGACACGATCGACACACAGACGGAGACAGGCTGATAGAGAAGAGCCCTTGTGTCACAGACAGGAAGGACGACAGTCTAAGAAGAGAGACAGGAAACCAGGGGGCCTCAGCTGGGCTGGGCTGTCAGAGCCTGAGTGATCCTCACTTCCATCAGCGACTTAGGCGACCCTGCTCTCTAGGGAGTCTCCCGACCCTGTCACTCCGCGTTTCTCCTAGCTAAGCTTCTGCCCGTCTCTTTGGCATCCCCATATGCTTTCTGTGGCGCACGTTCATCCTGACCCCAATACGAAGGCCTGCATGTAGTTTGGGGGTAGAGGCCTGAGAAACGAAGTGTCCTCGGGTTTATCATTATGTGCTCACCATCTCCTCCCATCTCAGAACAGGTCGGCCTTGAGCCACCATGCCAGGAACTAAAGCGCAGGAGAGCTAGGAGGCTGGTTGTCAGGAGACGTTGGTTGACAAAAGAGGGCAGGAAGAAGGACTAAAGCTCAAAGCCAGGTGGAGACTAAGACTATTTGATTTAGAGAAATACGGAAACCCGAAAGGGAGAAAGTATCCAGCTGCCCGAACCCCATAGTTAGAAGATTAGCGTGTCCCACCTCCTCAAAGGGCCTTTGGACATCCCTCCAAAAGGCAACATCCCTCCAAAAGGCAAAACTGCTCCTTCTCCCCACGCCCCAATAAAGCGCCTTTGATTTGAGGAGAATGAGGCTACTTCAGAAAACACTGCCTAGCTTCCACCTTGGCTTTGCCTGTTAAGATTTTTCCCTGCGTGGGGCTGGGACAAAAGATATTTTCAAAATTCCTAGGAATGTAGGTAGGTGGCCTGGGAGACACTGCCATTCTCAGATAGTGTTGCCTGACTTCCACCCACAGCTTGGTCTCTGGATTGAAGGAAACAATATGGCGTTACCGATTTCAGCACCAGCCTTAACTGAATGGGAATCTGAATAGAATAAATACATCACCAACCAGTGTCCCGCAGTGAATAAGGGTCACACAGACATGGGCACTGACAGACAAGACAGAGATTTAAGGTCAGGGAAGCAATGAGACAAACAGAATAAGAAAGGAATAATACCTACACATGATTAACTGCTGATGGATCCTGGATCCAAAGTGATTTAGCAGACAGTAAAATTAGAGAACACAGGCCAGCAAAATGGTTTAATTGGTAAAAGCATCTGTTTCAAAACCCTCAGGCCCCAAGCCCCGTACTTGGACCCTAGAGTGGAAGGGATAGAGCCAACTCTCAGGAATTGTCTCTGACCTTACACACTGTAGCATTCACACACACACATTACACACATACGGAACAACGATAGAAAAAAAAAAAAACTAAATAAAAAGAAAACAGTAAGGTGTGGGCCCAGCACTCAGAGGCAGTGGATACTTGAGGATCTCTGTGAGTTCGAGGCCAGCCTGCTCTAGTTAGAAATTTCTGGACAGCTAGGACTATACAGAGAAACTCTGTCTTGAAAAACGAAAGAGAATTAGGGAATGTTCTAAAGATTGTAAAGAAGTCTTAAGAGAAAGATATGTAAACATGTTTCCTGGATTCTAGCATGGAATTTGGATATTCAAATATGTACTTACTGCATTGCTTACTATATATGGATTAAAACAGTTCCATGCCAGGCAGTGGTGGCACACACCTTTAACCTCAGCACTCAGGAGGCAGAGGCAGGTGGATCTCTGTGAATTTGAGATCAGCCTGGTCTACAGAGGAAGTTCCAGGACAGCCAGGACTACACAGAGACCCTGTATTGAAAAACTATACAAAGAAGCAAACCAAAACACATAATTCCTTCAAGTTTTAAGACAGATCAAACTTTAATTCAATGAAATAGGTATTAGGTGATTCAAGCACAGCTTACTGTTGCATATTATCCCAATCTTTAAAAATATGACTAACACGGGTTGGAAAACTGCCTCAGTGGGTAAAGGCACCTGCTGCCAAGGCTTACAACCTGAGTTCAACCCCTGGGATCCACATGGTGGAAAAAAAAAAAAAGAATAAACCCCTTCAGGCTGAGCTCTGAGTGCCGCACATGTATACCATGTTGAACACACATACACTCTCTCACACACACAATAAATAATAAAGGGTAATAAAAACTCCTTTGGAGAGGCGAGACAGGAGGGTTTCTCTATGTAGCCCTGGCTGTCCTGGAACTCAAACTGCAGAACAGGTTGGCATCAAACTCAGAGATCCATCTGCCTCTGCTTCTTGAGTGCTGGGATTAAAGACATGCATCACTATGCCCAGCTGCAAGAAAACTTTTACATGAGAGATAACAACCACCATGGCTAGGGCTGTGGCTAAGTCGGTAGGATACAAGCACAAAACCCCAGGTTTAGTCCCCAGCACAGTGTAAATCAGTTGTTATGTTGGTAGCCTTTTTAGTGGAGGCAGGAAGATCAGAGGTTCACTACCTGAGTTAGAGAAAGACCTACATTTACTGAGTGATTCAAAAGCAATACCGGGAATGGAGAGATCGCTAAGTGGTTGCTCTTTCAGAGGTCTCAGCATCCATGTGGTGGTTCACAGTCATCCATAACAACCGTTCCAAAGATTTCAACACTCTCTTCTCATCTTGCTGGGCACCATATAGGCAAAACACTGTTACATATCCAGTGTGATGACACACCCCTTGAATCTCAGCACGGAGGAGGCAGAGGCAGAAGAATCTCTGTGAGTCTGAGGCCAGTCTAGTAAACATGAGGTCCAGGAGAGCAAGGGTCCACAGAGAGATGAGCAAGCCCATCTTGAAATGAATAAATATGTGAGTTAATCAACAAAACAAGATAAAACACCCATACACATAAAATAAACAAAATCTAAATACATTTCAAAATAATTAAAAAGCAATAGCAAAAGTCTGTCATGGCAGTACTATCTGGAACTCACATTCTGCAGACGGAGGCAGGAAGAGGCTTTCAAGGCCAGCTACATACTTCTTGGTGTTTACTAGGAGAAGTATTGGATACATTTTAATTAATTTTTTTTCAGTGATGGAAAAAAGAAACCCACGCCCTTGATAATGAACAGTCTAACACTGAATTTTATTCCCAACTTGTAGATATTTTATCTTGAGGGCCAGGGAACTTAGACAGAAGTCAGCCTAAAGAAAGAAGAAAATGTTCCTAAGTGTCAATGTTTAAGTAAAAGCTTTTACTTGGTAAATAAGCAGCCTGAAGCGTGGACAGGAAAAGGTCATGAGGCTCGTGTGTGCAAAGGACACTGATTCTGAGCAGAAAAAAATAAAAGAGGAACCTGGTTAGAGGATGGATCCCCAAAGTGGACTGGGGCAAAACAATTGGGAGGGAGTGGGGTGTGTTTTAGGTCCCTTAGTACGGGAATGACTTGTCAAGGTGTCTTGCCCTTTTTGTTGGTGTAAGAAAGAAGACAGAACAAACACCGGACTGAGAACTGACTTTGTTAAGAGCACCGGCTGCTTGTGCAGAGGATTGGATTTCAGTTTCCCGATCTCGTGAGGCAGCTCACACTGTCCAATGATCTCTGTGGGCACCAGGCATACACAGGTTGCATATATACACATGAAGGAAAAACGTCGATACACATAAATATATACTTTTCTTTTGAGACAGTCTTTCTCTGTAGCTTTGGCTGTCCTGGAACTCACTCTGTAGACCAGGCTGGTCTCAAACTCACAGAGATCCACCTGCCTCTGTCTCCTGAGTGCTGGGATTAAAGGCGTGCACCCCTGGGCAGCACCCCTGAGCTACATCTCAGCCTTGATCGCGCTCTCTCTCTCTCTCTCTCTCTCTCTCTCTCTCTCTTTTAAATATAAAAAAACACCTTGAAACATAGGCTGGCTTCTAGTCCAGATTGACCTTGAAATTTCAATCCTCCTGTGTCAGCCTTCCAAGTAGCTAGAACTCTAGGCCAGTGCCACCAGGCCCCAGCTTCCTCAGTCTGTTCTACTCAACACCCTCACCAGTTCCTATCTGGCACAGAACCAGCTCACAGCAGACATTAACGTCTTTCCTGAGTTTTTAGAATTGTATCTGTGCTCATGTTCACTCTCGAGGCCACCTCCATGTGAAGGACAGCTTCCGGAAGTCTGTTTTCTCTCATTTCTGTCACTGTGTGTGTGTGTGTGTGCACCACAGGCTAGCTGGCTTCTGAACTTAAGGGTGAATCTCCTGTCTCTGTCACACAGATGCTTAGGAGTGTGGGCTCCAGAATTTGTGCCTTTGCAGCTGGCTTTTTACATGAGTCTTGGGAAGCTGAAATCATCAGGGTCACGTGGCTAGTATTTCTACCTTTTTAAACCATCTTCCCAGACATACATTTATTTTTGTTTTGAAACAGGGTCTCACATAGATCCTGCACAGATGACCTTGAATTCCTGATCCCTCTGCCTTAGCATGCAAGGCTAATAAGAATTCATTGTTATCACAACACAATGTCCTGGAACTCACTCTGTAGACTAGGCTGACCCCATATTCACTGAGATCTGCCTGTCTCTGCCTCCAAGTGCTGCCTCCAAGGCAGGAGAATAAGGAATACAAGATTAGCCTAGGCAACTTGAGACAAATATGAAAAAAAAAAAAAAGGGCTAGAGAGATGGCTCAGAGGTTGGGAGCACTGCCAACTCTTCCAGGGGTCCTGAGTTCAATTCCCAGCAACCACGTCATAGCTCACAATCATCTGTGGTGAGATCTGGTGCCCTCTTCTGGTGTGCAGGAATATACACAGACAGAGCACTGTATACATAGTAGATGAATAGATCTTTAAAAGAAAGAAAAGGAAAAAAAAAAATTCAAAGCCAAGTATAGTAGCTCATACCTGTAATCAGACTATTTAGGAGAGTAAAGGGGGCAGGAGGATTGATTTCTGGGAGTTTAGGGACAGCCTGAGCTATAATGTGATCCTGTCTCAAAATAAACAAGGGCTATATCTGTAGCTCATTATAGCTTCAATCCCTAATGTCAACCACAAAGCGATCATCATTTCAGACGCCCATAGTAGCACACTACAGCTTGAGGCTAGAGTGTTATCAAAAACAAAACAGAAGCAAAATTCCAAACTTTTGCTTGCTCTGTGTCTGCACTTAGTGTGTGATCTAGAGTCATAAATCATTGCTGGATTATGTTCTGGATCCTCATTAATCCTGAATCATTTTTCTTTTTGCTTCCTCTGGTCCCCAGAGATTGTTGTCACCAAGGCTGCCAGTGACCTCCTGATCACAATCAGCTCTTGAACAGCTCTTCAGCCTTTATCCCTTTGTCCCCAGTATGGCATTTGACCCCACTGACCTCCCCCTCCTTCCATGAGAGCTTCTCCTCTTTGACCTCAGAGGGTTCTTTTTCTCTTGACAGAGACAAGTGGCTTAATAAAGATTTCTCAAATCTGTGAATGGCTTCCTCAGCCTCTCCCTAAGTGTGGGTGGTCTCTAAGGTCACATTTCTAGGTACCCTCTTCTGCTGTGCATTCTCTCTAGCCGAGATAATCCCCCTAGCCCTCTGATCCCCAACCCCTGATACAGTGACTGACTGTGTACAAGTCCAGGTGTCCAACTCAGGTCCTCTGCTGATCTTAAGTCTTACTTATCTTACTTACACAGCCATTTGCTGGGTATGTCCATTTTAGTTTTAATATGTACTCATTACTCACTCTAAAACTGGGATTAGCAAGGTGTGGGGCCTCCTGCCTTTAATCCCAGCACTCGGGAGGCAGAGCAGGTAGAGTTTGAAATCAGCCTGGTCTACATAGTAAGTACCAGGCCAGTGAAGGCTACATAGTTAGACAGTCTCAAAAAAAAAAAAAAAAAACCAAAACCCTAACTAAATAAAAATTAAAAATAAAAAAGGAAGTTTGTTCTTCCTGTTCATCATGGCACAGGATCAGGTTGAAAAGGAGAACCCACGCAGGAACTTTGCATCCACAAGCTTTGCCTCAATGTCTGTGTGTGGAAGAACAGAAACGCTAACCTGGGCAGCCAAGGCCAGACACTCTATCTTCCAAAGCTAAAGACTCCAGCAGGTCCTTTTGACCGTTCTCTTCACTGCAGAGAGGGGCCAAGGCAGATGAAATCCTGGAAAAGCTCTGAAGGTGCTGAGTATGAGTTGTGAAAAGACAACTTCCCAGATGCTGGAAACATCTGGTTTGGAGTCCAGGAACTCACCCACCCTGGCATCTATGATTCCAATCTTGTATGTGGTGTTGGGCGGGCCAGGTCTCAGCAGCACAGGACAGGCTGCATTGAGACAAAGTCAGAACCAGCAAAGAGGCCGTGCGCTGGTTCCAGCGGAAGTGTGACAAGTATGCTTCTAGCAAATAAATTCTACCCAAAGGACAATAAAATTTTCTCAAAGAAATGAGGTAAATAAAAACAGGAAGTTTAGTTAAACAAAAACAACCAAGGTCACTGTATCATCCGGCTGGCCTGGATCTCATTACATCACCATTTGTCCCAATGTAGCCACACTGATCTTCTATTCAGAGCAACCTCCCTCAGCCTCCAGAGTGCTTGCATTTGTGAGCCCCAACGGCAGCGCGGGATTGCGTCTTTTGTCTTCTCATGCCCAGCATTTAGATATAGTCTGGGAAGGGATAAGCAGAGGGGTAAATAAATGCATCAAGGAGGAAAAAGAACGAGGCGGGGCAGGTGGATTACACGCTGTGTGCAGGCTCCAGCTTGGTCAGGATGAATTCCTGCCTGTCTGACGAGAGCTGGGTCCTCCCTATGCTGAACCTCAGCCAGTGACGGCTGTTGTACTTGGTATACGGTGAGCCCTGAGTTCAGTCTCTAGCCATGAGTTTAAGGCCAGCCTGAGCTACATACAAACAAACAGAAATCAAACAGACTCCAATTATTACTCCCCCTCCTGCCCTCTTGCAGCATAATTAATAAACTCTTTTACTTTAAAAACTTAATAACAAGCCAGGTGGTGGTGATGGCGGTGCGTGCCTTAGCCCCAGCCCTTGGGAGACAGAGGCAGGCATATCTCTGCAAATTCATGGCCAGCCTGGTCTACAGAGTAAATTAAAGGACAGCCAGTGCTACACAAGGAAAACTGTTGAAAAAACAATAAATAAACAAAAACAAAAAGATATCATTTAACTTTTGTAATCAGATGTTTCTGTCCCACCAGAAACTCTCGAATATGCTGCAGCTGCTTCCCAAATAACTGACTCAGAGGCTTCATATTATAGTAAATGCTGGGCCAGCCGTTCATTACTAACTAGTTCTTACACTCAAGTTGACCCATAATTCTTATCTATGTTTAGCCACGTGGCTTGGTACCTTTGCTTAGTCTGACATTCTCACCTTGCTTCCTCTGAGCCTGGCTAGTGACCGCTGCTCTGCCTTTCCTCTTCCCAGAATTCTCCTCGTCTGCTTTGCCCCACCTCTACTTTCTGCCTGGCTACTGGCCAATCAGTGTTTTATTAAAACCAATGTGAGTGACAAGTCTTTACAGGGTACAAGAGCATTATCCCACAGCAAGCTTTGTTTTGGTTTTTGAAACAGGATCTCATTATGAAGACTCGAACACTCCAAGTAGACCAGGCTGGTCTTGAACTCACAGAAATCAACCTGCCTCTGTCTCTGGAGAGCTAGGATTAAAGGTATGTGCCACCATAGCAGGCTATCATATAACCTCTTAAAACTTCTTTGTATGTATGTATGTGTGTGAATTTAGTTATTGAGAGGGTTACACTCCACAGCCCAGGTTGATCCTTCTCAGCAATTCTCCTGCCTCTTGAGTGCTAGCATTACCTATGAGCCACAGTGAATGTCTGGATGCTAGGGATTATAGAAATAAACTGAAATACAAACTTAGACTTTTGTTGCTGTTTTTTGAAGCAGGGAGTCCTGTGGACCACACTGCCTGAAACACACTATGTAGCCTTTCTCTTCTGACAAAGTGCTGACAGTAAAGGCATGTACAGCCATGCTGTTTAATTTACTTGAGATAGCATCAGACCAGCCAGGAACATAATAAGGACCCCAAAGCCTAGAATATCTGTAATTAATACCATTTGCTCCTCTTGTACATGACTAAAACCATTAGTTTTTTCTTTTCTTTTCTTTTTCAAGACCGTTTCTCTATGGTTCTGGAACACACTCAATAGAGGAGGCTGGCCTTGAACTTAGAGATCTACCTGCCTCTGCCTCTGATTGCTGGGATCAAAGGCGTCACCTCTGTCCTCTAAAAATGTTAGCTCTCAACTGTTATGTCTTGATTTTCCTACTGTTTTCATGTTAACTCTCATGCTATTGTTTTTATATTTTATTAGTTTCATTTATTTATTTAGTTTATGAATCTGGGTGTTTTGTCTGCAAGCATACATGTGTACCACATGCATTCCTGCGTGTGCCCTCAGAGGCCAGAAGAGGGTGTAGCTGGCTCCCCAGGGACTGGACTTACAGAGGATTCTGGGCTGCAGTGCTGGGAACTGAACCCTGTGGGAGAACAGCCAGGGTTCCTAACTGCTGACAGATCTCTGTAAGCTCAGAGCTGTTACAATAAGATTTTCCCAACACACACACACACCCCATGCACCACACACACACATACCACACACACAGACACATACACACCATCCACACAGTGAGACACTGAGTCAAAAAAAAAAAAAAAAGCTAGGCATGGTGGTACATGCCTTTAATCCCAGAACTCTGGAGGCAGAGGTAGGTAGATCTCTGTGGGTTCAAGGCCATAGTAGTCTACAGATCCCTGGACAGCCAGAGCTGTTACATAGAGAAATCGTCTTGATTGTGTGTGTGTGTGTGCATACAAGTGCATGTATGGATATACAGAGGTCAAAAGTCAACCTGGGGTGTCTTTCCTCAAATGTCAGCATATCCTACCCACCATTTAATTACATAGAGTCTTACTATGTAGCCCTGGTTGAAGTTGAGACATAGACCAGACTAGCCTCAACCTTAAAGAGATCTACTTGTCTCTGTTGCCTAGTCCTGGGGTCATCACTGCACCTCGATCACCCTTATTTTGTAAGACAAGGTCTCTCATTATCTTGGAGAAGGGCTTTCTGGCCAGTGAGACACAGTAGTCTCCCATCTCTGCCATCCCGGTGCCTTGGGGATTGAGGTGTACACCAGTTGACCATTTAAAAAAAATGGATTCTGAGGATTAAACTCAGTTTACTTGTCCAGCAGTTTACTAATCAAGTTTCCTGACAGCCCTTTGTCTCCTGATTCCCATGTTCTGAGCATACTCTTTCAGAGGGTATTTATGAACAGGATAAGGCATAGATGCCCTCACGGGCAGACAGTCTAGTAGCTGATAAAGTCACACATTACAATAGAGGAGGCATGGGGCCAGGAGGTGGCTCTGTAGGTAAAGTTTGAAATGTTATACACACATGAAAACCTGAATTTGAATTTGTATCCCTTGAACCCACCAAAAGCCATATGCCACAGTGGTTTGTGTGTTGGGTGGGGGGAGGTTCAGGAGAAACCCAGGGGCTCACTGGCTAGTAATTCTAGGCAAAAAGGTTAGACCCAGCTTGAGTAGAAGACACGGGCTCAAATAATAAAGCATACAGTGAGGAAGGAAGATACCCACCATCAGCCTCTGGCCTCCACACTGACTGGCACACACACTCCAGTAGGGGAGGTCTGCACTTCTGGAGAATGTATAACAGTCTAATGTGGGTGAGAGAACAAAGGGCATTATTGAGGGGGACTTAGAGGTGTAGCACGCTGTCTTTTTTGTTTGTTTATTTCTTCTGGGGAGAGGATTGGCACCTTCACTGCCTGAGACACTTCCACTCTCCAAAAATTGCCTTCAGGTTCAATTTATATCAGTGAGTCTATATAACCCCTTAATCAATATTAATCCTCTATGTAATCAGTTGTCAATAAATAATTCTGCAATATCTGGCATTCCCTGGGTGGGTCCAAATCATCAACCTTTTGGTTAACAGAAATAATTCTGCAATAGGTAGCCACACAAGGATAAGAATTTTGCCCTGCTGTGGTGCACACCTGCCACCCCAGAGTCCATTCAGAAGGCAGAGGCATGACGGTCTACATAGTTCAGGGTTCAGGTACCCAGGCTACACAGCGAGAGCTTGCCTCAGAAACAACAAAACAAAGATTTTTGAGCTGACATCCAAAAGATGAGTAAGAACGTGTGCAGCGGGGAAGGGTAAGAGCTGGAAGCTGGAAAGAGCGTTCTAGGCAGGGGAGTCAGACATATGAAGGCTTAGTATAGAGGAAGAGGCAGCAGGAAGACCCCACAGGGTACACTGGGCAAAGCTAAAATACAAACATGGTTAGAGTGGTGCAAGACATGACAGCGTGGGGGATGGAGAGGTGGCTCAGAGGTTAGGAGCACTGGCTGCTCCTCCAGAGGACCGGAGTTCAATTCCCAGCACCCACAGGGCAGCTCACTTGAGGTGATGAGATCTGGCGCCCTCTTCTGGTGTGTAAGCATACATGCAGTACAGAACACTGTATACATAATAGTAGGTAGATAAACCTTTTTAAAAAATACATCTGACAATTTCAAGAAGAAGAAAAGAAAAAAGGGAAGAAGAAAAAAGACAAGTTGTGTTGTGTTTTGTGATAAAACTTTCCTGGGGAGATTCAATACATTCATCTACTCACCCCAGATAGGAAGCCCACAAAATACAGATAACGCCAAAGTTCAACTTGGTGAACCATGAGGGGTTTTTGTTTGTTTGCTTGTTTTGAGACAGGGTTTCTCTGTGTATCCCTGGTTGTCCTGGAACTCACCCTATAGACGAAACTGGTCTCTAGCTCAGAGATCTACCTGCCTCTATCTCCTCAGTGCTGGGATTAAAGGTGCGTGCCACCACTGCCCGGTTTACAGGAATATGGATGAGTGGATCCTTACAGGAGCAGAATGACTGAAAGACAGCTGTATCACCAAAGCCCACCCGAGCATAGAGAGACATCAGTGGTTCTTTTGTTTGTTAAGATTTATTTATTATATATAGTGTTCTGCCTGCATGTATCCCTGTAAGCCAAAGGAGGGTACCAGAGCTCATTACAGGTGGTTGTGAGTCACCATGTGGTTTAACTGGGAATTGAACTCAGAACCCTTAGAAGAGCAGCCAGTGCTCTTAACCGCTAAGCCATCTCTCCAGCCGGAAAGACCACACTCTTAAAGAAAACAAAAAAGCAGACTAGAGCCATACAGATGGTTTAGTAAGTTCTTGCTGTGCAAGCCTGATGACTGTCATTAGATTCCCAGAACCCTCAGAGAGGCGGAAGGAGAGAACCAACTTCACACAGCTTCCTCTGACTTCTACATGCCAGTTGTGGTACATGTGCAGCCATAATCATACATCATGCACACAATAATAAACAATTTTAAAAAGCCAGGCGATGGCCATGGGAGGCAGAGGCAGGTCGATCTCTGTTAGTTCAAGGTCAACCTGGAATACAAAGTGAGTTCCAGGACAGCCAGAATCTCACAGGGAAACTCTGTCTTAAAGAGACAAATAATAATGATGATGAGTTAATAAATTAATCTAAAAAGGAACAGACAGTTGAGGCCACAGAGGTGAATAGAGTTGGTAACTAACTAATCATGAGTTAAGAAGTTTTTCCTGGGTAGCAGAAGACATGGCTTCATGGTTAAGAACACTTGCTGCTTTTACAGAGGATCTGAGTTTGGTTGCCAACACTCAAGTCAGTCAGCTAACAGCTACCTGCAACTCCATCTTCAGGGGATATGATATCTTCTTCTGACCTCCACAGGACACTACACTTATATTATAAAGCTATACACAGATGCACAGAGACACATAATTAAAAATAAAATATCATAGCCAAAACCTTTACTGTCAGAGAATGCTTTTGTACACTGTAAAGACTTGTCACTTGTATTGGTTTAATAAGATGCTGATTGGCCAGCGACTTGGCAGGAAGTATATGCAGAGCAACCAGACTAGGAGAATTCTGGGAAAGGAAAAGCAGAGCACGCAGTTGCCAGCCAGACACAGAGGAAGCAAGATGAGAATGCTAGGCTGAGAAAGGCACCAGACCACATGGCTGAAGAAGAAGAAAAAGAAGTAGAATAATAATAATAATAATAATTTTTATTATTTATATATTTAAATTTTATTATTATTATTATTATTATTATTATTATTATTATTATTATGGGTTAATTTAAGTATAAGAGCTAGTTAGTAATATGATTGAGTGACTGGTCCAGCATTTACTATAATATGAAGCCTCTGAGTCAATTATTTGGGAAGCAGCTACCAGGTATTTGAGAGTCTCTGGTGGGACAGAAATTTCCAAATACAAACCCTGTCTTGAAAAACACAATAGACAACAAGCAAAAAAATTTTTTCTTAAAGAACTTCTTACTGAATTTCCATCTTCCCTTTCATTCCCCCTCCATCAACACTGGAATAAGTATTCCTCAGGATGGAAACCACCAGGCAACTACTACTAGTCTTATCCTAGGTTTTGCTTTCTGGTTGAAAGAATCACTAAATTGCCCCTAAGCATTGAATTCATGTTGCTCTTCAGGCAGGCCTTGAACTTGCTACCCTCTGGCTTCCCCTTCCTGAGAGCTGGAATCACAGGCCTGTGCCACCAGGCCTAGTTTATTCATCTTATTTCATTTTCTACCAAGATTATAGATTCCTCATGAGAATGACAACATGCACATGTAATGCCAACTACTGGGACAATTTTGAAGCATTGGGCAGGAGAGCTTGCCTGGGTTACGGTGAGAGCTGCCTCAGAAGCATGAGGGAGACAGCTCAGTCACTGAAGTGCTTGCCATTCAAGCATGAAGACCTGAGTTTGGATCCCCAGAACCTCACGGAAGCCAGGTGTGGTGGCCTGCAACCGTTATGTTTGTGCTGGAAAGGCAAAGAAAGACAGACAGTAGGGTTTTGGAACTTGCTGACCAGCCAGTTGGATACTCGGTAAGAGTTCAGAGAGACACCTCCTTTCCAAAACTAAGGTGGAGGGGCTAGAGATGGCTCAAACATTAAGAACACTTCCTCTGGGCAGAGAGATGCAGTTAAGAGCACTGACTGCTCTTCCAGAGGACTCAGGTTCAATTCCCAGCACCCCATGGCAGCTCAGAACTGTCTGTAACTCCAGTTCCAGGAGAATGAATAAAGCAATGAGCATAAAATAAAAATAAATAAATAAAAACCTTCCTCCAAGCCGGTGGGTAGTGGTAGGGCATAACTTTAATCCCAGCACTCAGGAGGCAGAAGCAGGCATGTCTCTGAGTTCGAGGCCAGCCTGGTCTACAGAACAAGTTCCTGGCCAGCCAGGGCTACACAGAGAAACCTTGTCTCTAAATAAAATAAAATAAACTGGGGCTGGAGATGCTCAATTGCTAAGAACACTAACTGCTCTTCTGGAGGCTCTGGTTTGGTTCCCAGCACCCAGGTGACGGTGACTCACAACTGATACAGGGATCTTACATCTCTTTTGACTTCCATGGGCTCTTACAGGGAATCCAAGCCCTCTCATGGGTGCCAAATGCATACACTCAAATTACAATTAAAACTTAGACCACAAACAAAAAACAACAAAGGTGGGCAGTATCTCCCAGTCAGTAATTCCCCTCACTTTCTCTTGGTAAACCTACCTTCCATTCAATCTACTTAAAATCAAATATGGCAAAAACTGAAGAAGACAACTGACATTGTCCTTTGGCCTCCACACATACACATGTGCATAAGCACACACACAAACACAAGACCAGGCATAGTGGCTCATGCCTATAATCCAGGCACCAGGAAGGCAGAGATGGGAGGATCCATTGTAGGTTCAAGGCCAGCCTGATCTATATAGTTCATTCCAGGCCAGTCATGGCTGGAGTATAATGGCAATTTAGAGGCAGGGGCAGAACAACTGAGTTCAAGGCCACCCTAATCTACATAGTAAGTTTGAATCCAGTCTGTGTTTCATGTGATCCTGTTTAAACATGGTTTGTCCTACCCCCTTAAAAGGGAATTCTGAGACTTAACTAAGGTATTTATAACATCTGGCAAAGGCTGGCTACTTTCTCACCTCTCACTTTATTCCCATGAATTCGTGTATGTGTGTGTGTGTGCGTGTGCGTGTGCGTGTGTGTGTGTGCGTGCGCGTCATACCTGAAGAGTCAAAAGAGAGGGTAGGACCCTCTGGAACTGGAGTTACAGGTGTTTGTGAGCCACCACGTGGGGGCCTAGAAAAACAGAGGCTCCCCACCCCTTCAGTTCCCTGCTTTAAGATGGGGAGTCGTCTCATCCTGTAGAGCAGAGCATGCTGGCCTTGAATTCACAGAGATCTAGGCTCCCTAGTGCTGAGCCTAAAGGCACCACCACAGGTGCACTTTGGGGTTGGTAGTTGACATGGGAGGGCCCAGCTTACTGTGAGCACCTGAGCTGGTGGACAAGGTGCTATAAGAAAACAGGCTGTTTGGACAGTGGTGCATGCCTTTAGTCCCAGCACTTGGCAGGCATATCTCTATGAGTTTAAGGCCAGCCTGGTCTACAGAGCAAATTTCAGGACAGCCAGGGCTACACAGAGAACCCTGCCTGAAAAAAGAAAGAAAGAAAGAAAGAGAGAAAGAAAGAAAGAAGGAAAGAAAGAAAGAAATGAATGAATAAATAAATAAAATTTAAAAGACATATAAGATATGTGTGTCTGTGTGTGTCCAAGTGTATGTTTAGGATCATGGCATGCAGGTGATACTGCCAGAAGAGAGAGAGCATGGGATCCTTGGATCTGGAGTTACAGGTGGTTGTTTGAGTTCACTCTGTAGAGCAGGCTGGCTAGAACTCAGAGATCCGTTTGTCTCTGCTGGGATTAAAGGCGTGTGCGGCCTCCACTGCCAGGGTCTTTTTTTTTTTTTCTTTTTACGAGACAGACTTTCTTTGTGTAGCTCTGTCAGTCCTAGAACTACTTACCTCTGTAGACCAGGCAGACCTTGAACTCACAGAGATCCTCCTGCCTTTGCTTCCTGAGTGCTGGAATTAAAGGCTGTGCCACCACCATCTGGCCCACTGCTAGAATCTTAATAGCAAATACTTTTGCCTCACTGGAGACCCCCCTCCTTTCCTAGGCCCTCTAACAGATACTATGCTCTGTACTCTGTCCTCTAGTGTTTCAGCTTGATGCTGACACCTGCTGGTCACATCCAGCTCAGCAGCCTTAACACTGGCACCTGCCTCCTGCCAGCAGGCCAGGACAGTCTGTGCCAATCTTACCTGCCCAGGCCTGAAGATGCTTGTGATAATGCTGTGCTGCTGCACTGCACGGTGACCTTAGTTACTTCTCTAACCAACTCCCACATTAAAAACCTGGACTCTGCTTTGCTTTTAGTACCACAAGAATATTAGGCAGCAAGAAAGAAGTGGACAGTCAGTCCTTCATATCCAGAGTTGGTGCTTCCTATAGAACTGTATTTCTTTTGACCTTTGTCTTATTTCTAGATTGCTCTTGGGACAGAGGCCTCCGTGACAGTGGTGATGAACCGGAGGTTGAGACTGGGGTAGGCGGGGCTTGGGGTGGGGCTAGACCAAAGGGCCTCTTACTTAGGAGCTTCTCCATTCTGTTAGCTCTCAGGAACATCCAAGGCAAGACTGGCACTCAGCACTCAGCACCAAGCACCCAGCAGGTGAGAGACTGGCTGTGACAGAAGGGCAGGTTTATGGGTGACAGCAACAGAATATTCTTACCCATTTACCCTTACCTTTCTTTTTGTATTGTGAAGCTGTCACTTGTAAGATCCTTGGGTCTCCAGGAGAACCAGGTTAGTGGATGTGGCAAAGCATATCTTTAAGCGAGACCTGGCTTGGGATGAGGGCTCAGTGTAGAGCTGAAGGATGAAAGTACACAATGGGGTATGACAGGTATCATTGGACATGGAAGTTCAGTGGCACGAAGTGAAAGCTTAGCTAGGCTAGAGGTTCATGGGAATGACGTAGAGGCTAGCAAAAGAAGGCAAGTGACAGAGAGGCCTTGAGAGGACTGGGGACCTAACTGGAGATGGCTATAGGGGCAATGGAGGGTCGGGAAGGCAGGAAGGCTCATAAGGAGCAATCACGCCACTGTGGAGGACAATCCCACCAGCCCAGGGCGAGCCACTAACAAATAAAGGTTCCAGTCCCTAGGAGAGTGATCAGCTGGGGGAGAAAGCCCCCAGGCTAGCCTCCCTTTGCCTCTTCAGACTCCCATTGTCATTTGGGGGAGAGGGTGAGGTTGCTCCCCATTGCGGTCACAGCCACATCCTGCAGAGCAGGGGAGGGGGAAGTAAGAAGCAAAACAAGCCACAGAAGCAGAGTACGACCATGGTGACAGGGCCCTGGACAGCTTCAGCTCAGACCCCACCGCTACCACCCCAGCCTTCATCAGTGGGCTGCAACCTCATTAGCACCACCCCTTATTAGAAGGGTCTGGGGGGGGGGTTGTTTAACTTGTAGCCTAATATTTTTGGACAATTTTAAAAACTATTTTAAATTATGTATGTGTGCCTATGTGTCTGTGGAGGCCAGAGGTATTGGATCCCCTAGGGCTGGAGTTGTAGGCGATGGTGAGTTGTCTGTGACTATGTGAGTCAAACTACCTCTCTAGATCCTCGAAGCCTGTTTTCATCATCTGCTAAGACAAACAGCTCAAGTTCTCTTAGCCTTGCTGGCAGTGGTTGCACGCCTTTGAATCCCAGCACTTGGGAGGCAGAGGCAGGAAAATCAGTCTGCTCTACAGAGTGAGTTCCAAGGATTCTGGAGGCCCGTAAATCTCCCACTTCTTTTAAGGCTGTAAAAGGTGCCTAATTGACACGGGCTTTTGATCTCAAGCCTGGAAACATGGGGGCAAGGCTTATGTTTCTTGATGCAGGATGTACAGATATGTCCAAAACTAGTATCTGTTCAAATTCCATGCCAAATGGGCACTGGGTTCTCCAGTGTGGCAGGAGTCTTCAGCCACATCCCCCCTGTGCCCCTGTGCTGCTTTGGAGACAGACATGTCTTAGCTTACAGCAATAAAGGGGAAAAGCAGAAGCAAGGCTTACAGGATGGAGGGGCCCAGGGGAGGGGAGGACAAAGCAGCCAGAGCAATGAAAATAGGGAAAAGCCATTTCTCTCTCTTTCTCTAAGGAAGCCCGTGGCCTCTTCTAGTGACCGACCACACACTCTTCCCCACCTACCATGGAGTCCTTCAGCTCAAAGAGCCTGGCATTACAAGCGGAGAAGAAGCTACTGAGTAAAATGGCTGGTCGGTCGGTGGCTCATCTCTTTATTGATGAGACCAGCAGCGAGGTGCTGGACGAGCTTTACCGCGTGTCCAAAGAGTACACGCACAGCCGGCCCAAGGCCCAGCGGGTGATCAAAGACCTGATCAAGGTGGCTGTCAAGGTGGCTGTGCTGCACCGCAGCGGCTGCTTTGGTCCCGGGGAGCTGGATCTGGCTACACGGTTTCGCCAGAAGCTCCGGCAGGGCGCCATGACAGCCCTTAGCTTCAGTGAGGTGGACTTCACCTTCGAGGCTGCTGTGCTGGCTGGCCTGCTCATCGAGTGCAGGGACATTCTGTTGGAGCTGGTGGAGCACCACCTCACACCCAAGTCACATGACCGCATCAGACACGTGTTTGATCACTACTCTGACCAGGACCTGCTCACAGCCCTCTATGGGCCTGACTTCACTCAACACCTCGGCAAGATTTGTGAGGGGCTCCGGAAGCTGCTGGATGAAGGGAAGCTCTGAGGCTCCAGAGCTCAGCGCATGGGACTTTGACACAGTGACTGACCGGACTTTCTAACCCTGCACAAATGCTTCTCAATCCCCTGGCTTCATTCTCTCCCTCGAGTGTTGCTGACACCGAGGCCTCCCCACATCCCCAAACTGCTGGCGGAGAAAAGCAGTGCTGAGCTGAGTGAGGCGGCTCTCCCATCCAGTGCCAGCACAGGAAACAGCTGACTGAGGAAGACGAAGTGAAACTCGGGTCTGCTTCTCCCAGGAGAACTTCCCGAAAAGGGATCCTCCTCTTCCACAAACCAAGGAAGGGGCACTGAAGGGCAGAAGTAGGAAGGCAGCCATCAGAGGTCTTCTAGAGCTGGAGGCGGCCCTGGGCACATACCACAGGCAGTGTTCCAGGGTTTCTAGAGGGGAAGGGGAGGACAGGGGAAATAAAACCACTAAAGCATGCACAGGGCTCACTGTTTAATCTCTGTAGCTCCGTACTCAGACTTGACATAGAGGAGAGGCCTAGAAACAACACACATCTCATCCCCACACCTGAACAAGAGGCAGGTATATTCCCGGTTCTACTGAGCGGCCATGTCTACTTCTTCAGCTTAGGAAACAAAGGACAAACCGTACTGCAGACCAGCACTACAGGTTACATGAACACGAAGTGAGGAACAAGGCCTAGGCGGACTGGGGTGTGCTCTGCAGCCACCTCCTCTGTATCCCAAGGCACCCTCTTCCACCCCCTAGCCCCACTACCAACCACACAGAGGAGCGGGAAGCAGTGTGAGGTGATGGTTTGGAGAGCTCAGTCAGTACCCTATCTCATTGCTTCTCAGAGCCAGGAGGGAATTACTCAGTAATGACCGAGGCCCTATCCTTTACCTTGGGGGGGGGGGGGGGTGGGGGAGAGACTGAGCCCAGCCTACCGTTCTATGGTGAGTTTCACCCACTCTCCTGGCCTCAGTAACATGCTCTGTTAGGAGAGGTAAGCAGCCAGCCAGCCCTACTCACTGCCCTGGGCTTCCCTCTCTTCAGTGATGCAGAAATCACATTTTTTCAGTTAAGAGGAGGAAGGAGTTAGATATAGCAAATAAATATTACTTCAATATAGCACCAAATAAATTAAGTAACATCATTAGAGATGGGGGTAGGGGTCCTCTGCTTCCCTGATCTAACCCAGGAAATGGTGAAAGGGACTTTGAATCTAAAGGACAACTCTAGACTCAGCCCAAGAACTGGGAAAAGTCCTGTTCCATCCCCTACCCTTGCCAAAAGTGTCCCCAGCTGAGGAAATCTCAAGAGGCTGGGCAAGGTGGCTGGAGAGGAGATGACTGAGAGAGGCTGGGAGGCTCTTCCACTGAGCCCCACCCCAGACGCCCCTCTCCCTCAGCTGTGCCTCCAGCATCCTGCTTCTCTCATCAGTCCTGGGGACATCAGAGTTTGAAGATTTCATCCTCCTGATCCCGCAATGTCTGGGTCCGAGAGGTCCGGGTCAGTGGTACAGGACCAAGGACTGCTCGCTGCTGCATCCTAGGGGAGCTGAGGTGGAAACCTGCATCCTCCTCAGGTACCCTGCAGGTGAGAAAGAGAGGAAAGAGCAACAGATTGCAGCAGAACTTGAGTAGGGGGACTGCTCCCTTTGTTTCATAAGGTGGACAGAGCCTCAGAACCTTCTGGAAAACTACATCCTAACAGTGCCGCATAGCTTTACATTAGAGAGAACTTTGAGAACACAGAATCCACGGAACCCATTTCCCCACTGCCTTGCCCCATTTCAGTTGCGATCCAGCTCTGCTCATGGTCTTGGGACCATCTGGGGAGAAAGATATCCTCTGGCTGTTTGGGCACTTCGGTTACTTAGAATCTATGCAAGACTTAGAGAGAAGGAGACTCACCCGCTCTCTCCTTTCCTCAGCTTCTGGGCAGCAGCCTTCTTTGACAGGCTGATCTGTGAGTCGAGCTTCTTAAGGAAATCAGAGGCAGAAAGGTCATGGATGGGTGTGGAGGTTTCCTGGTGAGGTGGGAGGGTTTCACCATTGGCCCGGGCTGAGCCTGACTCTTGATTCTTTCGAGAACCGACATCAGCCTTACTTGGCCGGACCTCTTCTCTGTCATCTTCCTCCTCAGAATCCAAACCATTAAATAGATCTTTGGGCTCTGTCAGGATGGGGATGTAGAGAGTTTTCTTCAGGAAGATGGAGTCGTTAGTATAAAGGCGGTTTGTACGCTTAATCTGTTCCATCTTTTAAAAAAAAAAAAAATCACCCCAAATTAATGACTGACAGTAAAATCTATCAATCTTATATAGCATGGAAACTTACTTGTCTTCTTTTTTTACCATGTAGGCCAGGCTAATTTCAAAACAAGTGTGTGGTGGGGGGGACATGCACACTTGTGGTTGGAGGCAGAGGATACGCACTGCTTTATGCTTGTTTACCAACTGAGCTGTCTTCCTAGGCCACCAACTCAAAATCTTAAGTCATTGTACAATTTTATTTGCATCATAACGAACTAGCTAAACTATAAAGGGCTGATGTTAATCTTGTTTTATTGTTTTTATATTTTCTAGTCTTAGGACATGCTCACATTTTAAAAAGTATTGAAGCAAAAAAAAAAAAAAAAAAAAAAAAAAAAAAAAAAAAAAAAAAAAAAAGGAAACACAACCTAGAATCCCTTCATTTATCTAAAAGCTTCCGAAACAGGAATGGCTGCACAGGCACACAAGCCTACCACCACACCAGGCAGCTTTCAGACATCTTTTAAACTTCCATGTGATTGAGACTATGCCAGGCAGAGGCAGAAAAGACCTTGACCTCAAGGCCATTTTGGGTTACATGAGTTTGAGGCTAGCTTGGGTACCATGAGACTTTGTCTCAAATAAAACAAGCTACTGTAGTTAAGGCCTTAATTATTAAAGCTGAGGGGCTGGAGAGATGGCTTAGTGGTCAAGAGCACTGGATGCTTTTGCAGAAGACCAGGGTTCAGTTCCCAGCACCCACACAGTGGGTCACACCATCTGTAACTCTAGTTCTTAGTGATCCAATACCCTTTTCTGACTTCTGTGGGCACCAGGTACCCCCACGACATACAGATATACATGCAAACTAAATACTAAAATTAAATTTAAAATGAAATAAGAACGCCTAGCCAGGTATACCATCTCCCCTCCCATACACACACACCCTAGTTTTTCAAGACAGGGTTCCTCTGTATAGCCCTGGCTGTCCTAGAACTTGGAATACAGGTCAAACTGGTCTCAAACTCATAGATCCTCCTGCCTCTGCCTCCTGAGTACTGGATCAAAGCCCTGCACCGCTGCCAGATGATAGTGGGCACCTTTAATCTAATCACTTGGAAAGCAGAAGCAGGTGGATTTCTCAATGGGAAGCCAAGCAAGGTACATAGTGAGACCCTGGTTAATAATAAATAAAATCTTGATGAGGTTCTGGCTGTAGCTTCTTGGCACAGTGTTCTTTGCATGTACCAAGGCTTAGGTTGGATCCCTGGCACACCTCCAATAATTAATTAATAAATAAAAATTTCACATGTGTTCTCATATTCTTACCCACTCACACCACATTTAATATTTCTCATGTGGATTAATTGTTCAATTTAAATGTTCTTCCTCTTCCATGTCCACATATATCTTTTTCTTGACATCTGGAAAAATGAATCTAATTAACCCTCTAGTTGCCTTAGCAACTTCCTATGGCTCCTCATTAGCTAAACACTAAAATCCAAATGATGATTCAAGAACTTTCTCTAGCCCCTACAGGAAGTGTCTAGCCTTGTCTCTCTTTTGTACTCTACCACTGAATGAACCTTCAACTCACCAGTTCCCTTGGTCTTGTTATATGTCTGGAACTCTGAATCCCTTTGCTAGGCATCCTGGCAGCTGAGATTATGGGTCTGTGTCACTAAGCCTGACTTTCAGGCACATTTATTCCCCCACTTCCCTGTGTAAGAGCCTGTCCCGAAACTCACTCTGTAGACCAGGCTGGCCTCAAACTCACAGGAATCCGCCTGCCTCTGCCTCCTGAGTGCTAGGATTAAAGGCATGCACCATCACACCAGGCAGCTTTCAAACATCTTTTAAACTTCCATGTAATTGAGACTATGCCAGAATTTAGAGACAGAAAGTTGAAAGGAAACTATTTCTGCTCTTAAAGAGCTTGTAGACCGCTGGAAGACAAGGAGATGAACATCTGGGTTAAACAGATTTGTAGAGGGGAACACAGAGAGAAAAGTCCCTAAGTCTTTCATAGTGATGGTTCTCCTCAGACCCGGCCCACAGAGCACATCTGAAATTCCTCATGTCAGTTCTTATGATGCAAGAACACTGTAAATTCCCCGCCAGCCTTGTCTATGTCATGATATACTGACTAGAAAATCCACCCTCCCTCCCCACAAAGAACACATCAACTAATATCCACTCCCACTTTCAAACAAAAAATAATAGTTTCTGATTTCCCATTTCTTGTGAATATTCTTTTCCATTTCTCATGAGAATTTAAATCACACAAGGACAGCATATAATTCATGCAGTATCCAGGGACGGTTACTATAATGCTTTAAGAACGGCGAGCATGAAAATGTGTACAAACCCAACATTTGTTTATATGTGGTAAAACAGGCTGTAGAGAAGGCTACAATTTTAATTTTTGTGCCTATTAAACTTGTCCTAGGTGTGACCAGAAATACTTGATGTGTGTAGAAGGTGCTTGTTTTGTGCCTTATTGAAAAGGAAGCACAGCCCTAGAGCAAAAAGAACTAGGAACAGGCACTTTAGGAACTCTACTAACTCAATTCTTCCTGACTTGCCATAAATACTTAGTCACATGCCCTTTTTTTTTTTTCCCCCTGCGTGGCCAATCGTAGAGGCTTTAGAGTCAGATAGACCTATCTGAAACCTTACTCTGACACTCAAGTTATTTAACATTGATCAAACTGCTTCTCAGTCTTTAAGTCTCAAGTTGATAGGGACAGAAGGTCCAAATAGGTTAAAGGCTATAACTCCTCCCCCTCCCCAAACCCAATCCACAGGAGCTGCTCTGCGTACTGGGACAGTAGGGTAGACGTGTCCCGACTAGACAGTACTACACTGAGATGGAAAAATTAAAATAAGAAAGACAAGCGGACCACTATATAATTAATTAATATAATGTCAGGGAAGACTGCCTAGCGGGCCACCCACTTTCTCCTGGGGACTAAATCTCTCCTAATGGTCTTCACACACCAATCCTTGAAAGACTCACCGTCACCCCGTATTTGAGTGCTAGCCCAGCCAGGGTGTCTCCAGGCTCCAACTGATGCTCCAGGCGTCTTTCCCGCACTGGAGAGCAGGATGATTGTACCAGGCTTCCGTAAGAACGAGTTCGGCTCCCATGCAGCAGCCCTGATGCCCCGAGTGGGGGCTGTCTAGAGGGAGAAGCCATCTCCTCAGGATGCCAAGATCTAGGGTCACAACTGAGGAAAGCCCGGCTAAGTGTCAACAGTGAGGGCTGAACCCGAGGAATAGATAGATATTCAGGGGATTCCTTTTCACTTCTCTTCAGTCTCCCCCCTCAGCCCTCCTGCTCCTCTTGCTGCTGCTTACCGAGCTGGAGTCACAGTCCGCACCCTAAGAAGGCTGCCTGGAAGGTTACATTTCTCCTTCCCCGAGTCCCTTACCTATAAATATATCTGCCCTAAATTGTCAGTCGCTGACCCCTTCGACCTTCGACGACCCCTCCCCAACTCCTCACAAGCCTGATCTCTGACCTTTGAACCCTAGACACCCTCATCAACACGACCCTCAGTGTGTCCCCACCTCCCGCAGCGGGGCCGCCAAGAGCCCCCGCATCCTCTCTGCTCGAAATCAGGCCCTCCCCAGGTAGGTTGTGGCTGTGGACGATGAGCCTGAGGATTGCGAGAGTTTGCAGTGAACAGTCCACTGAGTCCACATCAGGAGGATCCCACCCTGAAACTCCGGCTCCACAGACAAGTTCTTGGTCTCCAAACACCTGGATCCTTCCAAATTAAAGGGCCTGTATTCAGGCGAGCGGTAAACTCTTTGAAAAATAAAAAAATAACTAAAAGACTTCATTTCCCAAGAGGCCTCAGGGCATTATAGGAAATGCAGGCCCCTTCAGGGCGCTGGGGGCGGGTCTTCCGGCACGCGCGGTGCATGCATGGAAACGCGTACCCGGAAGTACAGACAACCCGAAAAGACCGGAAACAGAGAAGGCGGTAACCTACTCTTCCTACGGTGGCCCGAAGGAGAGACGAGTCGACGTAGGAGGATTTATCGTTTCTGAGACTCACAGTCGTGATGTCTTTCAAGAGGGAAGGGGATGATTGGAGTCAGCTCAATGTGCTCAAAGTAAGTCCTAGTGAGAGTCGGCCCACGTATAGTGGTGGGCCATGCCTTTAATCCCAGGGGAGGCAGAAGCAGGTAGATCTCTGTGAGTTCGAGGTTCGAGGCCAGCCTGGTCTTTACAGCTAGTTTTGGGACAGCTAAGGCTACACAAAGAAACCCTGTCTCGAAAAAACAGAGAGAGAGCCCAGTTCCAGTTGCTCTCTTGCTTTGGTGACATCTGGGGGGTGGAGTCTGGGGACCAGAACCGAGTGATGCCTCCTTCTACCCTATGATCTGCATGGCCCTGTACCATTTGACTCTTTATCCATATTATATCCCGTTCGTCCGTCTCACCTATCATGCTTTGTGCAGAAACGAAGAGTTGGAGACTTGCTGGCTAGTTATATCCCGGAGGATGAAGCGCTGATGCTGCGGGATGGACGGTGAGAGCGAAGAGTGGATCAAGCTTGGGGATCAAAGACTCAGTAAACTTTTGTTAGTAAGGAGATCGGGAGTGTAATAGGATTCTTTGGTGGGAAGTGAAGATTGGAAGAGGTGGAGATCGGGAGATTTGAGAGTTGGCGGCATGTTTTGACAGGCATAGCCCCTACTCAAGCAAGAACACCCAAGCGACTGCTCTGGAACACGTAACGGTTTATCATTCGCTTCTCTTCTCTTTTTCCTAGCTTTGCCTGTGCCATCTGCCCCCATCGTCCAGTACTGGACACCCTGGCGATGCTGACTGCCCACCGTGCAGGCAAGAAGCATCTGTCCAGTAAGTGTAGGAGAAGGAGGGAGGGGAAGAATGATAGAGAATTAACTCTTGACATCTTGGCAAAGCACCTGGTGTTGTGTTTTGCATTCCCTTTGCTTTTCTTCTCAGGTCTGAAGCTTTTCTATGGGAAAAAGCAGTCAGGCAAGAAAACAGAGCAGAATCCGAGACAGCAGAATGAATTTAAGACAGAAAGCAAAGCTGAGGTGAGAGAGTGGGTCAAGTGTTGTTCGGGCAGAGCTGTACTGCATGCAACGGGCTTAAGGGACTTTTGCTCCTTACAGCTCTGATTGTGTCTCTTCTCTCCATCACCAGGCTCCTTTGCTGACCCAGACTCGATTAATCACACAGAGTGCTCTGCACAGAGCTCCACACTATAACAGTTGCTCCCGGAGGAAGCACAGGTCTGTGGAATAGGAATCAGAATGGAAAGGGGTAGAGGGAGATAATGGCTCGAAAGTTACAGCTCTCCAACTCCTGTTCTGAGAAATACTAGTCTTATGGAGATGTTTAAAGGAAAATGATACTTAGTGATTTTAAAATAAATTTTAGGAAATGGAGATTAGTAACATTGAGGTGAATGAAGGCGGCGCATGCCTTTGATCACAGCATTCAGGAGGCAGAGGCAAGTGGATCTCTTAGTTCCGGTCCTGCCAGGGGCTATAATGGGAAAGAAAAAAAAAAAAAAAAAAAGTTAGCTGAGCATGGTGGTGTACCTTTGTTTGTTTGTTTGTTTCTTATTGAGAGGCTTTCTTTGTAGCCCTAGCTAGCCTAGAACCCTGCTATTTAGACCAGGGTAGGCTCAAACTCAAGATCCGCCTGCCTCTGCCCCTCAAGTGCTGAGACTTAACCTGGGGGTGGACAGTCTTGAGACAAAAACTTAGGAATTTGAATTCCTAATTCCAAAATCTCTCTTTCTCTCAAGATTTATTTATTTATTATGTATACAGTGTTCTCTCTGCATGTAGGTCAGAAGAGGGCACTGGCCCTCATTAGATATGGTTGGTTGTGAGCCACCTTGTAAGTTGCTCTCTGGAAGAGCAGGCAGTGCTCTTAACCTCTAAGCCATCTCTCTGCACCCCAGAATCTTTTATATGTAGAATATTTAAGATCTCAGTGGAACTCAAAATGGATGTAGTGGTGCATACCTTTCATACTCAAGAAGCAGAGGCAGGTGGATCTCTGTAAGTGTGAGAATAGCTTTATCTACAGAGTGAATTCCAGGTCATCTAGGATACATAGAGACACCCTGTACCTTATCTCAAAAAAACCCAAAAGAACCAAAAAAAAAAAAAAAAAAACAAAAAAACAAAAAAACCCAAAAAAACAAACAAACAAACAAACAAACAAAAAAAAACTTGGTTTAGGAAACACTTTTCTTAGGATGAAGGGGGCACGAGGGAGCTGCTACTTTGCTTTACTACATTCTAAAGGCTTGGGTTCTTTTCTGCCCAGCCCAGAAGCCCCTGCTCCCTCTGTCTCCAGTCCTTCTTTGCCAGCCCCAGAGGTCGGACTCCAGAGTATAAAGATCAGTAGAGAACCTGAGCCTAGAGAAGAATCTCATGCCAAGGAATCATCAGCTCTCCTGGCCTCAGCACCCATGAGCCCCACAAAACGACGAGTCCTGAACCATTACCTTACCCTCCGAAGGTTAGTCTGCCTGATCCCGCCCTTGGGTTTCCTTCACTTTTCCCCAACCTGCCTTTTTTTCAAGCCATTCCAATTGCTTTTTTCTTATCACCAGTAACTTCTTTAAAATTAACATTTATTTATGTAGGAACACATTTGTGTAAGTCATCATAGGGCACCTTATAGGGTTGGTCCTCTCTACCCTGTGGGCCCCAGGGATGGAACTCAGCACCACAAACCTTTTTCATAAAACTCTCCCCTGACCAATTGTCTTTTCTCCGATGTTTCCAGCTCTGGATGGATCCCAGATGGAAGAGGTCGATGGATAAAAGATGAAAATGTTGAATTTGACTCTGATGAGGAAGAACCCCCTGATCTCCCCTTAGACTAATGACCCCTCTCCCCATTTGTTCTTCAAATAAACCACAGTGGGTCCTGGAGCCTAGCGATCCTGGACTCAGGTTCCTTGTTCAGTCTTAGGATTTCAAATCTGTTCTTTCTCATCCTGGCCACTCCTTTTCTGCAATGTACATGGCTCTTCATACTTCTGACCCCTCCCCCACTTTCTACCAAAGCCTTGCCAAGCGTCAGCTGCATTCATCCTGGTGCCCTATTAATAAGTCTGTCAGAAAGAGGTCTCTGCCCTTCATGTGGTCTGACTCTCTCACCTTCCCTCCCATGCCTTTCCTTCGGATCACATGTGGACTTCAAGTGGGTACCTCTGCAAAGACAACTGAGGCCAAGGACCCTGTGAAGGGACCAAAGCCTTTGGCAGATTTATGGGGAACACGAGGGACAAAGCTCCCCCTCCTCCTTGTAACCTGAACCTCCCTGCCGGCTGATCCCCAGAGTATAAATAATCCCTTGATGAACTGGCAATAACCCTTGATGGGTAGGGCCAAGATTCCCACCCCAGCCCAAGGAAGGAGACAGGCGGCCTGAACAAAAGGGATTTTATTTACAGGAAAGGGGAGAGAGATGGGGACTTATGTGTCCAGGGCTCTCATCTCTTGGTAAAAGGGTGATGTTATCTCTTCTTTTGCTGGCGACCTGTAAAGGAAGATTGGTGAACACAGCGCCATCTCTTGCTTTGGCAAGGGCATATTTCTCTTTCCCTTTCCTTGGGCAGATTTATAAGTTGCTGCCTCATGCTGTCTGATGGGCCTGTCCCATGTTAACAGTAAAATCAAGAATAAACACTGGAAAATAAAAGGACCGTGTACCTGGGAGGTACTATCATACTCCATCCCACTGCTCTATGGATGTACTGAGGGAAGGACTTGTGTATCTGTTTCCCTGTACACTCATCTCCCCATGTGACTGCCACCAAGCATTTACCACTGTGTTTTCCAGAAAGATCTGCCCATCCCAGCTCTTCCTTCTCCCCACATGGCTCCACACGCACTTACGCAGCTCATTGTTCCGGGTCATGGCCTGGGCTGCCCGAGCTCGTGGTCCTTGTTGTGTGAAATGGTACCCAAATCGGACGATAGAGGTACACTGCTCTAGCACAGTGGCCATTTCCATCTCCACTGCATCACCTGGCCACTGGCGCTAAGGATGGATAGATAAAAGCTGACGTGCATGGTCATTCACCATCCCCGCGCAGGGGCCAAGAGGCTTATTTGTCTAGAGTAGGTGAGGAGACTGCTGGCTCTACTCACTGAGACACGAAGCTGCCCAGAGAGCATCTCTATGGGTGTTACCTGGACGAAGCCCTGGGGCAAGTGATGCTGACCTGGTTATCTACACGGAGCTCAGTGAGCGTGGCGTTTTCCCGAACTGCTTTCAGCACAGCCATGAGCCCGGTGCTACTGATGAAGTTGGATTCAATATTCAGGCTCTGGAGACTACGGTTCTCACGCAGCATGTCAGCCACCGCCTGGATGGTAGAGGCTTGTGTTAGGGTTAGAGGACCGTCTCATATGAGAGGCGGGATGGGAGAAGAAAGGAAAGCGCCCTTTGGGAGCTCTTTTGAGGCAGGAGGAGCCAGGATTGGGGATTGGTGAAAGCATGGGGATTAAGGTTACTGGTGAAACCGAGAGCCTTAGATAAGGCTGTTTGGTGGAGAAAATGACTTCAGAGTTGGGAGCCAGAAAAGTGTGGATCTCTGAGAGCTGCCATAGAAAGCATGATGGGAATAGCACCCCCTAGTGTGACCCCTGTAAGGGTGTGGGAAGAGGACTGGAGAATAAATGTCAGCCAGCCTTACATTGGCGATGGGGTCACCACTCTTTGTGGCTACCAGACTGAAGCTCCGGACGTAGGTATTAGTCTTCATTGCTTCGCACAACTCACTTAACACAGGTATCGGGATGTCCTAAGGGGGCACAGGATGGTGTACTAAAGACTCATGCCTCAACACTTAGTCCCATTACTTTTGGGGGATGGGAGTCAAATACCTGTATATTATTGAGGTTTACTTCCTCTAGCTCTTTGTCATTGCTTCGAACTCTCTTTAGCATCTCCTCAATGTTTGTGGGATTTGGGGGTTCATCTGGTACTGGCTTATACTTATCAGGTTGTACCACACCTGATGGGGTGAGAGCAGAAAGGGAACCCTAACATATCCCTCATCATATCTCCCAATGGCCCTCTAAACCTTCATGCACCATGTCGGACACTTGCAACCTCTTCTCAGCAGCCGCTGGCCTGCCTGTCCAGAGCTTTAGGGGGTCAAGGGTGGGCATGCTTCTCCAGGACACTCACTGCTAATGCCTTCAGTGTTGCAGATTTCTCCACTGCAGATAGCATCGTAGTATTGCTTGTTGCTCATGAGGGTGTACATGCCCAGGATCGCTGGTGAAGGTAAGCAGAGGGACACAGGAGTTAAGGTAGCAGCCCCAAGCCTGTCTCCTGTCTCTGTCCTAAAGCAGTTTTACAGCCTGACCTTCCACTCTTTCTCACCTTCCTCAGATCCAGGAGTCTCCTCCATAAACCTGCCCTGGAGTGATTTCTAAAAATAAGAGAGGGCTCAGGGAAGGTTCTTGAGCCACTATAGGGTGAGGGCCATCTGCAGTCTACTGGCCTCTACATTACAGCTCCACTTCCATCTGCCCTCACAATCCCTGTAAAGTTGCTCTTGATATGTAACGTATTAAAAGAGTAATGACTGGACCAGTGTACAAGCAAACAAGAAAAGTTAAAAACTACTGCCTGAAGCAGACATCCATGCCCTGGCTCCAGCCTTTCCTTCTAGTTCTGTGTCAAGATAAAAATGCCACCACGAGCCCCATCCCCCCACTTCCTCTGGTCCCTGCAGCTGCCCACCTGCAATGTCACACATTTCAGCATCTGTAGCATGGGACAGTGCTTCCTCCAGCTCAGGTTCCAGCGTAATCTGTTCCTGGGCTGGGATTTCTCTCTTGGGCTGAATATAGGGTTTCCCTGATAGAGAGATGAAGGACAGTTTAGGTAGAGGTAATTTCTCCCAAGATGGCAGCCTCCACCTTCCTTCTCCATTTGGGGTCAGACTGAATCCTAAATTCTCCACAAACATAGGACTCTTCAATCCTCTCCATTCCCAGAAAAACGGAAGAGGGCAGACCGGTGAGGCAGAACATGTCTGTAATCTCAGCGCTTGGAAAGCTGAGCTTGTAGGACTGCTAGCTCAGGGCCAACCTGGGCTGCTCAATGAGATCTCAAAAATAAAAAAAAAAATTGAAAGATTAAAAAATGTTAAAAAATCAAGCCAGCATGCAACTAGCTGGAGTCCCTGACAAATGAGGAGGTGAAAGGAAACGCCTGCCTGATGGGCATAGGTGTTAGGGTGCCCATACCCTTCTTCTCGCCAGTGAAGGGCACCAAGTCATCACGCTCCTTGACTTCCAATGCCTGCTGCTCCAGGTACTGCAGTAGGGCATCTCGGTCCAGTGGCCCTGTTGGACTCTTCTTTGTCTGGTCACGTTGTCTCAGCCCAGCTGGCAGGAGCATATTCTTAGGGATGAGTTTTAGGGAACAAATCAGGCACTCGCCAGACATCTTTTCCCTGGCCCTTCTGGAATTCCAGGCCCTCCTGGTAGCCCTGTTCTCAACCACCTAACATCCATTATCCTTCCCACATGTGCAGGGATGCCCTGACCCCTGTACTGGTACCCTACTTCAGGCTCTGGTCTCAGCCACCCAGTTTCCATGTCTTCCCACACATGTAGAGATGCCCCAGTCTCTGTGTTGGTACCCTACCTCAGGGTCCATTTCTTGTAGCTCACAGTCCAGCTGCTCTAGTTCCTCGGGGCTCAATGTCCTTAGGATCTCATCTTCATCTATGTCTCTGTATTTCTCCAGTTCCTTCTGATATGATGACATGGTGACCCCTACCCCTTCCCCACTGTGTGTCACTCACAGCCTTGGGGAAATATGGGGAAAGCTGTTAAACATGAACAGTGAGAGCACAGAAGCCCATCCATGGTTAGTACACTGAATTATTAGATACCTTGGAGTCTAGGGTCTCCCAGGGATGGAAAGATTAGATTGTTCATTGTTACAATTTCCCTCCCAGTTCCTGCACTTTGCAGCCATTCTGGATGGGGATCCTAGGCTCCAGGCTGGGTCTATCCACCCACTGTGTGATGGTTTCCAGCCATTCTGGATGAGGATCCTAGGCTCCAGGCTGGGTCTATCCACCATGTGATGGTTTCTAGCCATTCTGGATGGGGATCCTAGGCTCCAGGCTGGGTCTATCCACCCGCTGTGTGATGGTTTCCAGCCATTCTGGATGGGGATCCTAGGCTTCAGGCTGGGTCTATCCGCCCACTGTGTGATGGAGAAACCCTGGCAGCACCCTCTGCTACAACTTTACCCAACAGTATCTCTTGCTCTAACACAGCTGCTAGAGGCCCTGCCAGTACAGCTGGCTCCAAGCCCAGTTCCTATTGAAAGGTGGGAGGGGATGGCAGAGAGCTTCAGGAAAAGTCCTCTCTTTCCTATTATCCAGGCTTTTTTCGAAACTGGGTAAGCAAAGAAGAATGGCTGGGTTGGACCGGTGGCCTCTTATGTGACCCTCATATCCTCCTTTATTGTAAAGGATCAAGATCTCACTTTTTGTGTTTGCTAAAATCTTAAATCGTTAAGGGAAAGTGAGGCTTAGAAGCTGGGGCACTTTCAGATTGGGGGAAGGGCAATATGGCCTCAGAAGGCATTCAGTTCCCACAGTCTGTCACCAGAAAGGTGACACTAAGAACACCGGGTTAAAAAAAAAAGCCTTCTAAATAGGGTAGAGGGTAAACTTTGTCTTTGTCTGTGAAAAATGCACTCAAGCTCTACATACACTTCATGCTTAATATGGAAGATGATCCTGAGAGTGAGACACTGGCATAAGCTGTTACAGAGTCAAGACAGGGAAGTGGCAGGGACATACACAGAGTGACAGAGGCAAAGACACACCAGCTACTTTCCTCAGGGCCACTCTTCCCATCTCCCACCAGGCCCTCACCCCAAGACCCCGCTTTCCCCACCTACCAGTCCTAATTGCCACCTCTCACCTCCCCTTGTCAGTTGGTCCGTCTGTTGTACTAGGGCACTGTCCGGTCAGCAGGAGGAGTCTGCTGCCGGGGGAGAGAGTGGGGGAACAGTGAGCTCAGCATTTTATTATTTTAGCTCTGGCCAGGTGGGGAGTGGTGGGAGATCACATATACACAGACCCCATACCTTGCCCAGCCCTGAGAGCCTCTAGTGGCGAGTACCAGCCATGACACCTCTTTTCCTACAAGCAGAGTCCTCCGGGGAGAATGGGGTGACTCCTGCTGTTCTGTACCTGCTCGGTTCAAAGCACTGAGTGGAAAGTGATATGTCAGTGTAGCCAGGCACAGTGTCTCTCACCTGTATTCCCACAAGAGGGGAGACTGAGGCAGGGCGACTACAAGATGAAGATTGGCATGAATTACATAGGAGTTCAAAGTCAATTTGGGATGCAGAGCAAAACATTTTTGTTTAAAGGGGTAGTTTGCTGTGCAACTGCGAGAACGGGGTTGACATTCCTGCACCCAGATGGCAAGCCTGTCATCTCACACATGCCTGTAACCCTGTGGGTGGCAGAAAGAGAAGGGTAATTGGGGCTTGCTGGCTTCTGAGGGTCTAGAGAGCATGACCCCAGGTTCAGGAAGAGACCCTGACTCAAAGGAGTAGGTACAATTACAGAAGACACTGGCCTCTACACACACACACCACCACTGACACACACATACACACTCAAGGGATTTTGATTTGGTATTTAACTTTAGTTGAAAGAACAAATACTTTAGAATTAAATATGGACAACCCAGGTAGATATAATAAAAATGATAGGCTTGAATAAAAGCATCTTTACGAAGCCTATTACTTAATATAAATACATGCTAATAAAGGACAAAGCAGGAAGTGATTGCACCCGTAGGCTTAGCACTTGGAAGGCTGAAGCCAAAGGACTGCTTGAGTCCAGGAGTCTGATTTTAGCCTGGACAAATTAGTAAGAACTTGTGTTTTAAAAATAAGGGGGATAAAAAAGGCCATGTAGCACCTTTAATTCCAGCACTCTGGAGGAAGAGGCAGGCAGATCTCTATGAGTTCAAGGCCAGCTTAGTCTAGAAAGTGAATTCCAGAAAAGCAATGGCTACACAGAGAAATACTGTGTGGTGTTTGAAAGAAAATGGCCCCCCAAAGGGAGTAGCACTATTGTGGTGAGGCTTTATTGGAGTAGGTGTGCCCTTGTTGGAGGAAGTGTATCACTGTGAGATAGCTTTCAGGTCTCATTATGCTCAAACTTTGCTCAGTGTGACAGACAGACCACTTCCTTTTCCTGCAAGATGTAGGACTCTCAGCTACCTCTCCAGCACCAAGTGCCACCATGGTGATAATGGAATGAACCTCTGAACTGTAAGCAAGCCACCCCAATGAAATGTTTTCCTTTACAAGAGTTAGTGTGGTCATGGTGTCTCTTCACAGCCATAGAGACCCTAAGACACCCCGTCTCAGACGAAACAAAACAAAACATAAGGTCGGACAGTGGTGGCACCTGGATTTAACGTCAGTACTGGGGAGGCAGAGGCAGGTGAGTCCAAGACAGCCAGGGCTACAGAGAAACCGTCTCAAAACCAAACCAACGAAACAACAATGGAGAGAGAGAGGGAGAGGGAGGTGAAGAGAGAGAGAGGGGAGCTGAAGAGATGCCTCAGAAGTTAAGAGCACTGGCTGCTCTTCCAGAGAACTCAGGTTAAATTCCCAAAGCCACATGGCAGCTTCAACTGTCTGTAACTTCACTCCAGAAGATTCAATGCCATCTTCTGGCCTCTGTGTACACTATGTATGCATACTGTGTTCACATACATGCACACAAACACACATACACAGAAAAAAAGGGCAGCTCATAACAAGTGCCATCAAACAATACAAAGGCATAGGCACAGGGCGCGACCAAGACTAATTCTAGTACTTGGGAGGCAAAGGCAGGGAGCTCTTATCTGAGGTCAGCCTGGACTGTGTGGGGACCCCGTTTCAAAAGAGAGAGGGAAAAAGAGGGATGGAGGGAGGGGGAGGGAAAAAGAGAGAAAACAAGGTTGGGGGACCTCAGTGAAGGACCACTTGTCCAGCATAAGCAAGGCCATGTGTACAGTCCTAGCTAAACAAAATAAAAACCCAAATATACAAATAAACTCCCACATTCCTAAGTATATCTTGACTCCAATCCTGCATACCATACAACAAGGATTTTACCATTTTATTAGAATAGAAAAACCCCAAAACCACACCAAGGTCATCAGGGACAAAGGGAGGAGGGACTGAGAGCCTAAGAGGGCAGAGGAAAGGTGTTTCTAAGGAGCAGGTATCTATTTGATGACGATTTTCTGACGCAAGGCTCGGGGTCCAGAGCCAGGGAGTGGTTCAGGGGGTGGAGGTCCAGGGCCTAGGGCGGAGGCAGTGGGTGGTAGTCCATGGGCAGTGATGTACTTCTTGTAGGCCTCTCGAATGATCTTGAAGGCCCGAGCAGTGGCATAAGGTATGTCTGTAACAGGGTCCCGATACAAAGCTGGACGATGGGTCACTGGGCAGACCTCCCGAACAGGGACCTTGGGTGGTCGGCCTTGGGGGAACCACTCTTCAAATGTTGCGTCATCACTGAATGTGATGAAGGTACGTGAGCAGTGAGCAGGAGGGGCGGTAGGTCCGGTCCCAGCATGTGGGGTCAGTGCAGAGGCTGTAGGAGTAGGATCAAGTCTGACGGCAAAAGACAGAAAAAAATCAGTCAGGAATGCTCAGAAGGCAGGAAGCCAGGCTGCGTGTGGGGGCTCATGGCTGTAATGTGGGGGGCTCATGGCTGTAATGTCAGTATTTAAGTCAGGCTGTAATGTGGGGGGCTCATGGCTGTAATGTGGGGGGCTCATGGCTGTAATGTGGGGGCTCATGGCTGTAATGTGGGGGGCTCATGGCTGTAATGTGGGGGGCTCATGGCTGTAATGTGGGGGGCTCATGGCTGTAATGTCAGTATTTAAGAGGCCAAGGGAAGATGATCCCCTGAGCTTCAAGCCACTGAAGAGACAGAGCGAGTACCTGTTTCAACAAAAAGAGCTGGGCACTGGGCTGAAACAAGCGGATTCAGCAATTAAGAACAGTGGCTATTCTCCCAGAGGACACGGGTTGAGTCCCAGCACTTACGCGGTGGCTCACACCATCTGTCACTCCAGTTCCTAGGAATCTGTCTCCTTCTTCTGGCCTCAATGGGCACCAGGCCAGACATACATGCAAGCAAAACACTGATACACATTTAAAAAAATAAAATAAAAATGCTGGGCGGTGGTGGAGCGCACCTTTAATCCCAGCACTCAGGAGGCAGAGGCAGGTGGATCTCTATGAGTTCGAGGCCAGCCTAGTCTACAGAGTGAGTTTTAGGATAGCCAGGGCTTACAGAGAAACCCTGTCTCGGGGGCAATCAATCAATCAATAAAGAAATAACTGGGCATGGTGATCCAATTCACATTTATGATCCCAGTACAAAGGAGAAAGATGCAGGCAGATCCTGAGTTTGGGACTAGTCTGGGCTACATAGTGAATTCAGGCCAGAGTAAGACCGCTCAAGAAAACAAAACAGTAGGAAGGAATGAGCTGAGTGAAGGACGGAATCTGAAATGTGTGTAGTGAGGACAGTGATCGCTAAGCTGGCGACACTGGAGTCCTTACCCTTCCACATCCACATTCTCCTCCTTGGGACCAGGCTCCCCAACAAGCGGCACTGTCACTGAATGGTAGGTGATTATTGGCCCAGGGCACTTCCGCTTCTTGTGAACCTGCTTCTTCTTGTCAGCCTCAAGTCTTTCGTAGGTCTCTTTAGGATCAAAAGGAGAAATGAGAGGATGGTCAGTTTTCTTTTCCCACCCTCGAGCTCTGGCCTGAGAGCTAATTAATTACATTCACGTGTTTGTGAGTGTGTGCGTGCACACGGGTGCACTGGAGTCAGTTTCCTGTAGGGTCAAACTCAGGTCAGCAGGGCTGCTGCCAAGTGCCTCTATCTGCTGAAGCACCACATCTCGCAGACCCGCCTGCCTCCTGTACCCCAGCCAGTGCTGCAGTTAAAGGCATCCAGCACCTTAGGACTATTGTGAACTCTAATTACTCTGCTTCAAACCTCCACTTCTCTGGTCCTCCAGGTCTCTGTGCCTCCGCCTGCCTTCCCCAAACCACAGACTGACCCAGGGAGCGGAGGTTGAGCTCTTCTGTGATCTTGGCCTCCCTGAGCAGCTCCTCCTGGGTTAGTGGTCGGTCACAGTGCGGACCCTTTCGCCTCCGGGACTGTCCTTGCCTCTCCTGAACCCGAAGGAAAGTCTGTCGTGTGTGCTCAGCGGTAGACTGGCGCATAGACTTCCGACCTACAGAAGGTGAGATGGGAAGAAATCTTTGAATTCATTTCTATTTTTTTTCTTCTTCTCTTTCAGACAGGCCTCCAACAATGTGGCTCTGGCTGTCCTGGAACTCAGTATGTAAACCAGCCTGACCTCTAATTCAGAGACCCTCCTGCCAGAGCCTCTGGAGCGATGGGATTAAAGCCATGCAACATCATATCCAGCTAAAAAAAAATTTAAGAAAAAAAAAAAAAAAACAACAACAACAACAATTTAAGCTCACAAAAAAAATGTGATACAAATAATGGCTACAGCCTTTAATCATATCATCTCTTTGTAAACATCACACCGTTTCATTCTGTATATTACTATTATTTCAATGACTCAAGAGTTAAGTTGTACACAGCTTTCTCTTCAATATTTTACTATTTTTACTTTTTGTGGTATTGGGGATTAAGTATCCCTACCTCTGGTTACATCTCCAGACTTTTTGATAAATCAAATTTTATTAGCACCTTAAACTTTTACATTCACCTCTGGGGAGGACAGCACATATAGAAACCAGAGGATTTTCAGGAGTTGGTTCTCCTTCCACCATGTGGATCCAGGGACAGAACCTGGGTCATTAGGCAACAAACACCTTTATCTACCTGACATCTTGTCAGCCCTCACATTTGATTTGAGATACTCTCACTAAATTGTTAGGTGGACTTGGACTTCTCCTGTCACAGCCTCTTGGCAGTTGTGATTACGGGCTGTACCATCAGACCCAGGGATGTTTCCAAGAATAAGGACTGTCCTGAGCTGAAGAGCTGACTCAGTGGTTAGAGGATCTGTTGAGCAATCATGACCGCTGGAGCTCAGATATTAGCACCTATGTAACAAGTCCCCAATAACTGTAACTTTAAATCCCTGACCTCTGTATGCATCTGCACATACACTTAAGTAGGCACACGCACACAGACAGAAGGCGTCTCCTTACCTGACAATATAGTTATCAACCTTAGTAAACTTAGTGGAGATAGAAAATAATCGTCACATTCCCAGCAGATTTAAACTCACTGTCAGAGCCATCGTCCTGTAGTTCCAGTGGCAGCAGAGCCTTCTCCTCTCTGGCCTTCTGAGAGCTACTTGCTGGGGTGCTGACCTTTCGAGGCCTTAAGCTCTTTAGAGGCTCCTGGGGACAAATTAGAATCGGACACGAGAAAACAAGAGTGGTAAGGGAAAAGGTGAGGATTTTATCAGAGAAAATTAGCACACAGCAAGAGGAGAACACAATTAAGAAAGTTTGAGGAGCTGGGTACAGTGGCGCAAGCCTTTGATCCCAGCACATGTCAGGCCGAGGCAGACAGGTCTCCTTGAGGTTGAGGCCAGCCCGGGCTATAAAACAAGAAATAACAAGCCCTCCATTCTACACTCCCACCCCAGAAAAGGTTCCTTTGGTGTCCAGGAAACCAAGGTCTCTTTGTACCTTATAGGCTTTGGTGACGACTCTGCGCTTTCTTCTTGGCTCTTCGGCTTCCCCATCACTGGATGGTTCATCTCCTTCATCAATGTCAAAGTCAGAGTCGACCTCGTCCTCCGTATCAGACTGGTCTCCCTGATACTCATCATCTCCAGATTCCTGAGGACAAAGGGAATGAGAACTGGCCGGCACTGTTAACTAACGTTCCTGGAGGAGGAAGTAGATTAATTCGCTCTTCTGCTAGGGACTCTCTGATTCTTTCCTATTTAGCTTTTCACTCCCCACAGACAAAGCCTTTCCAGACGATGATTCTTAGCTGAGTGTACCACTGCCTTCCAGAGTCAGACTCCATTTGAAACAAAAACACAAATAAGTTTTTTTTAATTTTGAAAAGATTTATTTATTCATGTATATGAGTAACCTGTTTTATCTTCAAGCACACCAGAAGGGGGAATCAGATGCCATTACAGATGGTTGTGAGCCACCATGTGGTTGCTGGGAATTGAATTCAGGGTCTCTGGAAGAGCAGTCAGTGCTCTTAACTGCTGAGCCATCTCTCCAGCCCATAAGTAAGTTCTAACACAAAGAAACATAAATATAAAATTTCTTGGCTTAATTAGAGTTCAGGTCAAGCCTGGACTACAAGAGATACTGCTCCCAAAAAAACTAAATAAGGACTGGGGACATAGCTCAGTTGATAGGATGCTTATTTAGTATGAATGAGGCCATGGATTCAATCCCCAGCACTGTATTATCTGGGTGTAGTGTCACACAACTGCAATCCCTGTGCTAAGGAAGTGGAAGCAGGAGGGATCACAAATTCAAAGTCACTGTGGGCTGGAGAAGAGGCTTAGTGGTTAAGAGTACTGGCTTCCAGAGAAGAGGCTTAGTGGTTAAGAGTACTGGCTTCCAGAGGAGCCAGGTTTAATTCCTAGCACCCACATGGCAGTTCACAACTGTCTGTGGCTCTAGATCCAGGGGACCTGACACCCTCATATAAGCACAAATGCAGGCAAAACACCAATGCACACAAAAATAAAGATAATAAATTAAAAACAACAAAAAAATAAATTTAAAGTCATCTTTGGCCATGTTGCCAGTTTTGAGTCCAGCCTGTGGAACATAAAACCCTGTCTCAAAAACACAAAAACTGGGGCTAGAGAAGAGGCGCCTGTTGCAATTTTGGAAGACCAGGGTCCAGGTCTGACACCCACAGAGCATCTGGCAACCGCCTACAACTTCAGTTCCAGGGAATACTACCCTCTTCTGATATCCACGAGCAGTACATAGATTCGGTGTACAAAGAATTGTACAAGCAAAACATCCCATATACATAAAATGGAAATAAATTAGCCAAGTGGTGCCTTTAATTTCAGCACTCAGGGCAGTGGCAGGAAGTTGTCTGTGAGTTCCAGGACAGCAAGAGCTGTTTATATAGAGAAACTATTTCTCAAAAAACCAAAATAAATAAATAAAATAATAACTAGAATAATAATAAAACAAATAAATGATAAAGTAAAAAAATCTTAAAAAAAAAACCCACATAAATAAAAATAAAAACAGCCAAATGTTGTGGCTCACACCAGGAAGGCTTGAATCTGCGACCAGTCTGGGCTGCACTTTAGCAGGACTATAGCGCAATGGCAGAGTGCTTGCTAGCACGTGATAAACCCTGCTCAATCCCTACCAATGTTAAAAAAACAAGTTGCAAGCTGGGCATCAGTGGTGGACACTTTTAATCCCAGCACTTGGAGGCAGAGGAAAGTGGATCTCTGTGAAGCCAGCCTGGTCTACACAGCGAGTTCTAGGACAGCCAGGCCTATGTAGAGAAATCCTGTCTCAAAAACATCAGCCTTTTGTGGCCATCCCTGATCACAGCCACCAAAATGAAGTTCAATCCCTTTATGAGTTCTGACTGAAGCAAGAACAGCAAACAGCATTTCAGTGCACCTTCTCACATTCAGAAGATCATGTCTTTCTATCTTCTTTTGTGTTTCAAGACATAGATTCTCTGTGTAGCTTTGGCTGTCCTGGAACACACTCTATAGAACAGGCTGGCCTTGTTATCAGAGATCCACCTGCCTCTGCCTCCTGAGTGCTAGGATTAAAGATGTGTGTTACCACAGCCTGGCTTTATTTTCCCCTTTCCAAAGAGCTGAGACAGAAGTACAATGTTCTCTCTATGCCCATTTGAAAGGATGATGAAGGTCAGGTTGTTGAGGGACACTACAGAGGCCAGCAGATTGGCAGAGTGGCAGCGTGTACAGGAAGAAATGCGTCATCTGCATTGAATGAGTACAGCAAGAAAAAGCTAGAGGTGCAACTGTCCACGTGGGCATCTGCCCAGCAAGGTGGGATCTCCAGGCTAAAGCTGGGGAGAGACTATTGAGAAGATGCAGGAGCAGAGGTGTCTCACTCACAACTTTCATTAACAACTGCTTAAGTAAAAGAAAAAAAAAAGTTGCAAATTAGAACAGCCTGATAATCCAAGAGTCTAAACTTCAGACTTTACTCCTTTACAAAAGAAAACAGAATCTGGGAAAACTTTCTTCTCTTTTATTCAGCATTTTTATTTATGTGTGTATATATGCTAAGTGAGTGAAGGCCCCTATGGAATTCAGAAGGCTGCATGCTGGGAACTGAATTCAGGTCCTCTGGAAGAGCAGCAGTATATGCTCTTAATCACTGAGCCATCTCTCCAGCCCCTTGTTTTTGCTTTGAATAAAGATAGTCTCACGGCAATGAGTCACATCTGAGCTAACTGAAATTTGCTGAACCTGAGTTACTCTGAAGGACAAAAAGAACATGAGCCTTGATTTAATACACAGTAGTGTTTTAAAAAAAATCCAAGAGGGAAGAGTGAATCACAGGTGGGTGGAAAAGCAAACACATACACAACATATTTGTGGAATAAGGATTTAGACCCAGGCACAATTTTTCCCTATCACAAAGCTAAATTAAGGCCAGTGAGATGGCTCAGCAGGTAAAGAAGCTTCCCACCAAGCCATAGAGCTGATCCCAGGACCCACCTGGTAGAATCAATTTCTTCAAGTAGCCCTGACTCTCACAAATAGATGTGGCATGTGAGCCTCCCCTGCTTTAACAGCAAATGTTAAAAGGAAAACAGGAGCCGTGCTAGCTGGCTGTTCTAGCTCCAATACAGCCTCTTTCCAACAGTGAATGCTCTGTAGGTTCAAAAGAAGCTACCTTTTGTCCAAAGGAGAAACACATTTATTGTATGTGGATAGGTATTTTTCCTGCATGTGAGTTGAGTCCAGCCTGAGGAACATAAAAGTCCTATCTTAAAAACACAAAAGCTGGGGCTAGAGAGGAGGCACTTAACTGCAATTTTAGAAGACCAGGGTGCAGGTCCAGGTGCATGTGTGGATGCATGCCTAGTGCTCAAGACAACCAGAAGAGCAATCAGAGCCTTTGGAATTAAGAGTTATAAATGGTTGTGAGCCATCATGTGGAAGCTGGAAACCAAATCCAGGTCCTTTGCAAAAGCAGCAAGTGTTTTTATCCTGACTCCAGCCCAAGTATGGAAAAATGTAAATGTCAAGGTAATAAACTTGGATTTTATCTGTAGGCCAATGAGTCTCAAACCCCTCATCTCCTGACCTATCCCACCGTTGATCATCATTGTTGAGGTACAGTTACTGAGAGAAATGTGACCTTCCTTCATGTGTGTTAGGACAGACAAATATTTAACTACTATTATGGAAAATGTGAGCCGCTAAGGATCTGGGGTATGTACATGGAATCTTTCAGAAGGCTAGCTATGGGAGTCAGAGGGCTAGAGTACAGAGCCTCAAGTGCAACCTGAGGTAATATGGGCTGAGATATGAACGGCAGCTACACTGATGAGGGGAAGTCAGCTGGACTCTGTAGTGCCGAAAGCAATGCTCTCTCTCCAACGTGATTCAACTAATGGATTAACTGTGGTGCACATGTTGCCAAAGCAAGCAAATAACAAATGACTGGAGTTCAATCTAGCCCAAATGGCCACCATTCTTCCTAGCTAAGGTTCGTGAGAGACTCAGAACGCATTAACTCCCTCAGCTCTACTCTGGTATTAAGCCACATCACCAGAAAGTGGTAGATCCAGTTCTCACTAGTCTGCCCAGTCTTAATGTTTTTACTACACTATGTATTTACTGTCATAGCAGGAGGATGGGTGGTCTACCAAATCCCAGTGACTTCAGTTGTAAGGAAATAATGACCAATTCTCCTAGAATTTGTTTATCTATTTATTTTGGGTTTTTGAGACAGGGTTTCAAGACTGGCTGTCTTGGAACTCACTCTGTAGACCAGGCTGGCCTTGAATTCTCAAGAGATATGCCTGCCTTTGCTTCCCAAGTGCTGGGAATAAAGGGGTGCATCACCATGCCTGGCTTCTCCCTAGAATTTAATGCTAAATAAGTTTGCCTTTCTTGAATATACCTTAGACTTCAGTCTTACAAATTCAGTCTGGCTGCTAGGAAGCTCACAGCTATCAAATGCCATCTCCATTCTAGCAGACTCTTGGCACAATTACTCCCATTTTTTAATTAATATTTTTATTTAGTCTTTGAGAATTTATACATTAATACATTTTGTTCTGCTCATTTTCTATTTTTACTGCTCCTAAATTTTGTTTTTATTGTAACCCTTCTTAATTTCTTTTTGGAAGCATGAGATGTACCTATTAAGTATCATCTCATAAAATGACAGGAATAGGAAAATGAACCTTGGAGGAAGAATGAAAGAGATCTATTTTAAACGAATGTATTCAGCTGTGTACGCAGAGGCTCCGAGTTAGTCATAAGGTCTTGTCTATTCTTTTTTTCAAAAATTGCTCTTCAATCCTATTCAACACTGACCCATATCCTCCTCTATTCCATAGTGCTGGGAGATGGACCCCAGGCATGCTAAGCAAATTAGCTCTGAACAACAGTGACATCTCCAGCCAGCCCTGTCCATGTATCTTTTCTGCCACTGCCCTCTTTAGGCTGCATAGCCTGGAACTGGAGGTGATCCTCCTGGCCCACCCTCCCTAAGATTACTCTAGAGTAATCCTTTTAATCACAAATTTAATAATGGAGTTTTGATGCCCCACTCAGATCTCTAAACGAAAAGTTAAACACTTAATGCTACTTTATTATGCTCTACAAAACCTGTGCAGGTGAGGGGGGATTCCAGTGTTGGGGGGAGGGGTATGGGTGTGCGTGTGAGTGGGTGGAAGTGCTGTGTGTAGCACTCTGGGTACCTAAGCTGAGCATGGGAGGCAGAGGCAGGTGGATCTCTGTGAGTTCAAGGCAGTCAGGTCTACGGAGTGGATTCCAGGACAGTCAGGACTGTTACAGTAAGAAACCCTGAGCTAAAAATAAAACAATCCCCCAAACAAATCTAGCTCAGTCCTCACCCTCTGACCTTTGTTCTTTTTTCTACACTCTCAATCTTTCTTCTAGAGAACAAAAGCAGACTTGGGAGGTATCACATCAAGACTTGAGTGCATCTCTATCATCTATTTCACCTTCTCCACCTGGGCCTTTCTCTCCCCCACTCTTTATCCAAACAAAGCCTACTTTCTATACTGTCCCCAATTTAAGTGTTATTTTCCCACGAGTGCCTGTCCCTAACCACTCTGGGGCTTAGTGGGTAAAGTAGCTTTGCTGTACAATCCTGACCACCTGAGATTGATTCCTGGGGCTCCTCCGATGGTCGCTGAGACAAAACTCCTGCAGGCTGCTCTCTGATCTTCATATGCAGGCACACAAATACAATTTAAGAAAAAAACCACAAAGCTCTCACCTGATACCATAGCATCCCGTGTTTCCTTGATTTTAAGTCTCTATCATTAGAGTAATGTGAACCCGGACAGTCCCCCTATAGGATGAGGCTTCCTTTTTGCCAGGGGCTGGTAACCCACTAAGCCACAAACTATCATCTCAACCAGGGCAGTTTTTAATATGGTTCCAAGGATCCCACCACAACATATCACATATGGTACACTGACCTGGGAGCTCACCAGATATTCAATCAATGAATAGTTTCTATTAATAAAAATTTAGCAAAGAGTCAGTCCTGAACAGGGAAGGAAAAAAAAAAACTGAACTCTAATGTTTTAGGTCTTACAAACTAATCAATGACAAGAAGCCAAATTTAATTAGAAACTGAAATTTTGTTTCTATGATGGAAACAAATGGGGATTCTCTTAGACCAGCCAATAAAGGAAAACATACACAGTGATTTTAAAGCCCAAAACAGTAGGCTAATTCAGTTTCTGAAGTGGTTCCTTGTTGTAAATAACCCGACAGCAGGACAAGAAAACTCCAAAGCCGACACACAGACACTAAGAGACAGACACCCACAGTATCCAGCCAGGAGCATTAGCTCTCCGAACACCTCTCTACTCCCCGCCCCCTTCCTCTTTGTCCAGCGTTTTTCCCCTGAGGACAGCGCTTCCTCCCCTCCGTCTTCCTGGGCCCGGCTCTTGCCTCTGTGAAACCCCCGTAAGTCGTCTGGTAGAATTCATCTTCCTCCTCTGCTTCCAGGAGCCCGGAAAGCCGGTTCCCAGCGGTCTTCCGAGGGGCCCGACCCCCAGCCAAACTCATACCGCCTACCGAGACTGCGCCGCCACCCGCAGCCCCTAGCCCAGCTCGGGTTCTCGGAGATCGGCGCTCGACACTACTTCCTGTGGGCGGCCGCCAATGGCGGAAGTCCGACGTCTGCAGGCAAAAGCAGCCGAGCGTAGAGCGGTTCTAAGTCCAGCCTCTAAGCCGTCTTCAGCAGGCTGTTGTGACCACTCTTAGGCAGAGCCTAGGAACAGTACTAGGATCCAACTTTTTTCCCCCCCATACAGGGTCTCACTGTATAGTCCTGGTTGGCCTGGATCTATCTATGTCGAGCAGGCTGGCTTCGAAACTCAATAGAGAGCCTCCTGCCTCTGTCTATCAAGAGCTGGAATTAAAGGCCTGAGCCTTTAATTAAAGGCGCCTGCGGCAAGCTCCTATTTGTCCCAACACTTTAATTTTAATTGTGCTAGTAAGAGCTTTTCTAAAAATTCTGGCTTTTCACTTCGCTCCTCTAAAACTCATGACAGTCCTGTATCCTCAACAACTATAGGGCAGGAGAATCACAAATTTAAGTCATGCCTAAGTAGGGTAATAGAATTGTTTCAGAATTTTAAAAATGAAAAGAAGGCTGGAGATAAAGTGTTGTACCCGTTTCGAGGGAGCCCCAAAGATCACAGGAGGCTGGACTCCATGCAAACTCATGAGGGTTTATTGTTATGGACAGGTTCAAGCAAACCCAGGTCAAAACCCTTTGTCCCATCGCAGCAGAGGGTTACCAGCCCAGAGCCCAGAGGTGATGGGTTTTTAAAGAAAAGCCTATGTAAGCGGGGTGCTGCACATTTCAGGATTGGGTAAAGGGGTATGGGGTACAAGTAGCTATTAGCTGAACTTTCTGGCACGAACCTAAACCCTGAACCTGCTGGTTGAACTTTCGTAGTGAAACTAACTTTTGAATCTGTTGGGGATCAGGCGCACTCCCAGACCTGGGTCCCGTCCTCAGACACCAACAGCTCTTTACTGGACACAAAGTTTCAGGACAGCCAGGGTTACACAGAGAAACCCTTATCTCAAAGAAAACAGAGAACAGAACTTTAAAAGCAGAGGTTGTGACAGAGATCTGTAACTCCTAGCACTTGAGGGTCTGAGGCAGGAGAATCACAATTTGTGGCCAGCCTAGATTATTTTAGGATGTTTCAGGCCAGCCTTAGCCACATAGAAAGCTTTTATCTAAAGAAACAACAACAGCCCACAAGCAACTAAGTACCTGGCCTGGTATTCCACACCTTTTTAATTCCAACACTCAGGAGGCAGAGGTCAGGGATCTATGAGTTAGAGCTCAATGCTTGTTCTACATAGCAAGTTCTAGGCCAGCCAGGGCTACAGAATGGGACCCTCCCTACCTCAAAACAGTAACAAAAATCACAACCCCCCCAACGGAACCCCTGAGCCATCTCTTCAGCCCCCTACATTTCTTTTCTTAATAATTTATTTATTAATGTTTTATGTGCATTGATGTTTTGCCCCCATGTCTGTGTGAGGGTGTCAGATTTTGAAGATACAGACAGTTGTGAGCTGCCATGTGGGCGCTGGGAATTGAACCCAGGTCCTCTGAAAGAGCAGTATGTACTCTTAACTACTGAACCATCTCTCCAGCCCGCCAGTCACATTTCTATGCTGTTCTTTTGCTTTTAGCATTCCGGTCCTATTTGGTAAAATTTAAATTGTATAGGGCGGTGAAGTGTTCCCAAGCACCATTCTTCTCTTAGTAGGCATGGCTTCCATAGTCACGGAACAGATGTCTTCTAAAATTTCTGAAGTATTCCCAAATTCAAATAGTCTGTGTTGTCAAGGCTGTCTGTCGAGTTTTGTTCTCATTGTTCAGAAAACAGTTATGGAACATAGCACTCTTACAATTCTATGCTAATGCTTACTAATTGTATTCCCCATTTGTTTGTCATCTTTTGTTTTGTTGTTTTTGAAACGGTATCACTAAGTAGCTCTGGCTTCAAACTCACAGAGGTCTGTCTGCCTCTGCCTCCCAAGTGCTGGAGTCAAAGGCTTGTACCACTACAACTGGCTTTTTGTTTTCTTAATCCAGGGTCTCATGTAACCCCAGCTGCCCCCAAACCCCAAACAGCCGAGGCAGCCCTTAAACTCCTGATCACTCTCTTTCCATCTCCTAACTGTTGGAATTGTAGGTGTGTGATACCATTTTGGATTTTGTTTTGTTTCTTCTTCTTCCTCCTCCTCCTCCTCCTCCTCCTCCTCCATTTTATTATGTATACAGTGTTCTGTCTGCATTGTTGCTGCATTTGCTGCAGGCCAGAAGAGGGCACCAGATTTTGTTGCAGATGGTTGTGAGCCATCATGTGGTTTCTGGGAATTGAACTCAGGACCTCTAGAAGCTGCCAGTGCTCTTAGCCTCTGAGCCACCTCTCTGTAGTACCCATGTCCAGAGACCCCCAAAGACCTCCATAGAGCTGGATTCTGATGCAAACACATGAGGGTCAGTTTATTCTTTTTGACAGGCTGAAAACCTTGGTTCCGAACCAGCAGAGGGAATTTGGCTCCAAGCTCAGGGGTGAGGTGGTTTTTAAAGAAAAATATGTAAGTGGGGTGCTACAAACCTTGGCATTTCAGGATTGGGTAAAGGGGTTTGAGGTAGAGTAACTCTTGAAAACAATTGGCTAAACGTTTGGCTCACAACCAAGTTTTGAATCTATTGGTTGTCAGGCCGTTTCTTGAGAATTTTCTTAGATTCTTCTTTGACCTGGGCCCTGCCCTCAGGCACTAGATGTTATAGAAAAATGATCTTTCCCTGAGATAAAGTTTAGTAAAGGTAAATCTATGCATTTACACTCTCCAGCCCCCATGTTTTGTTTTTCAAGACAGGGTTTCTGTTGCTAAAACTATTTCTGTCCCTCCGGGCCAGCCCCCTCTTCCCTCCCCACACCCCGGTCCGGACCTGCAGTTCCCAGCCACTTAGTCCCAAATAATCACACAAAGCCTTACGTTAATTACATATTGTTTGGCTTAGGGCTCATTGCCAACTAGTTCTTACAATTCAGCCCATTTTTATTAATCTATGTATTGCCACATGGCTCTGTGTCTTCACCTGTGTCCCATTGCATTTTGTTCTCTGGGCAGCGACCTGCAGCTTCTCTGACTCCATTCTACTTTGTCTTTACCTCCCTTTGGATTGCCCACTTATCTCTAAGCTGCCTTGCCATAGGACAAAACAGGTTATTATTATTATTATTATTATTATTATTATTATTATTATTATTATTATTATTGTTATTATTAACCAACAGCAATAAAGCATATTGACAGCATACAGAAAGACATCCCATATCAGGTTTCTCTGTATAGCCTTGGCTGTCCTGGAACTCAGAGATACAATATCTGCCTCTGCCTCAGGAGTACTGAGATTAAAAACATGCACCACCACCACTGCTTGGACCATTCTTGATTTAAAAATATATATAATTTTTAAATTATGTTTTAAAGTCATGTATTTGTATTCATATATATGAGCATATGCCACTGTACTGATGTGGAAGTCAGGAGACAGTGTTCAGGGATTGGCTCTCCTTTACTCTGTGGAGGAACCTGGCCTCAAAGTCAGAGCATCTCTACCCACTGAGTTTTGTTTTTTGAGCTAGGGTCTTGGTATGTAATCTAAGTTAGCTTGGAACTCAACAGTGACCTGTAGTGGGATTCAGGCGTTATTTAGGGAAGCTTAGAGCATAGCTCCCGAGTATCAGGACCCCCTTCAGGGCATGGCCAGACTAGATTGAGACCTGGGGAACCCTGACCTTCTTTCCTGTTTGTTCTTGCATTCTCTGGGAGCAGATCATCGATTAGGCGTGGGACAGTTCTTAAGTTCTTAAAATTTGTCTTAAAGTTCAATATATATCATGAGTGTTTTTATACCCCTCAATAAATATTAATCCTTTATATTATATATTACAAATAATATTTCTACAATAGTAACCAGGTCAATCTGCCTTGGTCTTTTGAATGTTTCATTCTACTAGGTTGAAGGAAGATTTTTTTTTTCCCCTTCTGCTGTCTCTCCCCGCCCCCCCTTCATTGCTGGGAACTGAACCCAAGGCTCAGGGACACACTCAAGTACTGAGGTACATCCAAGTAAGGGAAGGGGTATATACTAGGAATTCTGAGAGCCTGAGATAAAGCTGGGACTGGGTATTTAATGAAAGACAACATAAATAAACCTGGTACTCATTCTTTTACCTTTTTGTTATTACTTTTTCCAGTGCCAAGGATTAAATTCAGCGCCTTGTACAAGACAGGCAAGCTCTCTACCACATCCCAACCCCCAAAGTTTCACATGCACATACACCTAAGACTGAATGGGTGGCCCTACTTTGAGGTCACCACATTGCCTTCCCCCTGAAAGTATGTATTGGAGAACTCCCTTTTCCATTTTCCCAGAAGCACCAAGCCTATTAGTTCTGCTCTGCCCCTGCTTCCACACCTTGCCACATCACCCTAGTTTGCTATGCCAGGAATGCTACTAGGGAAGAGAAGCACCGTGACTCAGAAGACACGTCAGGAATTGAGTAGGAGCTCAGGCTGAGAGACCTAGGAATACAGTGCTTCTTAAACATCCCTAGCTCTCCTTTATTGTATTTCTCCAGATAAGGACATTCTATTTTGCTAATTGCCTGGGCTGTTATTAAAATCAACATTTTTCTCCCTTAACTTTCTGCGTAGCTGGGCCTCAGGCATGTACCACCACACCCAAATTTTCAAACAATAATTATATTATTGTTATTACTACTTTAAGCCAAGGTCTTACCATATAACTCTGACTGTCCTGAAACTGGCTATGTATACCAGGCTGTTCTTGAATTCATGGAGATCAGCCTGCCTCTGCTTCCAATGTGCTGAGCTCAAAAAGCATATGCTACAATGTCTGGCTCCATTACATTTTAATTCCACTTTTTGAATTTCACCTTCACCTATTTATATGTTTACCAGACATATTTAGGGGACTTAATATGTGCGGGGTATAGCCTACATTCTTTAGCTGTAAAAATGAAAAGCCATCATCTTTACCCTAAAAAGTATAGTTTTATGAGGGAGACACATGTAAACAAATAACACAAGGTGCAGAGGTAACAGTGGCCATTTTCTGGCACTCAAAGTAGAAACTAGGTGCCTAAGAAGCTGTAAAATGGATTGTTTTTTTTAATTCCAGGGCAAAAATACAAACTACTGCAAGAAAATCCTGTTTTTAATCACCTTAGTCATTCAGGTCTTATTGGCCTATTTGCAATTTCAAAATCAGAAATGGCTTTAATCTCTACCTCAGCTTATTTTTAGAGCAATTTAGGAAATAGTATCAACTGAATTTACACTTAATGTAGTGTGTGTGCATGCATGTGGAGGTCAGAGAAAAAGTCGAATAGATAAATTCTCAAAATAAAATTTTTTTTTGGTTTGGTTTTCTGAGACAAGTTCTCCCAAGTGCTGGGATTAAAGGTGTGTACCACCACCACCAGGCTTGATCAATTCTCACTTTAATGACCCGGGGATAGAACTTGGTATTTTTATCTGATGAGCCTTCTTGATAGTCCCCAGGCAACTGAAAGCCTTTTCTGGAAACACGGGTAATTTATTCAATAGTATTTACTGAGTACTTGTGAGACAGATCCTGTGCCTCACACTGTCTAATTTCAGTGCTGTTCATCTGTGTGAAGCTTTTAGGTATAGAATAACATACAATATTTTAGCGCTATCCATTCACAATGCTGTTTGTCTACTTTTCGGTACCCAGGGGAGCACAAAAAATCCAGCAGATGGCAGTAAGGAAACAAATATTTTAGGTCTTGAAGGAAGAGGAAGAAATCTGAGGTTAATGAGTGGGAAATATTTGCTGGATGTCCTGGTCCTGGGTTCCCTTTGGGGAAACATCTGAATGGGTATCCAGGCCACCTTAGGGCCAATAATCTGAGGATTGTTTTTCCACGCTTTAAAAAATTTTTTTTCTCAAATAATTATCGAGTGCCTTCCGGTACAAAGACGTAACAGGAGAACGAAGCAGTTGAGAGGTCCTCACCAGGGCTCCCACAATGTTTACAGCCACCACGGTTCTCTGCTAAAACTGGACACAGTTTATACGATTAGGCTAGAATGGAATTCCTGTTTTCCCGTGCCCTTTGGAGTAGAGATAATTAGCAGCTGAACTCTCCTAAAGAGGACTTTGTATCGGAGGAAGATTGTGCGATTATGTTTGATGGAGTTCTGTAGTAGTTTTCACAAGTCTTTTAAACTTTGTTCTTATATATTTTTCGTACTTTTCTTGTCATAATATCGTTGACAAATCCCTATAGACGTATTTATCAAACATTTACATTTACTGAACTGTCACAGTGTCTAGCATTGTTCGAAGCAAAAAAAAAACAAAAACAAAAAACAACCAGATCTAGTCTGGTATCTTGAGGAGGAAGATCCCAGAAGCCCGCACCTTAAGTTCTTGGTGGATGTGATGTTCTGCAGCATACAAGTGCTTAGCATCTCGGGACACGACACCAGAGCTACTGCGTCCTGGGTTTTTTCCCAGGGCTGGCACTCAGCTGATCCCCAACCAGATTTCACAGCAAGCTGAACGCCACACGGCTAAAGACGCGAACCTACTTGGCCTACGGAGGACACCGTAGGTCCGCGGTCTTCCGCCGGCGGATTCCTCAGGGTGTGACGCGCGCCTGTCACGTGACCCCCGGCCACCTCCGGATTGGCTTTGTTTCTCTCTGGATTGATGGATAGAGCGGCGAGAAGGTGGGGCGCAGGCGCAGTACTGGGATTTCCTCGGCCGCCCACCCTGAGCGGAGCGGTGGAGTTGGCCATAAACAGGCTGTGGCTGGGGAGGCGGGGGAGGGGGCATCCGCTTTTGGGGGTACGTCCGCTGTGAGCGGCGACGCGGGGACCCCCCGGCTTGGCGGTCCCTGACCTGTCGGAGAAGGTAGCTCTTGCGGAGAGCCGTTCGAGTTGCTAGGAGGGAGAGAGAGACGGGAACTCTCCCCCATGCCGGGCGAGTGGTGCGGTCTGGAGCCTGAACGACGCCCGTGAGAAGCCCGCAGAACGCGGGTTCTGTGAAGAGACGTGGGGAAGATTCGATTCCGAGGAAAGGAAGAGCCGGATTGAAAGGGAGCGAGGCCGCTGAGGGGGAGGGGGCTGCCAAGATGGCGTCCGCCTCCTCTGGGCCAGCGGCGGCCGGGTTTTCATCCCTTGATCCCGGGGTCCCCGCGGGTACCGCAGGTGAGCCGGGTGGGGCGCGGGCAGCCGGCTGGGGAGACTGTGAGATGGGAGCGGGAGCGAGGCCTGGGAAGGGACCTGTAGCGGGGGGTGTCCGGCTGGTTGCCCCCGACAGACTGGACTTGGAGGTAATAGTTTCGAGAGACCTAGAGGACTTTGGGGGAAAGGGTGGGCGTCACTGAGAAAAGAGAAACACGGTGTCTCAGAGTGTTTGCGTTGAGAACTTTGAGGGGGAGGGATGGAGGATGGAGGGGGACGACAAAAACAGGAGTGGAGGTCAGTGGGGGTACAGTTAGGGGTGGAGGTCTAGCATGCATCAGGATCTCAGTTCAGTCCCCAGGGTCTTGAAAAAAATACTAACTTTAACGGGGTATTGGTAGATAGAGGGGGATTTACTGGTGTGAAGTGGAGGCTAGGTTGATTGTGGAATTAATAGAACAAAACGTCGAGGGGATTATAGGACTTAAAAGTCTTGAGTCATGGGGCGCTTTTGACTGCCGAGAAGCTCAGGAATTGTGAATTTTCTTGGGAGTAAGAGTTACTGGAGTGGCCTTTCCCAGCAGACTAACCCTAATGCGTCATCCCTTCTTCCCTCAGCTCTTGGCTGCAGCAGCGCAGACACATATTTTCTCAAATTAACTCTTTTGGTGATTTTTATCTTTGGAAAGGAACGAGGAGGTTTGTTGTTTTGTATTTTGAGACAGACAGTTCCTATGTCTTCCTGACTGGCTCAAGATCTGTAGTGCTGAGATTATAGGAGTGTATCACACACAGCACAGAAGAAAAACTTTGACATGACTAAAGGATGGGGGGCGGGGGGGGGGCAAAGGTCAAAAGACCCCAAAGGGGAGGATAAGTGAAATGGAGGTTTGAATTGTAGAAGAGCCAGTTAGGCCCCAGAAAGAAAGATGGGGAGGGATGTGTGTGACTTTTAGTGCTATGAGGGAATATTGCGTAATAGGATACAGACTGGATGATGTATGAAGAAATTGCAAGGGGGCTGAGCATTATAGATAGGTCAGAGTATTAGAGATTAACGGAGATTGGGGGCTGAGAAGGCCCACAAAGAAAAGCCACAGATTGTATGTAGGAGGGGAAATGTGTATGGGAGGTGAATCAGAAGCTGTTCTAAAGGTTTTATCGGGATGTCGGGTGTTCCTCAGTAACTGTTGCCTGAGAAGCTGGCTATCAGATGCTTTTCTTGAGAGTTGATCCCTCCCCCTTAGGCCTTGGATTTTGTCTTTACCATTTTGAATTGGCTTGTGTTCCATCTTAAACGTTCCAGATTAGACAAAGAAACAGAGCCATAGGTACCCTCTTCATAAGTTGGAATTTTATGTGCCTCTATTTTTAGTTTCTTGGAGAGGTGGCTTTTGCCTTTCCTCTAAAAGCATTAGAGAGCCATAACAATTCTTGTTGCTCGTCTATTAAAGTGACAGGCTTTTTAAAAAAATTATTTACTTATTTGATTTTTGTTTTTGTTTTTTTGAGACAGGGTTTCTCAGTATAACAACAGCATTATCTGGCCTTGAACTCTGAGATTCTCAGTATAACAACAGCATTATCTGGCCTTGAACTCTGAGATCCACCTGCCTCTGCCTCCCAAGTGCTGGGGTCAAAGGCATAAAGCACCACCACAACCACCCAGCTAGATTATTTTTCTTATTGTATGTATGCACACAATGTGTGTGAGAGTGTGTGTGTCACAGGCTGGTTCCCTCCTTCCACCTCCATGAGAGGTCTGGTTCTTGAACTCGGGTCATCAGGCCTAGATGGCATCATTACCAGCTGACCCATCCCTCCCACCCAGGTGACTTTTTTTTTTTTTTTTTTTTAAATGCAGTGCCTCATTTGAATTTTTTTAGTATTTCCTAGCTAAGCATTCTTTTTTTTTTTTTTTTCTTTTCTCTTTTTCCTTCTGTGTAGTAGCTCTGGTTGTTCTGGAACTTATAGATCAAGCTGGCCTCTAATTTAGAGACAGCCTGCCTGCCTCTGCAGCACCAGGATTGAAGGTGGGTGTCACCTGCCTGGCCTCCCAGCATTCTTGTGAGAGAGACTTTCAGCAGGCCTCCCACCTGTCGGTATCTCTGCTAGAAAACAAGTTAATACTTTTCCCCCTTCTTTTTGAAAAAGACTTTTTAGTGTCTGGCATGGTGACACATGCCTTTAATCCCAGCATGGGAGAGGCAGGAGTTTGAGGCTAGCCTGGTCTGTGTAGCAACTTATAAGATAGTCAGGACTACATAGAGAGAGATCTTGCCTCAAAAAACCAAAAAGAAAACAATTTTAGCTCTATATATATCTGTGTGTTGCTTTGTGTGTGAATGCTTTAGAGGCCAAAGAGAGGCCTTGGCTGGAGTGATACACAGTTGTGAGGCACGTGACAAGGATGTTGGTGACTGAATTTGGATCCTTTGGAAAAGAAGAGCAAGCACTCTCCGTTTTTGTTTTGAGACAAAGGCTGGAGCTTAATGCGTAGACCAGGCTGGCCTTGAACTCACAGAGATCTATCTACCTGCTTCTGCTTCTTGACGCTGGTATCAAAGGTGTGCCTCAAACTCACCATATAATAGCAGGTGATTTTGAACTCTTTACCTTTCTTTTTCTACCTTGTAAGTGCTAGAATTAGAGGTCTGTTCCACCATGCCTAACTTAGATTACTTTTTGATTTTTTTTCTTATTTTATTTTTGAGATAAGATCTCTCAATGTAGTCCAGACTACTCAATATGTAGAACAGGCTAGCCTCAAACTAGAGATCCTCCTGCTTCTGCCTGAAAGTGCTGGGATTACACGTGTGCCTCACCATACCAGGCAAGCCATAAACTCTTAAATGATATTTACCATCTTTTCCATTGGAGTAGTTACCATGCTTGAATTTGGAGGAGGCGATTATAAATGAATTATCATCTTAGAGAAACCATTGTATGCTTGTCTTTATGCTTTGATTGGTAATCAATGATGATGTGGTTTGCCACCTGAGTTCTGCTGTTTGGTGTATAAAGAAAATGTATCCCTTCCCTTTGTTTTTCATCTTCATTATTTGGACAATTGCACCCACTTAATAAAATCAGCTCTAGTGAGGTGCTGGTGACTGACCCTCTGTTTGGGATTCTGAGATCCTGTTTCCTGTTCTCTTCAGTCAATAACCTGAAATTCAAGTCGCCAAGTATAGCTTTTACTAAAAATGAGAGCCAAGAGTTTCTGTTTTGGAGTGTATGTTTGTTGTTATTTTGAGACAGGGCCAGACCGTGCTGTCTTGGTTGGTCTAGAACTCTCTGTGCAGACTATGCTGTTCTGAAACTCAGGGGACTAAAAGTGTATGTTATTGCACCCAGCTATTTGCGAGTCTTGATTTGAAATTAGAGTAGAAGTCACATAGGGAGTTAAGTGCCAAGATGTATGTTGCTCCACTGAAATAAGAACTGGTTAAGATCACATTTGGAAAAGCGTTTGAAACCTTGGGGGATCTTGAGCTTTAGTTCCTTCTCCTTCACAACAGTTTTGAGATGGTTGTTCCTTGTTCATCTGCTAGCTTTTATCAGAACCATCAATGCTTTGGGAATAATCTATACCGACCCCTACCTAGCTAGCTGGGTTTTTGGTTTGGTTGGTTTGTTTTGTAGACTCTGGAAATCTGCCTGCCCCTGCCTTCCAACTGCTGGGATTGAAGTTGTGTTTCACCACACCCGGCAAGATGGTTGTTTTTTGAGTCAAGGTTTGCCATGTAGCTCTGGCTTGTCAGGCAGGAATAGCCCAGTACGGTCTCACACCAGGGCTCTTTTTTGTTTTTGTTTGTTTTAATCATCACAAGCTGTCACGTGTGTTTCATCAGGAGGCCTACTTCCTTCTGTTTTTAAAATTACAGTTTTTAAAATTTTGAGAGTGTATGTATTATCGTGTATATATGTGCTCATGGGTGGAAGCTAGAGGAAGCTTACAGGGTCAGATTTTCTCCTTCAATCATGTGGGTCCTCAGACTTCCTGTGTACCTGGTGACAAATGCTCTTATCCACTGAGCTATCCTGCTCCCCTAATCTCCCTCTACTTTTTAAACCACGACAAAGAACATTAGGTCTCGCTGGCTGGCTCTGAGCTCCAGGGACTTGAATCTTTCTGCCTTAGATTACTGTAGCAGCTGATATACAGGTACATTCAACCACACTTGGCTTTTCAGTTTTTTGTTTAAATATTCATTTCTGCCAGGGCTGTTTGAGCTCAGTGTCAGATATAATTATAGTTTGTTTTATAGGTGCCTAGTATCTGAGATTGGTCGATATGTATACTTAAAAGTTAGCTTTGAGTGTCAAAATAGCATGTTTTACTTGTTGCTGTCTGTGGACTCCTGGGTTGATACTAACTCTTCTGATTAATACCTTTGCTGAAATATATGCTACCTAAAAGCTATTAAATATTTTATTAGCTTGCTTTTCTTTGATCATATAATGGAAACCATGGCCTGCGGTATGAACAGAGATAACAAGAACCAGAGTTGGATAAGGGGGAAGAGAGTATTTGTTGTTTGCTTGCTTGCTTTTTTATGAGCCAAGATTTCATTAAGGCTTGTGACCTTGCTGGGATCCTACTGCATTAGTCTTCTCAACTATACTTGAGATGTGCAGAAGTGAGCCACCAACTCTGGCCTTTTCCCCCTAAGATAGAGTCTTCCTGTGTTACCCAGGTTGGTCTCACAATTTATAATCTTCCTGCTTCAGCCTTCTGAGCTGAGAATACAGGTGGATGACACTGTGCCCAGTGTTATTTTATTCTTGTAAGTTCAATCTTTCTGTCTCTCTCTTTTTCTTTTCTTTTTCTCACTGTGTAGCCCTGGCTGTCCTGGAACTCACTCTGTAGACCTGGCTGGCCTTGAATTCATAGATCCTCCTGCCTCTGTGGCCCGAGTGCTGGGATTAAAGGCCTACACCACCACTGCCTGGCACATTCACCCTTTTTGAGATTTTTGTTTTCTTTTGAGTCCGTTTGTAGACTAATCTTATTCTGTTAAATAATTGGCCTCTGTCTTCAAAAGTCTTAACATTTTTGAGTGTCCTTATCTTCCATGGCAGGAAGAAGATAAGATAGCACGGGCACATACATGGTGCATGGAAAGTCCGTAATAAATACATAAGAAGGCAGCCAGGCCAGGTATGGTGGGTAGTACAGAGAGCAGGCAGATTGTAAGTTTAAGGCCGGCCTGGGTAATGTGAGACCCAGTCTTAAAAAACAAAATAAAAGCAGAGGCAGGTGGATCTCCGTGAGTTCGAGGCCAGCCTGATCTACAGAGCCAGTTCTAGGACAGGCTCCAAAAGCTACAGAGAAACCTTGTCTCAAAAGTGGGGTGGGGATGCAAGAAGACAAGATTAAAGATAAAAACACATTGGTGACGTGCAGTTTTCTCTCCGTAGTCACCCAGGTGGAGAGAATCTCTCTTTTTGTATTCCAAACATAGCCCACAATTCTGTTCCAGAGATGGTATTTGGGTAGATAATAACCAAGGGGAGTTATAAGGGAAGGGAAAGAGGTCTATTTTAGACTATAACATTAACTAGAGTGTATCAGTTCATCTCTGCAATAGCATAGGTTAACAAATCTCCTAAACTGCAAGTGCTCATTGACAAGAACCTATATAAAAAGGGTTATATTTTCATTTATTTATTTGACCCCCAGGAACCAACAACAGGTCAGACAATCTGAAAATCCTAGTATTTGCTGGGAGGGAAGATGGAAAGAAAGTCAGAATTTTATGTGTGCGTGTATCCGTGTCTGTTACATGTGTGCAGATACCTGCAGAGGTCAGAAGATGGCATGAGATCTCGGAGCAGAACTTAACAGGTGGTTATGAACAGTCAGTGCAGGTTTTGAAGACTGGGTACCCATCCCTGGAAGAACAGCCAGTGACTATTGAGCCTCCAAAGTCATGCTTTTGAAGTTAGGTATGGAGGTCAGAAAAACTGACAAAGTCCAGTGTTTCAGAGAAAGCATAACTCAGCTTTGGGCAAGCATCTGAAAAGAAAGAAAAGGCAGAATTAGATTTTTAATTTTTTTTTTTTTTTTTTTTTTGTCTCAGGATTCATGGAGGAAGCTCCTTTAGCAGCTGCTTATCTTTATTTTATTTTGCTGGTTGAGGGGAGAGCTGTTGGCAATTGATGCCTGGTCTACAGAGCAAGTTTCAGGACAACCAGGGAACTCTATGCAGAGAAACCCCCCCCCCCACACACACACACACAAGAAAGGAAGGAAGGAAGGAAAGAATCCCAGCATTTCTGGGAGGCAGAGTAGTCTCTGTGAATTCAAGACTAGCCTGGTCTTCAGAGTGAGTTCCAGAACAGCCTGTCTTGGGAAGAAGAAAAGACAATTTTTTTTTCATAACTTTGAGCAAAATAATGGTGCCAAGGAATATATATATATATATAGTAAAATTTGCTCTTGTACTGGAGTAAAAGTTCATTATAAGGAAATAATTATTTTAATTTCACCTCATTTTCTAAATTAGGCAGCTGAGGTTTACCGAGTTTCTAGGGATAAGGGTACTCAGTAGAGACTGAATGCTAGTAAAGTGGATCTTAGTAGACTATCGGTCATTTCTTGGGTTCCTGGTAGTATGTTTGATATTAGGTAACAGGACTGGTAGGTCAAACTAAAACAATTGTTTTACATTTATTTGGTGTGTATGTGGTAGTGGAACATGCCAGGGTGTGCATTTGTGGTCAGAAAACAATGAGAGGCAGGGGACTTGTCCTCTGCTTCCACCTTGGGAATTAATTCTGCATTTGAACTTCAGTCACTGAGCTTGATGGTAAGGGCCTTTACCTATTTATCGTTTTGCTGTCCCAGTTCACACTACTGTTTTTGGTGTTTTGAGACAGTTTCTCTCTGCAACAGTTCTGGCTGTCTGGGAACCATGCTAGCCTTGAACTCACAGAGATCTGACTGATATTTTTGCCTCCCAAGTACTAGGATTAAAGGCATGTGCCACCACTGCAAACTCAAATTACTTTTGAGCTTTTATTTTTAGGCCCTTGACTTTTCTGACTTTCTCATAGAAAGGAAAACTGATACCTGCTGGGAAACAAGATGAGCTTTTTTCCCTTTGCAGTGTGGCTAGGTTTCGGTTGCTTTGATTTAATTAGAGTTTGTTGTGGTCCAGTCTCCACCCCTCTCTCTCACTTTCTCTTTTTTGGGGGTGTTGAGACAGAGTTTCTCAGTGTAGCCCTGGCTGTCCTAGATCATCTGTCTCTGTGTCCTGAAGGCTGAGACTGAAGGTGAACACCACCAGCCTTTTGTTAAGTTTGAATTGTTTAACCTCCCAAAGCACAAGTTCTCCAATGTTGCCTCTGCTGGCCGTGATCTTGAGATCTTCTGGTCTTAGTTTTCTGAGTACTTAGATTAGATTACCAGCGTGTGCCACCAGGCCTAGGCAGTATCATTTTTTCTTTGTTCTTTTAACATCATGACTTAACTAACTGTGTGGTCTGCTGTACCTCTCTGAAACATGCTGATATTTCTGAGTGTTTTTATTTGGAGAGCATACTGTGCCTCCCACCTGAAGGGGTATAGTTAGAGTAATTTTCCAGTATTCCAAGTTAGGGGAACAAAGAGATGTTCTGGATAGCAAACAAACTGGTTTGTTTATTTTATTGTTGTAGAGAGTTTTTATTTTTACTTTGCTGAGTTTTTGTTTTTTAATCTTTGGCTCTTGATTTTATTAGATTAGCTCTTAAGAGTTAGCATTTTTACCTTGTGAAACATTTAAGTTGTATTATTGGTAAGCATTGGATTGAGTCTCAGAAATACCTTGTCTATGACTTGTTCAGGCAAAACAAGTTGTCTGAGGAATGCACGTCCGGTTAGCCTCAAGCATCCGCAAATTATATGTGTACTTCAAACACTGCAGTCAGTCACACTGCTAAAGACACTGCAGAAGTGTCTTTAGCTTCTCGAATGGTGGATGATGTCATCTCATCTCCAAAGGAAATGCTTTGCCTCTGAAAGTGCTGGGAGAGGCTTTGCTATTGAGGCCAACTCTGGTTTATTCCACCTACTAGGAGGAGCCCAACTCACTTCAGAGCTGCTTACTGTATGAAGATATCTTTGTTTAATTATCACCTCTTTACTTTTAGAGATTCACTTTTATTAAATTTATGTGTTTCTGTGTGTGTGTCTTGAGTGAATGCCATGTGTGTGCCGTGTCCAAGGAGGACAGAAAAGGCCATTTAGATCCCTTGAAGCTAGATTTGCAGGCTCTCCCTGTTGTGGGTGTTAGGAACTAACAGGTCCTCTGGAAGTATAGTAAGTGCTCTTAACCATTCAGCCACCCTTCCAGACCCAGTTATTGCCTCTAGAACATTTTCCCCCTGAAGTGTACTGTGTTCACACTTCTCAGAATCATGTTGATAATTTTTCTCTCCTGTTTCTTTTCTTTGATTTTTTTTTCAAATTTAGTATTATTTTTAGTATTATGAGTGTTTGCCTTCATGTCCACATATTGAAGTGTCCACAGGGCCAGAGAGAATGTTGGATCCCCTGGAACTAGAGTTGACATATAATTGTGAACTACCATATAGGTGGCTGGGTCCTCTAGAAGAGCAGCCAGTTCTCTTTGACTGCAGGGCCATCTGTTGTTCCTCTGTTGCCCTCTTTATTTTATTATTATTATTTTTAAAATCGTCTAATTCTTAATTTGAAATTTTAGTTTTAAGTTGCCTGGTACTACCAAGAAAATTTGTAGAGGCTAAGAATGGTGTTTTGCAAACTGACTAGAAACCAGTCCTTTCAGTGTCTTTTCCTTTACACATAGTAGGATGCTGCAAAGGACTAAGCTTCCCTAAATTGGTTCAGAGTTACTCAAGGGTTTAAATAGCTAGGTGTGCTGGTGCATACCTGTAGCCTTAGCAACTTGACAGCAACTTGACAGACTGAGGCTGGAGGACTGCTCTGAGCTCAAAGCCAGATTGGACTACCAGGCCACCTGGGCAATAAAATAAAACCCTGATTTTGCTGATGTTTTAAAAGGGATCAGGAGAAGTAACTGGCTGCTCTTCCAGAGAACTTAGGTTCAGTTCCCAGTAGCCAGCAGGTAGATTACAACTGCCTATAACTCTAGTTCCAGGAAACCTGAAACCCTCTTCTGGCCTCCACAGATACCAGACATGCATATGGTGCATAGACATATAGGTAGGCAAATAGTTGCACACATATAAGTTAAAAATACATAAACTTAGGAGAGAGAAACAGAATTATGTTGTGGAGTGGTACATGTTTGTGATCCTAGCACATGGGAGGCAGAGGCAGGAGGAGTTCAAGGCCAGACTAAACTATCAAGACAGATTTTGCTCAAAAACCTGAAAAGGTAGGAATAGGGAGAAAGAATTGGTTATCTGCATTTTGGTATTTGATGTGGCCACTTCAGGAGTCCTGAAGTTATTTTAATAACAATTATTTCTCACCTTTATTTTTGTTGTTGTTTTTATTTTTTGAGATAGGATTTCTCTGTGTAGCAGCCCTGGCTGTTCTGGAACTTGCTTTGTAGACCAGGCTGACCTTGAACTCACCTACCCACCTGATTCCTGAGTGCTAGGATTAAAGGCCTGTGCCACCACACCTGGCTTTTCTCACCTTATTTTATAACTTAAAGCATATCTGGTTTTGTTTGGAGGGGAATGAAAAACAGTGCTGTCCTTGAATTTACAGAAGCTGGTGTTTAATTCCTGATACTTCTGTTTCTACCTTATGTTTTGCGATTATTGGATTGTGACACCACACTTTCCCAGAGCCTGTTTTGTTTTTTAAAAATATTTTTCAAGTTGTAACATCTAAGATATACAAATATTAACATTATAAGAGGCCATTAATAATTTGAAAGATAGGGTTGTCTTTTAAAATTTTTATTTTGTGTGCACACACATGAGCCACTGAGTAGTGTGGAAGTCAGAGAACAACTTTGGGAGTGGCTTCTAGCCTTCTTACCTATCTAACTTCTTACTTGGGTGGGTTCTGGAATTGAGCTCAGGTTGTTAGGCCTGTGCAGCAAGAGCTTTTACCTGTGGGGTTATCTCCCAGCCCCCATGCTTCCTTCTCTCATGTATTTATATAGGTTTATTTAAGATTGTAGAGTATTCCAAAGTAATGTATCACTAAGAAAAATGATTTGATGCTATGTGTGTCTGTGTGTGGGCATGTTCATGTGAGTTTAGGTGCTCTAAGATGCCAGAGGCATCAGAGTGTCTAGAACTGGATTGGCCATTTGTTCAGCCTCCTGTATTATTAGTTTTTTATGCTTCCCTCTGTGTGTATGTATGTCTGTGCAAACATTTGTGTAGGGGGATATCAAAGAATGATGTGTAGGAATCATTTCTCTTCTTTTCTCCCATGTGGTTCCCAGGAATTGAACTCGGGTTGTCAGGTACTGTGGCAGACACCTTTACTAGATGGCCCTCTGGGTATTTCTTTTCAATTTTGTTTTCTAATTTATTTTTGTAGCATATGATTGTAGTATGAAATTTCTGGCCTGGACTTTCGTGCCTAGCCTCAAGGTTTAGACCTACAAACCCACAGACGCGCAGAGACACACAGATGCTTACATTAATTTTAGGCTGATCTGCCTAGGACCCAGGCATATAACTTGCTAACTCTTTACCCTTAAACTAACCCACGATTCTTATCCTGTTCAGCCATGGGGCTTGGTACCTTTTCTCAGAGCAGTATAGTTGTCTTTTGCATCTTCTGTCTTCTCTGTGGCATTTCTGCTTTGTTCTTCCTGTTCCCAGAGTTTTTTTAGTCTGGTAGCCCCGCCCACACTTCCTGTCTGCCTTTGGCCAATTAGCGCTTTTTATTAAACCACTGGGTGGGACAATTATTTACAATGGAACAACATAATCTCCCTACATATGAGAGTGGTTTTGTTAAGTTGATATATGTTTGGGTCCTGGTGGTGGCAGTGGTTTGTTGGTTGGCTGTTCAGCACTGCAATGTTGAGAGCTAAAAGTTTTAAAACAAAGAATGACACTAATGCTTTCTCTGTGTGTCTTTAGTTTGCAATATACAGATTAACACTTAGGCTGGAGGGATAGCTCAGTGGTTAAGGGCACTCACTGCTTTTTCAGAGGACCCAGGTTCAATTCCCATCTTAACTCATGTCATATCACAACTGTAACTCTGGCTCAGAGGGATCTAACACATTCTTCTGACCTCCATGGACATGAGGCATACACATGGTGAATAAAAAAGACAAAATACCCATGCATATAAAATAAAAATAAATCAATTTTAAGCTGGGTGATGATGGTGTGCACCTTTAATCTCAGCAGGCAGATCTCTGTAAATTACAGTCCAGCCTGGTTTACAGAATGAGTTTCAGGAAAGCCAAGGATATACAGAGAAACCCATCTTTAAAAAAAACCAAAAATATCAATCTTTAAAAAACCAAAAACATGCTGCTTATAAAAGGTTTGCCTAAAACTCAAGAAAAACAGAAACTAATGAAATTAAGCTGATACCGTCATGTTTACACTGTCATATTTGAGGACCTTTTATAAATATATATATATATATAATTGTTTTCAAGTATATTATACTCTTCTTTCCTGTTTTATTCATATGTACATAGGTGTTTTGCCTGTGTGTATGTCTGTGTACCACATGTGTACAATGCCTACAGAGACCAAATGAGGCCAGCAGTTCCCTGGGACTGGAGTTACAGACAGATGTGAGCTGTGGGTGCTGGGAAGAGGCATTCATATCTCCAGCCCTGATCATACTTTCTTCTAAAACAACTTTTTTCTATTCAGTAATTTACTGTGGAACTTCGTGTAGTGGTTTACACCTATAATCCCAGATTTTGGAAAGTTGAGGCAGAAGGTTCTGAGTTCAAGGCCAGACTAGACTGCACAGTAATACTTTTTTTAATTTTTATTATGACAAGCTATCTAAGCTATCTATAGTTTCATATAAAATGATGGTTATATAGTATTTCATTTTAAGCTACCCTGTAATTTATCTTTGTTTACTTATGTTCTTTTCAATATAGTACCTGTATGTTTATACCTATTACATTCACTGCTACAGTGAATATCCTTGTATATGTACCCTGTATAGAAGCCTGTGTATGAAATAGCTTCAGATCTGAAAAATCTGTCCAACTGGAATTTACTGGGTAGTTAAATGCTTTGGAGTAAAAGTTTTGTAACTACTGGAATTTTTTAATTTCATTCTTTGCTCTTTTGAAACAGGATTTCTCTGTGTAGCTCTGGCTGTCCTGGAACTCACTTTGTAGACCAGGCTAGCCTCGAATTCACAGAGATCCACCTGCCTCTGCCCACTGAGTACTGGGTTTAAAGTCATACGCCACCACTGCTTGGCACCTACTGGAATTTTTGTGTCAGAACTACATCTCTTGGATAGGAGCAATTTACCTGGAATGACAAAACCAGTCAGCTCACAGTGTGGTGCTGGAAAGTGAGCACCATGCTGTAAGTATGGGTTTTTATTAATTGATGTGAGTGTATTTAGTCTACTGGAAGCAAACGTATCCTAAAAGTGATGAATTTCTGTTTTCCCTTATTAGGTTTCAACTTTCTGTGCTGTGGGGTTCACCGTAAGAGAGGTAGATTGGATGTGTCTGCTGAAAAAGCATGGGCTCTTCCTCATAACAGTTACAGTGTGTGTGCTGCTCTGCAGGACAGTGCTATCTTAACAGGGACGCGCAGCTCCCTTCTCAGTTTTGTTTCCGTAAATTAGTCCCAGCCTTTTCCTTAATGCTGCCTTACTCCTCTTTAATTCTCCCTCCCATACTGTAGGTGGGGGTTTAAAGTCTGTGCTTATACCTGAGCATGGTGTTTGATGTCTGTAGTCCCAGTGCTAGGAAGGGGAGGCAAGAGAACTACCATAGTTAAGACCAACCTGAGCTAAGTGAGTGAGTTATGGGTGGAGCTGGGCTACAGAGTAAGACCTTGGGGGGACCAAACAAGTAGTTATAGTCATTCTCAGTGATCAAGTCCTTGTGTGACCTGATTCTCATAACAACTCTGGAGGTATATGATGTCCTGTGATTTCTTTTTCTTCCTTTATATTTTTGAGTGGGGGTGTGATTGTAGAAGATTGACCCAAGACTTTATATACTTTAGCAAAAATAGTTTGTATTGCTGGGCTGTGGTGGTGTACACCTTTAATCCCAACACTTGGGAGGCAGAGACAGGTGGATCTCTGTGAGTTCAAGGCCTTCCTGATTCACAAAAAAAATTCCAGGATCGTTTTACTGTCTCTTAAAACCAAAAAAGAATAAAGGAAAAAAAGATTTGTATTATATTATTTCTGCATTTTATAGAGGAAGTAAGCAAGGCCTGGAGAAATTTAACCAAACTGCTTAACTTGTCTACTCAGTAAATGCTGAGCCCTCTGATGAGGCCTAACAAATCTAAATGCCTAAATTGTAAAGGCCATATTTTATCTCTTGCTTTTCTTCTTTTCCCCTGGAGCCTTATTCTTACCCACTGTGTTGTTCATCAGATAAACCCAGTGCCTTGAACAGAGAAGGGAGCAGGTAGAGTCCCCGCCCTCCCCTTGCTAATGTGTGTCAACTTACTTGCCTGTAAACTAGGTATTTCTTGCTGAATATATTGTGTCTGAGCCAGGAGTCCTTCAATAAGAAGAGAATAGCACAGAAATACACTTAGTCTTTTTGATCTCCTTCAAAAACATCAGAATCCTGAGCATATTAATGGTTATTCTTTCAGAAGCTTATTTTAGAAGTTACTATGCAGTTTTTAAGAATGAGTTCTTTTTATTTTGTTATTTTATGTGTATGCGTGTTTTCTTGCATGCATTTCTGTGTACTCTCTGTCCTTGATCCCAGAGGCCAGAAGATGGTACGGAACCCCTGGAGCTGCTGTGTGGGTGCTGAGTATTGAACCAGATCTCCTGGAAAAATAGTCATTGCTTAATTGATAACCCATCTCTCTAGCCATGTTAACATACGTTTTTGCCAAGAATTAATAACTAATCTTGTAGACAAGTATAAGATGTTGAAAAGAAACCCTTGAGTTTATTATCTATTGGAAGTTTTTTTTTTTTTTTTTTTTTGGTCTGATATAAATATAGCAGTGAAAAAAGCCATGCTGTTTTGTTTTAAATTTTTATTTATTATTTATTAAAATTTGTGTGTGTGTTTATGTGTGCATGTATGGGGGGGAGATTTTTGTGGGGACATGTGTATGTGGAGGCAAGGACACCTGTGGACTCAATTCTCTCCTCTTACCTTTCCTGGGTTCAGAAAATTAACTGAGATTGGCAGGCTTGCATCACAAGTACCCATCTTGTGAGCCTTGCTTTTGCTTTTTTGAGACAAGGCCTCATGTAACTCAGGTTGGCCTTGTGTGCAGAGAGATCCGCCTTCTGAGTGCTGGAATTAAAGACCTGCACCTGTCTGACTTTTTTGTTTTTTTGTTTTTGAGACAGGCTCTTTATGCAGTCCTGGCTTTCGTGTAACTGTTTAGACCAGGCTGGCTTCAGAGATTCACCTGTCTTTACCTCCCAGTGCTTGCATGTGCCACATGTCTGGCCTGACTAACATCTTAAAGTCAAAAAAGTACTTTCTGAAATGTGTGGTAGTCTATTCCTGTAATCTTAACTAGTGCATAAGGATTGCTATAAATTTTGGGGGGACAGCCTGGGCTATATAACTAGTGCTAGGGTAGCCTGGGTAGAGACCCTGCCTCAAAAAAAAAAAAAAAAAGCATAAAGAATATTATACTTTCTGAGCCAGGTGTGTATGCTGGAAGCAGCTTAGGAGGCTAAAGTGAAAGGATCGTTTGGGCAACATAGTAAGACCTCATCTCAAAATAAAAATTATCACACACTGCATAGCACTGGTTGTCCTGAAACTTGATCTGTAGACCAGGTTGGCCTTGAACTCACAGAGATCCACCTGCCTCTGCCTCTAGTGCTGAGATTAAAAGCTTGTTGCCACCACCCCTGTGCTGGAAAGGTACCTTTTAAAATTTTTTTCATTTTTTTTTTCCCATTTTATGTTCATTGGTGTTTTGCCTGCCTGCATGTCTGTGTGAGGATGTCAGATCTTGGAGTTACAGTTTTGAGTTGCCATATGCATGCAAAACCCAAAAACCCAAAACCAACCCAAACAAGCAAACAAAACCCACTTCAGAACATCTTTCTGCAGATCTGGGAGAGGTGGTACAAGAGGATCAAGAGCACAGGTCATCATTACCTGTCTTCACTGCATAAGACACGCCTCCAAAACCAGAAGGGGAGGAAGTGTTTCCATAGATAATTGTGACTAGAAATGCAATCAGTGATAGAACATTTATTTATTGTGTCTGCATATATGTAAGGGTGTATGCGCCACAGCACATGAATGGGCCCGTCAAAGGGCAGCTTGTGAGTGTTGGTATTTTCCTGCCATCATGGAGTTTCAGAGATGAAATTCAGGTCATTAGTTTTGGCAAGTGCCCTTCCCTCTAGGTCTTCCTAACCCTGTAGCCTTGAATTTGTTCCCTGGTGCTACAAATGAACAAGCAAACATAAATAATAATAATAATTTTCTCTCTTAAGGCTTCTATCTACCTTTTCTTTTGGGGGGGTCGTTCAAGATAGGGTTTCTAGCTATCCTGGAACTAGCTCTGTAGACAGGAGTGGCCTTGAATTCGCAATATCTGCCTCCCAAGTACTGGGATCAAATTCCTGTGCCACCACTGCCCAGTTCTATCTACATTTTAAAATTGTTATTATATTTTTTGTGATGGGGGAGGCACTGTGTGTTATGGCACACTTATGGAGGTCAGAGAAAAAGTTGAAGGTGTCTGTTCTCTCCTTCCACTATGTGTCTGGGGATCAGACTTAGGTGGCAGACACCTTTACCCACTGACTCATCTTGCTGGTTTAGTTGTTTTTCCAGTGAGCATCTAAACAAATTTAGGTTAGGTAAATGTGTTTCTTAAATCTTAATTTAGATGGCCCCTACTCCTTGTAGTAAGAGCCAGGTGAGATTATTTGTAAGCTTTTAAAAGTTTTATACTTATAGGTAGGTGTGATGATACGTACTTGTAGTCTCAGTCAGTACTCAGCAAGTGGAGGCAGGATGACCAGGTGTTTAAGACACCTTGCTCTATGTTTGATCAGGAATTTAGAGGCTAGCCTGGGCTATGTGAGACCCTTTCCTTTTTGTTTATTTTTCAACATCAGGGTTTCTCTGTGTAGCCCTGGCTGCCCTGGAACTCACTCCCTAGTGCTGGAATTCAAGGTGTGTACCCACCACTGCCTGGCTATTGAAGATATTTTAAACAATGCTAGGAAAAATTTCCGATGAACAGTAGTCTATTTTATGACAGTCTCATGGTTCAGGCTTTCCTTGAATTCTCTGTGTAACCTAGTATGACCTTGCTTCTATTTTTCAAGTGCAGGAATACAAGGGAGTACTGCTAGCTAGGTCTCCTAGGCACACCCACCCCCCACTCCCGAGTGCTGGGAAATAGATTCAGATCTTTTATGTTCTTGGCAAATATTCTGTCTTAGCCTCATGTTCTGCTCTTATCTGTGGAGATGTCTTTTTATTATTTTGTTTGGGCCTGAAATTTACTATGTAGCATACTCTGGCCTTCAACTAGCAAGCAATAATCCTGCTCAGTCTATGAAATGCTAGAACTGTAGGCATATGTGTTGCTATTAGACTGAACTCTTTGGGTATCTTTTTTGTCTCTTGGGCCCTTTCTCTTTCTTCCATGTGTCACTGACATTTTCTATGAAGGTTAAGTGTATTAAGAACAATTGCTGGTCATGGTGGCACATGCTTTAATTTTAGCACTTGGGAGGCAGAAGCCAGAGCTATACAAAACAAACCCTTTCTATACACACACACACCCCCCGAAAGAAAGGAAGGAAGGAGGAAGGGAGGGGGAGGGAAGAAGATAGAAAGAAAAACAGTTATGCTTCCCATTGAAAATAGTAACACTGGGCTGATGAGATTGATCCACAGCATCCTCATAAAGGTGGAATGAGGGAATTCATGAAGTTGTCCTCTGACTGCTACATGTATGCCATAGGCTCACAAGACACATATACCAAACATATGATAATTATGAAAAGAGAATATGACTGTATGAGTTAGAAAGGGGAATAGAATAAGAATGGAATATGCAGCCTGGCATTGTGCAGTTAATCCCATCACTTGTGAGGCAGAGACAGGCAGATCTCTGAGTTTGAGGCCAACCTAGTCTACAAAGTGAGTTTTAGGGCAGCCAAAGCTCCACAGAGAAACCCTATCTCAAAAAGTTCCCTCTCCTTCCAAAAAAGAATGGAATATGCAAAAAGTCCTTGTAGGAATGAAAGAGGAAGAAAGAACATATAAAAAGTGCTATTGACTCAGCTGAACTCAGCAGCCATGCAAGCCAAAGCACTCAAGTTCATCCCTGGATGTGGTGCCTCGTTTTTGTTAATCTAGCAAGAAGGCGGGTGGAGAGAGGAGAATCAAGGAAGGCTTATGAGCCAGGAACCAGGAAGTAAGCAGCATACAGGCATAAAGGAGACTGACTCCAAAACATGAGTGAGTGAGTGAGTGAGTGAGTGAGTGAGTGAGTGAGTGAGTGAGTGAGTGGGTGAATGAACAAATAAATAAAGGGAAGCAATAAGCCAGTTTTTGAAAGTTGTCTTCTGATATCTAAAGGAATGATCAAGGTGCATACACACATACAATAAATAAGTCAGTAAATTTCTTTTAAATGAAGTTTTAAAAGTGCTATTTAAAAGGATTTGGGATTGATGCAATGACCGTGTTTAGTTTGATTTAAACCCTGATCCTCACAAGTAAAGGTTTTGTGACTGTGTTCATATATGCTTAAATTTTTTTCTTTTTCTTTTTCTTTTTCCTTTTTTTTAAGCAGCAGCATCTGGAGTCAAGAAGGCCACCGGATCTGAGGTGAGTTTTATATTGACTCATTGTTTGCTAAAAGCATAATTCTGGCATAGGAGAATCAGTCCAGGTATATCCAGACTTCTGACATCACAACACTCTGCTGTCATCTGTACAATTCATACTTTGGAACCTTGTCATTGAGTTTAAAGAAAAAAAGGACTGGAGAGATAGACGCCTCGTAGTTAAGAGTACTGCTTGTTACTTCAGAGGCCCTGAGTTCAATTCTCAGCAACCACATGGTGCTCACAACCATCTATAGTGGGTCTGGTGTCCTCTTCTGGCAGAAAGGTATACATATAGAGCATTCACTTACAGAAAATAAATAAAAAATAAAGAAATGGCAAAACATCTCATGGTATTTTAAGTAAGTTTATGATTTGTGTTGGGTCATACTCAGAGTTATTTTGGGCTGTATTCAGGCCATGGGTTAGACATGCCTATCATTTTCCCTTTGCTTATGTCAGAGAGTTAGACGGATCTTTGTGTGAGTGAGTGAGAAAGTTATCCGATGTTAATTTATTCAAAGAAAAACACATGCAACTGCATAAAGAGTCATAATGTAATCTCTAAACACAGCAGTAGTCAAAAATAATGTACAGATAATTGTAGGCTAGACTACAGGATTTAGTGCAAAAATCACACTGTATAGAAAAGCTTGCGTCACTGACCCCAGTATTGGATGTCTTTCTTTATATTCCTCAGTTTCTTTTTTGCTGGATCTGTTGAAAATCAGTATGTGTGGCCTCTGATCTGTGCTGGCAATCTGGAGTTAGTCTCTAGGACTTTTGCAGGACCCCTCCTGTTTGTTTTGTTTTATTAGTTTTGTTGCTTTGCTGCTTTTTCACACGCACTTCTTCTTTGCCCGGTCACTCACCACATTGCTCTTGGTCTTGATCGGCCCCATGTGAGAATTGGTCATGTTTTCCTGAGTGCTGTGGAAATACAGGACCCTCTCTGTGTATTGGATGGTTGGTTGGGGGGTGTTATGTTGCTGGGGATCAGATCCAGGGCTTCCTGTGTTAGGTGACCACTCTAGGCTGAGGATATAGCTCAGTGATAGTGCTATTTTTGCATCTTTCTGGTTCACTAGAAATTGCTCAGCTCTTAGGACAGGGTATTACTATATAGCTCAGCTGTTCACCCTTCTTTCTCAAGCTTTGGAGCACTAAGATTATATGTACCAGCATACCTGCCTACAATTCTATTTTTGTTGTTTTGGGGTTTGTTTAGAGACCAGATTTCTCTCCGTAGCCTTGGCTATCCTGGAACTTACTATATAGATCAGGCTGATCTTGAACTCACAGTGATCTAACTGCCTTCAGAGTGCTGGACTAAAGGTGTGTGCCACCACATCCAGCTATAATATATCGATTACTGGATTATTATTTACTTACTTACTTTTGAGGGAGAGTCTCATTTAACCAAGTCTGGCCTCCTACTGTGCCTTGTTTAAGGCCTCTTGGGCTAACCTTAAACTCTGGATCCTTTGTCTCTTCCTCCTGTGTGTTGGTATTACAGGGCTTTTATTTTGTAGTGCTTCAGATCAAAATCAGGGTTTCTCACAGACTCAGCAGGCACTCTACCAGCGGAGCAATGTGCCAGATCCGTGTTTGGTTTTTGGAGGTAGACTCTCACTTTACTCAGGCTAGCCTGGTACTGACGGTATGGTATGGTCTAACTTTAACTTTGTGCCGTCGAGTATCCTGAGCTTGCTATCCTGTCCTTTCTCTGCATGGAGATTTCTAGCCCACTCTTAGTTCTGTTTCTCACTTGTGCTAGTGTCAAAGTCTTTGAGATAATACACTTCTTACTGTTGTAGTTGTTCTTATTTTAGACCTCATATAGCTTCAAATTCACTATATAACCAGGATTGGACTTGAACTGCTGTTCATTCCACTTCCAGCCTCCTAAGCACTTGACTGGGCTTATAGGTGATCATTCCCATGTCCTTTTATTGAGGGCCTTGACTATCAGGTGTTATGATTGTGGCATACTGTAATCACCAGTCTTGTCTGCTGTTTTCTTCTAACTTCGTGGATATTAACAACATGAAGTGTAACTTGGTGTTTGTTGCACTGGCATATCAACTTTGAGAATAGCTAGTTAGGGTCTGCTCTAATGGTTTTGTTCTTTTATATTTCTGGAGTTGTTGTGTGGCTGGGATACCACGGCAGGTAAATTAGTTCCTCCTATAATTGCTTCTTGTTTTGATTTTTCAAGGTAGGGTTTCTCTTTGTTGCCCCAGCTATTCTGAAACTCATTCTATGGACCAGATTGGCCTCAGACTCAGAGATCCATCTGCCTTCCGAGTGTTGGTATTAAAGGATGTGCCACCATGCCTAATTCTACTTTTTAAAATTACTTTTTAAAAATTATTTTAGATTTATAGATTTTACCTTCATGTTTATGAATGTTTTGCCTATATGTATGTGCACCACACGTATGTATGGTACCTATGGAGGGCCAAGGAAAGTGTTAGATTCCTCTGGATTCTTGAGTGACCTGATGGGTGCTGGGAATTGAACCCAGGTTTCTACCAAAGAACAGCCGATGTTCTTAACTCTGAACCATCTCCCAACCTTCTGGTTTGTTTGTTTTGGAGGGTGGTGAATGGGGTTGTTTATTTTACTTGCATAAATGTTTTGCCTGTATTTGTGCATACCCGGAGCCCAAAGAGATCAGAAGAAGGCTTCACATCCCCTGGAGCAGGAGTTGAGCTTGTAAGCTCCAGTCTACTGTAAGAACAAGTGTTCTTAACTGCTGAACCAGCTTTGCAGCCTCTTCACATGTTTTTATATGCTATCATTATAACTGCTTATCATAATGAGAAACTATTGACATCTTTTGGGCTTTTCAGACTGTTTCAACTATGTTAAATTTTCAACAGGTTAAATTTTAGTTTAAGCTACCCTTGGACTAACAATCCTTTCAACTTGTCCCCCAAAGTGCTGGTGTTATAAGTATGCACAACTACCTGGCCATAGATTAATTTTGTTGTTGTTTTTTAAGGGACCTTATACCTCTGTCATGCCTGTCAAGAAAATAGGCCACCGAGGTGTTGATTCCTCCGGAGAGACTACATATAAAAAGGTAAGTCTGGATAGATTAGATGGAACATCTTACTTTGGTAACACACTCGAGGGCCATACTGTTGATGTATTTAGTTGTTATTTGCTTTTTCTGAGACACACATGGTGGTCTTGAACTTCTGTAGTCTTTCTTCCTCAGCCTTCCTAATGCTTAGGTTAGAGCTGCCATGCCTGGCCAGTACTTTTTTGACACTGCTCTTCACAAATTACTCCATTTGGTTTTTCTTGTTTTGTTTGTTAATTAATGGTTTTGTTTTGTTTCCTTTGAGACAAGGTGTCTCTATTTAGCTTTGGCTGGCCTGGAATTTACTGTGTAGCCCATGCTCTGTGTCAGACCCACAGATATCTGCCTGTCTATGCCTCTTGAGTGCTAGAATTAAAGACATGCACCATCACACCCAGCCCATTTGTTGTTGATAGACAGTAAAAATAGTGTAACTTGTATTTTGAAATTTAATTTATAAAGAATGGATTTTCTTTTTATATATGTGATTAAAGGAGACTTTTACTAATAAAGAATCTAGTGTTGGTTTAATACTATATTGTTAAAGAATTTTTTTAAGGATGAGGCCTCTCTACATTGCCTTGGCTGTCCTCAGACTGACTTTGTAGGCCAAGCCAGCTCTAGCTCCCAGAGATCCACCTGTCTCTGTGCTGGGATTGAAGATAAGCATTACCACACCCAACTGTGGTTGATATTTTCATTATGTAGAAGAAACTGGATTTCAGTGTTAGATACAAATGTATTGCTCGGTCCCAAAAGGTCACTTTTTCCCTTGCCACAGAATATATGAGTTTTTGTTTTTGTTTTGTTCTTTTTTTAAGAATGGGTCTTTTACCTTCCTCAAGCCCATCTCTGACTCACTTTTAGCAGAGCGTAACCTTGAATTCCTGACCCTCCTTCCTTCTATCTTTGGAGTTCTCTAAGAATGCACCACATCTGCCTGGAACCCTGTTTCTCAGTTTCTTCTCTTCCTTCCTTACTTTTTTTAAGACGGGATTTCATAATATAGTCCAGGGTGACCTCGGGTGTGCTGTGTAAGGTTGGATTCTTTGAAGCTCTAGTTTCAGGCTACTGTGACACCCTCCTCCCTCCAGTTTTGGGTGCCTGGCGCCTCCAAATGCACAGAGATCCACTTGCTTCTGCCTCTCAAGTGCTGGATTAGAGGTTGCACCACCATTCCTGGCCATGTTTTCTTTTTTCATGAAGAGGAATTTTGTTTTTTTACTTTTTTTTTTCTTAATTGCTTTAGTGTTCTTGGAATACTTTTCCTTCTTTCAGAGCACCAAAGCTTCTATAACTGAACAGTTAAATTGGAATCTTTGTTAATTTTTGTTATATTCTTTATCAGCTTAGTCAGACATTTATTTGGAAGGGCCCAAAGGCATGTAGTAATTTGGAGCTCTTCCCCAACTGAGGCCAACACAGATTGTCCTCCCTTGATACTCTGAATCTTTACTTCCTAATCATTTCTAAAGTCCAATTGCAATATAGAAGACTGGGATAGTCTAAACTCTATCTAAACTATTGGAAGAGCATTTGCTTTCAAGTGTTTCTTACATTTCCATCATGATTTTTGTGGGTTTGGTTGATTGGTTTAATAGCCCAAACTGATAGAAGTTGGTAAATTTCTTATCTTACCATTTAAGTGGTAAGATTCCAGGTATGTGCCTCCATGCCCAAATTTCCCCTTAGTTATTCCTTGTATGGTCAGGCTTTTGTTTGTTTTTCTTTTAAGGGATTCAGAGTTGAAATACAGACAGGGTCATTGTCTGGCCTTGAATTTAAGGTATTCTGCTTCTGTGTTCTGGGATTATAGACATGTGCCAGCATGCCCAGACTTTGGTCAGACTTGATGCCAAAACACTTTCTGTAATTTCTTTACTGTTCCTTAGACAACTTCATCAGCCTTGAAAGGTGCCATCCAGTTAGGCATCACCCACACTGTGGGCAGCCTGAGTACCAAGCCAGAACGAGATGTCCTCATGCAAGACTTCTATGTGGTGGAGAGTATCTTTTTTCCCAGGTAAGAGGTTAATATTTAAGAGAATATCCTAGACAGTACCTTCAAATCAACCTCAGGGCAATTTTAAGTGTTCTAGTCTAATTTAAAGCTTGTCAGTACTTAACCTCATTGTAAATGAGATTAGTCAGTTTAGAGCAAACTTTGCTTTATGCCTCTGGCCATAATGTCTTATATAAACAAACAATTTATTTAGGCTAGTGATTTAGCAGATAAAGGTAAACCTGAATTTGATCCCTAGGACTCACATTGTGGGAATAATTGAAACCCACAGGCTTTCCTCTACTAAACACTTTACCAAGGCATGTATGCTTGAATGCTAGAGTGCTCACATACCCCAACACACAGAGAATTAACTGTGTTTGGTGATACCTATAATCCCAGCATTTGTGAGGCAGAAACAAATTGATTTCTGTTGGTCCAAAGCCAGCCATGGCTGCACAGTGAGACCCTGTCTTAAACACAAAACAAAAACAAACTTTTAAATTACTTAATGCATTGGCTAGGAGGTAATGTAAAGTCCTTTGTCTTATTCTCCTGTGTTATGCGTTTGTCCCACAAATCGACTCATCTTCATCCTAGTTGTGACTCTCAGAGGTATTGTTGGGGATCCTTTCCCACATTTGTCTAGGTACTGGGGTCTGCCAAATTAAGGTTTTTTTTATGTTCAATCCCACAGTGAAGGGAGCAACCTGACACCAGCTCATCATTACAATGACTTTCGTTTCAAGACCTATGCACCTGTTGCCTTCCGTTATTTTAGAGAGCTATTTGGCATTCGGCCTGATGATTACTTGGTAAGTCTCTAGTCCCAGAGTCAGGAATATTCCAAGGGAGTTTCCCTCTTCCACCATCTTGCTTTGGTGTTCTTTAGATGGATGTGTATCTGGACCTAATTTCGGTGATGGGCCAACCCTGGTGTGTCTGACTCAGTGTCTTCTCTTATTGCCAGTACTCCCTTTGTAGTGAACCACTGATTGAGCTATCCAACTCTGGAGCTAGTGGTTCCCTCTTCTATGTGTCCAGTGATGACGAGTTCATCATTAAGACAGTCCAGCATAAAGAAGCAGAATTTCTGCAGAAGTTGCTCCCAGGATACTACATGGTGAGTGCCCGTCCTCAGCAAGACTACCAGTGCTCGTGTCTCAATGTTGGAGTTTGATCTGACTTAGAAGTAAAGCCAGGACATGATTTATTTTACTTTATTTTTGGTGCTTTTGATTTTTGAGACAGTGTCTTCTATGCTGGCCTTGACCTACTGATCATCCAGCTTCTGCCTCTCAAGTAGGGGGATTACATGGTGCCACCACCACACTGGGTTTAAGTTGTGCTGAGCATTAGACCCTATGCTTTGTTAATGCTAAGCCAGCACTCTTTCTAGTGTGTTTGTTTTGAGACTGGATCTTTCTGTGTGGCCCAAAGCCATTTTTGGATTTCTGAATCTCCTGCCTCCATATGTGGTATCAGGATTACAGGCAGATGCAGCCTTGCCTGCTATAATACTGTTTTCTCTGTAAACTCTCTTATATACCAGGAGATATTTTGAACAAATATGTAGGTCAGCACATTTTACCTAAATCCTGTGTGAAGCAGAGGAACAGTAGGGAGCAACTTTTGCCTTGAGTTTCACTGAGAATCAGCTAACTTGCTCTACTGCTTCTTACTTTTATGCCTTAGAATCTTAACCAAAACCCTCGAACTTTGCTGCCTAAATTCTATGGACTGTACTGTGTGCAAGCAGGTGGCAAGAACATACGAATTGTGGTGATGAACAATCTCTTACCTCGGTCGGTCAAAATGCATATGAAATACGACCTGAAGGGCTCCACTTATAAACGGCGAGCTTCTCAGAAAGAACGAGAGAAGCTTCTCCCCACCTTTAAAGACCTGGACTTCCTACAAGATATCCCTGACGGTCTTTTTTTAGATGCTGACATGTATAGTGCTCTGTGTAAAACTCTGCAGCGTGACTGTTTGGTGAGTTGCTATATTTTTCTCTATTTCAGACACAGAAATCATTTTCATTGAAAAGCTTTGGTGATTCTCTGGCATTTAGTCTATTAGAGATGGAACTCAGCTCATTAGCACGCTGTGTTGTAGGCTGCTTTTTATTTATTTGTTAGTTTATCTATTAGGAGGAGTGTTTATATGTAAGGGGTGCGGTTGCACTTTGCCATGTACAACACAGTTGAGCACAAGTGCTTGCACTTAAGTTTGAGTATATGCTTATTTGTGTGTGAACATGTAGAGGCCAGAGGTCAGCATTGGATGTCTTCTTGGATGGCACTCCACCTTACTTTCTGAGACAAAGTCTTTCAATGAATTTAGAGCTCACCATTTTAGCTAAACTGGCTGACCAACTAACCTATAGTACTGAGATCTGCCTATGCCTTCCCTCAAGTACTAGGGTTACAGATATACACTGTCATGTCCTGCTTTTATGTGGGTGTTGGGGACCCAAACTTAACTTCATGTTTGTGCAAACAAGCCTCTTCCCCATCCCCCAAGTTGCATTTTAGATGACTTTTCTATTAGCTCATTGCTGGTCATTTACATTTTTGTTTTGTCGTTTACCTTTCCCCCTTAGGCTGTGTAGTTCCTTGTTGAACAAGCCTAGCATTAACTTATTTGTACTACAGAGCCATTATTCTTCAGATTTTGGTCTTGCCTGCCAAATTTGAAAGGTGTTGAACACTACACAACTGTACAATGGATCTGCTCATTTGTAATATTTATTTATACCAGTGGTTCTCAACCTTCCTGATGGTTCAACCCTTTTAATACAATTGTGTTGTGGTGACTGCAACCATACAATTATTTTCGTCGTTGTTCTCGTGACTAATTTTGTTACTCTTATGAATCATATTGTAAATACCTGTGTTTTCCCATGGTCTTAGGCAACCCCAGTGGAAGGGCCTTTCAACCTGCTAAAGGGATCATGCTCCAGAGGTTGAGATCATTATTACTCATTCTATTTCCTGTTCTTCCCAGCAGGCATTTTATTGCCTCTCACCTCCAGCAGTTCTTATTGACTCTGTCGTTTCCCTAGTTTGGGGGTTACAAATAAAAGCCATTATAACCAGCTTTCTAAACACACCCAACTTTTGAATTTTTTGAGGGGGACATCTTTTTTCTGTGTATCCCTGGCTGTCCAGGAACTCACTCTGTAGACCGGAGTAGCCTTGAACTCAATATTGATTTGCCGGCTTCTACCTCCCAAAGGCTAGGATAAAAGATCGGTACCACCACCTGGTTCATAGATTGTTTTAAGTTGGCATAAAATTAGCCAACACAATGAACAGCCACAAATATGCTTCAAGGCTTTTTTTTTTAGCCTTCTCTGTGTCTTCTATTATGTAAACATTTATGCTATATCACTGTGTCCAACTTATTTTTATATTTGTATTCAGTAAGTGTGAAGTGAATTGAAGCTGTTGTCAGTTCTGCCTCATCTGTCACACATTGTACTTTTTCCCCTTGTTTTTTTGAGGTTGGGTCTCAGATGTCCTTCGTTTGCTTTGTCCTACCTATAGCTATGGGTGACCTTGAATTTCTGGTCTGGTCTTCATCTCCCAAGTTCTGGGATTGCAGGCTTATGCCACCATGCGCAGTTTATGCATTATGAGGGATTGGGCTTGGATAAGATTCCAGCCTGTTGTTACAGATTCTTTACAGTACAGATTCATAGTCTTTGTTCATGGAAAAAGAACAGTGTTCTATTCGTAAGTGACAAAATGAACTCAGATAAGTTATATTCTGGTGGCTCAGGCCTATAATTCCAGCTGTGGCAGAGTTGGTGAGACCGTATCTCAAAATGTAAAGGTAAAGGGGGCTGAGGATGGTTATTCAATGAGCAGTGGTGTTCAATGGAGAAAAGGTAAGAAGGGTGTAACTAGAGACCTACCAGAGTGAGCAGAGACCAGCCTATGGTTCTCTGGAGCTTTTGTCTGAGTGTAGTTGGGTTATGAAACTGATGAGAACTTGAGAAAAGTCCTGTCACCTCCCAGATTTGAAGACATTATCCTCTGTCCCCATTAGGTGCTACAGAGCTTCAAAATAATGGACTATAGCCTTCTGATGTCAATCCACAACATGGATCACGCTCAGCGAGAGCCTGTGAACAGTGAAGCACCATACTCAGTTGACACTCGCAGACCAGCCCCACAGAAGGCTCTTTATTCCACAGCTATGGAATCCATTCAGGGCGAGGCTCGGCGCGGTGGCACTGTGGAGACTGAGGACCAGTGAGTGGCTTGGGAGCAACCACGGTCACACATTCTCATAGCACTTTTTTTCTTGTTCTGGAAAAGAGTAGCTGATCTCGTAGTGAGGCCAACAGCATTAATGGTCATGGAGCACTGACTCTTCTTTTATAGGAATGTAAGAAGAGAGGGGATGTTCTGAGTTTGCAGTTCATCTGGGAATGGTTGTCTAAGATGAAAATGCTGACATTTAGAAGCTGAGGTGCACATCTGTAGATCACTTTAGTTTGGTATTGTTTTGATTGTTTGTGAGGGGTGGGGGGCATGTTGAGACAGGGTTTCCCTGAGTAGTCCTGGCTGTCCTGGAACTCACTCTGTAGACCAGGCTGGCCCTGAACTCACAGAGATCCTCCTGCCTCTTCTCTGCCCTACCACTACCCAGCTCACATTAGTACTTTTATCATGGCTCCTGTAGGCTTCTTTGCTGAAGGACTGTTACTGCCTTGGATTTATCCAATGACTATGGTTACTATAAAAGTTTCAGATGCTTCATCTTCTAGGCATCTTATAACATGGCTGCCAAGAAAAGTATCTTAGTGGGAACAAATAAAGACACAAAAGTACCAGCATGTTTGTTTTTACAAAATTGCTTTCAGTCTGTTTGATGGAGCTCTGTGAGAGAACTGTAAGGAGATTATCATTCATGATCCCGAGGGGTTCTTGGTCTGGAGGATGTGTCAGTTAGACTTAGCTCTTAGTTCTAGGTCCAGATTTGACTAGAGGTCAGGAGAAGCCCTACCTGCTAGTGAACAGCTCTTTCTAACTCTTCCGTTTGTTGTCCCCAGCATGGGTGGCATCCCTGCCCGGAATAACAAAGGGGAAAGGCTCCTGCTTTATATTGGCATCATTGATATTCTGCAGTCTTACAGGTGAGGGGCATGTGGATCACAGATTGGGGGAGAGGGTATATCGTGGAGTAAGAAGTTTCTGGCCCATTTGGACCGAGGTCCAGGCCTGCAGTTGCACAGATGCTTAGCCCAAATAATCACACAAAGGCTTATAGTAAGTACAAGCTGTTTGGTCTATGGCTCAGGCTTATTACTTCCTAACTCTTACTCTTAAAGTAAGTAACCCATGATTCTTTACCTTGTTTAGCCGCACAGCTTGTTACTTTTTCTCAAAGCAGCATTCCTTCCTCTGTGTCTGCTAGCATCTCTGCCCTGCTCTTCCACTTCCCAGCATTCTCCTTGTCTGCTTTATTTCCTGGGTTTTTTAGCTCACCATCTCTGATATATGCTTTCTGTGGAATACTGAGTTTCTCCTCAGATAGGTGCATAGTGGGGAACAGGCCATCTGCCTTGACTTTCTGAGAGAAACCTGTGGGTTGAATCATCCTCCATATAGGGAAATAGCTGGAAGCATATTCTCTTTTTCACAAAGAAAATATAAGGTCTCACCAGCCTGTAGTCTCACATTGTAGCCCAGGCAGACCTGGAGCTAGCTCATGGCAATCCTCTAGATCCAGTCTCCCAAGAGCTTGGTTACAGGCATGTGCTACTACCTTACCTAACCTTTTCTTTATAATTGTTTTGTTTTGCTTTGCTTTGCTTTGCTAGCAGTTGAACCCAGGCTTCATACATGTTGACAAGTGTTTCATTATTGAACATTCCTGCTCGTTTAATTGGCTTAGCTAGAAGCAGCATTGGTCTACATGGGGAATATGTACTACCATGGCAATTCTTTGTAAAGCCAGGATACCACAGTGGGTATTTATCTCTTTAAGATTTTCTGATACTGTGGCCTCTTTTAGCCCTCAAAGATAAATAAGTATAGTGGTCTTTCATTTAAAAACAGTGTGTGATACATATTTTTCCTGGCAGGTTTGTTAAGAAGTTGGAGCATTCTTGGAAGGCACTGGTACATGATGGGGTGAGTATAGCAGTCAGCTAAAGGCCACCTCCTCACCTCTCCACACCTCTCCATTTCTTGCCATTTGCCCCCTCAAATGTTTGTATGTATTCTATGTACTGTTCATTTCTGAATTTTACCCTTCTGGTAGGGTTTCCGTGTAAGGGAACATGGCCCTTGGATGACACCGTCTCTTGCTGGGCCTTTCTGTTTAACTCTGTAGTCATCTCTTCTGTTTAACAGGACACAGTATCAGTGCATCGTCCAGGCTTCTATGCTGAGCGGTTCCAGCGCTTCATGTGCAACACAGTGTTCAAGAAGATTCCCTGTAAGTGGCTTCTACCAGATGACCCCCCAGTGGCTCCCTTACCCCAAGAGATTGTGGGCAGGACACCTGTGTCAGGGAGCTGCCAAGGCCAGAGGCCTCTCCTGCTCTGCCTACATCCTGTGAGCGCTGCTTCTCGTCCCCGTGTCAGTCACTGTCTGTCTCAATCGTTTCCGAGCTGCTGCTCCCCCCTGGCTCTCCCTACATGTATCTTCGAGGTGAGGGCCGTTTCTTGGAATTGGTGGGACTGGAAAAAAAAAAAGTGTGTAGCTGTTGCTGTAGACCTTGCAATACAGGCTTGGGTGTCTAAAGGCAGACTTTTGTGTAGAAAGAACGGGAAGGGTATTAGTGTTCTTATCTGCCCTTCCCTGTCCGGGGGCCAGGAGTTACCAAATTAGTTCAAGTGGTTGAAGTCTCCTTGACTGTTGAAGGAACTTTCCTGATACAGAAGTACCAGTGGTCCTTTCTCAGACTGAAGCTCTTCCTTCTTTGCTGTCGTCATAGCATCAGTGTCCCTTAATGATGTGAAGAAGGCGTAGACATCACAGACAGGCCAGTGTACATTCCAGTTCTCTCTGCATCAGAGCTAAGAAGGGTAGAGGCGTGTCGTCCGCAGCTCTTACTGGGTGAAGTTAGTAAAGAACAAGTAGAGTCCATTGGTGAAAGCCGAGCAAAAGGCTATGTTTGTGTCACAGTCATCCTAAGTTTTCTGTTTCTTTCCAAAGTGAGGTGCCTTGACTCTCTTCTTCTGAGTAGTACTCTGAGGCCACCTTTCTGGCATTAACACATCTTCTTCTGCCTTTGCTTCAGAATAACTTGTGTATGTGTTGGGGATATGCGCAGTTGGTGTCTGTCTTGGTGATGGTCTCTGAGGTGGGTGCTAAGTAGGCTCTCTCTTTCCCTTTTGAAGTGAAGCCTTCTCCTTCCAAAAAGTTTCGGTCTGGCTCGTCTTTCTCTCGGCGACCAGGCCCCAGCGGCAACTCCTGCATTACTTACCAGCCGTCGGTCTCTGGGGAGCACAAAGTACAGATGACAACAAAGGCGGAAGTGGAGCCAGGTCAGCGCCAGGGCTGGGGTCCCCTTGCCTTTGGACACTCCCTCCCCCTTCCGAGCTCTGTCCTCTGGCCAGGACCTCTACTCCCCATTTCTATGCAGGACAACTAGCTTGCTAACTTGTCTGGGATTTTTGTTCGTTTTTTTCTCCCGAGACAGGGTTTCTCTGTATAGCCCTGGCTGTCCTGCAGTTCACTCTGTAGAGCAGGCTGGTCTCAAACTTGGAGATCCTCCTGCCTCTGCCTTCCAAGTGCTGGGACTAAAGGCATGTGCCACCACATCCAGCTGTTTGTTGGGAGACAGGGTCTCACTATGTAGCCCAGGCTATTATGAATTCACTGTTTGTAGCCAAACTGACCTCAACCTCATGGCCCTCCTTCCTCAGCCTCCCAAGTACTGGGATTACAGTAACAAGTCACCATGCCCTCCAGATCACTGCACATTTTTCCTGTTCCCCTGACCATAGTATCCCTCATTGATTGGTTTATTCTTTATCAGCTGATTGTCTTTTTTCTCCAGACGTGCACCTTGGGCGTCCTGATGTCTTACCTCAGACACCACCTTTAGAGGAAATCAGTGAAGGCTCACCTGCTCCTGGCCCAAGTTTTTCACCTGTAGTTGGAGAGCCTTTGCAAATACTAAATTTGAGGTTGGTTCTTTGGCCTGTTACTCTCTTGTCTTTGAGGTCCTTAGAAATCTTCATCTTAATGTTTTTCAAATGCCTATGCTGGGTTTTGTGGTATGCTGGGGATGCAGAGGCAGATGGACCTCAGAGTTCAAAGCCAGCCTGATCTACCTAGTGAGTTCCAGGACAGCCAGGACTACAGAGAGGCCCTATCTCCCCACACTCTCCAAATAAAAGAAAAAAAGGGAAGGAAGAGAGTTTATTGTTTGATTGGTTGGCTTTGAGATAGTTTCATTGAATAGCCCATCCTTTATCCAGATGGGCAGTCCTTCTGTATCAGCCTCCTGTGTCCTGAGGTTACAGTCATATGCTACTGCCCCTGTCAACAGTTAAACATTCAAGAGGCTAGTATAGAAATCATGACTTAAATGTGTTGCATAGTATGTTCTCTATTACATCATAATAAATTACTCCCACACTTACTGGCTTAATATAAGAAACATAACTGGGTGTTCTGGGGTGTACCTTAAATCCCAGCACTAGGGAGTTAGAGCTAGAAGGTGGGACTTGAAAGCCAGTCTGGGCTATATGAAACCTTGTCTCAGAAAACAAAGCTAAACAAAAACTGTATGTCCTAGTTTCTTGGGTTAGGGATCCAGATGTAGCTTATGTAGGTCTTTGAGCTAAGATTTCTCAGGAAATAGTAAAAAAAAGCTATTGTCCTCTTCCAAGCTCATTGATATGGTTATTGGTGTTACTGGTCTGTGCTGGACCAAGACTGAAGACACCCCTCTGCTACATGGGCAACTCAGTGCATAGCTGCTAACTTCTCTGTCAGTGTGTGAGAGAGGTGTGTGTCTACATAAAGACTAAAATTCTTTTTAAAAAAAAAAAAAAAAAAAAAAAAAAAAAAAAAACTCCTTTTTTGGTTTTTTGAGACATGGTTTCTCTCTGTAACAGTCCTGGCTGACTTGGAATTTATTCTGAAGATCAGGTTGGCCAGAAACTGACAGATCCACCTGCCTCTGCTTCTCAAGTGATAGGATTAAAGCTGTGCACTGCCACTGCCTAGTGAGACTAGAGGGTTCTTAAAGCCTATTGTTAGAATCCATAGTATTTTGTCACCTGGGATATTTTCATTAATGATGCAAGGCTATGGCTGTTGGCAGCAGGGGTCACTAAACTATCACTGGCCATAGTGGTACCTGCTTGTAAATGCCTGTACTCATAGCCTCCTTGGGCTGTAGCACAAGGATTACAGTGAGTGTGAAACCAGTGGTTTTGAGTGGGCTCCCTGGGTCCTGTTTCACAAGCAGTGCTCCTTAAGTACCCCTCCTCTCACTCTATGGACCTGTGGTACTAAAGGTGAGTTGTTAAGACACTAGAAAATGATGTATACATTGGTTTCAACAGTGAGAATTCAAGGACTAGATGGATAGCTCAGTAGTATAGCATTCCTCTAGCACGGCTGAGGCCCTCTGCTTTGTCTTCAGTGACATACACAAAGAGAAAGGCCCAGAGAGTCATTAGCAGTTCTAATCCAGGGGCTGTTGGTGGTTCTTCAATTAGATCTCAGAGTGTAGAAATTACTCTACACAGCACTTGGTTTCACTTCACCTTTTGCTCTTCCTGTTTGAGGAAAGGCAGAATACATTTTCAGCTTAAGGTTTTTTTTTTTTTTTTTTTTTTTTTTTTTTTTTTTTTTTTTAAATATACCTTGAGGTTTTGTGTGCATGTATGTTTGTGTGAGGATGCCAGATTTGCTGGAAAGACGTGAACTGCCATGTGGGTGCTGGAAATTTTACCCAGGATTTTGGAAGAGCAGCCAAGGTTCTTAACTGCTGAGCTATCTCTCTAGTCCCTATTCTCAGCTTTTTTCTAGCAGAATTTGGGGATGGACATGTCTAATGGACTCTTGTTTCAAATTTTATTTACATATATATATATAAAGTTTTAGCTTAGTTTGGTAATGCCTTTAAACTCAACATTCAGGAGGCAGAGGATCTCTGAGGTCAAGGCCAGGCCCCCAAAACAACAACTTTTTTAAGAAATTTTAACTGTGTGTGCGTGTGCGCGCACCCTTGAAAGCTTGGGTAGCCGCCTCTAGTGATCTCTTTGTGTTGCTCTATCTCAAGACTGTTTTGTTTTAAGTTAGCACTGTTTCTGCTGGTAGAATTTTAGCAGAGTAACTTTTAGAAGGTTTTATTATGTTCACATAAAAAAAAAAAAAAGCCATGTTCACAAATACCTTTTTTTCTTTTTTCTCTAATTGTTTTTCCCTTAATGTTATGTGTATGAGTGTTTTGTCTCCATGAATGTCTGTATACTGTGTGCATGCCAAGTGCCACGGGCTGAGCCTTGGATCCCCTGGGACTGCTGTTAAGGTGGTGGTGCATTGGGAATGTGACTCTAAACCCCCGAGTCATCTCTCCAGTCCACAAGCGCATTCCCATACACCATAGAGTTAGGAGTATCTGAGACAAACCTGCAGCTTCTGTCTGTTTGGTTTTTTTAGAGGTACTTGAGGATAGAACCCAGGACTTCATATATGTTGCATTTGTATCTCATTCTTTGTTTAGTTGTTTGAGAAAAGGTCTCACTTAAGAAACTTTGACTAGCTCGGAATTTGCTGTGTAGACAAGGCTGGCCTCACAGATCTGCCCCCTCTGTCTCCTAAGTATTGGGGTTAAAGACATGTTCCACCATGCCAAGCTTAGGCCTTTATTTTTGAATTTTAAATTTTTTCACATTTATTTATTTGTGTAGGGGGTGCACATATGCTACACATTATATGTACCAGAGAACAGTCTTCTCAGGTTATTGGGCTTGATGGCAAGCACTTCAGCCTGTTGAGCTGTCTAACCAGCTTTATCTGTTGGCTTTGAGATGTCTGACAATGTGACCTAAGCTGTCCTCACACTTAAAGCAGTCCTCTACATCAGCCTTCTCAGTGCTAGTATTACAGTGTGAGGCACTACCTCTGGCTGGCTGAGGTACTCGAGTCTGAAGTCAAGACCTGAGGCATGGTAGACAAGGTGGACAAGCACCATTGCCTCTGGGCTTCATACTACCCACTACATTGGAAGTTTCTGTTAGGGCAAGACCGCATAGCAGAATTTGTATTATGCATTAATATAAATTATGTATTAACAAGATAAATTGCTCTAAAGATAGCAAACATTGTCAACTTGTTTAATGTGGGTTAGGAGTTTAGGTGTGACAAAGCTGAATGTCTTTGACCCCTGAGCTCTTCTGTGATTACTGTGAAACTCTTAGGTGGGGCAGTTCTTACCTTTACCTTAGATCTGGGGAATGAAGCTTAGTAGTAATAGAGCGTTTAACTTGCACCTGTGAGATCATGTGCTCATCCCCAGCACCACATAAAAGAAGGAAATTTGAGACAGGCATGATAGATAGCACACATGGTCCCAGCATTTAGGAGGCTGAAGCAGGGGGATTGCCATGGTACCAGCTTGGATTGACTACATAGTAAGTTACAGACTGCCAAGGAAACCCTGTCGCAAAACAAAAGCTTGGCAGAGAAAGGAGATGGTGAGACAAGGATCACCTAACATGCTCAGTTATATGGCTGTCGTTATGATCTGATTCTGTCAAGGCTATTAAACTGGGAGCTCAATTCCTTACAGGCTATTGTCCAGTGATACTACTCCCTAGTTACTTGTCATTTCTTTTCTATAGTTAGCTTTCTTCAGAACAAACAAATCCTTTGTTCAAGAAGTAGCCACTTAGCCAGATAGGATGGCATAGCCTTTAAATCTCAACACTTGGGAGGCAGCACACAGGCTGATCTTTGAGTTTGAGGTCAGCCTGGTCTACAGAGGGAGTTCCAGGACAGCAAGGGCTACACAGGGAAACCTTGTCTCAAAACAAAACAAAAAACTTAGACACAATTTTTTTGTCTTCAGAATTGACATTCTTATATCTGTGTTGCATCATTTTGTACAAGAGAGTCACAAAGTGTAGCCCACAGTGGAGACAAGACAGGTCAGGAAACAGTATTGGGAGCAGCTTTGGAGATCACCTACCACCACGTGAACTGGAAGCAGAACAGGGTCACAGAAAATGTTTTAGTGTACAAGATTGACTGTAGCTAGGCCAGTGGTACATGACTACTGTAGAACGTTCAAAAGGAAAGCAGAAATATCAGGAGTTTAAATTACCTTCTGCCACATGGAGATCCACCCTATAGAGACCCTGTCTGAAAAAACAAAGTACAAAAACAGCTAATTGAAACAGTAATACTTAAAAATGTATTATTTTTAGGCCAGTGGGATGGCCTAGCCTATAAAGGTCTTTGCCATCGAGTCTAAGGATCTGAATTTGATCTTCAGAACTCATAGGGTTTGGTCTTCAAAACATGTGGTGTAAAGAGAGAATTGATTCTGTGGTCTGTCTTCTGATCCCCATAGTCATGCTGTGGCATGTGTACACATATCCCAAATGCAAACAGTTTTAAATCTAATGATTCTTTCTGTCCTCATCTTATGGTGCTGGTGATTGGATTTAGAGCCTTTTGTGAGAGGCACTAAGCATTCTACCACCATGCTATACCTGAAGCCCTCTTTGCTTGTTTGGGGTGTTAGACAATATCTAGAATGCTAAGATTCACTTGCCTCTGACTCTAGCTGGGGTTAAAGGTGTGTCCACCACACCTGGGCCTTTGACTTTGTATCTCATTGTCCTGAATAGCCTTGAGATCACTGTGTAGCTACACAGACTTTGAACTACCAATCCTCCTGACTTAGCCTCCAAGTAGCTAGGGTTATAGGCTTGTCTGGCTTAAATGTAGTGGTTTCATAGGTTTTCTTTTCTGTATGTGCTGCAGGGATCAACCTCAGTTTGGCAGGCTTGTGCACAAGCACCTTTTACGCACTGAGCCGTCTCTTCAGCCCAGTTGTCTTCTGAAGCTTAAGTATCTTCTAATTCTCTTTGACTTTTTTCTTTTTTCTCCCCTTTTTAGTTCAACATTGGAAAAGCTTGAAGTTGCAGAGTCAGAGTTCACCCATGTGAGTATCTGCCTGGAGTGTGTAAAGTGGATCACCCTTAGGATGGAGCAGAGTTGATTAGGAAATATTAGTGCACTGTTGAACATTGTTTTAAAAGTTTGTGATCAGGCAAGATGGCAACATACCTTTAATTCCAGTATTTGGAAGGCAGAGTTTAAGGCCAACCTGTTCTTTCCAGGCCAACCAAGGCTACATAGTGAAATTCTGTCTCCAAAAAATAAAAAGGTTTGTGGTTTTAAAACTTGATACTGGGTTGGGGCGAGGTGCCCCCCCCCCCTTTAATCCCAGCACTCAGGAGGCAGAGGCAGGGTGGATCTCTGAGTTCCAGGACAGCCTGGGCTGCACTGAGAAACCCTGTCTTAAAAGCCAACAACAAAAAAATAAAACTCAGAAATAACTTCATGCTTTGGGAGCTGAAACTAAAAAGAAGGAAAAAAGTCAGTTTCCCTAACGAGGATGAAGCAAACGAGCCTCATTCTTGCTCCTTGACTCATGCTCGTGGTTAACTGTACACTCTTCTCTTCTTAGTGAGCAGTGAGCCTCAGAAGACATGAAACAAGACTCTGCTGTTGCTTTGATCCCGAGATGTCAGCCTTGCCCCAGGAATGCTGAGTCTTCCTCCTGGCCATCAAAAGACAAGTGTGGAGCTAGCCGGGCTCTCCAATACAGCGTCTCCTCTTCCTCTGGGCATTAGTGCCTTTGACAGTTGAGGACAGCAGCATCCCCACCCTCCAGAATTGGGTGCCATGAATTTTCCCTGGACCAGTCATGGCTTTTGTAACTGAACATTTTCAAGCCCCATTTCTTCGTGTGAATGTGGGGCTGCTGGACAAGGTGGTTTTCTTCTCTTCACCTTTCTCCTGGAGCTGGACTCTTAACTTTCTCAGGACAGACTAGCTGGACATGGTTCCCGTCTTCGCTCTTCCTCTGGTCTTTGAGAAGACCCCAGTGACTTTTATAAAGGTTTTTTGGGGGAGTGAGGATGATCCTACTCCCAGCCTTCTTCCTTAGAAAAGGGAAGGAAACAGCACACAGCATAAACTGGAGCCAGGCTCAGATGAAAGTTGTAGAAGTGTTGAGAGAGCCCTAGCCTTTGTAGAGCTGAAAGGCTATGGCTGCTGTGCTGCCACATAGGGCTGAGGGAGTGGAGAGGGGCGTGGCCACTTGTACCCTTTGTTAAGACAGTGGGGCAGCCACGTGAGGAGAGTAGTCCTTAGCAAGACTCTGCTCACTGCCAGGTCATACTAATTATTACTATTTTGCAATTTGGAATGTATTCTAATAGTTTTTCTAAATATAAAGACTTATCAAATGATCTTAGACCATTCTCCAAAGGAGAATTCTTTGTTCTTCCCGTATTTTCCAACAGTATTCTGCTCTTTGTGGAGCTATGGTGGAGGGAGACATTTGTGTCTGTTTAACAGGCAATCCGTATCTATGAGGCTAGAGAATATTTCTTAAACTCCTGGGGAGCTGCAGACTTCCCTCCGCAGGGTGATTGCCATGCCTCCTGCCCTGCCCCGCCCCCTTGCTCTCTGTAGAGAAGCTGGAAGTGAGGTCTTACAAGCCCTCTCCTCCCCCAAGGCTGTGGTACATCTGGTCCCAGCCCATGGGGCAGTGCACGGTATTTGAGGCAGGCTGCTGAAATCTCACGCTGTTACTTCTCCAACCCACCCCACCTTGATAGCAAGTTAGCCTATCCCCCAAGTAACTGTCTATATTAGACACCCCAGCCAGTTTGTGTGCCTGTCTTTGCTGCCGTGTTCTTTTTTACAAGAAGGAAAGAAACAGTTCTTGCTATTTTTTTCATGATTTACTATTTATGATGTATTTAAGTGTTTTCTTCAGGACAGAGTTCTGTAGGGGGTGGGAGGGACCACTTGAGGGAGGCTGGGACTTAGGAAAAGGACATAGGGATTCAACATTTTTATGGAGTGTTACTATTTGTCTCTAGTTTGTATTGTTGAAAATGGCAAATGCAATATAAAGGTAATAAATATCTGGTTTTAATGTATTAAAATTATATCAATTATTTAGACCCATTTTAAAATATTTTGATTATCCTGATAGTGATGTTTTATTGCATTTTCCTACATGTACATGATCATTCTCACCCCACTTGTTTCCCTTTCTCTGGACCTGTTCATGTTATGAGATTAGTTGTTGGTGCTAGGGTTAAACCCAGGGAGAAGGGAGTTGTGCCTGACTGCTGAGCTTCACCCGGGTCAGCTTTGCCACATCCCCTGTTCCAGCTCCCTCCTCCACCCAGGCTCAGTTGTGTTAGCTTGACAAAATCTTTATTCAGCCTTCCTGTCCTTCAACTTAAGTATGACTCAGGCGGAGAGCAGTGCCTTCAGCATCAGAAGTTAGAATTTGATGAAGAACTTTTGCATAGATTGTAATTATTTAACTCAAGGATTTAAGAATCCAAAGCTCAGAATTGACTCAGGTTGAAGAGAAGAGGAAGGAAAGATGTCAGTTGGCCCTAGAATTCCTTCTGACTAGCTTTGTGTGGCTCTCTTTGAACATCACGGTGACTCCTTCCTTAAGGGGCCAGAGAGAATTTCTGGCTAAGTGAGTGCACTTGCTAGTTTGGCTCCTAGTGCAGACGGGGGCCTTACAACTCTCTGTAACTGTAGTCCCAGAGGATCTGGCACACTCTTGGCTCTATAGATATCAAGCATGTATGTGATGCACATAAGTTGCATGAATAAAGGGAACTCGGAGCCAGATCTGAGGGAAAGGCTGAGATATCAGAGAGGAAACACCACAGTCAATTCTCACCCAGTTGTCTTCCAGCTTCCTCAGCCTCGGTCCTCCTGCCTTCTACTGCCGCTTTGTCTTTCTATGTCTGCCTTAAATACCCTCTTCACCCAGTAGTTTCACATCCAGGTTAAGATTAAAGGTGTGGCACCATCACTGCCTGCCTAGGAGCCTGGAACTCCTTCATTAAACTAAGATGACCTCAAACTCAGATCTGCTGGGATTAAGGGCGTAGGTCACCACTCCTGGATATTCCCTGTGCTGGGATTAAAGGTGTGAGTTACCACTCTCTGATCCTCCTAGACTGACTGTGGGTAGATCCCTCTAATATCTCAGACTTTTTTATTAAACTTGAAACATATCCCCACACACATATATGTATCAGGCAAACAAACATTCATAAAAAAACCTTTTTTATAATTGTATAAATATGCATTTAGGTTCTGAATAGAAAATTAGGTGAGTGAGACTCATTTTTTTACGATTTATTATGTATGCCACATATACAATGTTCTGTCTGCATGCCAGGAGAGGGCACCAGGTCTCATTACAAATGGCTGTGAGCCACAATGTAGTGCCAGGAATTGAACTCAGGACCTCTGGAAGAGCAGCCAGTAATCTTAACTTCTGAGCCATCTCTTCAGGCCAAGATGGGTTTATTTTAATACCTGGAGATGGGGAAGCTTTAATCAGTGTGTGTGTGTGTATAACGTATGGTTGTACATATGTATAGATTATGTGTGTGTGGAAGCGAGAGGACAGCCTTGAGTGTCCTTTCCCAGAAGTGCTACCCACCTCGTTTTGTAAGACAGGGTCTCTCATTGATGTAGAAGTTCTCAGAGTGAACGATCCTGCTGGCTTCCAGGAAAGTGTCACCAAGTAACAGCAGTAGCTGTGAGATCTGACAGGTGGACAGGTACAACCAGTTAGTGGGAAAAACTCCCAGAGTATGGAGGCACCAACATGGTTCTAGATGACAGGGATTTTTCTTATTTATAGATGGTGACATTCTTGGAGAGCATGGGGACTGAAGTCACTGTTGAAATGCTGTCACATGAAACTGCTCATTCTACTGACATTCTGAACTGTACCACCATGTAAATAATTTCCATGATAATTGATGATACCTAAACTGACAGAAAAGGATTATTATTACAAACACATATTGTAGCAGCTCCCGAGCAGTGCATGAATCATGAAGATCAAAAGAAGTAAACTGGTCTTTGAGAGTCACAGTGTCCAGGAGTAAAAAAACACACAAAATCATTAGCTGTGGTGCAGTGAGAGACACAAGTACTGTGAGTGATACCCAACAAACTGGAAGTTATAGGGATTAGAAGTACAGATCTGTAAGTGCATGTCTAGCATTCCTGAAGCCCTGATTTAGTTGCACAACAACAGTAAATGGTGTGGTTTACACACTCGTATCCCAGCATTCAGGACCTGGAAAGAGGATCAGAAGTTCTTGGTCATCAGATTGTATATCGAGTTTGTGGACAGCTTGGTATACGGATGTGAGAGAATCTGGCTAATGTTACCCCACTGACCTCCAGAGTTGATTTCAGGTGAGCAGGTCCCTCCTGCCTCACTGCTCCATGTATGTCCCTCCCGAGAGTGTGCAGCTTGGGGATGGGTGCACATGGAACACACCCCACCCCACCCCACCCTGCTTCCAATAGAGGAGGACCCATTTTCAGTCAGGGTACATGAATAACTGCATTCCCCTGCCAGAACCTCTGAACAAGCTCTCAAACAAGAGAAGCTAATGTGGGCCAGAAGTGTTGGCAGAAATCTCAAGCACTAAGGCCACTAAATGAGATTCGTCAGCGTGTGTTCTGAAGTAATTATGAGGACACTGGAAGAGATCCAGGTAGACACCCTGCAAACTGGAGGATATAAACCAAGTTTCTGTACCACCAGAAACTCAAATATCCAACAGCCACTTTCCAAAAAATTAAGAGGCTTAGTATTAAAGTTGCAGGGCCTGCAGTTCAAGCATCCTACTTACTAGCTCTTACGTGGCTTGGCACCTTTTCTCAATGCAGCGTTCTCATCTTGCTTCCTCCTGCTCTTCCTTCTTCCCAGAATTCTCCTAGTCTGGTCTCCCTGCCTCTACTGGCCAATCAGCATTTTATTAAACCAATACAAGTGAAAATGCTTTACAATATTCAAGAGCATTATCCCATAGGAGGAACGTGTGTGGGTTTTTGCTGTTTTGAGATAAGACTAGGCTTGCTTCAAACTTAGAGATCCACCTGCCTCTGCTTCCAGAGTGTTACAGAATTAAAGATTTGCATCAGCGAACCCTTGCTAACTTTTGGGTATTAGGGTTTTTTTTTTGTTTTTTTGTTTTTCAAATTTTATTAGTGTGGGAACTCTAACCTGCTCACACCATAACTCGTGAGGTCAGGGACAATATGAGGTGGTCAGTTTTCTCCTCCCATATGGGTCCTGAGGGTTGAACTTGGATCCTTAGATTTGGTATCAAGCATCTTTACCCATCTAGCCCTTGCCAACCCTTTTTGTTTTTGGAATGGTGTCTCAGACAACGCTGACCTTGAATTGACTAGGTTGTGAAGCTGGCCTTAAACTCCCATACCTGCCTCTGCCTTCCAAGTACATGGCCAACTTATCAGGGTTTGGGGGGGGGGGGGATTGGTTTTTCTTTTTTTCTTTAAAAATGTTTGTGGTTTTTCAAAATGTATTTGAATGTATGAATTTTTGCCTTCATGTATGTTCATCATATGTATGTGTGATGGTCTCAGAGCCAGAAGAAAGTGTTGGGTCTTCACTCTGAAGAGTTATGCATAGTTGTGAACTACAATGTGGGTTATGGAACTCCAGTTCCAGGGACTCTGACACCCCCTTCTGGCCTCTGTGGGTACTGCATGATCACAAACACCCATACATAAGAATTAAAAATAAATTCATTTTCCGACATTAAAATTTCCCCCTTTCTTTATTCCAAGCCTTTCTATTCTTCTCCGTGATCTCCTTCAAATTCATATCCTCTTTTTTTGTTAATTGTTATATGTGTATATGTATATACTTACGTATTCCTAAATGGGACCTGCTGATGTTACTTGTATGTGCATGTTTTCAGGACTGACCACTTGATACAGGATAACCAACTGTGTATTCTTCTCCAGGGAAGGACTTCCAACCCCACCCAAGCTTTCCTCAGTTGCCTGTAGATCGTTACGTGGGGATGAGGACTCAGCTTTCCTGTTCACTTTGGCATGTGTACTGTACTTGTTGAACTCATGTTGTTGAGATATTACGTGTGTAGCTTCTGACATTACTAACAGACACAATCTCACAGCAAATTCCCCGATCCTCTGGGTCTTTCCAGTGATCTGTGAAAGGATTAATGTTTAGGATGGAATTAGGGATTGTGCTGGGTTAGTAAAGTGGCGATTGTAGGTTTTCCAGGATCTATGACTTCCCAAGCCCTGGGTTTCCAGCACCATGCATAGTTTCCCTCTTACTCAGTAGGTCTAAAGTCCAATCAGAAGGCCCTCGCTTACCCAAGGTTTGCATGGCACTGCTGCACCCTTAGAGTTATTGTGCCATGTCTGCCGTTGATGTGGCTCATGGGCATCGGATCTGATAGGATTGTCGTTGGCCTCCATCCTTAGGAGACTTGTGTGGTTCCCTCTGGTACCATGAGAGCTAGTCCTCAGGGAGGGGGCATTCAGGTTAGGTCAGCTCCGAGGCCTCAAGGTGAAGTGCATGATGTCTTCTACCTCTGTTGGGCAGCCAAAGGCAGTAACAGCAGCCTGCGATGTTGGAGGGCTCTTGGGAAACCCTGAGCAACGAAGGAGAGTTTTTCATACCTGTTGTTGCAAATAGATTTTTTTTTTTAATTGGGTAGTCATGGGCTCTTGGAGAGAGCATTTCAGCCCAGATGGGAAATTTTCATTTAAACTCTTATGTATACTTATAGATAGATTCATGAGTACTTATAGTTTCGAGGTTTTGTTTGTTTATTTTTAATTTTTATTTATTTGTTTTGGGGTTTGAGACAGAATTTTATAGATTTTCTTTTTTGCTCTCTGCACTTTCCCCCAGCTCCTAAATAAGTCACATGGAGTCTTATACTTTCTTATGAATGCTTGGTCTTAACTTGGCTTGCTTCTAGCCAGCTTTTCTTAAATTATCCTGTCTATCTTTTGCCTCTGGGCTTTACCTTTCTCTTTTTCTGTATACCTTTTCTTTACTTCCTGTTCTATGTCTGGCCGGTGCCTGGGTAGCTGTGTGGCTGACCCGTGTCCTCCTCCTTCACTTGTTCCTCTATCTTCTCCTCCCAGATTCCTCTTCCTGTTTATTCTCTCTGCCCTGCCTATGAGGTGTTTGCGACAGGCAATGTGACACAGCTTCACAGAGTTAAGCATATGCAATATAAAAGAATGCAACACATCTTTGCATCATTAAACAAATGTTTTATAACATGAACAAATGTAACACATCTCAAAATAATATTCCACAACAGGATTCGTCTATAGCCCTGGCTATCTGGAGCTTGCTCTGTAGACCAAGCTTGCCTCAAACTCACAACGATCCACCTGCCTCTGCCTTTCAAGTGCTGAGATTACAGCATCATGCAAGCAGACATGGTGCTGAGAGTTCTATACCCAGATCCACAGGAAAGGATCGCACAAATTCTATTTGGTATTATAATAAAAACCCAGAGCCAGATGTTGGGGAAAACCTGAAATATCAAAGAGACAGGGAACAGACCACAGCCAATTCTCACACAGCCAACTCTTCAGGCCTGTCTCCACGGATCCTGCGAGCTTCTCTGTCCTCGGCTGGAAAAAAAAAAAGTGACAGGCAAAGCCACACTCCTCCCTTCTCTCCCTCTGCCCAGCGTCTCACTTTCCTAGAGCTAGGACTAAAGGTGTGCGCCACCACTGCCTGGTTGGTAGGCCTTGAACTCAGAGATCCAGAGGGATCTTTGTCTCTGATGTAACGGAATTAAAGGCTTAGGTCACCACTACCTGACCTTTGTGGCTTGGCTCTGTTCTCCCATATTTTAGATTAATTTTTTAAAATATACAATATATTACCACAGAGAGAGCCACTAGGCATGGCTTGGGCTTTTGAAAACCTCAAAGTTCACCTCCAATGATGCTCTTCCTCCGATAAGATAAGGTCACACCTCCTAATACTTTCAAATAGTGCCATACTCTGGTGACCAAGTATGTAAGCCCACAGTCACACAGCCACACAGCCACAAAGGGACCATTCTTGTTCAGACCACCACAGCATCTCTCCAGCCCCTCTCTCCCTTCTTTCTCTCTCTCTTTCTCTCTTTTTCCCCTCTCTCTCTTTCTCTCTTTTAAAATAGGATTTCTCTGTGTAGGCCTGGCTATCCTGGAATTCACTCTGTAGACAAGCTGGGCTAGAATTTATTTTTACCTGTATGTGTTAGGATTGAAGGGAGGGAGGATGAGGGAGGGGGAGAGGGAGAGGGAGAGAGACCTGGAGTTACAGTTGGTTGTGAGCTGCCATGTGGGTCCAGGAACAGAATTCAAACCTTCCTAAAGAGCACCTGCTCCCACTGCTCCTGCCATCTCTCCAGCCCTGGAAACATCTACATTAGGCTTTTGCGATTCTGTTTAACAGCCCTGCTGTCCTGGAACTAACTCTGGACCCTAGGATGGCCTTGAACTCAGAGATCTGCCTGCCTTTGCTAGGATTTAAGGTGTGCACCACCACCACCACCACAACCACCTGGGTCCTTTTCTTGATCTACATTAACTCTAGGTTTTGTTGGGGAAAGAGAGTTTTGATACTTCCAATCTAAAAGTCCTGGACTTACACAGCTGTTCCACCTCGGCCTCTCCACTGCACTACAGATGTAGATCCTGGGATCCCTCTTACTTTATTGTAAATTATTATCACTTGCAGGCTGGAGACTGAACCCAGGGCCATGCACATGTGAGTCAAATACCCTCCTCTGCCATATAATAGTAATCCATTAAGTTTTCTAAGACTGCCTTGCTGATGTCAGATATAGTTCCCCTCTCTTATTTTCATGTTTTCTAACCAGGCATATTTCAGATATTTACTTTTACATTTTATTAGTGTGCATATATACTTGTAAATGCTGAGCCTCCTAGCCAGCTGCTGGTTTCTTTTCTTTTCTTTTTCCTGTGTGTAGTTATATTGATGTTTTCCTGCCTCTGGGGATATTAACTTTTAAAAAATCAAAGTTTCATCTGAGATGAAAGGTAATCTCCTGTGTGCTCCTATAGCATCAAGAACAGGTTATGGATTTCCAACATCCAATGACATGAAGTAAACTTTCCCTTTGCAAAAGGGAAAAACAGAGTATTACCAAGAACCACGAAGACCAAAGTAAGAACAAAACCGAGCATAGCAAAAATAAAATAAAATAATAAAAAAAAAGGGCTGGAGAGATGGCTCACTGACTGCTTTTCCAAGGCTCCTGAGTTCAATTCCTAGCACCCACATGGTGGCTCACAACCACCTGTAGTGAGATCTGGTGCCCTCTTCTGGCATGCAGGCATACGTGCAGACAGAACACTGCATTCATAATAAACCAACAAATCTTAAAAATTAAACAAATTTTTAAAAATCCAATCCTGACCTGGAGATGCCTTTAAACCGACACTCAGGAGACAGAGGCAGGTGAATCTGACTGGACATGAACTCATAGAGATTCACCAGGGTAGCCAGAGCTGCTACACAGAGAAATCCTGTCTCAAAAAACTAGAACTAAATAAAGTAAATAAATATAAAATAAATAAATAAAATTAGCATCACATAGAGGAGGAGCTGCCATGCTCTGCTGGCAGCTTGGGATGATGCCTGGCTACTCTGGGCCACAGTTTCATCGGCTTCCGGGTGCTGACCTCAGAGAATCCCTTCTCTAGACAGCTGCTTTCCAGAAGCAGAGAAAGCCTCAGGCATTCTGAGTTAAGGCTATTTTCTTTTCAATTATATGCTTGCCTATTAGGTCTTTGGATGGACAAAGTCCTGCACTCAGGGACCCTTTCCTAATGTCCCAGGGCAGCAGGTTTCTCCTTAATATCTACAGCTTTTCCTGCATTACCTTTGCCCGCATATTTGAGATATTTTTCTCAACAAAATGCTATAACACTGTCACAGACTGAATGCTGTCCTGCTGTGATGATTCCTGTCAACTAGAACACATCCAGACACCAAATTCTCAGCAAAAAGGAGATTATTACCCCAGAGAGACAAGTGGTGTGTGTGTGGGGGGAGGCACTGCCTCTGGACATTGCAGCAGCAGCGGCAGGTGTTTCTGATTTTGTTGTTTGTTCTGTTTGTTTCAAGACAGGGTTTCTCTGTGCAGCCCTGGCTGTCCTGGAACTCCCTCTGTAGACCAGGCTGGCCTCGAACTCAGAGATCCCCGTCTCTGCCCTGGAGTGCTGAGTGCTGAGTTCTGGGAATAAAGGTATGTGTCACCACACAGCTGTGCTTCTTACTAAGCTTCCTTGGCGTAGGTCATCAGCTTGTCCAAGGCCTCCTGGCCCCGGTGACTGTTTTGTCTGATTTCTCATTCAGTTCTCTCACTTGACCACTTGCCCTTATTCCTGGGAGCTTGGGTCAGCGATGTTTTAATTGTCAACTTGACACAACCTAGAACTATCTGGGAGACGGATCTCTGAGAATATCCTTAATTAAGGGATTATCTTAATTACATTGATTGATGGGGAGGAAGCACCCACTGTTAGACTTAGGGTCCCGGACTGTAAGTATACATGTATATAAAGGTGTGAGCAGAAGTGGCATGGGTGCATTCACTTAATGTTCTTTTCGCTTGACTGTGGACACAGTGTGACGAGCTGCTACAAGTTTCTACTGCCCTGATGGACTACAGCCTGGAGTTGTGAGTCAAATACAGCTTTAAGGTCCTCTCAGTGTATTTTATTTCAACAATAGGGAACTAAGACTCAATACCAAATAATCATTACAACTTTGCTAAAGACCAGGAAGATGGCTCAGGAGGTGAAGCCACTGTTACCAGGATTGACAAATGGAGTTTGATCCCCGGGGCCCACCTGGTAGAAGGAAAGGTCTGGTACCCACAAGTTGTCTTTTGACCTCTACAATACACTGTACCACTTGGACGCCCGTATTCACATGGAGTACACATACTCAGGCAAACACATACACACAATAAATATTAAAAAGTAATAATAATAAACAGGGGCTGGAGAAATTGCTCCATGGTTCAGAACACTTGCTCTTCTTGTAGAAATCCAGGTTCGGTTCTCAGAGCTCCCTTTATAAAGCCTCATATCTACCTGTAACTCCAGCTTCAAGAAAACTGATACCTGGCTTCCGAGGACACCTACACTCAGATGTGCTTACCCCACAGCTGGCCATCGTGGTCTAAATATAAAGCGAGTTCCAGGACAGCAGGGCTACACAAAGAAACCCTGTCTCAGGGGGAAGAAATAAAACAAACAAATAGTGCGCAAGCATGCATGCGTGTTTGTGTGTGTTTGAGAAAGTCTCATTATGTAGCTATGTAGCCCAGGTTGGCCTCAAAACGGCGGTTCAGACCTGGGTATGATGGTGTACACTGTAAATAGTACTTGGAAGGTGAAGGCAGGAGGAGGTTCAGCCTCAGCTCCTCAGCGAATTTGCAGCCTTTCTTTCTCAATAGGCAACAAAAACCCAAAGAAACAAAAGGGAAGAGCAGAGGAAGGAGAAAATCACAACTCTCCTGTCTCGGACTGCAGATTGCTGACGCTTGGCCCAGCTGTGTAGAGCTTCTCCACAACATCTGGAAGCAGCGGCGGTGGGACTGACTTCGCGGGAGCGATGGTAACAGGCGCCACCATCTCCCTGGTCCTTTCACATCCGCGGCGCCTACAAGTCCCAGAAAGCACCGCGCGGCGCGGAGGCGGGGCGGCGTGGAGGCCGAGTTTTGTGATTGGCGACGAGAACCAGACCAATCGGAGGCGCTGTTGTTAGTCAGTCCCAGAGCCGGTCCGCAGAGGGAAGGTGGCAAGATGGTGTTGGAGAGCACTATGGTCTGGTGAGTAACTTCGGACCCTGCTGGGGCCGCGTCCGGGTCGCGGGTGTGCATGGCTCCGAGGCCCGAGGGCCTGGGGTGGGGACGGGGCCACCGGACTACTTGTGGCCTTAGGGCCCACGGGAGACAGGCCGGCGACTCCCTGAGTCATCCCGGCCCAGGAACGCAGGCCCGGTAACCCAGGTTCCCACCAGTTTCCTTTAGCCTGGTTCTCGGACCCTGCCCTCGGTGCCTCCTGTTAAAGAGTCAGGAGCAGAGGCCAGCCACCGCACACGCTCGCCTCCAACTTAATTGCCTTTCCCTGTAATTTTTCACACGTAATCCTCATAACAGCATTCAGGAGAAATAGCCCTTCATTTCGTAATGAGTCGGAAGGACTTCGGGTTTTTGCTCAAGTCACACAATAAATTAAGTAGTCATGATACGCAGGAGTCAAATTAAAAGCTATTGGACAGTGTCCTCCGATGGATTAACTCTTATCGATTTTATACTTGGGATGAGTACCTATTATGAATTGGGTTAGAAATTGAGGACAAGAAAAAAGAAAATTTTAAAAACCAAGCTGAGGACATTTTTTCCCCCCCAGGGCTATAGGAGGGCTTTGTTTTTGTAGATACTGGGAATTGATTCCAGAGCCTTGTGAATCGTGAGAAAGTGATCCACCAGTGAGCTATAGCCACACCCCTTCTTTATTGCATTTGTTATTTGTCGTCATTATTTTTTAGATGGAGTTTTGATACTGTAGTTCAGTCCGGCTTTGAAGCGTTATTCCAGAAGATGTATAGGTTGGCCTTGAACTTGGAATCTTCTGTTTCCGTCTCCCAAATCTGTAGAATTACAAGCTTGGATCACTAAGGCCCATGTTTTCCTTTGGAGATTGGCTAGCACTGCCAGCTAAAATACAAGATGTTGCCAGTGTTGATGGCTCAAGCTTGTATTTCCAGCACTTAGGAGGTGAGGCAGGGAGTTCCATGAGTCAGGACTTTCTCAAAATGCCCAGCTAAATTTTAATTTCAGGCAAATAATGAGTAGTTTTTAGTAATTAAAGTGATTTTTAAGTACAACCCAAACGTTGCTCTTAAAAGTTGCTTGTTAGGACTGGAGAGATGCCTTGATAGTTAAGGGCACTTGCTGATTTTGCAGAGGGCTAGAGTTCAGGTCCCAGCACCCACATTGTACTCTTCACAGCTGCCTTCTTGACAGGTCCAGAAGAGCCAATGTCTTTGACCTCTGTAGGCACGCGCACACACACACACACACACAGACACACACACACACACAATTAAAAACAGTAAAAATAAATCTTAAAAGTAAGTTACTTGTTATTCGTCTAAAATTAAAATTTAATCCTAAGTCCTATATTTTTTTTTCTGAGTTTATTCACCTCTAGGAGAGAGCATGTTAAAGTAGAAAGAAGACAGATTTGAAGTCCAAAATCTGTTTTCTGGCACTTAACCTTTTGCACATTCTGAGAGAATTGTGTAACTTCTGTTTATCTCATACAAGTAGGTAAGGTATATGTAGTCGTGCGATTTAAAGTATAGAGTGCTGTAGTGCCATGGCATTTGGGGAGCCCTCAAATTGTTTAGTATTGATGGTTGGTTTAAGGTAGAGTGGATCACTGTAGGGCGAAATCCTGACTGAAGAGCTTGTATTCTGTACCTTGGTGAGAAGACTGGTGTTGATTTAAGAATATTGATGTGGTCAGGTGTTGTGATACTCACCTGTAATCATGGCACAGGAGAGGTTGAGACAGAAGCTTCGTGACTTTGAGGGCAGCTTGCAGTACAAAATAAAGTCCTATTTCCACCCCCCACCTAAAAGAAAAAGTTTAGATGATATGTAAAATGAAAGAGTAGGACCAGAAGCCTTCAGTGTAAATGCCCAGGCACAGAATAACTAGGGCCCTCCCATTTTCCACAAGGTCTCCTTCATTTGCAGGCATCAGTTTTTTGTAGGGGCTTATCTTATTAAAATGCATGTGTTTTGATGTTAGTCTTATGTCAGACCCTCTCTCTGTTTCTGTTGTTTTGTTTTGTTTGTTTGAGACAGGGTTTCTCTGAAGCAACCATGGTTATCCTGGAGATTGTCCTGCTTCTGCTTCCTGAGTACTGGGATTAGTTAGTTTTTATGCATGGTGTCACATTTGGGCAGAAGGCTAGGTGTGAGTTCTGGAGCTCTGTTTTTGTTATGTTATCTCAGGCCAGATGTGCTGGCACATACCTGTAATCCCAGGACTTAGGAGGCAGAATCAGGAAGGTCAGTTCAGTGTCATCTTCAACATAGAAGCTCATCCTATTTCTAAGGGAGACAGAGGTTGAGGAAGAGAGGTGCCGAGGGGACAGGGACAGGATCTCAGCATGTTGCCCAGGCTAGCTCCCAGATCCTGCATTCCTTGACTTCCTGTAGGCATGCTTTGCTGCTTGTCCTGTATTTGACAGATGGAATGATTGATTTTGTAGTGCTGGGGATCAAAGCCAGTGTCTTGTTCATGATGGGCAAGCATCCTACCACAGAACCCCATCCAGCTGTATTCAGTATTAAAATTATGATGTAATGGAAAGGTTGGGTAATACCTTACGCCCAAGTTTGTTATGATTTTGAGTGTCAAGGAAAGAATTGCATGCTGCTCAGGGACAGCAGGTCTAAGAAATAGAAATAACATTACTCATTCATATCAAGCTGGAGATAGGAAAAGCTAGGCTGTCCATGTGGTGTGCTTTTTGGTTTTGAGACAGGCTCTTGCTGTGTAGCCCTGCCTCTGGAACGTCAGCAGTGTGGCTTTTTAAGGGATGCATGGGGAGGTGGTGCCTGCTGTCCTTCCCTGGTGCTTGTGAGCACAGTGACTGCTTTGCTGTTCATTGTCAGTTGTCACCCCTCCCTAAGGCCTCTCATGGTCTGGCCGTCCCCTCCTTACCCGTTCATCAGCTCTTGCCCACAATCCTTGCACTTAGTAGCTGTTCCATTCAAACTGCTCAAAGCCTCTACTGTGATTATATTTGAACTTGCCACTTTATTTGACCTGTTGAATTTGTGCAACCCTGGAGGGAGAGACTCAGTTTCCAAAAGTTGTTCTGTGACCTGCATATGCCTGCTGTGACAAGCATAGGCCCACATATTTGTCCTGTCCTCCTAATAATAAAGAACATGAAAGAGTGAAGTGACTGGTCCTTAGAGAATAAACAACTTTCTCAGAGAAAAATTAACCAGGGGCTGGAGTGATGTTCAGTGGCCAAAAGAGCATGGCTGCTCTTCCATGGGACACAGCTTCTATTCCCACTCGACATGTTTCACACTGGCTGTAATTCCAGTTCCAGGGGATCCAATACTTGCTTTTGGCCTCCATAGGCACTAGGCATGTGCATGGTGTAAGTACATACATGCAAACAAAAGAACCGTACACACAAAGGCAATCTTAAAAAGGTAGTGAGAGCACGAGCCTGAGCCTCAGCGCTATTATCAGATAAAGCTTTATAAGGTGGAAAAAGTTATCACTGAGCCAGTTTGGCTTTGGAGTAAAGTGTCTTGTTGGTACTGCTCCTTTTCCTTAGCACAAGTAGTGGCTCTGGCTAGAGGAACTCTCCTAGACCTCAGGGGTCATCAAAAGTTGGTCCCAGGCTAGGGATGTGGCTCAATGGTAGATGGGGTGACTAAACACCCGTGACCCCAACAAAACGGCAGGGAAGCCAGAGGCTGTATTTCATAGTATCTAGATTCTGCTTTCTATGGGGTTTTTTTTGGCCAGGGTGTGTGTGTCTGTGCCTGTCTGTTCAGCAGGCCCCAAACTTACAGTGTAGTTGAGGCTGGCCATGAACTCCTGACTCTCCTAGCTCCATCTTGGGAGTTCTAGGATTACAGCTCTGTGCTGCCACACCTGACTTGTATACTCTATTAAGACAGAATAGGAAAGTTCCAGGTGATTCTGTGTTCTAAGCCTGAAAGGCACTGCTGTACCACAGTGTGTCTGGCAGGAGGTGTTGAAGGGGTCCCCTGTCTGTAGATTATGTTTCAGGGGAATCTTCCACTGTTGTTCTTCCCCTACCCCCCTCTTTTCCCCAATTGGACAGTGTGGACAACAGTGAGTACATGCGGAATGGAGACTTCCTTCCTACCCGGCTGCAGGCCCAGCAGGATGCCGTTAACATCGTATGCCACTCAAAGACCCGAAGCAACCCTGAGAATAATGTGGGCCTCATTACACTGGCCAAGTATGTGGGACCCAGGAGTGGGACTTTGAGGGTGGATGGTGTTCCCATGTGGGGTCTGTAGTGGCTGCCCCTATGTGGATGGCACAGGCTGCAGCTTTTCTGTGCTTTTCATCCTTCAGAGGCCAGTGCAGCTTGTTGGTGTGGGGGTCTGTTGCTTTTTTCCCCCCACACAGGGTTTTTCACATTGCCCTGGTAACTGCAGACTTGATATGTATCTCAGGCTGCCTTGGACTTGTGTAGACTTTCCTGCCCCTGACTCCCAGGCTCTGGGACCATGGGCCTGCACCTCCATGCTCAGCTGTTAACTTTCTCATGTCCTTTTGTACTAAGGGTGACTTCAGGGTGTGCACACACACATGCACGCATGCACATACATGAGAGAGAATGTTTTTCCTGCATCTATGCACCATAGGCGTGCATGATGCCCACAGAGGTCAGAAAAGGGGTTCAAATCCCCTAGAACTGGAGTTACAGCTGGAAAATAAAGCTGGGGCCTCTCCATGATCAGTAAGTAAATGCTATTAGCTGATGAAAACACGAATAGTCAGGCTGTGGTGGTACACATCTTCAATTCCAGCACTCAGGGAGGCAGAGGCTCTGTGAGTTTGAGTCCAGCCTGGTCTACAGAGCTAGGTCTAACACAGCCAGGGCCACACAGAAACCCTGTCTTGGAAAATCCAAATGATATTGATTGGGAGGCACTTGTGTGGTCTGAGCTCACTGAAATGCTTTGCTCACACCTAGTGACTGTGAAGTCCTGACCACACTCACCCCTGACACTGGCCGAATCCTCTCCAAGCTCCACACTGTCCAGCCCAAGGGAAAGATCACTTTCTGCACTGGTATTCGAGTGGCCCATGTGAGTCCTGCTGGCTCCCTGCTGTGAGGATAAGTGATCATTTTTCTTTAGAACTGTAAGCTAGAGCTAGAGAGAGTAAGATGAGAAGGCCCAGAGCCCCGGTTCTCACCTTCCTAATGCTGTGACCCTTTAATATACTTCCTCATGCTGTGATGACCCCCCCCACACACACACACACACCATACAGTTATTTTTGTTGTTACAGTTATGGAACTGTAATTGTGCTACTGTTGCAGACTGTAAGTATCTGTTTCTGGTGGTCTTATATCACCAACCCCTAACCATGTCATGACCCACAGATAGGGAACCACTGACCTGGAGGATGCTTACTCAGTATAGAAAGGATGAATATGAGGAATATGAAGGGCAACAAAGCCTTAGAATCGAGATGGACCTTTACCACTTGGATCCACTTTAGGTGCAGCAGAAAGTGGAGTTTGTCTTGTGAGCAGGATGGTAGACTTGAGGTTCATAGATAATAAAAGGGAAAAGGGGACATGGTACTTCCTGTGGTTAACGAGGAACTTTTCTTTTCCAAGTTGGCTCTGAAGCACCGGCAGGGCAAGAATCACAAGATGCGCATCATCGCCTTTGTGGGTAGCCCTGTGGAGGATAATGAGAAGGATGTGAGTCCACAGACAGCCCTCTAGGCAGAGCCTACGTTTGGAAATGTCCTAAGTACTTAAAACTAGGCAGAGGTGTGGGGCATGTCATCTGGGGAAAGATGGATGTGTAGTTTTAGTGTTGTGTAAGGCCTTTGGGAGGGTGCTGAATTTCTCTATGCTCTGTGAGGCAAGTTCAGTCCTCACCGTATAGAATCCATTTCTTCATTTTTCTCCCTTTTTCCTAGCTGGTAAAACTAGCCAAACGCCTTAAGAAAGAAAAAGTGAATGTTGACATCATCAATTTTGGGGAAGAGGTAAGTCAGGGTGACAGGGCATGGGGTCCAATCCCATGGTTGTGAACAGTGTGGTCCTGTCCTAGCATGGAGACAGTGAGGCGCTGTCTGTCTTGTGCTGTCTGCTCTGCAGGAGGTGAACACAGAAAAGCTGACAGCCTTTGTGAACACACTGAACGGCAAGGACGGAACCGGATCACATCTGGTGACAGTGCCTCCAGGGCCCAGCTTGGCTGATGCCCTCATCAGCTCTCCTATTCTGGCTGGTGAGGGTGGTGCCATGCTGGGTCTTGGTGCCAGTGACTTCGAGTTTGGAGTAGATCCCAGTGCTGATCCAGAGTTGGCCCTAGTAAGCAAATACTGACCCTGGAGTTCTGATCTCTCTACAGATACCCAGCTGGTGGGACTAGACAGCCCTGAGCACTTCCATGCTGTCATCTTCTAAGGCCCTTGCAGGGCTCCAGCTTGTTCACTTTTCCTAATTACACTCCAGCCCTGTCTGGCCTCCTCCTCTCCCATACCACTTCCCAGCACTATAGCGTCCTCCCCGTTAGGATAAACCAGAGGGGCCCTCCTGTGTTCTTTAGCCATGGTGTCACCTGTAGCCCCAGTAGGTTGATCTTGTCTTGCTCTTTACCAGGCCCTTCGTGTTTCTATGGAAGAACAGCGGCAGCGGCAAGAAGAGGAGGCCCGGAGAGCTGCTGCAGCCTCTGCAGCCGAGGCTGGAATTTCTACATCTGGGACTGAAGGTGAAAGAGGTGGATTCCGAAGCCAGGGGTCTGAGGGTGGTAGCCATTTCAAGTGGAATGGGGAAAGCTGGGCTAGGCTTGGTCGGCCAGCCTGTGGAATGTCCACTAGGATTTCCCTGCCCTCTGTTCTTTCCCAGACTCAGATGATGCCCTGCTGAAAATGACCATCAGTCAGCAGGAGTTTGGTCGTGCTGGGCTTCCTGATCTAAGCAGCATGACTGAAGAGGAGCAGATTGCCTATGCCATGCAGATGTCCTTGCAGGGAGCAGGTGAGCTAGGGCCTGTGTGGCAGGGCCTGGGCAGAGGTGCTGAGGAGATGGCACTGAACAGACCCCTGTTCTCCTTTCCTCAGAGTTTGGTCAAGCAGAGTCAGCTGACATAGATGCCAGCTCAGCCATGGACACATCTGAGCCAGTCAAGGTGAGGCCCGGCAGTAGCCCTCTGATCCAGTCAGGGTTGCGATCCCCTTGTATTTAGACCCTCAGCCTTTTAGGGGTGGGACCTTCCTCCTAGATTTCATAAATGAGGCCTCTGAGAGACAGAAGGAGACACATGGGCGTATGTTTTCGTCTCTGTAAACCTTACCAAGGTAACAGAAAACTGGAGACATGTTCCGTTGTAGAATTTTCTAGTGGAAGTGATCTGGATAGTTCTATAGAATTCTCCAAAGAGGGTCTGAGGAAAAGAGAGCTAGCTGTTTTCCAGCAGGAAAGCTGCGTGTGGTGGTGCCTGGTTTTCTTCTCTGAGCTCAGTTAGCAGAGTTCTCAGGCTCGTGTGTTTTTGGCAATGCTCATAGGGTTTATGGACATGGGTCCTCCTTATCCCTGCAGTCAGGAGTGGGAAGCATCGTGTTCTTGTCCCTTAGCACTGTGCTCACCTGCCCTGCCCACCCTTTTTAGGAGGAGGACGACTATGATGTGATGCAAGACCCAGAGTTCCTTCAGAGTGTCCTGGAGAACCTTCCAGGTGTGGACCCCAACAATGAAGCCATTCGAAATGCAATGGGCTCTCTGGCCTCCCAGGCCACCAAGGACGGCAAGAAGGACAAGAAAGAGGAGGACAAGAAGTGAGACTGGAGGGAGGGATAGCCGAGTCTGCCCAGGGGACTGTAGAGATGGGCTTGGCTATAGACCTAGATGTGCTGTCTGCAGCCTTTACAACCCGAATAAAGCTTGGCAAGTTTTCCCCTTTGCTTCATAGTGGTAACATGGCATGTAAGGCGTTGACCTGAGGAATGTCTTCCACTTCTGCTCTGCAGATAGCTCCCTGCTCTCATCTCCATTTCCTTTGTCTTTGAGAGGCTTTGCTGAGGATCCACTGTTAGGGTCAGGGCGCTGAGGAGAATAGAGACCGCACCATGGCCGCAGTCAACAGTCCATGATGATAGTTACATATTTATTTTTGAGACGGGGTCTCACTATGTAGTCCTGGCTCGTCTGTATTCTTTAAGTATACTAGATTAATCTCAAACTCAGAATCCATGAGATTAAGGGTATGGGCCACCATGCTTGGCTCAAAAGAGAATTGTGAGGGGCCTAGCAAGATGGCTCAGCAGGTAGGCACTTGCCGTAAAAACCTGATAAGAATTAAAAAGTTTTTTATATAGGCCAAATGGTGGTGGTGCATACCTTTAATCCTGGCAGGTAGATCTCTGAGTTTGAGGCCACTTGTTCCACAGAGTGAGTACCAAGACAGCCAGGGCTATGCAGAGAAACCATTTTTTGAAAATTAAAAAAAAAAAAAAAGGTTGTATATGGGCATTTGCCTGCATGTATGTCTGTATCACATTCCTACCTTGTACCCATGGAGGCCAGAGATGGTATGGGATCCCCAGAAACTGGAGTTTACGGGTGGTTGTGAGCTGTCTCAAATGCAGCCTCTGGAAGAGCAGCCGAGCAGCCAGTGTTCTAACTGCTGAGTGTCTCTCCAGCCTCCAGTGTCAAGAACTTGATCCCCAGAGTCTACATGAAGTTGTGAGGAGCTGAGGCCAAAGTTGCCCTCTCATCTCCAAATGCCATGGTACACATGCCCCCCCCCCCCAATAATAACAGATAGGATATCAAATAAAAGAACTACAAACCAAGTATTACAGGGTAGCTAGAAGAAAGATCTAGACTCTGGTGATCTCAGAGCAGGCTCCTGAAGGACCTTTGAGTTTATGAAAAAGCCAATAGGAAGAGATGGGTGTGTTCAGGCAGGTGGAGACACATTTGAAGACCTGAGCAGTGGTCCAGGACACCAAGGACCAGGAGTCCTTTTGGCCTGGCTTCCTATGAAGTCACAAAAAATGGGTGTGTCTTCACAGGGTGCCAAATTCTGAGGTAGGTTTTCTGGTAAGTTATAGAATACAGAACTCATAGCTTTCTCTTGAATTTTTGAGACATGGTCTGTGTACCTCAGGTTAGTCTCAAACTAGTGAAGAGTCTCCTGTTTCCGCCTCCCTAGTGTGCTGCTGCATGTGGTTTCTCTTTGTTTAGTCAAGGTAGTGGTTTTTACCTGACAGTTAGGAAATACTGAACCTATAGTTGTCGTAAAATACAAACACATGGACCTACTTGGGAGCTGGAATGCCTGATACCTGTGTATATAGACAGGCTGCTTTTCCTTTTCTGTGGCTCTTGAGATGTTTTCAGTCTAGCCCAGCTGAGCTGTAATTAAGTATGCTAAGATGATTTCAAACTCAGATCCATCAGCTTCCCAAGAGCAAGGACTATAGGCTGCTCCCCGCTCAGTGCTTATGTGTGCATTCTCAACCCAGGAACCAGCTTAGCCCTAATTGTGTGGGGGTGTCCATATAAAAACGCGGATATGAAGGTTACCTCGGGAATCGTCAGAGTGGCAAATACCTTTTCTTACTGAGCTCTAGTTTTTTATGTGCATGGATGTTTTCCACATATCTACCACTTGTGTGCCTGTGGAGGCCAACAGAGGGCACCAGATCCCCTGTGAACTGCCATGTGTGTACTGGGGACTGAACCTGGGTCCTCTGCAAGAGCAGTCAGTGTTCTTAACCACTGAGTCATCTTTCTAGCCCAAAGATTGTATGTGGTGATATATTTTGTATCAAAGTTTTCCTGAAGATCAGAGGACAGAGCCAGCCACAGAGTCGGCATAGAGGTCAGGCAGTGATGATGTAACTTAATCCCAGTTCTTGGGAGACAAACACGCCTTTGATCCCTGTAGTAGGAAGGCTGACAGAGAGATAGAGGGCAGGGTGAGACAGTTCCGTCCTTCCATTTCACCATGCGCTTCCCTTTGCTTCCCCTGTTGAGTCTGAGGAATCATGGAGATGAGATCTACTCCTTTCGGCCTGAAGATTCGGTAGTGGTGAGAAGTGCCTGTGGCCTGTTCCTCTGTCTTTCAGATCTAGCATCTACCTCAATATCTGGCTCTGGGTTTTTATTATAATACTAATTAGGATTTGTACAACTATTATTTTATTTTTTTTAGTTGTATATGAGTGAGTGTTTTGCCTGCATATGAGTCTGTATCGTTTGCCTGCCTGGTGCCCAAGGAGGCCAGAGAAGGCATCAGATTCTCTAAAACTGGCATCACACATAGTCCATATGGGTGTTTGGAGCTAAACACAGATCCTCTACAAAAGAAGTAAGTGCTTTTAAACTTTCGAGACATCTTCCAGTTCCTGCCATCCCTTTTTTTCAATCAGTTTTTTTTTTTTTTTTTGACATTTTTTCACTTAATAGGTTTTTTTTTTTTTTTTTTTTTTTTTTAACATACCAATCACAGTTCCTGTTCCCTCCCCCCTCCCGCTTATCCCCAGCTCCCCCACCATCACTACCATCCCATGGGGAGGCAACAAAGTCTGGGATATCAGGTTGAGACAGGATCCAGCTCCTCCCCGCTATATCTAGGCTGAGCAAGGCATCCTACAGGGAATGGGGAACCAGTTTTCTTACACATTTATATTAATAGTAGGCTAGATACCTACTATTACACTATTATAATAATATATCAGATTGTGTTCAGTTGCTTTATATGTTTATGGGTTGTGCATGTTCAGGTTCACACACCCAAGTGTTCTTATATGGCGACAAAAGTGGACACCAGGTATCTTCCTAAATCCCTCTTTCACTTTTGGTTTGGTTTGGTTAGGTTTTTTGAAACAGGGTTTTTCTCTGTAGTCTTGGCTGTCCTTGAACTTTCTAGATCAGGCTGGCCTTGAACTCAGTTCCATCTACCTCTGCTTCTCTAGTGCTGGGATTAAAGTCGTACACTGCTTGGCACCTTATTTTTTGAGAGAAGTATATCTTACAGAACCTAGACCTTGCCAGTTTGGATAGACTGACTGGACAGAAAGCCCCAGAGATCCTCCTGTCTCCCTGGTGCTAGGATTACAGGCCGGGTCCCATCCTGCTCTTACATGGGAGTCAGATTTGGGTCCGCTTGCCTGTGAGAGAAGCACTTCTGCCTGAATCCTCGGCTACAGCAGCTGGTGCTCTTAACTACCCAGCCATGTCTTAACCCCTTAGTTTTCAGACAGGGTTTTCCTTTGCAAACCATATTGAAAATACTAAGGGAAGGCTATAGAATGTTCTGTACTAAAAAATTATAGACCAAGCCAGAAAACCGGCCTCAAGTTCACCACAAGTTATGGAATCCTTATCTCTTGTTAGCTTCCTGTAGAATCCCAGGAGATACCCTAGAAGGAAACTGTCTTGTATATTGTATGTGTGAATGTGTTCTCTCTATACTTTATTGATAGTGGTGCAAATGTGGAGCTCAGGGCATTTGTGAACGTTGTTTTTATCCTACCATGTGGGTCCTAGGAAATGAACTCGGGTTGTTGGGTTTGGCAGGCACCTTTACTAGCTCAGTCATGTAATCACTGGGTCCTGCAAAGATGAATTTTCATAGCTGAGTTTGTTGAGATTAGGTCTCTGGGGCCCACGCTGACTTTGAACTCTCTGCACCTGTTTTTGCCTTTAAATGCTGGGATTATGAGCATGAGCCATGTGACTCTTGAAATCCCAGAGCAGCCCTTTTTATGCACCTGGGAGACATGAGAGGCACATAACCACCTATCCTGAGAAAACATGGAGTGTAGGATAAACAAATGGTTATAGTTGAAAATAGAAATTCAATATTCATTTTCAAATACATTTCATATGACAAGAACTTAGTATAACACGACTCCTTGTTCCTTGTGACATCCTGATTTGGTACATCGAGGATAATGGTCAAGAAGTTGTCTATTGATTGACTGGTTGTCCAGGGCCTTGTGTGTGCCTGGCAAATGCTCTACCACTTGTCTACATTCCCAGTCCAGGATCTACTATTTGAATAATAATAGTTGAGGCTAGGGGACTGGGCCTTTTATACAACAGCTACAAACCAGTCAGAGAAGGTGTGTGATGCAGTGCTATGGGAGAGGGCTGGCTGCTTGGCAGCACCTAAGCAGACAGTAGGAGCTTCTTCTCTTACAGGAGATGATGTGTGCCACAGCACACTCCATAAGTGCCTGGTGCTGGGTGCACATGTCCTTAGATGCTCTAAACACAACTCGTAAGAGTAAATGGAGATGTGATTGCCCTGGTGAGTGTGGCTCAAGAGGACTGTGGTGCTGAGATTCAGCTTTCACCTCAGAGGAGTAGGCTTGCTGGCCCTGTCCTTTGTCCCCGTGCAGATCCTATCTGGTCTTAGAGGCCAAGCTGGGTCTCCACTGCATCTGTAGCTTCACTGCCCACTACTGAGAAGTCAGACACTCCCAGTGGGATTTGACTTAGCTACTTACGGGTTAAGCATTCCACACCTCCTCTCCTTTACTATTTCTTCAAAACCTTTTTGAGATTTGTTTTTATTTTATAGGTATAAATATTCTGCCTGCATGTATACATGTACACCATATAATGCCTGATTTCTACAGAAGGGATCAAATCCCTTGGAGCTGGATTCACAGGCAGCTGTGAGCCACATAGTGTGGATGCTGGGAACTGAACTCAGGTCTGCTGAAGAAAAGCAGGTGCTTTTAATGCTGAGCCATTTCTCCAGCCCTTAGAACTGGTTTCTTAACTACATTCAAGGCAGGCCTTTAATCCCAGTACTCAGGAGGCAGAGGCAGGCAGTCTCTTGAGTGCAAGGCCAGCCTGGCCTACAGATCCAATTGGAGGACAGCCAGGGCTACACAGAGAAACCACCTTGAAAAAACAAAAACAACACAAAACTACATTTGAGCAGACAGTGGTGACACACAGTCTTTAGTGCCAGTACCCCAGAGCCAGAGGCAGCAGATCTCTGAACCCAAGGCTAGATAGACTGGTCTGTGAATTGTGTTCCAGGCTAGCCCGGGCTACACAGTGACACTCTGGGTTTTTTTGTTTTGTTTTGTTTTATGAGACAAGCCTTGAACTTACAGAAATCTGCCTATCTCTGCCTCCCAAGGTGTTATGTTTAAGAACACGATACCACACACAGCTAGAGATCCTATCTTTGAGAAAAAAATCAGTGTGGCTGGAGAGATGGCTCAGCCATAGTGTTGTGGGCTATCTACCAGAGAACACTGCTTGGACATGGGTTTAAGCCAATAGAAAGTATTAGCTGGCTGACCGCTACACTGGCTGTTTGGGATCCCAGTGTAGCCGGAATCTTTCTCAGAGTGAGATTTTAAACACAAAAACATGTCCTGGTTGACATACTGCAATTAACAAGAACAGCCAGAGTACAACCACAGAAGCCAAAAAACAAGTTTACTACATTTCCAGAACATGGACTTTGATGGATCAGGCCTTTGTCTTAGTGCTGGCAGGTGCTGCTATCTGCGTGCTGACTTTCACAGCCTGCTGCATGACTTCCATCATGGAGTCAGTTGTGCCTGACAGAGGACCTGTAACATATATGGTAGTTCACAACCACCGACCACTGCAGGCACACGTGTGTTACAAGTTTTTTTGTCTTGTTTTTGGTGTTTTGAGATAGGGTTTCTGTGTGTAATCCTGGATGTCCTGGAACTTATACCATCGACCACGCTGGTCTTGAACTCTGCCTCCAGAGTGCTAGGATTAAAGTGGCACCACGCCTGGCATGCATATATATATACAAAATCTCCTTTGTCTCCCTAATATATTTTCTGGGTGTGTTCTTCCTTTTAGTGAAATGTGTTTGGTGTAGATCTCTCCCTCCCTCAGATTTGTTTAGTGTATGTATGTGTGCCTGAACAAGTTTTTGTGTACCACATGTGTGCAGGAACCAGGATTGCTCAGAAGTTAAGAGAATTGACTGCTCTTCCACAGGACTGGAGTTTACTTCTGTGCAACTCCAGTGTGAGGGGATCTGATACTTTCCTTCTGTTAGCTCCAGGCATGCGTATGGTACATAGGCAAATACGAAGACTAAAACAGACACATAAAACAATAGAAATCATTGAAGAAAGTCCTTGCTGAGGTTATCGAGACAATAAGCAGTTGGGTAAGAAGAGTCTGCCCTGTGGCCTGTGGAGCTGCGCAGGCTGTGTAGCCAGCTAGCTCCAGGGAGTTCGCTTCCTGTTCCAATGTCCTCTCCATGCTCTGTAAGTAGCTTCAATAAAGTCATAAGCTCTTTAAGCTAGACTTGAGTGGAGTCATTCCTGTGGTCTATTGTTGTGTCTTTTAAAAATGGTTATATGTATGAGTGTTTTGGTTGCATGTATGTCTGGATACAGTGCATACATGTGTTGTGGCTGTAGAGACCAAAAGGCATGATTGGATCCCCTAGGATGAGATCAGGAAGTCTTGGCAGGGAGAAGAAAGTACAAATAAGACTTGTTTTGCTAAGAACTCTTCCTCAGACACTGAACCTAGGAACCCATGAAGAGTCAGACACAATCTCAGCCACTCTGATTTGCACATTTGGACTAGGGAGCAGCCTGTGCTGGCAGGTGCCGACTGAAATGCAGATGCAACAGATCAAGTGACATAAGGAGGCTTGAGACAAGCTGGAGACATAAAGGTAGCTCTAAGAACACCAGGTCAGGGTAAGGCTGCAGGGTTTGATGGGCCAAGAACTTGATGATGTCAGGGGAGGGGCTCATAAAGCCCACTCAATAAATCTGTAAGTAGTTAGTGTTGGCTGGGGGATGGGGAGACATTTCCTTAAGTGATGTAGCCACGGTAAGGGTGTGTCCTGTAAATGTCCTCGTACTCGGTGCAGCAAAAAGGAAGACACAAGGAAGCAGAAGTGGATCAGTCGGGAAGAGGAAGTGGGTACATGTACAATGTGCATGGAGATTTTTTTCATACATTATAAAATATAAAAAGCACAATACTATTATAATGATCCCAGTACTCAGGAGAGAGAAGCAGACTGATTTCTGAGTCTGAGGATGGCCAGGGCCACACAGTGAGATCTTGTCTTAATAAAAGAAGAAAATAATTGTTACATAATACATTGTAATAAAAGATTAAAGGAGGCTGGAGATGCCTCAGTGGTTAAGAGCACTGGCTGCTGTTCCCTAGGACCTGGTTCCATTTTTGGAACCCACATGGTCACAACACAACTGTCTGTAATTTCTGTTCTGAGGGCCTGATACTGTTACACAGACATACAGACACAACATCAATGCACATAAAAATAATGAAGAAAAAAAAAAAAAACATTAGAGGGGGCTGGAGAGATGGCTTGGTAGTAGAGAACACTTGTTGCTCGTGCAGAGGACCCAGGTTCAATTACAGTATCTACAAGGCCGTTCAAAAAACGTGTAACTCCATCCATGAGGATTTCACATCCTCTTTACTCACACATAAATAATAGTTTTTAAAGGACATGACAGAAAGGGCTGGAGAAACGATTCAGTGAAGAGCACTTTCTCTTCCGGGGGACCACGTTTAATTCCTACCATTCACTCTAGCACCAAGGGATCTGACACCTCTGGCCTCTGAAGGCACCTACATTCACATACACATACTCACATGCAGACTCATAATTACAAATAATAAAAACAAGCCAAATGGTGGCACACACCTTCAATCCCAGCACTCAGAGACAGATCTCTGAGTCCTAAGCCAGCCTGGTCGATTATAGAGTGAGTTCCAGGACAGCTAGGGTTACACAGAGAAACTCTGTCTCAAAAAAAAAAAATAATAATAAAAATTTGTAAGAACAGAAGAGCTTAGGAGAGCAAAGAACCACAACTTACAAGATACAAAAGTGAAAGGTGCTCAGATAAGCCGACGGAACAACAGGATGCCAGGGAAGCTTCCTGATACAAGACAGCAAATAAGGGCCAGCCAGATGGCTGTGGAGGGGCCGTGATGTCAGCAACAGCTGTGCCAGAACACATCTGTTTCAGCTGGTACCCACCCATAAGATGGTGGGAGGGACGCTGGGACTGAGTTTACATAAAAGGAACATTTGTGGGGCATGGAGGTGCAGGCTAGCCTGCTCTACAGAGTTAGTTCTAGGACAGCCGGGACTACACAGAGAAACCCTGTCTCAACAAAAAGCAAAAACAACCAACCAATCAAATGGACACTTTGCATGCTGCTGCAATGAAATGACAAAGGTGGAGCCACGGATGATGTCTGCATTCAAACATACAGCTTCTGATACTGAACTCACTTCAACCAAATACCACTCACAGTAATAAAGTTGCAGTATCTAACTTCCCAAAGCCCTGAAAAGAAGGACTCTTGTTTTTGTTTTTTGAGACCAGGTATATCTCTGTGGCACTAATTGGCCTGGACTTTCCTACATAAGCAAGAATGGCTTCAGACTCATAGAGATCCACCTGTCCCAGCCTCTGGAATGCTGGGATTAAATATGTGGGCCAATGCACCTGGTGAAGGGCTTTTTATGTAGCAGCCAGAACTGTATTCTGGAAGAATGTTCGTAATCTCTCACTAGGGAGTAAAATTGGAGGCCAAGTCCGAGAGAGCTGGTGATATGTAAAATCAATGAGATAGCCCAGCAGGTAAAAAGCTATCTGGAGCCAAGCCTGATGACCTAAATTCAATCCCCAGGATGACACAGTAAAGAAACAAGTATAAACCTCCTTCTCCATGAGCATGACACCTCCCCTACAGACACACACAATCAAATGTAATAAGTGATACATTTTCAATCACTTCTTAGCTAGTTATAGTATCACAGATCTGTAATCTCAGTACTTCAGAGGATGAGGCAGGAGGATTTCCAGACCAGCCTGCCCTACACAGTGATTTCAAGGTGAGCCTAGAATACATCGAACAAAAAGAGACAGGTTCTCACTTTGTCTCAGGCCAGCCTTGAACTTCCGATGGTAGCCTACTTTAGAGTACTGGGGTTACAGGTGTCTGTCACCAGACCTGGTCTGTTTCCTCATTCCTGTATGCCTCAGCCCTGGATACTGCCATAGATACCACAACACCAAATGTCACCAGTGACCTAATCCCACTTCTCAGTCTGGTTTATTTCCCTTTTTTCTTTCTTTTTTCACTTCTTTCTCCTCCTTATTTCTCTAAAAAAAAATTGTTTGCCTATGTGCCATCTATGTCCTCTATACACTCAGAGTCGAGAAAAGGGTACCTGACCCACAATAGTGGAGTTATAGAGGGTTGTGAACCTCCACATGGGTGCTGGGAATTGAACCCGGGTCCTCTGGAAGAGCAGCCAGTGTTCTTAATCACTGAGCCATCTCTCCAGCCTACACGGCATTAAAAACAATAAAAGCTTAAATTTGAAACTTTTGTGAGAAATGGAGCGTCAACTTATTAAAATACATTCTAAAGCCGGGCAGTGGTGGCGTATTCCTTTAATCCTGGCACTCCAGAGGCAGAGGCAGGCAGGTCTCTGTAAATCTGAGATCAGCCTGGTCTACAGAGTGAGTTCCAGGACAGTCAGGGCTGCACAGAGAAACCCTGTCTCAAAAAACAAAAGCAACCAAACAAATACAATACAAAATAAAAATATTTTAAGCCCTAAATAAAAATAAAAAAAGAACATATAGCGGGACACGGCAAAAGACCGAATATGAATCACAGTACCAGGGCGGGCAGCCGCAAACGTGCAGGAGCTAGGAGGGTAACTTAAGGGAGAGGGAAGAAACCAGCAAGAAGAACTCAAGTGCAAGGCATCAAGCACTGTGGCAGGGCTGGGGACCAGCCAAGCAGCCCCGTGCTGCCGATGTACAGGGAGTGACGCTAACAGACTTGGCGTAGAGCATCCAGCATGGGACGAGTGTGCAGGCAACTGGAGAGGGGGAGGCGTACTGAGGATCCAACCATGATTTGTTTTATAGACAAGGCCAGATGATGTGGTGGAAGGGAAGAACTGGATCCTGGGCTCAGGGGCTGGGTCTGTCTGCACAAATCCAACTTCTTAGTCACAGAATAACCGGAAAGCATCCAGTTTCCTGGTCACTTCAGGGAGGTCTTGGCCTTGTCACGCTGGCAAGGGACAAGGAAGAGGCAGCTCCTGGGTTTCTGCATGTGGTTTGGTGATGCTATCCTGTAGTTTCAGAAAGGAGTATGTTTGGCAAGGAACAGGGACCTTTAGTCACTGGGCTTTAGAGACTTCTGTAGCATCTCCAGGCGGCACCTGGTGCAGGGATGGGAGGGCTGAGCAAAGGATGCACATTTGGTAGTGTCAGACAGAGATGATGATTATATGTGCATGAGGTTGCCCAGAGACAGGTGTGGCTTAAGAGGGGAGAACTGGGGTCAGGGAGTGTGGGAACTTTCCCTCTTTCCTTTCCTCCCACCCTTCCTTCCAAGATGGGTGTGTGGTGTGTCTTGCTTTGTTGCTCAGGCTGGCCCTGAACTCCTGGTACTGAGTGATCTACTTCAGCCTCCCACTACTTAGCTAAGACCATGGGCATCAGCTTAGCTTATAAAACTTCTGATTTCTGAAGTGTTCCTGAACAGCAGTGTTGTGGATGGTCGCCATACCCATGCAATGGTGGCTTTGGTGGCCTTTTAGGCAATTTATTCTTATTTTATGTGTATGAGTGCTTTGCCTGAAGGTATGTACACCATATTGTGCACCTGGTGCCCATGGAGGCAGGAAGAGGATGCCAGATACCCTGGAACGGTTAGTTGTAAGCTTCTTTTTGGGTCCTTGGAACTGAATCTGGGTCCTCTGGAGAGCATAAAGTGATCTAACCCACTGTACCATCTCCAACCTCTTGGTGGCTTTATTGTCCCACTAAGGGACAACAATATAAAATAAATCATAGGGACACTCATTATTACCAGAGTCACACCTACTTGATAGCAAAAAGCTCTGGGTAAAAATAGACGCCACAGATAGTACTAGGGTTCAGATGTGTCACTACCTACCTGGATATCCTGTGGTTAACATTCAGTATAAGAAAAAGATTCCTGAATTTAATCTGCCTTGTTTAGTCGTGTCCCCCCCCCCCCCCCAACATGACTAGGAGTTATTTGCAACCAACCTCCCTAAACAGTGACAAACAAATATCCATAATCTACCAAACAACCAAACACTACCCTCTTGGGAACATGGGCGTCATGTTTTCTAGCTTCCAGTTGTCTGGAGTGGGGGGCAAAGGCAACATTTGGGGACCCCGAGAAAATGAGATAATGATCAAGTCCTGAGAAAACTAGCAATATTATTTTTTGTTTATAGTCTCTGTGTAATTAGAAAGTGTGGAGACTATCTGACATCATAGCTGGAATAGTATGTGAGGCTGGACCATCTCAGCTAGTAACTTTGAAGTTGTTTTAGATGCAGAATTTTGAGGAAAATGCGACAGAGGCATTTTGAGAGGCTAGATCATCTGGGCTACTTGTGTTCATTAGTATCTGGCCCTTTTTTTCTGAAAGTACACAAACTTTGAAAGGAAACATATATATTTGAATTAACACAAGTATGGAATATGCTGTGTGCACAAGCCGGTTAAATATGATTTTTTTTTGTTTTATGTTTGAGCAGGTAAAAGACATCCGTAACTTTATTAAGTCTGTTTGGAATGCATAACAAAACTGTAATATAAACAAACCTCTATCCATGACACATAAAAGGATGGCATGTAATAATAAGTCTCCGTAGCCAACATGATTTATGTCTTATCTAGCCTCAAAGCTATTCCCATGTCAGGGATCAGCTTATATGTTACATGTCTTATAGTTTTCATATTCTTTTCTTTTATGTCTATAGCCAAGATACTCAGGAGGTCTCCCCCAATCAAATCTGATCTTTATTAATACTGAAATCATAGCTTCTTGTTTCCTGAGGAAACAAAAGCATAACCTTTTCCTCAACACAACATGTTTTCTGACTTTTATTCTGTTGACTTTCTTTTGGGTCACCAACTCACAAATAACAACACAGAGACTAAATATTAATTATGAAAGTTTGACCTTAGCTTAGGCTTTTCCCGAACTAGTTCTAATAAATTAACCTGTTTTTATTAATCTACATTCTGTGACGTGGCTTGGTTACCTCTCCTCTATACAATATGTCCAGGTTCTTCAGCATCTCTTCCTAAAGTCATCCTCTCCCTGGAAGTTCCGCCTATTCTCTCCTGCCCAGCTATCAGCCATTCAGCCCTTTATTAAATCAATCAGAAGGCACCTTAGGCAGAAACACATCTTTACAAAAAGATCATTCCATGGCAGCCTCACGCATACAGGATTTCCTTTTCGGGTGATGAAAACATTTTAAAGTCAGATAGATGTAGTAGTTACACACATTGTGAATATACTAAATACCACCCAGTTGTTCACTTTATCACTTAAAGTAAGATGTTTATTATTTGAGTCAGAATTATCTTTAGCCTAGGATGTAGCTGAGGATCAACCTGAATTCTTGATCCTCTTGTCTATCTTCCCAAGTGCTGGGATTACAAGGGCATAGTACCGTGGCCATTTATCTCTTTATTTAGACTTGCTATGTGTAGATCATGCTGCCTCCGCCATGTCTGGCTCTCAGAGTGAGGCAGGGAGGGAGAGAGGACATTTTACACCCTCCACTGACCTCTGCATGCATGTACACACTTGCATGTCCATGATCACATATGCTACACACACACGCACACTCACACACACACACTCACACACACATGCACACACACACACTCACACACACTCACACACACACACACACACACACACACACACACACACACTCTGTGCATTTCTGGTTCACAGCTCCTCCTCTTTGGGATGCTTGGTTTCAAACCCTAAGCAAGCACTAAACTATACCCCCAACTCTGTTTTCTTAACCCACCGAGACAATCAAAGCAAACACAGGTGGTGGTGGGGAACCACAGCCTCCTCACCACATCATGTATGCCTATGTGAGGGTGTTGGATTCTCTGGAGATGGAGTTACAGGCAGTTGTAAGCTGCCATATGGGGACTAGGAATTGAAACTAGGTCCTTTGGAAGAACAGCCAGTGCTCTTAGCTGCTGAGCCATTATCTCCCCCCCCCCCCTTTTTTTTTGGAGACAGGGTCTCACTATGTATCCCTGGCTATCCTGAAATTCACTATGTAAGCCAGGTTGATCTTGAACTCAAGAGACCCACCTGCCTCTTACCTCCTAAATTCTGGAATTAAAGGCATGTGCCACTATGCCCAGGTTTTTCAAAACCTTAAAAAAAAATCATCTCTCTGCTATAATCTCAGTTTTTTCTTTACAGGATTTTTGCCTGTAGTGTATTAATAACATACCTTATCAACATTCTACTGCTATTATTTTTTTGGTTTTCAGATAGGGTCTAAATCAGCATAGATGGCCTCACACTTCCCTCTAAAGTGCTGGGCTGACATGTGTGAGGCACCAGGCCTGGTGTAGTGTTCTGGGACCCAAACCCATGGCTGCATGAATGCTAAGCAAGCATGTTTCCTACCAAGAGAACTACAATCCCAGTCTCAGTTTCTTCATCTTAAAAGTCCTTTCTCCCAGGTATGGGGCGTGTCTCTGCAATTTCTGCCTTTGTGAGGCAGAGGCAGGGAGGATCACAGGGTGGTGGGGGGAGAGGACACCCCTGTCTCAATACTCCCCCCCCCCCCAACAATCTCGGCATTGGAGTGATGGCTTACGAGTTACTGGCTGATCTTGTAGAAGACCTGGGTTCTATTTCCAGCACCTGGTGGCTCACAGCCATCTGTAACTCAGTCCCAGGGGATCTGATGTCCTTTCTTGGTCTCCAGTGGTACACATGCTCATATAGCTCAGACATGCAGCACATGTAACACATGCAGGCAAGACACATATATACAAAATATCAAAACACTTAAACCAAACAAAACAGGAAAAAAAAAAAAAAAAAAAAAAAAAAGATCTCTGGAGCTAGAGAGATGGCCCAGCGGTTGGCAGTGCTCACTTGTAGAGGACCTGCATTCGATTCCCAGCAGCTCTGGGGAACCCAGCATTCTCTTCTGACCTCAGAGGACACTCTTACACATAAATAACTTTTTAAAAGTTATATTTGAGACTAAGGCTATAGCTCAGTGGTAAAGTGCATGTCCAATCTGTAAGGCATTCCCCCCCCCCCCCACTTTTTTTTGAGACAGGATTTCTCCATGTGTAATCCTGGCTGTCCTGGAACTTCCTCTGTATACTTAAACTAGCTTTGGCTTTGAACTCAGATCTATCTGCCTCTGCCCGCCAAGTGCTGGAATTAAAGTCATGTGCCTCCACTGCTCGGCACATTCTTCTCTTCTAAAAAATTAAAACTTTTATTTTATATATGTATGTGTCTGAATGTATGTTTGTACACCACTTGTGTGCAAGAGACTTCAGAGGTTCAGAAGAAGTTGGATCACCTGGAACCGAAGCTAAAGGCAGCAGTAAAAAAGGATTGAAGGATGTCCCAAACATACAAACAGAACCAAACAAGAACCATGGTTAAAAAACAGGCTCATGGAATTCCCAGGAAGCAGTCCCCCAACCCAGAGGTTGCAGAACAGGAACTGAATTGACTATCTTCCACTCCTAAGTTTTGAGAAGCAGTTTATTTAAAAACAAACAAACAAAACCCAGTTTGAGTCTGTGAAGCTCTGCCCTTTCCTTAACGACAAACACCTGACTTGATACAACTCTGGGTGACCACCCCTCAGAGCAGTAACATTCTGCTCCCTGTTGAGCTAGAACTGAATCTTCATTCTTTAATTTCTCTTTGCCCACTTCTTCTTTTTTCATTTTCTTTTTTCTCCTTTTCCCACCCTGAGACAAGATCTTACTATATTATCACTTGCTGGCCTGGAATTCCCTTATGCAGACCAGGCTTGCCTCAAACTCACAGCAATTTATATTAAGCTCTACCTAAGCCCATGGCAGCCGCTCATCTATTGTTACACCTCTAGTTTTCAGCCTGGCTGGAATCTCATACAGTTGGAACTATACAGTAGATACTTTTCAGATGCTTTTCAATTGTTAACAGTAATATGCATTTAAAGGAAACTCAATGTTCGTCGCTTTGCCTTCTACCCTTTCCTCTTTTGGCAAATATCGTTTCTAAAGATTTTACTTATTATTTTAGTGACAGGCTCTCACTGTGTTGACCATGCTAGACAGGACAACTGGGTTCAAGTGAGCCTGCTTGTCTCAGCTATTGGAGTATTGAAGACCTCAGATTTGTATTTTTTTCTTTCATTTCATGTTTATGGATGTTTTGCCTGCATCTTTATCTGTGTACTATACATGCAGGGCCTGTGGAGACCAGAAGAGGGTGTCAGAACCTCTGGGACTGGATTTAGACAGGTGTGCAGGTGTGAGTTTCTGTGTGGGCGCTGGTGCTAACTGCTGAGCAGTCTCTCCAGTCCCAGGTGCCAGGGACCCTGTCTACTGTGTTCACAGCTGTAACTCTAGTGCCCTAAATAGTGCTCAATTCATAGATGGTGCTTATGAAATATTAGCTAAATTAAAATATTTTCTCCTCTCATTTTGGTCTCATGTAAGTCTCAGGCACTTAAGCATTTAATCCTCAGTGGATGGAGATGCTTCAGAGGTTCAGGAAGTATGTCACAGGGCAGGCTTTGAGGGTTTAAGGACTCATACCGTTCCCAGTTTCCTCTCCGCTCCTACCTGGGGTTCAAGATGTGAACTCTTGGGCTGGAGAGATGGCTCATAGGTGAAGAGCACAGGCTGCTCTTCCAGAGGTCCTGAGTTCAATTCCCAGCAACCACATGGTGGCTCACAACCATTTATAATGACATCTGATGTCTGCTTCTGGCAAAACAGGCAAAATAAATAAAATCTTAAAAAAAAAAAAAATGTGAACTCCCAGTTTCTGCTCCTGCTCTCTATGCTCACTCCCTGGTCTATAAGCCCAAATAAACTCTGTAAGTTGTCATGATCACGGTGTTTCACCACAGCAACAGCAAGTAACAGTCTGGAACTTGCTACATAGCTGAGGTTGGCCTTGAACTCTTGCTCCTCCTGCCTTAACCCCTATCTGAAGAAAACTTCCTAAACATTTGACTAGTGCACCTATTTGAAGAACAAACTTCTATCCAGAACTCTCTTGGTAACAAAATCTGCAATTCAGCATTTATCTTTCTGGACTCTCAAAATTTTAATTCCACTGCTTTTGACTTTGAGTAAATCAATCCAGCCTGTCTGCTCTTGTCTCCCTCTCAATAAAATGGATACAATACTGTCCTCTAGAGCTGTGGTAGTTCATGAGCTGACATAAAATTCCAATTATATGTATGTGAACAGTAATTATTAAGCCTGCAGGGAGATCCAAAGGAGGATGTGGGAATGGAGTGCAGGCTGGTTATATCCAGTAGGGGACTTTTCCCCATGTTGGACTCAAGAGTCTCATGTATTTCAGGCTGGCATCAGACTCCCTGTGTAGCCAAGGCTAGCTTTGAATCTGATCCTCCTGCGTCCACCTCCCAAGTGCTGAGATTATAGGTATGAGCCACCATCCCAGGTTTGTGAAACACAAGCGCTGAGCAGCATCCTTAGCTCTCCAGTAAGGAACTCTCAATTCGTTATTTAGAAAGCTGTGAGCTGTGGCACCTGCAGAGAAAGATGGCAGGTGAGGTGGAGGCTGCACTAATCTGCTTGTTACCAGTTTATAAATAGTACTTCTGTAGTCTAAGCGTTTCATTCTTCAAAAATAGTCTTGGCAGGTGGATATTATAATTACCATTTTATTCATGAGGCAATAGGTTCGGGAAGGTAGAATCACTTGCCATCACGTGGAATGTGGTGGTTCCAAGATTCCCATCCAGAAGTTCGAATTCACACTCTGTAGCTGCAGCCTTAATAGTCACAAGTAGCTCCCAGGAGGCCTCTGAGATTTCTGGGACTAATGCTGAAGCCCAAGGGTGGGTAATAGTCTCCTTTTAAAAGCTTTACCAAACTCTGGACCTGGTGGTGCAGCAGTGTAGCCCAGTTACTAAGCAGGTAAGACAACCTTGGTGAAAACCCTGTCTCAAAAAGTGAGAGACGGGGTATAGACTCAGTGCAATTGCCTAGCATGTGCGACTACTCTCTAGGTTCATTCCTCGGTATCGCTAAAACAAAAAACCTCGACACGTTGCTAAGTTGGTGGGTTGCCTGCTTGGAATGAGTGGTACCCCGGGTTCCACTCCCACCACCGCAAAAAGTGAAAATAACAATCTTAAAAAAAAAAAAAACAAAAACCCCCAAAACCCCAATCTTGTTTTGAGCGGCTGCGCTCTCGGTGGGCGGCGGCGGCGCGCAGCCGGGCTGTAGGGTGTGTGCCAGGTGGCACACTGGGCTGCAGATGGATCCTGCGAAAGCGTGCAGATGGGAGAGTGTCAAGGCAATTCATCTCCCCAGCAACTCCACCCTTTTCCCCGCCTCCAGGGGGCGGGGCGGCAAAGCGCGGGAAAGCTCAACCTGAACCGGAACGCCAGCTCGTGCCGGGGCGGGGAAAAGAGCCCTCTTAAGTGGGAAACAGATCTGGGCTCCCTCCTTCTCTCACGGAAGAGGCCTATCAGCATACTACCTTAAGCTCTTTGGATGTGGCCCAGGCCACGCCAGCACTCCCCACGTCACCTCCCCCACTTCCGGTCCGCAGCGCGTCTCAGGTCCCAGGTCCCGGGTTCCGGTTTCTTCTACACTCTTGAATCCCACGGCCTGTCCTGCTCTCCCGCAGAGGGAGGAGCTGTGCGTGGTGCGTATGCCCGGAGGCTGACCCGCTCGAGAACCGCATCCATCCGGATTATAAAGCAATTATACACCGCGAGGATCGCGAGGGAACGGTCACCCCGATGACGTAATGTTTGGGGGTGGCGCCCCATTTTGTGACCCCTGCATTGCCTCCCTGTGATCGCGGCTTAGCCGGAGCAAACGGCACGAACACTTATAAAACACTCCGGTTCTACACGGAGCCGACGAGATTCCCCTCGGCGCGCCGCCACACAGCTAGAGCTCCGAAGTTTGCATACATGAGGCACAACGTCCAGCTTGGAGAGACCAACAGAGAGGACAGCCACGCTTCTGAGCTGGTCACCCCTCGCGTCCCAAAGCGGAGACTAAGGCAGGCTTTTTGCTAAGCGACAGCGGTGGTGGCCAATGGCTTTCGAGCTACGCAGTGGGGCAGGTGGACTCCAGAGCAGCCAATGAGAAGAGGGTTCTCCACAGTACCCAGGCCCTTCGTCCAATCGCGGTGAGAAGACTATGAGGGGCCAGTTCCGAGCGGGGTAAGGAGGGCCAACCCCGTGAGAGGCTGGGTGGGGCTTAGGGCTGAATGACAGGGCCATTGGCCAATGGCGAGTATGAAAGCGAACAGCCCGGACCAGGGGCGCGGAGGGAGCTGAGGGAGAGGGGAGGCCGAAGCGGAGAGAAGCAGGAAGTAGCGGCGGCCGCGGGGAGGGCGGCGGCGACGGCAGCAGCGGTGGCGGCTGGAACCGGGTGGAGGCCGCGGGGTCTCAGCCCGCACTAGAATCGGAACAAGTAAGAGTGCTTGCCACAAATACCCGCCCTTGGCTCCGCCCCCCGGGGGGGCGGGTAAATGCCCCTGCCCCTCCCCCACTTGGTCAAGTACCCCCTTCTGCGCGCCGCCCCCCGGGGCGGCTGCTTGCCTGGCGGGGTGGCCACCAATGTCCTCGAGGACCGCTGATGGGAACTCAAGTCTCTTGAAAGCACTGCCCCTAGCCCGGTAACGTGGGGGGGGGGGGGTTCCGAGACCCCTAAGTCCTGGCTCTTCTAGCCCGAGAGGCGATCGGAGAGCGGCCGGGGGACTGGAGACTGCGGGATGTCGCGACCTAAAATGGTGTCCGTGCCGGGCAGTGGGGGCGGGGGAATTGGGCCCAGCCAGAGTGGAGCCTGCATCCCGACCGGGTGCGGGTCAGCGTCCTGGCCCCCGCAGGACTTAAGCTGGAGCCCGAGCCAGCGCGCCTTGCAATCACTCGGGTCTCGACGGATCCTCGGGGGTTGGAGCCCGGGCAGGCTGCACGGTGTGCGGGGGGCTAGGGGACCGTGCTCGAGTTAGGTCTGACCTGGCTGCAGAGCTTAGAGTCACACAGGGACCGCCCCCTCGTGTGTCTTCACTCCCCTCGTGCCACTCCCCACTGCTGGGGAGTCCTGGACCCTGATGTGCAGCTCCGCAGAGCCTAAAGGGCCTGGCCTGACCGAGGCCCTGCCTTCGGTTCTTAGCCCGTGAAAGTGAAAGAAGCATCACTCGCCTCAGTTTACCCTCCAGTTTTTTTTTTAAATGTACTTCTCGTCCCCTACCTGAAACCCCGGGCTTGCTTCCCGCGCCAGTCCCTGGCAGATGGCAAGGACTTAATGTCGCCCGCTGCCCAGCTTGGCGGCAACCTAATCGCCCCCGGCCGGGCTCTGGCCCCTTGGTTTTGCTCTGCGCAGCAGGCCTTGGGCAAAGGGCATTGGGGCCCCCACCCGACCCGGGTCTCTTCACCTTCTTCCTATAAAGCCCCTTTCTTTGCTTTCGGGGCACAGAGGGAAAAGGGGTAGGGAGATTGCAGCTCCAGAGGCCTGGCAGCTGAGTGGAGGATCTTCATCGGCCCTAAGCCGCTCTGCTTGGCCCACTGTCTGCACCAGGTGGCTATCGGATGACCTCCAAGTCACTTGCACGCCAGAGGGAGGTGGTTGGAAGAGGCCAGTTCGCAGGTGTTTTCGTAGTCCCCATTGGTTTGTACTCCACCGACCCACTCTGCTGGGAGCTTAAGTGGGAAGGTAGCCCAGGTTTCCCGACCTGAGGGAGCCGATTTGAAGAGGAACCTAGGGATTCGTCTGGGGAAAAGTAAGGGCTTTGTTAAACCGTGTTCACAATTGAGTAAAGGGAGTATGGTGCAGGGAGGATCACCCTTTCTCCCACTAGTTGGTACCCTTGTCCCCCACCCCCACCTTGGGCCGTGCCATGCCATGCCGGCCGCCACCTGCCGGGACTCTCTCCTGTTACAGTCTGAAGGCTGGAAAGAGGTGAGAGAATTGGCCCTGGGAAATGGCTTGCATACTGGGCAGGGGACGTGTGAAGGGGACTGAATTTGTCCTGTCTCCGTTGCTTCTTCTACAGAAATGCTTAGGGGTAAGAGCTGATGGAGGATAGCGCTTGGGCCTTCCACAGTCCCACAGCCTCTGAGCTGGCCTTGTTGCTTTAGTGACATGGAAATCTTGTGGGACTTCCCTTCCCCATCCCTACTGGGCCTGGTAAGGTTGGGAGAGACTTCCGGCTACTGCTGCCCAAGAAGATGGAGTTTGAGTTAGGAGGTAGACTAGGTGAGGAGCTCAGAGCAGAAATGACATTGGGAAGGAGGAGCTTTTCCCCATGTGGCAGGATCAGTTTGTACCCTGGAGTTTTAACCTCAAGAGCAAGGGGGAGGAGGGAGGAGGGAGGAGGGAGGAGGGAGGAGGGAAGACACTCTGGGGAAGGTAGGTGAGTAAGCAGCAGGTGTTTGTGACAGGAAAGGACTCTGCTGGGCCCTTGTGGCCGGGCCCCTCCCTTGCTTACCTCTTCTGCCTTACTCTTTCCTCCCTTGAGTCTGTTTCCCCCGCTGACCATGCCAGAGTTTCTGGTGTCAGGAGTGGCTCGGCCACAGGTGGGTGGCCAGTGTACGTTCCTTCCTAGTCCCGCTACCTTCTCTTTGACCTCACATGTCCTTGATTTGGCCCGGCCTCAATAATAGATTGTATTCCGATGTGACATGCGTGCACAGTTTATGTTTCTAGAAGAACATTCACAAATGGTTTACTTGTCTCTGAAACAGCAAAAGTGAGGCAAAGAAGTAACTACAGCAAGTGATAAAGCTAAGGAAGAGCAGTGTGAGCCTTAGCGTTAATCAGCGCTCCTTTGTGTAATGACTTTTCAGATCTCTATGGGCCCCCCATTCATATTCACTTCAGTATGAATTGATCCCATGCTGGCACAAATAAGCCTAGAAACCTAGAGCATTGTGCCTGTCACCCTCCTTAATATTCCTATTGGTTAATTGGTGCTGTGCCTGGCACAGGGACGTTTGATCTGGTTTCAGCTGAGATACTCTCTGAGAACCCTTAGCTTCTATTACTCTCTGTATTTCTGAGAATTTCTGGTTTTCTCTGGATTTTTATGCTGGCACTACCCGGTATTTTCCACTAACCTGATTTTAAGGTTTGGCACACTGAATACCTCAAACAGCTCTCTAGGATTCCATTCAGTATGGTGGAGATTACCAAGTTGGAGGTGATACATACAGAGTTACTGAGAGGGGGAGGTTCAAGGTCTCTACTTCAGACATTGCAGTTTTTCCTCACTCTTAACTGCTTTTATCAGGTCTGGGACCTGTCACTATGGGGGATATGAAGACCCCCGATTTTGATGACCTCCTTGCTGCTTTTGACATCCCTGACATTGATGCGAATGAAGCCATTCACTCTGGGCCAGAAGAAAACGAGGGACCAGGAGGCCAAGGAAAGCCAGAACCCGGTGCAGGAAGTGATTCTAAAGACAGAGCAGCAACAGCGACTACCGAGGATGACCCTGAGGGCCCAGCTGAGGCCTCTCAACATGGCCTTCCACAGCCACCGGATACATCCACAGTCAGCGTCATTGTCAAGAACACAGTGTGTCCAGAGCAGTCTGAGACCCCGACTGGGAAGTCAGGAGACGAGACCAAGGCTGGGGGTGTAACTAAAGAAGGACCTGTGGGATCTTGTCTGATGCAAAATGGATTTGGGGGTCCTGAGCCATCCCTCTCAGAAACCCCCCATTCTCCAACTCCTGCCAATGGGGATACCTGGAAAGAAAAAGCCTTGGAAGGCAAAACACCCCTGGACCTCTTTGCTCATTTTGGGTCTGAACCAGGGGACCACCCCGATCCCCTACCTTCTGAACCTTCCCCACCTCGGGATAATGACATGACCCCGCCTCCTTTCTCCACTCCTTTTGAGCTAACTCCAGAAAACGGCTCAGCCCTGCTGCCTCCTAGTTCTCTCTTGCCAGAAGGGGCCTTGAAACAGGAAAGCTGCAGCCCCCACCATTCCCTGAGCCAAACTCAGAGAAGCTCAGGTTCCAGCCCTGAGGCAGCAGGCATCCCTGCTAGTGCCTCACCTCCTCAGGTGGCTGGAATGTCCTTCAAGCAGTCTCCAGGACACCAGAGCCCTCCTGCTTCTCCTGAAAAGGCATCCAGCTGTAAACCTCTGAAAGAAGAAGAGGCAACAGTGGACAAGTCTCCCCCAAGAAGTCCCCAGAGCCCCTCTAGTGGAGCCGAGGCTGCAGATGAGGACAGCAATGATTCCCCAGCCTCCTCCAGCTCTTCTAGGCCCCTCAAAGTGCGGATCAAGACTATTAAAACATCCTGTGGGAATATCACAAGAACTGTAACTCGGGTTCCCCCAGAACCTGATCCCCCTGCCCCTTTGGCTGAGGGAGCTTTCCTGGCCGAGGCTAGTTTCCTGAAACTGTCCCCTGTAACTCCAACCCCTGAGGGTCCAAAGGTGGTGAGTGTCCAATTGGGTGATGGCACGAGGCTGAAAGGTACAGTGTTGCCTGTGGCTACCATCCAGAATGCTAGTACTGCCATGCTAATGGCGGCTAGTGTTGCCCGCAAGGCCGTTGTTCTACCAGGGGGGAATGCCACCAGTCCTAAGACTATGTCTAAGAGTGTGTTAGGGCTGGTGCCCCAAACTCTGCCCAAGGCTGAGGTTCGCACCGGGCTAGGCCTTGGGGGACAGAAGGTAAATGGTGCCTCTGTGGTGATGGTACAGCCTTCTAAGTCGGCTACTGGGCCAGGCACAGCAGGGGGCTCTGTGATCTCTCGGACTCAGTCGAGCCTGGTGGAGGCCTTCAACAAGATCCTCAACAGCAAGAATCTGCTGCCTGCGTATAGACCGAACTTGAGCCCACCAGCTGAGGCCGGGCTGGCCCTGCCTCCCACAGGCTACCGCTGCCTTGAGTGTGGGGATGCCTTCTCACTGGAGAAGAGCCTGGCAAGGCACTATGATCGCAGAAGTATGCGTATAGAGGTCACCTGTAACCACTGTGCCCGTCGCCTGGTCTTCTTCAACAAGTGTAGCCTACTCCTGCATGCCCGTGAGCACAAGGACAAAGGGCTTGTCATGCAGTGCTCACATTTGGTCATGAGGCCTGTGGCTCTTGACCAGATGGTGGGGCAGCCAGATATCACACCTCTGCTGCCTGTGGCTGTCCCACCTGTTCCCGGACCTCTAGCCTTGCCTGTTTTGAGCAAGGGGGAGGGGGCTGTTACCTCCTCTACCATGGCTACAGTTGCCACTGAAGCCCCTGTGCTACCACTCCCAACAGAGCCGCTTGCTTCCCCTGCTGCCTCTGTTTACACGTGCTTCCGCTGTCTGGAGTGCAAGGAGCAATGCCGGGACAAGGCTGGCATGGCAGCCCACTTCCAGCAGCTGGGCCCTCCTGCGCTCGGGTCGGCCAGCAATGTGAGTTGCCTCTCATTTCTCTTGGGGAAGGGAGAGCCAGACACTATGGAGCTTGCTTAGGCAAAGTAACGGGGTATAGGGTACCCCCTCATCAACTTAACCTTGTTTAACCTCTTGATAGGTGTGCCCATCCTGCCCCATGATGCTCCCCAATCGGTGCAGCTTCAGTGCCCACCAGCGCACACATAAGAACCGACCCCCCCACGTCTGTCCTGAGTGTGGGGGCAACTTTCTACAAGCCAATTTTCAGACCCATCTTCGAGAGGCCTGTCTGCATTTCTCTCGGCGTGTAGGATACAGGTGCCTCATACTCATCTCCCTGTAGAAGTTTAGGATCTTTCTTAGCAGCAACGTTTTATTTAGATGGCTTCTCAAAGAGAACCATCATTTTTTCTTGTCCCTCAGCTCTATTTGTTGACAAACATGTCATACCTGCCATCAAGTCATGTACTGGTGGAACTCCAGCTCTGCCTCAGACCTCTCTGGGGACAGTCCGACTTCTTTTTTCTCTGCCTGGCTTATGCTCCTTTGCTCATTTCCTTTTGAAATCCACTTAGTTGTCAAGAATAAATGGGATGCTAGAGCTGCTCCTACCTCACTGCAGCCCCTCCCACTTACTCTTCAAGGTGCCCCAGCTGTGCAGTGGTGTTTGGAGGTGTGAACTCTATCAAGTCCCACATACAGGCATCACACTGTGAAGTTTTCCACAAGTGCCCCATCTGCCCCATGGCCTTCAAGTCTGCACCCAGCGCTCATGCCCACCTCTACTCCCAGCATCCCAGCTTCCTCACCCAGCAAGCCAAGTGAGACCTGGGGAGGGAGGAGCATAAAAAGGAGGGGTGGGCCGGAGGGTGGGGTGCTGGGTAGGGCCCTGCTATCTCATCATGATGTTTTACGCCCACCTTTGTGCCTCCACAGGCTGATCTATAAGTGTGCCATGTGTGACACGGTCTTCACTCACAAACCTCTGCTCTCCTCACACTTTGACCAGCACCTACTGCCCCAGCGTGTCAGTGTCTTTAAGTGTCCATCTTGTCCTCTGCTTTTTGCCCAGAAAAGGACCATGCTGGAACATCTCAAGGTACAGGAAGGCAACGGGTTAAGGACTGAGCACCTAGGTAGCTGTGTTGACCGGAACTAGGGTCACATAACCCTCTGGCAGTGGGGAGCAGGGAGAAGTGAGGACTTGGGCAAAGCCAGGCTCTCCTCCATATATCCACTCCTCCTGTCTTATAGAACACTCACCAGTCTGGACGCTTGGGGGAGGAGGCAGTTGGAAAAGGGACTGGAGGTGCCCTTCTGACCCCCAAGACTGAGCCTGAGGAGCTGGCTGTGTCTCAGGCAGAGGCAGCCCCTGCTACTGAGGAATCCTCCTCATCCTCCGAAGAGGAGCTGCCCAGTTCCCCTGAGCCTCCCCGCCCAACCAAACGAGCCCGTCGGGACCTGGGAAGCAAAGGCATCAAAGGTGGGGGTGGGGGGCCTGGGGGATGGACCTGTGGCCTTTGTCATTCCTGGTTTCCTGAGCGCGATGAGTATGTGACTCACATGAAGAAGGAACATGGCAAGGTGAGCTAGGTTTCCTCTGGGAAAGGTAGGCTGGAGGGTAGCTTTGGGGTTGACCCATGTGAGTGAACTTTCCCACCCCTTACTCTCTAGTCAGTGAAAAAGTTCCCCTGTCGCCTGTGTGAGCGCTCCTTCTGCTCTGCCCCCAGCCTGAGGCGCCATGTCAGGGTCAACCATGAGGGAATCAAGAGAGTTTACCCATGCAGGTAACCCTTACTCATCATTCCCTCTCCTGTCTGGTAGATGATTCTTACTCCCAGGGTACCTGCTCACCTGCCTCCTGCTTGAGGGATGCAGTTTGAGGCTTCTCTCTGCTTCCACTCTGCTAGGTATTGCACAGAGGGAAAGCGCACCTTCAGTAGCCGCCTGATCCTGGAGAAGCATGTCCAAGTCCGCCATGGCTTGCCCCTTGGGACCCAGTCCCCTTCTGGCAGAGGAGGCACCCTGGTACGAGGCTCTGGTGGCAGAGCCCAGGTAAGAAGAGGTCCTCCTTATGTTATGTCATGGGAGTGAGAAGCCTGTGAGACTCCGGTCTCAGGAAGCCAGGACGACAGTGAGGCCCAGTTTCTTCCACTTTTCTCCAGGGGCCAGGACGGAAACGCCGCCAGTCTTCTGACTCATGCAGTGAGGAGCCTGACAGTACAACACCACCAGCCAAGTCCCTGAGGGGTGGCCCTGGGTCGGGAGGCCATGGTCCTCTGCGCTATAGGAGCAGTGGCTCAGCAGAACAGAGCCTGGTGGTGGGGCTGAGGATGGATGGCGGCACACAGCAGTGCCTCGACTGTGGCTTGTGCTTTGCTTCCCCTGGCTCCTTGAGCAGGCACCGGTTCATTAGCCACAAGAAGAGACGTGCTGGGGGTAAAGCCGGTGCCCTGGGGATGGGAGATGGGGAAGAAGAGGCTCCTCCTTTACGCTCTGATCCAGAGGGTGGAGATTCACCTATGCCTGCTTCTGGAGGCCCTCTGACATGTAAGGTCTGTGGCAAGAGCTGTGATAGCCCTCTGAATCTCAAGACCCATTTCCGCACGCACGGCATGGCATTCATCAGAGCTCGGCAGGGAGGCAGTGGAGACAACTAGGTCCCAGGCCTAGGACTGGCCAGTCTTCTTCACTGGACCATGTTTCACTGCTGCTGTCCCCTCCCTGGGCTGGGAAGTTTAACATTTACTTTGATTCTTCTCTTCTTGCCCCTGAGGGAAAAGCTTTTGAGGATTCTAGTAACTTGCACCCCCCATCTTGGGTTTGGACCCCGGGTCCTACTTAAGTGGGCTCTCTCCTTTTTTCTTTCTGAATCCAACACTAATGGTCCTGTGCAGACCCCCGTGTGTAAGGGGGTGGGAGGTCAGGCCTGGGGGGGACACGACTGAAGGATGTACAGGGTCTAGCTTCCACCCCTCTGCTAGTGCCAGGTCCTGTCCTACACCCTCCTAGCACTCATTGGCACCAACACCCCACCCCATCCCTGCAGTGCCTTCCGTTTGTCTTTTCCCCAGAAATCTAGGGGTGGGGGGCTGGTGGGGATGAGTCCTGTCAAATGGGGTCCAGGGAGAGGAGAGGACAGGCTCTCAGGAATCCTTTATTCTTGTAGTAATAATACTAACTGGAGAAATGAGGGAGAAAACCAGACCATTAAAACTGCTTGTGGTTTAATCCCCATTCAGGCTTTTCTTTCTCTGTGAGTTGGATGTGTACTGATAGGGAGGGGTGAGTCAGAGCTGGGGAAGCCCTTCTCAGGGAAAAGGCAGTGTTGATGAAGACAGATGGAAGAAGTCATCTTCTCGTGTTTGCCTTTTGTATGCTGGACTTAACCCTTTCCACCCATCCCGCCCCCAGGAGCAACTCAGACAAGGCACAGATGGCTAACTAAGGACTTTATTTCAAACAAAAAAATAAAAAAGTTGAGAGCTATTTCCCTGGGTGCGAGGAAAGGATCAGGGTAAGAAATTCCCCATGGCCAGGCCAATCCCCTCAATGTATTAGAGGGATTGTGGCAATTCCCTTCCTTAACCCCACGATGGGGACCCTCAGCAAGTGCAGGAGCCTTTGGCAGAACCTACCTGCCAAGGAGAATGTGGGTAGGGGTCAGCCCCTGGGAGGGATAGAGTTGGGCAGCAGCATGGTCACACCTAGGATTCCATCCTAGGTACCAAGAGCCCACTCCTCCTCCCATCTTGCTAGGACCCAGAGGAAAAAAGACAGTTTGTAGAAAGAACCTCTGAGACTCTGGACAGGGGAAGAAGGCCCCCATCCTCTTCACGTTCATCACCTCTGTTCTCTGGAGGGCAGTGAGTCCTGGGATCTGTCAGGTGGTAATACTGACATAGCAGGAAGTGGGGAAGCCCCAGCAAGTCTGAGCCCCATGGTTGGCTCTCCTACCCTCTGGCAAGCTCTCATGGTTACCACATGATCCTTTGTATTTCTTGCCTCCCATTTCCCTTGGGTAGATGGTTAGGTAGGTAGGGTTTTGTGATTTGGGGTTTCTTAGGCAAGGGTCCTCCTAGGGATGGTGTCACATGATGCCATTGGTGAGGTACTGGAAGCCATCGTAGAGTTTGGTGGTGATGGACCTCATGCTGCCATCCACCATCTGCTCCACCAGCAGCTGGAGCTGCTCCTCAGTCATGCTCATGTGGAACCTCTCTTTGAGGTTGCGGATGGTGCTGGAGCCATGGAAGCAAGGAAGCTGAGAACCTGGGGGAAGCAATGGCAATTAAGTCTCTAGGAACTACCAGGAAGGTAGCCTAGTAGTTAGTAACTGAAGGGAACAGAGCTACAAGTGTATAAAGTATTCCTTCCCTCCCCACCACAGGGATCCAGTTCAGCCTGTGCAGAGAAAAACTTGGAGACCATCAGTCCATCCTCATCCCATACTCCGTAGTTGCTCTCTATGTGGTAGTATGTGGGCAGACGAGGGGAAGGCAAGCCCGTAGTATCCCCCAGTAAATAATTGGAGAGCAGTCTTAGGACCCAGAGGGGAGGCTGGGAACGGGCCCTGCACTTATCTGGTTGCAGGCCTCTGCCTATGCTAGTTCTGACACTCACAGATGACCTGGGCCACCGTCATCACGGGGCCAGACAGAGATGCTCCTGAGCAACGGCGGCAACCTGTGGGGTATGGGCAAGGATGGGGAGGAAACTGGTAGCTTAGGTGGGGTAAATGGGAGGGTTTTGAGGGGAGAGGGGAGGAGGATGAGGGCCAGAGGAATTGGGAGAGGGGGAATCCTGTGTAAATGTCTGAGGAATTGGGGAAGCAGCAGAAAGGTAAAGGATGAGAGGCTGGAAGAACTCAGAGAACTTTCAGAGAAAGATGGGTCAGGAAAAGGAAAGTGGGTAGAAGCACCAGAATTAACAGCGGGAGACTGGAAAGAGCAGGAGGCTCAAGATGGGCTGTTTTTCCCCTTGAGGGTATCTTTCTGTTGTTCTTTCCTCTTGTACCACCCACCTTCTGCTAGGGCGAAGAGTATTCTAAAGGGGAAATGACAAGCCCCTGAAAACTCCCCCAGCTGAGTCTTGTAAGTTGTAGGCAGCCCGGGCCCTGGGCTCCCCGCCTCACCTTGCTGCATGATCTCTACAATCTGCACCACCTTGTCCATGTGTTTCCGAGCAGCAATCAGCCCTTGCAGCATGAGCATCTTGTAGTAGTTGAACATGTCACCATTCAGGCCACCCATGACCTGAAAGTGAGGAGAGTGTGTACAGAGCAATTTTGGTGGGTCCTTTCCCATGGGCCTCCCACAAACTTCCGTAAGGTAGTCACGGTAGGTAAATTTCACAAGAAAGCCCCAGGAAATCTGCCTCATCCTGACTTACTGCCATTTCTGTTCTGTTCCTGACTTGGGGAGCCCATCAGCTCTTTCAGGAAGAACACAGTGACCCCTGGAAGCACTCTCTTGTTTTGACTTACGTCCACAAACTCAGTGGTCAGCTTAAAGGCTGATGTCTCGAAGCCCAGGTTTCGGGGTGAGCTGGAGAGGATGAAGCCAAAGTCGATGTGAATGATGTGACCTTCTGCATCCAGAAGGATGTTCCCATTGTGCCTGAGGAAAGGGAGGAGGAAGAGGCAACAGTAAGTTTGGCTTAGGTGGATCTCAAGCTGCAACACTGGCCTCACTAAACTGGACAGGGCAGGCCCCAGCCATGTTTCCTGTTGCTTTTAAAAGCCTGGATCAATTTCCTAGGACCTAAAACTAGCAACAAAAAGGAAGTCAGAAAACTACAAAGAAAGACTTGGATATTAAATTCAATTACCAGCTTAGTAAAAATAGTTTTAAGATTATCACAGGACCAGGGAGTGCTTGCCTATCATACAGGAAGCCCTGGGTTTCTAGCTTTGTTTCTTAACACAGCCTAAATTGAATGTGAATAATGGCACTTGCCAATAATTCTAACTAAGGAGGTAGAGGCTGGAGGATCCTAAATTGAAGGTCATCCTCAAATATAGTTTGAGGTCAGACTGCAATACATGCTAATTTTCCAAAAATTGCATTTTTAGTAACCAAACCTGAGCTTGATTTAGTGATAAACACAGATGTAAGGAAAGAAAGTTTCCAGTAGCTCTGAGTTCCCAGTAGCTAGCTGTCTACATGAAGGGAAGCCCTCATTCAGCATCATTTACCTGTTTTTTTTGAGATAGGGTCTTTGGGCTTCAAACTAAAGATTCACCTGCTTCTGCCTTCTGAGTGCTGGGATTATATTGGTCTTTAATCATTCCACTATAGAAGCAAAGCCCCTTTAGTACAGAATACCAATTAGAAGCAAGCAGACTAAGTATAATTTATTATTTTGTATTTGTGTGTGTACATGCTCATCTACATTCGTGCACTTGTGTGGAGGCAGAGGTTTGCCTGGCAGGTCTATACTCACTAAATTGACCTCCAACTTTTCATAGACCTACTTGCTTCTGCCTCCTGAGCACTGAGATCCCCAGAGCAACTTGCTCAGGGATCCTTTGGTTTCTGCTTGTACCACCATATCCAGCCTTTAAATGTGGGTTCTGAGAATTGAACTCAGGTCCTCACGATTTTATAGCAATGACTTTATGGACTGAAGTATCCCCAGTCTATCCCCCCCCCCCCCCCCCCTTTTTAAAGATATGTCACACTGTAGCCTAGGTTGGCCTGGAACTTTGTTTTGTGGCCCACCTCAACTTGTGACAGTCCTGCCTCAGCCTTCCAAGTGCTAAGATTATACAAATGAGCCACTATGTCTGGCTGAGAAGAGTTTAAGTATACAACAGTGTGGGGGTAAATCACTTACATAAAAAACCTTAAGAGGGGTATACTACAGGCTGGCTCTAGGAGAAGAACAGTTAAAGGGAGAGAAGTCCCAGGTCTTTACACAATAATGGCTAGCTAAGCCTGTGGGGCCTGGCCTATCCAGCAGTGCCTTTTCACTATCAATAGAAGCTCTGTTAGGCTGAGCACTCATGCCCCATCTGAGGGCCACCTTGTTGGAGTTGGTCAGTCTGGCTAACAGAAGAGGGGTGCAGAGAGCAAGACCTACCTGAATCCTTCCAGTTGTGGAAAAGCACTAACAGTAGCAGTGAATGCCAGAACCATTCTAGAGCCCATGTCCCAATGCTAGTGATAGGCAGCTGTCACTCTCTTAACTACCAGTGATAGCTGCTACATGAAAAGCTGCCTTAGGACTCTGTTTTGTTTTTGTCTTTTCAGACAGTTTCTCTGTGTAGCTTTGGAGTCTGTCCTGGAGCTCACTTTGTAGACCAGGCTGATCTTGAACTCACAGAGATGCACCTGCCTCTGCCTCCCTGTGCCACCACTGCCCTGCAAGGACTCCTTTTTAAATGAAGGCCTTTGTTTTGTTTTTAATTGTCCTAATTTACTGTTTTCTTATTTGTCTTGACAGTGACATTTTTGGGAATAAATTTAAAAATGTATACTTATTTCACCTTTTGAAACACAGAACATAAATTCCACTTACTGGAAATGCATACTATTAGAAATCCCTGATGTACACTTAATAAAAGGAGGTAAGTTCCTTGGCTGCACCAGTTCAATGGCCTTTAGTTTCCCCAAGTGATAGCTTTGTCAAATTTCCCTCCGGATTTTCTACTAAGATCTTAATTTGGGGATACCAGAGTGAACATTTTCTAGGAATAAAAGGAAGAAGTGAATCTTAACACTGGATCCGTCCAAGTAATAATACATTAAAACTTCTGATCTTCTCTCTGCTATCTCCCAAGCATGTACCAGTATGTCTGGTCTTATTGGATGCTAACCCTGCTCTTTGTGCATTCTAGATAAACTCTACCAACTGAGTTACAGCCTTCATTTTCCTGTACTACTGCCCTTTTAAAAAGCAGTATTGGGGAGATGGCTCAAAGGTAAAGAACACTGGCTGCTCTCACAAAGGACCAAGGTTTAATTTCTAGCATCCACATGGCAGCTCACTGTAAAGAGTTCCAGGGGATCTGACACCTTCTGGCCTTGTGGGCACTAGGCATGAACATGGTGTGCAGACATACTTGCAGGTGAAACATACATAAACAAAAATGCAATCAAATATAAGCTCTGGAAAATTCCATTAGAGAAAAAAATTGGAATGGTTTACTTTTCCTGAGCTTGTTCTGGCAGGCTTGTATCGATGACTGCATATTCTAGCATATTCTGCATGCTATGTCTGACTTGATACTATTGCTACTGAAGTGATAGGCAACAGTTTGGGCCAACATGGCACTCTCCTCTATTTCAGACTTGCTTAAAGCAGGATAGTTGTTGGTGAGGGTGACCAATTTTGCTTTGCCTTCTGTGACTACATTGAGTATGTGTGGTTTTTGTTTGTTTGCATTTTTGAGACAGGGTTTCTCTGTAATCGCTCTGGCTGTCCTTACACTCACTTTGTAGACCACACTGGCCTCAAAATTCTGCCTGCCTCTGCCTCCAGAGTGCTGGGATTAAAGGCGTGAGCCACCACTGCCTGTTGGGTGTGTGATTTTATATCAATTTGGAGCCTAGGCCTACAGTTGATCAACACCAACAACTTTCTTTTCTTTGTAGCCACCTGATTCCCTGGATCCACCCCCCCCCCCTTTTCTTTAAAAATTCTCTGTGTGGCTATGATGATCCTGAACTTTTTGCCTCTACCTTCCAATGTTAATGTGTTAATGGGAATCAAACCCAGAGCATTGTGCATGCTAAGCAAAGTACTCTTTAACGTGAGCTACACCACCAACTCACATCTATTCTTTTCTAACTATTAGGAATAGTTAGTTCATCAGGGGCTGGAGTGATGGTTTAGCAGTGAAGAACACTGGTTCTTTTAGAGGACCCAGATTCAGTTCCCAGCACCCACATAGTGGCTAACAACCATCTGTAACTCTATTCCCAAGGGATCTGATACTATTTGGCTCGGTTGGGCACACTATGCAGATGGTGCACAGACATATATGCAGGTAAAACTCATACAGTTAAAAAAAAAAAAAAAAAAAAAAAAAAGGTTATCTGCTCCCAGCCATGCCAAATGTACAGACTTTCATCTTCCAAACATTTTTTTTTTTTCCTGGTGATTTAATTTATTATCTGTTTTTATTATTTTTACAGATCAGTTCCTAAAATGAAATTCCTAAAGTCTAAGTAGTGCTAGCTTCCCTGTTCCTCACTGAATCCTGTAGCTGAGCCTTGGTTTCAAAATCCCAAAGCTCAGGGACAGTCTAAAGCTTGCAACAGCTCTCACACACAGCACCCTTGCTTACTTGGTAGGCCCGGCAGGGTAGAATGACTACAGGATCCCAAAGCTACTACTGGCCCTCAAGAGGGAGCACTCACCTGACAAAGTTTTCACCTGATGTCATGGCCATATGTACATGGTCACTAAATAGATGATACTAGTTATATTCTGAGAAGCTGCTTGACTGACTAATGTTAATGGGTTGCCATGTCACTGGGAGCATAGGCTATCACATTTTTTTTTAAAACATATTTTTAGTGTTACTTTGTGTGTGTATATATGTATGTGTGCATATGCTACAGCACATGCCAGGGTGTTCGTGTGGAAGTCAGATGACACCTCTGGAATTGGTTCCAGGGATTGAGCAATAGCTTTAATCTATGAGCCAACTTGCCAGGCCCCAGCCACTATATGTTCAGGGAGAGGTGCAACCAACAGAAGCATTCAGGCAGGCCACAGACTCCCACTTGCCTGGAGATACTCTTAAGACTGCAGAGCATAGGTAGTACCATCATCAATGCTTCAGCTATGTGAAGTTAGGCTTCATAAAAATCATGTGATATTGAAAGAAACAACAGTCGAGGCAAGACAAAAGATACTGTAAAAGTGTGGGATCGGGGACTGGAGAGGTGACTACTGTTAAGAGCAGTGGCTGCTCCTCCAGAGGATGAGGAGTTATTAGCACACATGGAGGCTTATAGCTTCCTGTAAGCCCAGAGGACCCAATGCCTTCTTATGGCCTCCACAGGCACTGGGCACACAGACATACGGGAGGAAAACACCCACACACATAAAACACAGAAGTTTGGGAAATCATGTTGGAATGAGAAGAAAGGAAAGCTTGTGACTAGGAATTTCAAGGTTATGTCCATGGTATCCCTCCATCCATTTTCCTTCTGTTTTCAGTTCCTGACACTACTCTTGTATTAGGTTCTATTATCTCTTGCTTTCTTGCTAAGGACCCAGTCACACTGACCATCTACAGTACCACGTGGCATCCACAGATGAGAACATATCATTCCTATCCTGAAAAATAAAATTCTTGCTGTTCATGGTGGCAAAGGCCTTTAATCCCAATACCCAGGAGGCAGAGGCATGTATGAGTTTGAGACCAGCAGGGCTGACATCAAATTCTACAACAGCCAGGGTCTCATAAAAAGACCCTGACTCAAAAACAAAATGAAAATGACCAAACTCTTCAGTCTCTAATGAAGGACTGATGTCACTACCCAGGGTTTGATCTCAGTGGAACAACCCCTCATCTTTCCCCCATAGCTTTGCCCGTTTTCTCTTACTAATTCAGCTCAGTCAAACCTTCCCCTAGGTCCTGTGTCTTTTCTCATTTTCACCAGCACTGTCGGTCTGCTTCTTTGGCTTAATGTCACATAAACAAATCTTTCCTAAAAACAGGTTGCTGCATCAACTGAGAACTATGTGGAGGGACAGAGGGACAGAAACCCTTGTGAAAGTTTATAATCAAGGGCACAAGTTACTTACCTGTCCTTGACTTGCAATAGGTAGCACACCAAGCAGTAGCCAGCACAACTTTGCACAAAATTGCGCTGGGCACTGAGGAATGCCTCAGTGGTATAACTGCCATGTTCCTGTAGGAAGTAATCGAGCAAGGAGAGCTGTGACTGTTTCTTCACCTGGTGGATGGACACAGCGTTGACTACTGGTTCAATCATGCCACTGTCGGCTGAAATCACAAGAATCTTATATGGCTTGATCCAAAGAGGTACACGCTCCTGTTCCCAAATGGACTGTGGAGAGACAGACACAGAGGTACCGAGAGTGGTTCATCTTTCCCCAAGCCAGAGAATAATTAGATTTTCTTCTCCTCTACTTCTCTCCCTTGGTATCTTGGATTGAAGGACATTAAAGCAAGACTCACTGATCTACTATGAACCAGGAAGTTTTTGTTCAAGATAGGGACTCATATAGCCCAGGCTAGCCTTAAATTCCTGATCCCATCTCCATTTTACAACATTCTAGGATTACAGGTGTACACAACCATAAATAACAGACCCAGGAAGTGTGAAAAGAAGTCCAGGGCCTGGCAAAGGGAGGAAACCATATAGAGGTAGAAAAAAGGCAGAGGACAGGAAATCTCTCTGCCACCTCCTGAGTAGGAAGAGTAGGAGCTACTAATATACATTTGAATAATAAGAAGACAGGGTTTTAGAGGCAGAGAAAGAATCTCTAGAAATTGAAAATATAGGGCTGGAGAGATGGCTCAGTGGCTGAGAGCACTGCCTGCTCTTCCAGAGGACCTCAGTTCAATTCCCAGCACCTACCCCATGGCTCACATCTGTGTGTAACTCCAGTTCCAGAGATTCTGATACCCTCACACAGAATACATACATACAGGCAAAACACCATATGAACATAAAATAAACATAAATTACAAAGATAAAATGAAAATACTCCTGGATGTGGTGGCATAAACCTGTATTTCCAGCATGTGGAAGGCAGAGGCTGGAGGATCAAGAGTTTGGAGTCAAGCTTGTTTACAAGCAAGATGTCAGCCTAAGCTACATGAGATCCTGTCTCAAAAGCAAAACAAAATTCAGACACCGTATAGCAGAGCCCTAGTGTTTGGGAAGCTGAGGTAGGAGGGAGGCAGCGGGGTGTGGCACAGGCAGTACTGACACTGACTGAAGGCACAGAGGGAACAAAGCAGGTAGTGAGATCCTTTCTAAAATCAACACCAAAACCCAGGAGAAAGTTCAAGCCACCTCCTCAAAAACCTACAAACAAGCCAGTTGGTGGTGGTGCGCACCTTTAGTCCCAGTACTCAGGAGGCAGAGGCAGGCAGATCTCTGAGTTTGAGGTCAGCCTAGTCTACAGAAGGAGTTCCAGGACAGTGAAGGCTACACAAAGAAAACCTGTCTCAAAAAACCAAAGAAAGAAAAAAAACTTAACCAAACAAACAGAAACTACAAACAAACATTATAAAGCATGGGATTGAACAGATGAAGCCTCTTGCAGGTCACCAACCCAGGGAGCGCAGGTGATCTGTGTCTCTCAATGCAGTATAGGCAAGCACAGTAGTTTGCACCTGTAATCCCAGTACTCAAGCTGAGGAATGAGGATTGTCATGGCCTGGACTACATGAGTCGCAGGTATACCTGAACTACAGAGTAAGACCTATCTCAAAAAGACAAAGCAAGGGCTAGAGAAATAGCTTAAGGGTTAAGAGCACTTCCTGCTTTTGCGTAAGATTTGGGTTCAGTTCCTAGCACCTATGTAGCTTCTTACAACCAGAACCCCAGTTCCAGGGGGATTTGACACCCTGTTGTGGCCTCTATGGACACTGTACACACAATGCATGGAAAATACCCATACACATAAATAAAAATCTTAGAAAAAGACAAAGCCTAAATACTTTAGCAGAGCAAATCCACCCATCCCAGATCATTTGGGATTTCTGATTTTAAGGACAAAGCCAAAAGCCCAGTGGTGCATGCATGCATATAATCCTAGCACTTGGGAGAAGAGGGCAGGAAGGATCAAGAGTACAGGCCACCTTTGGCTATATAACTCAGTTCAGACTCGTCTGAACTTCATGAGACCCTGTGTGAAATCACATTCCTCAATCACCCTGACATTCAGTGGTCAGAACAGGGCCGATGTAGTTTCAGAGAGAACCAACAGAGGCCGCTATAGAGTTGTTGGTGTGGCTGCTTCCCTGGGGAAAGGCTGGATAGAAGCAGATGCACACACAGCAGAGCTTCCCTGCACTAAGTCTTTCCTTTCATTTCCTCTCTTCCTGTGTGTGTTATTTCCTTTACTCACCTGCAGTTGCTTTAACACCTGGAAAGCCAGCAGCTCCTGCCGCAGGTCATCTCCACACTTGACAATGACTGACAGGAGTCGCCAATTGGGAAGGTGGCCATAGGGAGAGCCTTCTCTGATCCTCCTATGATGAAGAAGGAAGTCACAGGGTGATGCCAGGGCAAGGACTCAGGCGGCAGTAAAGTCTGGTGATGTGTTTAGAGGTGGAAAGGTACTGGAAAGGATGAAGTAAGCACCTGAAGATGCCTTGGAGCTCTGAGGATTATGGAGACCACCCTCCACCCTTTTCCCTCCCTCCTCACCGCACTTTCTCCTGCCAGGGCTCTTTGAGGGCAACTGCAGATGGGTCTTCGGGGTCTCGTTTGAAGGCTGTGGGAGTGTGAGCCAGCTGTTCTGAAAGGCGCCGTCTAGCAGGAAGAAAATACACACTTTATTTGGAAGAGTTATCTCAGAGCTGCAATGCCTTTGCCCCATTATTCTTGTCACTGTTCCTAGATTCTGGGCACACAGACGGGAACCTTGGCGTTAGGAAACCCAGAGAAAGAAGCATACTCAGTGGAACTCTTTTGCTGACCTGGTAGTCTGTGATCTTACAAAGAACTATGAACCTGGCTTTCCTCATTCCTTATCCCAGATTGATTCAGAATGTTATGACTCCAGAATCTGCACATCCAACAAGGTCTCCTTTCTCCCCTCAAAGTGAAGGGTATAAGTTTGAGGTCTCACTTTGATTCTTGATTTTAGGCTTTTTCGTAGTGCTGGGAACTGAACCCAGGGCCTAGCACATGCTAGTCAAGTACAACTTTAAGAAGTGATGCTCCAATGCCCTCTGAGGCACTTTCTTCTTTTTGGAACTCTCTTAAAATGTCATTTCTTTTTGTAGTAGCTCAAGCAATGCCTCTATTGCACCTTCACTGCCTCAAGTATGGTGGCCTGAGCCAAGGACAGAGATAAGAGAGCAAGACACAAGAAAGCTGACAGCTGTGACTGGACACAGGAAAGGGATAGAGACGGGCGGGGTCTGGAAGAGATGAAAATGAAGGATGATGTCATCTGGTCATACCGGATGTCTCCTGCTGCAATGAACACAGGCTCCTTGCTCTCCTGGCTGGTGATGCTGTCCACCGAGAACTGGGAGATGTTGTCACAGCTGTTGGTGTGCACTTCAGGGAGCTGGGGAGAGCAGGTCAGAGGTGCTAAACATAGGTCTCCCCCACTTGCCACTACCTATGGCATGCTGGCCTACTACTCCATTCCAGACTTCTCCAAGGCCACCATGGTTCCATACCATTATGGCCTTCTTGAGTTATGGATCCCACAGTGGTAATTTCAAAGTGTGAACTACTACATATCAATTCATGGAGATTCGTAGGAAATGCAGATTCTCAAACTCACCATCAGTCTACACTGGAACTGCTGGGAATGAAATCTAGAAGATACATTTAGCAAATTTTCTATACACCACTGCCACAACTTTTGCAGAAATCTGAACCTTAGACCTTCATATTGAAAGCTCCCTATGATTAGGGATGTATTATTCTCCCCTAGATCCTTCCTTCCAGATGAGATTTCTTTGATTACCTCTTCAATTTTTTGTTTTGTTTTTTCGAGGCAAGGTTTCTCTATGTGTAACCCTGGCTGTTTGGGAATTTGTTATATAGATCAGGCTAGCCTCAAACTCACAGATTTGCCTGCCTCTGCCTCCCAAGTGCTGGGATTAAAAGTGTTTTTCTTTTCTTTTTTCTTTGAGACAGGGATTCATGTATCTCGGCCTGCCTTCAAACTTACTATGTAGCTGAGAATGGCCTCAAATTCCTGCTCTCCCTGCTTCCACTTAAGTGGTGGGACTATAGGTGAGTTACCACATCCAGCTTCATCTCTTCAGTTTAACCCCCCATTCTAACCTCACTTTTTACTATGATGTCCCCATCAGGCCTCACGAGGTCTCCCTGTCCTTTCTGGGAGCAAGGGGATATCAGCTCCATCTAATGTACAGTGACTCGTGCACTTCACTTTCTTCTTAAATGGCTATGTCTAATTTGGACTTGACTATAAAAAAGATAGAGGTCTTTTTCACCAAATGCTGCTACATAAAATCCTGCCCTGCTTGTCTTCCTGTAATCCCAGAATAGTGTGAGTGCGTGTATGGTGGGGCCAACCCTCCAGCCTCACTCCTCACTGCTTCTTTCTTCACACTATACACCCACAAGTTTCTTTCACTTCCTGTTACGGACCACCCTCCACTTTCTCTTCCACTCTTTGCACACATTCCTCTGTCTGAATGTTCTTGGTTCTACTCATTCCAACCATGCTTCAGGTTTCAGCCGAAAGATTACTTCTTTCAGAAAATCTTTTGGCTCCCATCTTAAATCTGGAAAATACCAACTTTGGATACTTCATATGTCTCATGCTCCCACCACAGTGCAGACCACACCATACTACAATTATCAAGCTGTCTGGTCTGATTCTCAGTTAGGTCTTAAATTCCTTACTGGGATAAGCCATGTTTTATTCACTAGCATACAGTACTCAGGTGTGGCACACAGAAAGCCCTACATACACATTTTTTTTTTTTTTTAAGTTTTTCAAGAAAAGTACAGACTGGCCTCAAATTCTCTGTGTTGGAGGTTGGTCTTGAACCCCTCATCTTCTGCTTCAACCTTTCAGGTGCTGGGATTATAGCTGTGAATCACTACATACAGATATTAATGTTTCTCTTTTTAAAAATATTTATTTTCTGTATGTAAGTGTTTGCCTGCTATATATAGTGTCCTCAGAGGCCAGAAGAGGGCAGCAGGTCTTTCTAGAACTGGAGTTACAGACAGTTGTGAGCCACTACAGAGGTGCTGGGAACTGAACCCAATTCTCTACAAGAGCAGCCAGTGCTCTTATTGTGAGCCATATCTCCAGGTCCCTTTATATGCCTGCCTCTGCCTACCTCTCTAGTGCTGAGATTAGAGGTGTGTGCCACCACTGCCCTTTACATATCTGACTGAATGCATGTATGGCTTGTCAGTCTCTGCTGTTGTAAACCAATTTTACATGCAGATATTCCATAAATAACTTGTTACACTGCCCTCCTGCTCTAGTCGAGATGTTCTTCCTTACACTCACTCTGAACTCCTGGTGCAGGAGAAGCTTGGGCCTATTCCAACCAGCTGTCCAGAGCTCTCCCTTCTCAGACCTCTCACAACCTACAACATCCACCTGGGTGCTTGGTGCCCTCTGCTAACAGCTGTGTTACTCCAGACGTACTAAAGCTCCCGGAGAGCAGGCGCTGTGCTCCCAATACTGTCTCGTTGGCGCTCCCTCACCTCCACCTGTAGCTCGCCTATATCATCCACCGACCAGGCTTCGTCATCATTGTCATAATTGGGCACTGTGCTGAAGCTGCCAGCCCGCTGCTCATGAGTGATACCACATTCAGGCAGGTTCTCTACGGACCGTGTGCTCCGAATTCGGTTCTCAGGAATCCGGGCAGGAACACTAGTTGTGTCGAAGTTTTCACACTCAAGAACTTCCACGTAGATCAGGTAGGGAGCCTGGGTGGGTAGGTGGGGAAGACAGCATTTGCCACTCACTACCTTCCCATTGACACAGTTCTCTTTGCTCCAACCCTCAACAGCAGTCCCTTATGACTGTAAGCAACATGCACAGTTAGGAACTTGTGATACACCTGCATAAAACATTTGGGGAAAGGGTGCAAAGGCTTCCAAGCTTATCGTCAGGGCTTCATATGCACATGCACAGTTCAGAAAAAACTGTTCCAACTATGGTGGCAGCTGAAGCTCTATATGGGCTGATCTAAAGTCAGGGCCCAAGGACGGAGACACAAAAATGAGATAAAGTGAGATGTGTCTCAAGGAGAATCCTGATTTTCAATACTTCCTCTGAGAGGAAGGTCTGAACCACGATGACCATCATTCCTGCAAGCAGACAAACACCGCTCATTTCCCTCGTACTAGGCGTATTTCTTTCCTTTCTGCCCACTTCGATCAAAAAGTCTAATAAAAATGTCCATTTCCCCACATGGATAGATAGCTGAAAGTTAGAGAGAGGCAGGAAGAGCCACTCTCCTTAAGTATTGCCTGAGGTAAACTGATATCATTAGGCTACTTTGGGCCATAAGCGCAAAACCCAAGAAGCCAGGCAGGAGAGCTCTCAGCCTCTGAGCATCACAAGAGCAATAAGGTAGTCACGGCTAACACATGCACCATAAACTAAAAGTCTCTATTATGCTGGTAGAGAATAAACTCCGAGTCATCATGGGATGCAGTCAAACGAGGGGAAGGGTCTGGGCCAGAGCCCACTTACCTTGTCCTTGGAATTGAGGACAACAGCTTGTGTGTGGGGCACACGGACCACGTGGTGGTCAAAGCCAGCAGTGGGCAGCCAGACTCGGGCAGGAAGTTTATGGTTGAGCAGGGAGAGCTCTGAGATCAGCCTTTGTGTTTTCTGCTCTTTAGTGGGGAGCGTGGCCAGCCGTTTGCCAATTGCCATCAAGGACTTGATGAACTCTCGTTCAGGGGCCAGCCGGACAGGCTACAGAGGGTTGGGATGGAACAAGTGATGGTGAAGACAGTGAAACAGGTAGCCACCTCCTTCTCCTTGCTCCTGGCCAGGGCCCCAGTACTTAAAGAACCCAGGAAAGGGGCTACCTTTGGCCATGGTAGCTATCTCCACCCTACTTCTCTCAGCTTCAACTGGGAAGAACCAACACATGCTCTTTTCTGAGCTGCTTCCTGAGGACTCAGGAAGGCCTGAACTCAGCTCAATGGATAGAACCCTTTTTCTCTTGGACCTGAGTTCCTCAAGACTTCCCCAAGCCTTTAGTGCAGGCAAGGAGATAAGGTTGAGAATGGCCACCCAGGACCTCAGAAGAGCTCATACTTGGAAGTGCTTAATTCATCTCAAGAACAGACCCCTCTTCCATCGAGGCCCTCAGGCTGGCTCTGTGCCGAGGGACAGGACTAGGGAAAAGGACTGAATCAGTATTTCCCCTTTCAAAGAAGGAAGATGCTCTTCATCCCAGAGCTTGTGTTGTTCCCCATGGCTCACATCCCAACTATTCCACATTCTCGCAAGCAGGGAGAAGAAGAGGATGAGCAACTGTATTAATGAGAGTATAACCATGGGGAAAGACAAGGCAGCTGGAGGGTGGTGCACCTAGGTGGACGGAGAAAGCAATAGCCTTTTTAGCCCTTGGTGGCTCTCCTCAAGGCCTGTCTTTAGCAACCCCTGCCCTTCAGAGACTAGGCTCCCCATTTTAGTTCCCTGTAGTAAGCTTGGTTCTCCATGCCAGGTATCCCAGCAGTTCCCAGAAAGGGCAAGGTAGAGTGAGGAGAAAGATGGCCTCCAACAAGAGCTTTCCTAGTCTAAGCCTGTCAGCCACAAAGCTGGGCAGAGAGGTGCATGCCTCTAATCCTAGCACCTTTAAAGTCAAGGCAGGAAGACCACAAGCTGGGGGTCAGCTTGGGCCATGGCGAAGAACCTGACTCAAACAAACAAAACCCCTACATGCTGGACATGGTGACTCACATTCTAGCACTTGGGAGGCTGAGGCAGGAGGAATGCACAAATTCTAGGTTAGCCTGGGTTAGTGATTACTAGGTCAGCAGGACTATATACCAAGTTCCTGAGAAACAATGATATTTACTGACAATTCCCTATATCATCATGTCTCCTCAGCTAAACAGAACTGTGGGAGATTGTGTTGTTTCATTGTAAATAATTGTCCCACCCACTGGTTTAATAAAAAGCGCTGATTGGCCAAAGGCAGGCAGGAAGTGTGGGTGGGGCTACCAGACTTAAGAAAACTCTTGAGAACAGGAAGCACAGAGCAGAACGCCAGAAAGAAGCCGGAAGAAGCAGAGGACAACTATGCTGCTCTAAGGAAAGGTACCGAGCCGCATGGCTGAACAAGGTAAGAGACATGGGTAAGATGAAGGGTAGAGAGCTAGCAAGTGATATGCCTGAGCCTTAGGCCAATCAGCCTAAAACTATAGTAAGCCTCTGTGTGTCTCTGTCTCTGAGGGTCTGTGGGTCTTTGGGCCTAAACCTGGAGGCTAGGCCCAAAAGTCCGGGCCAGAAACCACCTATTACATAGAATAATCTCCCTTATTTTCTTCTGCTTTTATTGGAATTGGATTTCATTTACCAGCCACCCCCCTGTTTTGTTTTTTTGAGACCGGGTTTCCCTGTGTATCTGCTGCCCTGGAACTCACTCTGTAGACCAGGCTGGCCCCAAACTCACAGAGGTCTGTCTGCCTCTGCCTCCTGAGTGCTGGGAGGCAGTGTGCTAAAAGTGTGCTCCACCAGGCCTGGCTCTTCTCCTTTCCTGTTTCTTTTATTTCTCCTCTCCCCCCCTGTCTGGCCTGGAGCTCACTATATAGACCAGGACGGTCCTGCTTCTACTTTTTCAATGCTGGGATTAAAGATGTGCATCACTATACCAAGCCTGCTTATTTTCCTGATGGAGAATTTTTACCCTTACTGCTCATCCTACAGGAAAGGAAAAAAATCTTTTGTCCTAACCCCGTTTTTGAGATCAAGAACAAAGTCTTGTGCTCGCTTTGGTGGCACATATACTAAAACTGGACCAATACAGCGAAGATTAGCATGGCTCCTGCGCAAGGATGACACACAAATTCGTGATGCGTTCCATATTAAACAAACAAACAAACTTTAAGACTTTTGTTAAAAAATTGTTCTGAGGATTTCAAGCATGAGTATGAAATACTGCACTTACATCATTCTACCCTTCCCATGTCCCTACTACTCCCTTTTGAATTCATGATCTCTCCTATAGTAAGAATTAAATTTTTGAAAGTAGATTTAAAGACCCAGTTTATTTCTACCTTTTCTGTAATAGTGTTACAATAGTATAAAAAAAAAGATGAAACCAGTGGGCATGGAAATTATTTTTGTTTCTGAGACAGGCTCTCACTGTGTAGCTCTAGCTGGCTTAGAGCTTGCTATGTAGACCAATATAGCCTCAAACTCCCAGGGACCTGCCTGCCTTTACCTTCCAAGTGCTGGGATTAAAGGCACACACCACCACACCTGGATAATTTTGTATGTGTATGGGTGTTCTGTCTACATGTCTGTGTAGCATATGTGTGGAGGTCAGAAGAGGGCATCAATCCTCTGAGACTGGAGTTACAGGTGGTTGTGAGCCATCATGTAGGTGCTGAAAATCAAAACTAAGCCCTCTGGAAGAGCAACCAGTGTTGGTAACCACTGAGCCATTTTTCACCCTCTTATTACTGTTTTATACATCTTCTGCTAAGTTCAATTAGTACTGTGCATATGTAAAAGTTTTTATGGCTGACCATTTAGGATTGGGAAACCTACCAAGGGGCTCATTCCTGGAGAAAACTGACTCCCTAGCAGCTACAGTCAGTGGTAGCACTTCATCTAGGGGTGGGGCCTTGTTAAGTTTTCCCAGTCCAGAAGGTTCTCTAGAGAACTGGGTGATCTATGTTCACCTACATGTGTGGGATAGAGTCAGGGTACAAAGGAACCTCACAACTTCTTCTCCACAATGGGAGCAGGTGTGCTGGCTTAGAGCACTGCACAGTGGCAACGAAGGGAAGCTGAGGGACAGGGTTGAAGGAAAAAAAAGAAAAGAAAATGAAATTGGACCTCAAGAATCCCTAGAAATATCCTGGGGGCCTAAAAGAAAAAAAAAATGAGGCCCTAGGTTCTGAGAGAGAGAGAGAGAGAGAGAGAGAGAGAGAGAGAGAGAGAGAGAGAGAGAGAGAGAGAGAGAGAGAGGAGAGCTCGCATGTGCCACACTCAGGTGGCAAAGGGTCACTATCCAAAGGACCCTCCTCCCCAACCAATATAGTCATCTCATATTAGAAAAACTATTTTCCATCCTCAAATTAGCCTTTCAGTTGAAGACTCCCTATGTTACCTAACAACACTGGATATGACCCCAGGCTTCCAAAAAAGGAGGCTCTGCCACGTGGGGGAGAAGGAATCACAATTAAGGGGATCAGCACAGAAAAAACAATGGGTAAACAAAGAATAAAATGTAAAAAAAAAAAAAAATTAATTAATTATCCAAAGTCCCAGAGGGTCCAGCATTTCCTCTCACGTCTTTGCCCAGGAACAAGGTCCAAGACCCTGTAGGACCAGAGGGTCATGGGTTAGTGCAGAGGGAGTAAGAAAGGAGAATAGGGATTACGGGACATCCTGGACAGTGGGCTGGGGAAAGGGAAGAACTCAGACCTGGAAGAAATGAAGTTAAAAAGGAAAACCAGTTGTGGGAAGGCAAAACTTTCCCTCAGGCCAGTTCCTGTTTGATTTTGGAGTTGGCTTAGCCAGCACAGAGCCTAACATTTAGAAAACTAAATAAATATTTGATGGGTATGGGGAAAGGCTCTTAGTGGGAGAAATGGGATCCTGGAGGTTTCTGCTAAGCAGTCCTTGGCTCTAATCCAGGAATACATTCTACCTGTCCCAGCTGTTTGCTCCAGAGACCTAGGGGCAGTGTAAGATTCCAGCTACTGTCTTTGAGCAAAGATCAGCTGATCCTGTCTGGACCTGGGCTCGGGGCATTGGCAGCAAAGCTCAGGGGGAATGTTTCCAGGTCTGGGAGGCCTGGCAGGGAGATGCTAATCTCCTGGAATTAAAGGGGCCTTCACTGGTCATAGAAGACATAGGACGGAGAGGAAATGCGGCCGAGTGGGGAGCCTGCCACCCAGTCCCAGCCTGGCCCCACTTACGGAACTGAATGAATTATCAATACTCTCGGTGCTGGAGGAGAGCTCCTGGGAAAGGGCCAGAGGGCAAGGGAAAGAAGGGGTGGGGTTGGGGGGAGGGAAAGAGACAAAGGCAAAGAATTTAGCTCCAATTTAGATCATAACTGCTTCTCTTGTGCAGCTATATCTTTCTGCTTCCGTGAAAGACAATCAGCCTGGTTGTACGGATCTCCTCTTAGTCAGCCTCATGATCACCCTAGAAAGCCTATTTCCAACCTTGAACCTGTGTAACAAAAGGCATCCTAGACCTGTAAACCTGAAACCCATGGGCTGGATGCTCACATATTCATCAGTCCCATACCTATCAAACCTCTAGCTTCCTGTGAGACTACTGCACATGACACTGAATACATTATATTTTGGGCTGATGCTGGACAATTAGGTCCTAGCTAAATCCACGTAAGAAAGCTAATTAGCAGGGCTCAGTCTTGTTCCAGCCCAAAGTCTAGATCCCGATAATCTAAACACTCCAGCTGAGTGCAGTGACCTATAATCTTAGTACTTGGGAGACCGCCAAGGCACAAGGATCAAGAGTTCAAGGCTAGCCCAGGCTATATACTGGGAGTCTTTCTTAGGAATCAAACAAAAAACTTAAAAAGGAAACACTACCTCTGTCCTTTGTTCAGCTGACACCTGGGAACAAAGTGAGGGCAGCTCAGTCAGTAGTTGTGGAGCAGTACTCATGAACTGGGCCTTTCTGGGTTCTACCCGCCAGTCTGCCAGGGCAGGCAGCAGGCACAGAATGTGTACACAGAAGCAGGAGGAGAAGGGACTGTACTAAAAGGCAGAGTTTTAGAGTTTCCAGAGCAAGAAGGCAGTGGGCACTGTACTACTTCTCTACATCGGCACTTCAAGCATCTGCTGAACTCAAGTCTGCGGCTGAAGTTCTTCTTGATAGAGGTGCTACTCTTGGGTTTTTCTTTAAGAAACTGGGGAGAGAGAGCATTTATAGAGTGTAGCCACACTTGGAAACAGCCTGCTAAGGCCACTACTCTTTTATCTTGGGTAGAAGTGGGAGGGAGGATTGAGACAGTGAGGATGGCAGAATGTGTTATAATCTACCTGCTGGTTCAATTCCTACACCTAAGCAAGCTGGGAAAGTAACAGGCAGGAGACTGGCTCTGGCTGATCCTCTCCCACAGGCAGGAGGGTATCCTGATCTGTTCCTTAGGCCTGAGTCATCTGGACTGAGTCTGCTGCAGGGAACAAAGCTGAAGCCAAGAGCTGACATCACACCCTTATCAGGCTGGAAGGGCTTCCCGTGTGACTGACATGCAGCAGATCTCTCTGTACAAAGGTTACAGTCCTGAAAAGACAAAGCTATCTATTTGGAGTGTCATTATGTAGGAGGATGGAACTAGGGGTGATAACTGAATCACTCTCTGATCCTTGTGCTCCCTAATTCTATGCCTAAAAATTTATCATTTGGATACAAATAGGAAGGAAAATTGAGACTGATAAGAACTGCTTTGAAGGTTGGGCTTGTGTGTGTGTGTGTGTGGCAGATGTGAGAAATCTTCCTAAGATCTGGCCAGTGAAGAGCTTTGCAGGGAGACTCCAGGCAGAGAGTAGCCCTGGGCTCTTCCCTGAGGCCCCACTTCACTTCTTTGGAGCTTCACCATAGTGGGAGGAGCGTGGGATTAACCAAAACCCAGTGGAACAGAGACTGGGAACAGAGATGTCAGGCCCCACCCAGAAAGTCTTCTAGAAGATCTTGCTTGGGTTCATTTTAATAAGATGTGTATGTACTTACTGCTGCTGGAAGCAACTTTTCAAGAGAGACACACACTGACTAGCTCCTCATTTTGGAACTTTGGTATGAGGCTTTATCATTATAGTCCAAGAACAACTTTTATTTTCCATGCTCCGCTGCCTTTGGGACAGAACTTTGCACACTACACTAGTTGTTTAGTGACTCAGTGTTTCACGACAAGGAAGAAAAGGAAGACCAGTTCCCTTGGTACCTCAAGCACAAAAGCTTTGGTAAGACACATCCTCAAAATGTCTAAAGGATTCAGAAACCCCCAAGTCTGGCTCCATGCCAGGAAACCTAGTAGTATTTATGTTTGTGTCTGTTTCTCTTTCATGCTCTCTCTCACATTTCCCAAGTGTTTCACTCTGCCAGCATCAGATAACCCAGGAGGGTTTGGGAAGTGCTGTCTTCCTCCTTCCCTGGATCTACTAACCCACTAGGAGCCAGGTGAGGAAGAATGGCAACTGGAAAACCCACCCTAGAGATTTAAACACTCATATACCTGCCTCTCAGAGCCATCCATAATCCTGCAGCAGAAGTTAGATGCATAGAAGAGGGACCCCAGACCTAAGGCCTCTGCTTTTCTGGTCCTAAGATGCAGACTAAAAAATAGATACAGGGAAAAGTCAAGCCAGACAAGAGGCACCAGTGAATTCCCTCCCAGATGTGCTCACTCACTCAGACCTGAGCTGATCTTAGGTGAGGCAGCTCTTTCAGATAAGCTCAAGCCCTTCAGGTCCTCAGTTCCACCAAAATATGGAGGACTCTTCTTGCTTTGCAACAACCTCCCTTCTTAGACCCTGAACTCTGTCGTGAAACTCCAACAGAAAAGAAAACAGTCCACTCTAGTTCCCATAACAGCGTGGGCTTCGTACATGGATGTGGGAGTGCAGACTGTCACATCCTGAGCTCTTCTTCCCCAGTGACCTCTTACGGCTGGGAAACAGATGCTGAGGAATAACCAAGGCAGCTCTGCTGAGTGACTATGAGCATGGGCTGTGGACTGGGCTCCTGCTCTAACAACTGAGTCACCTTAGTAAAGTCATTTAACTTCTCTAAGGATGGTTCCTCACTGATAAAGTCACACCAGTTACACATATTATCTGGCACGCTGCCTAGCATATCAATGGTCAATGAACATTGGCATAATTAGCTTTAGTATTATTGAAATATCATAATAAAATACATTTCCAGGGAGAGCAGGCTTTGAATTTCCCTTTTCTTTCCTCTAACTACTCTGACTTCCCTCTACTTGAAAAAAACTTTACTGTATCAAAAATGTGGGTGGTTTACACCACACAGAGCCAGATGCCAAGACTATGAACATATGCATTCCAACAGTGCAAATTTTTCATTTTTTCTTTTTTTTAGTCCCTTCTTTTCTAGGTTTGGCTGACAGCCAGGAGGGGAGCCTGGCAACAGTGACTCAGGGTTGAAGAATAGAGTACCACTGTCAGGCTGGGACACCAGGCCACTGGACTTGTCATCCACTGGGCCTTTCCACTGCCTGTCTAGATGTATAGTTGAGTGGATGGTGCGCTAAGCTACTGAGCACTCACTTCCTGCTCTGTATCAACATTAGATAACCTGCTGCTGCCAGGTTCCCCTCTCTCAGCCTCAGCTCCTTAACCAGGCATCAGGCTTATTTGCCAAGGCTATTTTTCTCTTCCCTTTTTGTTTATCTCAAACAAAGGCAGTAGTACATTCTGTTGAGGCCCCACTGGTAGAGAATAAACTTTCCCCTATGTTAACAAAAAGTAAGGTCTTCAGGGATCGGGGGAAAGGAATTATGAGGAATGGCCAGAAGCAGCATCCTTTCTCTCCCAGGACAGAAAGAGCACAGCCCCTATTCCTTCCCTGTGGTGGTTGCTGTGATCTCAGCTAACTGTCTCAAGCAGGATGCATCAGGCCTGCGTTACAGTTCTTAGTATGTGGTTAATGGAATCACAACACACTTTAGTGAAAGCCAACTCTGGACAAAATCAAGAGAAGCAGCCCTGCCATTGGCCAGATGACCTGAGGCGAGTCATTTTATCTTTCTAATCTCAGAATTTCCCCCTGTGAAAAGAGGCCAATGGAATACATGAACTCTGAGGTCTTTTCCATTCTAACATTCCATGCTCCTATCAGTGAGATGAAACAGGAGCGAGGCAGGAAGTAGCGAGGCAGGAAGTAGAGTAGCCCCATGCAGGACGTCCTGACAGACACCTGGCTCATCTGTCCCCCCATTACCTCATCCTCATTCTCCACAGGACGTCCTCACAGACACCTGGCTCACCTGTCCCCCCATTACCTCATCCTCATTCTCCACAGGACGTCCTCACAGACACCTGGCTCACCTGTCCCCCCATTACCTCATCCTCATTCTCCACAGGACGTCCTGACAGACACCTGGCTCACCTGTCCCCCCATTACCTCATCCTCATTCTCCACAGGACGTCCTCACAGACACCTGGCTCACCTGTCCCCCCATTACCTCATCCTCATTCTCCACAGGACGTCCTGACAGACACCTGGCTCATCTGTCCCCCCCCATTACCTCATCCTCATCCTCCACTTTGGGATTGCTGGCTGTTCGCTTCAGGTTGCTGCTGAGACTTATGCTGGCTGTAGCATCCGACTTAGAGCGCTGGTGAGTCCTTTTAGAGGGAGACAGCCCTGTGTCAGGGGCTGGGCTCAAAGTTGGCAGTTCCCTCTTTCGGTGAGCTGGCTTCAGCTCGTCTGAGAGGATTAGCTTCCGTAACTTGGTCCCTCGGGAGTGTCGTTGAGTGGAAATGTGCATGTCCGAAGAGTAGGCCCCGAGTAACAGAGCACACTGGAGGGAAAAGTTGATGCTCTGGCGACAACGGTGGACTATGTAGGGTTTAATGGCATCGCCCACGTCCTCATCCATGTGAATGTACATGTTAAGTAACTGGGGCAAATAGAAGTCCACATCCTCATTGCGAAAGCAGAAGAGGCGGTTGCCAATGTAGGCTTGCACTCCAGGCTCCTTAGAGTTGTACAAGTATGAAATGGCCATTGAGATGTCAAAGAGTTTTGACTCAAACAGTCTCAGGAGCCAAGACTGTTTGGCTGAGTTGTTCTGCCGTCGTCTTCTTGCTCCTTTGGCTGTGCCAGAAGCCACAGTGGCCCCCATCTCATCTTCCTCCTCCCTGATCTGGGAAGGTGGATCATCTAGGCAACGGATCTCATTGTCCACACCATCCCCATTAACCAACTCCAGTGGGGTGCCTTTGCTAGAGATGGCTACGCCTCCATGCATAAGCTTGACTTTCTCCAGCACCTCCTGGCAGGCCTTCTGGGCCACCTCAGGGTCAATCACTGACAGTTCCCCGACCCCCTCTGTGATGACAGTTAGCAAGGAGCCCCCATTATTCCCCGATGGGCTAGGAGCAGGCTCAGAAGTTGGCTTCAAGGTGGCAGACTCCACTACCATGTCTCCCATGGCTACAGCCAGACTTGGAGCTTCCAAGCTAGAGGAGGGAGGGAGACAAGAACAGAAAGGGACACACGGACATAACACTGGTTAGTAGTGTCATATTCAGGTCTTCCCTTTACCATGAACCTTGCCCAAGCACGTTCCCCTCCTGTCTTCCTGACTCCTTCAACATCAGAGAAGTCATCTCAACAGGAATCTGCCCTCACAACCTTCATCTGACCACTGCATACTCTTCATTCCTTCTGTACTTACTCAAACCAGCCTTGGTTCTAAGCTTAGATGTGCAAGATGCTGTTATGCATGTGATGTGGTTGTACAGACTTACAAACTGTTCTGTGTAACAGGGAGCATCTCAGATCTTACTGCACTGTCTTCCATTAAATACTGTTTCCTCATTCTTGCAGTGACACTCTTCTATTTAAGCTCTTATGTCCTTACCCACGACACACCACACAAGTTCTCTGCCTCTCTACTGGGCACCAAAGTTGTTACTGTCTTCTGAGACAGTCTTACACTATAGCTCAGACTGGCTTTAAACTTGTAACCATCCTCCTGCCTCAGCCTTCCAAGTTCTGGAACTATAGGTACTCGCTACCACTCCTGACTGGTTACAGAACCTTTTCCTTTCAGACACGTGCCCAAGGAATAAGAGCCAGCAAATACTATACTAGGATTCACTTAATGGAGAACACTCTCAAAACAGCCATTTTCCTGCATGTCTGGCTTCCTGATACCATACCCTTGCTCTGTTTTTATAAGCTGTAAAAACTTAAACACACCGTGTACCTTTTGTTTCAGTTTTCTTCAACTGCAAACTGAGAAAAAATAATTACTTCACTGCTTCCGTATTGAAGACATAGATTTATGTGGATGAAATGATTTGACATAGTTTCTGGCACGAGGTAGTGTTCAGTAATGCCAGCTGAATTCTAAGCCTATAAAAGGCTAATAAACAGTGTGTGAATCTATACTATTACTTTATATGGGATTGAATTGCATTAATTATTATTAACGATTCTTTAAAAATTTATGACCACATTTCCCTACCCCTTACCATATTCCCCACTATTACGTACAAGACAAAAAGAAATCAGGACTCATGGGTCTATTCTTAAAAAAAACAAAACAAAACCAAAAACAGAGATACACAGGAGTTGAAACTCAGATCTCTCTGGGTGGACTTGCAGAGTTAGTCAGAGAATCAAAAGCCTCCAAAAGCAGCCTTCAGAGAGTCACCAAAGCTGATCAGGAAAGTCAGAAAAAAGCAGACGGGGATTTCAGAGTGATCCAGATCAGGAGACTACGTCTAGAGTATTTGTCAGATGACTCTGGCTTCAGAATCTGGATATAGCGATCATTAGACTCCGGCCTCTTCCCAAGTAAAGAGAGCATCTAATGTATACTTTAGAAGAAGGTGGGGGGCAGCACTTCTGTAGAACTAGAAAGTAAATAATTTCTAGCTGGACATTGTGGCTCATGCCTTTGATCCCAGAACTCAGGAGGCAAAGGCAAGGTGGATGTCTGTGAGTTCTAGGCCAGCCTGGTCTATAAAGCAAATTCTAAGATAGCCAGAGAAACCCTGTCTCCAAAAACCAAACAAATCTAGACGGTTTGTGTTCCAGTGTTCCAGTGAGGCTGGGATAGCTATAACCTGGGGTGAGTAGAAAAGGGGTCTTGGATATGTTTTTCTTGTCATTCTGAAGAACCTTTTTTCCCCAGACAGGGGACTCATGGATTTTACCCTGGCTTTTAACTCACTATATATCTGAGGATGATCTTAAACTTCTGATACTTCTGCCACCATTTCCCAAGTATTAGGATTAGAGGCATGGCCTACTATGCCTTGTTTGATTGAATCCAGGGCTTCAGACATGTTAGACATGCACTCTACTAACTAAGCTACATCTCCAGGTGCAGAAGCCCTACTTTCTGCCTTTCATGCACTGATGCTTCTTTCACCTCTGGAGTGCTGAGTGAAAAGGTTACTTTTATTTGCCCAGTATCAAACAGTTCATTTTCTGCCTCCCAGCAGTCAGTATCAAAGCTTTGCAGAAAGACTGATGGAAACTCTTCAACAAAAAGGGTACTTTAGATCATCTTTCTCCCAACTCTGTCAAGCAAGAAAAGTATCCCTGCATTTCCTGATGAAGTCTGGGCTTTCACTATACTCTCTCCTAGAGTTAGGCAGTACCTCTGGCTGCCTTTGTGGATCTGCCTCTAACTGCAACTGTGGAGTGCACAGGAATAATAATACAGCAGCTTTCACCACTCCCTGCCACACCTCTGTAGGCATTCTCATGATCCGGACCTTTACTTTCCAGGTCTTCTAACCTCCATCAACCCTGTTCACCAACTCTTTTTCTAAGAATCTGTATGCCTGACACATCCTTTTCTTTTCTAGTCCAGAGACGTTTAAATCACAAAGCTCCTAAAAGCCTGCTTTTCAAAACCTTAAAGGGGATCTTGTATGGGGTACAGACTGTGTTCAGTTATAGCAAGCTCAAGGTGCAGATTATAAAGGGTAATCTAAGAACAAACAAAGCAAAAAGTTTAAAGGGAGCCGAGGGTGAAAACCTTAGAAGCAGAGAGCTTGTCTACCAAGTACAAGCCCTTGTGTCTGATCCCCAGCACCATTAAAACGAAAACAATCACTGGGCTGTGGTGGTGCACACCTCTAATCCCAGCACTCCAGAGGCTGTGAGTTTGAGGCCAGCCTGAAGTTCCAGAATAACTGTTAGATAGAAAAATCTTGTCTCAAAAGAAAGAAAAGAAAAACAAAATAAAACAAAAACAACCATCCCCCAAATTTCCGAGGGAAATGAAGTTAGGTTATCCTTACAAAAAGAGTGTCTTAGACTTCACAGGAAATTAATCTTCCTATCCCAATTAATTGGAATTATGCTTATTACTAGCACCAGGAAGGCAGGTAAAGATACCATCACCCTTTTATCTGATAGGCAATAGAAGACAATCTCCCAGGGCTCAGCAAGGAATCCCACAATGAACAGACTCCCCACCTGCCCGAGAAAGTGGATGATATCAACAGGGGCAGAAAAAGCCAGGCATAGGGCAGATGAAGTAGGCTCAGTGGATAGAAGCATTTGTCGTGCCAGCTTGGTGACCTGAGTTCCTTCCCTCGAGCCTAAGGCAGAAGGGGAAAAGCAAGCCACAAAGCTCCTCTTACCTTCACATGCATGGGACGGCACATGTGCACCCGTGTGAGCACACTCGAGAACACACACACACACACACACACACACACACACACACACACACACACACACACACACACACGGTACATGAATTTTTTTTTTTTTTTAAAAGCAGGGCATTGGGAGTATATGCTTGTAACCTCAGCACCTGGATGAGAGAGACAGGAGGATCAAGAGTTCAAGGCTACCCTCACCTACTTAGTGAGTTGAGCCCAGCCTGGTTTACAAGAGACTATTGTGAAAACAAAATCAAAACCAAAATATAGAAAACAAAACAAACTCCCAAAACCAAACCAAAAAAGTAGGGCAGATAAGCCCAACTTCTCTTTTATACAAGCATCTCTACCCGGCTATACAGGCATACCATCTGGCTCTTAAGACAGACTCAGGACCACAAGTCAGAGAGAAGGATTATTGTAGGGACTAGAGTAAGATTATATTGACAAGATAACAGAAGTAGGGATTGAGAAGATTGTTCAGATGGGAAAATGCTTGCTCTGTAAGCACAAGGACCTGAGTTTGATGCCCAGATCTCATGTCAAAAAAGCCAGGCATGGTAACATACACTTGTGATTTCACAGTGCTGGGGAAACAGACAGGCAGATCCCTAGTTTACTGTACTTAGCCAGCTGCAAGCTAAAGAACTCCTGTCTTTTGGTCAGTATCTGATGAACAACCTGAAGTAGTCTTCTGGCCTCCACATGTATGCACACACAAATAAACATATATGGGCAGAGACATATAACCTGTGTCAGAAATAAGGGATCCTCCAAAATCTAATTCAAACATAGTCTTCAACATTAATTTCTTCAGCTTTAAATGGAATGAAAACAAACCTTGGATCACCAACTACTCTGAAGAAAGAAAAAAAATTCAGCAACAAAAGGAGAAAAAACAAGCCATTCATTTATTACTCTTCTATAGACCATAGCATCCACACAGCTGGGGATCTACATCACACTGGAAGTCTAAACTCTCCTTAAGACAGACTGGAGGGTAAAAGAAGAGGCCTCCTTGTCCGAGCCTAGCAGCTTGGCTACTAGGAAAGGAGGAGGGGGCCAGGGAAAGATCAGAGCTTAAAGTGTTGACAACTGTGCCCCATGGAACCAGGCAAGGGAGGTATGATGGGTAATCTTAAATCAACTACATAGGATTCAGAGTCACCATGGAAACAAACCTCTGTAAGCATGTCTGTGAGGGATTTTCTAGACTAGGCTAATTGAGGTGGGAAGACCCAAAATATTGGAGGCACCATTCCATGGGCTGGGGTCCCAGACTGAATCACAAGGAGACGGTGAGTACTGTTCCTTTCGTCCTTACTGCAAAGTACCCAGTCACTCCTGACACCATGCTCCACCCACTGTAAGCCAAAACAAACTCTCCTATAAATTGCTTTTGTCAAGTATTTTGTGATAGCAACAAGAAAAACAACTATATAAGTCTATAAGTCTGAGTATCAGGATGGATCCAGGTTATGTTAATACAGAGCAGCTTCTGAAGAGACAGAGAAGGTGGCCAGATTATCTGTTTTATGGGCAGCCTGAGTAGTTATGTCTATAGAGGACTCTGGAGGGAATATGAAAAGTTGCTTACACAGAATTCAATGAAAAAAGTCTTCATGAGAAGACTTACTGGACTGGTCTTTCAGGAAAAATGGTACTGAGTCTCCAAATTAATGATTTACTCAGTCACCATTACTACTTCTTCAAATCTTTTACCATGTGTGATAAATATGAACTGTTTCACACCAGTCCTGAGGCTTTAACATGTTCCTGCATTCTCACAGAATGACTTTGTTTTGAGACAGGGTTTGTCTGTGTTAACAGCTCTGGCTGTCCTGGAACACTGGACTCAAACTCACAGAGATTCACCTGCTCCTGCCTCCCTAGTGCTGGGATTAAAGGTGTGTGCCACCACCACCTGGCATATAGAATGAAGTTTTAGAAATCATCCAATCTAGGGCTCTTCTTCCAGGAGGCAGACCAGCTCAATTTTCCTTTCTTTTAAAGATCCTTTGAGACAGGTGACAAGCAGTGGAAGAGTAGATAAAGGAGCCAGTATCTTATTGTATAAGGTGCAGTTAAAATTCACAAAAAAGAGAGCCAAGTGTCCAGTGCAATAGTAGAGGATTTTACTAACATGAACGAGGCTCTGGGTTTCGGTCCACGGCAAGGGAAGGACTCAGATGGAAATGAAAATAAGTATAAATCCTCTACAATCAAACCCTCTTTTGCAGCAAAGGGAATCAAGCACTTAGGTGAAGCTACGGAAATAAGCTTCGGATACAACTTTATACTGAGGTAATTAAAGAGGCTTTGATGTGAGGGAGTGAGTGCGGATGGAGGGGAGGGGACTCCTAATTCTGACCATAAATTCCCACAATACTATTGATACTACCAAGTACATGCTCCTTTAACAGCAATTTTTAAAAATAGTCTTCTCTTCAAAAGGGATTCTGTATCCCAGGCTGCTTGTTCTGCTGTTAAGTTCCTTGATAGGGCTGGAGAGATGGCTCAGCAGTTAAGAGTGCTACCTGCTCTTCCAGAAGACCTGGTTCAATTCCCAACACCCAAGTTCTTAGGGGAAAATCATTTTCTCCTGGTCTTTGTAAGCAATAGACACATAAGTTATATGGCCCATGGGCACACGGGCAGGCAAAACATCCATACACACAAACTTTAAAAAATAAGTTCCTTGCCAGGTTGCACATGTATTCAATCCCAACACTCGGAAGGCAGAGGCAGCAGAGCTCAGTGACTTGGAGGCCAGCCGGGTCTACAAATCTAGTTCCAGGACAGCCAGGATTACACAGAGAAACCTTACCTGGAAACTGCCCCCCCCAAAAAAATTCCTTTTCATGTCTTCAGGTCTATTACAAATATTTAAGAACTCAACTCATCTTTCCCTGTTGCCCTTAATGATAAGTGAAGAATAATGTTTACATTTTCCCTGTAGAGACTCAGGACTGAGCAGTCTAGCAAGCTCAAGCCCTACCAGGAACCAAGAATGCTTGCCCAAGGTCTCAAAGGATAGTGGCATCAGGGAAGAGGGCATTCTCAACAACCTTGGGGGAAGGGCAGTGGTCTCACAGTAGTTAGGTCAATATTGATCAAGCTGAGAACTCTGTGCAAGGCCATGCAGATTCCAGACAGACAGCCCAAGCCTGCTCAGGAGCCCCTGATGAGGATTGACAGATTTGCTCACCTTGCTTTAGTCCTCCTTGTAAAGTCCCCAGTGTGCTTAGACTAGGCCCTCTTTTGTCTCATAACAATTACCGGGAGGATCCTCACAAACCTCTTCCCCAAACCAAAGCAGCTCAGTTTGCTACATCAGTGTTCAACAAATATGTTCTTATGCAATGTGGACACAGCAAGGAAAACTAGGGGTATGATTTTTAGTTAAGGGTACATCTAAGGATGATGTCCCATAAATGGATTACTAGATTGTACTCTGAGTAACTTTGGGGTAAGAAGTGAGCCAAGATGGCATAACTATTTTCTTTATTTTTCTTTGGGGAGGGGGTGCAATTTGAGACAGGGTTTCTCTGTGTAGCCCTGGACCAGGCTGGCCTCAAACTCAGAGATCTGAATTCTGCTTCCTCAGGGCTGGGATTGAAGGCTTCATGCACCACCATCAACCAGCTTGCATAACTATTTTCAGACCTAATCAGGTCTAGAGATGGAAGAAAAATGGAGTGCCTGTGCCTTCCTCATTATTTCAGGCTGAAAGAAATGTGGAAGGCAAAGCAGCATCTAGTTAGCTGCTGGGTCCACTTTCCCAAGGGCTCTTCTAAGCAAATACAGGAACAGAGAGAAAGGCACAGGTGGCCAACGACTTAATGTGATGGGAGAGAAAAAGACAGGATTGAAAAGTAGCAGGCCAGGGGCTTGTGTTCCAAACTGACTTATACTCATGGTTAGAGACCAGAGAAGTCAAAATAAAGGGAAAGTCTTAAGATGACAAAATCCCTAGCAATAAATACCCTTTGCCTAAGAACCTGCAGTGTTTTGTAAATTAAAAAAAAAAAAAAAGTATAATTCTCCCAATAACACCCTGTTACTAGCCTATTATTGTACTGGTACTGACAGAACGGGCCATTTTCTCAAAAGAGCATTCTCAAGTTCAGGTGAGGAAGTTACATGCTGAACCAAGGGTTCTGAATATGCCAGCTCTTTACATACCTTCACTCCTTAGGTCCATGTGCTTATGAAACTAACCTATTCCACTATGCTTTTCTCAGTAAAGTAATGGTTTGATCTGGGCAGGACTAGAAGATACTATCCTGAACCCAAGTCCCAAAATAAACAATCTGAAGCAAAATTTCTCACAACCTCATTCAGTTTCCAGGCAGGTCTGCTCATCTCTCCTAGTGGCTGCTCCATAAACAGTCAATGAAATGGAATGTGATTGATAGGGACCTCTTTAAAAGTTGCTCCATCCTTCAGAACCACACATCTGTCCAGAATAGCCCGACACAGCTGAGGCTCCCCTCCTCCCACCACATTTTCTTCTTAGGTTAAGCTGATCTGAAATAAGCGGTGTGTGGAGATAAAGAGTGTGATAGAGACCACAGGGAAAACAGAACCGCAAGAAACAAAGATCAGCAAAATCCTGGGAAGGGTGTGTGTGTGTGCGCGCGCGTCAAAAGTTGGAAATTCCTAATCTGAAGGGGTGTTCATTGCAGATCTTTCCCCTTTAGGAACCATCCTCAGAGGACTGGAAATTGGGAAGGGGCAAAAGGAAGCCAAAGGAAGCTCCAGGTATCATCAGGCACTCCAGAGAAGGGTTGAGCACTAAGAAGTAGATGGGATTTGGGACATGATGACAATGGTGTGAGGTCCTTTAAGAAAAAAATTGGCAAGTCTTGGAAGCAAGGAGCTGGGGGAGTGGGTTACGGTGAGGTAATGGAATCGGAAGCAGAAGAGGAGGATAGGATCTTTAGCCGAGGGAAATGGGAACTCTGTGCTGAGGTTGCACAGACTATGGAGGAGTGGGGCAAAATAGGAAAAGGGATAAAGGCGGAGTCCATGGAAAAGGTTTGGGGGCAGAAACACAAACGGCGAGGAAGGGCAGACAAGGATGGACACTGTAGAAGGGGTCTAATGTGGAAAAGGTTCACGGCTTAGAGAAATAAATAAGGGACAGAGGCGACAGAGGTAAGAAGTGTGGTGGGGGAAGGTGGAATCCACGGGGCAGAGGGAGGGGCTAAACAGAAGAGGAAGCCAGAAAGCAGAGAAGATGACCCAGGCCCGAGGGGAAAGGGTGAAGGACCTCAGGGTGCAGCTCCCACCAGGAGGGCAGTTTTGTAGCCGAACCCGGGTGGCAGTAAGCTGTGCGGGACAGGGTGGCAGAAGGACCCGCACCCAGGCAAAGGTGACTCATGGGGGAGGAGCCGCTTACCTCTGGGGGGGACCCTCGCGGAGGGGGTGCAGGCGGTCGGGGTCGGACTGCCGACACCGCCGCCTCAGCAGCAGCGGCCGCTCCCGGGTTCCATTGGCCGCCTGCGCTTCCCTGACAGCGGCCGCGGCGGCTGCACCAGGCCCCGGCTGCGGGGCTGCCCGCGGCGCCGCCTGAAGGGGCCTTCACGCTGCCTCAAGTTGGACCGGACCTCACAAGCAGGACCCAAAATAACAAATCCTCTGCGGGTTTCGATGTCAGCGTCTCCTGGACGCAAGCCCTCCTTTCGGGGATTTGCCTTCCTGCTTCCCGGACTGTCGGGACACTACCGATGCTATAGTAATCTGAGTCGGGTGAGCTGCCCGAGTCACGCCTGCTCAGAAATAAAAAGGGGGCGGGAAGAGCTATTTGGAAGCTCGGGAAGGGGCGGGGGAGGAGGGAGGAGCTTATCCGTGGAAGGAGGGCCCAGGGCTGGAGGACGGACTTCCTAAGGAAGCCGAGAGGGAGGCACCGTGGGCTGGAGAAGTAGAGTTGCGGATTTACTGATATTTTATGTATTTCCCCAAGTATACCTACATGCAAATTATATATAAATGATTCGTTTGTATAAAGCCACTGAGTTACTGTAATTGCCCTCAGTGGCTTTTTCTCCTGTCCTGTAGGATCTCTTCCGTAAATCAGCCGGTGGGACCCATGCTGGAAGTCCAGAGAGCAAACGGAGAGAACCGGGGGACCAGAGAGGAGGAGCACGATCGCCCTCACTTTCCTTTCCCTCCTCATCTTTACGGACCATGTCAAGAGTATGCCCCTGTAGCTTCAGGAATGGCGCAGTTGAACCGCCTCTTATCTTTCACCGTTAGCAGCACCGCTCTGGGCCAAGGTTCTGCTTCTGAGCCCACCCCCATCTTGGGCAACCCTTGGCCTCCAGCGTCCAGTCGGCCTAGACCTCAGAGGGTGGACAAGCCAGGTTAGGAGAGGTGAGTGAAATGACAGAAACTCAGAGGACATACTCCTTTTTCCAAACCAAACAAAATCATGTGAGACTAAGCAGACATAGCAGCCCTTGTACCAGGCCTCTGGTACTGGTTTTGTGTTATTAGTTTGTCAGAACCACTGCCCCAACGCTTTTCCTGGGAACTTTCCTAGTTTCTAAGGCCGTTGTGCGGGGTAAAGATCTTAATATTCTAACGGAAGCTGGCTGAACTTAGATTTTGAATGCCATCTTCACTGTACTTAGAGTTTGAGATTAGTCTTTTTTTTTCTTTCCCTTTACCCTCTATTTCCGTGCCCCCCCACCTTTTCCTTTTTTAGAGGCAGGGTCTGTTTTTTTCCAGGCTGCTGTTATGTTTCTTGGCTCAAGCCATTGTCCTGTGGAGCTAGGAATATATCCACATGCCCCCATGCTAGACTAAAGCTCAGCTTCTGTATAATAATGACAATATTATATCGATGCAGTAATGTTAATATCGATGTAATAACATTTTCCAGTGTTGGAAAGTTTGGAGAAATCAAGAGTATTATAGTGCTACATGTCTGTTATTGGAACATTAATACAAGTGATGTATGTCCGTTTCCGTATTTAATGGGAGGCTGATAAAGAGCTGTAGCTCGAGGGAGCTGAAAAGGTAGCCCAGTGGTTTAGAGCACTTGTTACTCGTGTGGAGGACCTGGGTTCAAGTCTCAGCACCCACAGGGTGGCTCACAACCATTCATAACTTCCAAGGGGTCCAATGCCCTCTCGTGACTTCTGAGCAGACCACATACATGTGTGTGTGTGTGTGTGTGTGTGTGTGTGTGTGTACATACATGGAGGCAAAACATTCATACAGATCAAATTAGTGCTATATCTTGAAATCCTGCTTAAAACATGCAGCACATACAAAAGGAGAACAAATGGAGTTCTCACTTGCTGTAGACACAGGGCAGAAACTGTTAAATTGACACAGAGGGCCCGGCTTCTTAGGACTACTGCAAGGCAGAGCTTAGGAGTGATGTTAGATAGTGTCCAGTGAGATAAGAAAGAAAGAGCATTCTAAGAGTAAAATCATTAAATGCTGAATGATAGAAATGAGAATTTTTTCAGATCATGAGGACAGGACAAATAAACAAACTAGGCTGGGGGGGGGCACGGTAGTGGAAGATAAGCAGAGCAACAGGGTGCCAAAGACAGTTCAGATGTCGCTGTGGTGGGTCGTCACCCCTCCCCTGCCCAGCTTCCAATCATCAGCCGAAGGAGGTAGTGAGCCTGTGGTGGCCTAGAGTTTAAGTGTTACATATTTCTTAAAGACTTAAAGAGTCCAGGGGGCTGCAAAACTAGTCTTTATTTGGTTTGTGGAGACAGGGTCTCTATAACCTTGGCTGTCCCAGAACCGTGTAGACCAGGCTAGCCTCAAACTCAAAGATCTGCCTGCCTCTGCCTACTGAGTGCTGGAATTTAAGGGTATGGGCCAACAACTTGACTAAGACTAGTCTTTCAATATTACTAAGGAGGTCTGACAGGCTAGATATATTAAAATAAACAATAAAAAATGAGGTATGAAAGCTCTTTTCGGTTTTCTGTTTTGAGACAGGTTTTTTTCTGTATAGCCCTGGCTGTTCTAGAACTTGTAGACCAGGCTGGCCTTAAACTCAGAGATCCACCTGCCTCTGCCTCCCGAGCACTGGGAGTACAGGTGTGCACCACTACCACCCAGCTGAAAGCCCTTTTTATAGTAGTGTTTTTGTTTGTGTTTGTTTTCTGAAATAGGGTCTCACTATAGCCCAGATTAGTCTTTAAGTTACATAGCCCAGATTGACTCTAAACTTGTATCAACTCAGCCTTCCAAATGCTAGGATTATAGGCCTGAGCCGATATTTTTGGCAGGAAATTTTTTTTCTAAGACAGATCTCACTGCGTAGCATTGTGTGGCTTGGAACTCACTGTGTAGATGAGGATAGTCTCAAGCTCACGAGATCCACTTGACCTGCGTCTGCCTCCCGAGTCCTGGGACTAAAGCTGTACAGGACCCTGCATAGGGGAATTGTATTTTGGTTTTGGTAATGTATTTGTTACATTTTAGTATAAAATAATGGGTTTTATTTATGACATTTTAGTTTTGTTGCCTTTTGTTTGTTGAGACAAGATTTCTCTGTGTAACCTGGTTGTCCTGGAACTCATGGATATCCACCTGCCTCTGCCTCTTGAGTACTGGGCCTAAAGGCGTGCACCATTACCGCCTTGCCCATTTATGACATTTTTATGAACACACACAGACACAAATATATGTATATACTTATATATACAATTTACTTTGCTCACTTTTTTAAAAAAATGGTCTCAGGTAGCTGAGATTAGCCTAAAACCCCCCAATTTCCTTCCTTTGCATTCTTCATACTGAAATTAGAGCCGTGTGCCACTACAACCAGCTTGTGCCTCCCTTTATCATTTGGTTTTGAGACACTCAGATAGCCCAGGCTGAGTATATAGTGAGCCTCCTTCCTTAAACTCCTGCAATTTTTCCACTGACAGAAAGAGACTTCAGGAACAGAGAATCTGTTCAAACTGAGGATTTTATTTCCAATGAGCAACGTTTTGGAGCTAGTGAGATGGCTCCAGAGTAGATGCTTGCTACCAGTGCTGGCTGCCTGAGTCCCAGCCTAGATGGTGGAAGGAGGCCTGACCCCAGCAAATTGTCCCCTAACCTCCGTGTGTGCTCTGCAGCAGGTGTTCGAGGACACACAATACATGTAAAGAAAGGTAGCATTGTTTCACAGCTATAGTCAGTGGTTAAATTCTGAACAAATGAGGCCATTCCCTCGTGAACACACTCACAGAGAATTAAGTCATAAGGAGAATGTGCACTTCAAGTCTTCTGTTTAGTTCTCCGGGCCCAGTGCTGGATTTACATTCATAACTGTCCTTCTGCTTTTATCGGAAAGTTTGGGTTTGTTATTTACTCTCTGCTGGTCCACTCCAGGCTTGTCTCTACCTGTATTTTGACACTTTTATTTCTGCAGTATTGGGGATTGCATCTAGACCCTCTTGCATGCAAAGCGAGTGCACTAACACTGGGCTGTATCCCGGCACTGCTCCCTTTTTGAGCTAGGTTTTCAGTAAGTTGCCCAAGCAGGCATTGAACCTGCAACCAGCCTCCCAGGTAGCTAGGACTACAGGCCTAATTTTAAATCAATCCTTAGTCCCCTCAACTCTGAGCTCCTAAAGCAGTGTGCTTCTCAGCCTTCCTAATGCTGTGACCCTTTAACACAGTTCCTCATGCTGTGGTGACTTCAGCCATAAAGTTATTTTTGTTGCAAGTTCATTACTATAATTTTGCTACTGTTATGGATCATAATTAAATATTTTTGGAGACAGGTTTGAGTAAGGTTATGACCCACAGGTTGAGGCTTGCTGTCATACAGGAAGGGAAATGTTTATATTTACATTCTAAGAATCCATAGTTTTCACCATAGGAAAAAGTCTGCATTTGTTGATACAGCATCAGATTGAATTTAGAAGCAGATGTGAGAATTTAGTAGGGCATAAAGGAGATTCATAAAATTGTAAAACAATGGAAAGTATCTCACTGATGTTTTATCTGAGAAAGTATAGTTTTCAAAAGTGAATAAATTTAAAATATTTTAAATCCATAGGTTTGACTAAATTATTTTTCTATACTCTTATTTTCCTTTATTTGTAAAGCTTTAACCCTTTTTATTTTGCTTGGGAAAAACAAAACACAACAAAACCCCAGCAGAGCCAGGCAGATCTCTGTGAGTCAAGGCCAGCTTCATCTACATAGTGAGTTCCAGGACAGGCAAAAATTAGAGAAGAGGCCCTGTCTCAACAAAACAAAAGGGAACAGGATATCACTGTGTAACCTAGCCTGGCTCAAACCTGAGACCCTCCCACCCCCACCTCTTGAATGCTGGAATCACAGGCAGGTTGCTTAGCTTCCCCAGTCTCCCTAAGTGTCGATCATAAAACCATGAAAAGCAGAATACAGTATATTCAAATCTCATTTTCAAATAGCAAAACCATGACAAGTATAATATTGCCTTACTCTCTAAATTCCTCACCACTGAACCTCTTTTTGTGTGTGTGTGTATTGCATGCGTTTGCTGATGTGGAAGTATACATGTGCACACACAGGCATGTGGAGGCTAGAGGATAACTTTTGGTGGTGTTCCCTCAGGTGCCATCCACTTTGGGTTTTTTTGTTTTTTTGGTTTTTTTTTTGACCCAGGGATCCTCTTGTCTCTGCCTCCCCAGTGTTGGGGTTATAAGCAACATCTTTGCACTTGGCTTTTTAATTTTTTTTTAAAAAAGATTTATTTATTATGTATTCAGTGTTCTGTCTGCCCACCAGAAGAGGGCCCCAGATCTCATTATGGATAGTTATGAGTGTAGTACGAGGTTTCTGGCCCGGACTTTTGGGCCTAACCTCAAAGTTTAGGATCTGTAGACCCGCAGACCTACAGAGACACACAGATGCTTTCAATTAGTTTTAGGTTGCTCGGCCTCAGGCCCAGGCATGTATCTTGCTAGCTCTCTACCCTTAATCTAACCCATGACTCTTCCTGTTCAGCCATGCAGCTCGGTACCTTTCTTTAGAGCAGCATAGTTATCCTCTGCTTCTTCTGGCTTCTCTCTGGCATTCTCTCTGGTGTTCTGCTTTGTGCTTCCTGTTCTCAACAGTTTTCTTAGTCTGGTAGCCCCGCCCACACTTCCTGTCTGCCTTTGGCCAATCAGCGCTTTTTATTAAACCAGTGGGTGGGACAATTATTTACCATGAAACAAAACACACAATCCCCTACATATGAGCCATTGTGGTTGCTGGTAATTGAACCCGATGAGCTATCTCTCTAGCCCCACACCTGGCTTTTTAAATGTGGCTCAATGTTTAAGAGCATTCTGTGCTCTTGTAAAGAACCCAGGTCCAGTTCCCACTATCCACACAGTGGCATACAACCATGTGTAACTCTAGTGTCAGGGTATCTGATGCCCTCTTCTGGCACCTGAACACACATAGTATATATAAATACATGCAGGCAAAACACACATACACATTTCAAAACCTTTTTTAAAAAGCCAAAACATTTTATACTGTGACCACGGAAAAATACATGAGTATATTTAATATGAAGAGTGTCATGAACTAATACAATACCTAACTGTAAGGCTCTCATACTTTGGATTTATCTTATTTCCTTTTTAGAAATAATGTTTTGCATTCTTCTAAACAGATTTCATTTACGGTTGAAAAAAACTAGACAATACATGTTCAAAACCATATGGTGTTACTGTGGGATAATGCTCTTGTACACTGTAAAGATTTGTCACTCATTTGGTTTAATAAAACACTGATTGGCTAGTAGCCAGGCAGGAAGTATTTGGTAAGTGGCTGCGGGTATTTGAGAGTTCTGACTACATGGTGGAGCTGGAGAGATGGCTCAGCAGTTAAGAACATAGGCTGCTCTTTTGAAGGACCTGAATTCACTTTCCAGCATCTCCATAGCAGCTCACACGACTCCACAACCCCAGTTCCAGGGGATTCAATGCCTTCTGGCCTCTGCAAGCAACAGCATTCACACTGTGCACAGACATACAGATAGGCACAACATCCATATCCACGAAAAATTAAAATAAAACCCATATGGCAAGTATCTGAAGAGACAGTGGTTGAGAGTGCTTGCTGTTCTTGTGACGACCAGAGTTCAGTTCCTAGCACTGACTTCAGGTGTTTGGGTGTCTTAAATCCACATGTAACTTTAGCTCCAGAGAGATTCGGACACATGCAGGAAAGTAAAGTCATATAGTAAGTAGTAAGACTAGGGTTGGCATTCATGATCTTTCCAATAAACAAATATCTTATTGAGTAAACGTGTGTGTGTGTGTGTGTGTGTGTGTGTGTGTGTGTGTGTGTGTGTGTGTGTGTGTGTGAGAGAGAGAGAGAGAGAGAGAGAGAGAGAGAGAGAGAGAGAGAGAGAGAGAGAGAGAGATGTCTAATTTGGCTGGTTAAACTCATTCTGTAGGCCAGGCTGGCCTCAGATTCAGAGATTTCCCTGTTTCTGCTCCCCACTCAAGTGCTAGGATTAAGAATCACCAATATATGTGGGGTATATCTTTTTTTTTTTTTTCTTTTTGAGACAAGATCTATGTAAGTCCTGGAACTCACTTGGCGGTATATTTTGAGGAACTTCTACACTGATGTACATAGTGGGTAGCTTTCCTCTTTGCTTTTGTTGTGGTATTAGGGCCTGAACCCAAGGTTCTGAGTGTGCCACGAGAGTACTCTATCACTAAGCTGTATTCCCAGCCCTATCCTCCATTCTCAAAGGATATTGTTGGCTCAACCCTAACTGGGATCTCTCTATTAAATCTTTTCTCTCAGAACTTAGGGTTCTATGCAGAAGAGAGGGGAGGAATATTGTAAGAGTCAGAGGTGGTAGATGACTTTTAGGAAACTGTTTTCCACAGCAGATGCACAGAAAAACTCAGTGACAGCACACACAAGGCCTGTTCAAACCAGAGGAGATCACAGCATAAAGGTAGAAGGGAACAAAGCCCACTCTTAACCAAGGAGCTATTTCCAAATGAATCCATTTTCTTCAGTGGAGTGACACACAGACACATAAGTGAAACACGATTTTAAAAACACTGTGGTTGAGTGTAGCCATACTCCTTCAGTCTTAGCACCTGGGAGGCAGGTTTGAGGCCAGTCTGCTCTACAGAGCTAGTTCAATGGCAGAAATCAACTTTGGATGTGTTTATTGTTTTCCACCTTCTTAGGTGGTCTCTAGCTGAGGTAGGTGCTAGGCTGGCTGCCAGTGAGCTTCAGGGATTCTCTTATTTCTGCCTGGCTTCAGTGGAGGCTGGGGACCTAAACTCAAGCCCTTATTCTTTCTGTACAGTGGGCACTTTCTTGACTGAACCATCTCTCCAGCCCCCAAGTTACATCTAAAAATAGACAATGCTACTCTTAATAATCCATGCAAATCAGGCTAGGAAGATGGTTCAGTGGGGAAAGGCACTTGTCACCAAGTCTAACAACCCTAACTCATACATTTCTTATGGTTCTATCATGCAGTACTGCCATGCCACATGCTCACAACCTACCTTCTCCTGGAATGCTCCTTTGTCTTTGCCTCTTCAACTTTATAGGCTTGACTAACTCACGACTGTTCCCCCTTTCCATGCTGCCTCCCCAGATTACTCAGTCACACTCAAGTCCCTATATCTATCACCAGGAGCTTGGTTTCTGGTCTATGTCCCAGGCTGTCCCTGCTTTGTGAGTTAGAATTGGACCACTGTATCTTGCTTACCTCTTCTAGAAGTCCTCTCTGATCCATGTCTGATCTATATGCTGCTCCTTGAGCTTTGGGGGCTCTCTATACTTACAACTCACAATGCCTAAAGACAGTCTAAATTGATCAGTGTTGTAAGTACCCAACACTTTGAGAAACAAGAGAAACATCAGAATCATATCCATAGACACATAGTTGATAGCATCGATAAAATCAAGAGCTCTCTCACCAAAGGATAGTGAGATTCTCGATACATTACAGCTAAATTATCACATAAGTTTAGCATGCTGCTGAGTTCATTAGAAAGTAAGGGAGTGATATGGGAATATCTTTCTGTATGCTATGAATATCAATCATTAAATAAAGGAGCTGTTTTGACCCTTGGAGAACATTGTAGCCAGAGACAGGAGCATAGGTATGAGGAGGGTGGAGTCAGAGACAGATCGACCCAGACACCCAAAGAAATTAAGGAACACAGGTGAGCCACAGGCCATGTAGCAGACAGATTAATGGAAATGGCTGAGTTAAGATGAAGGAGGTAGCTAGCAAGGTGCCTGAGCCATAGGCCAAACAGAATGAAGTTAATATAAGCATCTGAGTCTTTTTGGGGAGGAAGAACAGTGGCCACAGGTCTGTGAGGTTGGTCTTCTGATGGAACAGGGCCAGAAAAACCTTAGTGAAACAGTTGGGGTACCAACGTGGGCCGAATACCCACATAAAGCCCGAGAAAGCTTAAAAAGGATTCTAGAGCAGAAACAGAGCCAAAGGCAGCTTTCAAATTGTGTATCTGAAGTGGGTTACTGTACAGAGATAGCGCTGTGTCTGGGCTATGGACAAAATGGCAGCAACGGACTGGCGGCAGGGAGCTTAAGCTGCAACCAGGCTGGTTCGAAGTCTCACAGAAGACTCAGTAGCATGTGATTGATTTAAGGTTTCTGTTTATTTTGAACAAAAAGGAAACAGTCAAAGACAGTTTCTTAGTAGCAGCATTTCTTGGGTCTGCTCTGTTTGCTGGAGGCAAACAGAGACAGTGGCCCCTTTAAGAGAGGCTTCCTGACTCAGCTTTATCTGCAGAAACTATGTAGCTCTTAAAGAGAGTGCTAGCATTTTAAAAGCTCTTCTGGTTAGAGAATGATTATGGATTCACAATAAAACAGATTCAGATGGTTAAAAAATGGGTTACAATGTGTATAAAATGTACATAGGCTTCAGAGAGAAAAGAAAGAAGGTAAAGAAAGTCTTTAAAAAAGAGAACTAGAGTAATAAAAATATAAGCCACATAAAGATGGAAAATAGACACAGAGTCTGGATTATGGTTATTATTGTGTTTTCTTTTTTTTTTTTTAACTGTTAATGAGCTAACTGCAGAAAGACAATTGATTGCAAAAGCTGCTAAGTTAAACAAGAATATATATTTTAAAGGTATTTTGATTTTGAAATGTATGTCTAAAGATTTATTGCTTTGGAAGAGTTCTGCTTTTGTTTCCACAGAAGTTGAGAACCTGTGGATTGCTCCCAGGCAAATATGGTTTCATCAACCAAGACCCCCTGAAAATTCTCTGATGGGAAGAGAGGGTCACATCAGCTTCAGGGCTGCAGACTAAGATGATCCAGCTCAGGATGCTCGAAAGATAACCAGACCCCACTAATCAGCAGGAAGTAGTAATGAAATGCTAAACCCAAATTCCCAAAATATTGTTTGTTTGTTTTCATTATAAATGGTTAATAGTCATAGTTAATCTATTTCTAAGAAGAAAAACGGAATATGGTATATGAGTGATTTTTAAAACTTAGGTTATTGAATTTACTTTAATCCATAAATCAGCTTTTAATCTCAAAATATTTTATATTGGTATGGACTTTGATTTATTAATAGAAATTCAAGGTCAATTTTGTTATGTTGTATGTACTTTTCCATTCTTGTTTAAGGTATGTTTTATGTAACTCATTTAAAATTGTAATGTATAGTTAAGAAATGCAGATTAATAGTCACCTATGATAACCAAACTTATAGTTGTGTTATATTTTTTTAGGTATACAAAAATGTATTTGAATTATATAGGTAATCTTAAACACTTTAAGACCTACAGAATATGGCACTAAAATGTTTTTAAGAACTTAAGACTTTTCTGGACAGTGAGACAGATCTGCTCCTGGCAGCACCAATCTACTTCAAGAGAAAAATGGGCATCGAAGAAATTCCATATGGAGTCTACTTTCTTTGTGGCAATGGTCAGCCACTAGACAAGAATCCATTCTTGTATTTCTGCTTTTGAAAGTATGCTGTTTAAATTGGACATGTAGGTTCCATAGGAGAGTGACCTCTGAACTTTGGCAGAACGAGCCAAGATGGTCCTTTAGATTCCTGCTTTGTAGAGAAAACTGCCAAACATTCTTCAGGACACAAAGAGAAACAACTAATGAACTACACCAAAATGGGCAGTGCAGTCCTTCAGATTTCCTGCTTCACTGAGATGAAAAGAGACTCTGGGCCTGTAGGCTGAAGATGGATGCCCCAACTTTGTAAACAAACTTTGGGTGACTGTCCAGGCAGATAGGTTTCATCTGTCACTTCTAGATTCTTGGAAGTTGCTTGCACTTCCTGTTTACTTTGGGTAATATTATATCCTTCTGTGGTCTTTGATGTAAAGATTAGAAAGTTATAGTTTTTGTTAGTTATTTTAAAAGGTATATTGGTATTGGATATGAAACTTTAGATTCACGAGGATAAAGTAGATAAGAGTATTTTCTTTAATTTTGATAAATACAAATAGACTAGATATTGTAACTGTAGTTCTTGTTTGATAGCTGTTTTGTTATCTGTAATTTTACTATGTAAAAATTGAAGCCTTCCTTTTTGATTAGACAGAAACAGGGAGGTGGTGTGGGAATGTTTTTCTATATGCTATGAATATCAATCTTTAAATAAAGGAGCTGTTTTGACCCTTGGAGAACACTGTAGCCAGAGACAGGGGCATAGGTATGAGGAGGGTGGAGTCAGAGACAGATCGACTCAGACACCCAAAGAAATCAAGGAGCACAGGTGAGCCACGGGCCATGTAGCAGACAGATTAATGGAAATGGCTGAGTTAAGATGAAGGAGGTAGCTAGCAAGGTGCCTGAGCCATAGGCCAAAAAGCATGAAATTAATAAGCATCTGAGTCATTTTGGGGGAAAAAGCAGTGGCAGGCAGCTAGGTGCTCTGGGACCACTGGTCTTGACCTCTGGCTAGCCCAGCCAAAAACCTTCATGTAACAAGGAAGGACATTGAAGGAGAAAAAAGTAAGACAATATGCTGAAAGGAACATAAAGATGGGCAGCAGATAGGTGAGCCAATTCTCTGTCGACACTCAGATTAGCATTGTGCACAGTCAAAGCTATAGGTCCAGTTAAAGACTGGGACTGCTAATAAGGCTGGGCTTTTCCTCACTTGAACCCTGAGCTTCTCATGTGATGAGCATTCTATACCACCAAGCTACAGCTACTAACTCTAGCTTCTTGAAAGGGCCAGCTGTGTCTAGGATGCTGTATGCCCTGGCTCCATTGTATCTCTAGTTTAGGCCCTTAGAATTCTTGTAGATTTACAAAATAAGCATTCAAAACCCAAAGAACAAAATCATGAGTAAATGAGCTCGAGGTTTCACAGATTTAGATACCCAAGTTAAGTAAAATATCCCAACAAATTTCAAAGAATTGATACCAAAGAGTGTGTGTATGTGTGTGTAGGTTTTTGAAGAGGTTGTGTTTTTAAAAATATATTTATTATGTATATACAGTGTTCTGACATGTATTCCCACACACCAGAAGAGGGCACTAAATTTCATTATATATGGTTGTGAGCCATCATGTGGTTGCTGGGAATTGAACTCAGGACCTCTGAAAGAGCAGCCAGTGCTCTTAACTTCTGATCTGTCTCTCCAGCCCTTAAATATTCTTTAAGAAATATTATAAATTGTGCATGTTCATGTGCAGGTACCTAAAGAGCCTAGAGGTGTTGAATTTTCTGGAGCTGGAATTTAGGCAGGTATGCGTCACTGACATGGCTGCTGGGAACTGAACTTCCCCTCCCCCTGCACGCTTCCCCAACTCTTGCCTTGTGTGTTTTTGAGACAGGGCCTCACACAGCTCTGGCTAGCCTTCAACTTCTGGTCTTTTTATTTCTACATCCTAAGCATGAGATTACAGGCATGGATCCCTGCCTGGCTGTGCTTGGTTAGTTTTCTGAAATGTTCTCACACTTGCAACCTAAGCTAGCCATAAACCCCAGGCTGTCGTCAACCTTGTAATCCTGCCTCAGCCCTCAATTGCTGGAATTACAGGTATGAAGACACCATACTCTGCTTCAGAGACATTACTTAAACATTAATGATAAAGTTGAAAATCAGTATCAAAAAAGATTTAAAAATGTAAATTTTGAAGTATTTAAAAATTTGTAATTTTTTAAAAATAATCCATAAAGTACTACGATTATAGCTAGTGGTAGAGCATTCACAAAGTCCTACATTTGATTATCCCACCACCAAAAACCAAATTATAATAGACGGTGAGGTGGGCAAAATGTTTCTGTGTGGAAACTGGAATAATCAAACTTGGTGGTCAGGAAGGCCTACCTGTAATCCCAGAATGTAGGAGACAGAATCAGGGATTCCTGGACTAGCTTAACAGGGAATGCTGGTCTCAACAGATAGTCTTCCTTGATATGAAGGGTAAGAGCCATTGGAAAAAAAATGCCTAATTTCAAGCTCAGTCCTTTACATGTGTGTGCACATATGTAATATGCATGAATACATACACCAAGTCATCAAGGTAATTTAAATATTTTAAAAATTAAACAATGAAAATATTATATAGCATAGAAAACTTCATGGGTTGTGTAAAAGTGGAGTTTTAAAATAGCTGGGTATTGGGCTAAAGAGGTGGCTCAGTGGTTAAGAGCACTGGCTGCTTTTTCAGAGGACCCAGGTTCAATTCCTAGTAGTGGGTTCAATTCCCAGCACCCACATGGCAGCTCACAGCTGTCTGTAACTCCAATTCCAGGGGATCTGACACCAATGCATGTTTTTTTTTTTTTTTTTTTTTTTTTTTAACTATGGAAGCTGAGGTAGGAAGATCACAAGTTAGGGGCTAGTCTGGGCTACACAGACTTCCAAATCATCCTGATATATATATATACCATCCCCAGACCCCACCTCAAAACAAAACAAAGCTTGAGTATGTATGTCAGTGCTCTGAGTGCTTGCCTACAATGTGACCCTCAGGCTAGCTAAGGGTGGAGCTTCATTACATAAAGGCAAGCCTGAAGCCAGGCATGATGGGTCACATTTATCATTTCAGCATCTTTCAAAAATCCAAGCTGAACCAAAAAGACATCCTGTAGCTATAACCATTTGTTTAAATTAAGATATTTTAAAAAGGGCAGGGCATGTGCCTCAAGTTCATAGAGTGTCTGCCTAGCATGCACGAAGCCCTGAGTTCCAGCCAGCACTGTGTAAGTGGGGCATGGTGGGCACTGTGTAAGTGGGGCATGGTGGGCACTGTGTAAGTGGGGCATGGTGGGCACTGTGTAAGTGGGGCATGGTGGGCACTGTGTAAGTGGGGCATGGTGGGCACTGTGTAAGTGGGGCATGGTGGGCACTGTGTAAGTGGGGCATGGTGGCACGTCTGTAATCCTAGCACTTGGAAAGTAGAGGCAGATGCATCAAAAGTTCAAAGCCATCTTCAGCTAAGAACAAACAAAAATCCAAATGTTTTCTTTAAAAAGAGGATACTAAGTATACGGAAACATAAAATCAAATCTTAAAAAAGTAAGAAACACTATGGTAATTAACGAAATGGAAATAAATGATCAATAAAGCCCACAGTAGCATCCGAAAATTTATAACAAAAACTTCTGGTACAATTGATCCCAGGGCAGAGGGGGTTTCACAAGTAAATAGCAGAAATGAAAAGAAAACTACAACACGCTGACTTCCTGTCTGAAAGAACCATGAGCTGGCATGGTGGTACCTGCCTTCATTCTAGCACTCCGGAGACAGGCAGAAGGCTCATCCGCACAGGGAGTTCCAGGCCAGCCAGAGCTATACAGTGAGATTCTGTTTCAAAAAAAGGAAGGAAGGAAGGAAAAGGGTATAAGATGCACACTAAACTGGAAAAATTACTCAGGAGCCCAAATAGTTTGTAGTTATTAGCTAACCGGAACCAGTAGGTGAAATGATGTCTACCAAGATCTGGGCACAGTGGTGCACACTTTAATCCCAGCAGTCTGGAGGCAGAGACAGGCCTGATCTACAAAGTGAGTCGGACAGCAGAGTTACAGAATAGACCCTGCCTTGAAAAACAAAAATAAAAAAATTATGCCCACAAAGAAACATAAGGCTCAGATGGCTTTATAGGTGAGTTTTATCCAACATTCGGGAACAGTTCATTTCAATATGATGTAAACTCTTCCATAAAGTAAGACAAGAGGCAATGGTCCCCAACTCAGAGGGTACACAGACCAAAAGGACCGTCTAGAACCATCTTAGAAACCTCCTTAAAAATCTTACTAAAAACAAAGGCACTCATATACAAGAATGTTCATAGCAGCATTGTGTATCATAACAAAAAGCTGGAAACAGCCCAAATGTTATTCAGTAGCTGAATGGCTAGGTAAGTTGTGTCCTATGTATTTGCTTCAGTATTATACAGATGAAAATGAATCAGCTATTACAACATAGATGAATCTATGCTAAGTGCAAAAGAGCAAACTTCAAGGGATTAACAAAGTACAACATTCTGTAAAGCTACAATACAAGCGAAATAAAATACATTCTTAAAGAATATATACACACATGGCCAATATATATAAACATTAATGAACATAAAATTAAAGACAATGTTACCTCTAAGAAGAGGCAGGGAAGGGGGCATAAATCTAATAGTATTTTTTAATGTTTTAATGTATAAATTGAATGATGGGTCATAGGTCCTCATTACATTTCATAATTTATACTACATATTTCTTTATAGATATCAAATTATTATAACTTTAAAAATCTGCTCTAGTGGAAATAAATGGATAAATGGGTGATATCTCCCTGAAGGAAAATCTGTATTTCTTGGGGAAAAAACCAAGATTCCCTGACAAGAAGCTATCCTGTGGAGAGCACAGAGTAGGTCCTCAATATGGGTTAGTTTCCTGCTGTCTCCAAGGATACCTGGAGTATTCAGGTCCGTCCTTCTGGTGCTCCCTGACCACCTGCTTTGTTAATCTAGCCTAACCCCAGAGTCCTGGCTGGGACCTGATGTGTATGACAAGACACTGGCACCTGGTGATACAGAATGATGTAATGAGATGACCACGGAGTGTCTTTCATGTCCTCTGAGAAGTGGCACTAGATGGGTGGGTAGGACTGAGAAAGGCGCTCTGTCTGTGAGAGGTGACAATAAGAATGGTGTAAGACGCTGCAGTGAGAGAAACACAAGACTCAGGGAAGGCAGCGGTCTAGCTCACACCCGCCTCGCAAGCCGAGACACACTTCAGCAACTCTCCACCCCAAGTCTCCACCTGCGAGTCTGTGGTGAGAGGCCGATTTCACCCTTTTCTCCAAGGCTGGCCGATGATATATAATAAACACATTAGCATAAACATCTTCCTGGCCACAGCAGTTGGTCAAGGATAGACCTGACCCAGCTGGTTTAATCATGGTAAATCTTTGGGCTTTTTCTAGGATTCCTGGCACAATGGTAACCTTTCTTTCTGCTTAGTTAAAATGGTCAAACACAATCCTAGCAGCTGTGAAATGGTCCAGACTTACATCAGGTGAAGCATACTGATCAGACAGAGCAAGCCTCACCTGCAGCCAGTACCGCCTCTTGACTTTCCAATTTCATAAGCTTTTATCTGAGTTTAAGAGAGTTTAAGTTTTCTATGATTAGAAGCCAGGTTATCCCTAACCTACAGTCACATTTACCCAATCTCTATTTCCCCCAGGAGAACACGGGCACCTAATGGGAAGGGCATTGCAGACTTAGGGGTTGTATTAAAGTCAAAGGGTTGAGCTGGAAAGGCCTGAAGCAGCCATCAGGCATTACACGAGCAGACCAATGGACTACTTTAGGGAAAGACTATCTGAGAGAGAAGCAGGTGCACTGAGTGGCCTCTACCAGGCAGGCAGGTTGAGCTCATGGACATAGCCATTCTCCCCTCAGACCTACCTATCATGGGGGTGTTGCTCTGGAGTCATTATGCTCATGGGTTAGGGAACTTTAACCCTGTGTTGCAGCATTGGCCTCTCCCTTTACCAACGGAAGAGCCTACTTTTGAATTCTGGCCCTGATAACACTCACTTTTGAGGCGACAAGAGGAATTTTATGTTCTGCTTCTTTGGCTTGCTGGGAACTCGAGCTCCTTTCTCCTCTGGAAACAGCACCATCTTCCCGATCTTGAGGAGGCACTGTTTCCTGCTTGGCTTCACCCACTGGCCCTAGCCTTCCTGATCTCCCAGCTAAGTTGTTGTCCCCCTTGGAGCCCCACGTCTCCCACAGTAACCTTGCAGATGGGGGCGAGTTGGCCACTGCTGCGGCTGCAGACTTCTCCGGGGCCGGTCTCTCCCCACTCCCACCTGGCTTTCTTCGAGGGCGGCCCCGCTTCCTTTTCGCTTCATTTACTGTCTCCTCTGCGTCTTGCTTCACTTTAACTGGTGGCTCCTGCTCACCGGCCTCACTGAGAGGCCCTTCAGCTGTCCTTTTGATGCCCTTGTCATGGGGCCGTGGGTCACCACTTATGCCTACCTCCCTGCTCTCTGTGTCTCGAGGCATGATGAGTGCCCTCGGCGGAGCTCGCCCAGCCCCAGCCCCAATTCCAGCCCCAGCCCCTGATAAAGTAGGAACAGGTGGTAAGATCATGTTAATGATGGGCACAGCTGCCTGGGGTGCCCCAACCCTAGTGGGCAGAGGCAGTGTAGTCACTGAAAGTGCTGAAGAAAGCTGAGGGGCCAGAATGGGTGTAATAAGGGATCGTGGAGCTCGGGGAAGGAGCACAGGCAGTCGGGCCACGAGGGCATTAACCTGCGGCTTACTGGCAGCTGGAGCCGAGCTCTCAATGACACTCTTCTTCCGGTCTCCACGTCCTGAGGGCTCGGTCCCCGCTCGGGCTTCTAGCTCCTTAGGAGGCTAAAATGCAAACAGTCACAATAAAGTATAAAGACTGAATACAGGGGCTGGAGAAATGGCTCAGGGGTTAAGAAAATTTGTTATTCCTACAGAGGATCCAGGTTCAGTTCTCAGCACCCACATGGTGGTTCACTATAGGAACTCTAGCTCCAGGGTCTAAATCCTCTAAGGGGAAACCCTTAGACACCAGGTATACATGTGGTGCACATACGTGCCAGAAAAACATTGATACACATAAAAAGAAATCTACAAACAACCAATAAAAATAAAGACCGAATACAGGAGAAAAAGAAGGGGCTTGGTGCACTGGGAATGAGAAGGTAGGACGTTCACTGCTGGAAGGGTGCACTAAAACCCCAAGCTCTAGGCCACAAAGCCAGTGCCATTAGGCATCAGCTGCCTTACCTGAGGCGGTCTCTCTGGCTTCTTAGGGCCTCTGCCTTCTAGGTTCTCTACACCATTCTTGGATTTACAGGACGACCGTTCTCGAGGGCCTCTTTCATCCTCTTCTGCAGAGGCACCCAATAGTAATAAAGCAAGGGTGAGGTCAGAACCAAGGGATAGAGAGTGAAGTGAATCTGACTGCCTGACTGAGGGAAGCATGTGTTTACAGCATGTCTTAAGAAGCAGCTCCAGGAGGGACCAGACCAGCAGTTCAACTGGTTACATGCTTGCCACATAAACATGACTTAAGTCCCACCTGGCCTACACACATATCCACCCACATGAAAAGGATCAATGGGAATGGAAGGCAATCCAAGGTGTATCTACCCTTGTACTCAAGAAGGCCTTTAGAGCTGAAAATTCTATCAGTGTACAATAGGGTGTGCCTAATGGGAGGTTGAGACCAGGAGGTCTAGTTCATCTTTGAAAGTGAGATTCTGCTATGTGAGGACATGGACACACACACACAAAGTGCCTGAAGATCTTTCAAACAAAAGTGGGGGTCCACCCACCAGCAAGCCCTATGTGAGGACATGGACACACACACACATGGACACACACACACACACACACACACACACACACACACACAAAAGATAAAAGTGCCTGAAGATTTTTAAAACAAAAGTGGGGGTTCACCCACCAGCAAGCCCCCCAGCCTTAAGCACATGAGCATGTGGAGATCGGGCGGAGATGAGATGCTGCTGTAGTAGGTATCGGGCGACCTGAACAATGGAAGTGAAGGACCGTTTCAGGATCCGCTCTGCCCAGTCACAAGTCAGGGCACAGGCTGCCTCTACCAGTTCATCCCGAGGTGCTGGGGTTACTTCTGGGCCCATTTCTGGCTGGAGTGGGGAAAGACAGGCTCAATCGGATTACCAAGTAAAACACTTGTCCCTCTCCAACTATTGACTAAAGCAGAGAGCAGCAGACCGAGGACAGAAGTAGTTCCTAACCATTAAGACCCAGAAACTCAAATTCTCTTTCTCCCATGCTTCCGCTACAGGGATGGCAGAGGGTTCCTAGAAGCAATGTATGGATGACTATGGTTTTCCCAGTCATCAAAACAAATCCTAAAGACCTCTGTCTTTACCTGGGTGAATTAATTAGCACTGGAAGGTCATTACTTACGCTCTCAGAACCTTTTAGGTCAAGTCCAGGCAATGGTGGCATAGATACCAAGGTCTTCCTTCGGATGCCACTGTAGCAATATCTGATGCAAGTTAAGGAACAGCCAAAAGGGCTTATGGGGCCCTTCAAACCTCTTAGGCACCTTTTCTTCCCCAGGTCCTAATATCTCAGTCAAGGATACTTGGACTGGCCCCGACCACCAAGTCTTCGGGCCTTGATGTCAGGGAAGATCTCTCTGATGATTTTACCAAAGTTGGCTGTGCTGAGTGGGCGGCAACAGGCAAGACTCTCACAATACTTTCTGAGAAAGTACGGGGTAGAAGGAGAAGGTAGTCAGAGGTAGGGACCACGTGTGGGGTAAGGGTCTAGTCCCGTGCCCAACAACCCAGGCACCACCTTTTCATACCGATAAGCATCATAGACGCTCTGCTTTGGCAGACAGGTATCCACATGCTCCTCAAGGTGGTTGCGAATCCACCTATAGGCATACATATACTCCTCATTGCTAAGTATGCTTGGCTCTGAGCTGTAAGACAAGGGAGACATGGACCTCATTGGTGGACAGGTCAGTCAGTCCCAATCCACCTTTCTGATAAACCAAACCAGGGCAGGGCACAAGCTATGTGCCTTCTACTACTACTTTTTTTTTTTTTTTTTTTTTAAAGATTATTTTATGGGTATGAATGTGTTGCCTGCATGTATGTATGTGCACTACATGTGTGCCTGGTGCTCACAGAGTTATGTCAAGATTCCTGGGAACTGGAGTTCTAGATGGTTGTGACCTACCATTCGGGGGCTGGGAATTGAACCTGGGTCTAATTCATGAGCAGCCGATCTCAACCCCTGAGCCATCTCTCCACCCTCCCCATCACCTATTTTTTGACTCATCACAGTGAGACTCACAATCAGAACCTGTGACATCTAAAACACCAACACCAAAGTACCTTTTATCTCCAACGCTGGGCCCTGAAGGGAGCTGAAGGTAGAGATACAGCTTATCATTGTCGGAGAACTTCTGTACTTCTTGCTGAGACAGAAAACAGGTAGGAGAAATGAAGCACAGGGCCCAGGGAGTGATCTCAAGTCCAGCTGACTGTCATGTCATCAGAATGAGGAGGAGCCTGGCCAATGCCTTGAGGTTGAGGACTTACTGGGCTGAGGAACTTTCCGGGCTTCCCACCAGGGAAGGGAGAAGAGGGGAGGGGAGGGGACCGGGTTTGATTTTATCTTTCTACATAGGTCACAGAAGGATGAAGCATGATACTCAAAGGTGGATAGCACTGCCTCTCCCACATAAACCTTTATTCTCTCACATCACTACAACCGTATCCCTCAGCAATAGCACCTCTATTGCCCTTTCCCGACATGCTTACCAGAATTCCCTCTACTTTGTTCTGCACGGCCTTGCTGTGGAGAAGAAGAAAAGCTGGAGGTCACAAGGTTTTCCCATCCCTTTGTCTGATTGCTAGAGACAGAAAAAGGACCAAACTGCTACCAAGACCACAGACCTCAGCCTGCTCTTGAACACTTGCCTGGGTGGGTTGGGGCGAGGGATAGCAAGGATCTACAGCTGGGTCTGGAACAGGGTTTGGAGACAGAGATGACTACTTACGAAATGGTACCTCGGAGCCTTTGAAGAAGGGTGGTAGGTTCCCCAGCTTCAGCACCACCTTGGGGTCTTGCCTCAGTCTTGGGGCTCTTGGCATTGGGTTTATCTTCTGCCATCCCAGCATGAGGGCTAAGGCTGAGACAAAACACTGGGGCTTAACTCCCACCAAGCTTCCGTTTCCCTAGGGACCCCAGGGCAGTCCTGTCTCTACCCAAAAATACAAACAGACGCAAAGCCTCCCCTAGTCGTTTTTTTCCTCACCACTTGCCTTCTCTAAAATTAAGAATTATTCAGCTACTTTGTCAGGCCCTTCTAGACGCAAAGAGATCTCTGACATCTCCACTCTCTGTATATCCCACCTTTTGAAGTCTCTTACATCTGGAAAACTGTTATGAGAAGAGATAGGTGTGGGGAAGAAATCTTATAATTTCTCCCAGTGCTGTAACCCCCACCCCCCTACACACACCCCTGCCGTCGGGGGGGGGGGGGAGATAACGACAAATCAAAGTTCTCCGATATTCTAATAAGACTCCTCGCATTGATTTTGCTTGGGAGGTCGAAAGGGAAATGAACATAGTCGGCCCTTCCAGGATTGCAAAAAACTGGGCCCAAGTTCTCATTACTGAGTCTGGCCACGGCTCCCTCCGCTGCCCCCCTCGCCTCGGCGCGGACCCTACGTCATCCCACAACATCCCACCCCGTGTCGCCCCCACTCCCCTCCGGCCCTCCACCCCATTCCCTGATGCCGGCCCCGGGGGCGGGGGGTCGGTCTCCGAACTCCGAAGACGAGGCGCAGGAAACCCTGCGGGAACCGCGTCTCCAATCCGGGCACGTGCGCACGGGTGAGGAGCTGCTCAAAGCTGGTCCTGCTCGCACCCAAGTCCCGTCGCCCCTCCTACCTCGGAACCGTCACCTTCCAGCACCGACATTAGATAGGTAAGAGAGAAAGAGAAACTAGCCCCTTGGCTACCTCCGCTCCAGCCCAGCCCCACGGTGCCAGGCGGGCGGGCTCCTGCGTTGCTTTTATTTTCTTTTTTCTGAATGGTTGTGCCAGTCGCGATCTGCCTGGATACACGCACGGCTTCCTCTGTGATTGGTCGTTGCTGCCACCCAGACGAGGGCAGTGAAAGTCTGCCTGGTAACAGAATCTGATTGGTCGAGAGGGGAGGGAAAATCCAAACTTAGTCTTATTTGAGTCAAGAGGGGGGAAGTCCAAGTTAGGTTTCGGTTAAAACTGGGGTCGGTGAGGCCTGCGGGTCCGGCGACGGTTCTCTTCTTAAAGGGGCCGCAGGACGAAAGCCCGAGCGCCCCGCCGCCCTCGAGCATCCGCTCTTTGGCCGCTCTGATCCTGTGCTGTAACGTCACCGAAGACGGATGCGGGACGGAGCTCGGGCTTTACTGCGTAGATGCCCCCTAGGGTCCGAAAACCACAGAAGGGAGTTGCGGGGTAGGAAAGTGCTTGGCTAGGGGTGGCTGGGGAATAAGGTGAATTTAAAGTGTCAGGAGGTCGATAAGCATCCTCATGACTGGGGGGGCCGGGGGCCAAACAAACAAGTTATTTTGGTTGTAGAAACCAAACTTCTTTGATTTCAGGATTTCGTGTTGTTTCACTAAAATTGGGGAACTTTTACAAAATGGAGTGGCCTTAGCTACCATGTTTGATTTTTGGTTTTGGTGGTTAGAGCCTCCCAAAGGAATAAGTGAGTGAGTTTTTATTTTTGTTTTTGTTTTTTAAAGAATTGCTAGAACATGGTGGCCAGTGATGGCAATTCATTATAAAATCCTGTAACTCCCTTTTGGTATAAACAAGTGGAACTGTTCCATTTTTTCCATCCCTTGTGGCCAGCTTCTCAAGCACCAGGCTCCCCATCCTTCCACAAAGAACCTTCAAATCCTTACCAGCTGTACCACATTAAGTGAAATTATCTTTCTCTATTAGATACCATCCTATAAATCAACTCCATTTTAGTTAAGCAACGACAACTCCTAGAACTAAAGTAACTTAATGCCAGTTCATATTCCAGATTCTTGCCTTGTCACCCCATCTATCTCAGTAACTCACCAGAGATGTTGATTGGTTCTCTGATCCACCCATTACACACCCTACCTCCCTAGCTGCCCTTAGTAACTACTAGCTGTTGGACACCTCACCAACCATTTTGCCGGTCTTTCCCAGAATAAAACCTGTCCGTTGAGCCTCTGGCCCCTTTCTCTACCTTTCTCATCTCCCCTCTGCCTGTTAGCACTCTGGGTTCTTGTGTATATGTCACCTCCTTCCTAGGAGTCAAATCCCTGTAGTTCCTACTTGGTGAACATGGAAACTGATTGCATCACACACGAGGAAACTTAGTACTGTGGCAACTTTTCTGTTCAGAGAGGATTGTATTTATGGGTGCTTAACCCTCTTAAGGTTTCTTGAGCTCCTGACGAAAGATGTACATGCAGAATTTTGCATCTATCTTACATGGTTGTGGACTCCTGGTCAACAGTCTCTTAAATGGATGCATTTTGTTCTGCACAGAAGAGTTGTGGCATCCAAGTCATATTTACAGTCCCGGCTGGAGTGCTTTGCAAAGCCTTTCTCATCTTCACAGTCCTGTGGGATCTCTGCTTCCCTGCTGTGGGAAGGGGAGTATCTTTTTTAAGTAGAGTGCATGAGACTTTAAATTTTGTTTTTAAAGGAATTGGTAAAGATGTCATCAGACAGACTCCTCCCCCATCAGCATTTGCCTAAGACTGAAATAACATGCTCAAGGTTGCCATATTTGTTAACAGTTGACTTGGGTCCTATGTTCAGGAGTTGCATTTTGCTAATCAACTTTGCTGCCAGATACTAAGTCCAATGAGGCATCCCTCTGACCACTCAGAATAAGGCACAGCACTCTTTAGGCCTAAACATCTAACATTACTTTCCCTGTGATGTGGTGGGATTCAGGTGTCAGCTGATAAGGTCCGATGACCCTTATCCAGGGTCCGGGGGCTCCTGAAGGGGGAGTGGCCAACCCCATTCAAAAGGGGGTTTGCTGAAGCATGACTAAACTCCCTCCTGTAGAAGCAAAACATCTTGCTTTGCTCAAACATTCGGATTGTATGGTTTCCTAGTTATGCTCAGCTGTCAGTTCGACACAGCCTAGAGTTATTTAGGGGAGTTTCAGTTGAGGTTGGGCTGTGGGGCATTTTCTTGCTAATTGATGGAGAACTTAGCCCTCTGTAGACAATGCAGTCTGCAGATTGGTGAGCCTGAGCTGTATGAGAAAGGCAGCTAAAGGTGGGCAGGGAGCCCCCCGTCCTGCATGATTCTGGCCTCTGCACCTACCTCAAGCTCCTGCCCTGACTTCCCTCAGTGATAGACTGTTACCTGGAAGTGTAAGGTGAAATAAGCCTTTTCCTCTCCAAAGTTCTTTGGTCAGAGTGTCCTAGTACAGCAACAGAAAGCAAGCTAGAATATCTGGCCATTTTCCCAAGACCCCTCAGACCCATTTTAAACACGACTACTATCATCCGAGGAAAATAGGCCTTGTGAAATTTTCTGGTAGAAGGCTTTCTATTGGTTTTCACTGTATGCCACTCTTAGTGTAGGGTTGGTGGAGGCTATACATTTACTAGCTCAGTGCTTACATTTGAGAAGTTTATTAGTCAGGAGACTGAGGTCATATAATAAGTGAAGATGATTGGCCTAAGGACCTAAGATAGCTCAAGATAATGTTGGTGGCAGATTTTGTTCGACTGTAATTTTTGTCTTTCCCCTTTTTAAATACATGGTTTTGGGGCTGGAGGGATGGCCCAGAGGTTGAGAGTATGATTGCTCTTCCATAGGACCTGGGTTCAATTCCCAGCACCCACATGACAGCTCACAACTGTCTGTAATTCCAGTTTCAGGGGATCTCACATTCTCACACATACATGCATGCCAAACACCGATGTACATAAAATAAAAATAAATACAATCTAAATAAATAAATAAGTAAACACATGATTTCACTCTAGCCAAGTCTGACCTTGAACCCTCCACGAACTCCGTGTTCATCCTGAACTCGTGGGACTCTCCTGCTTTGGTTTTACAGGTATTGAGTCCCCATGCTCCACAACTATGGTGTTCAGTCAGTGGAGGCCAAGCAGTCCACTGGATTCTTTAGAGAACTGGAGAATTTAGAGAATCTTCATGGTGTATTTTCTTTAATTAATTAGTTATTTAATTTATTATTTTGTGTTCATTGGTGTTTTGCCTGCATGTCTGTCTGAGTGATGGTATCTGATTCCCTGCAACTGAAGTTACAGCCAGCTGTGAGCTGCCATGTGGTTGCTGGGAATTAAACCCAGGTCCTCTGGAAGAGCAGCCAGTGCTCTTAACTACTAAGCCATCTCTCGAGTCCAATGTTTTTATTTTATTATATTTCCTAATCTTATGAACTTTATTATTTAAAAAAACTTGCAAATAAACAAAAACACTATGTGCCAAAAATAAGGAGACCTCCAGTCTGTATGACTAAACTCCAGCTGTCACTCAGAGTGGACGCCGTGAAGCGTTACATTAACTTTTGCCCTATCGGTATCAAATACATCTTATGCACTCATCCACACCAAAGATCTGTGACAGGTTAGAACTAGAAAACACTTAGCTTTATATCCTCTGCAGTCCCTCCCATCCCCAGGTGGGTTTGGTTTTGTTTTGTTTTGTGGGTTTCTTCCCCTTTTCATGTTATACCGAACCCACATATACATACATTAATATTTAAACATGTCATCAGCTAGATCCTGAATAGCAGAGAAAACATGTAGATTGTTTCTGAGAGTGTGATCTCAGTGTCAGTCAGAGTCCATTTTCCTGAAAATTTTTAACTTCAATTTTCTTTAGAAGTGAGTAGTATTCATACCACGTTTTCATTATTCATTCGTCTGTCGACAGCTAGATTGATTCAAACTCTTTGCTGTGCTCACTAAAGCAGCAATAGATAAATGTGCAAATCTCTCTGTGGTGGGCACAGACTTCTCTGGGTCTGTGCCCAGGAGGGAAATTGCTGGATCGTATGTCGTTCTATCTTTAGTTTTTTTGAGGACTTTACAGACTGACTTCCACAATGGCTGTATTAATTTGCACCCCCATCAACAGTAAATAAGGGTCCTTTCTGTCCCCACCCACTCCAGCATTTGTCATCAGAGTTCTTGATGACAACCACTCTCACTGGAGTGAAGAGCTACCTCAGAGTAGTTTAATTTGCATTTCCCCGATGGCTAGGAATATTGAAGACTGACCGGGTTCTGCAATCCCAGCACTTGGGAGGCTGAGACAGGTGAATCCTGTGAGTTCACAGCCAGCCGAAGCTACACAGTGAGTTATTGTCTCAAAGGTACTGGCCATTCTTGTCTGCATTTCCCTTTGGAAACTGTCTATTTGCTCTAGGTGATTGACAGTTTTATTTCCTTGTTAATTTCTGCAATTCTTTGTAAATTCTGGATATTAGCCCCTTGTCTAAATTGTAGCTAGTAATGATTTTCTTTTGAACCTCTTTTGAGGTTTTCTGTTCATTCTGATAGTCATTTTCTTTGCTGTACAGAGACCTTATTTTCCTGTTGTTCCATTGGTTGATACTTCTTAGGGTTAGTTCTTGGGCTGATGGTGTCATTTCAAAAACATCTCTGGCTATACAGCCCTGGCTGTTCTGGAACTTGCTATGTAGATCAGGCTGGCCTCAAACTCACAAGAGGCCTGTCTGCCTCTGCCTCCCGAGTGCTGGGATTAGAGGTGTGGCCAATTTTGCCACACCATTTGCTGAGTACACGCCCTCCATTATGTTTTTTCTTCTTTGTCAAATATGAAGTGAGCATAGTTTTGCCATTTTGGTTCTGGGTTCTCTACTCCATTTCATTGGTCTGCCTATTTCATTCCAGGACCAGGCTGTCTTTATCACTATAGCTCTATGGTGTAATTTGGGGTCGGGTGTTATAATACCTTCAGCAGAGGTGTTACTCCCTAGGAGTACTTTACTATCTGTGCTCTGCTATGGTTCCATATAACTTCTTGTATTGTTTTTTATAACCCATGAAATATAACAGAATTTTGATAGGCATTATATTCATTCTGTATATTAATTTTTCAGGATATCCTTGCAGTATTAATTCTGCCTATTCAAGAATATAGAAAATTATCTCATTATATAATATCTTCTGTGATTTTATTTTTATTATCTTGAAGTTTTAATTGTAGAGGCCTTTCACTTCTTTTAAAAAAAATATTTATTTATTATATATACAGTGTTCTTCTGCCTGTATACATGCCTGCACTCCAGAAGAGGGCACCAGATCTCATTAAAGATGGCTGTGAACCACCATGTGGTTGCTGGAAATTCAATTCGGGACTTCTAGAAGAGCAGCCAGTGCTCTTAACCACTGAGCCATCTCTCCAGGCCCAGGTCTTTCACTTCTTAAGTATTCCTAAATAGTTACTTTGGGCAGAGTTACTTTGAATGGAATCATTTCCCTAATTTCATTTTCAAGAGTGGACTGTTGGTACAAATGCTACTCTAGAGACAAGCGAGACTGGAAGGGCATCTTATTAGAGCCTCTGGGATGCAGCCAAGGCAGTTCTAAGAAGACAATTTATATCAATAAATTCTCAAATTAAAAATCTGAGAGGTAGAGCACCCACATGGCAGTGCCCTGATGTCTATAACTCCAGTTCCAGGAGACTCTCACACAGACATACATTCAGGCAAAACACCAATGCACATAAAATAAAAATGATTTTTAAAAATATTATAGAGAGCCGTGGTGTAGGCTTTTAGTCCCAGCTAATCCTAGCTCTTGAGAGGTCAAGGCAGGTGAATCTCTGAGTTTGAGGCCAGCCTGGTCTATAGAGCAAGTTCCAGGATAGCCCAGCTACACAGAGAAACCCTGTATCAAAAAATCAAACAACAAAACCCCCAAGAGATAGGAAATAATGTAATGATGCATCCTTAAGGCTCTCAAGAACGCAAGCAGCTAACCTAAACATAATAGATGTAAAAATAATACAGATCAGGGAAGAAAATAGGGAAATTGAGATTAAACGGATAGTACTCAAAATCTGAAAAAGCAAGATAAGACAACTTTTAGCTAATCTGACAGAGAGAGAAGCCAGAAGATGACAAACTTTGAGGTCAAGAGATGCCATTACAGTGATCTCCAGTGAATTCACAGTATCGTTAGAAATTACTATGAAAGATTGTTCTCTGAAAAGCTGAATACCTCAGGAAATTTTTTCACCTCACAACATCTACCAAGATTAAGTCCTGAAGATACAAATAACTTAGCCCCTACAAGCATGAGATTAAATTATTTATAAAAGCTGTTCCTCACAGAAAAGCTCAGGATCAGACAGATTCATTGCTAAGTGTGATCAAACCGTCAGGAGGACCTCATATCAATTTTTCTTAACTTGTTCCATAAAATAGAAAGTGAAAACTGGGCATGGGTTTTAGTAGCAACTCTGGGGAGGCGTAACTCTGTGAGTCTGAGGTCCAGCATGGTCTACAAAATGAGTTCCAGGACATCATGGCTACCAAGAGGCCTTGCCTCAAAAAACAATCAAAAATACAAAATGAAGGAACACTACTAAGTTCATTCTGTGAAGCCAGTGTGGCCTTGTTACCAAAACCAGATAAAAACCCACACACAATAGAAAATTCAAAGTATTTTTAAACTTTTTTCCAATTCCGTATTTCCCCTGAGCTAGTTGAAATCTAGAGATGCTATTAAGCTCATCTTAATTTTTCTAGCAAGGATATTTCAGGTAGTGTTGTGTGCTTTCTGCTGCTTCCTTATTGGGACACATAAGCTCTGGTCATCTTCCTTTTTCAAATTTAAAAACATTATTCCTTTATTTTGAGATAGTGTCTTATGTAGCTCATGTTAACCTAGAACTCTGCATTCTGCTGCTCTGCCTGCCTGCAGCACCCAAGGGCTAGATCTACAGCCACAGGAGCGCATGATCATCCTTTTCCTTTGCAGGGTCTGAGCTCTACTTGCTTCTGCTTCCCCAGTGTTGTTACCAGAAGCATTACAAGTTGTTACTAACAAGCCCCCATCCTGGTGAAGGTCGAGGACAGCTGCAGGGGTCAGTTCTCTCCTGTCATTGTGTGGCTCCTGGACTACAACTCAGGCCATTATGCTTGGTGGCCCTTTACCCACTGGGTCATCTCCCTTGACACGCACGTGTTCCAGTGGATGTTCTTTCAAGTTACTATTATTCTTTATTTTGAGAGAATCAAAGGCTCATATATAGTTGCAAGAAATAATGCAGAAAAATTATATGTGCCCTTCACTCCTTTTGCTTAATGGCACATCTTATATAACCGTAGTACAATATAATAGCCAGGAAATTGGCATTGATACAGTCAGCCAAGCTTATCTAGATTTCACCAGTTTTACACATGCTAATTTGTGTATATGTTATCTAGATCTCTGTGATTTTATCACATTGAAGGTTTGTGGAACCATCACTTAGCTTATGAAGCTGAAGAGTCATAAGCACGGGATCCCCAATGCTACCCTTAACCCCTGACAATCATTAACCTGTTCTCTGGTTATATGATTCGTCCTTTGAAAATGTTTTATAATCAGAATAATTTTATACACATACAAACATAAGAAGAAGGTTTTGGCATGTGTATATGTTTTTATTCAGAGTCCTCCTTTGGACTGTCGAGATGGTTTATTGTGTAAAACACCCCTGCTAAGGTCGATGACCTATAGAGAAGGTGCCTGAACCCTGGGATATGGTCATGCACACACACTCACACACACACACATCCCCCACACACACTGTTTTAATTTTTGTCTGCTTGACACAACCAAGATTACCTGGGAAGAGGAGCCTCAGTTGAGAAATTACCTCTGTCAGATTGTCCTGTGGATATTTCCTTGATTCGATGATTGGTGTGGGAGTACCTAGCTCTCTGTGGTAGTGGGCAGGTGGTCTTGCGCTTTATGAGAAGCAAGCTGAGCAAGCCATGGAGAGTAAGCCAGTAAGCAGTTCTCCTCAATGGCTGCTGCCTCAGATCCTACTTGAGTTTTTGCCCTGACTTCCCTCAGTGGTCACCTGTAATGAAGCACGTAAGCTGGAGGGAACCCCTCCCCCCACCCTCACACGCTGTCTTTGGTGATGGTGTCTGTCTTAGTTAGGGTTTCTATTGCTGTGAAGAGACCATGACAATGGCAACTCTTTTTTGTCGTTGTTGTTATCAACACAAAAACCAACAGGGTTTTAGTTCTATCCTGTTGAGCAGGGCTCAGCAGGGCAGGGAGCAGGTTCTCATAGAGGAAAGAGGCCTCTACTTGCCTGCGATGAGCAGGTTCCTCAGCACCACAATGACTGAACCCCCATGCAGGAACATCTTGGAGATGTAGCCATCCTTGTTGACCGGCTTGGACTTCTTGCCCTTGCCGCTCTTGGGGACCTCCGTCCACGTCTCCTTCACATTCTCCAGCACCATGTTGCAGTGCCCGTCAAAGGCCTTCGCCTGTCCCCAGAGCTTCTTGTTGAGACAGTTAATGAGCACTTGAGTGCTGTTCTTAAATGACTGTGTGAACACCGAGAGGGCACCTGGGCTGAATTTCTCTCCCACTTCTGCAGCTCCTCTGTGGTCATCTCACTCTTGGGTTTATTGAGGAGACTCATGGTGGAGGCTTCGCTTGTAGATCACTCCCACCTCCACCTCATTGCTCCAGCCTCCGGAGTACCCATGGCAACTCTTAAAAAGGAAAACATTTCATTGTGGTGGCTTGCTTACCATTCAGAGGTTAAGTCCATTATCATCATGGTGGGACATGGTGGCAGGCAGGCGGACCTAGTGCTGGAGAGGTAGCTGAGATTTCTACAACTTGTAGGTGACAGGAAGTAGACTGTCTCATTGGGTATATCTTGAGCATATAAGACCTCAACGCCCATCTCCCAGTGACACACTTCCTCCAACAAGACCACATCTCTTAATAGTGCCACTGCCTTTGGGGACCTCTGTCTTTCAAACCACCACCTTGTCTATCACAGTAAATAGAAAGCAACCGAGGGAGCACTCTCTCACACACACTCTCTCATGGGCGGGGAACATAATAAAGCTATGAGTTGTCTTAGAAGTCCTTGAGATCCACCAAGTTATTGTGGTTACTAATAGTTCACTTTTTATTTATTATGAGTAGTATTCCATGGTATGGAGTACAAATTGTTTAGCCATTCCCTTACCTTGGGGGAATCTGTTGAAGGACATTTGGGTTGTATGTAGTTTGGGATTATTGCTAGAAAAGCTACTATGAATAATTGTCACTAGTTTTTATATGAACATACATTTTCAGTAGTTCTCCAAAAATAAACGCACAAAGTACAGTTGCTCATTTAGAGCCACATTTTATTTTTTTAAAAATCTGTCAAACTATTTTTTAATGTGCATTGGTGTTTTACCTCCATGTTTGTGTGAGGATGTATGATCCCTGGAACTGTAATTACAGACAACTGTGAGCTGGTGTGTGGGAGCTGAGACTTGAACTCGGATCATTTGGAAGAGTAGCTAGTGCTCTTAACTGCTGAGCTATCTTTCCAGCCCCTGCCTATTTTTAAGAGGAGTTGTTCCTGCCTTCCTGCCCATGATAGGCCATACATTCAAACTATGAAGTAGAATAAACCATTGTCTTTATAGAAGGAGGAGGAGGGTTGTCCTGGGGCTGGGGAGATGGCTCAGTGGTTAACGTGCATGAGGACCGGAACCCACTTGGGTTTTCAGCCTTGGAAGGTTGAGTTGGGATTCCCAGAGTAAGTTTGTTAGCAAGGTTAGCTATATCAGTGAGCTCTGTGTTCACTGGGAGATCCTGCCTCAACCAATAGTGGAATCTTGATGGGGTTTTGTGACATCAACCTTGTGTCTCCATATGAATGTGCTCACAAGTGCATAAATATACCTTCACATAGGCAAAAATCTCTCTCTCTCTCTCTCTCTCTCTCTCTCTCTCTCTCTCTCTCTCACACACACACACACACACACACACACACACATACACACACACCTGAGGGGGGGGAATTTTTTTGAGATGGTCTGTCTATGTAGATATGTACACCAGGCTGGTCTCAAACTCACTGAGGTCTGTCTGCCTGTTTCCCAAGGGCTAGGGTTAAAGACACAAAGGTTTGCACCAGTGCACTTGGGTGCGAAAGACATATACTAGGTTTTGAGTCTAGAGCTTTCCTGAACACACAGCATACACTGTACAAAGCTACATGGTAAGATCAGAAATGGGAGGAAAGAACATCCCTTTTCCATCCCAGCATTAAAGGCTTTAGTTTGTCTATAGTCTCACCAGTTTATTTCTTCTTCTTCTTCTTCCTCCTCCTCTTCCTCACCATCATCATTTTGGTGCTGGGAACTGAAGCCAGTGCACTCCACCACTGAGATATTGTTACAATATTTGAGACCACTGGAGAAAGATCCCCAGACTCAATTCAGATTATAGTTAGCCAGATTTATTAAAACTGCTAACAAGGCCACAGTCTCTAATCCAACTCAGAGATGTATTACCCAGAGGGGAATGAAGGGGGCCTTTTAGAGGAGAGAACCCCGGTTACTTCATTTCTGTAGAATGTACAGCTTTGTGAGGAACTGCCTCGCTCCACCATGTACACAATGATAAGTGAATTTACAGAAGCCAGAGAAAGAGTTAATCATTTTACAACAGTTACACAATTCTGGGGAGTGAGGAGGAGTCGGGGAACTTGCCCTTTGGGAATTTGGAATGAACCCCTCGCACAAAATGGAGTTTTCCTTAGCCATCACAATGTACCTTTGGCTTCATTTTTTTTTTTTTTTAGTTGAATCATTTTAACAAGTGTGCAGTGATAGCACATTGTAAGGTATATTTACTCACTATCATTATTGGTTTTGTTTTACTTATTTATTTTTGGTATATAATCCAGGATAGCCTGGAGCTCAAGAGTCTTCCTGTGTGTGTCATAGCCTGGCTGGCATGCTTGGTTTTGCACTGAGCTGAGTTTCTCTGCTTGTCTTTTTTCAGAGGTGTCGTAGCCCAGTTGTCTAAGCAGTTTCCTCCCTCTGTGCTTTAATAAATGTTGAAGGTTTATCCTACAGAATATTAGAGTATGGTAAGTTGCTTGATTATCAGCTTAACTGGATTAAGAAATCCTGAGGGCATCAGTGATGTACTCTTTGGATGTGTCTGTGTGGGAGCTTCCAGAGAACTATCTGAGGGATGTGTACAGCATCGTCTCATTCAGTGGGGGTACGATCCTTGGTCGAATAAAAAGGGAAAAAGAAGCCAATTGCATGCCACCAATGCCTCTCCTCTGCTTTCTGATCTGTTGATAGGAGCCGCTGGCCTTCTGCCCCCATGACTTACCCACCAGTATGGGCTGCATGCCCTGAGCCACAAGGCAAAACAAACCAGTCTCAAATTGCCTCTTGTCAGGTATCTCATTATAGCAACAAGGAAAGTAACTAATACAGAAAATTAGTACCGGGAGTGGGGTCTCTACTGTGTCTTCCCACCTTGTGGTGTAGTTGACCCCACGGGTAGATAACAAGATAGAGCACCATCACAGTTTAAAGGTCAATTCGAAGCAAGCTTTAATTAAACACTGACCAGGTGGATGGGCTCTGGCCAGGTCCATACCTGGCCCTGACTCACATTTTGAGGGCCTTGAGAAGGCAAAATCCCATTTACCGAGTTTCCCAGGAGGTTCAGTCAGGGACAAGCATACCTCCTCCTGCCTTCATCCAAGTGGCAAGTGCACATCCTGACATGTTTCCTGCCCATGTGCGATCAAGCGCTTTTTGGTGCAGATAGGTCAAACAAACTTGTTTAGGGGGGTGAAAATACGTGGCTTGTGATATCTCCCATAAACAGTAGCCTCCATCCAGCATCTCAGGAAGTATCTATCCTTGGGCAAGGGACTTACAGATGAAGGCATTTTTGTTTCATGATCTCTTAGGCATAGCAATTAAAACTTGAAACGTACCTTTGGCTCTCACAGTAGGTAGCCACGTATGCTGTATTTAGATCTGTTTTGTGAAGGAACAGTCAAGAATTTGGAGTTATGAACTAGAGAAGCCCTGGAATGTTGTAGGCAGGGTTAATAGGCCATGCTAGTAGGGGTTCAGAACACTGGAATGCCAGAAGGAGTGCAGATGGTAAAGACTGCTCAGAAGCTATAGCAAGGAACAAAGAGTCTGTAGGAAGGACGCTAGAGGCCATTCATTTTTCTCTGTCATATCATTGGGTTGTACTCCAGCCCATGTCCCAAAAACCCGAGGCTGGATTAAAAAGTAATGAACTGGAATGTCTAATGAAGAAAATTTCAAAACAGCATATTATTTGGTGTGTAGCATAGTTACTATTCAGTGTTTTTAGCCATATTTATAGGGAGAGTAGAGCAAAAATATGTGAAATATGTTCACTTGCTGTTTGGTGAGGAAAGACGTGTGGGCCAATTTAAAGCTACAGACAAAGGTTGTGGACAAAACAAGCAATCAGTAAAGAGATCAGTATGACCAAAAAGAAACCTGCATCCTGCACTGGGATAACAGGAGACCTAAGGGCAAGGCCCCACATGAAGGTTCCAGGGTTTGAGCATGCAAAATCACTTTAAAAGAAAGTACCTTAACTAACTGTAGCACAGCAGAGGTTCCCAACTCTAAACCAACTTTATAGAGAAACATCTTCCAGGTTCTCCTACCTAGGCACTCTGAGGCCACTGAGCTGTGGTAAAAACAGCCAGGCCATGTCCTGAGCTGCCAGTGTTGCCAGTAGAGCTTAACACCATCATCCATGTGGTGCTGTTTATCCAGACATGTAAAATATAAGACTTGAGATTATTGTGGCCTGCAACAAGGTTTCAGAAGGCTACTCAGGCCTGGCAATGTGTTGCAGGGGTGTCAGAGGTGTGAGTTGGACATTTCTGTCTCAGACAGACACTCCCAAATACCCAGCAGCCACTTCCCAAATAATAGTCTCAGAGGCTTAATATTATAGTAACTGCATCTTACTATCTAGCTCTTAGGCTTAAACTAACCCATGATTCTTATTTATATTTAGCCAAGTAGCTTGGCACCTTTTCTCACTACAGCTTTCTCATCTTGCTCTGAGTCTGGCTGGTGACTGCTGCTCTGCCTTTCCTCTTCCCAAAATTCTCCTAGTCTGCTTTGCCCCACCTCTACTTCCTGCCTGGCTACTGGCCAATCAGTGTTTTATTAAAACCAATGTGAGTAACAAGTCTTTACAGTGTACAAGAGCATTATCTCACAGGGGTGGATTCCCTGCAAGAAGGTCCTGAGAGGCCATTCCAAGAGGCTGTAAAAGTTGAACAAGTGAAGATGACTTGTTAGTATTTGGTTTTTGACCCAGACTTTCCAATCTTGCCTCATGGCCCGGACTTTCTGGCCTGCAATCCCATAGTCCCACTGAAACAGACAGACACTTATATTAAGTGTACGCTGATTGACCTGGGACCCAGGCATGTAACTTGCTAGCTCTTGCTCTTAATCTAACCCATGGTTCTTACCCTGTTTAGCCATGCGGCTCGGTACCTTTTCTCAGAGCAGAATAGTTGTCCTCTGCTTCTTCTGGCTTCTCTCTGGCATTCTGCTCTGTTTTTCCTATTCCCAGAGTTTTCTTAGTCTGGTAGCCCCGCCCACACTTCCTATCTGTCTTCAACCAATCAGCATTTTTATTAAACCAGTAGGCAGGACAATTATTTACAATGTGACATAATCCCCCTACAGACTTGGGATAAAAGCAACATACAGTCCTCACTCACACACACTCACGCATACACACACAACTGCCCTCATATGTACATATCATAGTTACAAACAATAAATACAAAATTGAAATCAAAATCAAGCTGGATGGTGGTCGCACATACCTTTAATCTCAGAATTTGGGAGGTAGAAGCAGGTAGATCTCTGTGAATTCCAGGGCAGCCTGGTCTTCAGAACAAGTTCTAGGACTGTTGTGGCCCCACAGAGACAAAACAAAACAAGCAAACAAAATTAAAATCATCTTGTTGAAGCTGTGATGTTGAAGCCTAAGTTGTAATGGAGACCTGTGGTGGTCTGAATAGGAATGACCCCCATAGGTGCATATATTTGAATGCTTGGTGATTAGAGAGTGGGGCTACTTGACAGGAATTAGATGTGGCCTTGCTGGAGTAGGGGTGCCCTTGTTTGAGGAAGTGTGTCACTGGGGGATGGGCTTTGGGGTTTCAAATACTCAAGCCAGGGCCAGTGTCTCTCTCTTCCTGCTGCCTATGGATCTGGTTATAGGACTCTGAGCTTTCACATCTACCTGTGTCCTACCATGCTCTCTACCATGAGGATAATGTTCTAAAGCTCTGAAACTATAAACTATTCCCAATTAAATGCTTTCTTTTATAAGAGTTGCTATGGTCATGCTATCTCTTTACATCAACAGAACACTGGCTAAGATAGACATGGTACCAGGGAACACGGTATTGCTGTGACAGGCCTGGCCATGTAGCTTGTTGGCACAATGTGTACTTTGGGACATTAGATAAGGAAAACAGTTGAATGCTTTAAGTGGGGCTTAATGGTGTCTTAGGGGTTTATCACTGTGAAGAGACACCATGATCACAGCAACCCTTATAAGAGAAAAACATTTAATTGGGATAGCTTACATTTTTAGAGGTTCATTTCCATCATCATCATGGTGAGAAGCATGATGACATGCAGGCAGACAGGGTGCTGGCTACATCTTGCAGGCAACAGGAAATGGTCTCACTGTCACATTGAGCAAAACTTTAGCAAAAGAGACCTCAAAGCCTGCCCCCACAGTGATGCACTTCCTCCAACAAGACCACACTTAATCCCCAAGGCCACACCTCCCAATAGAGCCACTCCCTTTGGGGCCATTGTTTTTTTCAGACTACAGCATTCCACTCCCTGTCCCCCAAAGGCTTGTAGCCTTATAATGCAAAAATGCATTCAGTCTAACTTCAAAAGTCCTATAGCTATCACAGTCTCAAAAATGTTTAAATGTCCAAAGTTCAAAGTCTCATCTGAGATTCATGCAATCTCTTAATTATAATTCCTATAAAATCAAAATGAAAAAAACGGATCACATACTCCTAACACATAATGGCACAAGATATGCATTACCATTCCAAAACATAGGGAAGGGAGCATAGTGAGGAAATGCTTGACCAAAGCAAGACCAAATTCCAGCTGGGCAAATTCCAAACTCTGCATCTCCATGTCTAATGTCAAAGTGCTCTTCAGATTTCCAACTCCATACAGATTTGACTGCAACACACTTTTTTATCTTAGGCTGGTTCTAGTCCCTGTTAACAGCCCTCCTTGGAAAGTATCCCATGACTCTGACATCTCTAACATTTTGGGTGGGGTCTCTGGGCTCCAACTTCACAGCTTCATGTAATGACTTCTCTGGAACTCCATTCAGGGACACTCCTGTCACATACCTGATCTCAGAAGCTTTCCTTAGTCTCAGAGGCACATCCCAAATCCCTAGCCCCTTTTTTCTCTCCTTAACTTCAGAACCATACAGTCAAATTTTTGCTTCTTACTGGATAAGGTCCCTGTGTTCAATTTTATCTTCACCAGCTTTCTGTCCTACTGCCTAAGCTTGCTTGGCTGTCCTGAAACTGGATTTGTAGACCAGGATGGCCTCAAACCCATAGATCTGCCAGCCTCTGTCTACCAGTGCTGGGATTAGAAGTGTGCCCTACAACACCGGGCTCTAAGCTTTTCTTTAGTGCCTTTGCACAAGTTGGAAACTTAGCTGGGTGGACTCTTGCTCTAAGGTCACCACTCCCTTTATTCCATTTCTTAATCTATTATTCCTCAAACACAGGACTTAACTCCATTCCACTTAACTCCATTTCTTTACTCCTCAAATTTTACGTTTTATTGCATTTTTCATTATAAATCTTCATTGGAGTTACCACTAATAACCACCACCAGTCTATACTATGCTGTTTTCAGATTTTGTTCTGCCAAAGGAATTAATCCAAATCTCTTCCCTTTAGCCTTAGTCAAACTCTTCAAAAAGAAGCCACATTCTTCACTAAAGTATCACAAGAATGATCTCTAGGCCACATACTAAAATTCTTCTCCTCTGAAACCTCTTAAGTAAGTCCCGGACAGTTCAAATAACTCTGAGCAACACTGTCTTCCATGCTCCTACGCTCCTATGAGTGTGGCCCATGAAGCAGCACTTAAAGCATTCCTCTGCTTTCCTAAGCCAAACTTCCAAAGCTCATATTTCTACAAACAAAAACATGGTCTAGCTTCTCGCCAATACCCCAGTCCCTGGTACCAACTTCTGTCTTATTTAGGGTTCTATCGCTATGAAGAGACACCATGATCATAGCAACTCTTATAAAAGAAAAGCATTTAATTGGGGAGGCTCACAGTTTCAGAGGTTCAGTCCATTATCCTCATAGATGGGAGCATGGCAGCAGGATCATCAGACAGGGTGCTGGCTACATCTTACAGGAAACAGGAAATGGTCTCAGTGTCACACTGAGCAAAGTTTGAGCAAAAGAGATTTCAAAGCCCACCCCCACAGTGACACACTTCCTCCAAGAAGACCACACCTATTCCCCAAGGCCACACCTCCCAGTGGTGCCACTCCCTGTGGAGGCCATTTTCTTTCAAACCACCAAAATGGTTCCATGCTAGTAGGAACATGGAAGACAGAGGTGCAGAGCAGTGTAGATTATGATGGCTCAGCTCCAGAGTCAAAGTAAGTGGTCAAGGATATGATGCTTTTGCCCTTATCCTAAAACTCTGCCTGAGGCTGAATTGAAGAGTTTCGGATTAGCAGACTGCCTAACATTGACTGTGTTGCTTAGTTATTAATGACCAGTCTTATGCAGGTCTATAATGAAAAGAAGCAAGCCAGTTAGCAGCTTTTTTCTATGGCCTCCATGTCAGCTCCTGCCACCAGGTTTCTGCTCTCACCGCTCTTGATGATGAAATGTTAAACTGTGGATAAAATTAACCCTTTCCTCCCCAGGTTGCTTTGGTCATGGTGTGTCGTCACAGTAATGGTAACCCTAACTAAGACAAAACCCAAGGATGTTAGAGGTGTCAGGATCATGAATCATCTACCAAGAAAAGCTGCCGGCCCAAAGCAAGGCCTACCCAAGGGAGAGCCTATTTGTGTTACAGGTAACAGAATGTGAGGGATGGGGCTAAGTCTGTTGTAGATCAACCAAGGCCACATGAACCCTGTGAGCCCATGGTCACAGACACAGGCCTCAGGGGTTAGTGTCTTCCCTGCTGCCTCTGGTTTTATTTTGGTCTGGTCTTTTATTGTGGTCTTCCTCCTCACTTTTGGAGTGAAAATGTTTGCTGTTTGCCATTGTGTTTGTGACCTGTATAACTTGTTTTTTCCTTGGAACTCAGAAAAGACTTTAAATTCACCTGCCCTAGTTCCCCAGCTGCTGGCATTCTAGGCCTGAGCCACCATGACCAACTCTGAATTTGTGTTTTTAACAATATAAAAACTACTGAGATTTGGAGACTTTTACAGATAAACATATGCATTTTGTATTATGAGATCAATGTTAGATTTGATGGGCCAGGAGTGGAATGTTATGGTTTAAAGTTATTTGTTTGGGTATCAGATTTGTGAGAAACATTTTTTTCTCTGTCAAAGGTGGCTAGATCACCATGGGGCAGCATTCCAAAAGTCTCCTCATGTTGTATTCATTGTGCCTGTCCATCTAATCTCTGGGTATTCCTGAGACTTGACTGTTACAGCCTTCCCTTCACACCAATTATGAATCAGTCAACTATGGCAGATTGTAAGGTCAAGCCCCCCACTGTGGAGTGAGACAGTCACTTCCTGCCTCAGAGTAAGAACTAAGCTTCCTTCCCTAATTCCTTGCAGCTTGGCTTGGGTCAGGGCGCACATTTATGCACAAAGAAATTGTCTTGCCAGGTCACTTTAACCTTGTTTATGTTTCTTCCTGTGACCCAAGAATATTCCAACAACAGGGAGGCTTGATCTCATCTTTTTGGGGAGACCTGTCCCAGGGCCCCATTGTGGTGGCCCTCAAGGTCTCAATTGAGCAGCACTCTTGGATCAGTAATGATCTCAGGAAGGAGAGCTTCTTGGCAGTGTGAAAAGGACCAAGGAAAGTTCTGTGGTGACCATGCAACTCTGCATAGAAGAGGTTTATTTAAGAAAAATGCTGTAGAGGATGACAAAGTACCCCCTGGTGGATGGGACGCTCTGCAGGTTCAGCAAATGAGCATATTGTATTGCAAAAACCCTCAAGGATGGAGGTTGGCTCTGACCAGAACGAGGAATAATTAGGCCAAAATGAGCACCAAGGAAAGTAATTTCCCAAGATAGGTAGGAGAGCCAAGTCTCCTGGCTGACGTACAGTCTTCCCCATCCTGTTCAGTGTATATACCCTTTCCTACCCTAAATACAGAGAGAGTGAAATTTCCAAAACCTCTGTTTAATCCTCATGGTCTCTCTGTGCCCAAGAGTCTCCCTTCTTCCTCTCTACCAGGGTCCCTCAGAGAACACTGGAAGAGTTTGGATCAGGTGTTGGGGGAAGGGAGGAGAACAGAGAGCCATTTGGTGTGGCTGAGTTTAGTACTGCTTTATTTGACAGGAGCTTGTCTGTTAGAAGCTCACACGGGCAGCTCTGGTGGTCTGAATGATAATGGCCCCATAGGCACATTTAGTTGAGTATTTGGTCCCTAGTTGGTACACCTATTTGGGAAGAACGAGGAGGAGGAGGAGGAGGAGGAGGAAGAGGAGGAGGAGGAGGAGGAGGAGCAGCCTTGGAGGAGGTGTGACACCAGGGTGGGCTTTGAGGTTTTAAAAGCCCATGCCATTCCCTGTTAGTTCTCTCTGTCTTGTGCTTGTGGGTCAGATGTAGCTCTCTGCTACTGCTCCAGCACCATGCCTGCCTTGCCTGATGCCTTGCTCCCTGCCATGATGGTCCTCTGAAACTGCAAGCTCCAATAAACTCTTCTATGAGGTATTTTGGTCATGGTGTCTTCACAGCAAAGAAAACTAGACAAGAAAGTTACTAAGGTGTTAAATCAGCTTTACTTTTTTGTTTGCTTTTTTTAAGATAGGATTTCTCTGTAGCCCTGGCTGTCCTGGAACTTGCTCTGTAGACCAGACTGGTCTCAATCTCACAGAGATCCTCCTGCATCTGCCTTTTGAGGTCTGAGATGAAAGGTGTGCACCAACATCTTGCTTTCTGTCTGTTTTCTTTGCTATTTTGGACCTCACTGGAGAGTTATTTCTTCTGGTATATCCATGCTAGCCATCTCAGCAGTCCCTCACTGTTGTGGGATATTTGCACACTGAACATACATCACAAAATCACCCTCTGAAACCGTAAGCCCCAAGATCCAAGAATGCTGCTCAATTGAGACCTTGGGGGCCACCACAGTGGGACCCTGGGACAGGTCTCCACAAAGAGATGAGACCAAACACTCTCCAAGATGGATTTGAACCCCTAGACAAGCCCCCAATTGTTGGAATATTCTTGTGTCACATGAAGAAACACAAGCAAGGTGAAAATAACCTGGCAAGACAATTTCTTTGTGCAAAAGTGTGTGTCCTGACCCAGGCCCTAGGACAGGAACCTAGTTTTATGTGATGATGTTTTACTGTGTGTTGCTGTTTCTCTTTTATCTGCTCCTTGCGTCCATCCAAAACCAAAATGCTGCCTACTATGATATACAGTAAGTTTCTAGACTACAAAACACACAAATATTTTTCATTGTTTTCTATAAGATTTGCCTGGGAACGTACAAAGCCCCACAGTTTAATAGCATGTATATGAGCAATAGTCATTTATTACATTATTGTAGGGTTGGATTCAGCTTTCTTTATTAAAGAAGTGATACACACACTATCCTGTAAACAAACAACTGCCATCTTCATAAGGTCACAATTCCCTGTTAGCTCTCTCTGTCTGCTTATCAAGGATTGTCACACGGAGGCCGAAGAGTTGACTCAGCAGCTAAGAACACTCACTATTCTTCCAGAGGACCAGGTTTAATTCCCAGCACCCACAGGGCAGCTCACTACTACCTGTAACTCCAGTTCCAGGGGATCTCACGTCTATGGCCTCTACTGGTATCTTATTCCACACGCTCATTCGCATAATTTAAAATAATTAAAAAATTTGAAAAACCAAAACAGCTGGACTTGTTGATCACTAGTATTTCTTTGTAGAACAGGTGGATAAGGAGGGTTATTGCACCTCACCTGAGTACTCAGCCAGTTGTATAAAACCCGATTGCATGTGGTCTCAGTGTCTTATAGGCTGAGGAAGGCTAGAGAGAGTAAGCCTTACCCATGCAGTTGTGGTGAAGCTGTCATACATACATACATAGTGGGTGAAGCTTGCCATACACACTCCTGTCTGGAACCCTTCACCTAAACTCTGTAAGTCAGTCCTATAAAGTCATTGGTTCCCTAGGGTGAACTTTGGTGAAATCAAGCATTGGTTTGTACTTGGGATCTTAGGGGTAGGGAAGAGATAATACCACCCCAAGGAAAAAGTTCTCACAACAGGTGGTAGTTCATTTGATAATGTTCCTGTGTCATGCACTATTAAAAAAAAAAATAAAAGCACTAAGTAGAAGAAGATGCTAAAAGGATACAAAAATGAAAATATTTTAGTAAAAAGGAAATTTTACATAAAATTGAGATGGGTAGATGTTTTAACAGGATGGTAGATACAGTGTGTAAAAGATTAGTCTTATGTATATGATATTGAAATGTCTAAGGTCAAAGTTAAAAACACTGAAAGCAAACTGCTTAAATCAGGGGAGGTGGGTTTTTGTTGTTGTTTTGTTTTTGAGACAGGGTTTTCCTGTGTAGCCCTGGCTGTCCTAGAACTCACTCTGTAGACCAGGCTGGACTCAAACTCACAAAGATCCATCTGCCCCTGCCTCTTGGAATCAAAGGAGTGTGTCATTATACCCTGTCTTGGACTTGGTTTTTGTGGCTGAGAGCTGGGCTGTTCCCTGGTGTATCCCTGTATGACTGGGTTCCATTCTGTTCTGCTATAAATATGCCACTTTTTGAAAGAAGAAATCAACCGAGTTCTTAGTCTGCTCTCTATACAAGGACTAGCTTAAAGAACAAAACTGTATGTCTAATCATGCTTTATTTAAAAGTGTTTGGCTTTTACTCAAGCTTTATGTAAATATTACACAGTAATTAAAAGTACCAGACTGGTGTAGAGACCTGTGTGCTCAATAACCATATTTGGAGGCCTATATGAGTATGGCTAGAGATTTTTTTTAAAGGGGACAATAATTTACTCCTTCCCTTCTAATGTCAACTAAATCCCAGGGGCCTGTGGGCATCTCTTGAATTGTATAGCTGTAAGGAGGTAGCTGTTCTCTTGTTGAGGGAGGTCGTGGAGCCCTCAGCCGGTGAACTATAACCAGTATATGGTCTACAAAGAGGAGGGGCAAGAGAGAGGGAAATTTTCCTCAATGCTTTCAGGCGAAGCCACTCAAGCAAGGCCTTTGACTTCTCCTCACAGAGATGGAAAACTGGGAAAAGGAGGGTTAGATCAGCAGAGGTTCTTCTCAAGCCCAAGTAACCCCTGAGGACCAGATTGCCACTTTGTATTAGTTACTGTTCCGTTGCTGTGATAAGACTCCATAGCCAAGGCAACTTATAGAAAGAAGAGCTCATTTGGGCCTCATGGTTCTAGAGGGTTAGGAGCCCATCACCACCACCGGGAAAGGAGGGCAGTAGGCATGCTTGGCCATGGTGTCTCCTGACAGCAATAGAACAATGATCAAGACGCTCTTTATTCAGAATGAGTGTTCTGCTCACTTGCTTCTTAAAATGCATTTCATGCTGATATTCAACCATGTGTTGGGGATTATGGAGTTTCAATTCAAAATGAACCATGTGGATATTGCTCCCTTAGGACCTCATCCTCAGGGGTTCTCAGCTTTCTGTAACAAATCTGTCAAAAGAAGAGCAAAGTGACAAGTTCCTGATGAGGTTCAGGCAGGTTATGTAAGGGCAGCTCATGGACGGGAAGGGTCTCTCATTGGAGGCGTGTCCAGAGAGTGTGCTGGGTAGTAGAGGCAAGGGCAAGTCAGAGCTGCCCTGAGATGGATTGTTCAAGGGAAATGTTTAAAGAAAGTGTGGTGTGTGAGACTTTTAGTTTCATGAAAAAAATCATGTGTTAGGAAAAACAGAGAACAAAACATAGGACTGAGGAGATGTGTGCGGATATTTCCAAATATCAGAGGACAGATCCACCTCCTCCAGTCTTTGTTTTTTTTTCCAGACAAAGTTTTCTGTGTAACAGTCCTGGCTGTCCTGGAACTTGCTTTGAAGACCAGGCTGGCTTTGAACTCACAGAGATTCTCTTGCCTCTGCTTCCCAAGTGCTGAGACTAACAGTGTGAGCCATGGTTTCTTCTGCTCTGCTCTGTCTTTTTATGCCTGCCTTAAATACTTTCTTCACTCAGTTATGCGTGGCCCCACCACTGCCTGCCTGAGAGCCTAGAGCTCCTTCTGTAAACTAAAATGACCTCAAACCCAGATTGGATTAAGGGCGTAGGTCACCATTCCTGGGATACTCCCTGTGCTGGGATTAAAGGTGTGAATCACTACTCTCTGATCCTCCTAGACTGACTGTGGGTAGATCTCTCTGATATCTCCGAATGTTTTTATTATATTTGAAAATATCCCCACAGAGATGTTTTAAAGGAAAAGTGTTTGCTGTGTGTGAGGACCAGTGCTCTGATCTCCAGAATCCATGGAAAAACTGGGTGGGTGTGGTGGCCTGCCCAAGACATGGAGAATGGAGATGGAATCCTGGAGTAAGCTAGCTAGTCATCCCCCCTGCAACACCAGGCTCCGGGTCCAGCAAGAGAACCTGGGGCTTACACAGAGAGAGGCATCCACTCCCCCCCCCACACCACATACACACCGCACCACAAATGCCCCCAAAAGTTTAAAACATTGACTGACATGCTCATCTCTCAGGTTTCCTGTTCCAATCATACCCCTATCTTTAGACTCTGATGGCCATAAAGGGGAGATATTTGACATCATTGGCATCATGTTGGAATCACTGGGATAGACTAGTCACTATCAGCTCTCAGGACCTGCTTCAGGCCTCTTCCTATGCAAGAAAGTGACAGTGGTGGAAGACCCTTCCCCTCAGGGACAAGGTGATCTGAGGACAGGGACAGGTTCAGCATTTTATTTCTTCTGAGAGCTCATTTTAGGAACAGCACGACGAAGAAGCAACTATAGTGAGGTGCTCAGTAGATCTCACTAGTCTTGGTGTGGCCATGGAGAGTGGAGACCAAGAGAGCCGAGTGAAGCCAGGCTCCTCAAAGGGAGGGCTAGTCTTCAGATCCATATGTCAGAACTGCAGTCACCCCCTGGGTAGCGAAGCTCATGAGCCAGTGCTGGGCCAAGGGGCTCCTTTCCAAAGTCAACCAGAAAGTTGGGGTTCAACTTGAGCCCTCCATTTACAGTGTCTACATCAATTTGCAGCATCACAGAGCCTTCCCTGGAAGAGAATGAAAGGGTGAGAAGTCACCCCATCATTTGGTGAGTATAAACGGGTTCCTAAGGAATGGGCAGGGTCCAAATGGGCCATCTGTATGGTGGGGTACAGGTGGAATTCCTGGGGAGTCTTCAGAAGGACAGTTTGAGAGGTGGTCCTGGGCACAGCTGCTCACCTGGTGAGATCAGGGTAAAACTGCTTGTCCCAAGCACTGTACAGTGATGTGGTGACGTAAAGACGCTTCCCATCTAAGCTGAGCTGGATCATCTGAGGGCCCCCCGGAATTCGTTTTCCCTTGGAGAAATAAGAGTCCAAGTAACATACAGTAACACACAGCCTAGACCTCAAGAGCATCCCACCAGGTACTCCTTGAGCATGGATCTGAGGGGCCAGTGAGGCCAGAGAGATGTTCTCACCTTGACCACTAGGGGTTCCGGCTGACACGTCAATTCTTGATCTTCCTGCACCTGCACAGGGCCCCCTTTAACAATGCTGCCCCCAAGGAAGATCTGGGACAAAGAGGAAAAACTGTGAGACATCATCCAGTGACGGTTTTAGTCCGAGGGGCATTTCAGAAAGCTTGCATTAGCAGGCAAGATCCACCCTGAACACGAGTGGCACCATCCATGGGCTGGGACTCCAGACTGCCTCAAAAGAAGACAAGCTGAGTACCAGCCCTTAGCTCTGTGCATCCCGTGACTGCATAAGTATTGTGACCAGCTGCCTCACACTCCTATGGGCCACTCCTGAAGGACTCCGCCCCTTCTCAAACCATGGGCTGGAATAAAGCTTTCTTTGTTTCTGTTGGGTAATTTGTCACAAAGGAGTAGCTCATACAGGTATGGACATTACAGAAGAGCTGGTTTCCTTTATTAGAATCTGTGTGTGTGAGAGAGGAGAGAACATCTCACCATGAAACTCTGAAACTCTGGCTGGCCTGAAATTCACTGTGTAGACCAGGCTGGCCTTCCCTCAAATCCACTTCCCTCTGTCTCTCTGTCTCTGGCCTTAAGCGTGTGCTCCTCCACACCTGGCTGGCACCTCCTTCAGACGCCTTCCCTGTGTTCAGCCGTGACTCTCCACTCCTGAGCCTGTGTGTACCTTTGCTCACGTTTTTGCTTTTCCTCCCTTATCGCCCCCCCCCCCCAAGCTTTCCAACCTCTCTACCATACCCAGACTCCCCATCACTAGTGTCTCTACCTGCCCAGCAAGGCGGGGCTTCTGTGGGTTAGAGATGTCATACTGCCGAATGTCCCCATGCAGCCAGTTGCTGAAGTACAGGAAGCAGTCATCCAGGGACAGCAGGATGTCAGTGATCAAGCCTAAGGAGTGGATTGAAGGACTTCAGAGGTCTTTCTTTCCAGGAATCTCCCTGCTGACTCCCACCCTCTCCCAGGACTCACCTGGCATTTCAGGCAGCATCCAACCCTTCACTTTCTTGGATGGCACCTGGATCACCTTCTCCACTGACCAGGTGCCTCCCTACATTGGGAAAGGGAGGTAGGAAGTGCTTAGAACTGGAGGGAGAGACACTGAGCTTTGTGGCTAAGGTCTCGTTCCCTGAAAGCCCCTAAGGCCAGGAGCATGACTCTTCACCATGGCATTGCCAATACTTGCCAGAGTAGCTGACACAGACGCTCACTCAATATTTTTTTTTTTTTTGCTTTTTGAGACAGTCTCGTGTAGTTCAAGCTGGCCTCAAGCTCGTGTTTCTCTGGTCTCCACTTTCCAAGTGCTGGGATCGCAGGTGTGCACCACCATACAGCCTTAGGTTTTGAATTAATGTATCTATATGACTAATTAGGTTCCAAATATCCGTACCAAAAGTCATGCTGAAATTTAATTACCATTGTGAAGAATTAAGAGGTGAGACCTTAACTGGGTTTGTGAGAGGTCTCACTATGTAACAGAGGTTGGCTTTGAACTTGTGACCCTCCTGCCATCTCCTCCCAGGTGCTGGGGCTACAGGGGTAAACTGTTCTAACTGGCTAGGTGGGACCTTTTGGTTTTGTTTATTTTTAATTTAGTATTTTGTTTTTATATGTATGAATATTTTGCCTACATGTAAGTCTGTGCATCATGTGTGTGCCTGGTGTCTTCAGAGGCCAGAGGAGAACTCAGGTCCTCTGGAACTGGAGTTACAGGCAGTTGTGAACCACCTTGTGGATGCTGGGAATTGAACCTGGGTCCTCTGGGAAAATGGCAAGTGCCCTTAACTGCTGAGCTACCTCTCCACCCTCTGTTTGCTTCATGAGACAGGGTTTCACTCTGTGGCCTTAACTGGTCTGGAACTTGCTACACAGACCATGCTGGCCTCCACTTCACAGAGATCCCCCTGCCTCTTCTCTCAAGTGCTGGGAATAAAGGCGTGCACCACCACCTGTGGACTAGGTGGGACCTTTAACTAATTAAGTGAGCTCTCAGAGGATGGACTCACCCATTAGATTATTCATCCTTATCTTGAAAGTGGGTCTGTTCAAAAAGCCAATCTGTGTCCTACACATGGCCCTCTTACCCTGAGATGTCCCTGGAGGCAAAGAGTTCCCAAGCGCAAAGCCTTCACCAGATACCATTCCCTAACCTCAGATGACCTAACTTTAGACCTATAAGCTAAATAAACCTCAATTCCTTGTCACTGTCCTGCTGTGGTGCTCAGTTAGTTGCTCAGTTATAGTGACAGGAAACAGATTCGGGTGAGGTGGAAATTAGCCTGCCACAGAGAAAAAAAGAGGTAGGTCATGAAGCAGCATCTTCCTGGGGAAGCCTCAGGCTGGTGGAACCAACAAGTGTGAACACTGAAGCCTGGGAGGAGGTTCTGATGAAATTCTTGTGAAAGCAGTGTGTGTGTGTGTTTGAGGGGGTGTCTCAAAGTTACCTCATTCTTGTAGAAGCGCTGGATGGTGGAGCTGAGGGCACAGCCTACAAAGCCCTGAGTGGCAGCTGGGTTGTGCAGGAAGCGGACCTCCAGGGGGATGAGCCCATCCTTCATTTGTAGGGTCTGGATAATCTCATGACGCTGCCAGTCCCACACATATAGGTGGCTTCCATACAGCCCTGAGGTGGGAAGGGATAGGGACCAGGGGCCAGACTCAGGTCAGGGTGGGAGGGCATGGGCAGGGGCAGGGTGCTGACTGGGATGGAGATCTGGAAATGGGCACAGAGGATTCTGGAGCAGATCTGAGCACCTGGCATGTCTTAGCCTGTTACGAGTAGTGCCCAGAGATCTGGTGTAGCTTAGATTGCTGAAAGCAGGGAGTGTGGACCAAGTTTCCTGCCAACCCAAAGGCGATTCTCACCAGCCTCCACATGAGCAGGGTTGAAGCCATCTTTGAAGACATTGGGAGCTGCCCACTCAGTACTGACCATCACATTGTGTCGTGGTTGGTACCAGAAGTCATAGCCCATAGGAGCAGCACCCCCAGGCTTCTCCCATGTCCCTTTCACCTCGAAGGTCTCCCCATCCAGCAGCACAAAACCCCCTAAGCAGGGAAGAAACAGGCTTAGGTAAGGGGGTGAACTGTGCTGCCTTTCCCACTCAGCTGACCAGATCCTTAAGTTGGGATGTCCAAACATCTTTGTTTTAGAGATGGCAGGTGGGAGGTAGGGCCCCTTCCTGTGTGTTCTTCTTAGCAACTTTATCTTCTCTTTGAGCTATGGGGAAAATGTCCTTCCCCTAAAGAGAGGGTTCAGGACTGTGCCCTGTAAGCATCATTTGCCCAGCCTGCCACAGCCATAGTGGGATTCTTCCCAGAGTGTGAGCTTTGTTGGTCAGGTAAGAATCCCAGGCAGCTCCAGGTGGAGTTCCAGTCATGCAAGCCAGCTGTCCTTTGTGCACTCAACACTTTCTCTCCTTCCCTCCCTCCCTTCCTCTCCCTTCTCCCCTCTTTCTCCTTTTTTCCTTGAGTCAGGGTCTCTCTATAGCTGTACTAGAACTCATTATGCAGACCTGGCTGGCCTCAGACTTACAGAGATCCTCCTGCTTCTGCCTCCTAAGTGCTGAGATTAAATGTGTACATCATTGTATTCAGCTAAATTTTTCTTAAAAACTTACACACACACAAGCCAAGCCAAGGACTATGAGGTTTGCTCATGAATTCACAAAGGCATTATGTACTTTGTAGGTTCATATGTGTGTTCATATCCTTATGGCCGACTCCTCACTTCTGGCTTCTAGCAAACTCAGCAGTCACAGATTATCTTTTGTGTCTGTGTGTTGTAAATGTATGTAACTGTGTGCATGTGTTATTTACTAGAGGTTGAATCTGAGGCTTCACCGATGGTGGGCAAGTGCTCTATCGCTGGGGTATCTCCAGCCTTTTATTTATATCTTGAGACAAGGTCTTGCTAAGTTTCCCAGGCAGGCCTTGAACTTGGAATCTTTCTGCCATGGCCTAGAGAGTATCTGGAGTTTTAGCCTGCACTAGCTGAGCCTCTTCACTGTAGAAATAGTTGAAACAAAGAATGTCACTTGGCTACATTTTGGATATTGGGTATGACTCAACCAGCCAGTTCTCCCTGGCTCCTCACTCCACTGATCTCCAGGCTTTGGATGTGCTCCCTCCCTACACAGACCCTTATCTGCTGAGATTTAGTGAGTCCACAGTCCCAACAGTACCTTTGGCATTACCCTGGGGATCCCCCAGGGAGCTGATCATCACTTCTCCGCTGGCCAGGCAGTGGCTGGTGTGCAGATTTCCCAGGTTGCACTTGGTATAGACCTCACTGGGTTCAATGACCTGGAGAAAATGAGGGGTGGGATCAGACTTTACAGAGCAGGGGTCTCTCGCTCCTACCATTCTCCTGCTTCATCTGTAGACCCTGTCTTCTTTTCCTCTCTCTGAGGGAAGACAGCCAGATTTAATCTGGTAACTCGGAGAGCAGCAAGAGAAAGGCAGAGAGCCAGGTAGTGATGGCACACACCTTTAATCCCAGCACTTGGGAAGCAAAGGCAGGTGGATCTCTGTGAGTTCGAGGCCAGCCTGGTCTACAAAGCTAGTTCCACACAGAGATGTTACACAGAGAAACCCTGACTCAAAAATGAGAGAGAGAGAGAGAGAGAGAGAGAGAGAGAGAGAGAGAGAGAGAGAGAGAGAGAGAGAGAAAGAAAGAGAGAGAGAGAACTCCAATAAATCCTCAGTCAGAAGACACTCCCAGCTCCTGGGGCCCCGCCCACACCAGTGTTAGCTCTGCACACTCAGCAGCCAGCTGTGAACATTTGGTGCAGAGAGAGCGTCCAGTGGAGTATTGAGAGAAAGGAGGCCTGGAGCTCCTGACTGCGGCGGGGGGGGGGGGGGGGGGGGGGGGCGCATGAGCTCCTAGCTAGGCAAAGAAAGATGGCTCTCTCCTGCCCCTCAAGAAGAAGCCTCATCTTCTGGCATCCAGCCCATGCTGCTGGATGGTGCCTGCCCAGCAGGTCAAGGTAACTTCTGAAGTCTACCTTCCCTCCCTGATGCTGAGCCAAACCCTGTATAAGAGCTGGAGGCAACTGGTCTACAGCCGTTGGACCAGCATGTACAAGTGTCTCCAGCCATAATGACAGAGGACTTGCCTTGTGCAACTTTGGGGCACGAGGGTCAGAACCCACGTCTACCACATAGATGCGGGAGGAGATGAGACTGGGTAGCATGAGCTTGTTTCGAGACTTGGTGCTGTCCCCGAAGCAGCTGCTACAAGTGTTCCATCCTGAGTGGTGCAGCTCATCCTTCATGTAGGGCATTGGCAGCCTGTGGATGACCTAGGGTGCAGAGGAGCAGGAAGTGCCGCCAGCCCAGGTAGGGTTTCAGCTCAGCACCCTGTGCTGTGTTGTCAAGAGCTTTTATTGCCATACCAGGGAAGACATAGACAGGTGGAGTTAGGGAACCAGGGCTGTGGTGGGGATCTCAGGGGTGTCGGTGACCATACCTCACCTCACCTGGCTATATTGGGGAGACTTAGGATCCACATCCACAGTGGCCAAATAATCTGGGGCCTCAGTGCCCGTGTTTCGGTAAATACAGGGCACATAGACAATCTCCTCTCGCGGTCCTGAGAAGTAAGGAGCAGGTTATGGTAATGGGCTGGGCAGAGGCAGCTTGGGGTGAGCCAGAGGGCTAAGGCTAAGCCTGAAGTCCTCCAGCCCCACCATGGGGTCTGCAGAGGGATGCTGGCTCAGATGTGCAGTTACCTTTCATGGCCTCAAGAGGGGTAGAGTAGCCTGGGCCACACTTTCCACATTTTGTAGCTGTGGAAGCAATGGGAACATGTTAGCTGGAGCCTGCTCTAGAGCCTGAATTCTCCCTCTCTACAGTCTGTAACACATAAGGGCAGACTCTCAGCTGTCCTGGGTCCCTACTCCAGCCCCAATCCTTCGGCCTCTCCTCCCCCCAACCCCTCAACTGTGATGGCTGTGAGAGTGTGGTGGGAGAGTTGAGTCACGTGACTGTGAAGAAGCCAGCCACTCTGGCAGGGCTTGGAGGAAGTGGAGCAGAGACTATGTGCACTCTAGTTGTGACATTGACTTCAATTCCAGCCTCAGCCAACCTGGCTGATCATAGGAACTTGGGCAAATGATATAACTTAGTTTCCATTTCATCTGTGAAAAGTGGATAATGAGATGTGGCAGCTGTATATCTATACACATCTATAAGGACAAGCAGGAAGGGTGTACGTTCAAGACTAGCCTTCCCGCATAGCAGAAAAACTGAGTTGGGGTACGTGCTTTTAATCTCAGCATTCAGGAGGCAGAGACAGCAGATCTCTTAGAGTTTAAGGCCAGCCTGGTCTACATAGTTTTTGGAGCCAGGGATACAAAGAGAGACCCTGTCTCAAAACAACAAATAAGCAAAATTTAGTTAGGGAAGCTGGAGAAATGGCTGAACAGTTCAATTCCCACCAGGCCACTAACAACCACCTGAAAGTTTAGCTCAAGGGAGATCAGATGCCTCTGACCTCTTGGGCAACTTTACTCAACAGCATATACCCATGCCCAGACATACACGATAATTAAAACTAAAATAAATCTTAAAGAAAAACAAAAATTCCAAAACCAAACAACCAAAGGAAGTACCTCAGTGGTTAGTCCTTGCCTAACATCAAAAGGCCCTGAGTTCAATTCTCAATATGACAAATCGAAAAACAACAGACTCACTCTCCAAGGGGCCTATGTGAGACCTAAAGCAGGTAGACAGTCTTCCTGATGTCTGTCCTTTAGGAGGTGCTCTCAGGGAATGGGGGAGGCTGCAAATGCTCCCAAATTTATCCAGGGCAGGGGCTGGGGACTTCCTACATGCAGTTCTGAGTCCTGAGCAGGACTGCTGCTGGCCACACCCAGGATTATGCAACTAATCCAGATGTGGGAGAAATATTTGCATTTGGTCAAGACTGATAACCAGATGTGTGTCCCCTAGGCTACTTCCTACTTTTCCTCCTATTACAGCTGTAGGGAGAGGCCCTTCCTGGCCCTGCTACAGTCAGACAAGAAATCACCAAAGTCGCAAGACAGCCACCAGGTTTCCAGCTTGAGAGTGTGGGCCAGACTTTGGAAGAGTTGAACTGGAAAGGGTCTGACGCAGATGGAAAGAAATCCTGAAGTGGCGTTCACAAGGACAGGGCTGTGCCTCCAGTGCTGACCCAGGGCCACAAGTGTGCAGGAGCAGGCTTGGAGAGATAACCCTTAATCCTGATTCCCAGCACCTACATGGTAGCTAAGGATTGTCTGTAACTCCAGCTCCAGTGCATTGGACACCCTCTTCTGGCCTCTCAGGCATATGGCTCCTGTGGTGCACATAGATGCAAGCAACACATCCACACACACAAAATCAAATAAAACACTAAGAAAATAGTAAGTAAGCAGTCAAGTCCAGAGCAAAGCCTTCTGTGGCCCGAGAATCCCACCTCTAAAAGGCGTAGGAACCAGGGAGGCAGCAACAGCATTGTCCAGTCCAGAAACCTGGCTTCACCTAGAACATGGCATGTAGCTCAGGTTGGCCTCTGACTCACCAAGATCCTTCTGCCTCAGCCTCCTTAATACTAGGATGATGGACATGAGGCACCACCCATGACTTAGGTGGGGCATCAACAAAAAATATATTTGAAACCCATGAGGCAGAGGCAGGAGGATCTCTCTGAGTTCAAGATCAGCTTGATCTACATAATGAGATCCAGACAGGGCTACCTAGTGAGATCCTGTCTCAAAAACAACCAAACAAAACCCCTAACAGAACAACAAAAAACGAACAAAAAGGATTCATTTTGGAGCTAGAGAGATGGCTCGGGGTTTAAGAGCATTTGCTACTTGTGTAGAGGACCTGGGTATAGTTCTCAGCACCCACATGGCACAACTGTCTGACATCTGGCTGCCATGGGCACTAGACACACATGTGCTGCACATATAATCATATAGGTAAACACTCATAAACTAAAAACATCTTTTAAGGAGGAAGGAAGTAGAGGAGGCTTTGTCCTGCTATCCCAGGGCTTGATGCAGGCTGCTAGGTTACCTGGTTGCAAGGCATCCTTCAGGCCTAAGCATCTCAAGCATCTGGCATTCCAAGTTTGGGAAAAACAGAGAAAGTTCAAGTAGGTTTTCTGTGCCAGGCTTTCTACTACAGCCCAGAGAAGTGCCAGCTGCAAGCGAGCAGGACCTCAGCATTCCCTCCCAAACTGAGCTTTCAGCTGACATCAGGAGCTCACAGGCAAAAGGATGAGAGCTGAGGGATGCTAAAACAGTTCCCCAGTAGGCTAGTGTGACTGTCCCTGGCCTCCCCAACTGACTGATGGTATGGAGCAGCTTGAGAGATTAGGGCTGCAAAGGCTGTTCTATGCTTACCAAGCAAGAGGTTGAGCCAGCATCTGTTTGCTAGGGTTACAGCCAGAGATACCAGAGTTCTTCCCAAGAATCCCCACTCCCATCTGATTTTCTTAGTTCAGAAAGATGCTCCCCTGCTCTCTACCCCTGCTGTTGTCCACTACCCATTCCCTGCCTCTGTTCCCTGTCCCATGCCCTCGACCCCTGCTCCTGTTCTCTGCCCTACCCCCTGTCCCCTACCCATTGCCCCAGTCTCTATCCCCTGGCTTCTGCCCCCTATCCACTGCCTCTGCGTCTGTACTCTGACCCTGCACCCTACCCTTGCCCTATCCCTACCCCTACCCTCTCTACTGCCCCTATTTCTGCCAAGGCTGGGTAGGATTCCCAACCACCATATTTGGTGGTCCCTCTCTGCTCCTTCCTCAGAACTTAAGCCTGGCTGAGAAATAGCATACAAGAATGCCTGAGTCTGAGCTGCCTTTGCGCATGCCTGCAGGGCAGGGACAAGAGTCCGGTCTCTCTTACTGGCTTCTCCACAATGGGGAGTCATGTCCTGGGGGGAGGAGGGCCTGCTAAATAAACTAGGGCGGAACTATCCAGGGTCTTGGGCAATCCCTTTCCTTACCCATGCTGTTGGCTGACACTGGTCCTGCAGGATTTGCCAGGAATGGGCAGAGGCTCAGCAAAGACCAGTGCTGGTGTTGGAGGCAGACTGCACAGGGAAGGGGCGAAGGGAGGGAATTTATGTAACCAATTGGGGAAGAGGTGGGGCAAGGGGAGGGACCTGGCTACCGTCCAGGGTAAACTATACAGGGCTGTTAGCCATCAAGTGGCCCAGCCGTTCAGGTTGCTCTGTGTGTGTGTGTGTGTGTGTGGTGTACATGTAAATACATATGTGCCAGTAGTGGATACCTATGTATGTGTTAAGTTTGTGTGCCTGTGTAACATTCTCCTGTAGGTTTCCATGCATGTGCCTTTATGTTTGTGTCTACATGGGTGTGAATTTGTTTGTGTGCACCTGGGTCTGAATCATACATGCTTGTGTGTGTCCATGTCAGCAGAGACCATGTGAGAGACGTGTTTACATGTATGCAGTCACATGTCTCTCTGCTTTCAAATGCTCATCTATGTGTTCAGTCCTGTCTCTGGACCTTTTGGGGTACCCCAGGGCTATGGACCTGTTTGTTCCTACACCCAAGGCCAGTGTTCTCTTAGGATCGTCCTCTTTTTCCAGATATCCATGCTCCAAAGGGCACATTCCTGCTCACCCAGACCCCTCACCCATGTCTTTCTTCAGCAACTACCCAACAGAGCCAAGGCAGAGGGTGAGCCTAGGTTCTACTTTTCCCAGAACAGCTCCTGAGCCTTAAGCTTTGAAGTGGGAGAAAGCCTGGTGCCTGTTATTACCACAATTATCCTCATAAACCTCAGGAGGTGAAAGTGGACTTCCTCTCCCCAGTTCCAGAGTCTGGTGCCTCTGGGGCCTGGATGCAGGGTCAGAAAGGAGGCCATCAGATGCTATTGTCCCCACTGGCCTGTTACACAACATGCTCAGGGACACTGCCTGTCTTGGGGTAGGTCCTCTAGCTCAAGAGCAAGTAATTACCCGCTCAGGTTGTTGAGCCCGTAACATGCAAAGGACAGACAAGCCACCACTGCTCCCTGAGGAACTGCTAATGGCTCCTCAAGGCAACAGTGATCCTGTGACCACTTCTGTCAGAGTTTGAGGGGTTACAGCAGGGAGGACTATGGGACCCTCTCAACGTGGTCTCCACCACCAATGAGCCAGGGACTCCCCTCTCCTAGGCATGAGCTGCTTGCCCAGGGAAACCCCTGTCCACACACTGTAGGGAATCCAACTGACAGCAGAAGTCACTTTGATCTTCTTAGATGAAAGCTGTGAACTGAGGCTTTTATTGCACAGGAAAAGGGTAATATTTGGATTCAGATCACCAGTAGAAATAGCAATAGGAACAAGGGAAGATGGTCTCTGCTGAGAGGGCAGGAGCTGAAGTGAATTGTGAGCCATCCTTCTCTTCTGGAGGAAGAAGCTAGAGCCCAATGGGAAGGCCTGAGAGGAATTTCTCTGGACTAACTCACCGTGTATAGGTATGGGACGCGAATCCGCTATGTGGAAGGGAAGAAAGTCAGAAGGAAGGGGGGTTTGGTGCATTGGTCATCTGCCCTTCAGATTCCTCTCAGAAAGTCTATGTCCCACTGGCTCCTCTGGCTAGCTGTGGCACGCAGTGTATAACTGTAATCTCAACAAGGAGTCAGAGGCCAGCCTGGTCTACATAGTAAGTGCCAGGTTAAACTGTGGCTTCAAGGCATAAGCTTCCAAACTTGAATTTTCCAAAAGTTAATTTAAAAAGGTGTAAGTGGGGGCTGGAGATACAGCTCAGCATTTAAGAGTAATTGCTGCTCTAACAGAGGACATGGGTTCAGTTCCCAGCAACCAACAATGGATGGCTCACAACCACCTGTAACTGCAATTCCAGGAAATCTAGTGCTTTCTTCTGGCCTCCACAGGTACATGATGCACACCCACAGGTTCAGGCACACACATATCAACAAAACAAATATTTTAAAAAATGATTTAAGGGGGTGGGAAAGATCAGCAAAAATGTTACTCAACCCCCCTTGGCTCTCTGCCTTGTCAACTTCACTACCCACCAGACAGACAGACAGACAGACAGAAAAGTTGGCCTAGTGTGTGAGCAGCCGCCCTGCGGCTGCTTCCTTGTTTTGCCATCTCTCTGCCCTCCACAGCCTGCCTCCTCCTGAGGTCCTCATCTTTTTTTCTTTCTCTCTACTGTCCAGGCTTGAGCTATGGCTAGAGAGTAAATGTTTTTCTTATTGCTGGCAGCCGCAGGCCCTAACTGCTTCTCAGGAGCTGAAGAGCTCCCTCCCCACTTAGGAGCACCTTTCTCCAGCCTGAAGCCCAGCAGAAGGCTTGAGCAAGTGGTAGTTGTTGTGATCTGAGCTGATCTGCTATGCGCTTTACCGCTTTATGGGGGTGACTGGCAGATGGCTGTAAAGGCCTCATGCCCCATGGGCGCGGGAGGTATGGTGAGAATTGGTGGCGGGCAACAACATGGCAGGACACTTAAGCAAGGTCTTTATTGCTTTATTAAGCAAAGCTGTATTATTATTATAAAGGAGAGAAGAGATAAATAGGGAGGAATGGAGGGAGGGAGGGAGGGAGGGAGGGAGGGAGGGAGGGAGGGAGGGAGGAAGGGGAGAGAGACAGCAGTGAAGGGAATTCAAGGTGGGAATTCAAGGTGGAGCTTGATGTCAGAACTCAGGGCATGGTGTGGCTTCAGAGGCTAGAACAGAATCTTAATGGTAGTCACCATGAATGATGATGTAGTGAAATATTGTGTAGGTTCCTGCAGGTTTGGGCAATCCCTAGATACCACCATCCATGTTGCATGGATCCTAATCGATCTTATAATTAAAAAGCTGCTCTAAAGAAATAGTTTGCCTGAAGATCAGACAAAGCCAGCCACAGAGTCAGCCATAGAGGTCGGGCAGTGGTGACACATACCTTGAATCCTAGCACTGGAAGACAGAGGCAGAGATCCCTCTGGATCTCTGTATGTTCAAAGCCAAACAGAACCAGGTGATGGTGGCACACACCTTTAATCCTAGTACGGGGATGGGGGAGGGTGGGGGATGGGGAAGTGGGGGGTGGGGGTGGGGGTGGGGGGATCTTATGCCTCTGCAACCAGTACTTGCAGAAACACACAGGCTTTTAATTTCAGCACAAGGAAGGAAGTGAGATGGCTGGGCAGAGAAAGGTATATAAGGCAGAGGAGACAGAAGTTTGCCCCTTCCCTTGGCTGAGGACTCTTGGAGACAGGGTCCTCCCCTTTGGGCTGAGGAGCTGACAAGGTGAGAAGTGGCTGTGGCTTGTTCCTCTGTCTCTCTGATCTTTTAGCCATTTGCCCCAATATCTGGCTCTAGGTATTTAATTAAAGGATCAGTTAGGTCCCTACAACATGGTGGTATCTAGGGATCACCCAAATCTCCAAGACAGAAAACCCCACCCTTGTCCTCACAAGCCAATAAAGTCAAAAGAGGCACTTGGGTATTTTGTTTGTCCTTGAATTTGTTTTGACGACAAGTTCCGTGCAAGGCCCTGCGCTCTGACCTCTGATCCGATGGTCTTGGCTCCCCGGCACTGTAACTTCTGCCTGCTGTTTTCTCACTGATCTCTTACTTGAGAGTTAAGGAGCTGTTTTAGGGGGAAGTTGTCCCAGTCCAAGCAAATGAGAGGCGGCCCGGGGAGAGAAGCCAGCTGCCGACAGAGCTACCCCTTGGCCTTGGGCTTCCGCAGCAGGGATGGAATGTTCTTTCCTGCCTGCCAGCAGCAGGGGCTGTAGGTCCTCCTCCTAATTTTGCTTTTCAAGAGCTGAAGGGCTTCCTCCCAGTCTAGTTTCACCTTCTGCAGCCCGAAGCTAAGCAAACAGACTGAGCATGCGTATTCATAGTGAATGGTGCAGCTAGGGAGTGACTGAAGCTCACCCAGGGCCGCACCATGCAGGTGTCCCAGGCCACAGTAATGTGCACGGAAGGCAGAGGATGGACCTGTTATTTCTAATCTCAGGCCACGGCGGCTTTGGGGGAGGCAGAGGGTCCAGCAATATTGCTCATGTTCTTTGGTCCTGGGCTCTGAGAACAGGAATTGGAAGCCCTGACTTGGGGCCACCCCGAAGGAGGTCAGACTGCATTTGGTGCACCCCCTTATCACCCACCTTCAGCCAGATTCTTTGGGCCCATTAAATAGAATTTAAGCCCTCTGAGGGATGAGATGGAAACATGACGAAAAACAAGCAAATTAAATGCAGTGAAGAGAAGGGAAGGAAATGAGGAAGCTGATTCCCGGGAACTATTGAAAAAGACAAAAGAAATTGTGCCTGCTCTGACCAGAGTCTGCCTGGGTCCGTGAGCTGGCTTCTGGAAGTCTAGTGCCCGAGGAGGCCAGAAGAGAGCGTTGGATCCCCTAGAACTGGAGTTACAAATGGCTGAGAGCCACCGTGTGGGTGCTGGGAATCGAACCCAGGTCCTCTGTAAATGCAGCCAGTCCTTTTAACTGCAGAGTCATCTCTCCGGTCTCTCCCCCTCTTTTGCTTTGTTTTTGTTTGTTTGTTACTTTCTTGAGACAGGTTCCTCAGTGTAGCCCTGGCTGTCCCAGAACTTGCTCTGTAGACCAGGAAGGGCTTGAATTCAGAGATCCACCTGCCTTTGCCTTCCAAGTTCAGGAATTAAAGGCGTGCACCATCATCACTTGGCCCCCTCTTTCTCTTTTCAAAAATTAACTAGTTAATTAATTTCTGAGACAGAGTTTCTTCGTGTAGCCCCAGCTGTCTCAGAACTCACCATGTAGACCAGGCTGGCCTTGAACTCAGAGATCCACCTGTCCCTGCCCCAAGTACTAGAATTAAAGGCATACACCACCACCCAGTTTGATTTATTTGGTTCTGTTTCAAGTGCATTGGTGTTTTGCCTGCGTGTGTGTGTCTGTGTGAGGGTGTTAATTCCCTGACACTGGAATTACAGACAAGTGTGAGCTGCCACGTGGGTCCCAGGGATTAAATCTAGTCCTCCAGAAGAACAGCCAGTGCTCTGAGTCACTGAGCCATCTCTCCAGACCAGCCCTTCCAATTCTAAAGCTGATTTTGTCACAACAGGACATTAGTAACGCGTCTTGTAAGAGTGAGGATCTGAGTTTGCTCCCTGGCACTTGCATAAAAAGCCAGAGTCAACTTCTGGCCACATGTGTGCTGCACCTGCATACAAAGGTGCTCACATGACCACACATACACATGAACACTCACAAACACAACAGGATATGGGAAGAAGGAGTGATTGGCTTGCATAAGCCTGTTTAGTCTTTACTATCACATGTCAGCTTTATCAGAAGAGTGCCTCAAAGTGGGCAGAGCTGAGCAGGGGCTGTGGCCTAATGAGTAAGAATGTGTTTTTAAAAGATTATTGGGCTGGGGAGATCAGTCAGTTGGTGAAACCCTTGCTATACAATTGTGAGGACCTGGGTTTGAATCCCCAGAACACACACGTAGCTAGGAGCAGTGGTGTGCATCTGCAATTCCAATGCTTCTGAGCAGAGATAAGAGGTGGAGACAGAGATCCTAGGCTGTTCTCAGAGGAACAAGGGACCCTGTAAAAGGAAGTGTGAGTTTGTCCCAAGATTGTCCTCCTACTTCCAAAAAATGTCCATGACACAACACCTAAGTCACATATATGAATGCGCGCACGCACACACACACACACATGCACGCGCGCACACACCATACATAAAAAGGCAAGTAGAAACAATTATTGGCCGCAAGTATAGCCCTATGGTGGGGCACATCATGTCTGAGGCTCTGAATTCACTCTCCAGCACAACACAAAAAGTGGGTGAAGAAAACAGTTGCTTTATTAGTGAGCATTTTACCTCTATCTAATAAAAAAAACTCTCACAACTAAATTTATTTTTCATGTGTCAGTCATAATTTAACACATGATAAAAATTTTCATAAAGCTGGCACCCTGCTTATATTCAGATAACCACATGAGAACTAACCAAGAGCCATGCGTGGTGACTCAGACCTGTTCAGTCCCAGGAACTGTAGGAGAGCAAGAGTTCCGGGTTATCCTCATCTACACAGGGATTATTTTGTTTTGTGTTTGTTTTTCAAGACAGGTTTCTCTGTGTAGCCCTGGCTGTCCTGGAACTCGCTCTGTAGATCAGTCTGGCCTCCAACTCAAGAGAGAACTTCCTGCCTCTGCTTCTTGAGTGCTGGGATTAAAGGTGTGAGCTACCAGTGCCCAGTTTACACAGGGATTTAAAGAGTAGCCCCGGCTATGTGAGACCAGCCTTAAAAACAAACACACAAAACTCCTCAAACAAAACAAAGATTAATCAAAAATGGATTTTAATATAGATATTTGTATATAGTAAGAGGGGAAATGTTTACTGTCTCTTTAATTTTGCTCCTTCCTTCTTGCCCTCTATCCCTCCCTCCTTCCTTTCTTATGTTCTTTGTTTTTGTTGGCTGAATCTCTATCCCAGGCTGCTCTCAGAGTTCCTATGTAGCTGAAGATGACCTTAACCTTTTGATCCTCCTGCCACCACTTCCCTCCACTGGGATTACGATTACACGTGATCAAACTAGATTTCTTCATCGAGGGGATGAGAACCAGGGCTTTCTGCATACTAACCAAGCATTTTACTAACTGAGCTGCCGCCCCAGTGCTCCAGATCTCATTTCAGTGGGGGAAACCATTGAAGAAATATCAGGGAAATGGCTAAGGGTGTGTTAGGATCTGATGTACACTAACAAAGGTGATAAGTATCTTAAATGTCTCAGACGGTGCTAGAGAACAAATGGAAACCACTTGAAGTAGATGTAGTACCAAGTCACTCCACCTTTGATACTGAGCAAACACCTCTTACCACTCAGTAGCTTGGGAAGTCAGTTATCCATATAATCTTACCAAGAAATAGACTTTTTGATTTCAGCACCTTTTATAAGGTTAACAATCGTCTGGTCGTGGTGGGGAGTGATTGAAATCTAAGCACTTGGGAGACAGAGGCAGGAGGTTTGGTTCAGGATCATTCTCAGATATACAATAAGTTTGAGGATGGTCTGAGCTATAGAAGACCCCATCTGAAAAACATAAAAGAGTTATGTCTGGTGGCACAGGCCTGTAATAATCTCAGTTATTTGGGAGGCCAAGGCAAAGGATTGTAAATTCAAGACCAGCATGGGCTACAGGATGAGTTTAAGGCTAGCCTGGGCAACTTGGTAAACAACTATGTCTTGAAATAAAAGCAAAAGAGGACCAGGGATATAGCTCAGTGACATATACAAAGCTCTAACTTCTCCAGTACCACCAGGAGGAGGAGAAACACTACCAAGATGTCTCCTCCAGTAAAGGTGCTAGCCACCCAAGACTTGAGTTCAATCCTAGAAACCTACTCGAAGATGGAAGGAGACCGAGGTCACAGAGTCTCTCTGATTGTCACATCTGTGCTCAGATAGACAGATAAGGTCAGCAACAAGAATTGTAATGCTAGGGGGCTGGAGAGATGGCTCAGCGGCTGCGCACACTGGCTGCTCTTCCAGAGAACCCGGTTCAATTCCCAGCACCCACATGGCAGCTCACACCTGTCTGTAATTCCAGTTCTAGTGGATCTGATGCCCTCACACAGACGTGCATATGCAGGCAAAACACCAATGTACCTAAAAATAAATAAAATCTTTAAAAGAGAAAGAATTCTAACACTAATCATCTCTTCTTAGTCTTAGAGGTCAAAACAGTACCAGGAACTTCTGTGAGTTGTTCACATCTTTTTCCTCTTGTAAATTGATAACACGTGGTTAAAAATAATTAAGATCACTGTACGTGTTCTTAAATGTGAACAGGCCTTTCCCTCCGTTCTTCTTTTTAAAATTTATTTTATTATTAAGATTTATTTTATTACTTATTTTGTGCATATTTGTGTGCAGGTGCTCAGGTAGACCAGAAGAGGGTGTCAGATCCCCTGGGATTGGAGTTACAGGTTGTGACCCCCCACCCTCCTGTGTGGATGCTGGGATCTAAGTCCCAGCTCTCAGGATTCAGCAGCAAGTGTTCCTCACCACTGAGTCATCTTTCCTGTCCTGAGTTTGTTTTGTTTTGTTTTGTTTTTTCTTTTTTTGTTGAGACAGGGTCTTGTGTAACCCAGGCTGGCCTCAAACCCCATATGTAGTGTAGGCTAGCCTTGAACTACTGATTTTCCTGCTCCTAGCTCTCCTCTCCCAGATGCTGGGATTACAGGTACTGTACTCAACTTCCAGCTAGAGCTTTATTTATCCATTTATTTGATACAGGGTCTCCCTATGTTCCCCTGGAACTTGCTGTGCAGACTAGGCTAGCCTGTAACTCACAGAAGGCCACCTGCTCCAGCCTGGGTATTGGTGTTAAAGGCATGTACTACTGTGCCCAGCTAAAAAAGTTTAAAAACAAACACTAAACATTATCCAACTCTTGCCTAGGGATGTAGCTCAGTTGGAAGAGTGTCTGTGTCCAATCCCCAGTAACACAAAACTCCTGGTGTAATGGGAGAAGCCCAGAGCTTGGGAGTTCAAGGAGGAGGGTCAGGAGTTCAAGTTCGTCCTCTGCTTCCTAGTGAAGGGGGAGAAGGAGAATTCTTTTTAATTTAGATGTAGTTGCCTCATGCCTGTAACCCCAATCCTCAGGAACTTGCCACAGTTCGCCACATAGTGAGAACCACTCTCAAAAATACAATGATTTAAAAAAAAAAAAAAAAAAGCTCATTCTTTTAAAATCACAAAAAAAAAGCTCATTCTTTTAAAATCACAATAGTGAGATTTTCGCTTCCCCCCACCCCCCACCCCCGCTTTGCAGAGGGTCTTTTTCTTTGTGCCTTTTGCATGTATGTGTTTCCTCAATATAAAATGCCATTCTTTAATTGTTAAAAATAAGTAATAAATAAAATAAGATTAAGCTCATCTAAACTAATACATTATCTATACTGTGAGATATTTATTTCTCTGTATTGATAAATCCCCTAAGACCTTGCTTAGCTCTTTAAGAGGGTGTGACGAACCCGGAAGTCAGTTCTGCCTCTGTTCTTCTGGAGGAGGAGGAGGGGCGAGGGGCAGGTGGCTGTGTAGCCCAGGAGAGGAAGGGGTGCTTCAGACCTCCTGGGTGCAGGCCTCACCTAACCCAGGGTACCCTCCCTCTGACTCTCCTCCAGTGCCAAGCCTGGCTCCAAAGGAGTTGAGACAAAAGCTATAAAACAGCTTTTATGCAACAGTCTCTGGCTTCACAGAGGCACACCTGGTTAGCACCCTCGCAGTCAAGAGGCTGGGAGTGAAGAAATCTGTCTCAGTTAATGGTTAAATTAAGCCGCCAAACTCCCCAATAAAGCTTCCGTCTTGAACGTGTTTCAAAACTCAAAATATCCAAAGGAAAATAAAAGCTTTTCTCTTTGGGGCTGGGAAAGACCTTTAGTCCCTGAGTCACTGTTTTTCTGCCTCAGGACGGGCAGGAACAAATCCCCAACTCTCTGAGGATCGGAGGGCACCTTTTCTCAGTACCTAGGTGCTGCCTGGGAAGAGAACAGGGATCCCTCTCCCAGTGCCCGGGCAGACAGGACTCTGCATTCTATGTTGGAATCAGAAGGAACGCTGGACTCACGCCTTATCCCACCTGTCCTGTGGTGGAGCTGCTCATTCCTACTAAGCTCTTCCGGGGTCCCATTTACATGCTGCAGCAGGGCTGAAGGCATTCTCAGAAGAGGAAAGTGTGAGACAGGGGAGCCCCGGACTTCCTGCCCAACTGACCAAAGGCTGCCTAGAAACCAAACTTGTTACAGCTTTATTTACTTATTTATTTTTAATCTTTTGAGAATTTCATACATGAATACAATGCAATATGATTGTACCCACACCCACATTTCCCTGCACCCCAACCCCAGTGTATCTACCCTTTGACCCGATGTCAGCATTTTCTCTTCTTCCTCCTCTTGTGTTTTCTGTCTAGATAACCCAGTGAGTCCAGTTACTGCATAGTGCATGGGTGTGGGCCATCCACTCGGGCATGGCAATCCTCCTAGTGGCCACATCCTCAAAGAGTACATTAATCCAGGCTTTCAAGACTTTAAAAGACTGTTCAGAGTAGAGGCTGCCAACAATCGTGCTGGGAAAACGAGACAAGGAAGGCGGCTGTGTGGCTGCTGAAGCGTGGGTTGGAGAGATTTAACACCGAGCCAAGGAAGGCCAGAGATCAGCAGGAGCTGCCAAAGCTAAAAGCTGCAAAGAAGGACAGTTCCCCAGAAACAGAGGGAGCACAGCCTGCAGACATCTTGATGGGAATCCCCTCCCATCTTCACAGCCGGAGGAGAAGAACACATTTCTGTTGGAAAGAAAGAAGTGGGGGGGGGGGGATAGTCCCAAGACAAGGAAATGGAATGGCTGACAAGCACGAAACGTGAGCCTGACCTCAGTAGCCATTAGGGAAACACCTCTTAAAGCAAAGTTATCTGGGTAGGTGGTGCACTCCTGTGGCCCCAGCACTTAGGAGGCTGAAGCAGGAGAATTCAGAGGCCAGCCTGAGCTACATAGGGAGATCTGTCTCAATGATTTATTAACAAGAACAATACTAAAAGTCTGAGGAGCCAGTGGGCAAAGGCACTTTCTGCCAAGTCTGGTGACCTGAATTCCATCCATGGGTCCCACTGGGTGGAAACAAAGAACTCCCTCCCGTAGGGGTTATGATACCACACATCCACCCTCCAATAGATAAATGAATAAATAGTAAATCTTTTAAAATTGATAATATTCAAGGTTAAGAGTCGGCAGGGATTGGCGTTTCCATTTTATTGTGCAGAGAATAAAAAGGTGGGGTGGTTTTAGAATGCATGGGACACACTTAGCAAATTTCAAATGGGAGCCCATTTCTGATGATCTCCTTGGAAACAGGCAAGAGCAGTCTGATCCCTGCAAAGCAATGAAAAGGCCAGAACAGCCCCAGCCAAGACTCCAGGCAATAATGGAGAGGGGGCCTGAACTGGCCTTCTCCTGTAATCAAATTGATGACCACCCTAATTGTCATCATAGAACTGATGGAAGCAGATGCAGAGATCCACAGCTAAGCACTGGGTCGAACTCCTGGAGTCTAGTCAAAGAGAGGGAAGAGAGTTTAAATGAGCCAACAAGGGTCAAGATCATGATGGGGAGACCCACCGAGACAGCTGACCTGAGCTACTGGGAGCTCACTAACTCTGGACTGACAGCTGGGGAATCTGCATGGGACCAAACTAGGCCTCTGAATGTAGATGACAGTTGCGTGGTGTGGGCAGTTTGTGGGGCCTCTGGCAGTGGGACCAGAACTTATCTTTAATGCATGAACTGGCTTTTTGGAGCCCATTCTCTATAGAAAAACACCTTGCTCAGCCTTGATACTGGTTGGGGGGGGGGGGTTGGTCACCTTGTTATGCCAGACTGAATTGACTCCCCTTTACCCTCTCTGAGGAGTGGATAAGGGTGAATGCAGAGGGTGACTGGGAAGAGGGGAGGTGGGGGAACAGTGGTTGGTGTATAAAAACAAAGAAAAACTTTTAAATAAAAAAAAAAGGAAGAAAGGAAAGAAAAAGCCGGGGCAGCCAACGCAAAACAGTGATACTATCCCGTTATCACAGCACCTTGGAAAGTGCACAGTATCAAGCCATCACAAAATCATTTGTGTGTGGATGCTAACAGGGAGAGACAGCCTAAGAGTCTAACATTGAAACTGGACCGATATGGGTATTAGCATGGCCCCTAAGCAAGGAGGACACACAAATTTGAGAAGTGTTCTGTTAGGGGGGGGAAAAAAAAGGATGCAGTAGAGACAAAAAGAATAGTTCAGTTAAAACTCCATACGGCCAGGAGTGGTGAAGAAGGTCTTTAATCCAGCACTTGGGAAGCAGAGGCATTTGCCAGAGGTATCCACCCACAGTCAGTCTAGGGGGAATCAGAGACTGGTAACTCACACCTTTAATCCCAGCACAGGGAATATTCTGGAGTGGTGACCTATGCCCTTCATCTTCATTTACAGAAGGAGTTCCAGGCTCCCAGGCAGGCAGTGGTAGTGGCACCCCTTAACTGAGCAAAGAAAGTATTTAAGGCAGACATAGAAGGACAGAGCAGGCAGAAGAAGCCAGGAGGAGTGAGGCTGAGGAAGCTGGAAGACAGCTGAGTGAGATCTGACTGTGGTGTTTCCTCTCTGATATCTCAGCCTTTCCCTGAGATCTGGCCCCGAGTTTCCTTTATTCATGCAACACTTGGTGCCCAAGTGGAACTCTGTGAGTTTGAGGCCAACCTGATCTACAAATCGAGTTCCAGGATGGTCAGGACTGTCACACAGAGAAACCCTGTCTTGGAAAACAAAACAAAACAAAAACACAAAACAAATAAAAGTATTTAAATAAGATAGATTATCAAATAACATACATTTATGTACTTATAGGTAACTAGGAAATAATTTGTAGACATAAACTTTTTTCATATAACTGTAGTCACCTTTGTTCTGAGTGTCTGTGTTGAGATGGTATTTCATGTAGCCCAGGCTGGCCTCAAACTTACTATATAGAGAAGAGAACTGTGAGCCTCTGTAGATCTGCTGCTTTCCCCTGCTGGGTACAGGGATTGCCTGGTTTATGTGTGCTGGGGATTGAACCCAGGACCCAGTGTATGCTAAGCCAGCACTCCACCAACTGAGCCACCCCCCACTCACAGAATCTATCCTAGGTAGCCCTAGATGGTCCGGAATTTGAGGCAGTTCCCCTGACTCCACCTCTCCAGTGCTGGTATTACAGACCCAAGCCATCACATCTGGCTACCAGTGGTTACTTTTGAAAACTGGGGTTTCAGAGATTTTTTTACTTTTCAAATTGTTTATTAATTTAACTTTTTTTTTTTTTTTTTTTTTTTTTAGAAAAAACTATTCTTTTTGGTGTTGAGGGTTGTTAAGTATCTGCTTCCAAGTTTTATATTGGGCTTAAAACAGATGCATAACTTAAGAACTGAGAAAGTGAGAGTATAATGATGTTGCCTATTAGATGGTAAAAATTTTGAAGATTAAAACCAAGTAGGGCTGGAGGGGTGGCTCTGCGGTTATGAGTGTAACTTTGGTTCCCAGGCAGCTTACAACTACTGTAACTCTAGCTCCAGGGAATAAGATGCCTCTGTGGGCACCTACACATAACCACAAAGGGACACACCACACAAGTACACATAATTAAAAATGAAATAAATCTTCAAAACAAACCAGCATTAGTGAGATGAGGCACATTCTTCAAGACTAGCAAAGGGGTCAATGGGAGCCCTATGGAGGCGCTTTTGCCAAAGCCCATCAAAAGTAAAATTGCTGTGCTGAGCAACGTGGGAATTCTAGCCTCATGGAAGTACTCGGGCAAGCAAGCAGAATGTAGGCAGTAATAACAGTTACCATTTGTTAAACATGTAATGCCTCCTCAGCACTGGTCTAAGCCCTCAGGGATAGAAGGATGAACCACACCCACTCCCATAAAGGCTGACTGACACTAATTTCTCTAAGCTCTTTATTAAGGTGGCCGACCTTAATCGCCAACAACTCCATAAAGTGGGTACGCCCATTAGGTCCAATTTACACATAAGGTCGTGGCACCTGGAAAAGGTGTTGTGTGTGTGTGTTGGGGAGGGGGGAGAACTTGTTCAGAGTCACACACAGCAGAGCCCAGGGTTTGGATCCTGGTTTTGGCTTCAGATCTTTGTACCTGTAACCTCCACTGCACTGGCTTTAAGTCACCCAGTCCCTGTTGTAACCTTTGACACCGGGGTTTGTTGAGTTTGGAGCGCTGCTCAATGAATTTATTTCTTTTTCTCTCCTTCCTTTCTTCCTTCCTTCCTTCCTTCCTTCCTTCCTTCCTTCCTTCCTTCCTTCCTTCCTTCCTTCCTTCCTTCCTTCCTTCATTTTTTAAAACAGTATTTGGTGAGAAGGTCAGCTTCTCAAGTGTCAGCTTGCACAGTGGGCTTTGGCTGAGCTGGGAAGGCAGAGGGGGGCGGGGTGGGGGCAGACAGTGCTGCCGAAGTGCCCCTCCCACCCCCAGGGCCTAGAGTTGCTAGGGTTTCACCTGGGACTTGAGGGCCAGTGGCAGTCTGACTGGGACACAAAGGCCCTCTAGCTGCTTCCAGATGAGGCTCAGTCACATCTGCCACCTGGCCTTGTGACTCAGCAGATCCAGCGGTGTTTAGGAAAGCCGGGCAAGCCCAGGGCAGTGGCTCTGGCGACCTGGAGGGTTCAGAGTCCTAGCTCGAAGCTCTTCCCTTGAGAAATAACTGACCATTTGGGGGCTTCTGGGTCTCAGTGAAAACCAAACACAGGACCGTGGTACACCAGGTGGCCTTATGACTCACCCCTCTTCCCAAACAGGGATTCAGTGATTTATCCAGAGAGCCAGCCAGAGAACTCACCAAGAAGGCTGCAGATCCCTGGTTTGCCCCAGCTTGCCCATAAATTCTTCTTCCTCCGCCCACTGCAGGGGATTCAGGAGTACTCATGGGTGACAAATACTGAGAACATTCCAGACCTGGCTTGGGGTGGGGTGAGGGTCAGCTCCTTCAGCTCAGAAGCTAGCCCTTTGTACCCACAAAGCTTTTGGAACTACTTACTTGTGTTTGAATTCTGGTTTCACCAGTTACTAGGTACAAACTGGGGCACATGATTTAACCTTTCTGTTTCATCTCCAAGAGAGACAGAATAACTTGTCTGGAAAATTGAGTGAGAAAACATGGAAAAAGCACCCAGAACCCATTGAGTGCTAAATATGACTGTAGTTGTTACAGCAGTAAATCCCCTCCCCCCAACACACTTTTTTAAAGATAGGGTTTCTTTATGCAGCTCTGGCTAGCCTAGAATTTGTTGTGTAAACCAGACTTGGCCTTGAACTAACAGAGACCCACATCCTCCTGAATGCTGGGGTTCAAGGTGTGGGCCCTTTTGAGACTGTTTACTGGAGACCTGTGTGTGGTCACAACAGTGCATCTATGCTTAGCTTCACTGAGCTACAGCTTACGATGCCGATGATGGGGCCAGCCAGATGGCTCAGCAGTTAATAGGGTCCAGATTCAGTTCCCAGCACCCACAGGGTGACTCACGTCATCCTGTAACTCCAGTCCTAGGGATCCAAGTGCCATTGTGTGCATGTGGTACACAGATATGCACACAAGAAAGACACCTATACACACATTAAAAAAAGAACACTAATCATGCACACTCAGCAATCTAACCATAACATGGTATAAAACATAAAATTTTAAACAGATTTAATTTAAACAATTTTTACATTTATTTACTTATTTTTGTGTGCACATTGGGGCCATGTGTGTCCCGTGGTGTGCATGCAGAAGTCATAGGGAATGGGTCCTCTCCTACTATGTGGGTTCTAGGAATTGAACTTGGTGGTTACCTGCAGAGCCATTCTGCCAGTCGCAAACATAACATTTTATAATCCAGATATTCACTTTCAAGAGCTAGTACTTTTGGCCTATACACACACACACACACACACACACACACACACACACACACACTGTAACTTGCATGTGCTCACACATATACACACATAGTCACACAATAAACAAAATTAAAGTAGCTTGAAAAGTATTTTCAAATGTAGAAAATCAGTGGTCTCTTCATCAAATTGCAAATATGGAAAAATGCCACTTTATTAAAAATAAATAAATAAATAGGGGACTGGAGAGGTGGCTCAGAGGGTACCAGTACTTGCTGCTCTTGTAGAGAATCTTGGTTCAGGTCTCAGAGTCCTTACTGAGTGCCTTCTAACTTGCCTGTAACTCCTGCTCCTAAGATACTCTGATGGCCTCTTCTGGCACACGCACACATTGACAGAGATACATAAATAAAAGTAAAATAAGTAGATAATTTCCTTGAGAGATGGTCTTAGAAGTTAGTGGAGAAGGAAAATCCTCCAGTGGGCAAATTAAAGTCCCAGGGTGTCTCTACTGGGATTGTGCTGCCTTAGAGGTAACACAGGGCAGAGCACATGCTTTGTCTAGGTACAGAGACTGGATAGGGCAAAATCAGAGAGCTAGGGAAAGAGGGTCTGGAAAGAAGACTTCTAAATGGACTTCCGGTGCAGTGGGGCGCGGGGGGGGGGGGGCAGACTAGAAAGCCATCTCCGGTAAAGGGGGAAGGGTAGGGGGACCCAAGCCAAAGAGCCACTTCATCACCTCAACCTTTCTTCTGGAAGCTACTCCTGATGAGCAGGCGAGGCACATCTGTTTCAAGGATGCCATTCATTTCCTTCCCAGACTTGCATGTTGCTGACACCCCTTTACTGCATGGGACCACCCCTTACCAAGTCAGACCCAGTTGGTGTTGAAGGACCACTTGGCATACAGAAGTGTTTGCCAAACCAGTTTGTCAACTGAAAAGGGCTGCTTACACTGGCTTTCTTCCAGCAGGGAAGGTGTAGAAATGTGTTTTTTCTACAAGGAAATTTCACGGATTTAGTTTATTTGCTTGTCCTGCCCCAGGCACCTGCCACCTCTACCATCTGTGGGCTTCTGGGGTCTTTCAGAGGAAGTCATTGTGTCCCACACTCTGGTTTCCAACCAAGCTTCTCAGTTCAGATGCTGTGGTAAAACCACATTACCAAAAGCTGTGGTCAAACCATATTATCAAAAGCAGCTCAGGGAGGGAAGGGTTTATTTGGCTTAAGGATTACGTACAGCCCATCTTCAGGGGAAAGTAAAAACAGGAAATGCAACCACAGAGGTAAGCTGATTGCTGGCTTGCTCAGTTGGCTTTCCTAGGCTAGCCAGGACTACCTACTGAAGGGTGACACCGCCCACAGTGGGCTAGGCCCTCTCACATCAATCATCAATCAAGAAAATGCCCCTTCAATTGCCTGTGGAAGAACCATTTTCTCAGTTGGGGTTCCTCTTCCCAGATAACTCTAGCTAGTGTCAAACAAACCCACCAGGACAGACATCCAGCACATAGAGTCCTCTGCAAGTATGAATTCGTTTATTCCTCACAGCAACCAGTCAGAGCTATAGCTACATTTCAGATATGAAAACTGAGTCACAGGCAGGCTTTTGTAAATTGTCCAAAGGCAGTGGTAGATAAGTGAATAGTGATACCCATTTCTCTAACCCAGCCATTGGCTCTGAAGTACATACTTTTTTTTTTTTTTAACTATTCCATGAAGACTTAGAGAGTGTATTCAAGACTCAGAAGCAGCTGATCTTGTAGAAGCCTGGTTATGGCAAATCTTTCTAGGCTGCAGTGCCTGCAAGAGAACACATGACTGAGCCAATGACCCTTCTATGGTGTCCTTTCTCTCTGGTGAGTCCAGGATCTCAGATGGAAGAGGTGGAGGCCGGAGTGGAGCCTCTTGTTATTACAGTTACAACAATTTAGCTTGTAGTCCATGACTCAGGAATGTAGGTACCTGTGATGGACAGGGTCATCTGGGAAGAGTGAACTTCAATTGAGAAACTGCTGTCAACACATAGGCCTGTGGGCATTTTTCTTGATAATGACTGATCTGGGAAAGCCCAGAGCCCTGTGGGTAGTTCTACCCTTAGGCAAGTGATCCTGGGAGATGTTAGCGGAATGTGAGCCTGAGTAAGCCGCATTCCTTCAGGGTCTCTGCTTGAGTTTCTGCCTCCGTGCTCCTGCCCTGCCTGAGTTCTTGCCTTGGCTTCCCTCAGTGATAACGGACCATGTTTGGGACTTCTCTCCAACTTGCTTTTGATCATTGCACTTGTACCCCTGTGTCCAATACTTAAAGTTAACAGAAGCCCACAGCAGCAGAAACAAATGGCTCCAAGTTAAGATCCCCCAGGAGTGAAGGACTTGGGTTACTCCATAAGGAAAAAGCCCGGGCCAACTGGAGCCTAGCTTTGTAACATACTGGTGGGGCTGTCACCCAGATTCCTCAGACTCCAAGCTGGATGCTCGCACATGCTCGGCTGTGCGCCTTTCTCATCATGAGTTCCCACATCTGCTCAGCGGGGGGGGGGGGGGCACACCGGACCATGGATAATAACTCCTACCTGAAATAGTAATTGTGAGAATGAACTGATGCCTGTAAAGTTCTTAGAACAGGGCCCGGCATGTAACAAACACTCTTTAAATGTGGGCTATTAACAAAGTAAGAGAATGAGAAATAAAAAGGCAAACCGTAAATAGCATCTTAGCCTGGGGACCGACTGTAAAAGAGACTAGTGCACCCAAAACTCTGCAGAAAGGCTTACATCCGTTTTATTTGGAATAGGCAAGCCTGGAAAGAAAGCAACCCGGATGCCCTTGAAACTTGTGAATGATTAAATGAACTCTAGCAGTCCATATCACGATGTACTTATTACTCGGCAGTAAAAAGGGACAATTGGTAAGCACGACAACCCAAGGGAGTCTACAGAAAATCATGCCCCATGACGAAAGCCAATTGTAAAAGGTTACACAGTGCATGGACTTGTGGAGACCATCCTTGAAGCAAGAAAATTATAGTAATAAACTAACTTGGTTGATGCCAAGAGTTAGGGTGTAATGAAAGGGGAAAAAAACTGAGCCTGACATTTAAGGGGGACTTGGTAGTGACAGAGATGTTTACACGGTGGCACATGACTGCTATTCCAGCACATGGGAGCTTGAGGCAGGAGGATGGTGAGTTTGAAGCCAGCCTAGAGCAGGGATTGACAAAAAGGAAAATGATTCTCCTTCATATCACCCACACCAGTGTCAAATCCTGCTTGTTGTATCGTACTAAAACTCTGCAGGTATTGCTGCAGAGGAAGTGTGTGAAGGGGACTCCACCTCTCTCTTGTTTCTCACAACTATAGATATAACCACAAACAGAGCTTCATCAAAATATGGGATCCAGCCGTGGTGGCATGTGCCTGTAATCCTGGCACCTGGCAGGCAGAGGCAAGCAGATCTCTGGGAGTTTGAGGCTGGCCTGTTCTACATAGTGAGTTCCATGCCAGCCAGGGCTGCATAGTAAGACCCTGTCTCAAGGGTGAGGGTATAGCTGAGTGGTAAAGTTAATAATGTATGAGTACTTGACTTCAATACTCTGACCTGTTGCATGAATGAAGGAAACTCAGAGCCAGATCTCTGGGAAAGGCTGAAATATCAAAGAGAGTAAACGCCACACAGTCAGATCTCACCCAGCTGTCTTCCAGCTTCCTCAGCCTCGCTCCTCCTGGCTTCTTCTGCCTGCTCTGTCTTTCTATGTCTGCCTTATATACTCTCTTCACTCAGCTGTTTCACATCCAGGTTAAGATTAAAGGCATGGCACCACCACTGTCTGCCTGGGAGCCTGGAACTCCTGTAAACTAAAATGACCTCTAACTCAGATTGGATTAAGGCTGTAGGTCACCACTCCCAGACATTCCCTGTGGCTGGGATTAAAAGTGTGAGTTACCGTGCTCTGATCCTCTTAGACTGACTGGGTAGATCCCTCTGATATCTCAGACTGGTTTTTATTAAATTTGAAACATATCCCCACACTGACCCCTTCAGAATGGGAGTGGGGTACAAGCTGAGGATATAGCTCAGCTGGTAGAATCTTTGGCTATCAGCTCTAGGAGCCTGGCTTTGATCCCAGCACTACCCAAATAGTATGCTGCCACATGCTTATAATCTCAGAACTCTGAAGGAGAAGCATGAGGGTCTGTTTTGCAGCACACTTTGGTGGCAGCACTTTGAGAAATCTAGTTGGAACTGGCCTGGAATTTTTTTTTTTCCTAGTGGCTGATTTTCTTAGCCAAAGGGTACCATGCAGGTCACTACCAAGGGAGAAAGTCACCAGTGGTCTTATCCATTGGATGTCATATGCTGCAGTACTAAATTGCTAGGTGAAATCTGCCCATAGGCACAATAGTGGTATGGCTGCTAAGAGGTTAACCAGCTGCTTTATAATTGGATTCCAGGCGTGCTCCACAGGAGGGAATTCAGGCCCAGTCCTTTAAACCTAGTTAAAAGCCCATAGTTGGAGAGGTCATAGGTCAAAACAACTACTATTGTTTTGCTAAGTGGACATGTCAAATGTCTTCTAAATATTGCTGTTTGTGTTCATAGATTAGTGCTGCCCTCAGCTTTGGTCTGGAAGAGAAAGTTCTGTAGTAGGAAATATTCCATACAGAGATTAATAGTAGATCAATTATTTAAAGTGACGGGTTGCAGCCTCTAACAAAGCAGGGATCTCGTCACAAAAGAGAAGAAGAATGGATGAGCTAGAAGATGGAAGGCGTGTTGTGAACCTCTTAGGCTGATGCGCCGCCCACAGCAGCTGCGATTACCTGCACATGGGTGGGGGAGGGGCTCACCTCTAGAGGGGGAGCAATCGGCCTGATGGCTGCTGGGGGAGGAAGAGTAATTTTCCTTCTGCAGCTGTAGTCTCAATAGGTCGCCCATGTACATGTAGGACGCACTAACTGGACTCAATGGGTTATTAAAAAGAGAGAGAGAGAGAAAGAACTGGAAATGAAGGTAGAGGGGACATATGGCTTGGAGAGAGAGTAGGGAGGGGTGAGAGTAGACGTGATTAAGATTTTATATATATATATATAAATTAATATATATGTGTGAAGTTATCAAATAATAAATAAGAATAATTTAAAGACTGTATTTCCCTGTAGCACCCCCTAAAGTAGTGTGTGTATGGAGTACATATGTCCACAATGCTTGGGTGTGTGCGTGTGCACATGTGTGGGTGTGTGCGTGTGCACATGTGTGGGTGTATGCATATGCACATGTGTGGGTATGTGCCTGTGCATGTGTGTGGGTATGTGCCTGTGCATGTGTGTGGGTGTGTGCCTGTGCACATGTGGGTGTGTGCCTGTGCACATGTATGGGTGTGTGCCTGGGCATGTGTGTGGGTGTGTGCCTGTGCACATGTGGGTGTGTGCCTGTGCACATGTATGGGTGTGTGCCTGGGCATGTGTGTGGGTGTGTGCCTGTGCATGTGTGTGGGTATGTGCCTGTGCATGTGTGTGGGTGTGTGCCTGTGCATGTGTGGATATGTGCCTGTGTACATGTATGGGTGTGTGCCTGGGCATGTGTGTGGGTGTGTGCCTGTGCACATGTGTGGGTGTGTGCCTGTGCATGTGTGTGGGTGTGTGCCTGTACACATGTGGGTGTGTGCCTGTGCACATGTGTGGGTGTGTGCCTGTGCATGTGTGTGGGTGTGTGCCTGTGCATGTGTGTGGGTGTGTGCCTGTGCATGTGTGTGGGTGTGTGCCTGTGCACATGTGTTGGTGTGTGCCTGCGCATGTGTGTGGGCGTGTGCCTGTGCACATGTGGAGGCCAGAAGATGGCTTGTGGGGAGCTGTTCTCTTCTTTCCCTAGGTGAATTCTGGGGTCACTCAGGCTATCAGTCTTGGTGGCTAGCCTTTTACACCCACTGAGCCATCTTTCTGCCCCCTTCTTCTAGAAATGGTTTTGCCAAATGTTTTAATTACTGATAATAGTTTTAAGATGTTTCTAGATTTGTGGTTCTTTTAATCTTAACACAGGCTTAAATATTTACAGCTCATAAGAATTTTATTCCTCAGTATTTTATGTTTTTTTCTGAAGAGAATTCTATATTTTATTAGTCTTTTTTTTTTTTTTTTTTTTGAGACAAGATCTCTCTATTATGTAACTCTGACTGTCCTAGACCAGGCTGTCCTTGAATTCAGAGAGCCAACTTTCTGTGACTATCTGCTGCTGAGATTAAAGGTGGGTGCTACTTCCCCTGGCTATTTCGTTAATCTTAATGTATGCATTACATCTTTTTAGATTTGTCTTGTGAGCAGTCATATTACCTATGCATATTTTGGGGGTCCTCAGCTCGAACCCCAGGCTTTGGCCATGCTAAGCATGTGTTCTACTAACTAAAACATTTTAAAAGATTATTTTTATTTTGTGTGTGGATGTTTTGCCTCCATGAATGTTTGTGTACCGCTTGTGTCCTGGGTGCTGAAGGAGGCCAGAAGGGGCTGTAATGAGTGTTTTTCTGTCCCACCATCCAGCTCCCAAATAATGACACAGAGACTTATTAATTATGAAAACTTGGCTTATAGCTTAGGCTTGTTCCTAACTAGCTCTTATAACTTAAGTTAACCCATTTATATTAATCTGTGTTCTATCTCGTGGCATTACCTCTCTTCCATCTTGTACTTCCTGTTTCCTCTCCCTGTCTCCATGTGACTCAATCAATCTCTTTCTTGCTCTCTTTCCAGAAATCCTGCCTATGCCTCCTGCCTCACATTGGTTGTTCAGCTTTTTATTACATCAATCACAGCAATATACCTTCACAAAGTGTACAGATATCCCACAGTAGGCATGTGAGATCATAGCTTCTGAACTGGAGTCACAGATGGTTGTGATCACCCCATGAGTGCTGGGAACCAAACTCAGGTCCTCTGCAAGAGCAAATGGCCATCTCTCCAACCTTGTGGTGATATATTTTCTACCTAATAAAATCAGCTTGGAATATCAGAGAACAGAATCACCCACAGTCAAGCCATGCAGGTCAAAGAGTGGTGACTCATGCCTTTAATCCCATCACTTGGGATGACACTCTAGGACTATGATGCAGAGTTGAACCTAGAAGTGAAACTGCTGAGCAGGGAAGATCTTTAAGAAGGAGGCAGACATTCATGTATTCTGTAGACGTGCCCAGCCAGGTGGAGGACTCTTGAAGACAGTGTTTACCCTGTTCTCCCTGAGAAGTTGGCTGGGTGAGAATCGACTGTGGTCTGTGGTCTGTTTCCTCTCTGTGATATTCCAGCTTTTCCCCAATATCTGGCTCTGGATTTTTGTTATACACTAACTAAAATTTATGCAATACAACCTCCTAATGATATTTCTGTTTCCATTGAAATAATTATATAATCTCCCTCTCTGTTTTTTTTTGTTTGTTTGTTTGTTTGTTTGTTTGTTTGTTTTTTGAGATAGGGTTTCTCTATGTAGTCCTGCTGTCCTGGAACTTGCTCTGTAGACTAAACTGGCCTCAAACTTACAGAGATCTGCCTGCTTCTGCTTCTGGTGATATAGGATTAAAGGCATGGGCTACCACTGCCAGAATTTCTCACTCTCCCTAAATTAAGTAATTAATTTTTCTTTCATATATTACATCCTGACTGCAGTTCCCCACCTCCCAGTCACTTCCCCCAGATCCACTGCTGTGATCTTTGCACATTGTAAAGATTTATCACTAGTATTGAATTAATAAAATGCTGATTGGCCAGGAGTCAGGCAGGAAGTAGAGGTGGGGGTGAGCAGATTAGGAGAATTCTGGGAAGAGGAAAGGCAGAGACACAGTCACCAGACAGACACAGAGGAAGCAGGATGAGAATGCTGGACTGAGAAATGTACCAAGACATGTGGGTAAACGTAGATAAGAAACATGGGCTAATTTAAATGTAATAGTTAGTAACAAGCTTGAACTACTGGCCCAGCATTTACTGTAATATTAAATCTCCGAGTCAGTTATTTGGAAAGCAACCACCAGGTATTTGAGAGTTTCTGGTAGGATAGAAACTTCCCACTACAATCCATCTCCAAGGGATATCAGCCAAACACAGCATAACAGGTTCATTAAGACGAGGCACATACCCTCCTATCAAGCTGGAAGAGGCCGATAAGAAGAAAGGGGTTTCAAAAGTTGGCAAGAGTCAAAGAAACCTCCCACTTCCCGCTGTGAGGACTCCCACAAGAACACCAAGCTAGACAACCATAACATATATGCAGAGGACCTAGCTCAGACCCATGCAGGCTCCATGACTGTCACTTCTGACTCTGAGCCCCCATGAGTCCTGCTTAGTTGATTCTGTGGGCCACGTGCTCCTGGTGTCCTTGACCCTTCTGGCTCCTACAATTCTTCCTTCTCTTCTTCTGCAGGATTCTACGAGCTGTACCTAATGCTTGGCTGTGCAGCTCTGCATCTGCTCCAATCCATTGCTGGATGAAGCCTCTGATGACGATTATGCCAGGCCTAGGATCATTTCATAGACTTTTCCTGTTGTGTTTGGGTCTACCCTAGGTCTCTGGGCTGCCCAGCTTCTGGTTCCTGGCCCTCTATGCAGTGTCAATCCTGGGCTCCCTTTCAATTTGGTGAATTACATGAAATATATTTAGTTTGCTGCTTGGTCAGTTTATCTCTCACAAATATCACTATGAACCTAAACTTGCCTAAAGCTTCAGTCACTCCATAGAGGAATAAAACCAGACTGTAATCTAATCTGATTGTAGGACATACATAGTATTTTTTTTAAGATTTACTATTTTACTTCATGTACACGAATATTTTACCTGCATGCAGGTTGAATCCCCTGGAACTGGGGCCACAGATTGTTGTGAGTTGCTGTGTGGGTTTTGAGAATTTAATTCCCATCCTCTGCAAGAGTAACAAGTGCTCTTTACCACCAACCTGTCTCTCCAGCCCCAGGCACACATACCTTTGGCAGGAAGACCTCTTACCCCCAATATCAACCTTTATTTGTTTGATTCAGGAGGCATTAGGGGGAAATCTAATATCAAAACCAGGTAGGTTCCTGTGTCACGGTTGGGCATGGAGTTTCCCCAACCCTTCCAAAGCCTATTTCTGAAGTTCAAGAACACTTGAAGGTGTGACGTTGGCAGAACATAGGGAACAGAATCAGTGTGGGAACAGTTTGTTTTCTTTTGGGCACTCCTGGCTCTGGCTTCTTAGCAGGTGAGGTACTCAGAAGGGGACAGGTAGGCACCTGGTCATGGGAGAATTCAGGTTCTCCTGTGCCCACTCTTCAAAATACTAAAGTGGCTCTGTGAGGCAGCAGAAGTGCTGTGATAAACGGAATATTTTAACTTTGCTTGTTTCATGCAGCCCATTGTTTCTACTGAGAAAGCTTGGGACAGGGCTGGGCAGCTGGTTCAGTGCTTATGAGCTTGGCTGCTCTTCCAGAAGACAAGGGTTTGATTCTTACACACATGCGACAGCTCACATCGGTCTGTAACTCTAATCCCAGGGGATCCAACACCCTCTTCTGTTTTTCTGTGCACTGATCTCACACGAAAACATCCTATAGGCAAAATACACATAGAATTTAAAAAATATTTAAAAGAAAGAAGGCTTCGGAATGAGGGAGTGGGCTGCAGAGAGAACACTCCCTGCTCTTCCAGAGGACCTGAGTTTGGGTGTCTGCACCCCTACAAGACAGCTCCAGGGGATCACACACCCTCTCCTGGCCTCTCTGGCCTTCTATACACGGCATATGCATACACAGATACACACTGCCTTAGTTAGGGTCTCTAGTGCTGTGAAGAGACACCATGGCAACTCTAATAAAGGAAAGCATTTAATTAGGGTGGCTCACTTACAATTCAGAGGTTCAGTCCACTAATAAGATGGTGAAACATGGTTGTTTACAGGGACATGGTGATAGAAAGTAGCCAGGATCCTATCTCTTGGCATGCAGGCAATAGGAAGTGGGCTGAAGTACTGAGTGTGGCATGGGTTATATGAAACCTCAAAGCCCACCCCTGCAGTGACACACTTCCTCTAACAAGGTCACACCTACTCCAACACAGCCACACCTCCTAATAGTGCCACTCCCTATAAGCTTATGGGGGCCAATTACATTCAAACTACCACAGTCTGTCAGTCAGTCAGTCAGCCTGTCTGTCCCTCTCTCTCTCTCTCTCTTTCAGACATACACACAAACACACACATGATAAAATTAATTTTTTTTTAAGAAAAAGAATTTAGAAAGCCAGGAAGCCAAGAACATGATCTCCCATTGCTTATAAAGACCATCTCAACTCTGTTCAGGCTTCAAGCTTCTTTATAACCTCAGGCAAAGTAGAAAGATGGGAAAGGGTTGGTGACTGGATACTGAGCTGGTTCAGAAGGGGCATATGAATCCAACAGCTGGTCCCACGGAGTCATGATGCACTGTAATTCCTGAGAATAGCTTTTTCTTGAGTGTGTCTCTAGCCTCAAAGTGGGGGGGGGGAGATTACATAAACCCAAGGCAAATACACCTGTACTACTGTTCCGAAGAACATTCATTAAATGTTAAGTATCTACGGGCAGAGTAAAATCTGACTGTGGGATAGTTTGTGGTTGTCAGTGTTACTATATCTGGAATTAGCTGCCCCAAGCTGAGACATCCATCCTCATGATCTAAATAACTACTGGATTCTTGGACACTCCATTGATAGACACCCATTGTTGGACTAGCTGGAGTATAGCCTGGAAAACATTCTAGTAAGTCCCATATTTATACACACACATATACATACAAGTGTATTCATATATATGTGTGTATGTTTATTCTATGCATTTGTTCCTCTAGAGAACCCTGACTGCTAAAACAAATTTTGGTAATAGATGTGGTTCTAGAACAGCAGAAATAGAAGGATGAATGATTGGATATCTGGAATAGGATGTCCAATTTGTACCTACAGTTTCTGAAGTCTCTCCTAGAAGCTCAGAAAGTCCTGAATGTTTATGGCGTAGAGATCCAATGCCTAAGGTGTCAACACTGAGTGCCTATGGTGTGAACTATCTTACAAAGCTAAGGAGACAAATGCTTTGGATTATCTCAGCAGCTGTGAGAGGCAGTGAATTTGGTGACTCTTTAAATAAAATTTTTGACAGTTTGTAGAAAAATAAGGAAAGTAATGCTGCTGGTTGGTTGGTACTAGCATCTCTGAATAAATTGAAAACAGAAGAGCCAGGTGGTGGCGGCACATACCTTTAATCCTGGTATTCAGGAGGCAGAGGCAGGAAAATCTGAGTTTGAGGCCAGCCTGGTCTACAGAGTGAGTTTGAGGATGGCCAGGCTACATAGAGAAACCCTGTCTCAAAAAAAAAAAAAAAAGTCCAAAGTTTATTCTAAGACTTATGACAATGTCTTAACTGTAACCCCTATAAAATCAAAATAAAAAAGATCACATACTTTTCTAGTATACAAGGCATGGTATATACATTATTGTTCCAAAAAGGAGGAAAGAGAACATATCAGGGATCCACTGGACCAAATAAGACTGAAAACCAGTTGGGCAAACTCCAAACTCTGCATCTCCATGTCTGATGTCAAAGTGTTGTACCCATATTGTGAGACCCCCCAAAGACCACTAGGGTGCTGGATTCTGATGCAGACACACAAGGGTCAGCTTATTCTTTTGGACAGGTTTGAACCTGGGCAGAAACCGTATGTTCTGACCCAGCGGAGGGAATTCGGCCCTGAGCTTAGGGGTTGAGAGGGTTTTTAATGGAAAAAAATATGTAAATGGGATGTTACATGTCTTGGCATTTTAGGATTAGGTAAAGGGGTATAGGGTAGATTAATTCTTGAAAACTATTGGTTAAACTTTTTGTAAAAACCTAAGTTTTGAATCCACTGGCTGTCAGGTACATTCCTGAGATTTTTTTTTTCTAGATTCTTCTTAGACCTGGGCCCTTCCCTCAAGCACTAAATGATCTTTTCCTGAGATAAAATTTTGTAATGGTAAATCTATGCCTTCACATTCCCCTCTGACCGGTCTCTGAGAGTTCCAATCTTGGGACTCTCTTGTCCTCTAGTTCTCTCCAGGTCTGATTCCAAGATGTGTGTGGTTTTCCTGAAGCCCCACCAAGTCTCAGCAGGTAAAATCATCAGTAGGTGCCACACTACTGCTTTGAGGGGGTTGTCTGGATCTTTCGAAGCTTCCCATCCTTCACTCCAGAAATCTTCCTTGAGTATTAAGGGGTCTGCTGGCCAGGTGTGGGAATGGTGGATCCAGGTGACCATGCTGTCAATCTTGATGGCTGGGGGCGTGGTCAGTGGAATGATGTAAGATCCTTTTCACCTGGGTTCCAATGACCCTACGCCATGTCTCGTTTAATGTAGACCCAGTCCCCTAGTTGAAACCTGTGGTGTTCAGGGGGAACACCAGATTTATAGAGGGCCCTGAGCTTGGGCTACACTTTCTTGTGGGTCCACTGGACCCTTGTATAGAATCAAGAGGATCTTGGTCATCTAGTTCTGCCAGGAAAGCCACCTGGAGGTTGGGGATGATGGGGGAGAGGATGCCAAACATAATTTCAGATGCGGTTAGCCTCATCTTATAAGGGAAGTTCCTGGTCTTATATAAAGCAAAGGGAAGGAGAGCCACCCAGTCTATGCCTGTCTCCAAGGTCAATTGACTTAGGGTCTCTCTTATAATACGGTTCATCCTTTCTACTTGCCCTGAACTCTGGGATCTGTATGCACAATGCAACTTCCAATCACTCCCTAGAATGGTGGCTAAACTCTGAATTACCTGGGATACAAAAGCTGGCCCATTGTCTGACCCTATCATGGTTGGAAATCCATACCTGGGCAGGATGTCTTCAAGTAACTTCTTTGCCACCACCTGCTCCATTTCATATTTGGTGGGAAAGGCTTCTGTCCATCCTGTAAAAATATCTAAAAAGACTAGCAGATACCTGTAACTGTACTTGCCAGGTTTTATCTCAGTGAAGTTTCCTTAGGCTCCAGGCTTCTTCCCCCTGAGTCAAGACCCAAGGTTTTCAGGGTTGGCAACAGCACTGGTGAGCCGAGAGGCTTTGTAGTTGATGACAGTATTTACAGTTCTTTGTTGTATGGCTTTGATATTTATTATCAACTGATTCCAAGTCTCATCAAGTCCTGAATTCTCCATGCTCCCATATGAGAGGACTGATGGTAACCAGTCTCTTTCTCAGATACTCAGGCAAGATGATTCTACTGTCCGCAGCTCTCCATCACCTATGTACTGGTCACGGGGAGGGTCTTGATCAAGGAAAGATCTTCTTTAGTATACCCTGGACTCTCTGATAGACTAGATGCCCTGGGGTTCACCAACACACATGCAAAAACTACATCAGTCTGGAGTGCCACCTGCCGGGTGGTTCAGTCCACACAGACTGTTGCCCCTTTGGGACAGGTCCATCCTCTCTCTGGTGCCCTGGGTAATGGACCATGGCCAGTTTCTTGGGTAGCCATAGATCTCTAAGGAGGACCAGGATCTCATCTTTACTTTTGATACTTTTTCCTTCTGAAGTCGGCAGACCCCTTTATATATTGCCCCATGCACATGTGCCATTGCAAAAGCATACCGGCTGCCGGTGTAGATGTTAACCTTCCACCCTTGCCCCAGTTCTAATGCCTTAGTTAGGTATATAAGCGCCACTCGTTAGGCACTCGTCACAGGCATCAGCTCTGCAGTGGCAACTGCTGATCTTGCATACTTTTGATAGTACTGCACATAACTGCTGCCATCAGTGTACCAGGTAACTTCTGCGTCAGGCAACAGGGTGTCTTGCAAGTCTGGCCTAATGCTGTGTGCCTGTCCCAGGATCCAGGAACAGTGATGCTGTGGTGCTTCCAGGTCTGTATCAGGCAGTCAAGTATCTGGATTCAGAGCTGAGGGCACGTGGAAAGTTATTCTGGCAGGGTTAAGCAACGGAGTCTGATAATGAGTCATCTGCCATTGCTCAGCCACCAATGGGGGGGGGGAGCTGCTTGAGAACTCCTTCAAGTGTATAGGGGGTGGTTATAGTGAGAGTTTGTCCCAAGGTCAACGTGTCAGCATCCTTGATCATTTGGGCCAACGCTGCTATTATGCAGAGGCAAGGTGGCCATCCAAATTCTCTGACTTGCCTGGCGGTTGTGGGAATTCCTTCATTGAGTCTGAAGCCACCGCTGCCCTTACTTCAGCATGTACCCCAGGCATGTTACCCGCTGCTTGCAGATTTGGGCCTTCTTAGCTGAGGCATGGTATCCTAGGTCCCCCAGGGTCCCCAATAGCTGCTCAGTCCCAGCCAGGCAGGTCTCTCAGTCTGTGGCCATGATCAGTAGGTTGTCAACCTACTGTAACAGACTGATTTCTGGGTTCTGTGTCCAGTACTCACCCAGGTGCCCATGCAGAGCTTCACCAAAGATGGTGGGGGAGTTTGTGAATCCTTGTAGTAGTTTGGTCCGTGTCAGCTGGCCACTGATCCCTGGGTCCTGCCACTCGAAGGCAAAGTACTGCTGGCTTTTGGGAGCCAGAGGCTGACTGAAAAAGGCATCTCTCAGTTTTTCACCCTTCTCTCCAGCCATCAGACTTCCATTCACCCCCAGCGCTCTTCCAGTTTCATAGCAGTGGCCAGCAGCACGCCTGTGGGGTGCTGATTCCCACGCCGCTCTTTTATTTTTTCCTCTGCGCTGTCCCTCCCATTATATACTTTCTCAGCCACCTTTACTAAATCTCCAACGTTCTCAATGAAAGCCAAGGTCATTGCAGCAGCATGTTCGTGGGCCCCAGGATCCTAGGGCATATACCTCCTGGGGGCCTCCTGGAGGTGGTCCAGGAATGATGCTGGGCATCTGCTCCCTGCCTAACCACAGGCCCTACTCAAATGGCCACCTTGAGACCTTCCAATAGAGTCTGATGATAGATAGACCAGGAGGTTTGCCTTTTCTACAGCCACATTACAATCCTACACCAGGCGAATTAGGGGGAAGGCCGCGTCTATGAGAGCCTGGTCATCTGTGGGCTCCCCTGTGGGGCCCTGAACCAGCTTTTGAGCCTCAGCCTGTATCCGATCCCTCTCTCCTGTCGTTAAGAAGACCTGCAAAAGCTGTGCACAGTCATCCCACATAGGGAAGGCTGCACCAGGATCAGGGTGTGAGGGGAAGATTTCATCCTCTGTGTTGCCTCCCCAAAGGACCGCCGGCCTAGCAGCCAAAGGGGTCTTGGAGGGTGAATCCTCTCTCTGTACCTGCCATGACTGTAAATCATTGGGGCAAGAATGGTTTAATCCAGGAAGGAGGGATCATCTACTAAGTCTCTCCAGACCACTGTGTAGGGCACTTAGTCATTGAGTTCTGGTCATTCTGACTTGCAAAAGGTGGCAAGTTTAGACTTTTAAATCATGACTGAAAGATTATGAGCATGTGCATTAACATCTTGGTAATGAGTGGAGAGTAAGCTTAGAGGGGGAGGAATTCGTCTGTCCCATGGCGTTTGTCACAACCAAAAACACATATACAGAGAAACAGACGCCGCAGAAGACCAAGGGCACTAACATCTCAGTAAGGAGTTAAGAGTGACTCCAGAAAAGAAATTGTCTGTCCCATGGCGTTCATCACAGATATGGGGCACTCTGTCCCCATACAGACCTGAGGCTCTCCATCCTCAATCAAACAGTATGAGGCACTCTGTTCCCACCACTGGGGTCTGAAACATCTTCCAGCCCATGCTTCTCCAGCATGTCTGCTCTTATCCAGATCTGGTCACAGTCACCGATTTGAGTGCACCCCGGAAATGATACTAAACATGGATAGACAGACACCATTCAGAGACACTTACCAACCTGTCAGACCCTCCAGTCCAGAGTCTGTGGGGGCTGTGGGGTTTCCCAGCCAATGCACCATATGTTGTACCAGTGTTGTGAGAGCCCCCTAAAGACCACTAGGGAGCTGGATTCTGATGCAAACACATGAGGGTCAGTTTATTCTTTTGGACAGGTTCAAAACCCATGTTCCAACACAGTGGAGGAATTCAGCCCCAAGCTCAGGGGTGAGAGGGTTTTTAAAGAAGAAAATACATAAGTGGGGTGTTACATGTCCTGGCATTTCAGGGTTGGATAAAGGAGTGTGGGGTAGAGTAATTCTTAGAAACTATTGGTTAAACTTTTGGCTCGAATCCAAGTTTTGAATCTATTGGCTGTCAGGCACATTCCTGAAATTTCTTCCTAGATTCTTCTTAGGCCTGGGCCCTGCCCTCAGGTACTAAATGGTCTTTCCCTGAGATAAAGTTTTGAAAATCTATGCCTTCACAAAAGCACCCTTCAGATCCAATATCTTTCAGCTTTATTGACTGCAACACACTTCCTTCTCTTGGGCAGGTTTTACCCCCTGTTAGCTTTCCTTGTGGCAGGTATCCCATGGCTCTGGCATCTCCACCATCTTTGGACCTCTGAGGCAACCCAGGCTTTATCTTCATAGTTGCACACAGTGAGCTCTCTAGGCCTCCATTCAAGGACACCCCTGATACATGCCTGGCCTCAAAAGCTTCCCTTAGTCATAGAGGGAAACTCCTTATCTCCTTTCTTGTGTCCTTGACTCTAAAGCCAAAGCTGCCAAGTCCTGCTGCTTTCTGGAGCTAGAACATGGCTCCCTCACTCAATCACATCTTCACCAGACTTCTCTTCCTGTGCCAACCCATCAGTGGACCCTTCCGTGGGTTCAAGTAAACTGAGTTGGCACTTTGAGCAACAGCCAGCTTCAAGTTCTTAGAAAATAACGTCGGCGGTCCTGCCTTCATAATCCATGTATCTGAGTTATCACATACAGCTAAACAGTGTATATTATAGCTGAACTGAGTCCCCAGATTGGCGATTTTCATCCAGTTGAAAGCACACGAAGCTAGAGGGTTGCAAATGAGAGTTATTAAACACTTGAGCAGTTAGTGTGCTGTTAAAGACACATTATTTGTCTTCTGTTGATATTGTTATTTGCTTAGTGTTTCATTAGGAATGGTTGTTGAGTTTCTTAAATTATTTTAGGAAGCTAATGACACAATGTTCTCTTATTTTATTGACATATTGAATTATGCCAACAAAGTCATTTAAAAAGGCAATAAATCTAAAGTCTTATCTACATGAGAAAAAAGATGTCTTTTTTTCCTCTTTGAGATGGGATCTTGTTGTGTAACCCTGGTGAGCCTGGAACTCAGTATAGAGACCATGCTGGTCTTGAACTCACAGAGATCTGCCTTCCTTTGCTATCTCTGTGCAGGGATTAGAAGTGTGTGACACCATGCCCAGACTTTTTTTTTTTTTAAAGATTTATTAATTTATTGTGTGGGGATGTCACATGCATGTCATGTGGGGGTAAGAGGACAACTTCGGGAGAATTAGTTCTCTCCTTTCACTTATCATTATTATTATTTTAATGTGCATGGGTCTTTAGCCTATGTGCATGTTTGTGCTCCATGAATGTGCCTGTTTCTCCATGGAAGCCAGAAGAGGGTCTTAGATACCCTGGACTACAGTTACAGATGGTTGTGAGCCACCACGTGACTTTTGGCCATTGGACCTGAGTTCCACAATAATAGCCAGTGTTCTTACTGCTGAGCCCACTCTCGAGTGCCTCCTTCCACTGTTTCTGAATCGGGATCTCTCTTGTTTTTGACACTGTGTTGTGTACCTGTGACTGATTCTTCTGTCTTCACCTCCCATATCACTGCAGGGTTGCAGGGATTACAGACGCACGCCACCACCTTTGGCTTTTGGTGGGGTCCTAGAGATTGAATCTGGAGTATCAGACCTTTGTGGCAAGCGCTTTTGCCCACTGAGTAGACTTCCTGGCCCTAATCTTACTTTAAAGATTAAGAAATGACTTATTCTATCTACTGTAAAGAGAAGCATCTCTGTTGAGGACCCAGAGATGCTCTGATCTACGAGTTTAGCAATAAGTCATTAGAAGTCATTTTAATACTATATCCATTTATGAGAAGAATATTATTGGTTCACTTCCTAGAACCTATGACTGATATAGCCTCAGATTCATTCATACCCACATTGGACCAGTGGGCATATCTTGTCAGGCCCGTTCCATTAACAGTTCACATCTGGATGAGATTAAAGGCTACTGTTCTCTGATAACATGTATAGCACCTTCCAACACCATAAACGCTTTCCAGGTAAAGCTTCCATGTCAGTAACAGCTTCATTTCTCCATGTTCTGTGAGTCAAGTATGGACTGTTCAGTAAGTACAGAGAGTCCACCCCGTCCCGTAAACTGGTCAATGGCAGAGTGAAGTGACTGGGGTGACCAACCCTAAATGGGACATGCATATCACACCCCCCCCCAAGGTTCAGGAAAAGATTGTAAGAGCCGGAAGTGATCGATAACAACATAGGAACAAGGACTCACGGAGACTGTGACCGCATTCATAAGGCCCACACGGGCTCCAGCCAGACAAAATCCCAGCATAGAGGACAAAGGTGGTCCTGAAATCTCACCTCTGGCTGAGGAGCCATCGGCACTTGATGCTACTGTCAAGGGAGAGTCAGTCTTCTTTAATGATGAGGCCCCCTCATAAGTTGACCAGAACAGGCCCCTCTCCAAGGACTAGGTGAACAACACCGTACTGGAGAGCAGGCACTGTCACCTTGACCTAGAGGCGTGGCCTTTGGGCCTTGAGGCCCTAGTGTTTGGAGCGTGGCCAGAGGCCCAGTTTAAGATCCCGTGCGCCTTTGGCTTTCTGTAACCCTCTCATGCTCTTGGATGGAGGAACTGACCGAGCTCAGCAGTGTGCACCAGTCCAGCTTTCTAGGAAACACAGAACTGGTTAATCTCTTCTACCAATGAGTTCCCTCCCTGAACCCCTCAAATGAATGTATCCTTCCTTATCAGTAGCCAGCGATTTCATTAATACCACACAAAACTGATTTGGGGAAAGAAAAAGAAAAGAAGAAATCTGAAACTTGGGGGGAAGAGAAAGAAAGTTTGGGGTGTGATGGATGTTTGAAGGAACATATTAAATTCTCGGGGAATTAGCAAAATATTGTTTTAAAAAGCATTATAAATGAATTCAAATAGTCTTTCTAGTTTGAGAGAGGGAGAGAGAGAGAGGAGAGCTGGCTATAGTGGCACATACCTCTAATCCCCAGCACTTAGGAGGCAGAGGCAGGCAGGTCTCTTGGAATTTGAGGCCGGCCAGGTCTACAAAGAGAGTTCCAGGACAGCCGGAGCTACACGGAGAAACCCTGTCTTGAAAAAAAACAAAAAAAGAAAAAAGAAAAAGAAATTACTCACACATGGAGACTGACTGGTGGTGACATGGCTCCAGAATTAAAAGCCCTTCAACTTCCATCACAAACCCGATGATCAAGTTCAGTCCACAAAAGTCATGTGACTTGGGTTTCTACAGCTGCGACAAAACGCCATGACCAAAAACAAGTTGAGGACGAAAGCATATATTTGGCTTACACTTCCACACCATAAGCCAGCTCTGAAGGGAGTCAGGGAGGGACCTGGAGGCAGGAGCTGACACAGAGGCCATGGAGGGCACTGCTTACTGCCTGGCTTCTCCTAGCTTGCTCAGCCCGCCTTCTTATAGAACCCAGGACCATCAGCCCAGGTCTGGCACCATCCACCATAGGCTGGGCCCTCCCCCATCAATCACTAATTAAGAAAATGCCTCACAGGCTTTTCTACAGCCCAGTCCTACTGTAGCAAGAGTTATCTGTGAAGACTCTAACTTCTGTTAAGTTGACTTAATGAGCTAGTATACCACATAAAGGTGGAGAGAACCAGCTCCACAAAGTTGTACTCTGACCTCCCATGGCGTGTGTACATTTACACACACACACTCACACGCATGCATGCACTCACACACACACTTGTGCTTGTACACACTAATAGTGAATTTAAAAACTTTAAAAAATGTTATTTATGTGGGCTGGGTATACAGTTCCATAGCAGGGTGCTTGCCTAGCATGTCTTGGGCCCTGCATCAGTCCTCAGAAACATGACAAATAGATGGACAAATGAACAGAAATGAGCTAGATAAGGTGGCACATGCCTTTAATCCCAGCTGTTGAGAAACAGAGGCAGAGGCTGATCTATGTGAGTTCAAGGCCAGCTGGTCTACAGGGTGAGTTTCATGACAGCCAGGGGTACATAGTGAGACCCTGTCCCCAAAACCAAAATGAATGAATGAACTAATCAAATTGAATAAATAATAAAACATAAATGACATATTCCTGGATAGAATTTTTCCCTTTCTTTTGTCCACTAGGCCATGAATCCATATGGAATGGGCTCCAGCAGCTCAGGCTCCTTCCCGTTAATCCTCACAGAGTGCTTCTCTGGATGGAGCAGGCTGGGCTTCAGCTGAACCCAGGTGCGCTTCTTCTGGACATTCTCCTTCAAACGCTTCAGGAAGCTGCCTCCGCTCTCGGTGCTGATGTGCCCAATCTGCACATTGATTCTCTTGGCGAGAATCTTGCCCTTACCTTGCTTGTTTATAATGATGCCACAGCATGCTGGGTGACATTGTAGACTCTTCCAGTTTTGCCATGGTAACACTTAAGAGGCATTCCTTTTTGAACAGCGCCCTTTCCCTTGATGTCCGTAATATCACTCATCTTATAGATTCGCATGTAAGTGGTGAAAGGAAGGAGTCCATGTTTCCTAGAGAAGGCCGGGAGAACATATAGTGAGTGCCCCGCCTCTTTCTCATGGTGGTTGTCATTTTGTCGAGTTACTGAAAGTTGGCTGCTGCGGCCAAACAGATAGAAAGTGTTTAAAGCTTTACCTAATTTCATGCATATAGGTTGATTTGCTGGCCTGGGCCTGTGCACCATGTGTGTGCTACTGCCCCCAGCGGCCAGAAAAGGGTGTTGCAGCCCCTGGAGTTAGAAACAGTTGGGAGCTGCCTAAGTAGAAGCTGAGAATCAACGGCAGGTCTCTGGAAAAGCAACCAGTGCCTTTAACCACTGAGCATCTCTCCAACCCCCTGCACAGGAAATCGCGATACAAAATGTCAATTCTGGAAGCACCTTCCTTCCTCTTCCTCTTAGGCTAGAGACCTTGCTTCCCAGTCCTTGCAGAGGATGTTCCCGAGTGGTTCCTTCCCAAACTTCTCTGATCCTACATGCAACGCCCTGGACCTACATCCATGCCAACTCTTGTCTTACTCCACTCCACATGTCCCAAAGTGAGACTGTCTTTATGGCACTGCCTCCCAGCCATGGCTAGCAGCAGTCTGTCACCTTTGGACCTTCTTCAAGGGAAGCTAGAGTGGCTGTCTCCTTCAAAGCCATTGTACCTTCTCTGCAGATGGCAGAAGGTGCCAAAGTTAGACTCAGCTTCACATCAAAGGAACTATTTGCAGGATGGGGCTTGAAATTAGGACATGGTGCACCAAAAAAAAAAATCTTTCAGGCAGACCAAAGGCTTCTAAAGCTCTAAAGCCTATTAAAACTCTGTTCTGACATGGCTTTGGGGGTAGTTAATCATGCTTGTGAGTTTCCCAGAGGCCCAGAATTTGAAGCCCGAAACTCACACTGGTTGGCTCACAGTCACCTGTAACTTTCTATTTCTCCTCCCCCATCCTAAGGTTATCTAAATGCACGTGTGCGAACATGCTGACATATGTACACATAAATTAATTAAAATAACACATGATTTTGAAGCTAGATGTGGTGTTTCACTTTTGTTAGCCCAGCACTGAGGCAGGAGGATCACCATGAGTTCAAGACCAGCTTGGGCTACACACTGAGACCTAGAGAGAATCTGCCTCAAAAATCAGACCCTCTCCCCAAATCCTAGAAGCTTTATAGGATCCTAATGATATTCCTGTATCAAGAACAGACATTATAAACATTAGTAAGGTTAAAATGGGAAGATCATGGACACTGGAGAATGGAAATTGAAAGGGCGGTGGCTTGGTATTGCAATGACCAAGCTGATCCTATTAGACTGGATAAGGGTGTCCATGAGTCCCTTTCTTGGAGAACTTACACAAAGCACTGTTATCTTTGCACACAGACTTGTAGGTGAGGACAGCGTCTAAAAGGCTCCCACCTATCCCAGGGTAGGGACCCCTCCAGACAGCCTGCCCAGTTCTATTTCTGTCGCTGTGATAAACACCTGGACAAGCATCAACTTAGCCGTGAAAGGTTTTATTTTAGTCCAAAGTGCCAGGTCCTAGTCTGTGGTAGCAGGAAAGTCAAGGCAGCCGAAACTTGAAACAGCTAGTCACATCATACCACCAGGAGCAAAGAGAAAGGAATGCATGTGTGCAGAGTGTTTGGCTCATCCTCACAACTCTTGCACAGTCCAAGACCCAGGCCAAAGAAATAGTGCCCACCTTCACATGAATGGTTTTGGATTGACCAGATTGGGGTGATGGGGAGTTAAAAAACAGCAGACAAGAATACAGGAAAGCTGGGATTGGGTGGCCCTGAGCTCTCCGATGGAGATACGGCAGCAGTCAGTAAACTCAGTGTGTTTATTATATACAGGTATTGTCCCCGGGTTTCTACGGCTGTGATAAAACACCAGGACCCAAAGCCAGTTGGGGAGGAAAGGGTTTACTTGGCTTATACCTGCATTGAAGGAAATCAGGTTAGGAACTCAGGTGGGCAGGACCTTGGGGGTGGGAGCTGATGCAGAGATCCTGGAGTCACTGCCACTCCGAGCTGCTCAGCCTGCTTTCTCATAGAACCCAAGACTACCAGCCCAGAGATATCATCACTCACAACAGTCTGGGCCCTCCCCCATCAATCACTAATTAAGAAAATTCCCTACAGCTGGATCTTATGAACATGCTTTCTCTACTGAGGTTCCCTCCTTCCGAATAATGATAGCTTGGGCCGAGTTGACATAAAACTTGTCAGCACATCTGTGTAGGGATCCCTGGGTAAATGAAGTCTTGAGTGAACACGTATCGCTGACACAGGCATGACCATGCCAAAGACGCTGATGCTTCAGCCCCATAAGAGCGTCAGAGCCTTCCCTGGTAGCTCTCGGATAGGTGGCAATGCTTTCTTTGGTAGTGGGGGCTCCAAGTTCCAGGACTAAACAATGTGGGCAGAAACTGCAACTGTTGTGTCTTTCCTGGAGGAGCACAGCCTGGGGAGCACAGCCTGGGGAGCACAGCCTGGGGAGCATAGCTCACCTACAGGGACATCCTTCCAGAAGCAGCTCCCTCCCCCATGCTGTCTTGAATAAATTTGGCTGAAGTTCCAGGCTGACGTGGTATAGATACCATTCCATTAGAATGTGCACACCCTACCTAACCTCAGCTTTTCTGTATGTGTGTCTGCCCTTCATTTCTTCTTCACACCTAGTCAAGGGTCCCGGGACTCCAATTGCTCAGGACTTGGGCAAGTTGAATGAGGTGGACTTGTCATATACAGCCTAATGAGATGTCATCCAAGAGGAGGAAGCTATGGTTGCTTTCTTCACTGAGTGGGAATGCTTACACTCACAGCAGAGAAAGGTCTTGCCATCCCTGTGTGTTTACATGATTGGGCTCGTTGCCATGTTCATGTTTGTGTCAACAATACACATCTCCTCAGGACTGTATCAGCTCTCCAAGGACCACTTCATTAATTAAGGAGAATCCCTCATAGGCATGCTCACAGGCCAACACACTCCAGGCAGACCCTCAATGACACCCTGCCCAAGAATTTGTCAAGTTGACAACCAAAACGAACCATGACAGGACCTGGTAGACAGGAAGCTGAATATGGAGGGCTCATAGGGCGCCTGCCGCTTAGTGGCTGACGTGGAGCTAGCTGTCACCATGGTGAACCTGCAAGCCGGGCGTGTAAATGTGTGAACAAAGAGAATGTAGTCTAGTTAGTAGCCCAGACCCTGCCAATGTCTAAGACTAGTGTCTTAATCAGAGTGTACATTGCTGTGATAAAGCACCATGACCAAAAGCAACTTAGGGATGAAAGGGTTTACTTCAGCTTACACTTCCAGGTCACACTGCATTGCTAAGTGAAGTCCAAGCAGGAACTCGAACAGGCCAGAAACCTGGAGGCAGGAGCTTATGCTGAGGCCTCCTTACTGGCTTGCTCCCCAAACTTACTCAGCCTGCTTTCTTATAGTACCCAGGACCACTAGCCAGGGACAGCACCGCCCATAGTGAGCTGGGCCGTCCCACATCAACCATCGGTCCAGACCATGCACCGCGGCCTTGCCCACAGGCCGCTCTGGAGTGGAGGCATTTTCTCAGTTGAGCTCCCTTGTCGCAGTGACTCCACCTTTGTCAAGATGATATGAAAGCTAGCGAGCACAGTGAGTAGCTAACAGCCGTCATCTAACGACCAAGAGGCTGTCAAGGGCTGACAAAACAGAAGTCAGAGATGGACAGAGTGAGGGCGTCAGCCACCTACCTAGTCCCTTAGCTGAGCTGGGCCAGGGGACAGACGCAGAGTGTGTTGCTGGCCACTGTCTCAAGTTGTATGGTACCCGGAGACTTTCAGACTCATAGAGATGCTCCCCCAGCCTTTTCTAGCCCCTGACGTAAATCGCACAATAAGGGAGCTGTGTTTTCCCTGTTAGCTCTCCATAGCTGTGATTTCTGTACTCAATCCTTAAGCTTTCTCTGTAATAACAATTCCTTACCAAGCTCCTTCTTCTTGTCTGTGAAATTTACTCTCGAGTTGGTGAGACAAGGTCCCAGGATCGAGCCACTGACTCTGGACGTTTTGTGTGACTGTAGGAGTCTAGGGAGCAACCTAGCTCCTGACTCCTGAGCTCCACTCACGGAGAGGGAAAGTTCTCTTTGTCCTGTCTCTCTCTGTCTTTTTTAGACGGGGTCTCACTGTGTATCTCTGGGTGACCTGGAAAACTATACAGGCCAGAGACCTGCCTTCCTCTGTCTCTCCCAATGCTGGGACTGAAGGCAAATACCGCCAACAGCCAGTCCTGTGTTTTGTGGTCTTCTCCTCCTCCTTCTTTCTGTTTGTTTGATTTTTAAGACGGAGTTCTATGTAGCTAAGGCTGACCTCAAGCTCATTAGTAACTGAAGCTGGCTTTGAATTTCTGATTGTCCTGCTTCTACGTCCTCGGCGCTGAGATCATGGGCGTGCGCCACCTGGTGGAGCAGGTAAGCATAGGACAACTTGGCAGTTAGTCGTGGCTCCCAGAAACCTAGGAAACGCACCTCTACGTACTGTGCACACACACCCTCTCCAATCAATGCAACAAACAACCTGTTAGCAACCTGGGCCCTCACCTACTTTTAGCTGCATGCACATGCGCACACATACTTGTATGTATAAGGGAACAAGTTCTTCCCAGAGTCTATTTAACCGTATGTGTAAGTACAAGGGTGGGAATTGGGTCTAGACTGGTTTAGAGCATATTTTTGTTGGTGATAAAACACCACGCCCTAGAGCAACTTATGGAAGAGTTTATTTTCGTTTGTGGTTCTAGAGAGAGTCCATAATGGCATAAGCAGCATAGCAGCAGGCCCTGCCTGGTTCGAGAAGCTGAGAGATCACATCTTCAACCCCTGGAAGAAAGCAGAGAAAGAGGGAAAGCTGGAAGTGGAATAGGGCAAACCTTCTCAATATATTCTCCCAATGATGTACTTCTTCAGCAAGACTGCACCTTCTAAAGGTTCCATTACCTCCCCAAACAGTGCCAGGAACTTGAAACCAAGTGTCCAAATACATGATGAGCCTATGGGGGACATTTCTCATTCAAACCACCACAGAGGACAAGTACAGAAAGGCCAGCTGACCTCAGAGGGGGCTTTTAGGGAAAAACCTTGTTTACTATTTTATCCCTATGCATAACTGGGTGTGCACATTAAAATTCAGATGCATTCATGCACAGTGAGCATGCCTGCCAATCAAAGCACCCGTGCATGGTTCAGAAGACCCAGGTTCAGTTCCCAGAAAATATGTGGTGGCTCCTGATCATCTATATAATCCAGTATCAGGGGATCTGATGTCTTATTCTGGCCTCCAAGGGCACCAGGCATGTATATGGTACTCATACATACATGCAGGCACAATACTCATAAAATAAATGAGTCTAAGAAATAATTAATTAACTACCTGTGCTATGCTCACTAGCAACCAGATTCTTTCTTCTCTTGAACTCCATAAAGGCATCTTCAAATAATAATCGGGGCCCTTAAGTGTCTTCACTCACGTGACTCATTGTCACTCTTTTTAATATTGTTACATTTATTCCTTTATTGTGTGTGTGCACACATATGTGTGAGCGCGTGTGTGCGCGTGCGCATGCCTGTGTGGTGTGTGTGTGTCTGTGGTGTGTGTGTGTCTGTGGTGTGCATGTGTGGCGGTGGGGGGCACTGTCATGTTTGGTTATAGAAAACAACGTTGACTTGGGTGTCTTTGCTTCTTTTTCTTGCCTAACTGCTCTGTCTAGGTAAAATAACTTTTAAAAGGAAAATTACTCAACACATTAATTCTATGGAATATTCTATAACTATTAAAATAACTGATATGGAGAAATTACCTAAAATGCATCTACTGAGAAATATGTATAACATACTGTTTTGTAAAAAGTGCAACTTTCATATGCATGCCCTGCTCTCTCTTCTTGCTGGCAAATCTCATTCACCTAGATTCTACTTCCTCTTCCTCCTCCAGAAATCCCGCCTATCCTCGCCAGCCTAGCTATTGGCCATTCAGCTCTTTATTACACCAACCACAGCAATTCATCTTCACACAGTGTACAAATAGCCCACAGCAGAAGGTGATGAAGAGAAACCACACAAGGTTGTTGCGGTTGCTGTTTGCTTTTGGGATAAGGCCTTACTTTGCAACTTAAGCCGGCCTGGAACTCAGCGTGTAGCCTAGGTTGGCTCCAAACTCTTGGCAATCTACAAGCCTCCTCAGTGCTGGGATAACCGGTATGAACCAGCTGGGAGAGGATTTTATAGATGTGGCTGAATGCAGTAATTTACATGAGGACATTGTTCTGATTATTTGGGTGGTTTTAACTGCAATCAGAAGGGTCCTTATGAGATCAAGGCATCGGGGTGGGGGTGGGGGTGGGGGATCTGTACAGAGGAGAAGACGGAAGAGAAAGCTGAGCATGGTAGTACAGGCTGCACTAGATAGCACCAGCAGCCATTAGAAGCTTCAATAAGCAAGGTACAGCCTGTGTTGTCCCACATGCATATAATTCTGTAGAGGCTTGAGGATTAGGTGTTCGAGGTCGTCCTGGGCTAGATAGCTAGTTCTAGTTCAAGGCCAGCCTGAGCTATTGGTCACCCCGTCTAAAATGTTCTTTTTTTAAAAAATGAATAATCCTGGTATGGTAAAGGGAAATTGGCCTTGCCAGTGTATAACTCAGAGAATAAATTTTGCAGAAGACTGGCACGCTAGATAAGCTATGGGAAGTCGTAGTCAGTCCGCTTGTGCTTTTAAAAAGGCAGATGGACAAACTGCAAAACTCCCGTTTTTGATGACAGAGGAGATGGCTCAGTAAGTAAAACGCTTGTGAAAATCTGACAACCAGTTGGGTTCTCAGAACACATGCAAATGCCATTTGGTGCTGTTTTAAAACTAAATCCCAACCTTATGATTTTACCAATAAAGACAAAGACTCAGGAAAGATGCTGAGGTGAAAATGAGCTAACTCAGAGAGGCCGACGGACAAACAGCTAACTTCCTCCTTAGATGATGTCCTAGAAAAAGGGTGCTTCTCTCCCACCATCCCAAACCAAAAAGGCGGCCAGCCCCAAAGTTCCTCTCTACTACACCCTTGCATCTCTCCATCGGCTTTATGGCTACTTCCTACCTACTAGCTGACGGCTCATCTCTTGACTCAAGGTTGACTTTATTTCATTAAACAATGTGTGTGTGGCATCTGGTGTGTAACCCTAGCACACAGGAAGCTGAGGCGGGGGTCCCCAGAGCAAGTTAGCTAAATTAGCTGAGTTGGCTAACTCTGGGTTTAAGTGAGAGTTTCACTCTTAATATGTAGAATGAAGCATAGTAACATACCCCAAAATCAACCTATGGCCTCCACACACATAGGTAAATATACATATATGCCTAAACATATGTGAACACACACACACATGCTCACGCTTACTCACTCTCACACCCCTCAAGACAGAAGGTGTCAAAAGGCCTTGAAAGAAATGAGGACTACATCAATGAGATAAAATTCCAGGAGAGCTCTGGGATGTGCTGAGGATAGGAGGCAGAGCAGACTTAACCAAGGTAGAATGTCTCTGATTGGAGAAAACAAATCACCAAGGTTTTCATGGTTATACAAAGGTTAGACTAGCAGGACTAGTTTTGCCCAGAGAACTTTGGTGAACCCTGGGAGCGTGCAGGAGGCTGCAGAGTACCCAAAAGCTTCCAACAGGCACATGGAAGCTCCTACAGACTGGAGTTGTTGATTAGGAAATGAAGACCCATTGAGGCAGGCTATTAACTATTCCAATGGTTTCTCCTCAGTGTATTGCCAGATCTTGAGGCCGTGCGGAGGAGCGGGTGCCTGAAGAACTAGCCCCATCTGATTCCATTTAATAGGATGAGGGCCTGCTCGGTTTTCAGTCAAAAATTGTGAGAAATGTTCTTGAAGAAGCGGAATGAGCAAGGCTGAGACAGCTACTCAGCGCAGCCCTCACAGTTCTAATCCCTATCTTTAGTGGAAGAACATAACCTGGACCCTTCTACGCCATTCATGATTTACGGCAAACAATAACAAATCACAAGACATGCAAAGTGAGAGAAATGTCATCAAAAAAATTAACATAAGTAAGAGAAGCCCAGCCATAGCTGATACAGATCTGGATGCACCTTGATTTCTAATGGACACATCCCCACACACCCAGCATAAGAGAGAGGTTGAAAGTGAACGGCACAGGTTGGGGTGTTTATTGCAAGGTATAGGCAGGGAGGCTGACTAGGAGCATGACTCACCACCATTGTCCAGCATTGCAAGAGTATCCTATCCTGGGATAATATAAAAATTCAAAGTTCAAATTTAATTTTATACCATTTTGAAGTTGATATATTGCAGATAAAATCATCTTAGCCACGACCCATTTGTACTGGAGTTAGCATGGGAGAAAATAGGACCCTGCCTGGTTCAGAAATTAAAAGACTTGCACAAGCTTGATGACCTGAGTTCCATTCCCAGAATACACATGGTAGAAGGAGAGAATGGACGTCACATAGCTGTCTTCTGACCTCCACATTTTCTGTGCCTTAATTTCCCGCTCCTATCTGGAGAGCACACACACAGCACACGTGTACATTAAACAAATTAAAATGCTAAAGTAATATAAAATTGGTAAGCATAGAGGGAATCAGGCATGAAAGTGGAAGGGGAAGTTCTGGGGTGGAAAAGTTTAAGGGGTGCAGGGAGATAGGGAGAGGATTAGGAGAAGGTTATTCAGAACCAAAGGTAGGAAAACTAAGGTGCTTAAAATAAAATAAAGAAGAGTCTGAGGGCCTGGGGGTGTAGCTCAGTTTGTTGAGAGCTTACCCAGCATTTATGAAGCCCCAGGATGAACTCCCAGCACCCAAGTAGTGGCTCACAGTTACCCATCTGTAACTCATTAGCCCCTTATACTTTCTGGTGTTTGTTCATAACATGATGAGTTTAATTAGAGTTGCTTATAGGAGCGTGAGTGAGGAGTTACTTACAGGCCCGGGGGCACATTACTATGCTTACACCACTGGGGGTGAGGGATTTCTTTCTCCCCCAGATCTGGGACTCTCTCTCTCTCTCTCTCTCTCTCTCTCTCTCTCTCTCTCTCTCTCTCTCTCTCTCTCTCTCTCTCTCTCTCTCTCTCTCTCTCTCTCTCTCTCTCCAGGGTTCCTCTGTGTAACAGCCCCGTCTGTCCTAGAACTAGCTCTGTGGACTAGGCTGGCCTCAAACTCACAGAGATCAACATGCTGAGTTAATTTTCTATTGCTGTGAGGAGACATATGAGACATATGATCAAGGCAACTTGTAAGAGAAAATATTTACTGGGGCTCACAGTTCCAGATTTTGTTGTTGTTTGTTTTTCGAGACAAGGTTTCTCTGTGTAGCCTGGCTGTCCTGGAACCTGCTCTGTCTCCCAAGTGCTGGGATTAAATGCATGAGACACTACTGCCTGGCAGATTTTTAGAGTCTACGACCTCCATCATGATGCGAAGCACAGCAGCAAGCAGGCTGCTGAAGCAGTAGCTTACTTTTGATTCTAACACTTCCCAACTAAAATAAATTCTTCAGGTGCTGAGATTTGAACCTAAGAACCATCTCTCCATCTTGGTTTGTATCTTTTCTACCTTTACCGACCGAAATGGGGTAAACCACTGTATCTCATCTATAAAATGGGTTGAATAAGTAAAGCTGTACGAGAGGTTGGATTCAATTCTTCAAGCTAAGTTTAGGACATTGATCCAAACAAGACACAACAACCGGTCCCGGTACTTGTTCCACACAGACTGCTCCTCCTAAATTGTCAGAATGCTCAGATCTAGTTACCCTACTGCAGTGGGACACGGGGATGCTACGCTGTGCATTTCTGTCAGTCTCAGCATTTACTCTGGACCCGGACTCCTCAGACGACTCCATCAACACGGAACCTAGCAGTCATGGTACTTGGAAGAGGCTAGCAGGAAGAAGAAACGTGTAACAACAGAGGACCACTTCCGCTTCCGGTGACGCAAGGGCTTTCATTTCTTCGGCGAGAGTGACTAAGATGGAAGCGTTTTGGGAGTCGCGGGCTGGCCACTGGGCCGGGGGTCCGGCTCCGGGCCAGTTTTACCGCGTCCCGTCCACTCCCTGCGCCCTCATGGACCCGGCGTCCGCCCTCTGCGAGGGTCCAATCACCCGGACCCAGTGAGTTGCGCTTTAAGCGCGCCTGAAGTGGGCGGTGGGCCGGGACTTGGGGACCTGCGGCTCGCGGTCGGCAGCACCCGGGGCCCTGGTCGCCGCGCTCAGGAACACTTTATTCTTCAGGAACCCCATGGTAACTGGGACGTCGGTCCTCGGGGTGAAGTTCGACGGCGGAGTGGTTATTGCTGCAGACATGCTGGGCTCCTACGGCTCCCTGGCTCGTTTCCGCAATATCTCTCGTATTATGCGAGTCAACGACAGCACTATGCTGGGTGCTTCGGGAGACTATGCTGATTTCCAGTATTTGAAACAGGTTCTCGGCCAGATGGTGTAAGTCGCCTCCAAGTGGAGCAGAGAACCTCCCATTTTTAATTCCCCTAAGTGGAATGGATGGACTTGAGGCTTTGTGGAATTGTTGAGTGTCAAACGTGAATGTGTTTTAAATACTTTTTGGCATTAGGGGATGTTAATTCCTGTGTAGAGCAAGGATGGGTGGGGAACCTGACATACGTTATCAACCTTGTTTTTAAGGATTGATGAAGAGCTGTTGGGAGATGGACACAGCTATAGTCCTAAAGCTATTCATTCATGGTTGACAAGGGCCATGTACAGCCGCCGCTCCAAGATGAATCCTCTGTGGAATACCATGGTCATTGGTGGCTATGCTGATGGAGAAAGGTATTTGAAAATTTCCTTGGCCACATGACCTAACACCTACTGAGGGTTTCTTCAGGTTTGTTGTTTGTTTTTCGAGACAAGTTTCTCTGTGTAGCCCTGGCTGTCCTGGAACTCACTCTGTAGACCAGGCTGGCCTTGACCGCAGGGATCCTCCTGCCTCTGCCTCCGGAATACTGGAATTAAAGGCATTTGCCACCATTGCCCTGCTTTCTTAGGGCAGGTATGATGGCAAGTGCCTTCACCCAGTAAGCTATCCTGTTTTCCCTACCCCAGGGACTTCCCATTCTTCAGCCAAGAAGAATTAAATGAGTTCTTCCATCTGTTTGTCCCTCTAGCTTCCTTGGGTATGTGGACATGCTCGGTGTAGCTTATGAAGCCCCTTCACTAGCCACTGGTTACGGCGCATATTTGGCACAGGTAAGTAGTGGGTCGGGCAGCGGAGAAAAGAGAAATAGAAATGTTTGGTTTTTTTCTATGTAGAAGGTCTTTACGTGACCTTCCAGGGAGAAGGTAAGGTGAGTGGGGATAATAGCCTTGCTGCAGGGTGAAGCCCTAGGACTTCCCTTTAAGATGATCTTAGCTGGGCATGGTGATGCACATCTGTAATCCTAGTGCAACAGGAGGTTGAGGCCAGGCATACTAGGTGTTCCAGACTAGCTTGGGCTCCATAGCAAGGCTCCATTTTAAAACCAAAACGGAAATGGCTCATGGGCAAAGGCCCCCATGGTGGAGAGAAACCCCTACAAGCTCCTTTCTAACTTCTACACGCGTACGCACACATATATACAAAATAAGCAAATGTCAAATGAGACAAAAAGCCAGCACTTGATTCTGTTGAGGGTGGGTAGAGTCTGTCATTCCTTCCGGTGATTGTTTACATGGTTGGAGCAGTTTGTCAAGCCAGGATCTAATTTCTCCCGTATTTTGCCCATCTTTTTAGCCTCTGCTTCGAGAAGTCCTAGAGAAACAACCAGTGCTGAGTCAGACTGAGGCCCGAGAGCTTGTAGAACGCTGCATGAGAGTGCTGTACTACCGAGATGCCCGTTCATATAACCGGGTGAGAGATGGGCAGAAAAGTAAAAAAATCTATCAAACACCTTTAATCCCAGCATTCAAGAGGCTGCAGCAGGTGGGACTCTGAGGCCAGCTTGGTCTACAGAGAGAGTTCCAGGACAGCCAGTGCTACACAGTGAGACCCTGTCTCAAAAACTAAACTAAATCCTGTTACGAGGGAACAACAGCCCCCTTGTTTGTCCAGACCAGGCATTTTCATTGCGTGTTTTGTCTTCTTTCAGTTTCAAATTGCCACTGTAACTGAAGAAGGTGTGCAGATAGAAGGGCCGCTGTCAGCAGAAACCAACTGGGACATTGCCCACATGATCAGGTAATTTAAAGTAGAGGAAGATGTGTGGCAGAGTTGAAAGCCCCTGGCTTGTGCAAGGTTGGTCCCTTCTGGAGGGCTATTTCCCAAGTTGCCATTCTGGGGTGGGGGAGGGAAGCTCTTTTAGAAGCTGATGCCTTTGTACTAAATCACTTTTTTCCTAACATGTTTTTAGTGGCTTTGAATGAAATACAGATGAATTGTCTGGAGATGAAGCTGTACTCTCCTATATTTGAACTAGCTGGCTCAACGGTAGACTTTTGTAAAATAAATCAGTCCTTTAAAGGGTTTGTTGTGTTTTTGTTTTTTGAAATGGGATCTCACTATGTAACCCAGGCTGGCCTGAACTCAGAAATCTGCTTGTCTCTGCCTCCCAAATGCTGGAGTTAAAAGCTTGCTCCACCATACCTGGCAACCAAGAGTTCAACTGCTGCTGTGCTCCGTCTCTGTGCTGTTTCCTGTCTGCACAGTTATTTATTTAGTTTCTGTGTCTGTGCCTGGAGGTTGTTGTCAGAAGTCTCCCTCAGTCATCCTCCACCTTCATCTTTTGACATAATTCTTAAGAGCCTGAGCTCGTAAGTCTAGCTAGCTAGGCTGACTGGCCAACAGGCTTCAGGGATCCCATCTCTACCTCCCTAGTGCTTAGGATTGAACTCAAGCAAGCACTAGACTAAACCATTTATTTCCTAGACTTCAATTTAGGGCAGTCATTTTTGCCTTGGCCTCCCAAGAGGGGAGGGGATTATAGGCATTTGCTGGTGATAGGGACTTTTAGCTCTTTCAGCAAGTACAGGATTCCTTGCATGACAGTACAGAGGGACCCAGACAGTATTCACTTAAGACTATCCTCTAACTAGCTTCTTGTAGGGTCAACTTGATTTTTGGTACAGTTGACTTACATATATACAATAGTCTCTTCATTTTTATCCCATGCACTATATTCTAAAAAAATATATATATGAGAGAGGGAGTTAATGATAGCTTCATGCCTGACTGGCTAAAATGCGATCTCACAGATAGGTACATGGTATGTGGCAGAGTGACTGTATAAGGTGGTGCTTGGCCACAAGTAGCCAGCCACACATTGAGGAGATGCTAAGCACATTTAACTGTTTATTGTGTATACTTCTAGCAGCCGGTACTTTGAGGAAGCATTTGTATTCATTAAAAAATCCTAAGTAGGGGGCTGAAGAGGTGACTCAGTGTAAGAGTGATACTATGCATTCTTGTAGAAGACTGAATTTAGGTCCTACCCCTGGATGTGGCCAGCTGCCACTAGCTCCACCTCCAAGGGACATTCATTGCCTGCCCCTTAGCAGCTGCACTCATGTATACATAGACATAATTAAAATCATTTTTAATTCTAAGCGAAGCTGGGTTTGATTGCTAAAGTGCCTGCTATGTAAATGTGAAGACCCAAGTTCCCAGAATCCATGAAAAGCTAAACACAATAGCTCAAATATTGGTCATCCCAGGTCCTACAGGGAGGTGGGGCAGAGGAAGGAGGGGCCTACAAGCTTGAGAGCCAGGTTGCCTGGCACAGGAAACAGAAAACCTGTCTCAAACAGGGCTGTGAGTTGAAGACAGGCCTGAAGACCCTAGTTCAATCCCCAGGTCCCCCAAGGTGGCAGGAGACTCCAGTTGTCCTGACCTGTGTGCTGTAATAGCTGTGGTACCTACATCCAACATGTAAAGAACATATGCTAAGTGTAGCTGTTAAAGTTGGGAATTAGCCATGTTCTGTCTCTTGGGTGGTTTTAAGCCTTCATTTTTAAAAATGAAAATTGTAGTTCTGCATTAAGGTCTCCAGACCCTTTGAGAGTGGTATAGACAACAGCAGACAGGTTTACACAAAGAAAATTCTTAGTCTTCAATCAGGAACTTTGACATACTTGATCTCAACACAAAGTTGTCAATAAATACATGTTTATTGATTAAACTGAATTATAAAAAAAAACAAAAACAAAAAACCCCTTCCTTCTACTACTAAGCCATGCAGGCAGAGTCCACAAAGACAACTTGCTTGCCAAAACCCAGCTGATCACTGTCACCATGATCTTATAGAAAAAGAAAAAAAAAATTCACCCATCCAAAGTCAATGTGCAGAGGCCAGGAACCCAGCTCTGCTAAGGCTGTGGCTGCTGCAGAGACGACCAGAGGATAAGGTTGTGGACTGAATGACCACTTCACAGTTCTCCAGCTTTCTTGAAGGCAGAAGGTTGGCTTTGAAGTAGGGTCCATCAGTAAAATGGCATTGAGAAAAAGGTAAGAAAGAGAAGCCCCGTGGATCCTCCATTCAGATCTCCAACGCCATGTTTTCAGGGCTGGCCAAACTTCCAAGATCCATCCTGTTCACTATGTTACAGTGTGCTGGGAATTAAAAACAAAAACTGCAGGAGGAAGCAGTGCTGGTAAATCCCACACCTGTACCACCAGGTCGCCACATGTTGAATAGCTCCCAGCCTATGAAAGCCTATTAAACAGGGACACATAGAAAAAAGTTTATAAATCCATTTCCTCTCATTTTATTAAATGCTCCATTTATGTACATTTTAAAGATGAACCACTTACAAGCTTGTGCAGGTTGCCTCCTTGGCTCACAGGAGGAAACATTGCGGAAAGCCTCAGGATGGACAAGAATGGTGTGGCTGTGGGAAAGGTAGACTTGGTTTGTTCTTTTTCCTCTATGGTACAGTACATTTTGGTTTATCACCATGAGTACATCATTTTCTTTAAAAAAAAAAAAAAAAAATCCCTCATGCAAACTGTAGAAAAATTTTCCTTGAGGTTGGCAGTGAAAAATAAAGATTCATGTCCTCTGTGCACACCTCTATGCTTTTTTTTTTCCACATCAGTTTCTTCTCTAAACATTGAGAAAAACGGGAAAGCCACAGGTTAGCAGGAGTTCAAGCAGTCTGTGTCTTTTTCGAGTTCAACACAACACGTCAGTTAGTACCTGTGATGTCTTGAGCAGGCGGACTGTCAGGACATGCTTAACAGGATAAAGTTCAATGAAGCAGGGATTATGCCAGGGCTCGCTGATGGAAGACAGGAGACTAGAGATGGCTTCCACCCAATACTGTTTGATTACCTCACCCAGTACCTCTTGCTTCCTAGGGACACATGTGCTCCTCTGTCTACCGTAAAGGACAGTGTGAAAATCAGTAAAGGGGTCATGGGTCACAAGTGCAAAAAATATTGTTTCTGTTGTGGTTTGGTGGAGGGTGGTGAGGGAAGAAAATCTATCCGTTCTGGATGATTCAAGGTGGTTTCATGCATTGTTAAAGCCACAGTTATATATCTAGAGCTGTAGGACCAACACTTCTGGAGAGGGAAAGAAGGAAAGAGTTCAGTGGGATTCTTTTTTCATTTTCATTTTTATATAAAAGTGTTAAGACCACAATGAAAAATGTATCCACATATGTAATAAACCAGTTTGTGAGCTACATATTTTTCTTTCCCATCTGCAGAAAAGCTCTCACATTAACAATGATTAGATAGCATCATGCCCAAAGACATTGGCCACACAGTAAAACAAACAAACTCAGAAATACTATGATACAATTGAGGTAAAGGGGAAACAATTTAATATCTGTCCACAAAGGATTGGTTTCCTAGATTTTGTCAGAAAAATAGCAAACACAGTGATTTAAATTAAAGAAAAGTCACAAAGAGCTGTTTTAGCAGAAGTGAGTAACCAATGGGCCAGCTCCTTGGCTCAGAAGTGATCACTACTGGCTTTCCTAATAACCGACAAGTTCACAGAAGTATCAATGTCAGGGGAATGGTGGCATAAAATTAAATATAAACCAAGTACGCCAGTGGTATCCCCTTCTCTAAGCCCCTCAACCCTCCCTCAGCTTTCCTACCCAACTCCATATGCTCTCATAACCAGCACCTATATCTCCATCAGATCTAGGTCAGCTTCCTCAAAGCCATAAAAGGACTCTGTCTCACTCTCCCCCTCAAAGAGCTGGTGAAGGCTTTCAGGCTCAACTGTCTCTTCAGGAGATGATCTGGGTCGGGGGGTTGAAGCTGAGGGCTCCTCAGACCGTTCTCCACTCAGCTTCAGCTGCTCCTCTAGGGAGGCAATGAGCTCCTCCTGCATGTCAGCATTGCGTGTAGGGGAGTTAATGTTGCCATCAGGACCGGGCAGAACACTGGCCACAAGAAAGGACCGCTGAACTAGCTCTGGGGAGTCCCCAATGACACCAAGCACCTCACTCAGCCAGTCCAGCACCAGCTGAAGCAGGACATCAGAATCACACGCAGCATCTGCCATTTCCCGAGCCTGCTCCTTCCACTTTTTGTGCAGAAAGTTCTTAACAGTTCGTTTGATGCATACGTCTAATGGCTGGATTTTAGAGCTGCAGCCTGCAGGAACCACTGCAGGCAAAGTGCTAGAGGCACTGAGCAAGGCCAGCACCTCTTCTGACAAGTGAGTGCGATGGCAGTCCATAACCAGCATGCCTTTGCTATGTTGACAAGCTGTGTGCTTCTTCCACACACGGGTTGACCAAAGCTCCATGATCTCATCATCACTGTAGCCACTCTCTTTGGCCTCTAGCAATATAGAGTCTGGTACATTAGCAGGCCGACTCACTTGTCCTCGGTAGAAAACCAGGGTGGGGAGGACAGTGCCATCTGCCAGGATAGCCAGCACCACATCACACCACGGCTCCCCTGTGCCCACTGTCTGCAGAGCATTCTCCTTTCGGTCATCACTGCTCAGTACTTCCGTGTCCAGGAACAAAGAGACCTCATCAATAGCCACAATCATAGACAAAGGTAGGTCCTGATTGTGAATCTGCCGCTGTACAAACTCAATGAAGTGTCCTGCATTGTCTGCTACATCCTTCGGTAATGTGTGGGCTACAGCTCGCCGGGCGTGGGGAGTGAGGTGGTGCCGCAGCATGAAACGTACAGCCCACTCATAGGAAATCTTAAAACCCCCCTCCAAAGAGCGTCCTATTTTGGTGGCCTTCTGAAACAAGGTCTCTTCATTTACAGGTAGCTGTTGCTCTCGCTGGATCAGCACCCACTCAGCCAGTTTCTCTTCCGCCTCAAAGCTGAGGTATTTGCCCTCTAAATTCTCTCCCTGAGAGGCCTGGAAGCGTCGAAGCCAGCGACGGATCCGACGCTGGGGGTTTCGGAAGTGTTCAGCAGCCAGTTCTGTGTTGCAGCACAGGGCAAACAGGACCACCCGAAGCTTCTTCACAGACAGCTGCTCCTTCTTGCCAAGCCCACTGCTGCCTCCACCACCAGATGCTGGGTCAGGTTCCTGGGTGACTGGGCTTCTCTCATCCTGTTCATCAACATTCAGACACTCAGCCCCCTCTGTGGCCAAGGGTGGTAGTGATAAGGGCTGTGGGTGAGTAGGGGTTGCTGGTGGGGTTGCAGTGGAGGCTGGTGATGGAAGTGCCTGGGCCGCAGGAACTGTGAGCTCTTGAGGCTCTGCTGGGGTGGCTCCCATGGGTTTCACAGTGGCAGCTTTGTTAGTGAGGAAGGGAGGTGGGAGATATGTATTCTTCAAATTCCGGTCATACACTCGTTCTGGAGTCTGGCCAGGCCTAAATCAGTGAGGGTAAGAAGCAGAGAGCAGAAACATCGGTTAAATTTAGAAATTTAAATAATAGTAAGAGCAAACATCTTACAAAGTATACATTAAATCATGAAATGAATGCTACCTTGAATGAGCGATCCAACTGAGCCCTGGGAAGATGAGATTAAAAAAAAAAAGTTAAATCACTGAGGGAAAAAACCCTCCAACATTCCACAGAGATTTTAATAAGCTGCCCACTATAGACTCCGCGTGTTATCTAACCTCAGGTTAGAACTGTTCTCAGTAAAGTGTAGTGAATGGGTGAGGCAGACAAAGGTGCTCCTGGCTCATACCGTATGACAGCTGGCCTCCCAATCCCGGGTTCTCCCACTTACCCCGTGGTAAGACGCTGCTAGATCTGTGGGAAGGGTTGAACACTAAATGCTTGGCCATGGCATCTCCCACAGAGGTAGCAAAGGAACAAGAAGTGCAGGCCAACTTGATTCCACTGAGAAGGAGGGGACAAGAGCAGAACAGTTAGAACTTTGATGCACATAATCACTCCACAAAATAAACACGTGATATTAACAACTTCAAATTAGGAGTACCAACAAGTGCTTTATTACCTTACAGAATTCTTAAACAAAGCCAAATACTTGGGGCTCTTCCGTGGAACATGATTGCTGAAAAAGACAAAGAAGCAAAGCTACCAACCAATGACAGTGTCCAACCAAAGGGGAGGCTTCCCAGTCCACAGAAGTAACCTGAGGGTCAATTACTCTGCATGTTTTAACTCAGGCCTCGGCACTAAGAATGAGCATTCCTAACAAGCTCCCACCCAATGCCTGGACTGCACTTCCAGTAGCAAGACCCTAGAAAGTTATCTGGAGTTCAGACTAACACAGCTAAATGGGTTTGTTCACTCATCTTCCAAGAAGAGACGGACAAACAGCTTTAAGAATCGAAAGGGAAGAAGTAGAAGGAGTAAACCGAGTCTGGGCCTCCAAACTACAGAGGTCCAGGGTGCCCTCGACTCACTTGATCATGTGATTGGCATACGCTCGAGAGCAGCAGGTGCTGTATCGACAGAGAGAACAATGCACATAGGTAGGGAAATGATTAGGGAAATCCGGGATCTCAAAGCTGCACTCCAGACATGTCTGCCGGCCCATGACGCTCCTGTCAAAAACAAAAATTTTCATTATTGCCTCAGAGAGCACCAATTTTGACTACTGACGCTGTTGCAGACTGCATCTGATTTTCCTTGGCAATTAGGAAAGACCCTGCCCACATAGCTCCCACCCGCCTAGTATTTAGAAGAAAGCACTGACATTTTCCTCACAGCTCTCTTCTGGATGTTGCGTTGGACAGGAGGATAAAGGAAGACAGGCAAGGGGTCAGTGGAGGAGGGCAGTGGTGCTGCCTCCTGTAAGGCGCTAGAAGACGTATCATTTGAAGACACAGGAACAGTTCGTGGCTGCCCCCGAGAAGCCCGGATTGTCACCTGAGAATCAAGGGAAGAAAAATTATATGGCCCTCAGTGACCCTCCACTTCTACTCTGACTCTCCCCAGGGCTGGGAAGGCAACTAGTGGCAAGCGCTTTACCTTGGTGCCTGGTTTCAAGCCTTCCAGTTGCTTAGGCTTACGGAAGGTTTTATGGTGCTGAAGCTTGTGTTCTATTTTGTCCTTGGCAAAGAGGAACTGTAGCCGGCATTTGTTGCAGTGATAAACATTTCTCTTCTGAAAAGGAGAAAATAAAATAGACAAGAATCCCTTAAGAGTCCCAAGGTCAGCATTATTCCTTCCTTCCTTCCTGCTGAGAATTTAATGAGTAAGAAAACCATTAAAGACTGGGAAACCTGTCACTGAGAACCACCATCTCTCAGCCCCAGGAAGCGAAGGCCAGGATGCACAGGTCTCTTGCTTGCCCATCATCTGGACATTCTTTTAGATTTTTAAAACACACAGAAAATATACACGGTAAAGCTGTCAAGGAAACACCAACCAACCTGGACCCCTCGTTCTGTTTCCTTCACATTCTAGGTTTCCCTTTAACCCAGACTCTTGGTTCATTTCCGTTGACAGATAACACCAACTTCACCTTTTCATCAAGTGCACACAAATAAAACCTGTTTCTCTCTTTCTGCTGATGCTAGGGATCCAAATAAGCTGAAGCCTTCCTTATGCTAAGCAAGCACCATCACCAAGATGCTTTCCAGTCACAGACAGTAGACAGCACTCCCCTGTGTTACTGTATTGTGTGCGTGTAATGGGAAGAGGATCTGAGAGCACATCTATATAGAGAGATGTTTCAGAGACCATTTTGAAGACTTGGTCTGCCAAAACCAGTCTCGTGTCTATGACTTTCTTTGATTGGGTAGCAAATACATGTAATATTAGGCTAAGATAAGTGCTGGTTCGAGAGAAGAGGTGCTTTGCGTGAGTGCACACATACACATGTGAACACGGAGCACACGGCACCCACCTTGTTTTCTCTACTCTAGTGGGTTCTTTCTTGCAGCATTGTTTACTTTTTTTTAAGGACAGCATCTCACAGTGTATCCTAGGCTAGCCCAGCACTGAGTCAGCAGTCTAGGCAGGCCTCAAATTAGTGGCAATAGTACTGCCTCAGCTTCCCAAGTGCTGAGATCACTCAGCCTTCCTATAGTATTTTTTTAAAACAAGGTTATGTCTATTCCACATTAATAAAATACAACAAAGCCAGTAAGACAACCTCCCCTGTCTTGCCCCAGCCACTCCGTCCTCCTGTGTAAATCAACATCTGTAGGTTGTCTTCATTTACTTTTCAAGTCCTCTGTCTCTCTTGCTAGAACAGCCCTGCCATTAACCCAGCAGGCTCTTAATGTTGCTTAAAAAGGCTCTGCCTCTGCTATCTTCCTAGCTTAACATTCCCGTGGTCTGGGCATTTTGATCACACCCTTTTCTTCAGAACACTTTAGTTTCCTTGGCAACAAAAGTCATATTAGGACTATGGTGGCGATTTTATAGATAGAAACTTCAAGGACTCTCAGCCGTATCCTTGACACATCTGGAGGACTTATGACACTTCGAAAGTTAAATCAGCTAGGGCGCTTAGAGATGGTTCTGTGTTTAAATGTAATACTGGCTACTATTCAGGAGGACGCTGGTTCAATTTCCATCACCCACACAGTGGCTTACATCTCTAACTCAGGTACTGGGCATGCACATGTAGCATATAAGCAAAAACAACATACATATAAAATAAAAATAGAATCAGCTAGGTGTGATGGTACACACCGTTAATCTAAGCAGCCAGGAGGTAGAGGCAGGTGAATCTCTGTGAGTTTGAGGCCAGCCTGAGCTACATTGTGAGACCAAGTCTTGAGAAAGAAAAAAGAAGAGTTCAAAGCCCAATGAGTTTATATAACAGTCTCAAATTATTCTGGGAACAACTCAGACTCTGGATCTAGCAGCTCTATTGTAACATCAACGGACAGAGCTAAGCCAATTACCCAAATCTCAATATCCTTGCAAATTTTGCTTTTTCCAGTATTTCTCAGTAAACAGTTCTACTATTCCTCCAACTGTAAAAAATATTTGAAACCACTGAAGATTTTTTTGACACGAGATCTTGCAATGTAGCCCAGGCTACAGGCTCTCAAACTCTTGGGTCCTTTAGGACTCAGCCTAACAGTAGTACAGCTAAAACTCTGAAGACAAAGGTCCTTGTTTCCATCTCTAAATCCTAAGTACCACATTATCTTAGCAACGCCTCTAGACTCTCTCCTTTCTCCACCTCACAGGCCAACACTGTCATCTCCTACACAGACCACTGAAAAGCCTTTGGGAGTCTCTTCTCTGCTCCTCACTTTCACTGTTTGCTCAGCGCAGCCGGGTCAAATCCTAAAGAAACAGGTAGGAAGCCAGGGCCTGAATCCCTTTTCCAGAGGAGAGCACCCACAGCCCGTCCCCACCTGCTTGACTCCTACAGTCCACACTGAACCCCTCTCAGTTCATTACACCGCCACACTTACCTTGTGCCTCTTCTATTTTATTCTGCACCATTATTCATCCTTCAGACCTTACATACCACTTCTTCCTGGATAGCCCCTCGGTTCCCAGAATACGGAGACGCTCCTCTGTCTCTTGCCCTATTAACACAGCCTTCATACTGGTTTTGTGTACTGTTTCCTTTAGCAGCAAATCTCTAAGATCTAACTTAGTGTGTACCAAGTAATAGGAACTGAATGTTTGGCTCACGGTATTATCTTCTCTACCAACATTTACCAATCTGACCCTAGGATCTAAAATTCAAATGAGAATACAGGCTTGCTCAGTGCCTGATACCTGATGCCTCATGTAGTGCTGCTGGAACGCATTGCCGTTCTTGAAGACTTTCAGGCAATATGGGCAGAGCAAATGCCGAGTATCTTCATGGATCATCCGAAAATGGACATCCACCTCAGAGTAGAGGGAAGAGCGGTACTGACACACCTGAGTCGTGCAGAAGGGAAACAAGGCTGAGTGAGTAAGGGAGCCATTCCAACAACAAGGATGTGGGGGATATATTCTTAAATGCACAGATATTAGTGTTCTGGCTTTGTAATGGAGATCTATGTGGGTGATAAATTTAGCTGTCATAAAAACAATGAGACAGTAGAGTCTGAGAACAACTCATATTTTCTAAGGAATAAAAGCATTCTTTGTCCTGAGAGGGGAAGCTTGGGAGACAGATTCTCACAGTATGCACAGGAGGCCCTTGTCTGGATGTTACCCTCTGGACAGTCCTAACTTCAGTAACTGTGTTAGTGTCTTTCCATCATACCCTCAGAGTACCTGAACGGAATGTGCACAGTGGGCATTTAGGAGCATTCATTAATGAATTTCCTTAGCATCTGTTTAAAAACAAAATGCCTAAGACGCTCTGGAGAAAATGTACCTGACAAACATACGGCATCTCCCCAGGCTTGTGAGTGTCCTTCATATGCTGGAGGAACAGTGGCTCGCTGTCAAAGGCCCACTCACAGATCTTGCACTTGGCTGAAAGAAGAAAAAGAATCTAGACGTGCACTGACAGGAGAGCCCTGAGCTCCTGAGCCCTCTCTGACTCTGGGTTTCCACTGCAATCACAAAACGCCTGTAAAATGGCTCAGCTCTAGCAACTGTGGTGCTGACAACTTGTGCCCCTGCCTCCATTCGGCCTTCGGCCTTTTTAAACAAAGCGATATCTAGACTGAGGGCTGTTTGCATTTTCAATTGTTAATTCTCATGTCCCATTTCCTGCCCCTTATTTCTAATTCCATATCCATTGCTGTCATCATTTGGTGACTTACAAGTATCACCTCTGTTATGATAGGCAACAACTTGGTAAGAACCCTTATGACTTACTACTGTTCATCAACTTCCGCACATCCACAGTGAGCATCCTTCACTGCCAAATGAGTTCTTTTAATATGCTACATGATTTTATGCCTGTGCCTAAGGACAAAGATTCTCATTTATAAATAATTCATAAATATCTACTGACTGTTCATGAAGTACCAAAAAGCTGCTGTTCTGAAAAGGCTGACAATTTTCTTTCTGTTTTTGTGACAGGGTCTCATTACACAGGTCTGTATGGCTGGAACCCATAGATCATTCGGCCTCTGCCTCCCAAGTCAGGGATTAATGGTGTGTGTCGTCACACTTGGCTTAACAGATGCTTTTACTTTGTCATAAATGACATTTCTCTTCCTATATTAACAGATTCAAAAAAGTTATCCCCTGAAATTAGCCAAGTTGTTAAGTTTGACTATAAGGATATAATTTTAATTTTCCATAAAAATTTTAATTGCTTCATATTTTGAGTTATAAAGTATGACTAGAAAGGGAGACATTTTTTTTCTCTGTTCACTAGCCTTTCAAATTCCTGCAAATATAAAAACTATAGACTTTTAGTATTTTATAGTTTTAAATATTTGTATAAAGTTTTAAATATTTATGAGATAATGAATAGCTCACCCCTTGAATCCTTTTTCCAAGTCCTTACTATTTCTAAAACTCTATAGAAGTTTTTTGTAAAACCTGGCCACAAGATCTTCTCCCCTCTTGTAATTATCTTACTATCACTGCTATCATTAAAGGCATGTTTGCACTATTTCCTAGTTCTTTACAGATAAGGTTTTATGTAGTCCAGGCTGGCCTTGAACTCAGTAGCCTTCCTACCTCTGCCTTCTAAGTGCTGGTGTTTACAGACATGAGCCTGTAAACCTAACATATAATATTGTCTTAATTCTCCCACACTATGAGTATATAAACTCCTATACTAAACATAATTTTTGCATTTTCAGAAAAACCAGAATCCTTTAAAGAACATTATAAATACTCTGAACAGAAAGGAAGAGATGGCTCAGTGGTTAGTGTGTATTGCTCTAGCAGAGGACTGGAGCGCAGTTCCCAGACTCACACTGGGCAGCTCACAATCAGCTCCAACTTTAGTTCCAGGGAAATCAATTGATCTCTCTCTCTCTCTCACAAAAATTAAAATCCTGAAGCTGGGTGGGGGTGGTGCAGACCTTTAATCCTAGTACTTGGGAAACAGAGGCAGGTGGATCTCTCTGAGTTAAAGTCAACCTGGTCTACAGAGTAATAAATTCAGGATAGCCTGGCCTATACAGGGAAATCTTGCTTTCAAAAATTATAAACTAATACACAATCCTGAATTCTAGGCTAGGCTTACATCTCAAAATGTAAACTCAGTAAGAAATATATGGGCTTGTTGTGTTTTAGACAGGATTTCTCTGCACAGCACTGGCTCTCCTGGAACTCACTTTGTAGACCAAGGTGGCCTCAAACTCGGCGATTCATTTGCCTCTGCCTCCCCAGTGCTGGGATTAAAGGTGGGCACCACCACCTCTGGCTAAAAATATATGTTTTAAGCAAATGACTTACTTCATTACTCTAAGTTAATGCTTGCTTGGTCTTCCTGTTTTGTAAGACACATAGCTTTAACTCTCTAGTTCACTACCTATTTCACTGGATGCACTCATTTAACAGCAAAGTACTTTAAAATCAGGCTTGAAAGAAAGTAGGGAAAAGTACTTCCTTTAACACTATTACCCACATATATGAGCTCTTTCCTAGAGCCATTCAGTAAGTGCAGAAAAGGTTGCTCCCTCCCTCCACTGGAGTTTGAGTGGTTTAACTTACTAGTAGACTCATAGGGACTGTGAACATTTTCCAGGTGGCACTGGAGCTGGAAAGGGGTAGAGAACTGACGATAGCAGTGTTGGCAGATGGTGTGACCATCCACCTCGCCATTCTGCTGGTCAAGCTCCACGTGGTGCTTCATATGGTTCATGAATCTGTAGGGCAGCACAAAGAGAGAGTACAGGGAAAATCAGTCGTCTTTAAGAGACACAATATTTGCTCCCCTCCTACAACTTTTTCTATTTTGGATAGCCTTTTTCTGAGCCCAGTAGATGGTTCTTTTCAAATTCAGTGCATGTATGTGTCTACGTATGTGGTCATGTATGTACTCACAGGTATAAGTAATTAAGGAGGTTAGAGGCATTGGATCCCCTGGAGCTGGAGTTACAGACAACTGTGAGCCACCTGATGTGAATGGTGGGACTTGAATTCAGGTTCTCTGCAACAGCAGAGCACACTTTTAACTTCTGAAACCTCTCTCTAGTTATAGATAACATGCTGGGGTTTGGGGGGGGGTTGCTATTGTTATTTTAATAATTTTTATTTTATGTGCATTGGTGTTTTGCTTGCATGTATGTCTGTGTGAGGGAAGGGGTCAGATCTTGGAGTTACAGACAGTTGTGGGCCACCATATGGGTGCTGGGAATTGAACCTAGGTCCTCTAGAAGAACAGCCAGTGTTCTTAAATGCCGACTCTCTCCAGCCCCCAGATAATAGTTTCTTAAAACTAAAAGTAGGATCTGTACAAAAAGATTGGTCTTCCTTACTCAATCTCAAAGGAATCCTCTATTAGTATAATAAAATTATTCAATAGTATTGTTCACTCTAAATTCTAACAAGACTGCATCATAGTTCATGTTTCCAAAAAGAAAACTTAATAAGAAAACTTGTCTGCTTTTATGCAGGGCAACCTCCAAGGCTGTTTCATGCTTACCGAATGTTGTTTTTTAGCCTTTTGGTACAATGAGGGCATCGGAAAGACGTGGCAACCTTAGGAAAGTTTGTGAGCTGGGCTACCTTGCCCCCATCCCGTCCATAGTAAAAGTCATCAACTAGCATAATAAGCTTTGTCTGGATGCCATCTCCAGCATTCTCATTTGGCTCTGGTACTTTGGTAGGCGGTGAGAGAGCAGGAATAGGTGTAGAGGAGGGTGTGGACGCAACAGGAGCTGTCTTCTCAGGGGATGAGGGTTTTGCTGCCAATGGAACACTGGGCTCTGCATCCATGGACTTGCCTTTCTTCTGGTACTCAACCATTTCAGGGCAGCAGTACTGCAAAAGAAATGACATCATCACTCTGCTTACCCAAGACTAGGATGAGCTACACCCTAGTCCTAGCCACCAGCAGTCCCTGGGAATGGCTTGTTAACGTAGGTGGTAAGAGGCATGTTTGTGGACACTGGGATCTCTGCTCAGGATAGCCCACTGAGTAGCTGTGGCTGTAAGCATTAGTTAACACAGCTGAAGGGGAGGGAAAAAGCAGTCTTCAGCTTTTATCTTGTGTTCTTCCATAGTCCCGGAGTTCACATTTCTCCTTTGTATGTCCACACAGCCCTAAGCACTGCTCCTTTAACTGTTCCCCCTCCTGCCTGTCTACAGCCTGGTACTAGCTTCATTTGCTCTGAACTCTAGAGAAAGCAGTTCCAACCTCTTCATTTGGACTGACACCCAGAAGTTACAAGACTATAAATAAAGCGGGGACCAGGTAACAGATTTTCGTTCTCCCACTGAGAGTTAAAACTGAGCCGAGGTTATGAACACTGAAGTCTTATGTGACAAACTTGTTGCCTTGTGAGACAGTAGGTATTCCATCACCTATCAGCAGTCTTTAAATGCATTCTATCATATTTTCAGTCTACACAGTCCTTTTCTACAATATGCCAAAAGAGAGAACAACCTTTAAGAGTTTCCAAGCCAGCTTAAGCATCTGTTTTCACGTTCCCACTATCAGAGGAGGTAGAAGAGGCCTCTTAAGCTCTTATCACAGGTGGTATCACTTACACACATGTGACCTCTCAAAGCTTCAGTAACACGGAACTGAGCATTACATCGTGGACATATTTTCCGTCCACCGTCCTGGAGATCAAACACTGGAATGGATGAGGTCACTGGAAAAATGGAGAAGAAGTGATACGATTAATACAGCACACTAAGACAAGACCACACACCCGAGAAGAAAAGCCCAGAAGAGTAAAAGAGCAAGCATGAGAGGCACATTTTCTAACTGCTCACACGCTAGGTCCAGAGATCATTTTGGCTAGCAGTCAGTTTATATTTTGACTCATGAACAAGGAGTGCCTTCCTACCACCACCTTTCTTCTCTCCCACTTATGGGTTTGTTGTTGTTTGCGTTCAGACAGTATCTTTGTATAACTCAAGTCAACCTTGAACTCATGATTAACCTGCCACTACTCCTAAGTGCTGGGATAACAGGATGTACCATGTGCCTGGCAGATACTTTTTAAAAACTGATGAAGCTAAGCATGGTGGTGCATACGGGGAGGGGAAGGCAAGAGGACCCCAAGTTCCAGGCCAGCTTGGTCTATACATTTGGTCCCATTTGGCCTACACAGGGAGACTCTGTTTTAAAACAAATAATAAATTGCAACACTATTATACACAGAAATAAAGCAAGGTCAGCAGTGTACTTGGCTTTAAATGTTTGCTTCAGGGATCTAGGTACATTCATGTTGTATAATTTCCAGAACTTTTTAAAAGTTTATTAAATTTTATGTGCACTGGTGTGTTGTCTGCACTTATGTCTATGTGAGGCACTGGATCCCTTGGAACTGGAATTGCAAAGTTTTGAGCTGCCATGTGGGTGCTAGGAATTGAACCCAGGTCCTCTGGAAAAGCAGCCAGTGTTCTTAACTGCTGAGAATCTCTCCAGCCCTCAAGAACTCTTCTTAACTTATAGAACTGAAACTATTGGGGAGTTCTGCCTAAACAGTGCCTCATGTAGCCCATACCAGCAGGCATGATATGGTGGAGGCTGTTTCTGAGTTCCTGATCCCCATACCTCCACATCCCAGAGTCTAGGATAACAGATGTTTACTACTACCCATGGCCTTTCTGTACCAGGTATAACCCTGACAGCATGAGCTTTGACAGTATTTCACATAGCCTAATAACGCCCTTGAAGTTCTCTGTGTGGTATGTCAAAATGACTTCCTGTACATACAAATAACATTATACGGACTCAGAGGTTATATTTATGAACATGTGTATTTATATATATACACATATATATATTTTTATATATACATATAAAAATACATATGTGCATGCAGTAACAATCAAAAAAGAGGCCATGAATTTGCAGAAGAGTCAGAAGGGACATATGGGAGGGAAGGTTTGGAGGGAGAAATATAATTAAAATAATTTCAAAAACAAAGAATTCGTGGGGGGGACGGACCTTCCTTCTTAAACCTAAATAACAGCACTGTGCAAACAGGACACACTGTTTCTCTATTTATGATCTGATGGCAACTTTAGACTGTTCTCACCTTCCCTATCCCATGACGCTGCTGCTGGCAGGTATACAACTTCCTGTTCTGGTCTCTGCTTTCAATTCCTTTTCAATATATTCTCAAAAGCAGAACTCCTAAGGTATATGGTAATAAAAACTGGGGGGGGGGGGAGATACTATTTTTCTCAATATCTGTACCGTGTTATATCCCTACCATATCTTGACCTGCATGTTAAACTTACTTTGTTTGAGTGTCAGGGAACAGAAAACAGTTGGTTTTGTCCTTGAGTGTGGGTCCCAGAGATCAAATTCAAGGTTGTCAGGCTTGGTGCTAAGAATCGGTATGCTGAGCTATCATCTTAATCTTGCCTGCACATTTTGTTACTTTTTGTAACAATTACAGGAGCTGGATAGGTGGCTCAGTTATTAAGAGCACTGGCTGCTCTTCCGGGAACCCTGGATTCTCCATCACTTACACAGTGGCTCACAATCACCTAACAGCCTCCTCTTGTTTCTCTGGCACCAGGCATGCATGGGGTACACATATACAAAAAGGCAAAATAGTCATAGACAAAAAATGAGCAAAATTACGAGAAACAAAACAGTGGTAACAACAATAAAAACAGTTACAGCTTCCTATTCTTATACTAACACTGAAGCATTCGACATCAGCCCACACGCAGAAAGAAAAAGTGAATCAAGGTTGTTCTTTTCTCTCTGAAGAGATCTTTTTCTCAATCACACACCTCTTTTCAATTAGCAGACGCGTGAGTTCCCGATGGCACTTTCATGCCCTTAGTCTTGGCTGATTCTCCACCGCTATCTGTCCCTGCCTGGACCCTGCTGACCCCAGAGTTCCCTTTGCCACTTCCCATGGCATGTCTCTATCAATCTCTACTCACCTCCTTAATCTCCCCCACCCCCACCCCCAGCCATTTCCCTCTCTGGTTTCCTGGCCTCCCTGCACTTATTCCTACATAAGGACATACACAGAAAGATAATTAGGGTCCAGGAGAATATACAGCTTGTTTTTCTGAGCTGGGATCAACTTCCTAGTTTGGTTTGTTTGCTCACTTTCTGAATCACCATCCTAACGGCATTTCACCATGGTTTTTGAGTTTCCCTCAATCAACAGTGCTAACTTCAAACTCTTTTAGACATCCATCTGCTTTTTGCTTCCCAAGTACTGGGATTAAAGGTGACTGCCACCTCACTTGGCTTTGAGTTCGTTTTTATATTGCATAGGAAGAATTTCCATTATTTGTGATCATCTAGTTTTTTTCAATACATTTAAAAAGCTTCAACTTTTAAAAATAGTTGAAATAAAAAAAGAAAAATTTGGGACATATTAAAAGCATATAAAATTCCAAATTGAGACCCACAAATAACTTTAGGAGAGCAGAGTCCATCTCTCATTGTCAAGTATCTGTAGCTGCTTCTCCATAATGGCTTCAGCTATGTAAGCACCAGACTGAGCACATGCTGTGCATAAGGAAAGTTACCAGTCTCTGCTCTGGACCACTAAAAATCCTCACACCCATATTCTTTCTTTCTGAAAACTTCTCTACAACATCTCATTTTTAAAAATTCACCCCAGAGGAGTTGGATTGATGGCTTAGTGGTTAAGAGCCTCAGTTCAAGTTTCAGCACTCACAACTTTAACTGTAGTCCTGCAAGATCCCATGTCCTCTTAGAGGGTAGAGATGTACATGAAGAAAAAATAGCCACATGTGTAAAATACATCTCAAAAAAAAAGAAATTCACCCCAGAAAATCCACCTCTTCCACAAAGACATCTTTGATCAACTCATCCATTTCACTAGTCGATCCCCAAAGTAGCTGCAGTTAAATTTTCAAAATTAGCACCTTCTTATTACATGAGCATTTCTGTAAGACTAAAGCAAAGCATCCCTATCCTATTTTATTTCTCCATTTCAGAATAGCTTCAATGCAATAAATGCCCTATCAGTGTTTTCTGACTGGAGGCTCTGTCGCTCATTACCTTTCATTGAAGATTCAGGTCCACTGGCTCTCTGAGCAGAACTGTTGTTGGATACCACTGCTGGCCCAGGACTCTGGCCCAGGGACGGGACGGTATTAAGAGTGTTCACAAGTTTGGCCACTTCGTTGCTGTTTTCGGCTGTAACCCCAGATCGCTTCACGGTGACAAAGCTGGCAATACTCACTGCAGGTGGACAGGGGAAGGAGGGAGCTACATTGACCATGTGACATCGCCGCATCCCACCCACTGCCCCACGCTGTCCTGCTGTCTCCTCTTCCCGAGGCTCACCTAGTTTGGGATTCGAGGTCTGGCTGGACTGGCCCAGAGGCTGTACAGCCAGCTGCCCCAGTGAGGCTGGCTGTGTGGCAGTGGGGGCAGTGGAAGTACTGGCAGTGGACTTGGTCTGCTGTGACTGGGACTGTGGGACAGTGCTTCGAATGGTCAGAGTAGCTGGGATGACGGTGGTGAAGGTGTTGGTGGTGGGCCTCACAGGCATGGTGGAGCCTGGCCTCACGGGGGTCATCTGAGAGAACACTTGTGGGACGCCAACTGTCGGCTTAACAAACTGTGTACCTGGGGCTTTTAAAAGAGAGACAAAAAAGTCCCAAACCTTTATCAGTGAGCTCACCTACAATATATTTTGTTGCCTTTCCTACAAATACAAGAACAGGAAGAAGTTATTTCCCTAAACTAACTGAGTGACCTCCAGAGGTTACCAAGAACTGTACTGACATCTAAGAAAGCAGTAGCTGTCCAGACAAAAGGAATCATCCTAAGCAGCTACTGTAATTAAACTCCACACTACCTTTTTTTTTTTTTTTTTTTTTTTAAAGCTCAAGAATATAAACAGTAGCCTGACCTCTGCATTAGGAAGTTAAAATATAGGCCAAAGGCCAAACTTGGTCCTTAAAATCCTTTTTCAGATTCTAAAACAATTTTTCGTTTTCTTCTAGACACTCAAATACAACAGGCAACTTCTCTACCAGAATGTCCCAAAGGGGAATGTTTTTCTGGAATAATAGACAATTCCACTCAGAAATATTTATGGAGCACCAGAATGTTATAGAGAAATCTGATCAGACTTATGGCCTAAAAAGCCCTGTGGGATCTGAGATACCCCCCCCAATAAAAATTCTTTAGAAAGGCAAACTACAGAGGCCCCCTTAATATTTTTCATACTTATCTGTGTGTGTACACATGTGACAGTGGCATGCATAATGTGGTGTGTATGTGGAGGTCAGAGCACCTCTTGTGGGAACTGGCTCTTTTCTTCCACCATGTGGCTTCTAGGGAGTGGCCGGGTTGTCAGGTTTGGTGGCAAGTCCTTTTAGCCCCCCTGAGCCACCTACTGGTTGTGAGATGTCCATCTATATGATTAAACTAAAGCTATTCTCTTTTTGATCTGAACTGTAGAAAACCTGATACATAAAAAATCTGACTTGGGGGAAATGACAAGATCCTTACTGGTACTAGAAGCTGAATCCAAAGCCTCAAGCAATACTAAGAATGCACCCTACCCTCGGCTACACCCTCATCCTCTGAAGATAGATAATTTACTTAATTTATACCTAAATCCTCCAACCTCCTGCCTTGGAGTTGTTTGTTTCTTGAGACTGGCCTTGAACTGACAGTAATCCTCCTGCTTCAACCTCCTAACTGTTGGATTCTAGGAGTGTGAAATCATGCCTAGCTGCATATCCAAATCTGTGCTTTGAAACTAAAGTAAAATTCAATTTATAACCCTACCACATAAATGAGTACATGTACATGGAGTATGAGAACGTGTCTTAGCTGTGACTTTGCATTAATATATTCTTTTAGGATAACAAACAATAGCTGACTTCATCAGCAGATATTGATAATGACTGGATAAATCTTACTTTTAATTCATAAAGGGTAGTGAAAAGCTAAATATGAAAATAAAGTTACTACCCTGGCCAAAGGTTAATTTTTTTTGTGTAACAGCCCTGGTTGGCCTGAAACTCCTATGAAGACTAAGAAACTTTTTTTTTTTTTTTTTTTAAATTGGGCTTAAATTGTTCTTTTTTTTTGGTTTTTAAAGACAGGGTTTCTCTGTGTAACAGTCCTGGCTGTCCTGGAATTTGCTTTGTAGACCAGGCTGGCCTCAAACTCACTGAAATCCACTTGCCTCTCCCTTCCAAGTGCTGGGATTAAAGGCATGCACCACCACAGCCTGGCTGGTTTAAATTGTTAATATCATATTTTAAATTTTTCTTTAAATGCATGCTTTCAAATGATGTAGAATATTTTGAAACAAATAAAGATAAATATCTGGATGCCAGGTTATTCCAAATGGATAAACATTTTCTTACCTGGGACCAGTGTGATTGGTCTAACTGTTTGTCCTTGCTGTACATTCAGAACAATCCCAACCTGATTCATTGCATTCTGTACAGGCCGAACATTCCTTACAGGAAATCCCTGTATTAAAAACAAAAGACCTTTAACCCTGACACTGACTGCAGTATAAATGATAGCACAATATTCTTATCTGATGGCTGTCTAGAGTTACAGCTTTCAAATTACTCAAAGAGTAAATTTTAGAAAATTCTACCATGCTGGATTTTTGTTTTTGAGATAGTTCTTTCTATGTAGCCTAGGCTGCCCCCAAACCTCTAATTGTGTTTGCAAACTTTGTTTTATTTTGAGACAGGGTTTAAATAGCTCAGGTTGGCCTCAAACTTGCTATATAGCTCCGGCTAGCCTTGAATTTATGATAATTCTGCTTCATTTTGCTAAGAGTTGGGTTTACAAGTATGTACCACCATACATACTCAGCCTGTTTAGCAAACTATTAAGGAACAAAAACCAACAAAACTATATATCCACAAACTGGTGCTTTGAAGGGTTAAACCAAAATCACCAACAGTACTTACTCTAGTGTTCCAATATATAAAACAATTCTTGTTTCATATGCTGTTCCCTAAGTCCATTTAAAGGTCACAAACCTCTGATAAATTAGTAAAAGGTTATAGAAACTGGGAAGCCTTAGGCAGAGAGAAGCACGATCCCTTAAGTTCCATTCAGATTTGGGCTTTAACTTCCAATCACTACACTGTACAATTAGCTTTCCTTCTTCAAAGACCACTTATTTTATACATATACCTTCAATGTCAATGAATTTTCCCAAGGGGGTAGAAGTAGTTTAAGCACGAAGGAATGATTGTAAGGCAAGTGTAAGAGCTTTAAAAAAATTAAGATTTGTTTAATGCATGTAAGTGTTTGTCTGCATGTATGTATACACATCACAGGAGTGCCTGTAGTCTACGGAGGTCAGAAAAAGGCATCGGGCCCTACGCAAGTGAAGATCTCTAACAGTTATGAGCTGACATTTGGTTGCTGGGAACTGAATCTGGGTCCTCTACATGACAACAAATGCTCTGACCAGTAAGCCAACTCTTCTATTGAGTGTGTGCTCTTCTGCCTCTCTAGTACTGGAATTAAGGGCGTGTGCACAACTACCCAGCAGCACGGGAAGGTTAATTCTAACTTTCCAAATGATTTCTGTCCAGACTTTAATCAACTCAGCAGAATTCTAAGGCATATGGATAGGAAATGTGTGAGCATGATGCTATACTGGTCATTCCACAAGAGGAGAAGTAAAGAGAACCTCAGTGGAACAGCAAGTTCAAAACCATTTCTAATGGTGATGAAGACACTGCCTAAGACAGAGCCTCTGGAGGCTCACAGTCCTTATTTCTGCTACAAGCCCCAGAATTCAAAGTCTTACTCACCTGGGTAGTGATGAATATAGGTTGTGAGGCCACAGGGGAGCTAGTCACATGATTGGCATTCTGCATGACCTGGACAGGTCTCAGTACTGGTTGAGTAACCATTGTTCCCAGACCTGGTGCTGGATTCTGGGTAAGAATGAGCGGCTGTCCACCTTGTTGGACCAAAGTATTACCAGCTAAAGGGTAAAAGGCAGGGAAAGAATGAGAGAGGGATTTTAGGGACTTTAGAACATTGCTACACTTGTATTCTTTAAGAAACATCGCTGTCGCAGCTCAGAAATGGTGTCTCAGATGTCAAATTTACTTAGCTGCCACTACTCACCTCAGGCTTAATGTCATCAAACTCACCAAAGCTTAAGCATCACCCAACTCCGTAGCTAACGGAAAACACGTGGGTCAAGGCACTTCGATAATCCTTACCCTTGTTCTAACTAAGGCTGAAAGACACCAGTTCCTATCTTCACACTAATGATTTTAAGTGACCACAAATTCTCCCCAATCAGCAAAGCAAAAAAAGACTTTCCATATTTTAGGTAAAATCTATTTGTAAGAAGGTAATTTATTATTAACTAATCCCTTATAATTTTTACATGTATTTATTGCAAATGTGTACTTAAGTATGTGTTCCTGTCCTACTTATAAGAGGCAGGTCTCAGGTCCTCAGGATTGGTGGTTAAGTGCCCTTTACTCTCCAAGCCATTTTGCTGGCCCTAAATTTCTTTATTGTTGTTTGAGAAAGAGTACAGGTAGTTTGATCCAAAATAAAATCAGGAATTCTTCCCCAGAAAAGAATTCCTCAGCTGTGGTGGTTTGTTAAGAGTGGCCCCATAAGCTCACATCTGATATAATGCTTGGAGCATAGTCATGAATCAGCTGGAGAAGGACTAGGAGGTGTGGCCTTGTTGGAGGAGATGTTTTCAGAGATAGCCTTGTTATAGCTCAGGCTGGCCTCAAACAAATATTCCTGCCTCAGCCTCCTAAGTGTTGAGATTACAGGTAATATATGCACAAATTTTATCCAGTGCTCACTGTAGCTCTTTAAAGATGAAATATCAATGTATCTTTTTATAATCTATTGTTAACACATTAATCAAATAATGAGAAATAGTCATCAAAAATGTTAGAAAGGAGATGGGTAAGCCAGCAGTGGTGGCACATACCTTTGATTCCAGTGCTTGGGAGGCAGAGGCAGGCAGATTTCTTAAGTTTAGATCAGCCTGGTTTACAGAGTGAGTTCCAAGACAGCCAAGGTTACACATAGAAACCCTGTCTCAAAAAAAAAAAATCAAAAACCAAAAACCAAACCTTATCAAAACAGAATGTTAAAAAGGGCTGGAGATGTAGCCCAGGTGCCAGAGTGCCTGCCTAGCATGCATGACGCCTTTGATTCAAACACTAGCTCTACACAACCCAGGCTTGTGTTACATGCCTGCGACCCCAAAAGGAAGAAGTTTAAGGTTACTCTGTTGCCATAGCAAGTTTGAAGGAAACCTGGAAAACAAGACCAGACTCAAAGAACAACAAAAACAAGTAATAAATAAACAATGTGTGTGTGTGTGTGTGTGTGTGTGTGTGTGTGTGTGTGTGTGTGTGTGTGTGTGTGTGTGTGTGTGTGTGTGTGAAAGAGTTAGCATGTTTTCTATTCTAGAAACTATCAAGCAAGAATCGCTGACTTGACTCAGGATGCAGCATCGACCCAGCACTACTGAAGGAATGCATACAGCACTATACTGTTCCTTCTACACCAAGACCAGTTCCTAAGGATGTCTCCAGCTAGCACAGTGGCAGGACTACCAGGGACAGGCAGCTGCAAGGTCATTTTATTCTCTCATACCTCTCTCCCAAATTTCCCAACAATCCCACTTACCATTGTTGTTGGTAATTAGTGTGACCAGAGTCTTCTTTGTACTGTCGCTGTTCTGTGACCCACTGCTACTAATAGTAGTGGGTGTAGAGAGGTGCCCAGCAACAGAAGCATGGGCAGCAATGGGCACTGGAGCTGAGATTGGCTGCTGGCTCACAGAAACTGTGGGGAACGGAAGGTATAGTCACTTGGAGTCAAGGACAGGTGACACTAAAGGGTTCTGTTTCTTCTCTTCCCTCTTTACCTTGTTTCAACAGTCACAAAGTTTCCTACTTCTTTGAAAATTCCAACTACTGATACAATTTTTCTTCCTAAATGTCTCTTGGCCTACCACAGACACAATCTCTTTGGTCTTCATGTCCTCCCACACCGCTATGGTGAATGCCCTGAAAAGCAGCCTAAGGGGAGGGATGGGCTGACAGGCTCACATTTTGGGTTATAGCCCATCTCTGTAGGGAACTCAAAAGAGCTTGGAGCTGCTCATCACAGTATCCTGAGTCAAGAGCAGAGAGCAATAAATGAATGCATGCTTGTGCTCAGCTCACTCCAGTCCTAAGCAATTCAGAATCCTCTTCCTACACAATACCATCCACAATGGGTAGATGGATCTTTTGATCACAATTAATGTAACCAAACCAAGATAACCCTCAAGAGACATGTCTGCAAGCCAACATAATCTAGTATATGTTGATTCTAGATTACGTCACTTTGATAAGTAAAACTAACCATCATACTTCTTCGTCTTACATTTCCTGGTTAGTTAAGTTAGGGCACTGCAGGGCTGAGAGATGGCTCAGCAGTTAAGAGCACTGGCTACTCTTCCAGAGGACCCAAGTTCAATTCCAAGCACCCACATAGCACCTACAACTGCCTGATAACTTCATTCCAGGGGATTTAATGCCAAGGAATTCTTCTGACTTCTGTATACACCACATATGCATGTGGTACAGGCATGCAGGCAAAAATCCCATCTATATTTAAAAAAAAAAAAAACTCAGCAAAGTGAGGTCACTGACCTCTGGGGCAGGACTTGCAAGTTTTGCTCTCTCCAGCACTACTCTGTCTTTGGGATTCCTGGATTAGTCATCACTACTATAGACTCTCTAATCCTCCCTAACAAGCTGCCTGTAAAGCCTCCACTGTGTCCCTTTTCAACCTAAATCAATGCTAACTTCAGATCTCAAGAAAAGGAAAGACGAAACCCAAACCAAAACAAACCCCCAAACCGGTAAATTAAGGGGAAAGTGCCTACTCTGTGAATTCAGAGCAATCTAGAATTTTCCCCCCATATGGCTGATAAAATAGAAGGTAACAAATCTTAATTTATAAACCGGCCACTAAAACAGACAAAGAATCTTTTCTCAACTCACAAAGGAAATGAAGTAACCAAGTTCAAGAACACAGTGCACTGTGACTAGGACACAGATCAGCTCTGATGCACACAACCTGATAAACATTAGTTAACCCAACCGCTCAGTGTTTGAAGTGAATTAAATCGTTTTTTTAAACAAATTTTATGAAGAAGCAGATCTCACATGCTACAGCATAAAAAAGAAGGTAGAGCCGATGTCATAAAAAGGCGTCTCTCTCTCTCTCTCAGGGTCTCACTCTACAGTCCCTAGCTGGCCTCTGGCTTGAGGGACTCTGTCTCAAGCCTCCCAAAAGTTACAACTATAGGTATGAGCTTTCTCTGATTTGGAGATTTGTTTGTTTGTTTGTCTGTTTGTTTTGAGACAAGGTCCCAGGCACCTGAGGCTGATGTCAAACCTGTTGTATAGGTGAAAATGGCCTGTGTTTGTAATCCTCCTGCCTCCACCTCCACTGGTAAGATTACAGTACCACCACCACTGGTTGTGTTGCTAGAGACAGGGCCCAGGGAAACACTACATAACTGAGAGACGCCCCCAGCCCTCTCTCTAAATTTTTGAAGTATTTCTCTATTTCTCACATCTTAATAATTCAATATAACTAATGTAAACAACAATCTATAAAAGAGCTTTAGTCACCTGGAGTAGTTTTATCCAGTGAATTATAATCTTCAACTACAGAGTCCTCAATGACATCACTGATTTTCTGCCATGGCTCCAGTTCCTCCTCCTCACATTCCATAAACAGGTCGGTGTCCGCCATGCTGTAAGAAAAACAAAAGTTAGTGAGATAGTAATCTAGAATTGGAGAAATAGTTTTATTCCAAGTGAGACATATTTACTTGGAAAAGGCTAACCTGGCACTCACTGTGTTGTCCACAGTGACCCTCAGCTCAGCGATCTTCCTGCCCCAGCTTGCCAAGTGCTGGAATAGTGTGAGCCACCATCTACAGTAGCGGACGAGCTCATGACTTGATCCTTGAATATTAGCAAAACCTATTTCTACAACAGATTCTTTGATAACTGGGCTTCTAAAAGTATAATACCACAGGGGTCAAGGTGGGGTGAGTACAGAGACATATAAGGATAGGGATGGAACTATTTCGTCCATTATAAACTGTTTTCCATCACTACTGATCTTTTTATTAGTACATTATTTATTTATTTAGTGTATATATGTATACAGGTATGTGTGTCACAGTTCACATGTAGAGATTAGAAGACAACTTTCAGGGATTGATTCTCCCCCATCACATGGGTTCCAGGAATCAAACTCAAGTAGTCAGGCAAGGCAACAGACATTTTTATCTGTGGAGCATCTGGCCAACCCAATACTTTTTCTTCTTTTCCGAGACAGGATTTCAATATGTGATTCTAATTGGCCTTAGACTTACAGAAAGCTACCTGCCCAAGTAAGGTCTTAAAGGCCCATGCCAAAAATGGCTCGCTGTAAAAGGAGGGTAGGCTATTGAAGGAGACAAGCATGGAGGGGTTAGGAAGGTGGGGAAGGACCTGAGTGAGTTCAGAACCTGGAACCCACATACAAAACAAAACACCAAGTTTGGGGCGAGGTGCTGTTAATCAAAACACTGGAGAAAAAAGGAGACAGGAAGACCCTGAGGCCTGGATGGCTGGTCAGTCTAGACAGAGCAGTAGCTCCAGGGCAGCTTCAGTGAGGACCTTGTCTCAAAAAGGAAGGTGGAAAGCAACTGAGAAAAATATCTAACTTCAACTTCTGGCACACACAGAAAACCCATCTATCCGTCCATCCGTCTGTCTGTCTATCCATCCATCCATCCGTCTGTCTACCTATCAATCACCTGTTGCTCCCTCATGAAGACCTACATACATACAAATTTTGTTGGAATATGCCACAATAAAGCCTATTACTGAGATTTAAAAATACTTTGTGTTATGTACAGTGCCTGCAGCATGTACAAAGTTCTCCAACACACAACACACAACACAGAATACACATACACACACACATTAAAATTGTGTTAAGATACTATTTAGTGACTGTAATGTTTAGGGTTTTGTTCACTGTATAGACCTTGGAAATCACTGTGTAGACTATGTGCAGACTAGGCTGGTCCTGGACTCAGAGAAACACAACTGTTTCTGGCCTTCAAGTTGGAAAGTCTGAGTGTGACTCTTGTATGCTGTTTTCCCTCCTTTGTTTTAGTTCTGCTGACACAGGGTTTCTCTGTAGCCCTGGCTGTCCTAGAACTCATGATGTAGACCAGGCTGGTTTAAACTCAAAAGTTCCACCCTACCTCTGTGCTAGAATTAAAAGCTACAAGTGCTTAGAATTAAAAGCGTTCCCCTCCATGGCCAACTCTGACTTGATAGATGCCATTAGCACAATCTAGAATCATATGAAAAGAAAGTATTGGTGAGGAGATGCCTATATTGGGTTGGCCTGTGTGCATGTCCCAGGAAACTTTTTTAAATTTCATTTTATGTATAAGACTGTTTTGCCTGCATTATGTCTGTGCAACATTTCTGTGCCTTGTGCCCTTAGAGGCCAGAAGAAGGTGTCAGTTCCCCTAGAACTAGAGTTGGCTGTGATCCTCCATGTGGGGTTCTGGTAATTGAACCCCAGACCTCTGGAAGAATAGCCAGTGCTCCCAAACAGTAAGCCATCTCTCCATCCCCTTTAAATTAACTGATGTGAAAAGGCCCAGCACACTGTGGTAACCACCATTTCCTAGACAGGAGTACTGAACCATATAACTAGAAAAACTGAGCTAACAGTGCTTAAGAGCATGGCTATTCTCCCAGAGGGCCCAGATTCCATATGGCAGCTCACAACTGTCTGTAACTCCAGTTCCCAGGATCTGGCACCCTCAAAGAGACATAAACGCAGGCAAACACCATACACATAAAATTTTTAAAATCTTAAAAAAGAAAAGAAAAACTGACCAGAGCACAAGCAAGCAGGTGAGCATGTATTCATCTGGTTCTTTTCTGTTCTTAACTGTAGACAGGATATGACTACCTGTTTAAGCTCCTGTCTTGACTTTCCTACAATAATGATATACTATAACCTAGAATAAATTGTAGGCTGAAACAAACCCTTCCTAGCTAAATTGCTTTTTAAAAAGATTTTCCTGGTGGCACATACCTTTAATCCTAGCACTTGGGGAGCTGAAGCAGGCAGATCTCTGTCGGTTCGAGGCCAGCCTGGTCTACACAGCTCGTTCCTCAACAGCCAGGGCTATAGTAGGACTGTGTTCTGTTCCATTGTAAATAACTGACCAGTCTACTGGTTTAATAAAAACGCTGACTGGCTGAAGGCAGACAAAAAGTGTGGGTGGGGTTAACCACTAAGAAAACTCTGGGAACGGGAAGAACAGAGCAAAGATGCCAGAGACTAGCGGAGAAGCTAACAGATGCAACCGACAACTATGCTGCTCTGAGAAAAGGTACTGAGCCGCATGGCTGAACAGGATAAGGGTCATGGGTTAGATTAAGAGTAAAGAGTTAGCAAGTTATATGCCTGGGCCCTAGGCCAATCAGCATAAAATTCACAGAAGTGTCCGTGTGTCTCTTTGGGATTGCTGGTCCAGATAAACAGTGGTGGGCAGGTCCAAACTGTGGGGCTAGTTTGGGCCAGAAACCTCATGTTACACAGGGGTACACAGAGAAACCCTGTGTCAAAACAAACAGATTTACTTTGAGTGGTTGACTGTTCTTGTTTGCATGAGCACTCATGTTTGTCTGGTGCTGAGAGGTCAGAAGAGAAAGTCAGACTCCTGGGAACTGGAGTATGGGTGAGTGAATGACCACCTGAGCGTCTGCTGCTCTCCAAACTGAGCATCTCTCCAGTCCCTATGGTGCTTTACGTCCAGGCACTTTTATAACAGAAGGAAAACCATGACTGTGGTCACTGACTCTTCACTTCTGCATTGTCAAGCCCTGGAGTCTACTTTTAGTTTGCAAACACTGTCTACATTCTACGCCTCTTTCAGAAACAAAGCTTTTCAACTGTGCTACAAAGAGTGCTGCTGGAGTGCCCTCCAGCATGAACTGAGAAGGGGTCCGTTTCTTTGTCTCAAGATGAAACTAATACTAACCTCAACACTCACACAAAACTTTATTGCAAAAGTCCTAAGGGTCCTTAGCATCTTAGCACTTTCTGTACCAAATCCACAGCTGTAACAGCCAACCAAACCATTCTGTTACCAGTGCATAAACGGGACAGCTGTACTTTGGGCAATACTCGATACATGGCACTGTCTCCTTTGAAAATGTAACACATCCCACAATGTCTCAATGAGTCAGGGACAATCAGGAGCCCAGTTTGGAAACCTGTTTTAACTGGTAAAGTGCTTAACTTGAATTCTAGGGGCCCTCTTATCATATATTTTAATTATGCATGCCTTTTCAAACCAAAACCACAAAAGGAAAACAAAGAGCAAAATATCAAAAGTACCACCTGAATTTTCTCATTCTGCTTAACATGGGTATTAGACGGTGCTAGCCAGAAAAAAACAAAACCAGAGTTGGGGAGATAGTCCGACCGGTAAAGACACCCACAACCAAGCCTGACGACGCAACTTCAGTTTCTACATCTGCACAGTGGAAGGGAGAGAACCAACTCCCACAGCTGGCTCTCCCCTCCACAAGGATGCTGTGACATGGGCGCACTACCTTTTAGTGAAATAAGGAATCTAAATGACACAATTTTTCCAGCTGATTAAATTATGTTGTTCCTTCCATGAAAAAGGCTAATAACTCTAAAACTGAAAAATGATTGAGAAAGCAAAATGTTTTTATTCTAACTCGTTTGAAACAAGAAAAATAACCTTGTATCTTTCTTGTAAGAACTGCCAAGTAGCCAACACGAAATGTTCAAAAGGTAAAGAAAATCAAATCATCAGAAGTTCCCTTCTTTCACCCCTTCCTTTCTTCTGTAGAAGGAACATAAAGCTCAGTCAGCACCGAGAGCATACTTCCACACTTATCCCCAAAATATATCAACGGCAGTGAGTCCAAGATTTTCAAAACAGTCCGTGATTCTGACCTAGCCTCGCATCTCGAGTGTGACCAATTTCTTTCACTTCAGCATGCATATCGTTTAGGGGAAAAACAGGTACCAACCTAAATCAAATACTTGCTGTAACATTACAGTTCATCTTCAGGACTGGGGTAGCAATGAAGGTGAGGTCAGTGGGGAGGGAAACAAGGATTCCCAGAGGCTCTGGAGCAGATAAGAATAGCCTCTCGGGTGTGAGTGCTAAGCCACTGAGAGGCCTTGTCTAAAACAAGGCACATGGGGCTGGTAAGGTAGCCAGTGTTAGGAATGAGAATGCTCCCACAGAGCACTCAAGTTCAGTGTTCAGTACCATGTCAGGCGGCACAACCAACAGTAATTCCAGGAGCGCAATGCTTCTCTGCCCTCTGTGGGCACCTGCAATTATGAGCATACACCTACACACTGACACACACACATACGTGTAGTTAAAAACATTTTTTTAAAGGTACCTTTGGAAAGACAGCTAAGGTTGTCCTTCACACACATGCACATATACAGTCAGGCACATATATCCACACCCAAAAAGTCAGCAATAAGATAAAATGTTGTATTTAATAAAGATACTCAAGAAAAAAATAAGTATTGCTTTCAGTGATCCATGGAATATACTTTTGCACTGATTTTGTTGCTTTTTAGAGAGTGCCTCCTTATGCAGTTCTGGCTGCTGTCCTGCAGCTCACTGTATATTAGACCAACCAAGCTGGCCTTCAACTCGGAGAGCTCCACCTGACTCGCAGGAATGCCAGGGTTACACTATCTTTTATTCAAAAAGAAAGCGTTATTAAATATGCAGCATTAAAAATGTACAAGTATTGCCAGGCAGTGGTGGTGTAGGCCTTTAATTCCAGCATTTGGGATACAGAAAAAAAAAAAAAAGTATAATATAATGAAACTAAAAAAAAACCAAAAAATAATAAAAACAACACTCAGTACAAGTTAATTTTAAAAATTATTTAAAAAATATTTTATGGTGGGGTTGGAGAGATGTCTTAAGAGGTTAAAAGCCACTCTTCCAGAAGACCCAGGTTCAACTCTCTACACCCACATGTCAGCTTACAATTGACTGCACCTTCAGTTCCTCACACATACATGTAGGCAAAACAACAATGTACACAAAATAAAAATAAATTATAAAAAATATTGTTTTTGTTAGTTTTTTCCCCTTTTAAAAAATTCTATTTTGCTGGGTAGTGGTGATATGTGCCTTTAATTCCACACTCTGGAGGCAGAGGCAAATGGATCTATGTGTTTGAGGCTAGCCTGGTCTACAGAGCTAGTTCCAAGGCAGCCAAAGCTATACCAGGAAACTGTGTCTCAAAAAACAGAATTTTAAAAAATTTTATGTGTATAAGTTTTGCCTATAGAGGCCAGTAGAGGGCATCAGATTCCCTAGAACTAAAGTCACCAATGGTCGTGAGCCACAATGTGGGGGCTAGAAATCAAACGTGGGTCCTTGGGAGGAACAACCACTGCTCTCTCCAGCCCAGTTTTTTTTTTTTTTTTTTTTTAATTTTTACTTATTATTTTGTATAGATACTGTGAAGTTCCAGACACAGGTAGAGGTCAGAAAAGAACTTTGTAGAAGCTATTTTGGGGAGGGTGGAGATGTGCAGCAGGATATTAGCAAATCACCACAGAGTGATCATATAAAATTATTGCTGAGCCAGTGAGATGGCTTAGTGAGTACAGGTGCCTGTCACCAACTCTGAAAACCTGAGTTTGATCCTCAGGACTCACACAGTGAAGGATGACACCTGACTTCAAGTTGTCCTCTGAAATGCTGCACACACAAAATAAAACCTAATAAAAGTTTTAGAACTACTAACAAAAATAACAGGGGAGAGTCAGCATTAAGAGCAAACATTGGCCTTGCAGGACACAGGTCCAGTACCCAGTCCCCTCATTAGCAAGTGTGTAACTTGCTCTAACTCCAGTTCTGAAGCAATTCCATGTCTTTGGCCTCCTGTACACCACAAACATTATCACAGCATTCAAAATAATAAATCTTTTAAAAAAATAAATGGCTTTTGTCTTCCCCTTTCCTTCACCTCCCTCCATCCCTCCCTACTACGAGGAAATAAGATAAATGCAGGAATGGGATGTTCTAGAAAACACTAAGATTTGAGAATGTCAATGTCACAAACAACAGTGGTGAAGACAATCCCAAATTAGAAGAAACTGGAAATACAGGTACAAATGAACACGTGAACCTTTGCTGGGTTGGTTCATCACATGGCTATGAAAGGAATTTTGGAATCATAGCAAAGGCCCTCAATCCTATCAACTGGAAGGTAGAGACAGGGGAATCCCAAGTTCAAATCCAAACACACAGAGTTAAGGCAAGTCCAGGCTCCACGAGACACTGTTCTCCTCACCCTCAAGAAACAAACTGCAGGGCTGGAGAAGAAATTCTAGCTGTGCTTCAAGAACTTGAGTTTAGTTTCAGCTCAAATCCCTCTCTTCAGGCCTTGGTGGGCACCCAAACATGCGGCACACCCAAAGGCACAAATAAAATAAGGTTTTTAAAAGGCATGGAGAGGTTGAGAACATCTGGATTCAATTCCTGGTACTGACATGGCAGCTGGAAAAGTGTCTATAAATTCAATTCCAGGGGACCCCACACCCTCATATAGACATACATGTAAGCAAAACACTAATGCACATTTAAAAAAAAAAAAAGACATGTTGGAGGTAACTGCAATATATTTAATATAGACTACACACTGAAACATTCAGGATTTTTTAAATTTTATTGAGTAATGGTATAACTTATACAGGATAAAGTACTTACTCAGCAAATACATTGATAATTAGAACTAATAAGTGGAAATGTCACAAATGTGACTTTAATATGGTTTAGCAGATATTTTGGCCTTTTATAGCCATTTATCAACTTTTTATATTTGGCACAGGGCAAAATATTCAAAATTACTGTTCAGAGCCTAGGCCCATGTTGTCTGTGTTCTTGCATTCTTTAACCGTTTCTACATGAACGGGCTTGGTGTGGTAACAGCACACCTATAATCGCACAACTCCAGAGGCAAATGGATCTCTCTTTGTCAAGTTCAAGGCCAGCCTGGTCTACAAATCCAGCTCCAGACAAGCAGGGGCTACACAGAAAAAAATGGGGTAGATCACCAAAAGAAAGTGCCACAGCACGGGGGGCTTCCTCCAGAACCCAGATTAGGCATAAAACACACCAAAAAACTATTTTCACAGAAAGATCCTATATTAGTCGGGGAAGTTAAGTTAGTTTCTCTTTCCTGACTCAGGCAGTAAACAGCAGCAAAGGACCTCCCATGTGTAATTTTTAAGAGGAGGAAAAGGGAGAGAGAGGTCTGTGCTAGAGAGACTAGGATACAGTGGGCGGTAAGGGAGATGGGGACCAGGAGGAGGGGAAGGGTGTTTGTCCTGGGACAAAGGACTGCCTCTGTATAGAGACAGACATGCACACAGGCAAATGGCGGCTTATAAAAGTGAAGGGGAAAACTCCATGTTAGGATGAGATGTTTAATTTTAATTGAACGTGTTAATTAGGTGAAGTAAAGGGGGACTCTGATTGCCCTCTGGGGGCCAGCCCCAGGAGGAGGAAGTGGTAAATAGGAGACAGACCTTGGTGGCTAGCTGTAGGAATGTAATCTAAAGGTTTTTAGTAAGGCCTGCCAGAACTAGGGTGGGCATGTGTCCCTTCAATTACCATTATCTTTGTGGCTAGTAACAATTTTGGCTCAAATTTTTAAGTTTCCTTTAATTCTATTAGCAATTATCATGAGGCTTATATATGCACATATCTCAGACACTAAAAATAATAAGAAAGGGGGGTTAAGAATGAGTCCTGGGTAGATTCTATAGGCCACCAAAGATATACTGTGAGATAAACAGCCTTCTTGGCAAAGTAGCTGGTTTCTGTGTTTTGCAGTAATTATACTGGTAACATGACTTTTATGCACTCCGAAGGCTTTAACAATGTAGCTCACACAGTCCTATCAATAATACCCAGTCTATCTTTTGTATCCATCCTTCATCCATGATGGAGCTTTTGCCTGGCCATGTGCTGGCTCCTCATTTCAATGCTCAGCATGTAGCTCTAACTTGTATTTTGATAGGTTATTTTTTACTTCTGCATTAAAAAAAAATATTTTTGAATGTATGTTTGTGAGAGCAGATGCATGTGCTTCTGTATGTGTGCAAAGTCAGAAAACAAAGTGCTGGTGTCTTCTGTCACCTCCCCACACCTAGTGCCAGCATCTTCTTAGCTATGCTGGAAAGCCACCAAAGCTGGGGTTACAGGCATGTACAGGTTGCTCAGCTTGTTATGCTGAGTGCTAGTATTTCAATTGTAGTCCTCAAGATTTTAGGACAAACACTCGACTACTGAGCCATCTCTCCAGGCCCAGCCTTTGTTCTATTTCACGCTGTGCATCGATTATATGTTTAAACACTGACTTACTGAGTTATGCCCAACTTCCAAATGGCATTTTCATCATGTATGTTTTTTAAAAAAAAGATTTCATGCTCCACGTAATCTCCCAATCTCTCCTCCAATTCTGAGGCTCTCTCCAGAACAGCCTTGAACGCAGGTCAATCCTGCCTCAGCCTTTCATTGGAATTACCAGACTGCACCATCACACCACACCAACCACATTTTTTATATATAAATTATTTTAATGTGCATTGGTGCTTTGCCTGCATGTTTGTCTATGTGAAGGTGTCAGCTCTTAGGAGTTCCAGACAAGTATGAGCTGGCATGTGGGTGCTGGGGGACTGAACCCAGGTCTTAAGCACTGAACAATCTTCCAACCCCCTCATTTTAAAGTCACAGTTACTAACTATGGCTATTATTTTTTTTTTTTTTATGTTTGTTTGTAAAGTCCTGGGAAGATGTTAAAACTCAAACTATTAAGTTCTTTTAGAATTCTAATTTTCCTTTAATTTTATCACTGGAAACAAGTGTCAATTGTTTGCCTATCACATTGAAGTGTCTAGTCTGCCAATCACTGTTCCCGGTAAAAAATGCAATTCTATAGACTGGTGGCTTTTAGACTCCACCCTACAGAAGCTCCAACAGTGGTATCATTACCTTTATTCAATAGTGACTGTTACAAGGTAACCAACCATTTTGACTGAATCTGAGCCCTCCCTCCACAGGGGGGAACCTTAGTGTAGTACTTTAAGCTTCAACAAAAGTTTGCAGCTGAGGTCACAGGTCCTAGTGGGGAAGCTACAGCTTTTATTTTGCTAAATAGACATTACATAGCCATCACATGACCTTCTGAACATGTTTTTGCTCGGTGCTGCTGGTCAGTTTTGGCAGAGATGCAGCTTTTTGCAGTGTTCCATCATGCATTTCATTATGCAGAGACTGTCAATAGCCAAAGTATCAATAAGAAGAAGCTATAGGAGAATACTTAATTCTACACCGAACATCTCTGTGGCCCACTCATAGATCAGGGAGCATCACAGAGAGGAAGTAGAAAAAAGTGTTAAGAACTGAGGAACAGCAGAGTTGTGGAAGACTGACATGCACTCTTGAAGTCCCAGCAAGACTGCCATCAGGAAAGGGAAAGGGCAGAGAAGCCCCACCCTGATCTATAGTCAGCTAATGCTTGCTGGGATAAGAAGAGACATTTTCTTCATGTAAACTGCCCTGCCCATGTCCCTGGAAGTAACACTAATTAAACTAAGTCACCCATCCCCATGGCCAAAAAAATATGAAGGTAGGAGGGGGCCTGAGTACGGGGCTCAGGAGGAGTGGGAGGAACAAGAGAGTAATGGAGAGTAAATTCGATCAAAATATATTATAAACGTGCATGAAAATAAAACATACTCATGTATAATACATGCTAATGAAATACTTCAAAAATACTCCCACAGACAATATTTTATACATGCTTTTAATTTTTTATTAGATTTTTAAAATTTAAAAATACACTCCAAAACCAAAATTTAAATAATATTAACAGTTTCATGATATGCTGCTCATCCTCCATCAAAGGTATTCTCAAGTCAGCACATCAGGGTCTGGTACCACTGCCTTGCTTTTACCTAATATCACTTTTGGATCACCAGTGCAAAAGTCATGGGAGAAAACCAAAAAGCCTTACTTCTAATTCTGAAAAGACATGGCCTCAAAACTCCCCTGAAAGGGTCTGATGATCTCCTGGGATCAGCTAACTGCAGTGTGGAAACTGCTGTCCTCAATTATACCCCTAAGATGGGAGTGGCAACGCTTAAGACCCTTCTTCACTCTCAAAGTCCATTCTATTTTGTTATTTCAGCGTGACATACCCCACAATATAGGAAAGGGGGCAGAATCTAATTGAACATATTTTGATCGCCTTTCTATAGAACCAGTAATTCTTAACGTACCAATTATCTTAGTTAGGGTTGCCCATTGTAAAAATATCAAACCTCCACCCCACCCCACCCTCCAAAAACACACCACTTTCAGGTACCAAGTCCTAAACTCTCCGTTTAATGATCTCCGAAATACTTTTAAAATGCAGTCTAAAGTTTAAGAACGATTACAATCGTCCAAGCTCCTAGTTCCAGAACAAGGAAGAGGTCTGGGAAGTCACTGTTCCAGCAACAGCAACCTTCTTCCTTCTCCCCTCATCTGGTGAAATTTCGTTAAAACCTCCCTTTTTTTTTTTTTTTTTTTTTTTTGCGGCATTTTGTGCTACAAAGGGACGTGAACAGAACTGTGGGAAAAAGGACTATGCCCAGCACTGTTCTGTAAAATACTACAATTCATCTCCATTTCCTCCTCGAGAGCGGAAAAAAGCCAAAAGGCTCTCGGCTCTTTTTCTGAAGGTTTAAAATAAGTGAGAGGAGAAACGTGAAGTGTTACTAACAGTTTGAAAGAATTCCACAACGCGGGAGAGGAAACCAGGACCACGGGCACAAGAAACGAGGGGAAGCAGGTGGCTCGATGACATTACTCCTTTTCAGTAGGTGTTGGGAATCTAAAGAAAATAGTCCTTGGGCTAAACATGGCGCCTAGAGCGGCAGAACATAATCACCAGAAAATAGATTCTGCCCCATACCATTTTGTAAATCACGGCGCCATCCTTGCATAAATTTGGGGGCCGAGGGAGGAGACTTCGCCAACTAGCTGCAGAGGCTTGGGATGTCCTCGCAGACGGAGCGGGATTACATAACGCAGGGGGACCGGCAAAGCAGTCCCTCGCTTTCCTCCTCCCGCTCAAAAGCAGCTCTCACGCCTCCGCGCCTGGGGGCGGCGGGAACCCCGGGCTCCGCAGCTGCGGCCCCGCGCGCCCGCACCCCCCCCCTCCCCGCCTTCCCCAGCGACCGCCGCCCGCGCCCGCGCCGCCCACTCCGAGACGCTCGCACCCGGCGTGCTTGTGGACGTCGGCGGTGCGCGGGCCGTGGGGCGCGAGCGCGCGCGGCCCCGCCACGGGGAAAGGGGGCGGCGGGGCAGCCTCGGGCCGAGGCCCGACGGTGGCCGGGGCGCGCGGCTCCGTGGCCGAGGCACGCGCACTCGTGCGCGCGCGTACACACACACATACTCACACACGCGCGCGCGCGCGCGCCCCACGGCCGCCGCTGCCGTGGGCCCGCGCCGCCGCCACTCGGGGGCCGCGGGCGCGCGCCCGGCCCCTCCCCCCCCAACCCGCGCGCACCCCATCCCCCCCCCCCCTCCACCCCGGCTCATTGTCTCGCTTCGGAACGCCTCGCCCAGCGAAAAGATAACGGAACCCCCGGGAGAAGGGGGTGGGGAGCGCCGGGGCTCGCTCGCTCACTCACCTCCCGTGGTCGTCGCCGCCGGTAGTCTGACCCGAGGAAGGCGCCGTCGCCTTAAAGGGACCTTGCACCCGGCGCCGGGAGTAGGGGGTGGGAGCAGGGGAGGGGACGGGGGTTCGGGGGGGAGACGGCGAAGAGGGAACCGTTGAAAGCTGCTCTCCCCGAGGGTGAAAGGAAGCCTCCCTCGGGTTCGAGTGATTGGGGTGGATTTTTTTTTCCCGAGGGGGGCGGGGGGGCCCCGAGGGAGGGGGTGGGGGGGGCAAGGAATGCGGCTCCGTGTACGGGAGCTGGCGCGGGGGAGAGAGACGCCGACTCCCCCCACCGACCCTCTCGCCCCGCGGAGGAATATCTCTCGTCACTTCCGCCCTCCCCTTTTTGTGCTCTTTCTATTGGCTGGGGAGTGTGTTACATCATCGCTCATCCTAACCCTGGTCCGGCCTTCTTTTCTAGTCAAGTTTGTCTGGTCCTGCAAATAAATAAATAAAGAAAAAGATTTCATGGAGAAAAGAATAATTAGCTTCACAAGCAGTATCCAAATTTTGCTGAGAAAAATGGGACTTCCAAAGAAAATATTTCCCAATTTACTTTCTTAGACTTTTCAGAGGAATCTGGGCTCTCCCTACCTTCCACTCAAGGTTTAATCCCAGTCCAAGAGAACTTCATGCCACAAGCAAGATGGTGAATCCCATTGGCACCAACAATGTGAATGCAACAAAGAACAAGATAACACTCTTTTTAAAGACACATTTGTCCCAGTAGCCTTCTATGACAGTGGCCTTGTCTAAATGAAGTACTTTTTTTTGGTTTTCAGTTTTGTTGTTGTTTGTAATTTTTCGAGACAAAATTTTTCCACAGAGCCCTGGCTATCCTGAAACATGCTGTGTTGAGCAGGCTGGGCTCAAACAAACCGAGATACACCTGCCTCTGCTTCCCTAGTGCTGGGACTAAAAGCATACACCATCACACCTAGCTAAATGAAATGCCTTTTAAAACCAATTTACCATCAAGCTCTTCCTGGGTTCTGGAGAGAAAACCCATGTGATTGATTGTCAAGATTATTCTGATGGGAACCGCTCCGAATCACTGTGAATAGGCTCTACCAAGATCTCCAGTCTCAAGAACCATAGATTCATGGCCCTGCTGGGTTGGTTCAAACTGATTAGTCCATCTAAGATTATCACACACAAACAAAAACTAACTTCTGGTAGCTAATAAATTTTTACCATTTATTGTTAGATTTTCTTTTACCCAAGCCCCACATTGGAACGCCAAAATGATATTCGATTGCTTTGGGCTCTTTTGTGGTGATGGGGGGCACCCAGCTCCCAATAAATCATACACAGAGGCTTAGCCTTAATTATAAATGTTCAGCCTTAGCTTGGCTTATTGCTAACCAGATTTTCTTAAATTGTCCCAACTACCTTTTGGCACTGGGCTTTTCCCTTTCTCTCACGTCTGTAATCTTATTTTCACTCTTACTCTGCAGTTGGCTGGGCCCTGAAGTCCTTCTTGTTCTCTTGCTCCCCCTTCCTTGTATCCTCTCTGCCTGCCAGCCCTGCCTATCCCTCCTCCTGCCTTGCTATTGGCCCTAAAGCTCTTTATTAGACCACCAGGTGTTTTAGACAGGCAAAGTAACACAGCTTCACAGAGCTAAACAAAGGCAGCATAAAAGAATGTAACACATCTTTGCAGCATTAGAACAAATGTTCCATAGCATAGACAAAAGTAACATGTTGTAAAGTAATGCTCCACAACACTTCATTGAATTCTGAGATGATAAAATTTTAGTATTTTCCTTGGGTATTTGAGAATGATCTTTAAGCCATACATTGATACTTCCTCCAAATCAAATTCTAAGCAAAGGTTTTTGTTTTGGGGGTGGGTAGATCCAAAACCATATTTCATCTTTTGTATATAGTCTCCAAACTACCAGGCAGTCATTTGCAGTCAATGAAAGATAGCTCAGCAAATTGTACCATGTTTTGTTAACCACAAAGGCATTATCACATCATTCTAAAGATGTTTCATTTATGTACCATCAATTCATTCAATGTTCATTGCCTGATTTTCATGTCCCAGGCACTAGAAGTACAGTAATAAAACAAAATCCTTGGGCTAGAGAGATGCTTCAGTGGATAAGAGCTGCTGCTGCTCTTCAAGAAGATCAGAGTTCAGTTTTCAGCACCCCATCCTGCTCACAACTGCCTCTTCCTCTAGTTCCAAAGGCTCCAGTGCCCTCTTCTGGCCTGACTGGCACCTACACTCACATGCATAACCCACCCCATCTCCACATACATATAATTAAAAGCAAAACCATAAAATTATACACTCATTTTTAAATTAAAACATAAAAATACAGAAAACACCAGGTATTGGTGGTGTACCCTTTAATTCCAACACTCAGGAGGCAGAGGCAGGTGGATCTTTGTGAGTTCAATGCCAGGCTGGGGTACAGAGCAAATTCCAGGACAGCCAAAACTACTATAAGACAAGCCTGTCTCAAAGAAGTAAATAAATAATTAAGTTGAATATATATTATATATATATATATGAATATATACACACACACATATACAGTTGAGAGAAAAAGAAATCCACAAAATCCCTGTAAATGTGAATATTACACTCTAGCAGGGAAGAGATAGGAAACATAACATAATAAACTCTTGCACAAGTTTTGATATTATTAAATGTCAAATAGTCCCAAAATTTACTGGTGCAAAATTATGACTTTCTTGTCTCACATAATTCAGGAAGGTGATTGGCTAAGCTTGTGGTTCTCATGTGTCTCTTATATAGTGGTTAATGCAGAGGTCATCTCAAAAGCTTCCTTGGATGTCTGGAAGTTGGTGCTATTGCATTGGAGCACAGCTGGAGCTGTTGGTTAGAATATTTACAAATAGCCCCTTCATGTGAGCTTTGCTTCCTCATATCAGAATGACTAAATTCTGGGTCTATAAAGAGACTAAAGACTGGGTGTCTAAAGATGACCAGATAGAGATTGATGGCTTTTGTGACTAGGATGTTTATTTGCTTCATAGAAATGCAAACTGCCAAGTGCTACTAAATACTTAGTATGTGATTTGGCAATGCATAGGATTTCAGGCTGGAAATCTGGTGCAGGGATTGGTAGAGAAATGGCTGCTTCATTTGCTTTTTCTTTGTTTTTTAATTAATTAATTAATTAATTTTTTGTTGTCTTTACATCCCAAAGTTTCCCAGTTCCTCTCCCACCCCTCCCCAGCCCCCACATCCCATCCACTCTTCCACTATTTCTGAGAAGTGACTGTTTTATGTGGAGCTGTTGAAGAAAACCTTGTTAAAGTAACATGTGGGCAACCATCTGAAAAGATTGAAGTAAAGTTCAGGATTTAGCGCCGATAACAGGAAAACCACTGGGAGATTTCACCCCGGAAGTGATCTGTTGCTTTAAAGACCACTCTGAGGGGCTTCTGTACGGGGTAGGAGAAGGCAACCACAGGAAGACCAATTAGGATATTACTATATTCATCCTGGTGAGAGATGATTGTAGCTTGGACCAGGATGGCAGTGATGAAAACACCTCTTTAGCTGAGTGAGTTTTTGTGGGGGATTATGTTGTTACATTGTAAATAATTGTCCCACCCACTGGTTTAATAAAAAGCACTGATTGGCCAAAGGCAAGCAGGAAGTGTGGACAGGGCTACCAGACTAAGAAAACTCTGAGAACAGGAAGCACAGAGCAGAATGCCAGAGAGAAGCTAGAAGAAGAACAAGAAGAATCATGGGTTAGATGAAGGGTAGAGAGCTAGCAAGTGATATGCCTGAGCCTTAGGCTGATCAGCCTAAAACCATTGTAAGCATCTGTTTGTCTCTGTGGGTCTGTGAGTCTGAGAGCATAAACCTTGAGGTTAGGCCCGAAAATCTGGGCCAGGAACCTCATACTACAAATGGCAGCCGAACGTTGGGCAAAAAATGCCCACATAAGGCCATAGAAAGCTTAAAAAATGGTCTAGAGCCCAAAACAGCTTTTCTGAGTTGTGTCTCTCATGTGAGCTGTGGTACAGAGACGCCTTGATGAGACGTGTGGGCTTGAGCTACAATGGCGGGCTTTTGGAGTACAGTTTAAGGTGTAAAATGACTGGTTCCTGAAGTCTCACAGAACCCTCAATATAAGCAAAAAGTCATAAATGATGTATTTAAGGTCTCTGTTCATAAGGACAAAAAGAGAACAAAATCAAAGATGGCTTCTTAGTGTCTATGTTTTCTTGGATCAGCTCTGTTGCCTGAGGCAAAATGAGGCTTGGCTTTAAGGGAAGCTTCCTGATTCAACCTTAGAGGCAAAACACTTGTGAGTCTTTTAAGAGCCCCTGCTGCCTAACACTTAAATGGAGTTAATGAGCAGCAGATGGCAAAGCTTTACTTGGTGATTATATGGACCCTGAAATTCCCAGAGTACCTGGGTTAAAAAGATAAATTCTATGAAATTAGACTAGGAGCTGGGTGGAGCCCATCCACCCATCCTACCAACCTTGAACCTTGGCAGATTAAAGGTGTGTTCAGAAATTGAAAGAAATAGAAGAATCTGGGTGGAGTCAATCACCCTAGCCAAGCAAAGGTGTGGTTAGAGACAGAAAAAGTTAAGAAATAAATATATAGTAAAGACAGTTTCTTGTAAAAAGTCTAAGTGGTTTAGAGTGTGTTGAAAATATATATACATATGCTTAGAGAAAGAAAAGGAAAAAAAGGTAGAGAAAGCCCCTAAAAAAGAAATATAGAGTAAAAAAAAAGCCATGTAAAGATGGAAAATACAAAGAGTGTCTGGATACTTTATATTATTGTCTTATCTTTAAGCTTCTTGACTGAAAATGAAATAATAAAAGCTGCTAAAAGACAGTTGATTATAAATGCTGTTGGATTAATTCAACCCATATATTTTGTAAATGAGTTGACTTTAAAATTGAAATCCAAAGATATGCTACTTTGGAGAAGAGGTTTTCTTTTTTTATTTCCATAGAAAACGAGAGGCTGTGGATTTATTTCTGGATAAAGAACATAAAGTTTGATAGAGGAAGAACCCCTGAAAAATCTCCATTGGAAATGGATGGACCAGATGATTCCGCATTTCACAGTACCTCTGTGAAGTTTCCAGGTCTCTGTATCCAGAACAGAGAGAGACTGGCTGAGATAACCCAGGCTTACAGACTACTCCACTAAAGACTTGTACATAATCCTACATTTTTTGCCCCCATTCAGCAGGAAGTAGCCTAGAGAACGACGCCCACATTCCCAAAACATGGATTATGGATGTTTGTGTTTATTTACAGTGTTGTTCATAAGTTGTTATAGATAAGGGGGGGAAAGAATATTAGATATAGAGTTCTTTTTGTTTTAAAAAGACAAAATGGGATATGTGGGAGATTATGTAGTTACATTGTAAATAATTGTCTCACCCACTGGTTTAATAAAAAGCGCTGATTGGCCAAAGGCAGGCAGGAAGTGTGGGCGGGGCTACCAGACTAAGAAAACTCTGAGAACAGGAAGCACAGAGCAGAACGCCAGAGAGAAGCCGGAGGAAGCAGAGGACAACCATGCTGCTCTAAAGAAAGGTGCTGAGCCGCATGGCTGAACAAGAGACATGGGTTAGTTGAAGGGTAGGGAGCTATCAAGTGATATGCCTGGGCCTTAGGCTGATCAGCCTAAAACTATTGTAAGCATCTGTTTGTCTCTGTGGGTCTGTGAATCTGAGAGCCTAAACCTTGAGGCTAGCCCGGAAAGTCCAGGCCAGAAGCCTCCTACTTCAAGTTCTGTAGGGTTTTTTTCTTGTTTTTATTTTTACTTTTCTATAACCTATTTTTTGATCATTTCGTCTGTGCCCTGGAGACTCAGGACAGCTAACAAAATTGTGTGAATGATGGCGCTACGACTTCCATAAGGGGAAAACAACATGCTGAATGTAAAAATGGAGTCTTCCTACGTCTGGGAGAATGGATGAGCAAACAGAGGGGAAAGATCAGCAAGCAATTATGGATTGGAGTAGAATAACACAGTGCTGAGAATTAATGAGCGGGTTCACTGATGGATAGCTGATAGGCAACGGCATCGTATAGGCAGAGGAAGCTGCAAAGTACCCGTTAAGGGCACTAGAGTGCATTTCCAAAGGTGCTGTCCAAGCTGGGTATGGCAGCCCAGACTTGCAATTACTGTACTTGGGAGTTAAAGGCAGAGGGGATCGAGAGTTCAAGACCATCCTCAACATACAGTGAGTTTAAGGCCAGGCTGGGTGAGGGAGAAAAAAAAGGGCAGGGAACAAAACAAAACTGTACAGACCCGGTAGCCGCTGTAGTGAAAAGGACTGTGTGTGTTAATTTGGACAATGCTAGGACATTTGGATGTCACCAGTTAACACCTGGGTGTCTGGAACGAAGAAGACTGATAGCTGTGGTCTGTCCTTTGAACCAAATGATAAAGATGGAAGACGAAAGTAACAGAAGAAACAACATTAAACAAAGTCTTAGAAATCAAGTTGCCCATGCCTCTGAAGCACCCTGGAATGGAGTCTGGGTAACAATGTAGTTCGATCTATTGAAGAAATCAGACCCTAGTAATACCACCCCTATATATATATATATATATATATATATATATATATATATATATATATATATATAAATCCACCCCAGTCTTCAGTAACCAAGTTAGAGACTTTGACTCCTTTCCATCTGGGTTTCTAGGAAAGGTGGCAGTTTCTTGTCCACTAATCTGCTGCCTTGAATTATGGTTTCTGCCACAGGTATAAAATTGAGGCCACCTCTCCCTTGAAAAGTGTCAAATGCTTCCATCAAGTCTTCAAAGACACAAAGGCAGAAGGGGCCTCTGTGGTGTCCTTCTGCTATACACAGACCCAGTCAATCCTATCGGAGGTTCAGTGTGATTGGTGGAGTAGAGAGGATACCCTACCCTCCCTAATTCCTTCAGGATAGAAGAAGCTGAGAAGTAAAGAAACTTCATTTGGGGGAAATGTAGTAGGAAAAACAAAATAACAAAAATGTTCACCATCTGAGCAGCAACTCCCAAACTGAAAAGATTGGCAGCTTACTGCACAGAAGTCAGCACACAGAAGCAGGCAGGAGGATGGGCATGCCACAGGGAAATCACAGGAATAAAAGGCAGGCGCGGAGTAAGGATCTCAGAAGCTGAGGCTGGCTTTCATTTCTTATGCTATTTCTATCACCTTACATTCAAGGAGAAACGTCAAGATTTTAAGGAAAATGAAATCACTCATTAGATTTTAGCAAGAAGCAATTAAAGGTCTCTAGCTTCAAATGTATTTTGCAAAAAAATTCATGAAAGCAACTTCATCAGCCATCAAGATTTCACTGGGAATTACTGCCTGATTTCATAGGCAATAATGACTTGGTATAGCTTCATTTTAATATTATTTAAGAGACACCCAAAAACAACACTATGCTGTTGCTATGGAGTTGGCCAGGTGTGATTATCTAGTAATTTAATCAATGTTATAAAGCTTTATGGAAATATAAATTGTATTATTTTATAGATACTTGATGTCTGACTAACTCATAATAGACTGCCGAGAAAATTTTAATAATAATTTTCCTCTTGTTCTAGATTACATTCTTTTTCAATTTAGCAATATTTGCATTTTATTATAGTCATGAATAATTAATTTCAAGAAACCAACCAAAAAAAGTAAATAATTTATCAACTTGTTCTTTTGAAGGATTTGAAGATCAATCATTGTAAATGAGATGAAATCCTTCAGAATCAAGGTTCAGAGGTTTGTAGTGTACATAGAGGTCAACCCTCTCTTGAATATGTTTCTTCTCTTGTCTGTCTCTCTCTCTTTGGGTTAAGGTCTGGCTATCTTCTAGCTATGAAAAAAAAACTGGCCTAGAATTTGGAGTATTCTTTCTGCCTTAGCCTTTGGAGTTCATGGATATAATGCCCCACTGGTCTCTTGTTATTGAGCATGTATAGCCAAGGAAGCCATTGTCCACAACAGCCAAAGAACTCATTTTGAATGCTTTTTTTGTTTCCTGAAACAAAAGGTAATAAAACCTGAAAACATCTGACAGCCAAGATTTTTAAATATAAGAAAAAAAGAAAACAGTATCTCAGTACTCATGGTGATCCTCCTGCCTCAATGTCCTGAGTGCTTGGAATATACCAGCACATGGCTTGAGATAATTTTATAGAATGAAAACCATTTCACTTCTTTCTGTCCAGGAAGGAATTCTTGTTGCTGAGTTTGTGTAAACACAGTTGTATTGTGGCATAAATACCAACTTCTTTCCCATCCAACCTCCATGCAGAAATAGACCCTATTTTTAGCCAAGAAAAATGATTTGTTTTAAACGTTATCGGCGTTCTGAACCCCTCACACATCCTGATGAAGGTGATAGACTATCTTCCCAGAAAATTGCACTTCTTTGAACAGACAGTTGCAGAACTTTCAAACTTAAGGCCCATTTGTGGGTCTGCTGACCCTGAGGAAAGACCCCTCTCAGGTTCTTTGGATAAGATACTTCATTCTTGACCTCCCAAAGAAATATTTTTCTTGATAATCATACGGCATGTATAGCCAAAGGCCTGAAAACTGTTCTGCTAACAGGTGGTTTCTCACTATTATTACTATTGTTCATGTCATTTAATATCTGGAATGTCGAGGAGCCTCTAGGACCCAAAGGATGACCAGGTAGCCCAGCTGCTTCAGTGACTGGAACTGAGCAATTGTCTTTGGCATTGATGAAGATCACTGGGATTCTACACCCCTGCAAATATGGTGGCTCTTTTGGAAGCCTGGCCCTACTACAGTGACCAATGCCTTGACTCTGAATCATGAAATAGTCATGAAGACCACTCTGCATTTTCAGGAACCTGCTCTAATTAGTTTCCATGGTCAACCTGATACAACCAAGAGTCGCCTGAGAAGAGGGAGTTTCAACCTAGGTATTGCCCAGACATTGTCTGTGGCCATGTCTGTGGGACATTGTCATGACTGTTGACTGATATAGGAGGGCTCAGGCTATTCTAGGCAATGCTACCCCTGGGCAAATGGTCCTTAAGAGGTATATGAAAGCTGAGCATAGAGGACAAGGGAACAACAGTAAAAAGTGTTTCACTGGGATCTCTGCTTCAGTTCCTACCTTGAGTTCCTGCCCTGACTTCCCCTAATGATTTGATTGTTATCTGAAGTACACTCTTTCCATCCAAGTTGCTTTGGGTCATGATGTTTATCACAGCAACAGAAAGCAAATTTGAGTACCTGTCTTGCAGCTGAAGTAAGACTTTAAGAATAAATTTGTCCCAGAGCATTTAAAAGTTAATCTAAGCCAGGTGGTGGTGGTGTATGTCTTTAATCCCACACTCAGGAGGCAGATGAAGTCAATCTCTGCGAGTTTGAAACCAGTTGGGTCTACAGAGCAAGTTCCTGGACAGCCATTGCTAACAGAGAAACCCTGCCTCAAAAAACCAAATATATGATAGATAGATAGATAGATAGATAGATAGATAGATAGATAGATAGATAGATAGGTAGGTAGGTAGGTAGGTAGGTAGGTAGGTAGGTAGGTAGGTAGATAGATAGATAGATAGATAGATAGATAGATAGATAGATAGATAGATGATTGATAGATAGATGATAGATAGATAGATAGATAGATAGATAGATGACAGACATAGATAGATGATTGATAGATGATTGATAGATAGATAGATGACAGACATAGATAGATGATAGATAGATGATTGATAGATAGATGTCAGATAGATAGATGATAGATAGATAGGTGATAGATAGGTGACATATGATAGATAAATGATTAATTGATAGATAGATAGATGACAAATAGATGATAGATAGATAGATGACAGATAGATGTCAGATAGATAGATGAATAAATAAGTAAATAAAATAAAAGGTTAATTAAAAACCCACTGACCTGGTGCTGCACATCTGTAATCCTAACGTTCAGGAAGCAGAGGCGGTAAGATCACAGGTTAATGGCCAGCCTGAGCCACATAGAGAATTCTAGGCCAATCTGGGCTATAGCAAGATCCTGTCTCACTAAACAAACAAATTGGATTTGCTTCCCATCAATGAGAAAGTACACCCCTGTCTTAGCTACTGTTCTATTGCTGTGAAGAGACACCATGACCAAGGCAACTCTTATCAAAGAAAGCATTCAATTAGAGGCTTGCTTACAGTTTTAGAGAGTTAGTCCATGATCATCATGGTGGAAAGCAGATAGGCACAGTGTTCGAACAGTAGCTGAGAGCTTTACAGTCTGATCCATAGACATCAGGCAAAGAAAGAAAGACACTGGAGCCGGCATTGGCTTTTGACACTTCAAAGCTCATCCCCATTGACAAACCTCCTAAAATGCCACACCTCCTAATTCTTCTCAAACAGTTCCACTAACTGGGGACCAAGTATTCAAACATATGGGCCTATGAGGCCATTCTCATTCAGACCACCATTGTCCTCAGGATGGAAGCAGTCTACATCCAGAGTCAATCCACAGTGCACAGCTGCACTAACAGGTTACTAGAACATATTGGGCTTTCTTGGAATAACTATAATGATTCACGGCACATAGCAGCCATGTGGTAAACCCAACATGGCGAACATGGAGAACACCACATACAGAGGGCACACCCTTAGGCATGGCTATGTAAGTCAATCTATGCTCTCTTAAAAGGAACTGCCTACCACGTGAAACTCCCCTCCCCCCTCTCTCCCCCTCCCCATTTCTCTCAGCAACTCCCCTGAATGAACTCTTCATTTGTGTGGCATCTTATAGTGTGTGTGTCTATCTCTCACACAGGAAACTAACGATAGTAGCAGACCCTTCATTGTCCTGGACCATGGAGATCCCAGGATTAACTTGTTAATGCAGCATATTCTACTTATACTGACTAACATATTGACATAAAGGCTGAATTTCGGTCAGGGAATGTAGCTCAGTCTAGTTCTTCTCTCGAATGTATGAGGCCCTGGATGTGATGCCTAGTACTACATAAGGGCACTTGCCATGAGACCTCACAACCTGACTTTAATACTGGGGACTCAGCATAGTAAAAGGAGAGAATGAATTCTCTCTCTCTCTCTCTCTCTCTCTCTCTCTCTCTCTCTCTCTCTCTCTCACACACACACACACACACACACACACACACACACACACCATATAGATTTGTGCATATATATACATGCACATATTCATTAAACACATATATGTTTAAAAAATTTAAATATATGTATATTATATAAGGTGCCAAGATCAGTACTTAGCTTATAGTGGTTACTCTGCAGTGGTAATTTTTATTATTAATACTTAAAGTAGTGTTCATCAGAATAAGTATTTGACAGGATATGACAAAATTTGATCTTACTTATGGACGACAGGCTTCCCATTCTAATTTTTTACAGATTCCACTTCAGGGGTAACTGTTGTAAATAGTTCAGATCTTGAGTTCAAAAGTCTTTTTCAGGTATGTGATGTATGTACATATGTGTATGCATATTTACATGTGTGTGGACGTGTATATATAGGGGTTCTCGTGCATGCTATGCATGCTAGCACGGAGGTTTGATGTCCGGTGTCTTCCTCTGTCATTTCCCATCTTGCATATTGAAGCAGGTTCTCTCTTTTGAGTGAGCTCCCTGAGTCCTGCTAGCCAGTTTGCTCATCGTAAGCATGCTGGAATGAAGCAGGCTACCACATCCACCCAGCTCTACATGGATGCTGAGGATCCAAGGAAAGTGCTTCACTCCCCAGGTCTCCACTTGTAAGTGTGGAAAACAAAGGTATCAACTTTGGCCTCCACAGCATGCATACACACACGTGTGTGCGCGCACACTGATGTGATGTTGTAAACGTAGCCCTCTCCTGTTCCTCATTTGCTCTTACCTTCTCCTACTTATGATCCCCAGACAAGAAAACACGGGCTTCCTCCTTCCTCTTCTCCCTTCATGCTCTCTCAATAGTAGGCAGTGGATTTATGGCCTGGCAAGCATTCAGAGACTCCATAACGTCTCCTCCATTCTGTGGGATGATTCTCTGAGTTTAACTCCCCACAACTGGAGAAAGAAAAAGAAAAAAATGTAGGCACTAACTCAGGCATTCTTGTATGGCTCTGAGTCCCTACTTTGCGTGTCACAAATGACCTGCATTCTCTCTGTTACATACTGTCATTTCCCCAGGCAGATGGAGGCCATGAACTAAGGATGAAGCCGGAAACAGAGTTTTCAAATTACCTCTCTGACTGTTCTCCAATTCTCCTCTGTCTTTCCCTCTGTCCCCAGTGATTGCCCCGTGACCCTATATTTTAAGCTCCAAGATTTATTGTTCAGGTTGATTCTGAACTAACCCTATAACAGCCGTGTCCTCTGAGTGCTGCATACCTGTAAGTAAAATCAGTTATATCAGGTCACCACTTTGCATTTTCTTTCCCCCAAGATATTTTTTTTTTTTTTGAGATAGGATCTTGCTTTGTAGCACAGGCTGACCTTGAACTTGAGATGCCTAGTTTTGGAATTCTAACATGTTGGTGTTGTCTGTGAGTACCCTTACCCCCTGCTAAGGTACATATTTGTAGAGCACTCGGGACATGTTACCCAGAGTGTTCTGGGAGAGGTTTCACTACTCTATCTACGTTTGCATCCAATTATTCCCTTCCACCTGGTGGGTAACAAAATCTGTGGGGTCCACCTGATATGCTTCAGATGTCAGTTAATAAGATAATTGAGGTCCTGAATATTTTCACAGATGCCGAACTGTATTTTAGGGAGCCCTCTCCCTAAAATTTGGGAGCAAAACTCAGGATTAGTACTCACTGAGAGGAATGGGAAATGAAAAGCAGGTACCAGATGAAGGTTCTGAAGCCCAGCTGTCTGTCTAACCCGAGGCAAGAGAGTCCTGAGACTTCTGAGCTCAAACCCTGCCTGGACCATTGTTTATCACCTTAACCTACTCAGGCCAATTTCCCCACGAGACAGTCATTGGGCAAATTCACTGACTTAAAGCATATGCAATGTGAATATAGAAAAGTACTGAGAAAAATTTAGCTTTCAAAATGACTAAGAATATTACGTGTTCTCATTACCATTTAATATTATTAGTAGGCCGCTGAGCCACTGTTGGCAAATGTAATAGGTGTGGCTGCCTACCTACCCACACGCGTACACCACAGGCCTTCTGATCCAAATGGCAAAGTCACAAGGGTGGCAGGTGCCCAGTGACTATGTCTAAGCGGGGTGAGGAACGGATATGAAGATGAGAGTTCAGTCCCAAACCACAGGTTGGCTGAGCAGAACACTGAGTCCTGCTGGCCGAGTAGGGACAGAGTCAGATTCAAACACCTTAGACCTCCATACTCCTCATTCAGGAGGGTAAATCCTAGAAGGTGTCGGAGACAGTGCAGTGGGAGCTAGAGACACATCTCCACGTCACCACCTGCAGAAAATCGAGAAGATGCTTTCCAGGACCCCTCTACCAGGTGAAGGTAGGACTGCATCACAGAAAAGAATTCCAGGGTAAGCTAGTACAAAGCAGAGTTTAAGAGATTTAAAATTTTTAAAAAACTCTCTGGGTATGTGTGCACATGCTATTGTGCACACATGGAGATCAGAGGGTAACCCTATGGAGTGGGCTTCTGGGATCCAATTCAGGCCACTAGGTCTACATGGAAAGCACACTGGTCACGGACTTCAGAAGCAGGATTTATTAAGAAGAGATCTTACCATAGATTTGAGTGGAGGGGCTAACAGACAGAAAGATGCTCAGGGAAAGGCCAGGACACACCCAACCACAGATGTGGCCTTCACAAGAGAGAAGGATGCTCAAGTGTCTCAGCAGAAGCCACACATACAGTTCTAGTGGCCTCTCGATAGGTTGTGGAACTTTAATTTTTATTTTTTATAACGAGGTCTACAGTGTGGTTCTGAGGTGAGTTGAATAGGGTTGCAGTCTGATAAGTTAAAACCATAGGTCACAGGCTGGAAAGATGGCTTAGTAGTTTCTTGCAGAAGACCAGAACCCATATAGGGTGCCTCACAAAAACCTGTGACTCCAGTTCCAGGTTCTCTAATGTTTCTGGCCTCTAATGTCACTGGTACTCATGTGCATATATATGTATATATGTATGTATGTACATGTATATGTATATATCTGTGTAACATAGATGTATAATTAGAAATGACTTAAATCTCTTTTGAAATCTCGTAGGTCACAAAGGTTGCACAATAATTTTACTGTAACTGGAGTTCCTTCTGAGATTCCCAGAAAACTGCAGGTTTGCAAATGGTTAGCACTTAAGCATAGTCTGTTACTATTTAAACATCCTTTTTAAGATGTAATTTTTTTATTATCTTTTAACTTATGTGTATTTTCTTGTTTGAGGTTCCATGTGAGTCTATGCCTTGGATATGTGGTGCCTGCTGAGGCCAGAAGACAACAGTTCCCTTGGAGCTAGAGTTACAGGAGGTTGTGTGCTGTGTGATATAGTGCTGGGAACTGAACTCTGGAAAAGCGGACATGATCTCAGTGACTGGACAACCTCTCTAGCCCCTCTCTTTTGAAGTATCTCTCTTTAAAAGAAGGGTTGTCTCTATGCAGGCAACTTTCACACCAAATGTGTTCATTGTGCTGGAGTTCTTTATTCTCAGTTGGCTGGAGACTTCAACTAGGCTCCAAGGTGAGGCACTTCTTTCCTGTCTGTTCTCACCCCTTAATTTCACGTTTCTCTAACCTGCCTCAAAAGAGGGATGAAACAGAGAAATAAAAATGTTTAAAAATAGGAGCAGAGAAGCTGAAGAGATGGCTTAGTGCTTAAAAGCTCTGATTGTTTCTCCAGAGGATGCAGGTTCACTTTCCAGCACCCACATGATATCTAACAGCTGTCTGTAACCAGAGTTCCAGAGATTCAGCCCCCTTGTCTGACTTTTGTGGGAACCAGGGATGTGTGTGTGTGCACGAATGCATGCATGTGTATGTGTGTGTGCAGGCAAAGTACATGCCTAAAATAAAATACATCTAAAAAATAGGGATAGAGCTATATCTTAGTTTATAGACCTTCTTAGCATATAAAAAACCCTGGGTTCAATTCCCAGCATCCATAAACAAGGTATGGTGGTACACACCTATAATTCCAAGGAGGAGGTAGAACCACAAGAATCAGGATACATAGCAAGTCAGAGACTAACCTGAGCTGAGCTATTTGAAACCTTGTCTTAAAAAAACAAAATGGAAGTAAATATGATAATAATTTTTATTAATAGATTCGCAGAGTATTTGATCCCATGATGCCTTAGCATTCCAGACTTCACTTCTCTAAGACTACTTGGGTAGAGGGGAAGCACATTTGGAATGTGTGTGAAATATGTCCATTGCCCACGAGAAAGAAGAAAAGCTACAGGAACATGGGAGCTTGGAAGAAATACCTTCCTGTTTCAATTCATAGCTTTCCTAACTGAAATAATAGCTTTAGAGAAAAAAATTATTCACAAAATATTCAGAGCAAATGTTGAGATAGGAAGATAGGAAAGATAATTAAATCTGTACTATTCTTAAAATGAAACACTGTCTAAGCAGAGAAATAAATTAGATGCCTTTTCAAACCTTTCAAATCTAAGCATCCTATAAAAATATTAACTGCACTGTGCAGCACGGTGGTTTTCAGACCTTCTCTTTTTCTCCTGAGCAGCAGCGCATAGTCAGACACACATCCTTGGGTTAGGGACATAGTTAGTCGTGGGGCACTTGCCTGGGATGTGTACAGACCTTGATTCAAGGTCAGCATTGCAAAAAAAAAAAATTATTGTTATTATTGTACTCTCCATCTTGATTCCACACACAGTATTCACTCCATATTTTCATGATTTTTCGATTCAGGTTTCATGGAAAAGCACTGATCTAAATACATAATCTTTCTTTTCTCTCCCCTCCCTCCCTTCCTAACACCCCTTAAACTGATTTCCATCCATTTTAACAAACGCAGGTCCAATGGAGTTTCTTAATCATTAAATATTTCTGCAGGTGTACCCACCCACAATATGGAGACAATTTAGCAATGCCTGAAAGGGCAGCGTGTAGATGTGACATTTGTCTTAAAGATTCAAGAATCCATTCTTTGGAGACCTGGTTCTCTCTTGTCGGTGAAAACTAAGGACTTGGAGGCAGGGCTTGACCACATAAGACTTGCAAGTCTGGAGGCAACCATTTGTCTAACGGAATCTACCCTCCATCAATTTTAATATATCTTAAGTGTTCAGCACTTAACTAAACATTTAGCGATTAACACAATAATAACTCTGGCTCTTCGCGGAATAGAGAGAGCAGTGTTTTTCAAACCTCGGCATTCGCGGGTCCTCCCCGGCCCCTCGCCCCCACCCCACCCCCAGACCCCAGACCCGCTCCAGCCTTGGGTAACTTTTCCCTCCAGTTTGGTGGAAGGTTACATTGGAAGAAAATAGTCCCTACCGTCTAGAAAGTTTTCAGGGAAAAAGAAGGCGTCTGACGTGCCGGCGGTGCGGGGCGATGCCCGAGGCCGGCGGTGCGGGGCGGTAGCCCTGGCGGCTGCCCAGCGCTGCTCCGCGGACCCCGCACCCGGGAGGCCCCCGCCGCGGGCCAGGGAGGGGAGGGCGGCGGGAATCTCCTCCAGCCCGGAGTCCGCTGGCTTTTGCCAGGACAGTCTTTTTTTTCTTTTCTTTTCTTTTCTTTTTTTAACTGACCATTTCTACTTCATGCTCTCTAGGCCTTACTTAGACTTTTGTGGACCGAACCACAGCAGGAGTGCAGAAAAATAAGGTGGACTTGGAGAAAAACAATATTAAGAATATAGATTTTTCTTCTTTCTCGTTCAAACTAATTTGAATGCAAATTACGTCGTGACAGGCACTTAGGCCCCGCTAGCAGGCCCTGTGATCTGTATGCCTGTGATACCAGTATAAGATTTTGATGTGGTAATAATTTTCCCAAATGGAGACGCACCCCCCCCCCCAAAATCACCTGGAAAGAAATGAGCGTGGGTGATGGCTTTGGATTTTGCTTCACTTCTTTCTAGTACAGCCTTTGTTTCGAACTATAGGATTCTACACCTAGCTCAGCCCAGTGTAGCACAGATCAGTTTCTAAAATCTTACCGATAAATAATTTACATACTTCCTATTCAGATTTAGAATACTTTGCATATCCTAAAAAAAAAAAAAAAAAAGTAGTGTGGTTCTTGCTGTCTCAGGGTAGCAGAAAAACAGCCTCATTCTGTGGATTGAGAGTGTCAGCAGACATTTGCATGCTTAGTTCAGGATGCTGTTGGGTATTCTGGATTAAGCAACTGACATACTTGTTCACTGCATTAGAAACAGCATTACGACTTCATATCCTTACAGTCTGTGCCATGCCATATGCCAGACCTCGGTAAATTATAAAGTTCTTTACTGAAATGGAGTTCATCTCCTAACAGTGTTACTACCCATTTTTTTAAGGCCTAGGAAATGGTACATATCAATTTAATGACAACAGCTAAAATTATTTGTGCTGATGTCTTACAAAATGCTTTTCATATTCAAAAAGATAAATACTAGTTTGCATGAGCGGAGACACCACACTGGAGACTCTACTTATAAAGGACACTTCAGGATGGGGTCTCAATAGCACAGCAGCCGTTTCATCGATGAGGCCCAGTGTGGTGACAACCTGCAGTCCTTTGCCAAATGTGGGTCCTCTTGACCTTAGAATGTGGCTGGCTTACACATTTTAGGGAAGAGGAGTGTGCCTGATCTGCAAGCAGAACCTCTCCTCTTGTCAGTACGGAACCTGAGAAGTTTGTCTAAATACAGAAAGGCTAACCTCACTTGATGAAGATCAAGGGAAAATAATTTCTACAAGTTATTCAAGCTATTGATGTCAAAAGCGATTAGGGCCTGGCTTCCATTCTGTCATGTAATGGAAAGTATGTGCCAGGAGGCTTTCGGATCACGTGATTTGCTGGAGGAATTCAGTCTGGATTTCCTCCGCGTCTCTGCCTTGAGCTGTATAGAGTTTCTAGGGTGTGTGCGGAAGACTGAAGGGCTGCTTGGAAAGCTGTTTATTTTCTGCCGTCAGCTAAACCGTGGAAACTTGTTGAAGAGATTTACTGAGCTGTTTGCTTAGATTAAGACTTTGGTGAATTAATTAAAAAAAGGTTCTGAGAGATAGAATGTGCCAGACCCCTACTGGCTCATAAGATTGTACTTTCTTACTGATAGGACATGACAGCTGAACTCAGTGTGTGTGAACTGCAGGGGAGCAATCCAAGAGCAGTGCCGGGTGTGTTCAAAGGCATGCAGGTATTCAGACGCAAACTGGCCTTGACTGCAAGTCCAGGGGCTCAGGACTCATTTCCTCCTGCTCAGGTGCCCTCAGCTCAGCAGGACTCAGGCTGACAAGATGCTGCACCATTTGCCAACAATGAAATCATAATTCCTGAAGAGCTTCAATTTTGTTTTGTTTTGTTTTGTTTTTTAAATGGAGCATTGAACTCAAGGCCTTGTGTATCTAGGCAAGTGCTCTATCACTCAGCTGTGTCCCTAATCCCTTGTTTTGTTTTTTCAAGACGGAGTCTAACTAGGAAGTCCAAGCTCTCCTGGAATTCTCAGTTCTCCCGCATCACCCTCACAGGTGGTTGTGAGCCACTGGACATGAGTGCTCGGAACTGAAATCCCATCCTGTTAATTAACAAGCTGTTAATCACCTAGTCGTCTTGCCAGTCCAGACTTTGAAGACTTTGGTGTTAGTTGGCACTAGTGTGTCTAAATAGGTGGATTTGGAATGTTCCTGAGACAATCCTCAGTTACTGAGCTCTTCAGTTTCCAGGGTAGTTAATTTAGCTGAAAGTGAACCAAACCCATAGCCCAGTAACTCTAGAAAATAAACAGAATCAAAGAAGTGTTCTCAGCCTTCTCATCAAATGATGGGCAAAGGTGCAGATCTGGCTGGTTTTGAAATCACATTCCTTTCATGAAAAGGCCAACACTGAAGCCGAAAAGCCATCATCATTGATAAAGGTTATATAGCATTGGTTATACTGTCCTGGAGCTTGTTATGTAGACCAGTCTGGCCTTGAATGTACAGAGATCCACCTACCTCTGCCTTCCACTGCTGGGATTAAAGGTGTACACTGCCAAGCCCGGCCTATCACTGATAATATTGATCATCATTGAGAATATGTTGATGTGTTGAGTGCTGGCCCTTGGAGATGCTTCAAGATACATCAATTCTAATAAAAACCTAAATCCAGGGTCTTGCAATATAATAATAATAATAATATCTAGATAATATCCCTGAGTTATAGAGGGATTTTTTAAATAGCCCTACTCCTTCTGTATTTTATTTTTTGAAGATTTATCTATTTTAATTTTAAGTATGCGAGGGTTTTGGTTTTGGTTTTGAGGGGCTGTTGTTTGTTTGGAGTCAGGGTTTCTGTGTGTAGCCCTGGCTGTTCTAGAACTTGATTTGTGACCAGGCTGGTCTCAAACTCACAGAGATCCTCCTGCCTCTGCCTCCTGAGTGCTGGAATTAAAGGCATGCACCACTGCCCAGCTTCTGTATGTATTTTATCTGCAGTGTATGTCTGTACACTCTGTGAAGAGAAGGCCAGAAGAGAGCATTGGGTCTCCTGCAACTGGAGAAACAGGTAGGTATGAGCTGTAGGTGCAAGGAACCAAATCCAGGTCTTCTGCAAGAATCTCAAGTGCTCTTTGACACTTTTGAGTCCCTCTCTTTTTAAATTTATTTTATTTTTGTGTTTTTATTGTTGCATGTGCTTGTGTATGCATGCACATGTATGTGCAGATGTATATGCGTGCATATGCATCTAGGCTAGAGGCCCATGTAGGAAGGCTTCCTTAGTCACCCAAGTCTGTTATTTGTGCCAGAATTTATGGATTCAGCTATGCTGGCTGCCAGGAAGCTCCAGTAATCTGCTTGCTTCCCTCTCCTTAGCATTGGGATTATAGATGCGCACCAACTGGAATTTTTACATGGCAGCTAGGGATCTGAACTCAGATTCTCATGGTGGCAAGCATTGAGCCATCTTCCCTAAACCTGTAGGCTTTTATTTATTTTGTGACAAGGTCTCACTAAATTGCTGAGGCTGTCCTTGAACATTTAATCTCCTACCTTAGCCTTCCAGAGAGCTGGAATTTCAGGGCTGTGCCACCAGGCATGGCTAATACCTTACTTCTTAATGAATAGAACAGTGACATTCAATAACAATATAATGAATTCCACATGTTAAATATAAAATTTTCTAGTAACCATATTTAAAAAAAAAAAAAATAAAAACAAGCTGAGTGGTGGTGGCACATCCCTTTAATCCCAGAGCTTGGAAGGTGGAGGCAGTTGGATCTCTGTGAGTTCAATGCTAGCCTGGTCTACAGAGCAACTTCCAGGACAACCAAGGATAGATACACAGAGAAACCTGTATTGGAAAGTAAAAATAAAAATAAGTAAATGAAACATAGGAAGGACTGGTGAGATAGCTCAGGCATAAAAGTACTTGATGCCAAGCCTGCTGATTTGAGTTCAATTCCAGGAACCCACTACATATGCTAAATAAATTAACAAATGAATGTAAATTTAAAACATACAAAATAAAAAGGAGGTGGGAGGAGAGGCAGAAGCTGATCACTTTGCATGCAATCCCCTTTCTTTTCAATGGATGACTCAGAGGCGTTCAGGCTGAGAATTCATGAGGAGTTGTCTAGGTGAGTCCTGACTGTGGCTTGTTCCTCTGTCTCTCTGATCTTTCAGTTTTTTCCCCAATAACTGGTTCTAGGTTTTTATTATATGACCAAGTAGAATTCATGCACTATCTGGCACCCAACATGGGGCACGAATTAATGAAAAAATCCACTTGCCTGTAGCTTTACAGCCATTGGCACAGTCCAGAGCTACACATGGTGGGAGTCACTACCCAGACGGGTAGGCTTTCTTTTCAGAGTTAGCCTCTCACCACCAGCCAGATCTGCCATTTAGGCAGTTCCTGCCACACGTTTCCTCTCTATGATTCTCTGGGTGAATTTTTCAGAGAGTGAGTTCCCTCTCCTGATGGGTTGTGGCTTTCCCTGGACCCCATCCTTGAGCTGCTGCCACACTAAGTAGCTGCCCCACTTCACAGTCACCTGAATTGTCATCGTCAACAGATTTGGTGAGTCAACTGGGATTTCTTAAAATGGAGAATTAGTTTAAAACAGAGGGTTTTTTTCCCCCTCTACATTAAAAACAGGAAACAGTATTAAGATAAAAGGAATTATGCACTCATTCTTTGTAAAGCAAGTGTTAAACTCATGGTCAACTTGTCATATAAGTATCTCTAAAGATTGGACAGATGTGGTTCGAATGGTTTTGGAGGCTGGTTCCCAATTACAGTGGAGGAGTTGGTAGAAGGATGAAGCTAAGACCATGGTACAATACAATAGGGTTCTGTATTGAATCACCCCAAGACCAACTTCTTGGGGAGGGAAATTATGCTAATGTAGAAAGGCCATCTTTATATGATGACCACACCCTGGATTTATGCCACATGGCAGCCTTGAGTGCCTGGGACAGAATTAAAGAAGTAGGAAAAGATGGAGTCATTTACCAAAGTTATCCAAGGCCCAAAAGAAACTGATTTTTTAAAATATTGACTCTACCAGTAAATAGAATGGAACCAAATTCAGAAGTTAGACAAATAATAACTGAATCTCTGGCTTTTGAAAATGCTAATGCACAATGCAAAAGGATCATTAAGCTATTAAAGATAAGACCAGTACCCTTGGAAGAATGGATCTGACATACAATTTATATGGAATCTCATGACTATGATGGTGCTTGGTTAGGAGAAGTTAATTCCAGAGGTTTGAAGAAAAGTCAAAATATCAAATGTTATAAATGTGGAAAACAAGGTCACCTAAAAAGGGACTGTAAACAAGGCATTCCTAGAAACAATGCTTTTGCTAAGAATACTCCAACAGAATCCCCCTCCATTCTGGAGCATACAAGAGGTGTGGCAAAAGCAGGGATTGGACTAAAGAATATAGGTCAACAAAGGACTGGCAAGGTAACTTTTTACCATTGGGAAATGCCCTGCCTCTTGCATGTCCTGGCATTAAATTTAGTTCAGTCCTATCCTGTCATCATCAAGGAAACACCTTCCCGGAGCAATTAAAGAAACTAACGCCTATTCTAAAAAACCATACTGTTCTGGATGATAGAAAATTTATAGACCAGAAAACAAAACAAAAAAAAAATCAGGAAAAGCCTGAAATAAAACAAATATTTTGGCAAATTTCTATAAAGCAACAGAGACTAAAAGTAAAAATATAAATAACTGACATTGTCATTGAAAGTCTAGTAGACACAGGTGTAGATATAACAATAATTGCACCAGAATCTTGGCATCCAAATTGGCCCCTTCAGGAGGTACGTGTTTAGCTTTTAGGGAGTAGAATGTTATCCCAGGTAAAACAGAGTACAAGATGGCTCGAATGTGTAGGACCAGAAGGACAGAGAGGAAAACTAAAGCCATATGTGGCTGCTATCACTCTGAATTCATGGGGATGTGATATATGACAGCAATGGAATACTCAAATTAACATTTCCCCCAGTCTTAGAAACAAACCATAAACTAACATATTTTTCTGGGAAACACATTAGAAGGTATAATGAAAAATAGTCACCAATCATTCAGGTTGTACAAAAACAAGGCACAACAGCTGCTGATCTTTCAAAGACACCCACAGCACTACCTTTAAAATGGTTAACAGATAATTCTTTATGAGTTCAGCAATGGCCTTTAACAAAAGAAAAATTACAGGCCTTAATACAGCTAGTACAAAAGCAGTTAATATTCAGCATATCGAAGAATAACCACTTGGAATTACCTTGCATTTCTCATCAAAAAGAAATCTGAAAAAATGGGGAATGGTAACAGATCTAAGAGCCATTAACAAGGTGATTCAGCCAATAGGCTCTCTACAATCTGAAATTTCTTTACCTTCTCTGTTACCTAAAGGATAGCTTCTTATAATTATCAATTTAAAATACTGGTTTGTTTTTTTTTTTTTTTTTTACTATACTTCTACAAGAAAAAGACAAAAAAAATTGCCTTTACAGTGCCTACTTATAATAATTCTCAACCTGTAAAGAGAATCCAGTGGAGGGTACTCCCTCAAGGAATGTAAAATAGCCCCACTCTGTGCCAATATTTTGTACAACAGCCTTTAGAAATGATACATAAGCAATTTCCACAATTTATCATTTGCCACTACATGGATGACATCCTACTGGCTGACTCAAATATAGATACTTTAGAAAGAATGTTTGAAGAAGTGAAAAAAAATTGCCTGCTTGGGGATTATAAATTATTCATGAAAAAATACAAAGAGGAAATTCTAGTAATAATTTAGGGTATAAAATAAGTCTGCAAAAAATTAGATCCCAAACAGTACACATTAGGGGAGATAGATTGTAAACTCTTAATGATTTTTGAAGATTGCTAGGAAATACTTCAATTTAAGGACCACTCCAAGTTTTTATCATAAGACCAAGTAAAATTTGTGCAGTAGGCCTCTAGGCATACCTGTGGAGGAATTTCTTGATTACCTTAATTTACACGGGGAATCCCATCTTAAATGTGCATGGAACATTCTCTAGACAGATTGTGGGCTGCATAAAATGGAGAAAGAGCCGAGTGTTCGCATGTATTCATGATTTCTCTCTGTTCTTGATGATGTGAGAGGTGACTGGCTTCCTAATACTCATGCCTCTGTGACTTCTTTGTTATGACAAACTGTGACCTGTGACTATAAACCAAAATGAACCCTTGCTTCCTTAAGCTGCTTTTATCTGGGCATTTCATCACAGCAGCAGGAAATGAAACTAAGATAATCATTCAAGCTAATAATATGACTTTCATAGTAAGAATCTTCTTTATAACACACAATTATATTTTAATTTGTTTTAATGAAAGTGTATTATTTGAAATTTGTTTGTCTTTCTTTGAGACAGAGGGGTAGGTGGAGAGGGAAAGAAGTAAGAAATTCCTTGTCTCCAGGCTGATCTGGGGAAGTGTCTGCCATGGTGAGGCTGGAAAGTTTATCTTCAGAACCCACAAGCTAGCTGGGAGTGAAGAGTGGCTACATATGCTTAAGATCAATACTCAAGGCAGAAGCAAGAAGTTCTTAAGTTTTAAGCTACAAAGGAGATCCTGTCCCCTAACCCAACTAACCAACCAACAAAAAAAATCGATCAGATGTGGTAAGTACATGCCACATACAAAGCAGCTCCCACACACCTACTATATTATTTCAGTAATTTTCAACCTTAGCCAGGTTTGATGGTGCACACCTTTGGACCCAAGGATGCAGGTGGATCTCTGTGAGTTGCAGGCTAGCCACACAGTGAGACCCACAGAGAATTCTGTGGAAGTGGAGCAGATTCTGAGAGCCAGTGGGGGTAGAAAGACACCAAGGAAACCAGGCCTTCTAGACCCAACAGGACTGACATACATGTGAACTCCAGGACTGTTCAGCATGCACACAGCTGCACAGGTCTCAGCCGATGGGGTCCCAGGGCTGAGAGAGCACACAGCCCCCTCCCTAACCCAGAGCTGTCTCCAATTGACAGCTGCAAAGAAAAAATTAGTTTTCTGTAATGAGCTCTCGCTGGGTGCATAAACCAAACTCGAGGGTAGATTCTGTGCCCAGCAGCGCTCAGCCAACATAAAATGAACTCAATGGTATTTTTGGAGAATATTTATATTATTTCGTAATGCATTGTCTGAAATGTTTTTTATTCTTGCAGACTTTTGCTTATGTATTATGGCTCCTGACTTTGTTTTTATACGTTTCCTGTCTGTGTTTCTTGTGCTTTTTCTTTTTTTTCTATTGTTTGTTTGTTTTGCCCTTTCTGGTTTGTTTGCTTTTAATTTCTATTATTAATGTGGGTTGTTATTGCTGTTATTTATTTTCTAATGAGAGAGAGAGAGAAAGGTTGTGGATTTGCAGGGAGCGGGAGACAGGAGGTGTTGGGGGCAGGGAACTGTAATCAGAATATATTGTATGAAAGAAAATCTATTTCTTTCTGTTTTTTAAGGTGGGATTTTTCTGTGTAGCCCTGGCTGTCCTGGAACTCACTCTGTAGAGCAGGTTGGCCCCGAACTCACTCTGTAGAGCAGATTGGCCTCGAACTCACTCTGTAGAGCAGGTTGGCCTCGAACTCACTCTGTAAAGCAGGTTGGCCCTCAGTATTCACATGAATATATGCCCCCCACACACACACTAAAAAGAAAAAAAACTTTTTTTAGAAAAAGAAAAATGTATAAATCTTTAATGTCTTTGAATCCAAATGTTTAAAATTTATCATTTTTAAATATTTAATAATTAATTTGAAATTTTGAAATAATTAAACTGATGTTCAAATTAATTTGGAGTTAATTTGGTAAAGGGTCATCAAGTGTTTCAGGATGGCGAAGAACTTGATTTTCCTGCCTCCTCTGCCCAAGCTTGAGGCTCATAGGTCGTCACCCCCCCCACCCCCACCCCCCACCCCCGTACTCAGTTCATGTTGCTCTTCATTCTGCAGGTCTCACTGTGAAGCCCTGGCTGTCCTGGAACTATGTCACCCAGACTGGCTTCAAACCTGTAGCATCCTGCTGTTTCTGTCTCCCCCATTTCCGGTTACAGGCATTACTGTGGTCAGCATGCCACAGATCAGAGTCACCTGAGTAGAGAGCCACACCTAAAGAACTGTCCTGATGGGAGAGGTCCACTCCAATTGCTGGTGGCACTTTCTGGTAGCAGTGAAGATTTAAAAAAAAAAAAAAAAAAAGGTGACAGGAAAAAAGTATTCATTCTCTTTTAAATTAAAATTTTATTTATTTTTATATATAGGTGTTTGCCCACAAATATGTCTATGCACTGTATAGATCTTGGGCTGTTGTGAGGGTGCTGGGATTCAAACTTGGGTCCACTTCAAGAACAAATGCTTTTACCTCAGCCATCTCTCCAGTCCCATCCAGTCCCAATTAGCTTTTCTTCTCTTGGCCTCGATATTGTCATGTTAACTACCCTTTAGCCTCTGCTGTGTATTCCTTTCCGTATATTAGAACTAGCATTTCCAATGCTCATTGTGGAGTAGGGGCCAGCAGTTTTTCAGGAACCTTTTAGTCCCACCAGACTGGGATTGCTAAAGCCTTGTGAACTGATCAACTGCACAGTTGTGGGTCTGTTGTGGTTTGGATGGAGAATGTCTCCCATAGTCTCAGGCATTTGAATACTTGGTCCCCAGTTGGTGGTGATGTTTGGGGAGGTTGTGACTCGGTGGAAGTATCATTGTGAGTAGGCTGACAGTTTAAAGACATTTCTCCTCTGCTTACTGCTCAATGTGTCACTCTCTTGGCCAGCTGTTCCAGCTGCTGTGCCTGCCACTTGCCTCTCTATCATGACAAACTCTTATGCCTTCGGAACATTGTTTTAGCACAGCTAGAAAACAGTAACTAATATAGAAGTTGGTGCTGGGAGTGGACTATTGTTATAAAGAAACTGACAGTTCTGTGTTTTGGAGGTGTGTGGAAGACTTTGGAACTTTGGACTAGAAAAGTGGTGATGATGTAAGAGGAATATAATGGACCATCTTAGTAGAATCCTGGAAGATGGTAGTGCAGAGAGCCTTGCAGATGGTGGAGGCCCAGCTTTATTGCATCCTATGGAGGCCCAGCTCACATGCAGACTGTGAAGCCGCAGCTCAAGAAGTTTCAGAAAGAAAGAATACTAACAATTAGGCTAGAGACCATTCCTGTGGTATATTGGCAAAGAATGTGGTTGCTTTCTGCCCTTGTGCTAAGAACTTGCCTGAGGCTAAGTTTTAAAGCAAAGGGCTAGTTTGACAGAATTCAAGGCAGCCTAATACTGACTCTGTTGAATGGTTATTAATGATCACTCTTATGCAGGTCTACCATGAAAAAGAGAAAATGCAAAATAAAAAAATACAAAATGTGATTTGGAAAGAAAAAGGACATTTGCAATCTTGTGTTATAACCAAGGCTTATGCTTAGAGAGATGTAATTGTTAAGGAGATTGGCACCTTTCTTTTCTTTAGGGGACGTGTGTGTTTCAAGACAGGGTTTTGTTGTGTATCCTGGACTGTCCTGGAACATGCTCTGGAGACCAGCCTGGTGAGAGGGCCAGGCAAATATCATGACAACCCATCCTAATAACTCGGTTAAGAACTAGGCCTCGGCCCCTGTTCCTTGAAACTGAGCAGGCAGTTTCTGAGGAAACTACAAAGGGGAATTCATCACTGGTGCCCCTGGCGGCTGGGACAAGGAGAATGGCACATATCAGGCATGAGCCACAGCAGCTCAAAGTGATAACCAAATAAGAACATGCCTGGGACATATCCAGGCCTGCCCTGAAATGGAAAAGCTGTAGCCTTAACCAGCCATTGCTAGCCCTAGACAATTAGAACATATTGATATGATTGCCACGCACATAGGCCAGTCTTACCGGAGATGACCTAACTGCCCCAGGAACATCCTTTATTGTGCTTAAAAGGAGCCATTTTACCTTTGTGTAGGATGGCTGACCGCAGCATACTGAATAATTGCTCTTGCTGATTACATTGTCTTTTGTGGGACTTCTTCAGGCCTCTAACACCTGGCCTCAAATATCTGCCTGCCCCCTCCTCCTCCCAAGTGCCGGGACTAAAGGAATACACAACCACTGCCCCGCAAGACTGACACTTTAAAAAAAAATTTTTTTTAAAGATTTACTATGCATAGTGTTCTGCCTGCATATATGTGTGCACACCAGAAGAGGGCACCAGATCTCATTATGGATGGCTGTAAGTCACCATGTGGTTGAGGGAATTGAGCTCTGGACCTCTAGAGCCATCTCTCCAGCCCCCAAGATTGGCACCTTTAAGAAGCTTGATCTGCGTTAGTATAAAGGGGTGTCCTCAGGCCAAGACAATCTGCTAAGATTCCAGTTTGTGAAAGAAAGCACATGGCATTTTCTGCCCTTGGAAAGCTGCTATTAATGTAGTTCAGGGAAGCCGAGCTTCATTCCAGCCTGGCAGTCAAGCTTGTCAGTGGTATCCACGTAGTGTTAACGTTATGAAGGATTCATGAGAAAGGGGATTGTGAAAACTGTTTTTTGTCTGAAACAGGGTTTCTCTGTATAGTCCTAGCTATTCTTGAACTCACTCTTTAGACCAGTTGGCCTTGAACTCACAGAGATCTGCCTGCCTCTGCCTCGCCAGGTCTGGAATTAAAGACATGCACTGCCAGGCAGGTTTCAGAGCGCTACTGAGGCCAGGAAACGTATGGCAGAGAAGTCCCAGGGTGAAGGACCTGAGAAGGGGCCCTGTGCGGTCATTGTGTGAAACTGTGGAAGTGAAGCCTGGGTTGTGCTGGAGACTTCAAGATGTTGGAGAGAGCAGAGCTGTGAGACCTCTGCCAAAGAGCTGCATGGAGGAGTGGAACCAGGCCAGAGAGAGAAGTGTGTTGCAGGCAGAGAAAACCTCGGAGTTGGCAGAAAACACACCCAGACACCAGACACTCAGCACAAAGGAGATTTATTTCTCCAGGGAGAACAGGTGGCCTGCCTCTGGACTGGACACAGACACAGCAGCTGGCCTAGGCGCGACTGTGTGACATATCCAGAGAGGGGTGGTGGGAAAGAGAGGGGTATAAGACCAGCGAGGTTTAAGTGGCAAGATTCCCTGGGCCAGAACTGTATTATAGGGAGAATGGGAATTTATACCCAGGTGCATTGTGGGAAAGATGAGACAGACCACTCAGGTGTATTCTGGGAAAAGGAAACAGCCTGCTGCCATTCTAGTGGCCTAAAGCTGTTTAAGGGTGGGGCTGGTAGTAACAAGCAGAGCCATGTAAGCCATCTGACACTTGATGTGATGTTTGCCTAACTGGGTTTTAGTCTTGCTTTGGTCTAGTATTTTCCTGCTACACCACCGTTCCTTCTTTGGGGCATGATAATGTATGTTAGGTCCCATTGCATGTTGAAAGTATATAATTCGCTTTCTTATTTTACAGGTTGTTACAGTTAAGAGATTGCCCTCAGTCTCAAAAGAAACTTTGGACTTTGGAACAGTGTTGAAGTTGTAACTGACTAGAGGAATTTTGAAATTGGATTAATTTTGCAATATGATATATCCACAAGACTATAGAGTCTAGGAAATGAGATGTGGTGGTTTAAATGAGGAATGTCCCCCTATAGTCTCAAGCGTTTGAATAGTCTCCAGTTGGTGGTGCTGTTTGGGGAACATTTAGGAGGTGTGGCCTTGCTGGGGATATGCCTCTGGGGGTAGGCTTAGAGGGTAAAGGCTTAGGGGTATTGTGTTGTTTCATGGTAAATAATTGTCCCACCCACTGGTTTAATAAAAAGCGCTGATTGGCCAAAGGCAGGCAGGAAGTGTGGGCGGGGCTACCAGACTAAGAAAAACTCTGAGAACAGGAAGCACAGAGAGAAGTGGGAAGAAGCAGAGGACAACTATGCTGCTCTAAAGAAAGGTACTGAGCCGCATGGCTGAACAGGAAGAATCATGGGTTTGATGAAGGGTAGAGAGCTAGCAAGTGATATGCCTGGGCCTGAGGCCAATCAGCCTAAAACTACAGTAAGCCTCTGAGTGTCTTTGTGGGACTGTGGGACTGTGGGACTGCGGACTGCAGGTCTGTGGGTCCTAAACCTTGAGGTTAGGCACAAAAGTCAAGGCCAGAAACCTCCTACTACAAAGACGTGTGTTATTTCCTCCCCCCCCTTTAATTTATATGTACAGGTGTTTTGACTGCATGTATAATGCCAGCATAGCATGAGAAGGGCCTGGGAATGATTTCCAGAACCACATAACAATGCAAGGTCGTATATATCTGTAATTTTTAGCACCAAGGAAGGTGGAAACAGGAGGACCAAAAGTTCTATAAAGAATTGGAGGCTAATCAGAGAATGTGAATCAAAACAACTCTGAGACACCCACCTTACACCTGTCAGAATGGCTAAGATCAAAAACACAGATGACAGCCTATGTTGGAGGGGATGTGGAGCAAGGGGAACACTCCTCCGTTGCTGGTGGGAGTGTGAACTTGTACAGCCACTCTGGAAATCACTATGACAGTTTCTCAGAAAACTGGGAGTCATCTACCCAATGATCCAGCAATACCACTATTGGGCATATACCCAAAGGAAGCACATTCTTACCCCAAGGACATTAGCTCAACTATGTTCACAGCAGCATTATTAGTAATAGCAAGAACCTGGAAACAACCTAGATGCCCCTAAACTGAAGAATGGCTTAACAAACTGTGGTACATCTACACAATGGAGTAGTACTCAGCTGGAGTTGGGTGGTGGTGGTGGGGGACATCCTGAAATTTGCAGGCAAATGGATGGATCTGGAGAGTATTGTCCTGAGTGAAGTATTATAGACACAAAAAGATAGACATAGTATGTACTCACCTTTAAGTGGATTTTAGACATAAAGCAAAGGATGACCAGGCTACAACCCACAACCTCTGAGCAGCTTGGTAACAGGAGGAACTTAAGAGAGGCATCCATGGGTTTCCCTGGGAAGGGGAAATAGAGAAGATCTCCTGAGTAAATCTTATAGAGGAAGGGGGCAAGGGAAGGTGAGAAGAGATCAGGAGAGAATGAGATGGTTGAGTGGGAGCAACAGAGAGGGAGAACAAAGAAATAGATATCTTGATAGAGGGAGCCATTGTGGAGTTAGAGAGAAAACCAGTGCTAGGGAAACACCCACAGGATGACCCCAGATAGGACTCTAAGCAATAATGGAAGGGGTGCCTAAATAAGCCTTCCCCTATAATAAAATGAAAGACCACCCAAATTGCTATTACATAAACTTCATCCAGGATTGGATAGAGGCAGAAGCAGAGATCCACAGCTAAGCATCAGGTCGAGCTCGGGATCCAGCTGAAGAGAAGGAAGAAAGAGTACACAAGCAAAGGGATCAGGATCATGAGGAGACCCACAGAGATGGCTGACCTGAGTTATTGGGAGCTCACTGACTCTGAAATGATAGCTGAGGAACCTTCATGGAGAGGAACTAAGCCCTCTAAATGTAGGTGACAGTCAAATAGCATGAGCAGTTTGTGGAGCCTCTTGCAGTAGGACCAGAGTTTATTTCTGGTGCATGAACTAGCTTCTCAGAACACATTCCCTACAGAGGAACACCTAACTCACCCTTGATACTGGGGGGAGGGCCACAGACCTACAGAAACTGGATGTGCCAGACAGAACTGACTCACCTTGGGATTCCTTGCCCTCCCAGGAGAATGAATGGGGGAAGGGTTGGGGAAGTTGAGCGAGGACTGGGAGGAGGGGAGGAAGGGGGAGCAGTGGTAGGTATGGGGAAAAGAAATGTAGTGGGATTATGTTACATTGTAAATAATTGTCCCGCCTACTGGTTTAATATAAATGTTGATTGGCTGAAGGCAGACAGGAAGTGTGGGCAGGGCTACCAGACTGGGAAAACCAGGCAGAGCAGAGAAGCCAGCAGATGCAGAGGACAACTGCGCTGTTCTGAGAAAAGGTACTTAGCTGCATGACTGACTGAACAAGATAAGAATCATGAGTTAGTTTAAGAGTAAAGAATTAGCGAATTATATGCCCGTGCCCTAGGTCAGTCAGCAAGCAGAGCATAAAATTAATATAAGTATCTGTGGGTTTCCGTGGGACTGTGGGACTATGGGTCTGGACCATAGGCTGGACAGGCCAGGAACCTAATACTACAAAAAATACTTAAAAAAAAAAAAAAGATTTTATTTATTTATTATGAATATGGTGTTCTGCCTGCATGTATGCCTTCAGTCCAGAAGAGGGCGCCAGATCTCGTTACAGATGATTGTGAGCCACCATATGGTTGCTGGGAATTGAACTCAGGGACCTTTGAAGAATAGCAGTGCTCTTAACTGCTGAGCCACCTTTCCAGGAAGAAAAAAAGTTCTAAGTAAATAAATAAGAAGTGAAAGAGAGAAAGGAGAGAATTAAAGGAAGAAAGAAAGAATATTGGCAATGATAGACGTTTAAAAAAAGAGTTGGAGGCTAGGCTGAAATACATCATAAGACCTTGTCTAAACATATAAAAATTATATGTATGTTTATACATATATGTGTGTATATGTATGTGTGTGTGTGTGTGTGTGTGTGTGTGTGTGTGTGTGTGTGTGTGTATTTCCTGGGACTAGAGTCAGCATGTGCTAGAATTAGGGTCGTCAGTAGCTGCATGCTGGTGGAATGGTGACTGACCTGTAATCCCAGAGCCCTGAAGGTAGAGACAGAGACGGGGTCTCCCCAAAGCAAAATGACTAGCCTGGCTGAGTAAGGGAGTGACAGTCTCTCAATATATGAGGCAGAGATGGATTGAAATAGAAGACATCTAACGTCAACCTCTTTTGGACTCTGTAGGCACCAGGCACACATTCATATATACACACAAAATAAAAATAAATTGGGGCTAGAGAGATGGCTCAGCAATTAAGAACTTGCTATTGTTACAAGAGGGCCCATGTTCAGGTCCCAGAACCTACATCTGGCAGCTGAGAATTACTGGTCACTTTAACACAAGGGGATCTAATGCCCTCTTCTGGCCTCTGCAGACATACACATAATAAATAATCTAGTAAATCTTTTTAAAAATACCCCGTGGTAGTTTTATTTTATGCCCACGTGAATCTTGCCTGCTTATATGTCTGTGCACCAGACATGTACACGAGGTGCCAGAGGAGACCAGAAGAGGTTCTTTCTTCCTATTCTTCCTTTCTTGGTTTTTCTTTAAGTTTTTTTATTATTATTTATTATGTATACAGCATTCTGTCTGCATAAGAAGAGAGCATCTCATTACCGATGGCTGTGAGCCACCATGTGGGTGCTGGGAATTGAACTCAGGACCTCTGGAGGAGCAGCCAGTGCTCTTAACCCATGAACCATCTCTTCAGCCCCCTTTTTTGCTTTTTCAAGACAGAGTTTCTCTGTATAGTCTTGGCTGTCCTGGAACTTTCTCTGTAGACCACGCTGGCCTTGAACTCGTAGAGATCTGCTTGCCTCTGCCTCCAGAGTATTGGGGTTAAAGGTGTGTTCCCCACTCCATCATGCTTTCCTTTATTTTTATTTTTTGATTTTTCTAGGCAGAGTTTCTCTGTAGCTTTAGAGCCTGCCCTGGAGCTTGCTCTGTAGACCAGGCTGGCCTCGAACTCATAGAAATTCACCTGCCTCTGCCTCCCGGGTGCCCTTATGCCTTAAGAGTGTAGCTCCCTCATGTGAGTAAGGGTGGCAATGTTATCCTCAGAAACACTGTATCTCTTAGATTCCGCTTAGACTCCACCCACTCCAAGAAGAGGTGGGTGGGAGCGCTTGGGTGACCGAAGACTGATTTGCTGATCCTGGTACATGCTTTGAATCCCAGCCCTGGGAGGTAGGAGCAGAGGGCTCTGCCTGGTGAGTAGCATGGTCTACACAGCAACCTTGTCTAAAAAGAAAAAAGACCGACTGTGTCCACAAGTCTCCCCTTCTAGCTTTGCTTCCCCTTTTCTGCCATCTAAAACATGAATGTGGGACAGGAAGTTGCGAACCTTGGTGGACTTGAGCTAGCACACAACAAAGAGCCGGAAGAAGCCTGAGTCCGGGCTGAGGTGGAACCACTCTGCCAACTTAGTTTCAAACCTCTGCACATGAGAAAGAAATCATTTTTAGTTTCTTTAAAATTATTCTGTAGTTTTGTTTTAAAAATTTCAGCCAGTGGTGGTAGTTTCTTTTTATTTTGGGGGCGCGGTGTTTTGCCTGCACACAAGTCTGTGTGCCCATGTGTGCCTGGTGCCCAAGGAGGAGAGGGGTCAGATCCCCTGCAACTTGAGTTACAGATAGTTCTGAGCTGTCATGTGGGTACTGGGATTTGAACCCAGGTCCTCTGGGAGAGCAGCCGGTGCTCTAAAGCACAGAGCCATCTCTCCAGCCCTAAACTATTCTTGATTAGATTTTCAGTTTAGATTTTGTCCTAACCTAACAGAGGGCCTTCTTATGCCTTCCTATTAGGTATTGTATACAAATTTGTTCTTTTTATCTTTGTGACAGTGCACAAAAGTGGGACAGATTGTTCCTTACAAGTTAGATATCACTAGGAGCTAAGTTACTTCACCTTCGTATCCCGCAGTTCCTGTCTGTAAAGTGAAGGCTATAGTAGCTTGTGCTTATACAGCCATGAAAATTGCACATGTGCATATGCACAGTTTGCTAGAACTGTGGCTGGCATACACTGCGTGCTCAGTGTTGGCCGGTACTGCAATAACGCAGTCATGGCCAGAGGCCTGGTTATGGCTCAGAAAGCTTCAGCAACTTGTTTAAAGTCACATAGTAGGAGGCCAGCGGGGTGGCTCAGTGGGGAAAGGCGCTTGCCACCAAGTCTTAATAGCCTGAGTTCAATCTCCAGGACCCACATGGTGGAAAGAGAAACCTGAGGCGTCCCCTGACCTCGGCATGCTAAGTAGGATAAGATTCAAACCCTGTGTAATGTTTGAAAGTGAGCGCTTCCGCTGAATCCCCGAAGAACCCGATGCAGCTAGCAATGCACGGTGAGACAACGCAAGGTGAGTAACCAAATGAATGAACGCTGGCCCCTCTCATTCTTGGGTGTCGTGTCCTTCTCGCCCTCTTGTGGCCATAGGGCTCATGGTAGACTCTAATTTTTTATCCTTCCGCTCCTCTGTGGGAGAGCGGGCGGCCATACAGAAAAGAGGCAGTTAGCAAATTCAAGGGGACTGTGCCTAATGCCTACTTCTTCTTTTATGCTGGTGACCCAGCCCAGGATATCACACATGCCAGGCATTCACTCTGCCACTGCTTTGCCCTCAGCGCCCAACTTCTGAGTCCCAAGTTCATTTACAGGGCAAGGAGTGTCCAGTCAGCCTGCCGTAAAAATAAGGCCCAGAAAATTGTAGGCAGTTGATAAGAATTTCTTAAGAGTTCTAAAGAGAAGAAATTAGTTTCCTTCTTCCCAGAACTCACCACCACATAATGAATCTACTTGAACAATGAAGGGAAGGATTAGCTATGACAGGCGCCTTAAAGCAGATTCTAGAGGCAGACTCTGAGTAATCCTGTTCTCTCTGTGGACTTACACAGGACATTGTTTCTTCACTCAGGGTCTGAGGATGTAGTTCAATGGCCATTGGGAACTGGGCTGATCTAGGCTTTCCCCGATGCTCTGATGTACAGAGAAGGAACCCAGTTCCTTCTCTAAATACTGGAATCTGGGGCAAAGAATCTTCGTGGCAAGGCTGGTAATGGCCCAGGGTCAGAGCCTTGGGGGAGCTATGGCTTCAGATCCTGAGAACACAAGGCTTCCCACTGTATGGTTATCAGTCCAAGGCTGCTGTGTGCTCAGTCTGTAATGTTCTTGAGATATCCCATGTTCCCTCTGTGCAACACTGTTTATTAACTTCCCTCGACTTGTTCCCATTATATGATATTCTTGCTGACTGACTCGTTTCTGTGCTGGAAATAGTATATAAGCTGCTGGACTTCTTGGTAAGCTTGCTTGGTATACGACATAGCTTGTGCAAGTCTGCCTATTACAAAAACGATTCCCTTGTCTTTTGATTTTCTGGTCCTTCCTCTCAGGACCTGTCCCTGAAGGATATCCTGCTCATTGAGGTTAAATGGTAGAGCACTTGCCTACTGTGTAAAAGGCTCTGGGTTCAATCCTAGCATAATACATACAGGCATACATGTTTCCTCCTTTAAAATGGCGGTAATACAGCAGGGCATAGTGGTGCATGCTAGCATTCTGACCTACTTCCTGGAGTCATGGCTAATAAGCAATAACCTGGCCTGCCTGACATCAAGAAGTCTTTAAGAAGACTTCGCCCCTTTACTTTTTCCTTCTGTTCCTTCTCTTCCCCCTTCCCCTGCCAGAGGTCACCGTGTTTTCCTCAACCCCTTCTCCTCTCTCTCTCTCTCTCTCTCTCTCTCTCTCTCTCTCTCTCTCTCTCTCTCTCTCTCTCTCTCTCTCTCAATCTTTACTCTAATAAAGTCTCTATGAGAATGTAGCCTGAGTATCTCTTTCCACCCCCCTCCCCCACACCCACACTAACCTCTGAGCCACCTGACTGCATGGGGTCATTTCTACTAGGTATTGGTGCTCTTGTATCATGACATAAATTGGTACCTATGACTTGACAAGGACTCTCCTAGCACTTTGTACAGCCTGCCAGCTGTCTGCTGAGACACCCCCCCCTCCCCCCCGTTCCCTCCATAAGCTTTCCCTCTGCCAATTCCCAGAACTGAGGATTAGTTTGTCTTGACTTCTTTGGGTGTTTCTTAGCTCTGACCCCTGTCCCCTTCTAATCAATGAATCAAATGGTAGCTTGTGTATATCTTGGACCTCACGGTCCTTTGGGCCCCTGCTCTGTGATTTATGGATCATTTAGTAGCCTGTGCCCTCTTTCTTTACCTCGCTTGTGGAAAAATGTGCTTAGCTGAGGGTTTCCATTTGCACTTGGCCTTACCCTCAACCTGTGGCTCACTGCAGCAGCAATGGGACCCGCTGATACCTGCATGCCCACCCTTGTCTCCAGCTCGCCACTACAGTCACTGTGCTCAGGGATCTAAGACAGCGTCATGATCTACTCACCTGCTGCTACTGCAGCTCTCCATCTGCGCCTGGAGACCACAGGGCTCAGCTCTCACTAAATGTCCCTCTTACTGTAAATTCTTGTTTTAGATTCTTGGCCAGGTGACTATATTTTTGACCAATTTTATTGTGATTATATGTTCATTGGTCTTGTGGAAAAAAACAAAAACACTTGAGACTATGTGGTCACCTGTAGTCAGAAGTTTTGTTGACCCATCCCAAGGTCCAGACCATACTTGGTCCTGCCAGAAACTCTCAAATATCCGGTAGCTGCTTCTCAACAAATAATTGACTCAGAGGCTTAATTTTATAATAATTTCTGGGCCAGTAGATTAAGCATATTACTGTCTAGGTCTTACTCTTAAATGAATTCATAATTTTTACCTATGTTTAACCATGTGGCTTGGTAGATTTTCTCAGTGCAACATTTTCATTTTGCTTCTGGCTGGCTCTTCTGCTCTGCCTTTTCTCTTCCCAGAATTCTCCTAGTCCAGTCACCCAACCTCTACTTCCTGCCTAGCTACTGACCAATAAGCATTTTTATTAGACCAATACCAATGATAAATTACAGTGTACAAGAGCATTATTCCACATTTCACATTTTTTTTTCTTTTTAAAACAAGAGCCCCAATCTAATCTCCTTTGTTTGGCTTTTTTTTCTGACCATTATTCATAACAACTTGTAATCAACACTGTAAACAAAGACAAACATCAATAATCCATTTTGGGGAAATGTGGTCATAGTTCTCTAAACTACTTCCGGATGATTGGGAGCATTGGTAATCTTTTTGGGGATACTGAGAAAATTCGGGATGAAGTTATTTGTAAGGCTGAGTCATCTCAGCTAGCACCTTGCAGCTGTTCTGGATGCAGAACACAGAGGAAACTGCAACAGAGGTGCCCTGAACTGTTGGATCATCTGGGCCATCCATTCTCATCAGAGACTTTTCGGGGGTCTTCCTCAATCAAACCTTTTTTTTTTTTTTTTTTTTTTTTTAACCTGGAATGAATCTACAGCCTCTCATTTTCTGTAGAAATAAAAAAACAAAACCTCTTCTCCAAAGTAACATATCTTTTGACTTAAATTTTGAAGTCAAGGCATTTTCAAAATATAGGTTAGATTAATCCATCAACATTTATAATCAAATGTCTCTTGGCAGCTCTTGTTCCTTCCTCTGCAGTCAAAAAACTCAACAACAGCACAATAACATACAGTATCCAGACTCTCTGTAATTTCCATCTTTATTCGGGTTATTTTTTTTTCTATTTGTTTTAAGGACTTTCTTTGTCCTTTCTCTTTTGTCTCACAAGCCTACATATATTTTTAAACACACTGTAAACCATTTAGAGATTTTTTAAAATCTTAATGTCTTTACTGTATGTGTCTTTTTCTGACCACAGGAGCCTTTGATCTGCTAAAATGTGCAGCTAGGATTAAAGCCTTGGCTATGACAGATGGCTCCACCCAGCTCCTTGGTGTATGAGAGTTTAGCTTCATGGCAGAGGTACTGGCAGGAACCATGTTTATGATCCTAACTGTGGGAAATTTTAGGGTCCATATTGCTAGCAAGTAGAAAAGCACCACTTGTTGCTCATAAATCTTAAGTGTTTGCCATCAGGGCCTCTTAAAAGAGCTTCTCAGTTTTTGCTGCTAATGCTGAGTCAGGAAGCCTCTCTTGAAGGGCACCACCTTTACTCAGGACAAAGGTCACATGGTCAGGTGCCATATTTACTCAGGGCAAAAGAAAGACAGGTTGTTTGGCTTTGTCACCATCTTTGTTGTGGTCTGCACTAAATTCCTGTTCTCACTCCTTCTTTCACTCTTGAATATATGCTAACCTTATTCAGCCTATGTGCATATGCAACTGTGTTTATACACAGCCTAGATATTAAAGCTGTACCTTAATGCCTTTGCACTTTGCTCCAGCAGCTAAAGTTTGTAATTTAAGAGCCACTTTGTAATTTTTTAAAAAAATTATTTATTTATTATATATACAGTAATCTGTCTGAGTATATGCCTGCAGAACAGAAAAGGGCACCAGATCTCATTCTAGATGGTCATGAGCCACCATGTGGTTGCTGGGAATTGAACTCAGGACCTCTGGAAGAACAGCCTGTGCTCTTAACCTCTGAGCCATCTCTGTAGCCCACCACTTTGTAATTTAAGAGTCGCCTAGATAATACTCGCTTGATTGTGGTCATGATTTTTGATATTGCAGAAAAACAAACAAAAGAAAAAAGACCTCCAAGAGATATTAAAACCTTTTAAAGAACAGTTTTAAGATACTTAAATTAATAAGGCTATGACCAGCTTGTCACCTCATTTTAAAGTATAAAATCCATACAAGCTTTGGAAATGACTGGTAATCAGAACCATCTGCCCAGTGTTCTTGGGCATGTGCTTACCACATTGTTCAGTAAGACCATTGATCAATCTATATTCATTTAAACAATTGCTATTACCAAGATTAGAAGATCCTGCTCCAGTCTTGACAATAGAGATGTTTCCCTTATTTCTGCCAAATACTTCACCAGATTGGCACAAATCTGTGAGTCTAAATAAGTTCATAACTTCTAACTTCTGTTCCTAGTTTGGCTTGTCTCAGCAGGTGTCCGCATGACTGACAGACACACCGGAGCATCAGTCGCTTCTGCAACCTGCTCTGGACAGTGAGGTCAGACAAACACATGACTGATAACTACCGCATTGCCTGAATCCCCTCTTGGTCTGACTAGACTTTCAGCCTTTGTGGGCCCTGATATCAATGACCCATTTCAGCTTGAAGAAGCTATAGAAAAGAACACATTGTCCCTGCTCCTGAGACAGGTTGAAAGACCAAGTCAAAAGAAACTCCCTGGGCCTAAAGTTGCCAGTTGGTAGATTTATTAACTAAAATGTTTCTACAGTAAGATTAGACACTTGACCTTCTTTATACAGAACCAAAGATGTATTATATGGCCTTAAGTAATTATTATTTCTATATAAATCATTCAGGATTATAATCTGGTTGTACCCAAAGATCAGGTCAGAACTACAGGGCCTTAAAAATGACAGTAGATGCAAAAATTGTTGCTAATGATTAAAAAATGTCTCCTTACACAAGTTTAGTCAGACTTAAAAATGTATGTTTAGCCTCCTTATCTTTGCTAACTTTGGTAAGCTGTGGATAGTACACTCTTTATGATATAGATTTATAAGGATCTATTCAGATTAACAAAAGCCAATTTAGAAATTTATACATATGTCTTTGCCAAATGTTCAACATCAGGCTTTAAGAATTTAAATATGAAAGCTGCTAACATATTAAAGACTGTCAGAGAACACAGATTTGATACTCAGCCACTCATAACTAATAGACAGACACTTCTCAAATGCTCAAGAAGATCCTCCACCCAGAACTTGCTCCTTTCTCCTCCACAGCTGCCAGGGCCTTTTTCAGAAAACAGGACTCTGGGGAATCCATTGCCTCTCTCTTACCTAGACAGGGTGGGCTAGTCCTACCCACGAGCTCCTACCTCACATCTGTTGGATATTCTGAGACCTCTGCCCTCAGTGACCATGGAGCAGAGGATGCCCCGGTGGCCCCCAGGTAAATCTCTGTCACTTTCAATTGCTAACTCAAGTTACCAGAAGTGTTTTAGGAAGGTCCATCTGACAGGGGCTCTTCTGGAAATAGAGGACATATGTGGGGATATTTTCAAATATAATAAAAACATTCGGAGATATTAGAGGGATCTTCCCACAGTCAGTCTAGGAGGATCAGAGAGTGGTACCTCACACCTTTAATCTCAGCACAGGGAATATCCCGGGAGTGGTGACCTACGCCCTTAATCCATTCTGAGTTTGAGGTCATTTTAGTTTACAGAAGGAGTTCTAGGCTCCGAGGCAGGCAGTGGTGGTGGTGCCATGCCTTAACAGAGCAAAGAGAGTATTTAAGGCAGGCATAGAAAGGGGCAGGCAGAAGAAGCCAGGAGGTGCGAGGCTGAGGAAGCTGGAAGACAGCTGGGTGAGATCTGACTGTGGTGTTTCCTCTATGACATCTCTGCCTTTCCCGGAGATCTGGCTCTGAGTTTCCTTTATTCCCGCAACAGACACATGAGACGGGAGGACAATTAGGAGGTGGCTGGTAATTCTGGCGTAAAGTATCTTATTTAATGCTGCATTTGACATAGAAGAGAGGGGAAGAAATTGATAAATGCTTTAACATTTATTTTCAGAAAATAAGTGTTTAAAATTTAAAACATGGCTCAGCAGTTAAGAGACAGAGGACCCTGTAACTTCAGATACAGGGGAATCAGACATTCTCTTCAGGCTTCTGAGGGCACACTCATACACATGACTTACACTCTCTCCCACTATCACACACATACAAATACATGTAAATAAAAAATTAAAATAAGCTGACCATGGTGGTGCACGCCTTTAATTCCAGCACTCTACTCAGGAGGCAGAGGCATGTGGATCTCTGAGTTTGAAGCCAACCTGTCCTATAGAGTGAGTTCTAGGACAGCCAGAGCTACACAAAGAAATTTTATCTCAAAAAAACCTAATAAACAAATAATAAAAATTTTAAATTATTACCATTAAATATTTATGGGAAAAACAAATTTTTCTTTCTTACTCCCAGTCCAGTTCTAAAATACATATACATTTAAGAATGTACACACTTAAAACTGCCACCGAGAGTGAGTATTTATGTGGGTGCTGGTGTCCATGGCAGAGGAGCAGCAGGTGTCACTTGAAGTCAGGTCACCAGGAGCAAACTCTCTGATGGGTGAATCTCAGACAGACAAGTCCCTGAGACCCCAGACCCCAGGATGCCTTTTGCTTCTGCTGCTGCCATCTTCCTCTGCTTTCTAGTATGGTGTGAGTGGGTGTGAGGAGATCCCCGCTGCCTGTAATGTCCTGTGTTTTTTCTCATGGAAACATCCTGTTCTACTGGGCATTTTTATCTGTGGATTGTCATGAGGATGATTTCTCCCAAAGCTGTAGGAATTGATTTAACAATGTTAGTTTATACAGAGTTTTGAGAAATAAAAATAAATACAAGGAAGTGCCACACAGCCAGGGGCTATGAGTTTTACTTAAGAAGCTTCATAGATGGAAGTTAAGGTTAATGACTAAGGAAAACAACCAAGTCCCCAGGAGCCAGGCTGGCTCTAATTTTCTTAATGCTGTATGATGCAGTCACAGGTTTTGGTATGCATCATTAGTTGAAACAAACCCTTACAATAACTTCAGCTTAGATAGATGTTTTGATAATAGCTTTGAGGTGAAAAACCCTAGAAAACAATCTAAAGTTTACAAGGACACATAGTTGAGTCCTAGATTCATTGTATTGGGGTAAAAAAAAAAAATACAAAGCAGCCCAATTGTTGCTAGCTGGCATACTTCCTTGTTAGGTTTGGTTGATCATCCAAGGTGATGATTAATCCCTTGTGCCCATTTTTGTCTTCAATCTCCTCATATAAAACTACTGATAAGTGGGTATGCACCCCAAGATTTAAAGTAGAGCTGACTGATTCTTTTTCATATATAAAAGTTCAGGTTTGTGATTCCTTTAAGTTTCCTTATGAGATTACCTTTCAAGATAAGTAATAAAGTAATTGGCCCTTTCTTTGTAACTGCAAAAATCCAGTCTGCCAGTAAAAGACCTGACCGAGAAGACACCCTGCTTGCCCACACGGTTAGTCTGTAACAGATTGCTTGGGTATGAATGTACACGGGTTCTTGGGATAACTTGTTTTTTGCCTGTAATATGTAAAATGTTTAATTACGTAAGGGATATGGGGAAACAGGCTATTTTTTACTGCGTGTTTGTGTCCGTTGTAATCATTCACTTGAAAAACAGAACGTAGCCACACTATGATTTTTTATACTGCCTGAATGATTTTGCTGGGGTGTCTAAGCTATAAGAAAAGGAGAGTTAAAGTGGGCTAGAAGGAAGTCACCAGGAAAATAAAGAACAGAGACTACAAAGGAACCATCAGGTATGTGTATGTGTGTGTGTGTAAGGTGTATGTGTTTGATTTGTGGTCGGCTAGCTGCCCAGCAAACCCCAGAGTCCCTCTTGTCTCAGTGTCTCCAGCATTGAGGTCACAAGTACGCATGGTCATGTCCACTTTTTAAAGTAGGTCCTGAGAATCTAAGCCTGAGACCTCAAGCTTTTGCAGCAAGCCCTCTTAAATCAGTGAGCTGTCTCCAGCCCTTATATCTTATTATTATTATTATTATTATTATTATTATTATTATTATTATTATTATTAACTCACTGAACTTGGAGTTCATCAATTTGGCTAGACTGGCTGACCAGCAAACTCCAAGGATCCACTCCTCACACCTGACCCTTGTGAATAGGATTACAGAAACATGCCAGCAGTTCTGAGTTTTATATGAGTGTCTGGAGATCCCAATTCAGGTTCTCATGCTTGCTCAGCAAGAACTTTACTGACTGAGCCCTCTTCCCAGGACCTTGGAGTCAACTCTACCAGCAGCATTTCTGCTCTATAAACTGTCTCCAGTACTAAATTAGCAAGTTTTTTCTTAGAGAAAATTCAAGATTGGATTCTTTTGTTTGTTTGTTTTTTGTTTGGTGGCTTTTGGTATTTTGTTTGTTTAATTTTTGAGACAGTTTCTCACTTTGTAGCCCTTGACTGACCTAGAACTCTCTAGGTAGACCAGGGTGGCCTTGAGCTCAGACCTGGCTGCCTTTGCCTGTTGAGTATTTACCACACCTACTTAGGATTAGGTTCTTAAAAACCTCTGGTCATAAAATTAATTATGGCTGGTGAGATAGCTCACCTGGTACAGTTTACCGCCCAGATTGATAACCTGAATCTGAAACCTGGAACTCGCATGCTGCAGTGCGCATGTACCCACACACACAAATACTGTAATACAATTTTTAATGAATTTTGAGACAAGGTCTCATTCTGTAGCTCAGGCTGGCCTTAAACTGGAGCTCCTTTATGCCTTTGCCTCCAGAGTGCTGGGGTCACAAGGGTACAAGTATTTTCAAATGATCGGTGTATAAACTGACCTACATTTGTTCCACTCACCTTCTGAAATGCATTTTATTGGTTCCCTAACACTGACCTCCTCACAGGTAACTCATGCCTGAAGGAAGCTTATCCAACAAATTGAAGCCTTCTCAGGCTCAAGAACCCTAGACAGCACTTCCACGGGATCATGAGGATTATTTTAAATAACAACCCTGCCAAGCATGTGTCACAATAAATATGATACACCCGAGAAAGAGATGCTTATTTATGGAGTAAGCCAGGGGCCAAAATGAGAAACAGAGTTGCCTCATCTGACCTCAACTGGTAATATAATAGCCAGGGACATTTCTTTTCTGCTCTGTGCATGTCTATTAACGACCAATCAGGCGCGCTGAGTCTTGTTTGGGGGGGGGGGAGGAAGTTACAAATTAATTTTAGCAAGTTAGATGAATTGGCAAATACACAATCAAACAATAAGAATCAACTGTGTATGGAGAGGGGCCTGGCTTCATGGACACACTCGGAAGGGCCCCAGGATTGTCTCGATGCTTTGCCAGTGCTATGGTGTGGGGACGCTGGCGATCAAGGGGTCCTTGTCATTTAATTTTGCACTGAGTTATAAACTATAAAACTATTATGGTCTATCTTTAATTCCATGAATGAGATCATATACATATCACTCTGGACTTTGCTTCTGTTGTCTTATTTTTCTTTCTTTAAAGGACTCTGGAGATCTCTTATTGGCACATGAAAATCTGCTCCTTATCCCAATATCCGCAGTACAGGAGCCTTACAATGTATTACTGACTCTCTTGTTATGACTCTTACTTTACTCATAGATTTTTTTTTATTTTAGAGATTATTGAGCTGGGCATGACAGCATATACCTTGTGATCCCTGCATTATATAGGCAAACAGCAGGATCAGTATAGGCTCTAGGCAGTCTAGTGTGTGCAGCCACCATCATATAAAAACACACTGCCCCCCCCCAAATAAAAAGAGAGGAAGGAAAAGGAAGGGGATGCTGGAAATATGGCTCAATAGTTAAAAGCACTTGTTGCTCTCTCTCAAAAAGGACCCAAGTTTGGTTCCTAGCACTCACATGGCTGCTCACTACTATCTGTAACTCTAGTTCCAAGGATTCTGGTACCGTCTTGTCTTCTGACTTCCACAGGCAACTGATATGCACATAGTACACAGGCACACATGCAGGTAAAATATTCATACACATAAATACTTTCTTTTTTAAAAAAAAAAATTTGTATCATGTAAAGTGTTCTGACTGCATACCTGCAGGCCAGAAGAGGGCGCCAGATCTCACTGCAAATGGTTGTGAGCCACCATGTGGTTGCTGGGAATTGAACTCAGGACCTCTGGAAGAACAGACAGTGCTCTACCACTGAGCCATCTCTTCAGCCCCCAATACATATTTTCTTTAAAAAGGTAAAGAAAGAAAGAGAGAGAGAGAGAAAGAAAGGACCATGTTTCTTCACACACAGTATGCACTTTGTCATGCCTCAAAATTATATTCATCTACTATTGTAGCAATGGAATTTGTCACTGAGTCAAAACATAATTGTATTTCAAATGATAGTTATTGGGTTGTTGCTCCCCCAAAAGACTGTGATTTTCACTTCCACCAAGAATATTTGAGAATGTCTATTTTCTCCCAGTGTGCTAACTCCAGAAATTTCCAAATCTCAAAAACAAACAAAAAACATCTTGTTAATCAAATAATTTGCATCCATTAGGTTATTCGTGAATGGGGATGTTTCACCCTGCCCTTCTGTACTTACTGGCTGTGTTCTTTCAGGAACCTACTGGTAGGGACACATCCATCTTGTTTCTTCCCTCCGTTCATTTGCCTGTTAGGTTGCTTGTCTTTAGTTGGTAATGGTGGTGGTGGTGTACCCAAGGCCCTGTGCATGGTAGGCAGGTACTCACTACTGAGCTACAGTGGACTTGATCAGCCTCCTCTAGCAAGAGTTTGAACAGTAACAGGGTCCTCTTCTCTCCCTTAAGCTTAGGGTGACAACGTCTTACCATCAATAATTCATCAGAAGCCAAGTGATAGTGAAGAAAACCTTTAATCCCAGCACTCAGGCAGAGGAAGAAGGATCTCTGTGAGTTTGAGACCAGTCTGGTCTACAATGTGAATTCCTGAACAGTTAAAACTACACAGAGAAACTCAGTCTCAAAACCCCCAAACCCCCGTTCCCTCAAAAAAATTCATTAAGAGCCGGAGTGGGTATCCCAGGCTGACTTCAAACTTCCTGTAGCTGAGGATGATCTTGGACTCCTGTCTGTCCTTCCTCCACCTCCCAAATGCTGGGATTATAGGTGTGTGCCTCAACCCCGAGGTAAAAAGTCCTAATTATTTAGTCCAATCTTGTCCTGAATTCATGAAAATTCTTTCTTGGCTTCCCAAATGCTGATATTACAGCATGCACTACCATGCCCAGCTCAATTTTCCAATAATTTATATCTTAATCTTAGTAACATGGCACATTGTAAACAATTGTGTATGTTGCCTTTTGGGGGTGGGATATATGTTCATATGTATTCAGGTGCCCTCAGAGACCAACTACAGTCACAGGCAGTCTGTGAGCTGCTGTGTGGGTGCAACAAGTGGTCTTAGCCACCGACCCATCTCTCCAGCCCCTCTGGTTTGGTATTTTGAGACAGGGCTCCACTCTATAGCCCAGGCTGCTATAACTCCACACAGCCACAGCGCACACCTCATTTTCTAAACTACTGGTCTCCAGTATAATTCTAATCAAACAGTCCCTCCTCATATTTGGGTAACTGAAGGTTGTAGAAGTGGAAACTGGAACTTTGGGGCAGAGAGTGGATGTACTGGGGAAGTTCCTGCCCCTCGTTGGTGTCCTAATGAGGTGAGATGCACAGGTGCAGAGGCCTGGAGAAAGTGGAAACATTTGGGTTGTGGAGGAGAGGTCAGGGGTTAAGAAAGAGTTGAGAGTTGGCTTGATTTAGAAGCAAAAGTGCAAAGTATAAAAATCAATGAGCCCCTAAGGGAAAGGAGCCAAGGACAAAGGAAAGATGTCTCTAGTGGTTAGGGAACGAGGGTGTGGGGGACCCACAGATGGTTTGGGGGTTGGGGGCGCATGGAGCCGGAGAAGATCATAGACAGCAGCAGTTGCAAAGCCAGAGAGGGAAGCAGGACACCTGGGAATAACCCACAAGTTACCATTTGCAGGTGGAATCACGAGTCTAGCTTTTAGTTTCCCTCAAAGGGGAGCCCAAAAGTGCAGGCAAAAAGAACTAACTGTTTTGACTTCTGCTCTGTGCCTTTTGTGGCACCTGGTAGGAATTCAGTAAATACTGCTGAATCACGGAGAACAGGGCTGAAATTGAGATGCCAGAGGCTGGCAGCTGACGAAGTCCTTTTCTCCTCATCCACAGGGAATGTTGAGTTAGAGATAGGAAGTCTTCACGCCTAATAGCCTCAAACAGGAGCCAGAGCTATCAGAGAGGCCAGGGCAGAAATCCCTCCCGCTTCCACTCTGAGCAGCCAAGAGCTGGCCAGGATTCCCACAGAGCACTTTCTCAGCCCTGTGCATTCCAGCTGAGCCCCGTGTACAGAGAAGAGAGAGATGACAGTGTAGTGACAAGATTGTGTTAATGAGCTACTGAGCACTTGCCAAGTGGGTGGGTCGGAAGCTGCTCCCTCCACCCCCCCCCCCCAACTACTTTGGCATGAAACTTTTTTGTAAGTGAATCGTCTTGTTTCATTTCGCAGAGTACAAATTTGTGAGCTGATAAGGGGTCAAAACCCAGGAAAAATACATCAGCCCTGCACCTCCAAATTTTACACTTTTTATCTGGCGTGTAGGAGGGATTTTGTAGATATATATATATACATGGGACGTTTCCCACGGTACACTTTACACTTGAAGTTTTCCATATGTCAATTATACCTTAATAAGCTATTATCCAAAAGGAAAATAAAAACTGTGTAAAAAATTAAAATCTCGCAGCTTGTATATTTAATATATGTGCTTATTTGCATATAAGAATGCATCCCTCCCCCCTTGGTTTTCTGAGACAGGGTTTCTCTATATAACAGCCCTAGCCGTCCTGGAACTCATTCTGTAGTTCCTGCCTCCTGGGTGCTGAGCCAACGGCTGGCCTAGTTTAGGTTTTGCTCAAACAGAAATTTGTTTTGAAATAAGACTTTTTTTTTTTTTTTTTTCCTTCTGGTGCAAAGGAAGAAAGTGAGGGCTTCTGTCACGGTAGACAAGAGCTCTGCCACTGAACTGCACCATAGCCCTAAAATTAAATAATGATTTGGGGAAAAACAGTACAGCCCAAAGAGATGAGACACAGCCACATCACAGGATAAGAACCTCCCCCTCACCTGAGAAGAGTACTTTTGGGGGATGAAAACGTTGTGTTCTTTCTGTAATTTTTCACTTAGCTGGTTAGCGTCTTCCTAAAAACCAATCTTTTTTTTAGTCTACAGCAACCCTCTCTTTCACAGCCAAGAGGAGGGTGACTTTCTCCTGGGGAAGCCAGACACTGTCATTTTGCCACCCCTGGGTTTTGTTGCTTAGTCCTGACATGCTAGAGGATGTGAAAGACCAGTATTGCCCGCCCAACTCCTAGAAGGCCCAGATCCCAGTTCCCCTGTGCCCAGGATATAGCAAGCAATCAGAGCTGAGCAAAGCTTACTTTAGATTTTCGGAGTTTTTGTAAATTATTCCTCCCAGGTTGAAGCTCCAGTGACCAAGTATGTAAATGTCTCCAGGTTGGGTCTCCATCATTGTGGTCCTCGGGGTTTTATGCTAGACCTCAAACACTTCTGAGCTATGTTTTTATTTATTTTTATTATTTATTTATTTTTAGTTTCTCGGTGTAACAGCTCTGGCTGTTCTGGAACTCAATTTGTAGACCAGGCTGGCCTCGAACTCACAGAGTTCTGCCTCTTACTCACAGAGTTCTGCCTCTTGGGTTCTGGGATTAAAGTCGTATACCACAAACACCTGGCCTGAATTCTGTTTTAATTTACAGACAGGTTAGTTCTTTTTTTATTTGTTTGTTTATTTTTAGATTTTTTTTTTTTTTTTAAATGTTCTGCCTGTCTGACCCTGTACGACATGCCTGCAGTGTCCAAAGACGCCAGAAGGGGGAGGCGGACCCTTTGAAACCGGAGTTACAGATCATGATGCATTGCAATGTGGGTGCTGAAAACTGTGTTTGAGGCCAGCCGGGGCTACAGAGTGAGACCTGACTCCAAAACAAAACCAAGAAGAAAAAGTTCCTGAGAGAAGCTAACGCCCAACTTGCCATATGGTCCTGCCTCAGCCTCTCAAATGCTGTAACAGAAGTTGCACTCCACACTCTGGCCAGAAGCTGAGATCTTACCTCCTGTATCACCATAATGCAAAATACTGACCTCCGGAAGATGTCACTATAAACCTAGGGACTCTTCATCCGTTATTCTACAGGGCAAAGGTATTGTCCAGATGTGATTAAAGCTTCTGAAGCTAGGTGTGGTAGCCCATGCCTATAATCGTAGCGTTGAAGGGCCAAGGCAGGAGGATTGCCACAAATTCAATGCCAGTCCGGGAAACATGGTGGGTTCAAGGCAACCCTGGGCTAAAACCCCATCTAGGACAATAAAAGAATCTTGAGATGGGAAGGTTGCTATAGTTACGAATCCGGAGAGTATCTGGCAGGTGGGGCCCAAACCCTGTGCAGGGAAGCGCGCCATGCAGTCAGCAGCGGGGTGTCGGCATGGTGTGGGTGCCGCGGAAAAAGACACACAGGCTGCTCTCACAGGAAGACTTCATTAGAGTAAAGAGTAGGGGTGAGGGAAGAGGGAGGAGAGAGGAGGAAGGGGGCTCAGAGATGAGCGACCTCTGGCAGGAGGACAGAAGAGATAAGAGACAGCAAAGGGGAGGAGTCTTAAATGGAGCTTGATGTCAGGACTCTGGGCGGGCCAGGTTATTGCTTATTGGCCAGGATTCCAGGCTGTGGGTCAGAATGCTAACAGAGGCTATCCCAGACGGAGCTCTGCACTCAGAGAAGAGATGCTTCTGAAGATCTCAGACATTAAATTTAGCAGAGTTTATTTGAGCAGAGATCGATTTATGAATAAGGAAGCACTCAGGAATAGAAGACATTCAAGCTTTTATAGGCTGCTCGCAGAAGCAAGCTTGGAAAATGATCTGATTGGCCAGAGGCAGGTGTCTGCCTTATTTGGGTATGGTGTGACAAGTTGGTAGCCTGTGATTAGTTGAGACCGGACTGGGCACTCTTAATTTAGGACTCAGTTTTCTTACTTCCTAAGTTAGGTTACAGTTTGTCTCTACATAGGAATTCAGAATATGGAGACAGCCTGAGGATAATGATAATGACCGCCTACTTAATTTAACAATGTTACCTTGCTGGCTTTAAAGATGTTTAAAGGGGTTAGGAGTCAAGGAATGCAGGGAACCAGTCTGCCCCAAGAACTTTCAGATAGCACCAAACCGTGCAGAAAGTGGATTTTTGGCGAGAAATGTATGATAATAAACCTTTTTTTAAGCCACTAAATTTGGGGTGATTTGCTGAAGCAATTAAGGAAAACTAAAGCAAATGGCCCTGGCAAATGGAAGATGCTTCATAAACGTGTGTTTCTATTTCTTGACTAACTCTATTATATCTAGGACCTCAGTCAATATAAAGATTATTTTTTATTTTATCTCCCCGATCTTATGCACACCCATGTAACTGTGGCTGGCTTGGAACTCTCTCTGTATATTAGGCAGACCTCAGGCTCACAGAGACAGGTCTGCACTTCCTCCCAAGTGAAGAGATGAAGGGTGTGTGCCACCACAATTTGTTTGTTTATTTATTTATTTTTGAGCAGGATCTCTAGGTAATTCTGAATGTTCTGGGACTCACTATGTAGACCAGCCTTGAATTCAGCTGTCCTCTTGCTTCTGATTCACAAATTCTGGGATTAAAGACTGGCAATTTTTATTATTTAGAGAGATTTGACCCAGGGATGTGGATGTAAATGAGTTTACTTACTAGGAGACTGGTGGTTTTGTTTTTGGTTGTCTTTGATTTTGTTGTTGTTGTTATTGTGGGAGGGGAATGTCTAGGATCCCAGCACTTTGGGGAGGTACTGCAGGAGAATCCCAAACTCTAGGCCAGCCTTTTGTCATCTCAGCAACAACAATAAAATAAAAAACTGCAGGGCAGTGGTGGTGCAGGCCTTTGATCCCAGCACTGGGAGACAGGCAGATCTCTGAGTTCGAGGCCAACTATTATCTCTATCTCTTCCTCTGGCTCTAGGGACTAGATTTGGAACCTTACACATGCAAACAAGAGTCCTACCATTGGACTATACCCTGCCCCTAAAACGACAGTACACATACAGAGCCATAATTGCATTGTGTTTACACATTACGTAGTTTTAGCCTGGTGTGGCGGCACACATCTTTAATCCCAGCCCTTGGAGGCAGAGGCAGGTGGATCTCTGAGTTGAGGCCAGCCTAGTCTATAGAGAAAGTTCCAGGGCAACCAGGGCTGCATAGAGAAACTGTGCCTCAAAAATAAATGAATGAATAAATAATAAAAATACAAACATATGATCTGTTCTCTATCTTTTGAATTCCATCACTGTGTCACTGGAACACAACAAAAGGTTTATTAAGGGTCATAGAATGACAGCGAAAAGCAGGAGCAGTTAGAGGAGGCAGAGAGACTAATCTTGTAGAAGGAGGTCTCAGACAAGGACTTAGTCAACTGCAGGGAAGTGGTGCAAAGCTGCCGGAGCAGTCTCTGGTCTCCCGTAATGACTACGCCTGGGTGTGCACATCAGGTCCAAAGAATGCAGTCTTGACTAGATATGGCAGACAGAGTTGCTCTGGAAGAAGTAAGATAAGGACCTTCCTCAGAGTTAAACAAAGAGTGTAGGTGTGTGTGTGTGTGTGTGTGTGTGTGTGTGTGTGTGTGTGTGTGTGTGTGTGTGTGTGTGTGTGTGTGTGTTTGTGTGTGTCTGGCTTCACAGTCCTTCAGCCTCAAGAATTACAAGTATGTGCCACCACACCCCCAGAACTACACCTCTCCTTCCTCTCTCTTCTCTCTCTCTCCCTTCCCCTCCCTCCCAGTCTCTCTCTCTCACTGTTTTTTTGGGACACAGTCTCTATGTAGCCCTGGCTGTTCTGGAACTTTCTTTCTAGACCAGGTTGACCTCAAACTCAGAGAGATCCACCTGCCTCTGTCTCCAAAGTGCTGGGGCTAAAGGTGTGCCACCACACCCCTCCAGCACATCTATTATTATTCTCTACATTTATTTATCTTGTGTGTGTAAATTCAGCATGATCGTTCCATGGTGCATGTATGGAGGTCAGAGGACAGCATACAGGAGTCTGTTCTCTCCTTCTACCGTGTGGGTCCCAAGGATTGAATTCAAGCTGTCAAGATTTACCTGTTGAGACACCTTGCTGGCCCAAAAATTACATTTGTTTTTGTTGTTGTTTTGTTTTTGGAGACAGGGCTTCTCTTTGTAGCCCTGGCTATCAGTGGAACTCTCTCGGTAGATCAGGCTGGCCTGGAGCTCAGAGATCTGCCTGTCTCTGCCTCTGGAATGCAGGGATTAAGAAAAAAAAAAAAATCCAGTCCTACCACTGCCCAGCAGGATTAGAGCTTCTAACCCTGAAGAGCCAGGAAGCACAAGGTCCTGTAGGAAGTCACCAGAAGGTATGGAAGGGTTTCTCTTCTGCACCAGGCTCCACTTAAGGTGGTAACTTCTTTTTTTTTCATGGCTCTTTCCTTTGCGTTTGTTAATTATTGTATACCTACACATGATGTTCATGTGTGGGTATGCATGCTATGACATACCTGTGGACAGCTTCATGAAGGGTTCTCTTCATCTGCTTTTATGTGGATTCCGGGAATTGAACTCAGTTTGCCAAGACTGAGAAAGGCTTTAACCCATAGAGCTGTTTCCCTGGTCCCAGAACACCTGTTTTCTCGGTGAGCAAGCATATGGGTCAGAGCAGTGTTTCTGGTGAAGAGGAAATGATTGTCTTCAGAACCTAAAGGGTCCTACTGTGAATTCTTCTTTGTCTTGTTTGTTTGAGACAGGGTCTTACTATGTAGCTGTGGATGACCTGGAAATTGCAGGGATCCTCCTGCCTCTGGGTTGGGGTAACAGGTGTGTATCACAATACCTGGTATCAATTGTCTTACTTTGTAACAGATGCTCCAGCATATCCCATAAGCACCGAATTTTTAAAAACATGACAGACATTGAAGGCCCCAGTTACTTCCAGTACTAACTACTTGTGCTCAGTCTGACTTATTAACATGATGCCATCCACAGGATGTCCTCACAAGGTTGTTCTGAGTACAGTGGCCTCACTGGCAGCTGGCCTCTGGCTAGGGTACTGTTGCTTTGCCCAGCTGGGCTCTAGGCATCAGTGACAGTTTAGATTCTATATTCAGCAACCCTCAGAATGCCTGTGTGTCCTGTCCTCTGTGTATAATCAAGAGGAAGTATCACAAGCCCTATTCTGAAAAGATGGTGATCAAATCAGTTGCACATCGCTCATATATTACTGGCATTGGGTTTGGGGTCTGAAAAGTGACTCAGATCAGGAAACTAGTCAGTTGGAGGGGTATGGTTTAAAAAATAAACAAAAGGGGGCATACACGAAGGCAGAACATTCTATGCATAATAATTAGGTAAATCTTTAAAACAAACAAAACCCCAGGATTTCTCCTTAGCTTTCTGCCCATCCATCCTTGCTTGCTTTTCTTGTTAATCTGTGTGCTTGAGAATGCACTTGCACATGTGTGGGGGCCTGAGGTTGACGCCAGGTACCTCCCTCAGTTGTTCACCTTGTACTCACTGAAGCTAATCTTTGTCACTAGGGAGGCTGACTGACCCGCACAGCTCCTCTTCTAGGCCCGGGATAAGAGGTGACTGCCAGGGTTATTGGAAGTCAACTATGTTCATTGCTATAATGCCAGTCTCCTGCTGTACCCGGTTTGGCTTCGTTTTCCATTTTTACTGGGTGCTAGAGATCCAAACTGAGGTCTTCAGGTGTTTTTGTGGGTTTTTTTGCAAGCATTTTACTTATTCAGCAATATCTGTTTTGCTGTGAGGAATACCATGTTTTATTAACCATCGATTGCCACTCCGAATGTCAAGCCCATTTGGCGGTCACTCTGGTCTTACTAATCACTACAGGAATTGCCACCCCTATCTCCAGGCTTCTGGCAACTAAATGTTGTAACCAGCTTCTAGCACACTATGCCATTTCTGTTGGTACAGAAGGGTCAGCCTCCTCCTCTTAGCTCCGGCCTGTCGAGGGAGGAGGCTACAGCCTGGTGCTGTTGATAGGTCTCTTATCAGCACATTCCCAGGACACTAGCAATCAAGGTTTATTGAGCTGTCTGTGGAGCATCCTTTCTTCAGGCTCTGGCTCCTTAAGATCAACTCTGGTTTGTAGACTTCGATGGGGTATTTAATCTTTTCTTCCCCAGTTACTAGGCAGTTCAAGTGTTTGACTTTCCCTCAGCCGGGGGCTGTCACTTCCTCTGTTTGTAGGAGTCACTGAGGCATGCATATCCTTACCAGGATGTTAATTCTATTCCAAGATAGTGATGTCCCCAAACCAGAGTTGGTGGTGTGATAGTGTATGTCTGACAATCCCAGCACCTGACAAGTAGACAGGAGGATCAGAATTTCAAGGGCACCTTTAGCTACATAGTGAACTTGAGGCCAACGTGGGCTACATGAAAACCAAAAAAGTGACAGCGACATCCACACCAATATTAGTTCTCCATTATGCACTCATATTTTATTCTCTAATTAAGCTCATTAGAATTCAGTCCCTGGGATGCTGGAGAGATGGCTTGGCAGTAAAAAGCCATCTTAACAGGGCATCTACATGGCAGCTCACAACCTTCTGTAACCCCAGTTCTAGGGCATCTGATGTGTCTTCTGGTGCAGGCATACGACAGACATTCAGGCACATACACACATACACATTAAAATAACTAATAAATATATATCCAACCTTAGGTCTTCATGAAGAAACAAAGGGCAGGGTGCTCCTAGGTATGATGGATGAAAGATTTATTGTAGCTATGAGGGAGAAAAACGGCCAGGGGCATCTGAACTGAACCAGGCCATGAGAAGAGGTTGGGGTGGGGACACTAGGAAGGAAGGAAAGAGAGAGGAACCTTGTGGACCAAGTGGCCAAGCAACTTCATAACCAAAAAAGTTATATAGGAATCAGAGGATCTGAGGAAAGGGGGAGTGCAGCCCAGTCCCAGGGCTGGAGAGTAGGGGGTGGGGTGTGTCAGCCAGATGACTTTGTAACTGGTACCGAAACATTTGGAGAACCAGGCAGCCAGCATTCGCTTCTATAGTTAAAGTTAAATAGGCACTCAAACATTTGTTCTGAGACCTACCACTTAGCTCAGAGAGCCTGTTTTCAGGAAGTTTGACACTGCTCCCACCAGACAGATCCCTAGCTGCTTCTCAGTTCTAATCCCTCAGAATTTTGAAGTCTAGCCCCCTTCTTACGGGGACCACGATAGCCTCACTGGACTATGCTGCAATTAGGACTCTGGTGGGCCAGAGGAGATTCTGAGAAGAAGCCTCTGCAAATGTGTCCTCCCCGTGGAGGGAGAGTAGCAGACGGGGCAGACACCCTCTTAAAACTATAAGGATTCAGAGGAGTGGAGGGAAGCCGGATCGCCTTGGTCTCCTCTGAGGGCTTCATCCCAGGCTTCCTGGTTTTCCCAGCCAGGGCCCTGGAGTCAGGAATCTGGTTTAGATGTTTTTCACTCTCCCAGTGCTGGAGATAAGGGCCTCTTTGTAAGGCATCAAAGAGGCCCTCTGGCCCTCACAGTTAATTTTCAATGTTTGTTAGCTGTTCTCAGCATTTCCTTATCTCCTGGCAAGGCTCAGTGCAACTTAATAACAGCCAGCCAGTTCCGTGGTCTCTGTTCAGGGCTATCTTCTCCCTTTTTGCAGGGTAGGCTTCTCCCACTCCACCTTCAGGGACAGGGTTAGCTTGTGGGCAGACTTCCTCCCAGAAACTGTCTGTACCTCACACCACCCAGGAGGCTTTTTGTTTTTTCTTTTCAGAATCTGACTATGTTGCCTAGCCTGACCCTGAACTCTTGGCCTTAAGGCATCCTCGGCCCCAGCCTCCTGAGTAGTTGAGACAGTGATACCAGGAACTGTCCTGGAATTCACCAGGTAGACTGGTTGATTAATGCTTTTTAAGACCACTCCCGGAACAACTAAATCCATTCAGGTGGTCCTGAAAAGTAGGTGCAAAGACAAAACTGTCTGGGCAATAATGTCTGTGTAGGTCAGGGAGGAAGCAGAAACAGATTGAGTCTCTGTGTAGCGTGCAGACCCGATACCTGTCATAGAAATGGATGTGTGAAGCCATTAAAATCAGGCAAGGCGGACCTCAAACCATAGTAAAGATCCCACAAGTGGAAATCTCTAGAGCAAAGTGAACCCCTTAAGGGAAGCCCAGCGGGGGGCGGGGGGACCACCAGGTCCCATGCTGTGCTCACTGACTAGAGCCTTCTAGGAAGGCATCTGCTGCCTTAGTAGCTCTAACACCTTAGTAGATCTCAAAGCCAGTGAAGCTGGAGGGAAGGGCAGATCTCTCTTAAAGGAGCTGCTCTGTCAGGTGTTTCTTTTCTGAATCCAGAGCCTCCCACCCCTTTGATGTGTGTTATTTGTGTACCTGCTGTGGTGATATATTGTATATTTGATAAAATTTGTCTGGAATATTAGAAGACTGAGCCATCTCTCAGGCCTGGAACTTGATTTGTAGACCAGAGATCCTCCTGCCTCTGCCCCCCAAGTGCCACCACTGCCTGGCTTTTAGGCCTTAAACTGACTGATCTCTGTCTCCTTAATGATGGGATTAAAAGTGTGGGTCACCAGTCCCTGACCTTCCTGATTTGGCTGTGAGTGATTCTGTCCTGATATTCCAGACAAATTTTATTAAATATACAACATACCACCACAGCTTGCACATGTGTGCCCTGGATGTGGATCTTAGAGAACCTCTTTGAATGTGATTCTTCAGGAAGCCTCACTTTTTTTTTTCCCTTTTGAGACAAAGTCTCTCATTGCCCTGGGACACCAAGTAGGCTAGGCCAGCTGGCCAGTAAGCTCCATTGGTCTGCCTGTCTATGTCTCCCATACTGCCATCTCAGGGCTTACAAGTTTATATACCACTGTACCCAGCCATTTATCTGGGTTCTGGGCATTGAATTTAGGACCTCACACTTGCAAAGTGAGTGCTTTACAGACTGAGATCTCTCAGCCCGGTGCAGTGTTATTTCTGCATGCCATCTTGCCTCTGAACTATAATACATAAACTTTGAAAACGATTGAGATACAGTAAATTAAACAAGCAGCATCATTCAGACTCTTTGAGGCAGGGACAAAGCTGGAAGAGGCCTGAGGCTTTGGGAATGTGTGTAGGCTTAAGGGGCCAAGCTTGTCTGCTTCACTGACAGAAGGGAAGAGATGGGAGGTAGAATCAGCTGTTGTTTGGGTGTGTGGGAAAGCTGGCTCTCCGCTCAAAATGTTGTTTTAACAACTCTGAAAAAAAAAAAAAAAGGATGTGGAAAGATCTGGTTCCTTTTAATTCCATCAGAATTAGAGATGTATGGTTTTTCTTGCTATGGCTTTTGCTTTCAAAGGACACCCTTATTTCTAGTTTGTACTGAAAACTTGGAAGATTCTGGATCTGGTTGCCCAGTGTGTTATCCATACCTGGGTAGGTGCTGGAGGATGTGGTCAGTGAATGTGAGACAATGCAAAGAGTTTCCAGATGGGTCTCTCCCTCACAGGGATTGGGGTGGGAAAAGTGGCTTGGAGTTCTTTGTTCCAAAGAGGTATCTTGTGGTTGTGTTGACTCATGCTGCTAGCTCAGGGGGAGCCAGGAAAGAACATGACACACCGGTCCCAGCAGTTCACAAGAACAGTATGACTGTAAGCTTCGTGTGCTTGTACAAACTGACATATTACACAGGAGGATCCAGGGGATGGCCCATGACACCAAATAAACAAATAAACATAAATAAAATATGGATATGAGTTCCAGGTGAAAAACTGTGTTTTAAAAACAATAACAAAAATGGCTATGTATTTTTTTTTTTTTCTTGAGGCAGGGTCTTACTATGTGGTGCTGACTCAGCTGGAACTCACAGAGACCCACTGGCCTCTTCCTGGAGGCAAGTGATGACACAGGTCTTGACTCCAGACTCAGAGCTCTGCTTGGCTCTGCTTCTTGGGCTATGCTGAGAAGACAGAAGAGGAAATGCCTGTGAGGACTCCTAAACCCTACAGTTGAAGAGCATATGTATGAAGTGTTACTGTGGCTACTCTTCTCCCCTCCCCCCCTTCCTCCCTTCCTATCTTCCTGTCCCCTCTATCTCTCTCCTTGCCTTATTTTTTCAGACAGGGTCTGTCTTAGTTACCTTTCTATTGCTATAAGACACCAGGACCAAGGCGACTTATTGAAACGTTTATTTGGGCTTACAGTTTCAGAGGGTTTGAGTCCATGACCACCACGGTGAGAAGCATGGCAGCTGGCTAGGCAGGCATCATAAGGAGCAGTGGCCAAAGGCCTGATGTATTAGTGTATCACCCCTTTTCTTTTGGGCCACCAACCAGCTCCCAAATCATGACTTAGAAACTTATTATTAGTTTGGAATGATCAGTTTTAGCTGAGCTCATTTCTGGCTATCTCTCTTAACCTGTTTCTCTTTATCTTTTGCCTCGGGGCTTTTTACCTTTATTGCTTCTCACCTCCCTGGCGTCTACCTGGCTTCCGGCAGAGGGTGAGTTCCTCTCCTCTCCACCTTTGTTCTCTTCCCCTCCTTCTCTTGTTCCTCCATTTCTCCTCCCATTTATTCTCTGAGTACCGGCCTCACCTGTCCTTTCTCCTGTCTAGCTATTGGCCTTTCAGCTTTTTATTAGACCAATCAGGTGCCTTAGGCAGGCAGGTGAAGCAAATGTTAACACAGTTAAAGGCATATTCTGCAGCATAAACAAATGTAACACATCTTTGCCTAAAGTAATATTCCACAAGAGAGAGGGAGGGAGGGAGGGAGGGAGGGGGAGAGAGAGAGAGAGAGAGAGAGAGAGAGAGAGAGAGAGAGAGAGAGAGAGAGAGAGAGAGAGAGAGAGAGAGAGAGAGAGAGAGAATGGGAGTGGTCAGATATTTTGAAACTTCACATTCTACTCCCAGGGACACACTTTCTAACAAGACCACACCTCCTAATTCTTCCCAAACAGTTTCACTAACTGGGGACCAAGTATTTAAATATATGAGCTATAGAGGCCGTTCTCATTCACACAACCGTGTTCTTACTCTGTAGCCCAGATTAGCTGAGAACTCACTATGTAGCCCAGGCTGGTCTTGAATCTGTGGCAATTCTCTTGCCTCAGTCTCCAGCATGGTAAGGTTATAGACTTAAACCACCATGCTGCTCATCAGTGACTTTTTTTTTTTTTTTTGTAAATTATCTTTCCTAGCCACACCCAGAATAGAAATTCAATTCAATCTGGAAAAGCGTGTTGGTATAAGTTGTTATTGTTAAAGGCAAAGTATTTAGTTGGGCATGATGGTTTACATGTGTAATCTAAGTACTCCTGAGAGATAGAAGGATTGTCATAAATTCAAGGCTTGCCTGAGCTACATAGTGAGTTTTAGTTTCGTCTTGGCTACATAATGAGACTCTGTCTCCAAAAATTAAATAAATAATAATCATAATAAGATATGTAAGTAACTCAAGAACTAAACAAGAAGCCCGCTGAATATGCCTGAAGGTAGTGGTTGCCTGTCCTGAAGAACCAGCCTGCCTCCATTTTAGACCTAAAAGCATTTTACAGTAAAGACAAACTAGCTTCGTTCCTGTTTATAATTAAACCTCTGTTTTTCAAGGATTGAGCTATGCCCCACGTATAGCCTTAATTACAAATGGTTCTGCCTGTTGCAGGAATGGAAATCATGTCTTTGTTGTTTATAAAGTTGTTTATAACTATCTTGAAACTCTACCTTTGTTTTAAAAGGTTTTTTAACCATATACAACTACCTGTTGTTATGACGACCTTGTTATGTCCACCTTGCAACAATGTCTTTGTTTCAGGAGGGACTAATCTGTCATGTTTATATCGTGCTCCTGTAATTCTGCCTATTTTGTCCACCAAATGCCCCATTTGGAAACCTCCTACCCCTGATCTATAAAAGCCTTGTCTTCCTAATATGCAGTGCTGGCTGGCCCCTTGAGCCCCATCTTAGTGAGAGGCAGCTCATAAACTTGCTTTAATTAATTGCTTGCTTTAATTAATTTGGCCATGATGATTTGGTTCAGTGGTTTTTCTCCTCCATCTTGGGGATTAACGGTTCCGTTCCTTTTGCGGGTGCTCTGATGTACAAGGCTGGCCGCCTCCATCAAGCTTTGCCGTTGTCTCTGTCATACATACCTAGATTAGTCTTCACCAGGCCATGCCTTCTTGCTCAAAAGCCTTCAGTAAGTGGCGTGTTTTGCTGTACTCTTACAGTCTCACATTCTGAGGCTGAGGTTGGAGAACTGATAGGGCCAACCTGGGCTACATATAAACTGTACAGTTTATCTTGCTTTTTGTTTGTTTTTTCAAGAAAGAGTTTCTCTGTGTTTAGCCCAGGCTGTCCTGGAACTTGCTTTTGAACTCAGAGGTCTTCCTACCTCTGCTTCCCAAATGCTGGGATTAAAATCCTGTGCCACCACCCACCAGGCTAATCTTGGTATTAACACCTTTAGCTTCCCACTATTTCCTCATTCCTCTGCTCACTCTATAGGCTCTCTCTCCTTCTGGTCCCCTCAGTAAACAAGTTTTTCTGCCCTGGCCTTTGTACATTTTCTTATTTCCAGTCATCCATCTTTCTCCCTCACCTAACTGTTTTCTAGGCAAGTGGTCCCCATAACACCCTTTCTTCAGCTGGTTGAACCCAGAGCCTTGGACATGATAGGCAAATATTTTTCTACTGAGCCAAATCTTCAGGACATATTAGGCAAGCACTCTTCTGAACCACCACCCACTAATACTTTTTTTTTTTCTATACATTTAGAGAAATTTCTCTAGAAGTGAACTGTAGAAATGATCCCTGAAAGAATAAACTTGCCTATTTTCTAAAGGTTCAGCTTAGGTTTCATTTTATTTGGGCTGAAAGGAGACTTTCCTACAGGCAGATAATTTGTGTCTTTTGACTAGCCTCCATCATACTTTTTTTTTTTTCTTGCTGCTAATTTCAACAGCTTCAAACATTTCGGTTTTCAATTCAAAGAGAGAATCACTCTTCTCTTTGGCAGGTCCAGCCATCCGGTGTCTAAAGTTACCTGACTCAGTTTTTTTTAGTTCTGTTTTTTCCCACCTGCTCTTCCAGAAAAGGGGTTTCACCTTTCTTTATGTGCAGGGGGTCCTAGTCTTTTTTAAAGCGTCTTTCTGTGACGCTTCTTTCTCTTTCTCTCCCACAGGGTCTCATTATGTAGTTATCTCTGGTTGGCTTGGAACTCTGTGAGACCAGGCTAGCTTCCAACTCAGAGACCCACCTGTCTCTTGGAGGATTAAACGTGAGCACCAGGCTAACTTCTCTTTTGAATTCTGGGGGGAAAGTTTTTTTTTTTTAAATCTGAGGCTGATGTGCTTCCCCCAGGGAGGAAAAGTGGTGGGTGACTCAGAGCCCCTCCCCCTGTGCTGAGTGCTTCCCCCAGGGAGGAAAAGTGGTGGGTGACTCAGAGCCCCTCCCCCTGTGCTGAGTAACTACCCTGTGCTGAGTAACTACCCTACCTCAGGGTTACCTAGAGAGTTAATTTACCTTAATTTTTCCAATAACTGGGCTAGTTCACCAGTTCTATTTATTTATTTATCTATCTATTCATTTATAAGATCTCTTTTTCAAACTACCCTTTGGTCTGGAAGTAACCTGATCCAGAAGAGACACCATCTCTGCAGAAGGTCGCCCAAACCGCACCTTCCCGGGTTGTTTGTTCCTCCTTAGGGCTCTATTCCTGGTAGAAAGCTTCCTTTGGAATGTCGAGACCTAGCAATACAGCCACAGAACAGGTAGGTGGACTTTCCCCTCCAGGGTCCACGCCCAGCTTCGGGAGGGATGGGGGAGGGGGAGGAAATAAGCACCAACCAACGCCACGGGAATGCAGGCTGTATCGAAGATTCCTCTTCAAACCTAAATATATTGTAATAAATATTTACTGAACAAATAAAGGAGAGAACTGTTCAGAGCCCAGCAAGGTAAGCTAAGCCAATCTTCTTTTAATGGACCTCAGCGGTTAACACGGTTAATGTTAATTGCCTCAGTTTGCAGGCAAAGCAACCCAGACTCTTTCGGTGTGCGATCAAAAGCCCAATTTATTGACAGGCTTTCAAAAAAGATTGATTTACAATCTATGAGACCCTTTTTGTATATATCGAATGTCATGTCATCGATGCATGTAAATTTACAGCACTTGGTTCCCGTCATTCATTCATTCTTCACATATTTATTAGGAGCCAAATATGTGCTGGCCTCTGTTATAGGCGTTTGAGATGAAGCGAACAAAACAAAAGAAAAAAGATCCCGATTGTGGCGGAGACAAAACGATGAAAGTGATAGTTAGAATGATGTAAACTAGATGATAAATAATACAAAGAAAAAGGTTGCAAAAATGATAATGGAGGCCAGGAACCGGGGATGAGGATCCACGATTGGGGTTCTGGTTGCGGATAAGGCAGACGAGCAGAGATGCAGGATGCGCTGACGTCGGGAGACTACGAAGAAATTTTCTGCAGAAAGTGACAACGGTATTCCGGCATATGCGGAGGGGGATGAAGGGCAGAAAGGGCTGTGGATCGAGGTGTGCGTAGAGAAGAGCACGCGGGAGGCGCTCCCCACAGAGCCCGGGGATGCTCCGGAGCTGATGTACCCCGGTCTGCTAAGCCCCGACGCCCCCCAAAATGGCCTCTCAGGCCCCGTGGCGCTCCGCCAGCCCACGTGACCCCGCCGCCCCTCCCGCCCACCGGGCTGGGGACCCCGGCTCTGGGTTCCCGCGGTGGCTGCTCCGCCCCTCTCGGAAAGCCGACCAATAGGAGGAAGGGCGAGGCGGGGCGGGAGGTGACGGCCAATGGGGGTGGAGCTTCTGGGGAGTAACAGGTTGGTGGGCGGGGGGAAGGAGGGAGCTCTGAGCTCGGAGGGGCTGGGCTGCAGCGGCGCGTGCAGCGCGGGGTGACGGAGCGCGGAGCCCCTGCGGGGAGTGCGAACCCGACAGCACCGAGCGGGACCCGGGTGAGTGAGCCTGCTGGGAGTGAGGACACCTGCGAGGTGGGTGGGCCCTCAGGCGTATGCCTGAGGGGCGGGGTGGAGGCATCAGATGCCCTCCTCCTGGGCACAGGTGCTGAGTTTAGGAGGAGGGGCGGTCAGAGTGCGGTGGCAGGACTGAGAGCTGGCCCCAACTCCACGGTGCCAGAAGCAAGTGACTGGTAAGGTGCCAGGTGTGGGGCACCTGAGGGTAAGGTTAGTCCCAGGGCACCCTGCGTTTCAGCGCTACGATCTCTGGAGGTCAGGCGCCAGCCCTTGGGGCAGAATTTCTCTTGGAGACCAGCGTGGGGGCGGGGGAGGGTTCGTCGTTTTGGAGCAAAGGGACGTGCCGCCATAGGTTCAGAGACTGAAGTGGAGCTTTCAGCAGGTGCTGGGTTCATGCTGGCCTCTGACACCCTCTTTCTGGCTTTGGAAGTGCTCTAAAATGTGGGTTCGTTCTCTGACCGTTTCGCCCACAGTAAGACAGTAAGGTCAGAATATGAGGGCACCTCCATCCCTTTGCTAGATGTGGGATTATTTAAGGCTGTTTCTGTCTTTTCATGCCAGGGAGAATTTTTCCTTCTTCCTGTAGAAAGAACTGTGTGTGTTCTCTAAGACAGGGGAATCAAGAACCCTAAATCCATGGACGCCCAAAATGGCTGAAAAACGTTTGCTTTTTGGGGGTGTGGAATGTGGTTTGATACTGGATTTCATGTAGTCCATGCTGGCCTTGAACTTGCTGTACAGCTGGGGCTGACCTTGAACTGATTACCTCCAGCTCTCAATGCTGGGGTTACAGGCATAGGTCACCACACCCACCTAGAAATTGTCTTCTTTCCTGGGACTGATGTCAGACCTTTCCTTCCAGTATACATACATATATTTGTATGCATGTATGTTTTAGTTCCAGATTGGGGAACACTGGTGAGATTTGGGGGTGCAGCTAAATTCCTTGATGCCTCATGGAATCCTCTTGATTCCCTGAAACCCCCTAGCAGGCATCCCTGATTGATGATCTGTGATAACTCACTATAGGCCCTAGTGGTGCAAAGCATAGGCAGAGCTAGGAGACTAGAAGAGGAATTACATCTCCAAATCCCTGGGCCACATGAGAAGTATATACTAAGCTCCAAACAACTTCTGAGGTGAATTCCCTTGCCTTAGGCAGCAGTGGAAGCAGAGTCAACCTTAGCTTGGTCCCTTTGATGCTCTGTCTGAAGACAGTTGCTGTAATTGGGAAATAATTAGCAACCGCTATGTTTGTAGACAAGCTGCCTACATGTTCCAGGTACCTTTTCTTTCATCCTGGGTGTTTTGGAGTCTGGGTCTGGCTCTAGGGGACTGCTTATTCAGAGATTTGCCTGATTCTAAGAGGATTCTGGCTTCCTGTGGTTCCCAGGCGGCCTGCCTGCCATTACCCTTGTGGGAGGAAAGGGGGTAGGGATCCTTCTCTTTGTGCCAGGGAGGGGAGAACCAAGGGCCTGGGAGTTGAGGAAGGTAATTGTGAGACCAGGAATGCAACTTTGGGAACTTGAGAGGGAGTAGAGTAGGGAGACAAAGTCTTCTGTCACATACTGGCCACATTTTTTGTGCATCTATAACTCAGCCTCCTCCTCCCGAGCCTCGGCCTTGGCATGTAGGCTGGACAGAGCTTCCACTCTTGGTCTTGTCTTGGAGGGGAACCTCTCATCTCCTTTGCAAGCTTCCAAAGTAGGCTCCCAGACCCTCCCTTCCCTTTGCCGCTCAAACCAGTCCAGCCAGTTTGCAAGGGCCCAGTTCTTCATTGTATTTTTTTTTTTTTTTTACCCCCTACTGGCCAAGCAGCTCTAACTTGGCTCTCAGGTTTCTGCTTTGTAGTGGACCTAGTCTGTAGTCCACTTGGGGGTGGGTTCTGTTTGGACTCCTCGCAAGGAGCCTTCTTATCAAATGATGAGGCCACTGAGCTTTCCTATTTTGTTTTGACCATTTATTTGCTTTTTGTTACCACTGAGGTGATTCTGTGTTTTTTTTTTTTGTTTGTTTTTTTTAGTTCTTCCACTTTCTGAATGCTCTAGTTATTCAGCGTCTAGCATATTGCCTGGCCCCGAGTACAGCATCAGCCCTTCCTCCTCACACCCAAACCACCCCGCCCCCACTTCCTGCCAGAAGTCCAGGGACCCTGTCACTCCTAGTTGGAAGCCAGATGCGAATGGCTGGGCCAGAGGTGATGGAATTGGGGCAGGACAGGCTAATGAGTAACTCGGGGAAGTGGTTGTCTGGTACAGGTGTACCGTGCCTTCTCCCTGTGTTCAGATAGGAATGGCAGAGGCAGGCAGATGGCTCTGAATTAACTTCTGTCCTGGTCTTTTCCCAGAGTCCAGTTGGTGAGAAATGCCCTGGGCATGTGCCAGGGGAGGGAACAGAGAGTCAGGCATCTGGTGAGAGCACAGGCCCTGGACTTCATGTTGTTGGTCACGATCATTGTTTACCTGCCTAGAGCTTATGCAAGGGCCTTGGAGGTGCCCTGCTCCCGTGGCCCCACCCCACTGTCCTCTGTAACTGAAGGCGGGTAGGTTTCGAGTTTGCCGTGTTGAATCATTTAGAGCTCTATTTTCTGACCCACCCTAAAGATCGCTCAGCCCTGGCCACTGACCCACTTGTCCTGGAACTGATAGTGATCGAGGGTGGGGGGTGTCTTTGGAAAATAGGGAAACATTGGACAGCACCCCTGCATTGCCTGGCACTCTGGGCCAAGGGGTTTGGGCACTTGGCTGTGCCTACATGAGAGCTCCTTGACCTGATCTGGAAGATCTGACAGGACTGAACTTCATCATGAATAAATCATGTGACTTCTGAGAGCTGGCAGTTTAGGTACACCTGATTGTAAGATCAGGACTCTGTGGGGCAGAGAGTCCAGACCAGGAAGAGTCTCCTTACTAAGGCACAAAGAATGCTATGAGGCATCCATGGGCATATCTTTCTGTTGCTGGGAGAGTCTGTCTTGGTTTAGAAAACACTCTTCAAGGAGTTTACATTCTCCATGTTCCAGGCATAGGTAGTCAGAGTTTTGGTCTTTGCCCTGGAGGTGCTTGTTGTCAAGTGGAAGAGACGGGAACTAATCTCTTCAGTAAATGTACTGAGGTAAACTGAGGTAAACCTGCTGGGAGTATAGGAAGCTCGGCAAGAACCTATCTTCTTCTCCCAGTGAGAGAAGCAGGACCTTGCCTCTTGTGTTTCTGTTTCTTTTTGATATCTACCAAAGCTTAGGCGAGCTTTCCCAACATTTTTCCTCTGAAGCCCCTTCCGCTTCTGCCATGAAGCTGCCTGTCTGCAGTGCGGTTGGGTGCTGACCTCCATTACTAATGCTTTCTTAGGCCTGCTTTCTCTTTCCCATTTGTGGCAGCCTCTCTCCACTCCCTCCTCCCATGGAGATTGACACTTTGTCCACGCTGTTGTTTCTCTGTCAAACTCTAATAAAATTGTTTTAAGCTTCCTTTGAGTCCATTTATAAATTCTTCTATTAATAAAACTTAAGACCCCAAATAAGGAACCTCAATTTCTTCAGCCACTTAGTGAGTTCAGGACCAGCCTGGACTTCATAGACCCTGTCTCAGAAAAAAAAAAAAAATTATACATTAAATATTATGAAATATTGCATGTGGAGAAAGAAGAAAACAACCAGTTTTTTTTAATTACATATTTTTATTGAAGCAAAATCTCACTATGTGACTGAAGTTGCTCTTAAACTCATGACAATCCTCCTGCCTCAGCCTCACAAGTGCTGACTCTAGAACAGTGGTTCTCAACCTTCTCAATGCTGTGACCCTCTAATTGAGTTCCTTATGTGGTGGTGACCCCTGTAATAAAATCATTTTTGCTGCTACTCCATAACTAATTTTACTATGGTTATGAATTACAATGTAAATAGCAATGTTTTCCAATGGTCCTAGGCAACACCTAAGAAAGAGTGGCTTAACTCTAAAAGGATCGTCACCCCAGGCTGAGAGCCACTGCTTTGCTGCCTTTTTCCTGTGTAATTTGGAGGGCTTCTCCCACAGCCCTCACAAACTTAAAAATTCTGTGTTGAAAGTTTGTGTGGGTTGTGTCCTATAGGAGGTACATTGCTTTCACAGTTTCAGGACGCCTAAAGTGAGTCATTCTCAATAAAGAGTTTCTCCCTACCCATTTCTTTCTCCAGTTTAGAAAGAATTGGGAATGCTAAGAATGCCCTCAGAGTCCATTTCTCCCCCAAACCCTTTCCCACCTGGATTCTGCCCCTCCTGCCCATCCCCTCCCTTCAGCTGCCCTGGTTTCCTGGTTTCTTGGCTTCTTGGAGCTTCTACTATCTCTGAGAGGGACCTTGCCAAGTTTCCTTGGCCCGGGCCCCACAGGGAGGTTGAATTGAGTATGATTGTTTTTCTGTCTGGCACACCTGCGGTTCCTCTCTCCATCTTGGTGCTGGGCTCCAGCAGAGATCAGCAGAAGGAGGAAACTGCATTTGTTGCTTAGATTGCTTGGAACAAAACCTCCCTCCCAAGTTCCAGGGGCCAGACCACACCTGGAACACATTCCATTTACTGACTCTAAGGTTGGGCAATGTGGATCAGGAAGTTGGCCTGTGGATGGCCCCGGCTCTGTCTCGAACCCGTCTATTCTGGGTCCTTCCACTATACACCCAGATGTAAAGGGCGGGAGCTGAAGCTCTGTTGGTAGAGCGCTTGCCTAGCACACCTGAAGCCCTGAGTTCTATCCCAGCATGGCATAAAGCCAGGCCAGTGGCTACCTTTGTAATACCAATACTCAAGAAGTGGAAATAGAATAATCAGAACTCAAGGTCAGCAGCAGCAGCACAGGGGCATGAGGCCAGCTCAAGGCCTTGTCTCAAAAATAAAATAAAATAAAATCCCCCCCCCCTTTTCTTTTCTCTCTTGGTGCAGGTGATTGAATCCAGATCTCCCACAAGTTAGACGAATGCTATACCACTGAGTCACACCTCAGCCCAGAGTCCTTTCTCAAATAGGCAGTATGTCTACATGGTTCAAGTTCAGAAGGGAAAAGCCCCAAGAGTAAAACTCTTCTGTCTGTCCAGCCCTCAGTACCCTCTATCCAGAGACATGGCTGCTGTGATCAGTATCAGTTTAAGTGTCTTCCCAGACGTGAGATGTCACATTTTGTGATCTATATATTTTAATAAACTCTACAATAGGAGGCTTTTTTTTTTTTTTCCTACAAGGGAATAGAGAATTCAGGCAGACTCAGGGGTCCACCATTACATGGGAGAGACCCTTGGCTATCTGTATTGTATATGAACAGTAGACATCCAATAAGCCACAGTCTCCAGGATTGCATCAAAGGAAATGAATTATTTTGGGTCTGTGGGCTTCAAAGTATATTATTTGGTTTATTTTGATTTTTTCTTCCTTGTACATACTAGACAAGCTGTCTACTAATGAACTCCTTCTAGTCTTTTCAAAGTCCTGCTATCTGCACCAGGTGTATCAGCATCACTTGGGAGAAGTTGCTGAGAAATTCCGATTTTCAGGTTCTGCTCCAAGATTAATAAGTCAGAAACTGAGGGTAAACTAACACATATATGTTGCATTTCTGTTGCTTATAACAAATGAGGACCATTTTCTGTATAAGGAACTGACTGGCAGTCAGCTTCCCGAAATCTGGGTTTCTACTCCAGGCTTAGCGAAAACTCTTTTCTTCATCGTCTAGGACCCCTCCTACATGTGCAGCAGACACACGTGATGGCTGATCCTCGTGGCCCTGTGGACCATGGAGTCCAAATCCGCTTTATCACAGAGTCAGAGGGTGCTACTGAGATGGGCACCCTTCGTCGCGGTGGGAGACGCCCTGCTAAGGATGCAAGGGCCAGTACCTATGGGGTTGCTGTGCGTGTGCAGGGCATTGCTGGACAGCCCTTTGTGGTGCTTAACAGTGGAGAGAAAGGGACTGACTCCTTTGGGGTCCAAATCAAGGGGGCCAACAACCGGGGGTCCCCGGGAGCACTGAGCTCTGATTCAGAGCTCCCGGAGAACCCCTACTCCAAAGTCAAGGGATTCCCTGCCCCTTCTCAGGGCAGCACGTCTGATGAGGAGCCCAAGGACCACTGGAATGGAAGACTGCTCCGTTCCCAGTCGCAAGCCTCTCTGACAGGGCTGGCTTCTGTGGGGCCTAGCAACAGGAGCGCCAGTTTGTTAGAGCTAGCCCCTAAAAAGACTCCCCCGGTTAACGCCATCGACACTGCTCCCTTGTCTTCAGTGGATTCACTCATCAATAAGTTTGATAGTCAAATCGGGGGCCAGATCCGAGGCCGGACTGGCCGCCGCACACGGACACTTCCCCAGGAACAGCGCAAGCGGAGCCAGAGTCTGGACAGCCGGCTCTCACGGGACCGGGGACGTCAGTCCCCCAACCACTGGACCCCCGAGACCAAGTATGACAACCACGTGGACAGTTCAAAGCAGCCGTTTCAGAGCCAGAGCCCCCTCAGCAGCTTTAGCCGTTCCCGGCAGACTCAAGACTGGGTCCTTCAGAGTTTTGATGAGCCACGGGAGAAAGCGCAGGATCCCACCATGGCGCAGGTCAGACGGCATCCCTCCCCACTGCTGACCCCCAGCTTTGTATCAGATAACAGGGCAGAATGTCTCTGCCTCTTGTTCTCCATTTTAGCCACTAAATTTCCCCCACATTTACCTGCTTTCATGGGTCAAATTCTAAGGAAAATGGAAATGAGCCTGGAGAGTTAGCTTCTTCAGTCATCAGCAAATACTAATTTGCTGGGTCCTGCACCTTTTGTAATGCTGGTAATGCTGGCTCAGAGGGTATGGAGAGGTCCCCCATAGTCTTGCTTGTCTTGCTTGAAACCCATGCTTTCTGCTTTCTTACTCAGGGATGTGACTTAAGTGGGGAGATAAACTTACGTGCATTCTAGAACTCCATGTGCATTTATAAATTCTAGTACATCTTGTTACAATAAGGTTTCTTGGCCCCAGGCGCCCAGAGGTCCAGACTCCCAGACCTGCTGCCCCAGACCCCTTAGCTGCCCGCTGCTGCTTAGGCTTCCCCCAAAAATGACTCAGACACTTACATCATGCTGTTTGGCCTATGGCTCAGGCACATTGCTAGCTAGCTCTTACATCTTAACTCAACCCATTTCCATTAATCTGTCTGCCACGTGGCCCGTGGCTCACCTGTGCTCCTTATATGTTTCTTCTTGGGCCGCTGGGTCAGTCTGTCTGACTCCACCCTGCTTCTCCTACCTATGCTCTGATTTCCTCTCCTACTTTTTCTATGGTGCCTGTCATGGGCCAAAACATCTCCTTTATTTAAAGATTGATATTCACATCATGCAGAAAGACATTCCCACATCAACATCTGGTGGCTTTAATGACAAATTACTTGTGACATAGCTCCCAGCTGGTTATTGAGAAAAGTCTGATTTACAGCAGTAGCACAGAGGTCTATCCTGCTTGTACTTTTTTGGGGTGGCTCCTCAGGCCTGAGCAGTGTTGTTCATCCTGCTGAGAGGCTTCGTCTCTCAACTGCTCCCTGTGTTCTATTTGAACCACATATGTATGCTGGCATAATCTTCTCTCCCTTTCTTCCTTTCTTAATTTTTTCCCTAGTTCAAATCAACTCCAGACCTTCTCCGAGACCAGCGGGAGGCAGCAGCACCAGGCAGTGTGGACCACGCGAAGGCCTCCATCTATGGCATCCTGAGGGAGGGGTGAGTGGGGTCTACCCAGTAGTGGAAGCATACACTTCTTTCTCATCTCCTTCCTGGTCTCTCCTGCCCTCCACTCACCCCTGCTTTCAATCTTCTGTTCTCCAGAAGCCCAGAGAGTGAAGCCTCAGTGAGAAGGAAAGTTAGTTTGGTGTTGGAGCAGATGCAGCTTCTCGGGGTGAGTGACCTTCTTCTTCGGGTCGGGACTAGAGCCTTGAGGGCCTTCAGGGATATGAATGTGGACTCACTTCTCACCCCCTTAATCCCCTATACCTCTGGCAGATGGTTTCTCCTGCTTCTGCTAAGGCTCTAACAGGGCAGGGTGAGCTTACCCGAAAAGTGGAGGAGCTCCAGAAAAAGTTGGATGAAGAGGTGAAGGTAAGGCAGGTTAGAGGTATGGAGGGGTGAAGGGCCACAGGGAGATGACCACCCTGGGGATGAAATAATCTGGCGTGCTGGGCTGGCACCTCTTCTGAGTAGTAGGACAAGTACTGTCTGTATCTGGTGAGACAAGAAGTCAGTTCTAGCCCCAGCCAGGTCTTTGAGTTTCTCTGGGACTTAATGAGCAGAGCACATTAGAGACCTAACTACTTCCTTTTCCCTAGGAGTTCACCTTCTGGGTCTGCCATTGACTGCTTATAGAATGCTTGAGAAACTCTCTTTTGTTCTCTGTCCGGGGGTGTAGCTCAGTTGATAAAATGCTCACTTTGCATGCACAAAGTGTCCCAGGTTCAATCTGTAGTACTGAATGCATCCAGTGGTTGGTGGTACTTGCTTGTAAGCCCAGCACTCAGGAAGTAGAGGCAAGAGGATCGTGAATTCAAGGTCCTCTCTGGTTATTAAGCAGGTTTGAAGACGGACTGGGCCACATGAAACCATGTTTCAAAAAAAGAACAGAATATGACTCATCATAATTATGGTGGTAATGATAATTTTATGGCAGATACTGTCATAGGTAACATAACCATCATCGTGGCTGTGCAGAGTATGCTGTAGGATCTTTTCTGATGTCAAAGTTGAAGATCTGAGAGAGTAAGGAATTGCTTGTGGCAGTTAATTCGCAGAGAAGGGCTGAGATGATCCAGCCATTCTTCCTCTTAAACTTATGGACACTTTTATTTTTAAATACATAAAGGGCAGGGTCTCGAAAGAGCTGGCCCTGAACTCAGTGTGTTAGCCAAGAATGACCCTTGCCCCATCTCCTCAATTTGGGATTACAGATGTTCATCACTATGCCCAGTTTATACCTTGCTGGGGATGGAACCCAGAGCTTTGTATATGCTAGGCAGGTACTCTACCCAGCCCCATACCCTTTATAAATGCTTCTTCTTCCCGTCGGTCTGCAATCCCCTTGTTAAGGAGACATCAGTGCAGGTTGATGGTTATGTGCAATCAAACTTAATAGCTTCCAACCTTGATTCTAGTAATTGCTGGCTGTGTAGCTAATCTTAGTTAAAGTTCTTCAAGTATTCAAATCCTGTTTCCTTAACACTAAGTGAAGATAATAATATACTCTTTATTTATTGGTTGCAAAACAGATTACTCCAAAACTTAACTGCCTAAAACAAGCATTTCTCAGTGTCTGAGGACTGAGAATCAGGGATCAGCTTCTCTGAGTAATTCTGACTCACGGCTGTTGTTACTAGAATACTTAGGAGACTTATGTTTGTTTGCTGGATTTTTTTTTTTTTAATTTTATTTTTTCTGTTTTGAGACAAAATTCCACTTGGTAGCCCAAACTGCCTGGAACTTACTGTGTAGTTTAGGCTAGCCTTGAACTTATGGCGATCCTCTTGCTTCTGCCTTCCAAGTGTCAGGATTACAGGCATGTGCTGCCATTTGGAACTATACTGGATCATTCTACAAGCTTCTCCTGTTCTCCATTTCTTTCCCAGAAGCGGCAGAAGCTAGAGCCATCCAGGCTTGGGCTAGAGAAGCAGCTGGAGGAGAAGACCGAAGAGTGTAGCCGGCTGCAGGAGCTGCTGGAGAGGAGAAAGGGGGAGGCCCAGCAGAGCGCCAAGGAGTGAGTGCAGCCTGTGGTGCACTGGCCCACATGGGTCGGCCTCAGGGACCTGGGCTGGACCTACAGGTCCATCCTCCCAGGTTTGAAGGAGACAGGGGCATCTTGATATGTTAAAGGGGCCGAGACTGTTTCTCTTCCCCTTTCTATGGCAATGGGGATGGTACCTGTTCTAGAGGTGGACTACCTGGATGTCCCATAAAAGACCACCAGACACGTATGCAATCTACAAGAGCATTTAATTCTTGAAAGCAAAAATTCCGGCATGCAGAGGTCAAACCATCTGACAGAGTGGCAAAATGGCAACCCCTAGAGAAGCTGGCAGGCTTCTTTAAGCACAGCTAGGGGGATTTCAGCTGTGCTTAAGTGTACTTTGAAGTGATTGGACATAGAGCCTTATTGGTCACAGGAATCATTTTATGATTGGCTCATGACATTTAGTCAGCAACTGTGGTTGCAGTGTTAGAGGTCTGTTTGACTGAAGACAGCAAGAAAAGCTTCTGCTTGTGGCTGGGTAGGACTCTGATTGGCTACTAGACTGGATGTACTTCCTGAGGGCCTGATTGAAGCCAGGCATAAAGTCAATATGGGATGGTGGGGTAATATGGGGAAGAGCAAACTGGCCCTATCAGGGTCAGTCGTGTTATAAGAGGAGATAGCTACCTCAGCTCATGCAGATTGCCCTCTGACTGCCACAGAAATGTCTCCCTCATATATATATATATATTGTGTTAGTAAACAAATAAGAATGTAGTAAAGGAAAACAGATTTGAGTAGGGGCAGGGTGTAGTTTATTAGCGAAATGGTTGTCCAGTTTGGCAAGGCCCTTCTGTCTGTAGCACAACAAATCCAAGTATGCAAAAAAAAAAAAAAAAAATAGAGATTTAATGGACGGTTAGATGAATCAATGTCACTGCTTAACATAGTATCCAGTAATGCTATCTGTTGTTAGGCTCCAGAACATGAAGCTCCTCTTGGGCCAGGAAGAAGGCTTACGCCATGGGCTGGAGACCCAGGTGAAGGAGCTGCAGATCAAACTGAAACAGGGCCGAAGTCCTGAGCCTGCAAAGGAGGTTCTCATAAAGGTAGGAAAGAGGAAGGTATTTCCTAGCCTTGGTTCTGAGCAGCATCCTTAGGTCTGTTCATCCACTGCTTCCTTGAAGTATGGAAAGCGGGAGGTTTTCACCAGTGCTGTTCAGTGTGTTTTCAGACAGACTCAAAAGCAGTATGAAGCTAGAGACGGGGTGACGGTGCTTCTTTATACTCCAGGCAGCTTAGAGGGCAAAAGGCACCTGGCACTACACTAGTACAAACTATCTACATTCCTTTTTTTGGGGGGGGGGGTGAGACTTCACTGCGTTGTCCATTCTGACCTCCGATTTGTGATTCTTCTGCCTTAGCCTTCTAATTACTGGGGTTAGAAGCATATGCTTCCTGCCAATCTCAATAAGCATTTTTGGCTAAATGGGCGAGTTTTTTAATAGAGAGAATGAGTCCTAACATGGTCCCCTCCCGAGCTTTCACCCTCCCCTTTCTCCAGGACTTGTTAGAGACTCGGGAACTTCTGGAAGAGGTCTTAGAGGGGAAGCAGCGAGTAGAGGAGCAACTGAGGCTGAGGGAACGGGAACTGACAGCCTTGAAGGGGGCCCTGAAAGAGGAGGTGGCCTCTCATGACCAGGAAGTGGAACATGTCCGGCTGCAATACCAGAGAGACACGGAGCAGCTTCGCAGGAGCATGCAAGATGTGACCCAGGCATGTGACAAGAATGGAGCTGGGGAGGAGGACACTGCCAGGGAATGAGGCTGCCTTATATGTGTATTTTTGGAATTTTTCATGTTTGCAAGTAGGAACCTTTCCTAAAGGACACATGTGAGATGTAGTAAGAACATTGGTTAGGAAACCTACCAGAGCAGAGAGAGGATTTATAGGCTAGCAGTACGTAAGGATGTGTGGTCAAACTCCACGAGGAAATAAGAGAAGGGAGCTTCCTGCAGATCACAGGGAGGAGGGCTGTATGTAGCATCATACTACAAGGGTGTCAGTGTGTCAATCAGAATGATATTTTCTGGCTTCAGCTTCCTCTTCTACCTTAACATGAGTTTTGCCCTCTGGGCCTCCTGGTACCCATTTTTCTCCCTAGGACCATGCTGCAGTGGAAGCTGAGAGGCAGAAGATGTCTACCCTGGTACGAGAGCTGCAGAGGGAGCTAGAGGAGACCTCAGAGGAGACGGGGCATTGGCAGAACATGTTCCAGAAAAACAAGGAGGAACTGAGAGCCACCAAACAGGAGTAAGACCCTCCTGCCTTTTGCAGGGGCGTTCAGTCTGACACTTGAATCCAGTGCCTTTCTCACACAACGCTCTCACACGCTCTTTCTGAAGTTGCTGTTCTCCACATCCACTCTTCCAGAAGGAGTGTCTGTGGCAGTCCTCCAGAGGGCCTTTGCTCTGTGAATTTCCCCTATGTAGGAATTCTGACCTTCATCTTTTATCCCTTGTTTATAACCTTGCTGGGCTCAGACTTCTGCAGCTGCGGATGGAGAAGGAGGAGATGGAAGAGGAGCTTGGGGAGAAGATGGAGGTCTTACAGAGGGACTTAGAGCAGGCCCGAGCTGGTGCAAGAGATACTCACCAGGTTGAGGAGCTCAAAAAGGTACTTGGCACCTGGGGCGCAGATCGCAGCTTGGGATGAGCCCTGCCTCATGGACGCACCTCTGCCTGGACTGGTGGGGCTGTACCCGGGAGTGTGGTTTTCAAGCTCCATCTTAGCACCTTAGCCTTGGCTTTTCAGCTCTTCAGAACTAGTTTCCTGGTTGGTTATAGTTTCCTAATGTAAAGCTGTCACCAGCCAGGTTGGGGTGTAGGCAGAAGCTGCTGGCCACCTCCTAGAAGACATCATAGGTAGCTAAATATACCTGGAATTGTAAAACTCCAGGCTCATTTTTACAGGCTCAGAACCTTAATTTAGTCAGCACTGCAAAAGCTGCTCTTTCAGGGAGAGATTCATTAACTATGTTAATGAACAAATGTTTTGTTTGAATGCCTGTTTATTAATTTACATTGAGAAATATAATCCCTGGACTGGAATGCTGGTATCAGCTTGGCTGGCTGACCTACTTTTGAAACCAAATTGTAATGTGAAGGCTATGTGGAAAAGGGGCCCAATGTTTGACGTGCAGCTCCCTGGTATCCCAAGCCATACATAGTCTTGCTGGCGGGGTGGTGACATAACACTCCACGATTCCCTCTTTGATATTTTTATTAAAGTCAATCCTTTTTTTCATCGTGCATAGATGGTAGTTTATAAAAAAATCATGAGAAAGTCATAAAAATTGAAATAAGCATAGTTTCATACTCTTGGCGTTGTAGTTTGTGAAGGATAAGCATGCAGCTGATACGCTGGGTATGGTGGCACATGCCTTTAATCTTAGCATTCAGGAGGCAGAGGCAGGTGGGTCTCTGTGAGCCTGAGAGGCCAAGAGTGAATTTCAGTATAGCCAGGGCTCTGTAGAGAGACCTTATCTCAAAACTCCCCCTAGAAGAGAATCTCCCTCTAACAAAACAAAGTCCCACACAAAAAAGAAAACAGCTGATTATTTTGGGATGAACTAGAACTATGTCATATTGTTGTGAAGTTACACACACCAAGGAGATTCTGAAACCTATTGATGTATTAGAAATAGAGACAACCTGATAGTTCTCCAGATAATATCATTTATTATTATGTCTCAAATAGGTGCATTCTGTCAAATATTTAAACGAAATATAGATTTAGAAAGATGAGGGAAGCAGACTAACCAGTCCAACACAGACCGGACGGCAAGCTCGCTCTGTTTCCTTTTCTTTGTAATGGGTTTTGTTCATGTTTGCATTAGAGTTACTGCATGTTCCGTGGCCTTCTATCTTACTGCATATTTCTAAACTTCAAAAGTGCCTAATAGCTAAAGAGGACCATAATTAATATCTTAACTGCCCTTTAAAAAGAAATTTAAGCTGCATTAATACTTACTATTTCACGTTTTTGTATTTTGGTGTTTTTTTTGTTTTTTGTTTTGACTGCCTGTCTGTTTTAGTCATGTGTTCATCCATTCTTCCTTCACATGGTTTCTAGTAGTACTATATTTTATGCACTGCAAAATTCCTCTATTTATTTTTAGTTTTTGAGACCAGGTCTCACTATGTAGACCAGGCTGGCAGAGATCTACCTTTCCTAATGCTACGTTTAATGCACTACCACACTTGGCCCCCAAATTTTCCTTTTAAAACAGACAGTGCAGTGGTTTTTAGTATATTCATTGTATCTTGAAGCCATCACCATTATCTAGTTACAGAATATTTTAATCCTCCAAAGCGCCCCAGACTCCGCAGTGGCTATTGTCCCATGCCCTGACAACTTTTTCTCTCTAAATTTGCATACTGAACATTTCATGTCATTGTAATTCTATACTGTGCAGCTTTTCATTTCTGGATTTTTTCATCTGGTGTAATTTTTTTCAAGATTCAACTGTGTGCTAGTAATTGTCTTCATCTTTTTGTTTGTGTGTGTGTTATTGTTTTAGACATAGCATTTTATGTAGTTCAGGCTTTCCTGGGACTTGCTATGTAGCTAGGATGCCTTGAACTCCTGTGATCCTCCTGCCTCTGTCTCTGTGTTAGATTATAGGTGTGTACTACCACGCCTGGCTTCATCTAGTTTTATGGTTGTGTAATGTTCTATTCTTGATTCGTGTATTTTATTCATTTTCCAAACTAAGGACACGTGGATTGCTTCTGTGTTTGACATATAGTGACTGATCTTGCTATGAACAAGTTTTTGTGAGAACCGTCAGTTTCATGGGCATAGCAGTGAGAATGGGATTGCTTTGTCCTGTGGTTAGTCTGTGTTCAGCTTTTTGTGAATCTGCCCAATTGCTCTCTAAAGCAGCCTTATCATTTATATTCCTTTCTATGACATGTGAGAGCCTTATTTTCTCCCCAGGCCAGAACCTGTTATAGCCAACTCCACTGTTTTCCCTTCTAGGAGCTGCAGCGCACCCAGGGGGAGCTTCAAGAGCTTCAAGCAGAGCGGCAGAGCCAGGAGGTGGCTGGTCGAAAGCGAGACCAGGACTTGGAGAAGCAGCTGGCAGTGCTGAGGGCTGAAGCTGATCGGGGCCGAGACCTGGAACAGCAGAACCTCCAGCTACAAAGCACCCTGCAGCAGCTGCGGCAGGACTGTGAAGAGGCTTCCAAGGCAAGGGGAGTGGGCCCAGGGCTCAGGAGGTGGAGGCTGAGGGGTCAGGAGGGCTGAGAAGCCAGAGAGCCTGCAAAGTTACCTATGAAGGAAGGGTATGTACCGAGCAGTTCTGGAGACTCGTGTGTGTGCCATTAGCGGATTTTAGCAGGGGCTGCCGTATCTATGTAAGGGTTATAGGGAAGCCCCTGCCTGGGGCCACCCCTCCATGCTTAGCTCCTGTGAGCTTTTGGTGGGCTCTGAGGTGGCCCATTTCCCTGGATATGCATGTTTATCCAATTGAGCCCCACGGTCTGAGCCAATTCTTCCAACTGTCCGCAGGCTAAGCTGGCATCAGAGGCAGAGGCCGTGGTGCTGGGGCAGCGTAGGGCAACAGTGGAAACCACACTTAGGGAAACTCAGGAAGAAAATGACGAATTCCGAAGACGCATCCTGGGTCTGGAGCAGCAGTTGAAGGAGGCCCGAGGCTTGGTGGAAGGTGGGGAAGCGGTGGAGGCACGCCTTCGGGACAAAGTGCATCGGCTGGAGGTACTTACTCCTGTCTGCCTTGTGGGTCCCGATCTTCTGCCCTCAAGCCCAGGCATTGGTTTAATGTGCCTGCATGCGCTGTGTTCCTGTCTCAGTATGCAGCCTTGCAGCCTTCGCTTTTCTGGTTTTACTACCAGCATGCCATGCAGCACCTTTGCCTTCACCATATCTATTAAGCTTGGCTTTGTTTCCTGGAATTACTTGTTGTGAATGCATCAAAGTTTGCACTGGTATTTTGTCTCCTGTCTCCTACCCTTTGCTTGTTCTGTGCTCTGATTTTTGGTTGCTCCCTGTGACCTGTTTGCAATGCTTACTTTCTGTTGTTTTTCTGAGACAGGGTCTCTCACAATATAACCTCACTTGGCCTGGAACTCACTACATAGACCAGGCTGGCCTCAAATTCACAGAGGTCTTACTGCTTTTCCCTCACAAGTTCTGGGGTTAGAGGCATCGCTACCACACCCAACTCTACCTTTTTCACTAATAACTCCCCTACCTTTCCCATCTACCAACCTCCAGTGCTTTCAGCCTAAGTTTTGCCTTTTCTCAGCCCAACCGTCCCACCTCCCTCTTCCCAGATAGAGAAACAGCAGCTAGAGGAGGCTCTGAATGCTGCCCAGGAGGAGGAGGGGAGCCTGGCAGCAGCTAAGCGAGCTCTCGAGGTCCGGCTGGATGAGGCCCAGCGGGGGCTGGCACGCCTAGGGCAGGAACAGCAAGCACTGAACCGGGCTCTCGAGGAGGAGGGAAGGCAGCGGGAGGCTCTTCGGAGGAGCAAGGCAGAGCTGGAGGAGCAGAAGCGGTTGCTGAACAAGACTGTAGACAGACTCAACAAGGAGGTAGGCATAGGTGGACCCTTAGGAAGAGGAGTGAGCCCTGTGGAGACAACCCTGGAAGTGGGTCAGGGTGTGCGGCCTTCATTCCTCAAGAAGGGGTTGGGCCAAATATTTCTTTTTTAAAAAGGGCTTTATTACTATTATAACTATCTTTTTTGTTGTTGTTTTTGAGACAGTGTCTTTCTATGTAACCCTGGCTGTCCTAGAAGTGACTCTGTAGACCAGGCTAGCTTTGAACCCACAGAGATCCACCTGCCTCTGTCTCTCAAGTGCTAGGATTAAGGATGTGTGCCACCATGCTTGGCCCTTAATATTTTCAAATTAGGTCTATATATCTGTGTCTGTGTGGGGGTTTATGTGTGCATGTCAGTGCAGTACCCAAGGAGGTCAGAAGAGGGCACCAAGTCTCCTGAAGCAAGAGTTACAAGCAGTTTTTTGAGATAGATCTCACGTAGCTAGAATTAGTGTTGAATTCTCTGTAGGTGTGTGCCACCATGCCCAGCCCAAATGGGATATTCTACTTACATGACAGTGGTTTCGTCCTGAGGTCTTCATTCTTAGAGTTTATTTTAGAAGCCTAGAGATCCAAACGTAAGAAACGTCATTAATAAATGTTTAAATTTCTTGGAGAGGGGAGAGTGAAGAAGATAAGGAAATCAAATTATTTTTGCTGGGAAGGTTCTTCCTCCTGATCTTAATTAACGAAACAAGACCAACTACTAGCAATGCCAGTTTATAAAATTTTGTATAATTTATACAAAAGTTTTCTCTGAAATAGTAATCAAGGATTTGTCATAGTTCGGTTGACAAATTTTCTTTTTTAGTGGTATATCTTATAACCATGCCACTTTGAGCTTGCAGAAATATGATAATTGAAGGTTTACTTAATATAATAATTAACATAATTCAGTATCAGCTCACCAATGTAGGTACTAGTGTTATCCATCTTATAGATGGGAAAATGAGACTAGAGATGATAAGTAAGTGTTAAAGCTATCAATAGTCCGTCCAGACATTTGAATATAACGACTAACCACACTAAGGATCTAGACCAGGAAGGCTGGAGAGCACTGCTTGGCAGAGAGGAGGCTCCTGGGAGACTTCTGGGAGCTGGGGCTAGAGAAGGGGCATAGTATTTGGTGTGGAGAAGCAGAGCTGGAAAAAAAAAAAGCTTTTCTTTGCATTTTAGCTGGAGCAGATTGGAGATGACTCCAAGCTAGCTCTGCAGCAGCTCCAGTCCCAGATGGAAGATTACAAGGAGAAGGCCCGGAGAGAAGTAGCTGATGCCCAGCGCCAGGCCAAGGATTGGGCCAGTGAGGCCGAAAAGAATTCGGGGGGACTGAGCCGGCTTCAGGATGAGGTAGGAGGCCAAAAGACAGGAAAGCATCCTCTAGTTTGAAGATCATTGTTTCCTCACTGAACCTGTGGGCTGCAATGTTAGGGCCCAGACTTAGGTATAACCAATGTAGTAGCACACTAAGATAGAGGGGCTTGTTCACATGAGGACAGTTAAGAGGGAATGCATTGTCTATACAGCAGGGTCTTTCACCTGGGAAGGTTTCTAAGACATGGTTTCTCTGTATAGCCCTGGCTGTCCTGTAACTCTGTGTAGAGCAGCCTGCCCTCAAACTCAGAGATCTTCTTGCCTCTGCCTCCCTAATTCTGGAATTAAACCACCGCTTGGCCAAGATTTTTAAGAATCTTGATGCCTAAATAACATTTCACATTATCTAGATCATAATTTGGGACCTAGGATTGGTAGATCTTTTTTGGTTTTGTTTTAAGATAAGGTCTCATTATGGCTAACCTTAAATTCACAGAGATCTGTTTGTCCCTGCCTCCTAAGTGCTGAAGGATTTAAGGCTCGTACTATCATGCCTGACAGGATTGGTGGTTTTAAAACCAGTGGTGGCTGTTCCCCCAGTAAAATTCTCAAGTCATTTCATTTGTGTAGAAAGTTTTAAGATAATAAAGAAAACAAATTAACAGTGATTCTTTTGTCACCATGAGCCAGCAGTTCTGGACAAGTCCTCTACCAGATAGCTGTGGTCCCAGTCTGGCGCTAAAGAATGTCAGTAGTTGCCAGGCAGTGTGGTGGTGGCACACGCCTTTAATCCCAGCACTCAGGGGGCAGAGGCGGGAGGATCCCATGTTCAAGGCCAGCCTGGTCTACAGAGTGAGTTCCAAGGCTACAAAGCCACACTGAGAAACCCTGTCTTGAACCCCCCCCCCCAAAAGCGGTGTGCTGTTTCTTCCTTTGGGCACACTGCCCCCTACCCTCCACCCCTACATTTCAGCTAAGCTGAGCTTTGTTTGTCTGTGTGCCCAGCTGCAAAGGCTGCGGCAGGCCCTGCAGACATCCCAGGCTGAGCGGGACACAGCCCGGCTGGACAAAGAGCTGCTGGCCCAGAGACTGCAGGGGCTGGAGCAGGAGGCTGAAAACAAGAAACGCACCCAGGATGACAAAGCTCGACAGTTGAAGGGCCTTGAGGTAAAAGCACAGACGGGCTGGCTGGGGACAGAAAGGGGTTTCCCTTCCCCGCCAGCAGGTGGCGCTGGCTCCACGGTAGCTTTGAGCAAGCGGGAGCAAGGAGATTTCTGTAGTGTGCAGGGAAGGAGCGTGGGGCTGAAGTTTTGATGGAGCCTTGATCTGAATCTCACGTCCGAGGGCACAGAGTTTGGGACGGAACTGACCTTTTGTTCTTCTGCCTCAGGAAAAAGTCTCCAGGCTGGAGGCAGAGCTAGATGAGGAAAAGAACACAGTGGAGCTGTTAACGGAGCGTGTGAACCGTGGCAGGGACCAGGTGACTCCCCCAGCCCTCCCTGTGCCTCCCCTCTCCCCCCCACTCTCCGTCCCAGCTCTCCTGTTTCAAAACCTAGGTGGTTCCGGCGAGGCAGTCTGCTTGGGGCTCTCCTCTGCTTTGGAAATTAGGTGGAAACCAAGAGCTGGAGTCTAGAAGCCAGGCTGCACTGACCCTAGTGAGGGCTGTTTCCATTCAGGAGTGCTGGTTGTGAGTGTAGGGAGCCGCCTTTGAAATGACTCTTGCCATTCGAATAGCTATAATTTCTTCTTTTAACGCGATACCCAATCAGATCACTTTTTTGTTTGTTTTTTTGAGACAAAGTCTCTCTATGTAGCTATGGCTGGCCTTAGAACATGCTCTGTAGACCATGCTGGCCTCAAACTCCCCACCCACATCTAGTACCCGGGGCTCATGGTGACATCATCTGGCTCTCTTGGTCCTGGGCAGACCTTCCCTCCCCCTGTATGTAGCACACAGAGCCTCTCTCCCCTCTCAGCAGCTCCTCTCATGCCTGTACCTTTCCACTGCAAATATCCCACATTCCCGATACCTTAGACACCTTAGGTTCTCCGTTGCTTTGCTCTCACAGATTATACAATAGCCTTTTAGGCCCCCTTGCAGGAAACTGATTTTGGGGGATACAATCCGATATAACGGGGAAAGTACAATGACAGGTAGCTTCGTGGCCGTGGGAATGTATGTTGTTAGGATGAGAGTGCTTAGTTACCTGAGAATTTGGGGACCGGGTTCAGGAAGTGTCTTCCAGGGATCTGCTTCTGTTGGTTGACTTTGCTGGGTTAGCATCAGGCTTCCCCAAGCGTTATTCTTCTCACCGCTCCCTAACAGATGGACCAGCTGAGGACAGAGCTTATGCAGGAGAGGTCTGCTCGGCAGGACTTGGAATGTGACAAAATCTCCTTGGAGAGACAGGTGGAAAGGAGCCTTGGGGATAGACTGGGGGGGGGGGGGTAAGAAGACCACCTGGAGTGCTTACCATGGAATCTTCCTGCCTCTCTCAGAACAAGGACTTGAAGGCCCGGTTGGCCAGCTCAGAAGGCTTCCAGAAACCCAGTGCCAGCTTCTCTCAGCTTGAGTCCCAGAATCAACTGTTACAAGAGCGGCTACAGGCTGAAGAGAGGTGATATGTACCTCCCATTCATCTGTCTCCCCCTCTCTTTCTTTCTCTGGGTTTCCCTTCATCTTTACCTCATGTCTGGCCAACCTGACCTCGTCTTCAGGGAGCCCCCATGCTCCTAATATAGAGCAGAGTTGTGGAAATTCTGGGATGGGAATGGCCTCTGGTTCTTTGGAACTTTCCTGGATCCTCCTCATCCACCTGAAGTGGTACAGTGCTAAATAAAGGCTCTCTTAGAAATGGCAGCAATTATAGCATCCCTTTCCTGCCATCTCTTAGAGAGAAGACCGTTCTGCAGTCCACCAACCGGAAACTGGAACGGAGGGTTAAAGAGCTCTCTATCCAGATAGATGATGAGCGGCAGCATGTCAATGACCAGAAAGACCAGGTGAGGACATGGCACCTCGTGGACGAGTGGGGGGGCGCAAGTATATGCTATGTGTTCTCTTGAGGTCTAGCTTGGACTAGTTATGGCCTCTGTATTGAGTGCTAGTTTTTCTAAGGGTTATATGTACATTATTTCATTGAATCTCCAAATAACTTTAGTGTTGTGCTTGTGTATAAGGTATATATGTTTATGTATATGTACAAACGTGCACGTGTGTGTGGGAAGGCCACAGGACAATCCTGAGTGCTATTCAATCAGCACCATCCAACTTTTTTTTTTTTTTTTTGAGACGAGATCTCTCACTGGCCTAGAACTTGTCAAATAGGTTAGGCTTGGCTAGTGTGCCTAGGGAGATTGGCATGGCAAGCACTTTATTCGCTGAGCTATCTCTTCAGCTTTCTAACCCCCTCTCAACAATTTCCTGAGGCTGGAGGATTTCCACAAAGTCACAACGTTTGGGGGGGGGGTGCGGGGATTAAGGGGCAATTGTCAGAATCGTTGTATTGGAGGTCGCAGCCCTTCGGAGTGTATGCTTCTCTAATGTGGGGTATCCTATCCTGTTTAGCTAAGCCTCAGGGTGAAGGCTTTGAAGCGACAGGTGGATGAAGCAGAAGAGGAAATTGAGCGTCTGGACAGCCTGAGGAAAAAGGCACAGCGGGAGCTGGAGGAACAGCACGAGGTCAATGAGCAGCTCCAGGCTCGAATCAAATCCTTGGAAAAAGATGCCTGGTATGACGGCCTTTCTGTACCTTGCTCTGCACTATGCTCATGGGGGTTGAGGGGAGTGGGCGGTAGGGGATAGGAGGGTAGGGAATGGGAGGGTAGGGTAGGGCAAGGGAGGGTAGTGTTACAATAAGGTTTCTTGGTCCCAGAGGCCCAGACCCACAGACCTGCTGTGCCAGACCCCTTAGCCGCTCGCCTCAGCTGATCAGGCCCCCAGAAATGACTCAGACACTTATATTAACTTCATGCTGTTTGGCCTATGGCTCAGGCACGTTGCTAGCTAGCTCTTACATCTTAAGTCAACCCATTTCTATTAATCTGTCTGCCACATGGCCCGTGGCTCACCTGTGTTCCTTACATGTTGCTCCTTTGGGCTTCAGCTTGGTCTTTCTGACTGCGCCCTACTTCTCCTACCTATGTTCTGATTTCTCCTTCTACTTTTTCTACGGTGCCTGTCATGGTCCAAAACAGCTCCTTTATTTAAAGATTGATATTCACAGCATACAGAAAGGCATTCCCACATCAAGAGTAGGGCAAAGGAGGGTAGGGAATGGGCCTAAAAGGTAGTTTGGTTAGTTCTTAGTATCTTAGCTTCCATCCTTCACTTTATCTCCCTAGGTCCCTGACTAGTAGGGACCATGTGAGTGGCTTTAGGTCTTTGAAGAATTACTTCCTTAGTGTGGAAGGTGATGGTCTCAGTCTGTTCCTTTTTTCTCTGACTCAGGCGAAAAGCTTCCCGCTCAGCTGCTGAGGCAGCCCTTAAACAAGAGGGGCTGAGCTCGGATGAGGAATTTGACAGTGTCTACGACCCCTCATCCATCGCATCACTGCTTACTGAGAGTAACCTGCAGACCAGCTCCTGTTAGCGCATGCTCTGCTAAGGACCACAGACAGGCTTCTGCAGACCAGCTCCTGTTAGCGCATGCTCTGCTAAGGACCATAGACAGGCTTCTGCAGACCGGCTCCTGTTAGCGCATGCTCTGCTAAGGATCATAGACAGGCTTCTGCAGACCGGCCCTCTTTAGCGCATGCTCTGCCAAGGACCACAGACAGGCTTGCTGCTGTCTCAGCCAGCCCTGCTCCGCTTTGCTCTGTCCTGCCTGCCTGAGAATCTTTTTTTTCCCTGTGGGTAACTGGATTCAGACTTAAGACTGGGAGGGGTCAGAGTGATAAAATGCATTAGTAATGAGCTAGTGGGTGGGCTTGTCCTAGTCCTTAGAGGAGTGGGTAGGCCTGCTGAGCCCTTCCTGTAGGTTCTGACCTCTCCATCATCTCCCTTACAACGGAATTGCAAAGGACAGGGAGGGATGGATATTGCCATGTATGTAAAGCTTTATTTCTTTAACATTTAACCATGTGGCTCAGGGAAATACCCAGTGTTCTGCTCCCGGGCTCCCTGCAAACTTTTTCCTCCCACTTTGGAGCAAGGGAGGGAACATTATGGGTAATGGACATGCAGGTGTGGCTCTACCCACTCTTCAGATACTTCTTTTTGCACAGTTATGGGCCCACGGATAGTCCCTAGCATCTCTTCAGTTGAGGTTTTTGCTTTCTCTGAGTCGCTGGTCCAGGGGACCTTTTGGCTCTCCGTCTTTACCATCCCTACCTTACTGCTTTACACTTCAGTGCCTTAGCGGTGTGAGATGATGAGGATGCTGTTCTTGCCTTCCATACACCTGCACATTCATACCTCTCCAAAGACCAGCTTTCCTCATGGGGGCTCTCAGTCTGTCCTCCTTCCCCAGTGACTGGGCAGGAGAGCGACAGGCTGCTCTGCCAACCAGCCCCTGGGAGAAGGGCTTCGATAGGCCTTGGTAAGGTGGTGGGTCGGTTCTGCTCAGGGTTTCCATCTTCCTTCTGGCCCCCTGTGACTGGATGCTGCCATAAGGTGGCAGTTCTTGGGAACCATGAGGATGGTTTATACACGTTCTAAAAGCAAACATCTAGTCTTGTGGCCTCCTTGTGGCTTCTCTGACTAGATGTGCCCAGCCTCTATGGGAACCAACAGATCCCTGCTTTTCTCAGGAAATGGACCCTGATTCAGAGCTTTGCTTGGGGTTAGAAGCTGACTCTCAGAGATGGGAAGAGGCAATGGAGAATTTATTTCTCCTTTGAGTTTTGGAGCGTGCCAAGCTCTGGTGGGTGAAGGTAATGGGGATGGTTTACCTCTTATCTCCAAAGTAAGTTCTGTTCTCATTAATCACTTGTAATTTCATGAATTTTAAAAAAAGAGATATTCTGCAAATCAGATATTTTCTCCTAATCCAATCCAGCCTTGGTTTATTTTAAATTAAATATTAAAATGCCATATCTATATTGAAATTCCTGTCTTTATTTTCCTGTCAAATTTGAGGGTTTTGTTGTTGTTTTGTTTTGTTCTTTAACATTTTGTGTGTCTGTGTGATGTGTGTGTGTGTGTGATGTATGTGGTATGTGCATGTGTCTGTGTGATGTGTGGTATGTGTGATGTGTGTCTGTGTGATGTGTGTGTATGTGATGTGTGTGTATGTGCAGGGGAGCTAGTGCATGTATGTACATGTGAATGCTACATTTGTGGAGGTCAGAGAACCAACATGAGGGTCCTTGCTTCCCACAGTGTGGGTCCTGGAGATTTAACTCAAGTCATCAGGGCTTGGCAGCAGGCATCTTTACCTATTCAAAAAGTCATTTAAAGCGTACATTAAAATGAGGGTGTAGTTCATCTTTAGAGGTCTCTCCTAAGTGATCAGCGATCTAGGAACCATTCTTTCCCAAGCAGCCTCTGGGGACAGCAAGGGCTGCTGCATTAGGTACTTTTGTGTTTCTGTGATTAAACACCACAATCAAGGCAATTCAGAAAAGAAGTGTTTATTTGGGCTTACAGTTCCAGAAGGGTGAGTCTGGCACCATCATGGTGGGGAGGCACAGTTGCAGGCAGGCAGAAAGTTCACACCTCAAACTATGAGCAGGAAAGTAGAGAGCACTCTGGAAATGGTGGGAGTCAGTAATATAATCCTCCACAATACTACACTTCCTCACCCTCACAAACAGCGCTTCCAACTGGGAGCCAAGTGTTCAAATGACAGTGTATCGGAGATTTTATCACTAAACCAGCACAAGTGCCTTCTTTGAGGGATAGAGAAGAGACCACAGCTAGGTTTTTCTTCTCTCCTGGGTCACTGATATCCCCAGCTTTTTTATCTTCTAGGTACAGAACTTTGCACCCATTTCTAACTGGCAAGTGACTCAGTCCAATTCCACTCCCCCTCACTTGAAGGAGTTAGCTGTTCACCGAAATGAATTGCTAGCTGTAGTAGTACCGCCTACTCAAGCTGGCCAGCCAGCCCTTAATGCCTGTCGTCCCTGTGATCAGTCAGCGGGATAACCATCTACCAGAGTTCAACAGTTAAGATCAGCCTAGGCTTAAGAAGCAAATGCCATTGGTGCAGCTGAGATTCATCTTTTCTCTAGGGCGCAAATTCCTTTTAAGGCAATGTGTCCCGCCTCTCCCCACCATATAAGGGTAGCTTCTGTAAAGCAAGCCCCACCTAGAGCTTAGCTGGCTTTGACCTGGCCCGGGCGGCTTGCCAGGAAAAATGCACCTGCCAGACTGGCTTAGACTAGTCCTAGTGAGCTGGCCCTTGCTCCCTGCCTTTTTACCACAGAGGAAAGATTTACTCAGCTCTAAATACCTTACAGGCTGGTTTACATTTAGAGAGAGGAGAGATCACAGAAGCATGTGCTGGCCCCAACTCTTACAGAGGACCAGATAGATTCTTTCCCTGCACCGATCCTGGAGAACCGAAAGGAGACAAGACTAATGAAGAATGCTGAGATACCAATGCTTAAAAACGGCCACCCAACCTTCACTTCCAAGCCCCATCTTTATTGTAAACCTGTGATAGTGCTGGTAGCTGGAGTCCTGAAGCCTCTCGGGCACCGCCCCCTCCTCTCTTCCGCTCAAGCCATTGAAAAACACCGCGGTGGGCGTGGCCTGTCTTCAGCCCCGCCCCGACGCGCCTAGACCAGGGGGCGGATCGGCGCCCGCCCGTCCAGTTGCCGCCGGACCTCAGAGTTGAGGACGCTCTTGCGACCTCCGCGGAATGATGAACGGGACGCGGAACTGGTGTACCTTGGTGGACGTGCACCCGGAGGGCCAGACCGCGGTAGGTCGTCGCGCTCACCCCGCCTTCCCTTCTCGGTACCGTGGCTTTCTAGTCCCGCCGCTCCCGTGCCTCACACTGAGCTCGCCGACATCCCCTGACGCCCGGCTTGGTGCGGTCAGCCACCCCCCCCCCTTCCGTCGCCCCGTGCGCTTTCTTCTTTGCCTCGAGGCGGACAGTGGCGTGGGAGACGCGGGACGAAACCCTGGCGGCTCCCTGGCTGGGGAGTACGCGTCCTTGGCGAGGACACGGCTGCCCCGGCCCGGGGACCGGGCGAGTTACTCAGGCGTCTCGTAGGCAGCTCAAAGGACCGGAGCCCTGCGCCGTTTCGGACATTGTGCCGGTCCTGGCGTGTAAGGCTTTTCCGTGTGTCCCGATGGCCTCAGAAACCCTTCGATGACTTTGATGGTGCTTTGGGTGATTCCTTAACTAGAAAAGGGGGCCAGAAGGCGGAATCCTAGGACTGGGATCCTAGAGGCGAGAGCGTGGGAGGGGCGGTAGATTTCAGTCTACTCCGGAATTGTCAGTCTACCTTTCGCTAAGAGGATGTTGAGAGCCTTCCACTCGACGGTCACCTTTCGGATTTCTTCTTTTTTAACCTTGCTTTTCTGATCCTCTCCCTTTCGGCCAACTCAGTAGCTTCTTGGGTTTTGCTTCCGCGTCCAGCTGCCAAGTTCCAGGAGGGGGTGAAGGGAATGTTTGGGAACCGGCATGGAGACCAGAATCACCTGGAGAGAGTTAGAGGGAGAGAGCGTTCTCCAGTGCAAGCCAGTTTTCCCTGTTCCCTCATGCCCTCCCCACTCCAGCCCTATCAGCTGACCGCATGATTTTTTTTTTTTTTTCCTCTCTCCAGAGGGAAAGACAGGTAATTTGATGCTGAATGTTTCTAGGCGTTGCTGGGGGATCCAAATACACTGTAGATCTGTGCTAATTAATTTATTTCCAAGCTATTGTGGGAGAGTGAAATGAGAGCCAAGGTGATGGGGGGGGGAGACTTGCTCCCCCCATCTGATTCCTTTGCTTCTGCCTGTCTCAGCATGTCCTTGAGGCAAAACTAACCCAGCCACAGCTGGATTATGACTCTTCTTCAAAGAATAGCTGTAGAGTAGGTGCTCATTTGAAGTTTAGAGTGCAGCCGATTACTGAAGCCTGTTTACTGTCCCCTCGACATTTTGGCCTAGAAGTATGAGTGTTTTTGCCACATTACAAGTCTTGACACTGCCCAATCCCCAGCCTTTCCTCCTAGGTAAGAGATGTTGACCAAATTGGGAGTAAAAAAAAAAACCCAAACCAGCCAACCTCAAATCCTCCATGCTCTTGCTGTTTTGGAATGGTTGAATCAGGGGAAGAATGTGAAATGAGTAAGAGTCAGGGGCTTGGGCTTCTTTTTGCTTGATGTAGAAAAAGACCCACATCCTATAGGAGAAAGCTGTTTAAAGCCACAGCACCAACCCACAGAGATGGACTTGCTGCTGTCCCCTGATACATTTGTTGCTTGTTTGGTAGGACAGAAAGCAGAGATGGAAAATAAGCAAAGAATTCATTTGCTCTTAGGTGTAAATATGTTTAGAGCTAACTAGAAAGCTTTCTATCAGAGAGGAGACAGACTAGATTTGAGACCGCTCTGAAGCCAGGGATGAAATAGCTCTTGCCTGGGTTTCCTCTTGGAGACATTCCTTAGTTCTTGAGGAGGAAGGACATAGAGTAAGCTATCAATCATACGGGCTTTGTCCTGAATTCCTCTCCTCTGAGCCAATCTGCAGATAGAATTTATGGCTCTGGACAATCCCTGGGAACCTGTCATGAACTCATGTGCTCATACCATTGAACAGTGTTCAGTGAGAATGCAAAGGTATGAGTGCCTGATTCATGTGTTGCTGGGGGTTGAACCTAGGACTTTGGGCATGCCAGACAAGCATTCAGCCAATTGAGCTATGTCACCAACAAAACCTGCACCCCCACCAGGAAATTACTGTAGGTATTGAGGATTGAACCTGGGGCTTCATGTCCCCCTCCCACCCCTGGGAGTGTAGACGACTGGAGTCAGAATCCTAGGATCGAGTATCTTTAGTGTCTCCCAGTTTGATGTGGAAGTACAGCTAATACATCATAGCGCTTTTATTGTTGATTTTCTGTGAAAGCAGTCCTTTGGAACTGCAGACCACAGCCACTGGTGGATCTGAAGTCAGCATAGGGGACAGGAAGCTTTTGAGCTTCTGTCTGGTCTCAGCACTGCACCATACCTTTGTTTGGAGGGAGTGCCTTTCTCTTCCTTAATAAACTCTCTCTATTCCTGTCACTAAGCAAACACAAACAAGTGGGAGGGATGGACATAATGGGGCACACCTTTAATCTTAGGCCTTGGAAGACTGAAGAAGACCGGTCTCTGGGAATTTGAGGCCAGCCTGCTACTATTGAATTCCAGGTTAGCCATGACTACAAGCTTGCAAGACCTGTCTCCAAACAATAAAACATAGTGGAGGAGAAACAATATTAAAAAAAAAAAAAAAAAAGCTAACGTTCTGGGGGTTTGGGCAAGGATAGTCTTTTTGACAAAAACATTGTGTCGGGTCATATGTGAGTTTGAAAGGATCACTGTGTTTAGTTGTAAATGCATTTTAATGTCAAAAATGTTTGTTGGAAAGTGACTTTGGAGACTGGAGAGATGGCTCAGAGGTTAAGAACACTGGCTGTTCTCCCAGAGATTCTGAGTTCAATTCCTAGCACCCACATGGTGGCTCACAAGCATCTGTCACAGGATCTGATGCCCTCTTCTGGTGTGTAGACAGACACACAGGCAGCACACAGTATACATAATAAATAAAAATTATTTTTTTTAAGGAAGTGAATTTGGTAAATTATATTGGCATAGAAAGTACAATTGAATATCAAACTCATTAGACATTTCTATGGCACCATTGTCTCTTGGCATCCTCCTTAACTAGAGTAGAGCAGGGTTCCTTGATTGTCAGGTTTACAAGATTGCCCAGTGAAGGATGGGGGTACTCCAGAGTAAAACCCAAATGTTGTCACTAGTGGAGGAACATGGAGGCTGTGTGTAAAAGAACACATGACTTGGACTCTGATGTGCCTTTCCCCCCCCCCCCCCCCCGACTTTTTATATTTTGAGTTGTGAGCCTAGCCTTTAACAGCTGAGCCATCTCTCCAGCCCCCTTTGACCTTTTAAATGATAAGAATGTATGTTAGAGAGATAGAGAAATGGCTTAGTAGCTCAGAGCTCTAGTTGACTGATTCTCAACACCCATAGAGTAGATAACAACCATTTAGTTCCAGGAGATCAGTGCCTTTTTCTAATCTTGATGGGCACAAGGCCATGTAGGAAAAACATTCATTCATATTAAATAAATAAGTACATAAAATTTAAAGAAAACCTGTACATTATTTTTATTTTTTGGCATTTTGAGGCAAGGTCTCATGTACCCTAAGCTGACATTAAACTCCTGGTCCTGCTGTCTCCGCTTCCGAAGTGCTGGGATTTTAGCCTGTGCCACCCCACCCTCTCTTGTACATGATTTAAAAATCAGAACTAATATAAAATGGTTTTTGAAAGAATATAGTTCTTTACTTTAAGGTCTGCTACGTGGAAATGGCCACTTTAGCTCTTATCTGTTTTGTCTGGTGTGAACCTGTGTTTCTAAATAAGATGCTTATAGGAATGTTTTTTTTCTTTTTTTTAAAGTTACATTTATTTACTTAGTTGGGCAGAAACGGGCGTGGGCCATGGCCCATGTGTGGAGGTCAGGAGACATGTCAGGAGTCTCGTGTCAGGAGTCCCCTCCACCATGTGGGTCTCGCCAGCTTTTGCTTCAGACACCTTTTTGCCGTTTTGTTAGCTCTTTTCCTCCTCTTCCTCCTTTCCTCAGAGTCTCTTATGGTTGCAGTGTAACCACAATTTTTAGTTAACCTGTGATTTTTTTTAAATTTATTTTATGTGCTTTGGCTTTTTGCCTACATGTCTGTCTGCATGAGGGTGTCAGATCCCCAGGAACTAGAGTTACAGAGACATCTCTCCAGCCCCCTTAACTTGTGATTTCTAAATAGCATTGTGGTTAAAAGCATGGCTCTGGGGCTGCTAGATTGCTGACCTGGCATGCACAAGGCCTTGGATTGGATCACCAGCACTACATAAAGTGTGTGTAGTGGTACATGCCTATAATCCCGGCACTCAGAAGATTCATCAGGAAGATCAGAAGTACAGCGTCATTCTTGATACCTAGGGAGTTCAAGGCTAGCCTGAGATACATGAGAACTTGTCTCAAAGTGAACACATAATTAATAATTAAGAAGTTTTTTTAAAAGGCAGCATAACTTTGTGAGTCTGACTAAGCGCTTTGCCAGAGTACTTTGGCAATTAGTTTCTTCATTCTCAGTTTCCTCCTGTGAAGGAAGAGACAACAAGCATGCTTTCTCATAAGATCATTATGAGGATTAAGTAAGTAATATGTATGAACATTAAACAGAGCACTTGGCATGTGGTAAAGGTTTAGATGTTGGCTATTGTTTTCTGTTTGCTACTGATACGGACTGGATTGCTTTAACTGCATCTGGGCACCAAAGCCTAGGGGTGGGGGAAATAGGGTTCTGTGTGTGTGTGTGTGTGTGTGTGTGTGTGTGTGTGTTTGTGTGTGCGCATGCGCGCGCGGGTATATACAGAGGCCAGATATTGACCAACAGGGTTTTTTCCCTCAGTTTCAGGGATCTGTACTCTGGTTATCTACTTCCTCACCTCCTTTTGAGGCAGGATCTTATATTGAACCCAGGCTGGCCTCAGATTTGCTCTGGTCCTCCTGCCTCAGCCTCCAAAGTGCTGTGCCACCATGCGTGGCTTGATTTTGGTCAAGTTTTGCTCCTTTTCATGTTGGCATTTCCTTCTTCCTTTTTTGTTTGTTTTTTAAAAATTATTTATTATGTATACAGTGTTCTGCTTGCATGAATGCCTGCAGGCCAGAAGAGGGCACCAGATCTCATTACAGATGGTTGTGAACAACTGTGTGGTTACTGGGAATGGAACCCAAGGTCTCTGGAAGAGCAGCCAGTGCTCTTAACCTCTGAGCCATCTCTCCACCCCTGTTTTTGTTTTTTGAGACAGAGAGTTTCTCTGTGTAGCCCTGGCTGTCCTGGAACTAGCTATGTAGACCAGGTTGGCCTCTAAGACATCTGCCTGCTTCTGCCTCCAAAGTGCTGGAATCAAAGGCATGTGCCTCCACCTCTGCTTATTTTTACCCGTTCCTTCCCGCTTCCTCCATATTCCAGCTCTCTCTGCCAGCATAGAGTGATTAGAACAACAGGGAGATTGCGGATAGATCCAGGATGCAGACGGAATGACCTCTGCTAGTCAACAGGGCTGGGCTTTCACAGTGATGCTGAGGGTAATGGACCCCTTTCCACTTCTTTCCATTTCTCCTGGCCAAGGGACCTGGTATACTTTGGGCTCTCTGGGCTATTCTTTTTAAATCTCGGCGTTACCCTTCCCCATACACTGCATTTTACCCCCCATCCCTCCCTCCCTCCCTCCCTCCCTCCTTCCTCCCTCCCTCCCTCCCTCCCTCCCTCCCTCCCTCCCTCCCTCCCTCCCTCCCTCCTTCCTTCCTTCTCTTATTTCTTTTTTCTTATTTTGAGACAGGATCTTTTTCTCTGTAGCCCTAGCTGTCCTAAACTTGCTATGTAGGTCAGGCTAGTCTTGAACTCAGAGATCTTTTGCCTCTACCTCCCAAGTGCTGGGGTTAAAGGCATATACTAGCACACTTGGCTTTTTTTTTTTTTTTTTTTTTTTAAATCTTGGCAAAACTGGATAGATTTGCAACTTGTTTTATCTGCTCTATTATAAACCTTTGTCTTTACTATGGGTTAGATGCTTCTTATAAGACTTCAGAAGCTGAAATAGTTTAATGACTAAGGCCTACTCTTTTTTTTTTTAAACCTAAAAATTGGGCTGTAAGGAGTTAAAGAGATGGCTCAGCAGTCAAGAGCACTGGCTTTAATTCCCAGCTCCTACATGGTAGCTCAGGATCATCTGTAACTGTTCCCGAGGATCTCACACCCACTTTTAGCCTTTGTGGGCATCAGATACTCATGTGGTGCAGAGATAATACATGTAGGTAAAATGCTCATGTACATGAAACAAAGATAAATATTTAAAAAAATGGGATGTGATTTATTGTAAGCTTATTGGGAATTTTAACCACTTTTATAGGCGTTATTAAAACTATTATGTTATTTGATTCACCAGTTTAAGGTGTATAATTTTGTTCTTTTTAGTGTATTTAGAGTTACATGGTCACCACTGAACCAGTTTTAGGGTCTTTTGCTAACTTCATAAAGAAGCCGCCCTCTGTTGGTACTCGCTTCCCATCTCCCCAAGTCTCCCCAACCTCAGACAGCTACTACTCTGCTTTGTCTAAGAATTTACCTGTTCACTTTACATTTCCTATAAATGAAGTCATGCAGTCTCTGGTCCTCCTGACTTTCTTTCGAGTTGCATGCTGCTTTAAAGGCTCATACACATAGAACATGACAGTTCTTCATTCATTTTTAGAATTGGATGAGAATTCATATTTAACTATAGTACCATAGATCTGTTTCTCAGGAAATAAACGGTGGATCTTTGAGTTGTTTCTCCTTTTTGGCTGGTGTAAATATTGCTGCTATGAAGTTTTATAAGTTTATGTGGACTTATGCTTGCTTTGTACTTAGCAGTGAAATACCCGGGCCTGGAATTGTTTGAGTATTCTTATATTCAAGGAGGATTGAGAGACTAAGGACATAGCTTTCTTGTTAGAGTGTTCACCAGGCATGCATGAAGTCCCTGGGTTCAATTCCTGGTACCACATAAATCTGGCATTGTGGCCCAGCACTGGGAAGGTAGAAGCAGGCAGATTAGAAGTTCATCCCTGGCAACATAGTGAGTTTGAAACCTAAAATACACACAAAAAAGAGCGCTCTGTGGTCATCACTGCCTACTCCTAAGGGATAAGTTCTAAAATGATGAAAGTCTTGTCGCCGTGACACCTGGGTGGGGAAGAAACTCTTGGGTGGAGGAATCTTTCCAGTTTGGGGACTATTCCTTCTGCTCCTGCCCCTGCCTCAGCCTCATCCAGTGTGAGTTTATCCGCACACCATCCCCCCACCCCTTTCTTCCCAGCTTTAACTTTACAGCGAGGTCTCCAAGCCTGACAGGAATTTGGGGAGAGCTTGGCTTTCTTGTCTGTCTTGGGAGGACGATATGAGAGAGGAAGGTTACTTAATCTTTAGGCATGTGACACTAACATTGCCCATATTTCTCTGGGGTGGAGGGAGGGAGGTGTGCACCGGATGGTTTCGGTTCCAGGACCTGTGCTCAGGTCGGGTGGGACAAGCTTCCCCGCCTGTCGGTAATTATGGCATGTGCCTCTTTGGGTCACAGTGCAGTCTTGTGAAACACCTGTTTCTTAGGGGTGGGCAGGCTTAGCTGGAGGAATGGATGTGTGCCAGGAAGACTGTTGGCCCAGATTTAAGCCTGGGCAGCAGGCAGGAAGAGAGTAGAAGATGGGTTGGGTAGAATAGGGTAGTGGAGATAGTAAATGAACTGGAATGAGAGCAGGAAAACCAAATCACAGGGCAAAGTGTCTGAGATCAGGGAAGCTTCAAACGTTGGCAGTATCCAGTCCAGGAGTTCTCCTTCTCCCAGCCAGGTGTCCTGGAGGGAGACTAGGTCAATAGCTGGTAGCTCTCCTTCAGAGCTGGGATTTGGGCCCCACTCCTCTTGGTCCACCTACTCTCAGGGCTCCATCCATTATGAGATGATGAGAAATGGATGCTCCATCTAGGGTGCTGTCCCAAGTCTTCTCATTTTATCTCCCCAGTCAGGGTGAGTCCCTCCGTGGCGCTTGTCCAGGCCATGCTGTGGGTAGGCTGCCAGATGAAAGGCAAACTCCTCTCCTGTTTCGTTGATTAACCTGTGAGGAAGAGGAAGGGGAGGGAGTCTTTGTCTCCTGGGGGACCAGGCACACTAAGCCTGTACACACAGTGAACTGGGAGCCTCCCGTGAGAGGGTGTGGGCACCCAGCTGCCCGTCCTCTTCTGTCCCATCCCCTTTGTGACTTCCTTTATGTTGGCCTCTAAGGAAGGAGCCAGGGTTACGAGATGGTGGAATTCTCAGTTTGGGGTAGGCCTAAGGGCTGGCAGTGGCTTCTGAGACTACATATGCCAGTTGGGCACAAGGTGAGGGTGACAGGGGTTTTCAGATCACAGACCATTTCTCTTTCTCTTCCTTTTGACCCAGGCATTTTACCCTGGACCTGCCCACTCCCGCCATTAGTGGCTCCTGTTCCCATGGGTCTTTTCCCACTCAGTAAGCCCCAGTGTGAGAACCCCTGGGGCCCCCTGTTTATCTCCTATCACCTCTCTCTGAGCCTCTTGATCTGTTAAGCCCTCAGCTATGTGTTTCCCCTCCCTGCTTTGAGGAGTGAGTCATGCCCCTGGTTTGTTTGAACAGGGCACAGAGGCTGTTGTAATTGGAGGTCGCTGGGCTTCTCCAGAGAGTGTTTATGAGGTTAGAGGCCTGCTCACCTTGTGATTAGGATTGCTTTTTCCCTAGAGAAGCCTCCACTTCCCCTGTAGCCTTGCAGAGGCGCTAGTAGGGACTCTATCCTACCTGACACTGTTGGGGATGTTTCTAAAGGTCTTTTCTGCCTGAGCACAACCCCGAGGTCACTGTAGTTCCAGAGGACAGCTGTTCTCACCAAGCAGAGAGGAGCCCTAGGTTTTCCCTCCTTGGCACTGTTTTGGAGTTGGGTGAAGTCTGTAGCTTTTCCTCCAGCCATTTAGACAGTCTATTAGATGCCCCCTCCCTTGAGCTGCTTGGGTACAGTGCTGCTTCTATGCTTTTGAAATTATGGGTCACTGAGTACTTTCACACTGTCCTTACAGACATCCTACTCTGCCCCAAACTGAAAAGGGTGGGTATGATCACCCACACCCTACAGACTGTCCTCAGGGGCCAGAGAACAAGTGTGTGCAGGATGAGTGGATGCTTCCTTTCTTGTCACTATGATTTTTATTATGGGACTGTTAGGCAACACTTCCATTGGAGAATTTAAAATATCCCAGAAAGAGCTGGGGAGATGGCTAAGTCAGCAAAGTACTTGCTGGGCAAGGAAGGGCCTGGGTTCTATCAAAGAATACACATGTATTCACCAGGCATGGTGGTGGGGTCCTGGAATCCCAGCGCTGGGATTTCGGGTGGAGACATGAGGGTCCCTACACTTCACTTGTCAGCAGTCTAACCTAATCCGTGAGCTGCATGCCAAAGAAAGACCCTGTCTAGAAAAAGCAATGTAGGTGGTTACTGAGGAATGACACCTGAGGCTGACACTTGGCCTCCATATGTATGCATACCTATGGGCATGCTCATCTACATGGGCATATACAGATAGACATGCACACATGTAAACCCCAAACCACGGAAATATATAGAACAGAAGATCCTTCACACCCCTCCCCCACTCTCCCTTGCTCCACTTGGCTGTTCTTTCTTCCTTTCCAGGGTCTCATAGTCCAGGCTAACCTCAAATTTGTGTGTAGCCATGGTGACCTTGAACTTAGACTCCGCCCCCCCATGCATTGGGGTGTGCTCATGCATGCCTGTGTGTGTGTGTCCAGTGCTTTTCCTGTGTGTCTACTTAGAACAAATGCCATGTGGCTTCTTGGTTGGAAGCCCAGACTGGAGCCACAGGTCTTAGGTTTGAATCTTGACTCTGTCTCTAATTAGTTGCATGACAAGACTCTTAACTTCTGAACCTGTTTTTAAAATTAGAACATCATTGGTGCCTACTTTATGATATTGTTAGTATTAAATGAGTTAGCACATGTAAAGTCCTTGGAATCGAGCCCAATAGGGTCCCACACATAGTAATTGTTGTGTGTAGGAGTTGGCAATTACTGTGTGTTTGTGTACTTAAATAAATGAAAAGCCTTGTTTTGCGAATTAGTGTCTATTTTTTTTTAAAATTTAAGAGCCCAAGCTCCCTTGAACACACTGTGTAGCCTAGGCTGGCTTCAGATTCTTAAGTCTCCTAAGGGCTGAGGGGATCTGTCTTAGTTGGGGTTTTATTGCTGTGAAGAGACACCCTGACCACAGCGACTCTTAGAAAGGAGAACATTTAACTGGGGCTGTCTTACAGTTGCTGTCATGGTGGAAAACATGGCAGTGTACAGGCAGACACGTTGCTGGAGAGGGAGAGCGTTCTATATCTTGATCTGCAGGCAGCAGAACCACGTTGGTGTGGCTTGAACATATGAGACCCCAAAGCCCACCCCTACAGTGACACACTTTCTCCGGCAAGACCACACCTACACCAGTAAGGCCACACCTCCTAATAGTGCCGTTCCCTACGGGCCAAGCATTCAAACACATGAGTCTATGGGGGTTATACTTATTCAGACTACCACAGGATCACAAGTGTGAGCCTCTTTATGGCCTTTTTGTGTTTTGACATTTTATAAAAGTGTTATTTTATGTATATGGGTGTTTCGCCTGTGTATATAGACTGTGTACCATATGCTTGCAATACCTATGGAGACCAGAAGAGGGCATCTGATGACCTGGAAGTGGAGTTATTGACGGTTGTGAACCACCCCGTGGGTGCTGGGAACTGAACCAGGTCCTTCTGCAAGAGCAGCAGTGCCTTGCTCTTAGCCTCTGAGCCATCTCTCTGGCACTCCCCCTCCCCTTGCGTTTTGAGTCTCACTATGTAGCCAGACTGGCCCTGACTTCTGCTTCTCTAGATTGCAGGTGCCCACGCCAGCTGAGCATCCTTATGTAGCTATGGGCCATTTGTATTTCTTCTTACAATTGCTTTTCTTGGCTATTGCTGATCTTTCTCCCAATTCCCCAGCCACTCTCTGGCTTTGTCTAGTGTTCCTGTTTACTCTAAATGAAAGAGTCTGGCCAGGTGATGGTGAGGCACACCTTTGATCTCAGCACTCAGGAGGCATGGCAGGTGGATCTCTGAGTTTGAGGCCAGCCTGGTCTACAGAATGAGTTCCAAGACAGGCAGGGCTACACAGGGAAACTCTGTTGTGTGTGTGTGTGGGGGTCTGTTTCTCAAAAGAAAGGAAATCAGGAAGACCCCCTAACTGGATCAACTGAATTCATTCAATGTGTCTTCAGAGTAGCTGCTCCATGCCGGTCGATGGTAAATAAGCTTTCCTGTGTTCAAGGAGAGAAGTGAATGAAAGGATATATAAATAATATGTATATGCATTATTTATATATTACATATAGAAGGTAACATGATCTTCCCCACTTTTGATTTCATTTTATGTGCATTGGTGTTTTGTCTGCATGACTATGTCGGAATGAGGGTGTCAGAGCCCCTGGGGCTGAAGTTACAGACAGTTGTGAGTCACCATGTGGGTGCTGGGAATCTTACTGTGTCCTCTGGAAGAGCAGCCAGTGCTCTTAACCGCTGAGCCATCTCTCTAGCCTCTCCTTCCCCACATTCATGCCCCGGCCCTGCAAGTGAGTGAGCCTAATTAGTACTGCTGCTACCTGGTAGTTGGCCGGCTGATCTTGTAGCTGCAGTGGGTTCCTGAGTGCGAGGGCCTTGTCATGCCCTAAGACACTTCACAGCACTCCTCCAGCCCTTTGGTGCTTACATTCTGCTGCCTCTTCCATGATTGTTTGAAGTTTGTATTGTATTTTGTTTTTTTATTTTTATTTGTAAGACAGGTTTTACTCTACAGCTTTGGATGACTTGCTGTGTAGATCAGGCTGGCTTTAAACTCACAGAGATCTGTTTGCCTCTGTTTCCTGAGTACTGCGATTAAAGCTGTTCCCAAGTCTGGAAAGATGACTTTGTAGTTAAGAGCATTGGTTGTTCTAGAGGACCTGAGCTTGATTCTTATCATCCACATAGCAGCTCACAAAGGATCTCACACCCTCTTCTGACCTCCTTGGGTACTGCATACATATGATACACTTACATACATACACCCATACAAAACACCCATACACATTAAATTAAAAAGTAAAACCATTAAAAATGAAAATTTAAGCCAGGCAGTGTGGTGCACACCTTTGATCTCAGCACTCAGGAGGCAGAAACAGGAGAATCTCTCAGTTCAAGGCCAGTCTGGTCTACAGAGTGAGTTCCAGGACAGCTAGAGCTACACAGAAACCTTGTCTCAAATAGCCATAAATAAATAAATAAAAATTGAAAGGCATGTGCCATCTCGCCCAGCCTATTAATTTAATTTTATTTAAAGACAGGGCCTCATGTAGCCCAAGTTGGCCTTGGACTCACTAGATGAGAATGACTTTGAACCTCTGTTCTTCCTCTGTTTCTGCCTCTCAGGTGCTGGGGTTACAGGTGTGCACCATTACACCTGGTGTATATGATGCCGGGGACCAAACCCAGGGCTTCATGCATGGTAGACATGCATTCTACCATCGAGTTACATTGAACATTGAAGGCTGGGTGGGAATTCTCCCAAGAGACTGGGGGTGGGGTGCATGCACAGTGGTAACTGCTTCAAATGCTACTCCTTTTCTGCAAGGAGATGGACGGTGACCTAGGTACTGTTATGGGTCATTTTGATCTATCAGAGATCTCCTTTAAGGTTTAATTATTTTATAGCACATATATGAGTGTTTTGACTGTATGTGTATGTATATATGTGTGTGCACCATAGGTCTGAGTGTTTGCTGCCCATGAATGCCCAGAGACCTTGGATCCTTGGAACTAGAGTTGCAGGTGACTGTGAGCTGTTATGTCTGTGCTAAGAACGAAACCAGTGTTCTTAACTACTGAGCCATCTCTTTAGCCCCAATATTTTCTTTAAAAAAAAAAAAAAACATGTGAGTGTGTGTGAGAGAGAGAGGAGGGGGAAATAAACTGACAACCTACATAGGGATTGGTTTGAATAAATTAATTTATCCATCAAATAGAGTATTAGTGAGCATTTAAAAGCAGTTTTGGCTAAGGCAACAGGATCACAAGTTCAAAGACAAGATGGGCCACCAAGTGATATCCTGTCTTAAAAATAGTTGATAGGGAAATAAATATAAGAAAATCGATGATAGAATTCCCTAGACCTGTTACTCAGCTTCAGATTTCAGCACCCTGTATTTCAGCGTATTGACATGGAAACTGACTGAACTCTTCCAGCCTCCACAAGAGCGGCACCTGCCCGTTACCCCGCCCTTCCGTTAGCTCCCGGAAATCTTTTAATCTGCTCTCTTTCAATTTTTTCTTTTTGCATTTATTTTGTGCAGAATTTATTCCCAGGCTGTTTTTGTTGTTTCTGTTTCTCCTAGGAGGTCTTTCTTTTGTGCAGTCTTGTCTTCTGGCATAGACAGTTTCTTTTCAGCGAAGTCGCCACCACGTTGCGGGAAGAGCCCATATATGGATTAGTATGGGCGCTCCGCTCACCTGGACATCTTCGGTGACTGGAGAATCCACAGCTAAACTCTTAAGCTTCATGTCACTCCCTACTTTTTAAAGCGTGTTTTTAACCACCAACCCTGTCCAGCCCTACCCTTTGACCTGGGCACATCTACTGAGGCCATTATGCTGCCAGAATGGTACACGATGCCCCTTTAAACTGACATTTTTCAGTACTTCATGGCTTTCCATGGCTTTCGGATATGCACTTCCCCGGATGGCCTGGGCAGTTTCATGGGTGGTCTTGAAGTAAATACAAAGATGTAAACCTCTTGAATTGCATAAATTGTGTAGAGTCTTGTGGGTCAAGAGAGTAGTGAGCCATTTTCATAAGTCACCTCAGGCTGCTTACAGGTAGAAGGTGTCTCCGCTGTTGATTGAAGAATATTACATAAATGGGGCTGCATCTCATCAAGCTTTTTATTGGTTTTGTTCCTACTCATAATTCTCTGGAGATTGATAGTACACGTATCAGTACTTGTCTGTCTTATTGCCCAGTAATGTTCTAAAGTAATGAATTTACAAATTTACCAGTTCAAAGGGCTGGAGAAATGGCCTTGGAGCACTTGTAAGGGCCGGAGCTCTTCCAGAGGACCTGGGTCTCATTCCCAGTATCCCTGTGGTGGCTCACAGTCTCCTATAACTCCAGTTCCAGGTGATCCAACGACCTCTTCTGGTCTCCTTGGTCATCAGGCATGCATGTGGTACACAGGTGTAGGGGCAGGCTGAACGCCCATAAACATAACATATTTTTTTAAAATAAATTAAAAATCTTTCCAAGTTTAACAATTTGCCTATCGAAGGGAGGCTCTTGAGGAGTGAGGTGATGCTGGAGATTGGATGCAAGGCTTTGTGAATGCCAGACAAGATCTTCACTTCTGAGCCATAACTCTTAAGGATTTTTCCCTTGTTATTTTGAGACAGTCTCATTGTAGCCCAGGTTAGCCTTGAACTTGAGATTTTGTATGAGTCTGTGCACATATATGCCAATGTGCATGTAAGTACAGAAAGCAGCTTTCCAGGGTGTTTTGTCTCTACCATGTGAGTCCTGGGATTGAACCAGGCCTTTAGGCTTGGCAGCAAGCACCTTTGCCCCTGAGCCATCTCACTGGCTCTGATCCAATTTTAGTATATGCACTATCAAATGAGCACTATTTCAGTAATTCTGGTAGCTATGTGGTGGCATTCAGTGTGATTTTAACTTACGTGTATTTAGTATTAATGATGAATATAGTTATATGCGCTTATTTGCCATCTGTATCCGTTCACTAGTACAATTCCTCTTCATGTTTTTGTCTAGGTTGTAACGAAATATTAGGGAATAGACTATATTTGTGAAAGGTACTGGTCAGTATTCCTGTGTCTGTCATGTCCTGTCCAGTGTTGTCTCACCTCCTGGTCACGCCCCTCCCCCAACCCCCTGCACCAATGCACATCTGTTTTGCCTGTGTCTGGTACTGGGCTGTACTGGCTTTCTCAAGTAAACTGTCCATGATCTGAGTCAGTGGAGCCATTGAGGCCTGGAGAGTTCTGCTTTGAGAGTTCCAGATTATATAAACCTGATTATATATTTATTATTATACATTTATGTGTTATATATTTATATTATAAACCCAATTTCCTTATGAGCTGTAGACTCACATTCATTTCGGATTGAGTGACTATAGTGATAGATGTTCTGTTCTCTTTTTTAGGAATTGGTCTATTTACTCCAAATGATCAAATTTATATTCAGTGTTGTTTGTAGTATTACTTTATTTTTTTGATAGCTACAGGGATTTTAGAAATGCCTGTTTCATAATCATTTGTCAGGGGTCCTTTGAAATAAGATTTTACTGTGCAGCCCAGGCTTGAACTTGGGGTCATCTTGTCTGCTTCTCAGATGCTAGGATTACAGGTGTCCTCCACTGGGCCAGGGTTTATGCAGTGTTGTCAACTGACCTGGGACTTCATCCATCCTAGTCAAGCATTCTACCAAGGTAGCTACATCTCCAGCACACAAATACCATGGTTTTGTTGTTTGGGGCCTTTTCAAGACTGTTCCTCCGTGTATCCTGGAACTCACTTTGTAGACCAGGCTGGTCTCAGACTCAGAAACCCTCCTGCCTCTGCCTCCCGAGTGCTGGGGTTAAAGGCCTGTGCCACCACACCTGGCATAATATAGACAATTTCTCATTGAGCCTCCTTTCCCAGGTGATTCTAGATTGTGTTAAACCGACAATTAGGATTGGCTATCACAGTTTACAATCTGCTTTCCTCCTTACTAACTGCTAAGGTTAATATGTGCCTAACAATTGTCTTAATTTTCTTGATTAAGATTGGTGGTGCATGCCTCTAATCCCAACGCAGAGAAAGCCTAATCGCTGTGAGTTCAGGCTTGGTCTGCATAGCAAGTTCTAGGCTACACGACTAGTCTCAAAAAGGCTTGTCCCACATCAGATGACATACCATTTTCTTAAATAACAGATGGAATTGTCTATTATGTGAAGTATGTGTGTAGTGTGGAATGGCGTGATCTAGCTAATCAGCATATGCATTGCCTCACACAGTTACCCTTTTATGGTTCAAATGGGCAGGGAGGCTGGAGAGATGCCCTGGGTTTGGTTCCCAGCACCGGCATGGAGACTCACTGTCTCCCAATTCCAGGTGCTTTGATGCCCTCTTCTGGCCTCCAAGGGTATCACACACATGATGCACAAGCTTATCTGCAAGAAAAGCACTTATACACATAAAATAAATAAATCCTTTTTAAACAAACATACTTCTGGGGTGGGTGAAGTGCTTGCCATGCAGCCGTGAGGACCCGAGTTTGACTCTTGGTGGTGGTACATGCCTGTAATCTCAGTGCAAGAGCACAGAGACAGGAGGATTTGGGGACACTTCACTGGTTTTCCAACCTAGTCAAATTGGTGAGCTCCAGGTTCAGTGAGTCCACTTTGTCTCGTGAAGTAAGGTGGAATTAGGCAGGCCTCTGTGAGTTCAAGGACAGCCTGCTCTAAATAGTGAGTTTCAGGATAGCCAGGGCTACATAGTAAGACCTTGCCAAAGTGGGAGATGATGAGGAAAATACCGGATGTTAACTCTGGGCTTTGACATGCACACACACCATCATCTACTCTCCTGACTTTTTTTTTTCCATTTATGTACCACATTCACACGCAGACACACACACACACACACACACACACACACACACACACTGTAATCTATTGTCCTAATTTTTTTTTCACTTATGTATTTATTGGGGAAAGCTTGTTTGAGAATGTCAGAGAACCACTTGCAGGAATTCTGATCATGGGGATTGCATTAGGTCACCAGGCTTGGTGGCCAAGGCTTCTACCTGCTGAGCCATCTTGATGGATCTGCTGATCTGTTTCTTTGTTGTTGTTTTTAATTTATTTATTTACACAGGATCTAACTCTGTAGCCCTGTGAATGGAACTTGCTATGTAGACCAATCTGACCTCAAACCCAGGTCTGCCGCTTTTTTCCTCGTGACAGTAGTTGAAGGTCCCTGTCCTCCTTGGGAGGGCCAGAACACCCATCTTCTCTGGAGGTTTGCGCTGCAGCAGAGTGCTAACATGGACAGGTAGCCTGTGTTCCATCTCAGGCACGGTCAACCCCTTATTTTTTTCCCATTCGAATTGAGGCCCAAGTGGCTAAGTCCTTTGTGCATCCTAAGTTTTTAGCCTCATTATGTTTTCCTCTGTAAGGTTTTTAGTTATCCCCACAGGTGTTTAATCTACCGCGAGTTAGGAAAGAAAATCTCCTCATCCTTTGAAATTAGACTGGTCTCAGAGTGAATGCCTGTTATCTCAATTCCTGTAATTCAGATCATTTCCACATGGCTAATAGAGGCTTGTTTGGATTCAGGTTTTTGTTCCTTTGTTTGAAGTCTGCTTGTTTTTTGGATATGTCTCACTTGTGTACTCCAGGCTGGCCTCCCATTGTCGATCTTCCTGCCTCAGCCTGTTAAGTGCTAAGATTGTGTGTGTCTCTCTATGTGTATATATGCATGTATGTTTGCTTGTATGTATATGTGTGCATGTGTGTGTCCATTCTCAAACTGGGATTCAGAACCTTACTTATTGTTTGGTTTCAGAAGGATATGATGTCCTAGGCTTCCCTGGCTGGTTGTCACGGGTAGAAATTCTGGCTTCAAGAGCCGAGTGCATTGGTGGACACCTGTAATCTCAGCAGCACAGGGGAAGTGGGGCAGGAAAATCAGCCGCTCAAGGCTATCCTGGGCAGCATGAGACCCAGTCTCCAAACAAACAAACAATAATTTTTGCTTGGAGATGACAGTCTGGGGATAATTTCTCTGTTCTCTGGGGAAGGGAATCTCTGTGCTCCTGTGATCTGAGAATTAAGGATTAAGGTCGGTCCCTGGAGCCATGTGGAGCCCTGAGCTTGTGTGGTCATTCTCTGGTATGGTGGACAAAGGCTTGACAGAGACATGCTGGTACCCAGGGCGAACTGATACTAGGCAAGCTGAGAGCATTTCTCTGAACTTGACTTTGACTTGGGGATGGACAAGGCCTGCAGAGGGTATAACTGTAGGTGGCTGTGCTTGTAGGCTTTAAAGGTAAGGGGTCACTGTCGCTGTTGTTGTCATTATTAGGGCAGCGTGGACATTCTCAGGCTGACCCTCCAGAGTGAACTGACAGATGAACTTGAGCACATAGCCCAGAAGGTATCATGCTGTCTGCTGGGGCAAGGTCTCCTTGCAGCCAGTTCTTCCTTGCTAACGACCCTTCACCCTAGTGTCGTAGCCTGTAGCTCAAGAGCTCTCTTTTCAGACACACCCAGCTGGCTCAGCCTTGTGCTTTGGGAATCAGGAGACCCTCACTAAAATGAAAGCTAAGCCAAGTTTTCTACTAACACCCCTGCCCTTTGTCCTTCTTGCATGGCTGCTCTTGGGGGCAAAGAAACCAGACTGAAGCTTCATGTGGGTCTCTGTGTGGGTCAAGGTCCTGGTTGCCAGGTGGTTTCTGACTCACTTCTCTGTCTCTCTGGCAGGCGGGCAGGAAGACCTATGCCATGGTGGCTGACCGCCCTGGGCATGCTCTGGCTTCAGAACTGGTGGAGTCCCATGATGGACATGAAGAGATCATTAAGGTGAGTTTACCCCACTTCCCTTTTTCTTTCTGCTTCCCTGCCCTGCAGGTACAGGAAGGGAGCTGCTGATTGACAGGTCACACACCCACTGGAGAGATCGGGGAGATGCTAGCTCTTGGTTGCCATCTCCTGCAGGGTTCTAACACCTGGAGTCCAGCTGTAGTGAGCAGCTGGCCAAGTCCTGGCCCTAGGCATGGGCATGTGCAGCTTCCCTTCTTCTTAAAACTAACTTTAGAAGAGGCTGGGAGTTGACTCAGTGGTTAAGAGTGCTTACTGCTTTTGTAGAGGACCTGAGTTGGGTTCCCAGTACCCATGTCAGGTGCTTCAAAGTTGTCTGTAACTTCAGCACCAGTGAATCTGATGCTTTCATCTGATCTCCCGAGACTGTGCACAGGCTCCTGAAGCGTTTACTTATATTATTAATAAAAATTTGGGAGTTAATATCAGGATAAAAGCCTGATTGATAGAGAAGTGGTGGAAAAGTGACCAGTGACTTCTCCTTCCCTGATCCAACCGGGGCCTGTGAATCTTTCTAAGTCCCTCCCTCCTACTTCCTGTGTCTCTCTATATGTATCCTGGGTCCTCCAAAACCTCTATGGCTAATTCTGGTCAGCTAATTGCTAACTCTGCCCTCTGATTCAAAGTAAACTTTATTGGCAGTCTTGAAGTGTCAGTGGGAACAAATATCCAGGAATAATCTCTTATACATATATACATACATACACATAATTAAAACATTTTAAATATGTGGTTAGAGAAATGGCTTAGAGGTTAAAAGCACAGCTGCTCCTCAGTGATTTTTACTGTAGCCATAGAGTGTGGAACCACTTTAAATTCCAGGATTTATTTTTTTTTTTAATTAAATGCCAGGTCAGCTGGGCAATGGTGGAATGTGCCTTTAATCCAATACTTGGGAGGCAATGGCAGGCAGATCTCCAAGTTCGAGGCCATCCTGGTCTAGAGAACAACTTCCAGGATAGCCAGAACTATACAAAGAAACTGTCTCGAAAAACAAAACAAATTAATGACCAGGTTTGTGCAGTTCAGTTTTGCCTCAGAGTCCCAGTATTCTTTCTACCTCCTGAATCCTGGGACTTTAGACAGATGCCACCAGGCCAGGCTTTAGTTCAAAAACATTTCCAGTTATTTCTCTAGCTCTGGCTGCAACTTAATGTCTTTCTGGACTTACCAATTCTGGATACTTCTGTACATGGAATCAATAACATGTGACATGTTTTCTTCAGTTTATTTCCTTTAAAAAATACCTACTTAATTGATAAGTTAACTCATTAATTGTGTGTATTAATGCGATTCAGTGTTACCTTTCCATGCATGCATGCACTTAACACTTTCATGCTTGTATTTAGTAATTTTTCTAATCTGCCCATCAGTACATATGGCAGATAGTAGCATCCTGGTTAGTGATTATTGTAACTTTATAGATAATTATGAAATTGTCCTTTAAGAGTTTTTGTGTAGGTATTTTGGTTGGTACTCAGGGTTTCTCACATTTCTTTTTTTCTTTTTTTTTTTTTTAAAGAAATATTTGTTTTTATGTGCATTGGTGTTTTGTTTGCATGTATGTCTGTACAAGGGTGCCAGATTCCCCAGAACAGGAGTCATAGGCAGTTAGTTATGAGCTGCCATGTGGGTGCTGGAAATTGAACCCTGGTTCTCTGGAAGAGCAGCCAGTGCTCTTAACCACTAAGTCAACTCTCCAACCCTCCTCGCATTTTTTAATGAATTTTAGATTAAGCTTACCAGTTTCTGCAAAGAAGCCTGCTAAAGTTTCAGAGGAATGTGTTGAATTTGTTGGTCGGTTTGGAAGAGATTGTCCTCTGAGTCTTCCTGTAAAGAGAGACAGGGTAAATCAGGAAATTAATTTTTTTAAGGTTTTTATTTTTTTTTTCTTTACAGTTAGTAAGTTTCAAAATAGAAAACTTGAATTTATTTTGCTATTTAAAAAGATTTATTTCAAATGTATTTGTTTTATTCTATGTGTATGAGTGTGTAGCTCACATTTATGTCTGTGTGCCCTGTGGGTACCGGATGCCCATAAGTCAGAAGAGAACATTGGGCTCCCTTAGAGCTACAGATGGTTTTGAGTTACCGTGCTGGAATCAAACCCGAGTCCTCTGCAGGAACAAGTCTTATTAATTATTGATCCATCTCTTCAAACTCTTATTTTGCTATTTTTTGAGCTTGGTAAGGTCTTACATTATGGGGCATGCTCACTTGGAGCTTGGTGTGTAACCCAGGTTGGTCTCAAGTCTTCACCCTCCCGCCTCTGCCTTCTCAATGCTGGGTATAAAGTCCCTCCCCAGCTTTGGAATATATTATTATTATTTAGCTTTTGTGACAGGGTTTCTTTGATTCTCCTGGAACTCACTTTGTAGACTAGTCTGGCCTTGAACTCACAGAGGTCAGACTGCCTCTGCTTCTCTAGCACTGGGATTAAAGGTGTGAGCCAGTATGCCTGCTTTGGAATCCAGTAGTAGGAGGAGGAGGAGGAGGAGTCTTTTCTTAAAGTAACGGCACTTCATTTTATTTTTTAATACTTTTTATTGATTATTTGGGAATCACTCACATCATGCACCCTGATTGTGCCCACCTTCCCATAGTCACCCCCTTCCACTGCGATCCCCCCAAACAAAATGAACCAAAACAAAAAATAAGTTCATGTTTGTTGTCAATTAATTCACTGCAGCGTGCTCAAATTTCTAGTGCCCAGCCCTCCAAAGGAAGATGAGTCTTTCTCCACCTGCATCTGGACTAGAAGCCATGAGCTGAGGAAAGCTGAGCAGTGCCCTGAGCGGTGCCCTGAGCGGTGCCTGTGTCCATACTACCATCTGTGTGGCAGTGCTGTGGGCAGACCAGGTTGGGGCCAGTGCTTCCTCACCCACAGACATTAACATGTCTTCAGACAGAGGCCCAGACCACAGGCATCGCATAGGCTTCAGTGCTAAACGTGGCCCTTGACCTTATTAGGACCACTGACCCACTCATGGCCTTCAAGCTTCAACATGGTCTCTGGTGGTTACGTATGCCACTCACATCCAAGTGGGTTGTTTGGGCGGCTTCCTGTTGCCCGGTGCTCATGAGGCCCCTGTTATTTTTAAGACAGGTTTTCACTTTCTAGTGTAGACTAGCCTGGAACTCCTGCTTCAGCTTCTCAAGTTCTAGGATTACAAGTGCGTGCTTCCACAGCCAGCTGCAAAGGATTCTGTTTATTATTTTATTTATTTATTGTGCATGTGTGTACATGTATATGTATGTACATGTATGTGAGTGTGTGTGCATGTCTGTGTACATGTGTATGTGATGTGCACGTGTGTGTACATGTATGTATGTTGAATGTGTGTGTGCGTGTGTGTACATGTGTCTCTGTGTGCTCATGCGTGTGTGCATATGTACTTACGTACCTGTGCAGATGTGCAAAGATCAGAAGAGGCCTTTGGGTGTCTTCTGTTACCGCCTTTTCCATGGAGGTGGGGTCTCTCCCTAAACCCAAGGCCTGTTTTTTCTCAGCTAGACTGGAAGCCCCCAAGCCCTGGAGATCTTCCCATCTCTGCTGTACTTGAAGCTGGGGTCCCAGGCACTGTGGGGAAGCCAGCTTGTTACTTTGGTGCTAGAATCTGAACTGAACTCTGATCCTCATGATTTCAGAGACTTGCTCTGAACCACTGAGCCATCATCTCTTCTGCTCCCCCTGAATGACACATTGTAACATCTGTGTCTATAATTATCTGGCATTTTAGTAGCGGCATAACATTCCACTAAATATTATAATCTATTAATTATCCATTGTTGAACATTTTGTCTATTTTCTGTTGCAACCATATCTACTACTTGGTTGAACATGGATGCCCCTGAGTGTATGTGTTCTCACAGTCAGAGCTCTTTCTTCAGCTGGAAAAGGCTCGGGAAAAGTGTGCAGAGCAGAGCATCAACTCCTCCTCTGGACCCTTCCCGTGGGAACTGCATGCCTGGTCAGAGAGCAGCCTGTCAGCCACTTTTCCATCCAGTTACATGGTGTGGTTGAGTGTTTGTGCCGGTATGGTTGTGGATTGTTTAGCTGAATTTGTTGTTGGCATAAATTTCTAGAAGTAGATTAAATAGGTCCCAGAGTAATACATTTTGGGGTTGGGCTGCAGTTCAGCTGGTACTGTTTGTCTGGCAGGCATGAAGACCTGAATCTGGTCCCCAGCACTGCCTACACTGAGTAGTAGGAATCCATTTTTAATTTTCTGAGCTGAATCACTAAATTGTCACCTTTTAACAGTATGCTGTGTATTTCTTAACAGTGCTGTCCTTATTGCAGGTGTACTTGAAAGGGAGGCCTGGAGACAAGATGATCCATGAGAAGAACATTAACCAGCTCAAGAGTGAAGTCCAGTACATCCAGGAGGTATGGACCCCTTTCCCTGATCCTTAAATTTCTAGGGTTCCCTTTATGTATGGGTTCTGGTAGTTTTTTCTTCTGCTCCTTTTATGTCACTGGAGTGCCCGATGACCTCCTTTATGTCAGATAGTATTTATTTGTTTACTTATATTTGCTATTGTTTTTTTGAGACAGGATCTCTCTGTGGAGTCCTGGCTGTCCTGGGACTCTTTATGCTGACCAATCCCTGCCTCTATTTCCTGAGTGCTGTCAAATAACATTTTTGACCTTTTGGATCTAATCCATTAATCAACAAGTAACCAAGTATCCTGCGCCTGGCCAACTCTATGAGTTGTCGGTCTGTGTGGTCAGCACCTTCCCCGGTGTTTCCCAGCTCCTGCCTGGCTTACGCTTCTCCTTAGCATGTACCACTGGATTCCATACTACATACCTCATTTGTCGTTCGTGCCATGTGTTTGTTCAACTAGCATGTCAGCGCTGCCAGGGGAAGGGGTTAAGTTTTCTTGTTGCTTGTATAGGAGAGACTGGGCTGTCAGCCGCCTGAGCACAATTCCTCTCTCTGCAGCCACTGTGTAGCACAGTGTGAGACTGAAGGTAGAAGGGGTCTGGATGTGACCCTAAGGTTTACTTTTTATCTTTCTTCCCAGGCCAGGAACTGTCTGCAGAAGCTCCGGGAAGATATAAGTAGCAAGCTTGACAGGCATCCAGGAGACCCTCTGCAGCGACAGGAGGTACAGGTACTTTGGAAGGGCTGACTCTCAAGCCGTGACCAGGAACGGAAAACATAGAGTGGATCTGGCTTGTGGATGCTGGGAATCACAGTCAGGTCCTCTGCGAGAGCTGCCATGTCTCCAGTCCCCAACAGAAGTCTTGGTCCAGTCCTTTCTTGGTGTATGCAGTTATCTCAGCCCTGAGCTGGGACACTCATCATCCTGTCCCTGTATCCTTAGCCTGGCTTAGATGTAAAATGCAGAGCCACCAGCAGTATGGGAGCAAACACTGTAAATTTTCTCTGAGAAGGCAGTGTGGAGTTCTGCTGTCCGGATTTTTCAAAGCTCCAGGACAGCGATGCCCACAGAAGCAGAGCAAGCGCTTCTTGACCTCTCATGGTCTCCTTCGTTGGCCTTTTGGTTTGAGCCAGGTGGTTTTCTCCAGCAGCCCGTCCCTGTTCTGAAGGTTATCGTGGCCCAGCAGCTGGTGCCAGGAGAGTTCCTCCTTGTCTTGATTGGGTTTCCTGTGCTGGATGTTTTTAAATTTACTTTTCTTTGGCTGAAAGCAGCACTATGGAGGCCCGATGTCATACCTGGCTGGTGGGAGGCACCTTGTCAAGTGGCACCAGAACCTTTTGTGCACAGCCAGGCTGCAAAGCCCAGATCCCTTGTTAGCACAAATCAGCAGTCATGTGATAAATGGTCTGGCTTTGGGTTAGACAAAATTTTAGCAAAACCTTTTTCCTCTCTTGATTATGCTTTGTCAAAACCTGTCAGGATCCCCACCGAAGGAAAACGTCATTATTTATGGCGAGTGGCGGCTTGTATTCCTGGGAGGGATGTGCGTCACACATGTTGCAGTCTACTGCAGGCTTTAGCCCGAGGTTTGAGGTCTATTTCATCCACCCTACAGGTTATAGTTCCCTCTAAGGCCATCTTGCTACCCTCTACTTTCTGTCTTCTCATAGAGCACTGGAAATCTTCCCCCCTCCCTTGCGTCTTTCTTCCTTTTCCTACTTCTTTCCCTCCTCCTTTTAAGATTAAAAAACGTTTTTACATTTATTTTGCATGTGAGCATGCACCCATGTTGAGTGTGTGTATGGATGCACTCATGCCGTGACAGACTGTGGATGTCAGGGACACACTTTGCAGGAGGCAGTCTTCTCCTCTGCCAAGTGGGATCTGGGTATTGAGAACTCAGATTGTCAGGTTTGGTGGCAAATGCCCTGAGCCATCTTACTGGCCTATAGGATTTGACATCTTAAAAATATACTGTATCAAGGCTGGAGAGATGGCTCAGAGGTTAAGAGCACTGACTGATCTTCCAGAGGACCCTGGTTCAATTCCCAGTACCCACATGACAGCTCACCGTGGTGGTAACTTCTGTCAGGAGATCTGATGCCTCCCCAAGCACCAGGCATGCATGTGATGTACAGACACCCATGCAGACAAAGCATCCATACACATAAATAAACGTAAAGTAAATATACTGCATCAATGTTTTTGCATGGCTGGTTAAATTGTTTTTAACTTCTGATTTTATTTTTCTTTACATAGGTGGTACTAGAAAAGCCAAATGGCTTTAGTCAGGATCCCGTGACTCTCTACAGCAGCCCACCTGAGGTAAGTAACAGGGAGAGACCACCGTGAGCAGAGCTTAACTGGGAGGCAGCATCCCCTGCTCCCTGGCTGTTCCGCCTCATACTTATTTGCTTTAAAAATCAACAGAGACAGAAAAAGCGGAAATTCTCCAAGCTCACTGTTGGCAGAGTGAAGTGGGTGGGTCCTCCTAGAGGATGTCTCTGCTTGGCTGCCCCAATGATGCCTGGTCCCCACCCCTGGACATGTACAGTAATTGTCCTTAACCGTTCATGAGTGCTTTGCCAGCACGTGTGTAGGTGTACCACATGTGTGCCTGGTCCCCGCAGAGGACAGAAGGCTGTTGGATCTCCTGGACCTAGTGTCACAGTTTAGAGCCATCCTGTGGGTGCTGGGAACTAACTTGGATCCTCTGGAAGAGCAGGAAGATCTCTTAACCGCTGATCCATCTCTGTAGTGCCAGCGTCATAGTTTCTTAAAGCTCTTTTTAAGCTGAGTACCATTATTTTCTGTGCACACTCATTTAAATATATGCACAATGTGTATGTGCGTAAGTAAACATGTCTAATTTCTCAAGTTTAGGATGATGTTAAGCACATCATTTCTAGCTCACTCTCCCTCTTGTATGCAAGTGTTCTTACTCCGGGGCACATGCCCAGCTTCCTGGATTTTTAAGTCTTTTTTTTTTTTTTTTTTTTTGAGAGAGAGAGTTTCTCTGTGTAGTTCTGGCTGTCCTGGAACTCACAGAGATCCTCCTGCCTCTGCCTCCTGGGTGCTGAGATCAAAGGTGTTTGCCACCGTGCCTGGCTTTATTCATGTCTTTCTATGTTAATCCATAGACCTTCATTCTCCTCTGATGCTGTGCTTTTTTTTTTTTTTAAAATGAGACCTGTTACCCTGTGTGATTTAATAATAAGTGTCTTAGGTCTCTATTCTTGTGAAGAGACACCATGACCACAGCAGCTCTTATAAGGAAAGCATTTAATTGGGATGGCTGGCTTACAGTTCAGAGGTTCAGTCCATTATCATCATGGTGTACAAGCAGACAGGGTGTGGCTTGGGCATATATGAGACCTCAGAGCTCACAATGACACATTTCCTCCAACAAAGCCACACCTCTTAACGGTGCCACTCCCTATGAGACTGTGGTGGTCAATTACATTTGAACTATCACAGTAAAACATACTAATTATAGAAAATCTTGGAAATCCAGAAACAGAAAAGTAAAAGAAGAAAAATTTAACAGTTTTAATCTGCATCGGTGGCAACAGTAGCCTGTGAGCATCCTGAAGGCTTCACCTCCCCGTAGGGACTGCCACTGAGGGGGAAAAACCAGGTTCTTGACTACACTGCAAAGAATTCCAGAAGGGGTCAGAGTGAAGCAGAGTTGGCAGTTTATTAGTAAGATAAGGTTTATTACACTTTCAGATTTCAGTCTGGGGCAGCAGAGAGAGTGAGCTGGAGGCTTAGGAAATGACAACACACAGGCTTCAATAGAGGGGCCATCAGCTTAGATTCCTTTACAGTGGCCTCGAGCTTGTGCCTTTCTAGATTCCATTGCTCCAAGACATAATTTGCAACATGATTTGAAGACTACGTTAAACTTACATTTTAAGTTTAAAAATTAAGTAAGAATATTTGTGCTGGTTTATTTCTTATCTTAAAGAATTTCTTTTGTAAATGAAATTGTCAGGTGGTTTAAAACATAGTTTTTACATTTATTTATCGTGTGTGTGTGTGTGTGTGTGTGTGTGTGTGTGTGTGTGTGTGTGTGTGTGTGTATACATGTGAGTATCTTTGTGTGTGTGAGCTTGAAGGAGATAGTCCCCTCCATCCACCCTGTGAGTTCCAGGAAGGAAGTTCTGGTCATGAGATTTGGTAACAAGCCCCTTATCCACTGAGCCATCTGGTCCGCTGTAAGGTGATTTAGAGGTGTATTGTCAGGGTGTTTGGGATGAGAGAGGAATGGTAAGCCCTTGTTTATCTCCCTGAGATGGAGCAGGGTATCTGAACACTCTTGGCTCCATTGGTCCTGCTCACAGTCTTGTCTCTCAGCCAGATTCCAGAACACAGAATTTCTTTTTCTTCCCAGGACCCCCACTTCTCCTGTCTCCATCCAGTCCCATCTCTAGAGGAAAATGCAAATACTTACTTAGTTACAGCTTTGAGGTTGTACACATACTCATCTCTTCCCCTAATCCTTGGGCGGGCGGCTTTTGTTTGTTTTGTTTTTAAGGGCTTCTGTGTTTGTTGCTGAGGATTGAACCTGGGTCAACAATTATGGTCTCTACCACTAAACTGCATACCCAGCCCCAAGGATAATTTTTTGGGGTTGGGTTTTTTGGCCTTTATGTATAGAATTGAATCATATCTGTCCATTAGTCATAGCGTATCATGAGTTCATCAAGGCTTGTCACTGATTATACTGTTTTTTTCTTTTTTCCCACTATCTGTAAAGTATTAATATAAAATAAAATCACTGTGAGGTGTTTGCAGTTTATGGTGGACTTATATCTTTAAATAATTTTGCTCAAAGTATGTTTTTAGGGGCTATTTATATAACTATGAAAATTGGTTTGTTGAGCATGGATGACGGCACATGCCTGTCATCTCAGGACGTGGGAGACCGAGGCAGGAGGATCAATGTCAGCTCAAATCCTAGTTTGTTATTTGTTCTTCTCACATGGCAGTTAACTCCTTCTATTGTTATTGTATATTGTGTTACCTGATAAAATCATCCTCTCTCCCTCCCGTGTGCTGGGAATTAAACCCTTACACATGTTAAGTAAGCAGTCTGTTACAGAGCTGAACCTCTGACATATTTTAATGAAAAAAACTCCATGCCATTAAAAGGGCCTTATGGGAAGAGAGTTGAAGTAAATGTGTCAGGTGACGCACATCCCAGGAGCCTGTGACAGTGTTTTCACTTGGCCTATGTGCTTGAGCAAGGGTAGAGAGGAATTGACAAAGAAACTTAATGTCCAGATTTCAAAGCCACGTGGTACAGTTTAGATTGTTTCTTTTCCATGGAGCAGCATATTTGGCAAATAGGTTATTGGTAATAAATTAGAGTAACACCTGGCAATGTCTGACTATATATTTTTATAAGCTCCAAGCCTCACCAGATACTGCCTTCCCAACTTTGGAGACAGCCTGTGAGGCAGGGCGTGGTGGGGAGGCCTCCCCATTTCACACACTTGGAAAAATGCAAAGGCTGGGATGGGAGTGTGTCCCTGCATGCAGCTCGAGCCCTGTGCCAGGTGAAGGTCTTGCTTCCTCCTATGCTGGACTCTCAGCACTTATGCAGTGTCTCAGGCCTCTGCAGCAGAGATGAGAGCGAAACCATGCCTGCCTGCTCACCTTACCACCAGCCCACGGCTGGGTGTGTCTGGGAGGGACAGCTAGCACTCAGTTCAGCAAGACACCCTTTCCTTCATCACAGCAGATCATGTCCTTCCTGCTTTTGCTCTAAACCTGTCTGTCCAGCAACAGCCCTTTGCTGATTTTGTGTGAGTCGTGAAAACACCAAAAGACGTGCCTTTGGGCTTTGGGGCTGTACCCTCCATGTGATGGGAGCCAAATAACTACTGTCCTTGGGGAGCCCAGTCTAAGGGAGCAGGACCATGTCTTAGAGGGCTCCACGCTGAATCTGGGACTGCTGCTTCATACCTTACCTTTAGTCCTAGCCAAGGAGGGCTGAGGCTAGTTTGCCACAAATTCGAGGTCAGACTAGGACTTTATGTAGTGAGTTCCAGATCAGCCTGGGCTATAGAAGGAGACCTTATGTAAAAATTGTAATCTAGAGGAAGGCAGAGCATCCCACCCACCCCTTCTCCCCCCCCCCCCCCCAGAAGTCAGCTGAGCCAGTGAGATGATCAGGTAAACACTGCCTGTGGCCAAGTTTCGGTTGGTCTTGAAGACTCTGAGACTCACAGGATGGAAGGAGGGAACCGCCTCCACAAATGGTCTTCCAACCTCCATATATATGTGTTCAGTGGTACACACCCCAACACACAAGATAAATGTAAAAAAAAAGTGTTTTAATCAGATTTCCTTGATATGTTTAAGAGTTACTGTGTTTAAAAGTTACTGTGTCAAATCTTTGAGTGATTTGAGACTGGCTGGATCCCTTAGGGATTCGGGGAGAATGTTTTTGTGTGCCCTGTGTGATGCTAACTCTTTTGTAAGAGTGGTCCCTGGAGGTGATGCAAATCCTAATGATGGGCAGGGAGGCAAAGGCGGCCCTTCTCTTTCCAAGTCCTTTTTCTGCCCCGTCCTAGGCTGACAGCTGCATGAGTGAAGACCTTGAGAGCTTGAAGAAGACAGTGCAGGAATTGCTTGCCAGGTTGCGGGAGGCTGAGCAGCGACACCAGTCAGACCGTGTGGCTTTTGAGGTAAGATCTGGGATCTAGAGAGAAGGTGCCCTAAGGACTGGCTCCTGGATGAAGTGCTGGTGACTTTCTCTGCATGGATTTGTTTTCCTGAGTGGACAATAGCCAACAAGAAACTCAGTGCTTAGAAGCCTTGCACACCTACTGTTTGCCTCTGCTTTCCCTGGATGTTAAAATGTTTGCTGTCCAAATCGGGCTACAGTTCAAAGGTCAGGCCTTTTTCTTTCCCTGCAATGTTGAGGACTGTGCCTTCCTGGTACATATTAGGTGGTGCTCCACCTCTGGGCTATGTGGCTAGCCCTTGAAATTAAATCTTGATTCTCTGCTCTACCGAAGTTGAGTAGTAGTCCTGGTCTGGGACCACAGATAATTCATAAGTCGTTGCTCTGTGTACCATAATAAGAATCATGGAGTCCACGGCTACTAATAGGCAGAAACTGTTGCTATCACGTTCATAGACCCCCAGTGCCCGGTACAATACATGGCATGAGGTAGGTCTTTTGTAAATGTAGACTGAGTGTGTGAATAAATCTGTGTTGTTAAATAACTATGCTAGTGGACACACAGGGCTTTGTCACCTTTATTATTGTTATAGTTGATTTTTTTCTTAGATTTTATTAGTTTTATATGTTCGGCTATTTTGTCTACATGTATGTATGTCACATGCATGTCTAGTGCTCTAGGAGGTCAGAAGCAAGCATTAGATCACCTGGAACTGGAGTCCTAGCTGGTTGTGAGCTGCCATGTGGGTGATGGGAATCAAGCCTGGGTCCTGGAAGAGCAGCAAACCCTCCAATCCACTGAGCTATCTCCAGCCCCTGTTGTTTTGAGACAGGGTCTCATGTAGCCCAAGATTTTGAAAAATTACTGATTATCTACCTTCCCAAATGCTGGATTGTTTGTTTGTTTGTGGTCCTGAAGATTGAATGCACACTAGGCAGGCATACTGCCAGTGAGTTACATTTCTGGCTCTGTAGTTGATTTTTGCGGGTTTAGGATCTTGGAAAGCCTTGAGAACTTGTGGCATTCCACACCTGCTTATTATTTCTGTGTATGTGGAAGAGCCTGCAGATCCTAAGGAAGAGTCGCCTGAACATAATCTGTAGGCACAAGACCCAGGATGTCAGCAGCCAGTCTGAGGTAGTGGGGCTGTTCCTTACCCATCTGCAGCAGGTACCTTCCTATGTGAACACAGGCTGAGCTGCTAGAGAAGATTCGGGAAACAAGTCTGGTTTTGTTTGTTTTTCTACCTCGGGTCTGTTGGTTTTTGTAGGTTTGCTTTTGCATCTTGGTGATTCTATGATAGACACTGGAGATTCAGATCATGGCTCTGTTAACTCCGTGCTCTGGCACATGTCAGAGTGTGGTGTTAATATACTGAGACGAGAATCCAATTTCTAAGATTCTGTCCAAGAAGCTGGCCTGTTTTAAAAGGCTAATACACATTATTGAGGCTATTTCTTAATCTTAAGATTTGTCCAGTCTGCTTTTCTGAACCTGGGGTATAAAGGACAAGATTGGCAATTGTAGCCAGAAGCTTTCCTGTGTTCCGCAGCCACTCAGCTCCAAATAAGCACAGAGGCTTGTTTATATTAATTACAGATGGTTTGGTCTCTGGCTCAGGCTTCTTGCTAGCTAGCTCTTGCATCTTAACTTCTATTTATGTTTTCTATTAATTTCTTTTAATTTATGTTTTACCACATGGCTTGCGGCTTACCTGTGCATCTTGCTTCCCCAGTAATTGGCAGTGACTGTCCTGACCCCAACTTTCATCTTTATCACTTTTGGATTTTCTACCTGGCTGTAAAATGTCTTACCATAGGCCAATAGCTTCTTCATTAGCCATTGGAGGAACACATATTCACAGAGTACAGAAAGACGTCCCACATCAATTATCATAAATATCATCTGTCATTAAGTGTGGATTACTGGGGCTGGAAAGATAGCCCAGAGGTTAAGAGCACCTGCTCTTCCAGAAGTCCTGAGTTCAATTCCCAGCAACCAGATGGTGGTTCACAACCACCTGTAATGAGATCTAGTGCCCTCTCCTAGTGTGCAGGCTGAATACTATACACATAGTAAATAAATAAATCTTTAAAAAGAAAAAAAAATGAGTAAACTCCTATTCTACTGGCAGCCTGTTGTCAGGAGGGATTTGCTTGGCTAGGGTAGGTCTGTTATGTGGACAGGCCCTATCACACACTTTCTGCATTGGGCTTTCTCCCCCCTAATTCACCCAGGTCTTCCAGAGCTTCTCTGGATTCTCTTTTACCAAATGATGAGATGTCTGGGGTGAGTGGGAAGCAGAGAAATGGATGGTGAAGTTCCCAGCAGCATGGGTCCTGCCATTCTCTAGTTTTATTTGTGACAGGGAGAGTATTAGACTAAAGGAACACCATTTCCACCCCACCCTGTCAGGCAGCTGCTGCATTCGAGGAACTCTGTGGCTCTTTGGAAATGTGGAAGGATCCCAGGCCTGGGTGTCATGGACTTGCGCTGTGCTCAGTGGGAGGAGGGTGTGTAGAAGGGATATCTGTGAGACCTGAGGGCTAGGCAGGAGTTGGTGAGCTGTAGGAAGAGGACACAGGGCATGTTCTTTCTTTATTTTCTCCTTCTAATGATTGAAGACTCTGCTGTTCTTCCCAAAGTGCTTTCTCATCTGCTGAAGGGCAGGTTCTAAGTGCTGCAGCATCCAGTGCAGCGCTGATGAGGTATCTGCTTCTGCTTAGCAGGGAGGCTACAGCATTGGGTTACACTTGGTCAGGCCTGGAGGTGCTGAAGATAGATATTCACTAGTGGTGGAGGGGGAACCTTCCTAAATGGTGTGTCAGTTAACCTTGGACGTGGAGTTAGTCTGTGAGGGGCCAGTTAGTCCTGGATGGAGATGGGAAGTGACTTTCTGCTTGTCATAGTTGCGTCCTTTGTCCCATTGCAGTTCCGAAGCCACCCCAGGTTCTCTTTCTAGGGCTTCTCTTCTTACACTGTTGAACACCCATCACAGGTTACACTCAAGCAGTATCAGCGAGAAGCAGAACAGAGTAATGTGGCCCTTCAGAGAGAGGAGAGCAGAGTGGAGCAGAAGTCGGCAGAAGTTGGGGAGCTTCAGAGACGCTTGCTGGGGATGCAGACGGTAATGGTGATGCTTCGGCTTCAGTGTCCAGCCCTGGGCCAGGAAGGCACCCAAGGCTTCTTTCCCTGGTAGCTCAGTAGCATCCCTTCCTAGCAGCCATTCATATGCCTTTTGATACCTTCCAGCACTTTAGGAAGGGAAGGCCATCCATACTCGGCCTTCTTCCTCTACAGACCTGTTCTTGTACAGATGTCCCTTTTGGGTTTCTGAAGACTCATCTTAGCAGCCAGTCACTCTACCTGGTTCATCCAGGACTGGCCGCCGGGGCTGGCAGATGGGTTTGCACAACGCAGAGCCTCATTCTCCCTCCGGCAGCTGGGTGTAGGGCTGGGGAGTTTCTGTATGCTGAGAGGCTCAGAGTGGGAAAGGCTATCCCTGACAGGGGAGGGCGCCCATCAAACCAGCCTGGCCTGCTGCTCGTTGGCAACAGGCCCAGGCCCAATAGCAGCCAAGTCCCTGTTCAGGTACCCATTTCACCCCAAGCACAGGTTGTTGACAACTGTTCCTGCTACATCCCCTTTTTTAAATCCACCCAGGAGCACGAAGCCTTACTGCTAAAAGTCAGGGAAGGGGAGGTGGCCCTGGAGGAGCTTCGGATCCAGAATGCCGACTGCCAAGCAGAAAGAGAAAAGTAAGGGCCCTTGTTCACTGGAGAGTTGGGTGTAGGAAGGAGAGGGCGGGTGGTGTAGCCTGCTGCCAGGGCTTGTAGGAAGCTAGTGCTGAGATCAGATCTTCCAGTTCCAACTCTGTGTGCTCCCATAGGTGGAGCCCCACCCAGGCAGACACCATTCGGGAGCTCATTTACCATGGGGCAGTGACCTAAAGAAAAGGATTTTATGGTTTTCGACCTAAGGTCAGGCAGAGCTAAAGAAACATGGGCTGTTGCTTCTCTCACTGGGTGTATCACTCTATGTTTCCAAAGCAGAGACACTGGTTCCTGAAGGTCAGGTAACTTCTCTAGCCTTTCAGAGACAGAATGGATAGCATCGTTGCTCTAACAATTCAGGTAGAGACTGTCTGTCCCTAGAAGCCTGTAGGGGATTACTGAGAATTTTCTGTCTCCAAGGATAGAGGATGTGATAAATTTCCTCTAGGAGAGTGGATCAGAGGCCCCAGATCAGTGGGACCCACAGAGCAAAGACTGCCTCTTGAATTTTCAGGATCACCTAAGGTGGACAGGGCATGCTGGCACATGCCAATAATCCTAGCATTTGGAAGCTTGAGGCAGGAGGATTGCAATGAGTTTAAGGCCAGCTTGTGCTACAGAGCTATCTTTAACTAACTAAGCCTTTTTCTGGGTGCAATAGTAGCAGTCTATACCTATTATTCCAGGTACTCAGGAGGCAGAGGCAGAAGGACCATGAGGTCCAGGCCAGCCTGGGCAACCGTAACAAGATTTGGCTCAAAAATAAAGGACAGCTAACAAACACACAGTTTAATCCCAGTAGGCCTAGTGGGTCTGATCATCATATAAGTGACTTTTTCAAATTCAGTAGACATTACCTGAAGGCCCAGGGTAGCAGACACTGTCGCAGCCCCTCTGAAAACAGGGTGTTTTCTCTTCTGTACGACAGCCCACGTTTGACCCTCCCGGCCTGGAGAGTGTGGCCATCTTTTTATTGTGTCTCTTTAGGATCTGACTTCATAGCAAAGTAGCTTTAGAAGACTGGGAGGTGGTGCACGCCTTTGGTCCCAGCACCCAGGTAGAGGAAGGTGGATCTCTGTGAATTGGAGGCCAACCTAGTCTACATAAAAAGATCTAGGCCACCTAGGCTACATAGTGAGACCCTGCCACAAATACAAAAACAAAGTGGGAAATTGGGAATTGTCTCTTTACTGAATATCTGCAGTCTGTTTTTTTTTTTTTCTACATCAATTTTTTTCTCCTATTAGACTTTTTCTTTTTTATTATTTTTCCTATTCTCACATATATTACACCCTGACTGCCACCCTCCCCAGTCTCTCCCTGGGCCCCCCCGCCCCCCAGATTGAACCCCCTTTTTGTCTCCCCTCAAAACAGAGCAGGCCTCCTAGGGACAACAACAAAACATGGCTTAAAATGCCACATAGTTGCCATTGCTTTCCCGAATGAAGTTATTTGTATGATATTTGTATTAGGTATCCTAAATAACCTAGAAGTAAAGCGTAATGGGGGATGCACATGCAGAGGGCATAAGCAAATACTCATGAAGGACAGAAGCACAAGAGGTGGGGGTTTCTGTAATCATCCCCCCTTGGGTGTTGAGGGGTGGCTGTGTTCAGAACCCCCCCCCCCTTCCTCTGTGTGGGACATACTCAGGGTGCCCTAAGAGAGAAGAACAAGAGAAATAAAGGACGAGCTCTGGGATGGTGTCTGACAACTGTGACCCTCGTGTGCAGAACTGAGGGTGAGATTTAGAATGTTTGCAGTTCATAGGGTGCAGGTGCATTGTAACCACCTCGCCCTGAGTACCACCCGGTTTCTAGCAGCATGCACTGTCTTCAGGCAGAAGTGGTAGTAACAGTGCCCCCTGGGAAAACTCTGCTCACAGCATTGTGACATCTTGACACTGGTTGTGGGTCCCACAATCTAATTCAAGTGTGACACTACCCAGAGTTAGTGCAGGCCCCATGTGTCAAGGATTCACAGTTCAGTCCTACCCCTGTTTAGCTGACAGTCAAAATTAGTATGCTCAAGGTTACCCATAAACCTTTTCCCATTTAGCTACAAAGTGTGCATGGGGGTAGGGTGCTTCTCAGTTACTTCTCAGGTCAGGAATTTGTTGTAGTGGCTCATGGGACTGATAAAACAATGGTATTAGGTTCTTAAAGGATTCAGTTGAACAACAGATGAAGAGGCATATAGGGTGCTGCTGTCCATCCTCTTGATGCGTATGCATTTCTGGACGCAGGCTTTGAATACTCTGTCCAGTGTGTGGGCATGACTGGTCTCTCCCCCAGAGGTTGAGAGGGGCTGGAGTTTGACTAGACCCATCCTGAAATTATCTACAAACCCAGCCAACATTTACTTCCTTAGTGTACTTAAGACACGTTCACTATTTGTGGAGATTCGAAACATCTTGTCAGGAGCTGGAAACACAAGACCAAATACTGTAGTTAAATCCCCATCATTCCTGTGACTGAGAATGTATAAGGGTTTGAAGATACTCTGTTAAGAATTAAGGGCAGCTAGAGGAGGTGGTGCATGCCTTTAATCCCAGTACTTAGGGGAGGCAGAGGCAGGTGGATCTGTGAATTCAAGGCCAGCCTGGTCTACAGAGCAAGTTCCAAGACAGCCCTGGCTACATTGAGAAACTCAGAGGTGGCTCAGGGTAAAGAGCACAGGCTGCTCTTCCTGAGGACCTGGGTTCAACTCCCAGCACCCAACGGCAACTCACAACTGACTGTAACTCCAGTTCCAGGGGATCCGACAGAAATACATGCAAGGAAAACACTAATGATGTAGAATAAAAAGTAAATTGTTAAAAATTAGAAAAGAATTAAGGACAGAGAGAAAAATACTTCTCATTAAGGATGTTGGCCTTGTTTGCTTAGAATAATCCAAATTCTTATTTAAATCTTTGGCACAATCAGAAATTTATAACATGCAAGGCAGCCAACTTTCTCTTGCATTTAAAGCTGAAAAAATTTAGTAATAATGTTAATAAAAACAAATCCTGCCCCTGGCAAGGCATGATGCTGCTTGCCTGTAATCTTAGCAACTTGAGAGGCTGAAGCAAGACACTACCTGTGAGTTAGCTCAGAGCTAGCCTGGTAGGTTGTGGGCTACTTGGTGTGGTTGTGGGCCTGCTTCGTAAAACAAAAAGCCAAACACTGCCCCCTAGTGGCATGCAAATGACGGCCTCTTGTTTGGACTAGACATCTCTAAAGTGGCAATAGCTTGTTCTTTAGGGCAGGCCACTGGGGCACAGGGACTCACCTGGTGGCAAGTGTGACTTCACCTCAGCCTCCTGGTCTTTATTCCCAGGGCTGCTGCTCTGGAAAAGGAAGTGGCTGGATTTCGGGAGAAGATCCACCACTTGGATGACATGCTCAAGAGCCAGCAGCGCAAAGTTCGACAGATGATAGAGCAGGTAAAGGGATCCTATTTGACATGCTGTGTGTTCACCCCAAGCCTGGGCTTTTGTTACTTTTTCCCCATGGGAACACACGTGGAGCTCAGGTATTGCTCGTCCTCTGTTCTTCCCGTTTTTGCATGAAGTTTCTGCTTTCCCATTGGAAAAGGACAGAGGCTGGTCTCACACTCTAAGTCTCTTTGGTAAATGAGCAACGGAGTCATAATAAATCCAGTTATCTGTAAGGATCGTCAGCCTTTGGCCTCCCGCAGATCTCCTACCTAACTCTTTTGCCTGAGCTTCAGCGGAGTGTATTCTGGATAGGCCAAGTTGCAAAGCTGTCTTGAGACCCTAAGGTTCTCCTGGAACCCAGAGGGACCATTTCCTCCCTTTAGACGAGCTCCCTTTACACGTGTTTTGTTTATTGCCATGTCTCATTGTCTAGAACACTGGCTATGATGTGGTAAGCACTCAGTTTCCTAAATGAATGAATAGATAATCCACACTTTGCAGAACCCAAAGGACTAGGTTTTGCTTTGTCTGTTATGCATTTTGCATTTAAGGATGGCATTTCCTCTCACTCTACCATCCCTGGTTCTGGTTCATTAGTGATGACAATAAAGGAACATCAATGGAAGCGTGAGAGGAACAAACTCTCCTTTGGACTCTTCTGGCTTCCCTCTAGTCAGGATGGAGTTTGAGCGTGTACTGAGTCTTTGCAAAATGAACTCCATGTTCCTTATGTCTTCACAGCTCCAGAATTCAAAAGCTGTGATCCAGTCCAAGGATGCCACTATTCAAGAGCTTAAAGAGAAAATTGCATATTTGGAGGCTGAGGTTTGTATAAGGGACAGCCCCCAACAGGGAACTGGGTTCTTGAGAAGCCTGGTCACAGGGAGGGGGCTTGATCCTGGCCAGTAGCTGCTTGGAACTGAGTATCTGGGAGTGTTGCTCCATGGTCAGTTGAATTGAGAGATTTCAGGAACAGCTGATAATAGTAAGACCTGTCCCTGCCAGAGGGCAGAGCACCATGGTGCAAGCTGCCTGTCGGGGCACATCTTGACCATATGGGCTTCGCTGAGTTGGTATCTCCTCACAGCTCTGGTGATGGGTTCAATCAACTACCAAGGTGACTTCCTAGTCTAATTTCTTCCTTGCTACAGATCCCTTTCTGTGTGTTGATCACCTTCACATCACTTTGCAATCTGCTGTGTGAGGACCCCTGTAATAGGGGAGACAGGATATTTAGGGAAAGTATGGTCTAGAGTTCAAATGAAATATATTGGGGGGATAAACAAGATAAGAACTAAATTTCATGGGCTGGAGAGATGGCCCAGCTGTTAAGAGCTTGCTGCTCTTCCAGAGGACCAGAGTTCAGTTCCCAGCACCCACATCTGGCAGCAGAAACCACCTGTAGGTTCCGCTCCTGGGTACCTGACATTCTTTTCTAGACTAGTACCTACCTGTATGCATGTGGTATACACTTGCACAGACATAAATAAAAAGTAGAAGTGAAAACAACAAAGAAACTAGAGATATTTAAAAACTAGACTGTTGACAAAGGCATATGACTATTTCAACTGAAGACAAGAAGCTGTGTACAGGATGTGTATATAGAGGAGGAGCCAAAAGTGACTAGAGTTACTGAGGATCAAGTTCCAGAGCCAGAGAGTGCCATCATGATGAAGGGAGAAGACGCCTCTGGCTGGTGGTGGACTGGTAGAGGTTAATAGGCTTGTGGCAAGCCGGGGAGACCCACTGTAACTGGTGCTTGCCTTTTAGAACTTAGAGATGCATGATCGCATGGAGCATCTGATAGAGAAGCAGGTCAGCCATGGAAACTTCAGCACTCAGACACGCGCCAAGACAGAGAACCTGGGCAGGTGAGTACATGCCAAGAGTGGGCCCAGGCAGCCCAGGGGAGAGCAAAGGAACTTGGTAAAGTCTTCAGTGCGGAGGCAAGGAAGGCTTAAACCCAGATTTCTGAGTTCATTCAGCAGGCTACTTTCTAGCCTAGGAGGATCATGTGTGGCTTTTGGAAGTGTGTGACCCCTGAGATTGTCTGTAAAATGTATTTGTAGTATTTGCATTTTGTAGATTTGTACATATATTTGCATATTTCTAGAGTTTTTTGTTTCTAAGAGATTCACAAAAAGGCCTGAAATCTTGGAGGAAAATCAAGAATCTAAGCTATACCCACCTCTCAGTTAACTAGCCTTGCCACCAGATAAATAATGCAATGTCACAGCTTCCCTCCATGTTCCTGAAAATCACTATTCCGAGCTCTTAGAACTCAGGAGAGGAGTCAGCATTGAAGTGTATTATTCCAGAGGCACCATAGAGGGGCGCTTTATGAAGTGGGATGCAGTACCTCGGCCTCACTGTTTGCCCCTTCTTTTCCAGTGTCAGGATATCCAAGCCCCCCAGCCCTAAGCCTATGCCCCTCATCCGGGTGGTGGAAACCTGAGCTGTGGAAGATGGATGCTGCCGTTACTGTCGCTCAGACCTGCAGAGAAGCCCGCCATCCTTGTAGGCTGTTGATACTGACTCTGACTTCCCAACTGTACCCTGGTGGCCCCAGGTCTTGGGTTCATGCCCCAGGCTCCTATCCTCTGCTTGCCAGCTGGGTAGATGGAGCAGAAGTGTCTGTCTCCTAGGGACACTGCAGGAAGACATTCTCTTGCTAGCAAGAACAGGACAATATTCCTTATTCCCAGGCACTGTTTGTCCACGTAACAGAGCTTCCCTACTGTGTCACTGGAGTCTAGCTGCCCCAAAGCCAGGCCACCATCAAGTCAAGAGAAGTGACAAAATTTGTCTCCGCCCCCCAAAGCTGGAAGACAGTGACTGGAGTGTGTCCTGAGGGAATGAAGTTCCTTCCGCAAACACAGCTCAGTTCTTAGCAACAAACTGTTTTGTTTTTCTACTTGGTTCCACCCTTTGCCAAGCTGTCTAGGACCTCCCACGGCCAGCCAGAGGGGGCTAGCTGGCCAGGCCTGGTCTTACCCAGAGAACCGAAACTAGATAGCTTTGCCTTTCTGGGGGACAGAGGAATGTACATTCAGGGAACAGTTTTTAGCAGGAAGATTCTCTAGGGCCACAATTAGTTTGTGGAACTTCTCTCTGCTCTGAAAGCTCCCAGTCTCCAGTTTTCCCCTGTGGTGTCCTAAAAGGCACCCCTCGGTCTTCCTGACCCTGAGCTAAGAACTCTTTCCTCACTGGTCCCAGAAAAGCCATCTCTGTATTTATTTTGCTAAGTTATTGCTGGGTTTGCTTACATCTCATAGCTGATGTGGTGCCAGTGTTCTGCAGTCTTCTGAGGTATTTGGGCTCCCCTGGACACAGGGAGAGCATTCTGGTTGGCTCCCCAGGCCTTCCCTCCAGCTGCTGCTTTTTATTTCTTCTTCCTGAGTCCGTCCATAACTCAGGAGGCTGGAGTGTCGGTCCCCAAGTGTGCTGTCTGGGGAACAGGGCAATCAGGACTGTCTTGGGGGAGGGGAGGGTTCTTCTAACCTCTCCCAGCCCTTCCATCCCATAACAATCTTCTACCCCAGCCATGAATGGCCCTGAAGCTCAATGCATTCCTACAGTAGTGTCCTAGCAGCCTCAGGAGCCTTCAAGCCCCTGGGTATGGGGCCTTAGGAACAGCTTTAGTCTTAAATCTACTTAGCTCACAACCAGAAGCCTTAGGTCTGTGTGCTTCTGTGTGTCAGGACTAGGCTCAGAGCCTGACTTTGTACAGTATCCTGAGACTTTAGACAGTCTCTCTACAGAATGAGAGCATTGAATATATCTCCATGCTCCTTCAGATCCTTTTCCTGTCTGTGACACAGTCATTGTATGGTGACTTTAATAAATTATGCTAATATGTCTCTGCCTCATGAGCCTGGCCTCCTTTTACTTCTTGGAGAAGATGAAAGAACATAATATACTGTCCCTTGAAGGTGGCATCCTGTTGTCAACATCTGAAAGGTGTGTTACAACTCTCTCAGACAATGATGTGTGGATGTTGTGGTATTTAGAAAAGTTACAAGCCACCAGGCCCCATGGTCTCTAACCCTAGCTTTGACCCTGTTTGGGGCAGTGACCTTGTGGGATCCCTGAACTTGGCCATTTTGTGGCTGTTTTTTGTCTTGATTTGAGACACTACCCAGAGTCGTGTGAGGTCCTGAGCCTTCAGAGGGAGGCCAGTCACAGCAGAGGTACATGAGCAGCTTGCAGCCTTTGCAGAAGTAAACAGCTCCCTGAAGATGCTGACTGCAACTCTCCAAAGGTTTAATAGTTTCTGGCAATCTCTGGTTATCACTGGGTTAGTACAGCGATTCCCCCACCCAGCCCTTCTTCCGGGAAGCTACTTGGTTGCAGAGCCAAACAAGACATAGCTGAATTTATACAAATTCTCCTGGGCCAACCGAGGAGAAGGGAACAACACTCCCCTGTTTGGCCCCTCTGGTTCCCCTTTTTCTTCCCTGCTTCCTAAGCTGATTCAGAACAGGGCATCAAAATTCTCTGGAAACATTCCACCCTGGATCTAGATTCGTCTCCTGACTCCAGGGTTTCTCTTGCTCTGGCAGTCTTTCTTGGCACAGGTATATCCAGACTGCTTGTCTCAGAATATTAACAGGGTGGAAGCAGGGTGGGGTTGGCAAGAAGACTGGCCTGGCTGGAGGATGCAGGGATGAGTGTGCTGCCCCGCAGGACAGGGAGGCTCTCCTTCAGGGCCTGCTGGGCTCCATGGGAGGAGCAGAGATGTGGGGGTGCAGACAGGAGGTGGAGACCAGAAGCAAAGCTCGAAGAGATTCTTTAGGCAAAAAGTGATGGGGGGCGGGCATCTTTGGTGTCTGCTTTGTATGCCACTTCGTGCTGCTGCAGGAGAGTGTTGGGGGAACCACTCAGCATCTTGACAGTTTCCAATCAGGGATGCCAGTGGGGCTGTGGAGATGGCAGGCTGGCTTCAGCCGGTTTTTATTGCCTGTGTTTTGTGGTGTGTTAAGCCAACTCCTGTGTGTTGCTGGAGGGAGGCTTGTGTTCTGCCTCTCGGGAACCTTTGCCTTGAGGACGTCAAGAGCTGCCCGGACATGCAGCCATCACTGCCAACCTCCTATAAACGTGGGCTACCGACCCATGTGGGAACAGAAGCTCACAGGAGTGCTTGCTCCTGCCTTCACAACTGCCCATTTTCCAGGTCTTTCTTCATTTCCCCTGCACTGAGCACAAAGCCTGGCAACACATTCTATTTTGACCAGGTGGACTGGGCTAACCTCAGCTACTTTGGTGATGTGGCAAGAGGACTGAAAATTTAAGGGCAGCCTAGTCAACTTAATAAGATCGTGTCTCAAAAGTTTACCAAAATAAAAAGAGAGAGAGAGAACCCAAAGCATAGTGGTGCACACCTTTAACCCCAGCACTTGGGAGGCAGAGGCAGGTTGATTTCTGTGGATTTAAGGCCAGGCTGGTCTATCTACATAGTGAATTCCAGGCTAGACAGTTTTCTAAGGTCTAAAGATATTTGTTCATTTTTCTCTGTGTCTTTGTATCTGTCTTTCTTTGGGTCTCATTCTGTAGCTCAGGCTAGCCTCAATGTCACCACCCTTCTGCTTTAGCCCCCTCCCCCACCCCAAGTGCTAGGATTTCAGGTGTGCACCACCATGCCTGCCTTTGTCCCAGTGTTAAGTTATTGTTCTACCAAGAAATGTTTCCACACCCGGAGGATGCTGTGCCTGACAGGGTAACTGACTTTGAGGAGGCTAATGCCCTCTGGAATGGAAACAGCAGTGTTCTCTCTCTAGCCAGCTCCTGGTTCTGAGCAGCTGTTTTTGTGGGGCCTGTGTAATCCCCTGTGTTCTCTCATTCTGCAGAGCCAAGCTGCTGAGCTAGGCCCTCAGTCTCTTTAGGTTGTGACTCAGCAACAGATGTTAGCCTGGGGCCCTTGGCCTCTTTTCCATGCTTTGGTTTACAGCTCTGGCTTTGCAAGGAGCAATTGTCTCCTGTTCTGTCCCAATTATAAGCACATGGCCTTGAAACTCAAAAGTTGGAGGCCTGAAAAATCCTCCCTTTTCCCAAGGAAAATGCTTATCCAGGTTGAGGACGAACGAGTGGTTCTTAAAGGGAAGTTCTTCTGGCTCACGTGTGTGGTCTTTACACTAGAATCCCCTTCCCTGGAGCCCTGTGGAAGAAGAGATTGAGGGTACATGGTGGCAGGGTAATTAATTTCCTGACAGGGTATTGGCCACCAAGTTTTAAAAATGCAAGACTCAAGGAAAGGAAATCATTAGCTGTCAGGACTTGAGCTGCCAAAGGGTCCACCCTTCCTCCCCGCCACTGGGGAACTGGGCAGCCTGACTCTTCTGTCCCATAACTTTCAGTGTGGTTTCATGTTTTAACTGACATGCTAGGTAAAATATATTACTGGGGGGGGGGGATTTTTTGCAAAAAAAAAAAAAAATTCTCTCCTTAGCTGTATAACCTTAGGGTCAGGCAAGAGGTCTGTAATTGGCTTCCATCTACTATGTCCTCCTTTATAGCTTCTCCCTCCCTCCCTCCCTCCCTCCCTCCCTCCCTCCCTCCCTCCCTCCCTCCCTCCCTCCCTCCCGCAGCGTCTCCTTGTGTAACCCAGGCTGATCTTGAACCCTGAGTCTCCTGTGTCAGTCTCCTATGTGCTGAGACAACAGGTGTGAGCTATGGCATCAGACTCTCGTTTCCCGGCTTTCTCTTGGTAGAGTCATAACCACCAGACTAAACATTTTCAACCATCTTTGATTCCATTTCACTCTGACTATATCTGGTTTATCAACGTGCCAAAGTTCCCTCTCATGAAAAATCTTACCTGTGACCTGTCCGATGGTCTTAGCCCATCCTTAGCCTGCTGCCTTGAGCCTGGATCACTACTAAAGCCATGCCTCGCTGTCCTACACCTCTAGTTACCACCAAAGATTTATTTGAATCTTGTCTAAAAGTACTAAGTACTCGCCTAAGGCATCTCACAACTGCCTGTAATTCCAGCTTCAGAAGATCCAGTGCCTCTGGCTTCTGTGTGCATAGACCCATGCACATAATTACAAGTCATAAAAATAAGTCTTTTAAGAAAAGAAAAACACAGAGATTGTTATTGCTAGGAGATGAAAAAAAAGGGCAAAGGAAGAATTTTAAAAATTAAATTAAAACCCACCTGTTATGTGTGCAGTTCTGAGCCAAGTGCTGGGGACACGGCTGTGGTGGGTGGGTGGGGCCAACCTCTGAACAGCTGAATGACAGTGAAACCTGAAAAATGCTAAGAGGAAGAAAGGATGTCCCTAGGACAGCCCAGAGGGTCTGAGCCCGGGGAGGAGAAGAAAGCCTGCTTCAGAAATCAAATCGGCTGGCATATTTGGGGGAGGGAGGCCCAGCTGAAGTGGCAGGAGTGACCAACCAGGAGTATAGTAGGCCTGCTTTAGGACTCTAGATCTTTATTTTTACTGTTGTTTGAGACAAGGTCTCACTACACAGACCTGGCTGGCCTTGAATTCAGAAAAGTGAGGGATTAAAGGTGTGCACTACCACTGTGGCTTATGCAATAAAACTTTATCAACTACAAGTAAGTTTTTTTGTTTGCTATTGTTGGTTTTGTGTGTGCGCTCACATGTGCATGTGTGCCTACGTGTATACGTGTGTGTGTGTGTGTGTGTGTGTGTGTGTGTGTGTGTGTGAGAGAGAGAGAGAGAGAGAGAGAGAGAGAGAGAGAGAGAGAGAGAGAGAGAGAGAGAGAGAGAGCGTCTGGCTGCATAGCCCTGACTGTGCTGGAATTCACTATGTAAACCAGGCTGACCTAGAGCTGGTGCTGGGATTAAAATGCACAGCTACAGAAGTATTGGATGGATTTATAGGTCAAAGGGGAGGGCATTTCAGGTGAAAGGGGACAGTACCAGCAAATGTGTCGATGGGACTATGCGGAAGGTGTGAGGGAATACGGGCTGAGAGGAAAGCCAAGCCTCTGGACCAAGACAAACCCACTCCACCGTAACGGGCAGCATCCTGAACTGTTTATTCCAGCCTCTGTAGAAAATTTTTTTCCTTTGGTAAAGCTGTGATAAGTGTCCATAGATTTTGCTCCCTACTTTAACCATTCTCCAGTGTAGGTGGCATAGTCTTTATAACAGGCATTTGTACTGAATACAGAATAGCCCAGTAATTCGTCCTTACCCATCTCCCTAGTGCTGAACGTGTTAATGTTTTGTAAAATTTTTTTTTTTAAAGACATGGTTTCCTCTGTGTATCCTTAGCTGTTCTGGAACTCACTCTGCAAACCAGGTTGGCTTTGAACTCACCTGCCTCAGCTTCCAGAATGCTGGGATCAAAGGTGTGCACCACCACTGCCCAGCAAACATGTTATTTGATTTTTTTTTATGATATTGTGATAAACACAAAATACCTGTTGTGTTGAGAAAAATGGAAAGAAACTGAGTCTTTGGTGAGCCCTCAGTATCTCTGTCTGAGTCAGTAAGACATCTTTCATTTCCCAGGCCAATTGTAGTGACATTTTCTCTGAATTGCCTCCTACCTTATCCCACCTAACACAAGATCCCCAAGGGCAGGACCATAATAAATATGTGACCTCTCGTGAACTATCCTGACCATTGACTTAGTGGGACCTTAGTATTTCTATTAATATGTGTATGTTTTCTGACTAAATGTTAACCACTGTCTTTTTTAATGTATTGCATTTTGCCTGCATGTGTGTCTGTGTGAGGATATTGGAGCCATTTGAACTGGAGTTACAGACTTGTGAGCAGCCATGTGGGTGCTGGGAATTGAACCCAGGTCCTCTGGAAGAGCAGTCAGTGTTCTTAACCACTAAGCCACCTCTCCAGGCCCTGCCACTCTCTTTTTAACACAATTACTTAAAAATAATTTAAAAACTCAGTTTATATTTTTGGGCTAAATGTTTTTCTTTGTTATCTTGATAAAACAATTTTTAAATTTTGCTTTATGTATATAGTTCTGTGCACTTTGTGTGTGCCTGGTGCCCATAGAGGCCAGAAGATGGTGTTAAATCCCCTGGAACTGGAGTTATAGTCAGTTGTGAGCCACCATGTAGGTACTGGGAATTGAACCCTGGTCCTCTAGAAGAGCAGCCAGTGCTCTTAATCACCGAGCCATCTCTCCAGCTCCCCTTTATGATCTTTAATATAAACATTCTAACTATATATACCTCTGTATATATAATTGTATTTCCTTCTAGTTTTCTACAGTTAAGTATTTAATTAACTATAGTTTATTTAGGTTTATGGTTAAGGATAAGTCCTTTGTGTACATAATACACACAGAACTCTAAAATAGTAATTCTGTACATAAGAATTATATACATTCACGGGGCTTTAATGCAATATTTCAACATATGCATGCAAGGTGTACTGATCAAGGTAATTGGCATATCTTTTTTTCCCAAAGTTTTAACCCACTGTTCAAATGCCTTTTCTCCCATTGAGCTGCAGTATTTATATGAAATTGGGCCTATTATGTCCAGTTAGTGTCTTAAATTGACGTTCAAGCTGCATAATGTCACAGTTTGTCAAGCCTGACTGTGTCGGTTAAGCTCTGTTGAAGGCTTTGCTTTGCCTTCTGTGTGGGCATCAAACCCAGGGTTTCATACATGTGAGGCAAAGGCTCTCTACAAAAAGAGGCGTGTCCCAGTGCCTTTAAACTTTCCTGTTTTTTTTTTCTCTTTATTTTTCCAGATAAATTTCAAATAATTATGTTCTAATTAACTCTGAAAAATATATTGAATTAAAATATAATTCACTTTATTTGTGTAAACCAATAAATTTTAAAATTCAACTGCTTTATAATTTTAACTTTTTCTATCCAAGGAAACTTTTTTTGTTTAAAATTTATGTGTAGGCTGGGGAGATGGCTCAGAGGTTAGAGCACTGGCTGCTCTTCCAGAGGTCCTGAGTTCAATTCCTAGCACTCACATGGTGGCTCACATGGTGGATCTGATGTCCTCTTCTGGGAAAAAAAAAAAAGGTGTACATGAAGATACATTAAATAAACAAATACATCTTTAAAAAATATATAAAATTTCTGTGTTTGTGGGTTGAGGAAGCAATTTAAATTATTGTTGAATAAATTACAAGTATAAATTAAAAGTCCACCTAATGCACCAAATTTTTCTTTATATAAAATATTAAAATATAACTATTTATAAATGAAGTTATATGTGTACAGCTCTAAGTATGCTGAGTCAATGACGATACAGCCCTGAGAAACAGCAGGGTAAACAAGCTTAGATGAACATTCCTGAGCTCCTCTGTCTCACTGAATGTCAAACCCACCAATCTTAGCTCGTGTTCACTCCTTGCCCATTAATTCTTAGGCGTTTAAAAAGGACTATTTGTTGTTGAGACAGAGTCTCACTGTGTAGTCCTGACTAATCTGGAACTCTGTAGACCAGGCCTGCCTCAATCTTACACAGACCCACCCATCTCCTGAATGCTGGAATTAAAGGTATGTGGCACCATGCCAAGTTCTGGTTTTTCTTCTTCTTCTTCTTCTTCTTCTTTTTTTTTTTTTCCTTTTGAGTCAGGACATCTCTATGCAGCCCTAGCTATCCTGGAACTCACTATTCCTCTAACTCCCAGAGATCCACCTGCTCTGCCTCCCAGGTGCTGGGATTAAAGACATGCTCCATCATGCCTGGCCCGAGTTTCCTTCTTTGCCATTCTCTCAGAATCTGCAGACCTGTGCTGTGTCTTTCTTGAATCCACCTAGTTCGTGCAAACCATTTGGACCATCCTGTCGTAGAACACAGTAACACACGATTTTGTGTTCTAGCCCAGACTTTGCATGTTTCTTTCCCTAACTAGACTCAAGTAATTGAAGACTAAGGATAGAACTGGTCCACACAGTGCCCAGCCACTCAACCATTTAGAAGACACCAGTATTTTTCTGTACTGAAGACACCATTTGTTTGTTAGTGTGTTTGTTTTTTAAAATTCATTGAGTTTTTTGATATGTATGAGTTTTTGCCTACATGTCTGTATGTGCACCAGACATGAGGATGTCGGAAGAAGGCGGCAGAGCTCCTGGAACTGGAGTCACAGGTGTGGGTGCTGGGAACCTGGTGCTCCACACAGCTGGACTGTCCCTCAGCATCTGCACCACTTCTGTCTTCTCCCCTCCTCCCCCTTTGGTTCTAATAGGATCTTTCTGGATAGTCCAGAAAGTCCTCCAGGGCCTAAGATTGAGGGTAGACTGTATGTCTCGATGTCCTCCTAAGGAAGAATCAAGAGGCAGCACCAACAATGTCGAGTCTCATGTCACTCACTGTCCTTGCGTTTGGCCATCTGACAGTAGTGAGACTCTGTAGCATAGAACTCAGAGAGCCATCATGGAGTTCTGCTCCTGCTTATCATCTTAGATCTTAGTTACTAGTTGTGCTAGCTTATAGTTATGTGAAATCTCTAAGCTTTAATTCCCCATCTGTCAAAGCACGATGACCATGTCTACTTAGCAGGAACATTCACTGAGTGTTTATGTGAACCAGGCACATCATTTCCTACTTGACAGATGCAGAAATTGAGATGCAGAGAGCAAGTCTCATGTCAAAGGATGCACAGGTTGGCAGTAGGGACGGAGGAGCCAGGTCACAGGCAGTCAGCCCTATAGCCCCGTGTATAATGCTGCTGCGCTTTACTCCCTCATAGATAAAGCAATGGTCTGAACAAAGACACATGCAAGATAGCTGGAGAGATGCCCCTGTGGCTCATAGCACTTGCTCTTACAGAGGACCAGCATTAATTTCTTAGAGTCGTCCACACGGTGGCTCATAGTTCCAGATGATCGGATGCCCTCTTTTGGCCCCTCTGGGTACTGCACACATGTGTACACAAGCATACATGTAGGCAAAAGCACCTATACACATAAAATAAATAAATATTTTTTAAGCCATATGTAAGGACCATGTATAGCATGGATAATGTCTGGCATACTGTGGACACTGAATATGTGATTTGTTGTGAATAAATATTTCTGAGTATTTAATATATAGGGCTTGGCTATATATCCATATATAGTTTATATATATATATATATATATATATATATATATTTAAAATGAAAATTCAGAGAACCTGTCCTTAAATTGCTATTAATTTAAGTAGTGTCATGCAATCTCTGTATGCCAGCAGGCAAGCAATCATACATCATTTAAAAGAAAACTCAGAAAACATACAATCTAGTTTTAAGGAATTGGGGATTAAGGTGGTAAGGGGGGTGTAGGTATGGGCAGGCATGGGCAAATGTGGGCTACTTTAGGTTAGGATTGGGACAAGAATCAGGATCCACAGTAGGGACTTCGCACGTATTCTAGAAAGAGCATCCTGAGCTGGCACAGCTTAGAGTAGCTTCCCTTGGAAGCAGAGAATTGGGTGTGGAGAGTGAGAGATGGGGAGATGCTCTGCTTTCCCCTAGCCCTCCTCACCCTCTGGATCACCTGACTCGCCCGAATTCACAGTTCTTTGTGTGGGTCTTAGGGTGCTAGAGACTGAACCCAGGACCTCACACCTTCCTGGCGGAGCTTTACTACTGAGCTGCATCCCAAGTGAGTTCACATTAATTTTTTTTTCTTTGAGGTTTTATTTCTTTATTTACATTTCATGTGTATTAATATTCTGTTGCATGTATGTCTGTGTACCACATACTGCAGTGTCCTTGGAGGCCAGAAGAGGGTAACAGATCTCCTGGGACTGGAGTTACAGATGTTGTCAGCCACCATGTGAATGTGTGTGTATGTGTGTGTGTGTGTGTGTGTGTGTATGTGTGTGTGTATGTGTGTGTGTATGTGTGTGTGCGTGTGCGTGTGCGTGTGCGTGTGTGTGTGTGTATGTGTGTGTATGTGTGTGTGTGTATGTGTGTGTGTGTGCGTGTGTGTGTGTGTGTATGTGTGTGTGTATGTGTGTGTGTGTGTGTGTGTGTGTGTGTATGTGTGTGTGTGTGTGTGCCTGCAGAGACCAGAAGAGGGGACTGGATCTCCTTGGAGCTGGAATTACAAACAACTGTGAGCCCTTACCTCATGGGTGGTGATAACCCAGATGCAGTCCTCTGCCAAGGCAGGGAGGATCCTCAACTATTGATCCGTCTCTCCAGCCCTCAAGTCCTGAGTTCTTAAAGCGCCACCATGCCTTTCCAAACAAGAAGAGGGGCTATTTCTCCTTCCCTGTCCTCTAGTGAGTGTGGGCTCCTTGGCTGAGGATCCCTAACCTCGGTGTGTCCTTACTTGAAAGAACTCTCTGGGCTTTCGCTTCTCAATTTTTAGAAACGTGGTGGTGGGGCGAGAGGGTTAGGTCTCTGTGAGCCAAGTGGAGCGACTCTGTACCTCCAGGTTGAAACCAGTAGAGGGCAGCATGTCCTTGAGCACCTGGGCAGGAGGCCACTGTGAGCCCCATAGGAGAAGCTGGAGGTCTCAGGAGTTTTCATGCAATAAATACCTATTATTATTATTATTATTATTATTATTATTATTATTATTATTATTATAGCAAAGGTTAACAGCTGAATCAGGATAAAATGAGAGATTTTTACAAATTATGTCCAGCACCAGAAGAATAAAGGCTAGGCCTAAAAAGAAATTGGATTATAGGAAAATAACATTTTATTTAAAAACTGAACAAGTCTTCCAACCCTAGCTTCAGTTGTCTACTTGTACCGTCAGAGGAGACCTCTGGGACATCCTAGAGGCTGGCTGGTAAACATGTTGGTAAAATAAAAGCTGATTTTAAGATCTCATCTATAGCTGGACAAGGATAAGCCTGTCACCCCAGTGCTTGGGTGGCAGTAGCGTTGAGACAGGAGAATACGCAATTCAAGGATATCCCCAACCACATAGCAAATCTGAAGACAGCTGGGTTATATGATACCCTGTCTCAAAACAGCAACAAAAAAGATCTCATATAGGTACACGCCTGTAATCCTAGCACTTGGGAGGCAGAGGCTGGTGAATCTCTGAGTTCCAGGACAGCTAGGTCTACGTGGGGTGGGGGGTGGGGGGATCTTGCTTATAAGGCTTGATGTTTAACTTCCTCCACTTAGGCTTCCTGGAGAAAGGTCAGTCATTTGCTCCTGTTAAATAAGTTCTTGCTCATGAAAGAATCGGTTCTGAAAGTTTCCAGAAAGCTCTGTCAAGCCATACTCCCCTCTTTTTAAAGAGACGATGATGTAGCTGGGATTCTTGTGTGCCCACTGGATGAGCATCACCAGCCTGAGCACGCTCAGGGGAAAGCTCAGCGTGGGTGGTAAGGAGGGCTGGGCGCTGGCATGGCTTACCTTGCGGGATGCGGTGAGGCACTTCACTAATCTGAACCCCAGGCCCTGCTTCCCTCAAATGCACGTTGTTGGAGTTTCAGTCATCAACTGTCACATTTTGTATAATCACAAGCTGCCTGAGGACTCAAGCTGGGTGTGGTGGCAGGTACATAATTATAATGCCAGCATGTGAGGGAGTTTGAAGGTCAGAGCATCCAGAGATTAAGGTGGTGGGGGGGTTTGAAGAGATGGCCCAGCAGTTCAGGGCATATGCTGCCCTTACAGAGGACCTGAGTTCAGTTCTCAGCATCCATGTACGGTGGCTCACAGCTGTCTATAACTCCAGTTCTAGGGGATCTAACGTCTTCTAGTGGCCTCCACGGGCACCCACATTCATGGGTGCAAATACAGGCCTGCACACATGCACTCACGTGCGTGCATATATACCCCCACCCCACCGCCCAAAACACACACATAAAAATAACATACTGTTTTTAGACTGGTGGCAGCAGAAGCAGTAGCACATACATTTAATCCCAGCACTCTGGAGGCAGGTGGATCTCTGTGAGTTCAAGACCAGCTCAGTCTACAGCGTAAATTCCAGGATATCTAGGATTACACAGAGAAACCCTGTCTCTACAAAACAGAAAAATCACCCCCCAAAAAAGTTTTTTTTTGAAAAAGGAGTTTCAGGTTGGGCTAGTGGGCTCAATCACTTATCCTCTGAGCTCACTTGTGCATACCCCTCCCAAATAAAGGAAGAAATTAATAAACACCTGTTCAAAAACGGTGACCACCTGTGTTCAATGCCTGGAACCCACGTAAAAGCAGGAGAGTAGCGACTCCCCAAGGTTGTCCACCACCTCACTGTAATCTTGTCAAGACCCACAGAACAGATTTAAGGATGTGTCAGCTGTATAGAAAGATAATGTTGCTCACTCAGCAACATCATGGCTGAGTGCTCCCCGTTTCCCGCAGGCCATGGAAATGTGACAGCTGAAATGCATCCTACTTCCCTGGTTTCTCGACTTCTGCTGCTGTGCAGGTTTTCTGAGAACCCATTTACCTTTCCTCACTTTTTTTTCCTGCTACGTTTTTGTCTTCTTCCAATTCCTATGTAGAGGCCAGGAGAGATGGTTTGGGGGTGGGGTGGGGTGAGAAATCTGTTGTCAAGGCTAGTGACCTGAGTTTGATCCTGGGAACCCTTGTGACGGAGAGAGCTGACTCCTGAAAGTTGTCCTTTAACACTCAATACTATAAATCAAAACAAACAAACCAACCCTGGGCCAGCAAGGTAGCTAGCAGGGAAAGATGTTTGCTGCCAAGGCAGGCAACTTAAATTCAATTCCCGGGCCCATATGGTGGCGAGAAGCAATTCCCAAACATTGCCTTCTTACCTCCACATATGTGCATGGCAGGAACATCGCCTCCCCCCCCCCCCCGCCCCAATAAATAATGTTAAAAACAAACACTCCTATGCAGTAATGGTGCGCACCTGTAATCCCAGCAGTTGGGAAAGGAAGGCAGTAGGACCGGAATTTCATGGTCAGCCTTGGCTACACATTAAGTTGGAGACTAGCTTAGGTTACATTTAACTCTGTCTCAAAAAAACAAAAACAAGGGCTGTGGGCGCGGTTTAATTGATAGCATGCTTGACTAGCATGCACAAAACCCTGGGTTCAATCCCTAGCACCGCATAAAACCATGTGACAAGTTTGAGGCTAGCCTGCTATATGTGGGACCCTGTTTCAAAAATAAGAACATTTCCACAGCTGATTCCTGTTGGTGAACTGCCCTGCTCCCCTAGGATGCCAGACAGGGTCAATCATCCTCTACGGTGCTCCCTCAGCACCTGGTTCATAGTCTCCCATTCTACAGTACCTATTCGTCTTATCTGCCTCTAGCCGAGGCTGAGAAGTTCTAAAGAGCAGGTTACTTGTCTTCCCATCCCAGTATTTGTCTCCCTAGTGTCTGGTGGGTACCATACCAGTGTTGGGAGAACTGCAGTGAATTCATCTGTGACTAGAGGATGTTTTACAAAGTGGCTGTCCTGTCACTGAAGAAAAGATAATCTCTCCCAGAGGGAGCCCCAGGGCACTTGCCTGGCACCGGGAGCTGAGCGGAGAGAAATGAGTGCTGATATTCAATGTCTGTGCACTGGAGGGCAGATGTCTTTTAGAAATAATGGAGCTGGATAGGGTGGCTGGCACCTGTAATCACAAGCATTTGGGAGACAGTGGTTATGAATTTCCACCCAGCCGAGGCTACATGGGAGGGAGAATCTTTCACCAACCAAAACCAAATACCAGATTAGTGGCGATACAGTGAGTTTCACGCCAGCCAGGACCACCCAGCTCAGAAAACCAGACCAGGACCAAATAAAGCAGAAAATGTGATAGAAACTGATTGAAACTTATTTTAACTCCAGGAAAGGATTAAATAAACTTTTGCGGGGCTGGAGAGATGGCTCAGTGTTTATGAGCACTGGCTTTACTTCCAAAAGACCTGGATTCAATTCCAAGAACCTATATAGTGGCTCACAACCAACAGCTGGGCAGTGGTGGCACGTGCCTTTAATCCCAGCACTCAGGAGGCAGAGGCAGGTGGATCTCTATGAGTTTGAGGCCAGCCTGGTCTAGAGAGTGAGTTCCAGGACAGTCAGGGCTACACAGAGAAACTCTGCCTTGAAAAACCACAAAAAAAAACTTTCTCAGAGTGTGGGTGAGCTCCAGGGCTTGGATTTGAGAGATAGGAGAGGATTTAGTCAATGATATTTTCTAGGAAAATTGCCTGATATTACGGGATTGAAGTAAATAGACAATCTCTAACTCCAGGTTTATTGACTGGAGCTAGATAGAACTTTGCCTCAGCTCTGGGTATGGGACACGGGCTGGGATCAGTAGCCAGGAGTGCCCTCAAGCTCCTTCTCAGTATGGTTCTCACAGCTTTGCCTCATGTGCAAACTTCTGAGGGACTGTAAACATTACTACGTGTATGTTGTCAGTAAATAGACATTTCAAAAGCTGAAAACACCCACCCAGGTTTTGTGCCTGGGCTTCTTTATAGCTCAGAGGCTTCCTCTCTGTCCCAGAGGCTCTTGGCATAGATATGAAGTGAGCCAGCTGTGTTGAAAGAGCCAGAAACAAAGGATTAAATAAGCAGGTGACCTTCAAGGGGAATTGGAGGTGGATGTGGCAGTTGATCCCATGCTGCATGCAACATTCCCTTGCAATGCTTTTATTCCCAATGTTATTTAAAGATTTTAAGGTGGCTCTTGAACTGCATTTCAGTCAAAACAACTTTGGAAATGTAACTGGGTATGGTAGCACTCTCCTGTAATCTCAGCATCTGGGAGGCTGAGGCAGGAAGGTGACTTCAGTTAAAAAATTTGAAGCCATTGAGAACCCATCTCAAATAAGATTAATAATAATAGTAATAATAATAATAATAATAAACAACTTTAGGGCTGGTAAGATAGCTCAGTGGTTAAGAGCACATACTGTTCTTCCAGAAGATCTAAATTCTCACCACCCAGGTCATATGACTCACAATCACTTGTATCTCTAGCTCCAGGGTAATCTAATTCCTCTAGCCTCTGTTGGCACTGTATTCATACACATATTCACATAGAGACGCACACACATACACATAAGAAAAAATAAAATAAATCTATAATAATAACAACAAAAACCTATATGTCTTAGTTACTTTTCTACTGCTATAAGAAAATACCATGACACAGGCAACTCATACAAGAAAGAATTTACTTGAGGCTTACAGTTTCAGAGCGTTAGAGTCCATGACCATCATGGTGGCAAGCGTGGTAGCAGGCAGGCAGGCATGACATTGGTGCAGTAGCTGAGAGCTTGCATCTTAAGATACAACCTCAAGGCAAAGAAGCCTAATTAGAAATGACATGGCCTTTTGAAATCTCCCTGTGACACACCTCCTCTAACAAGGCCATACCTCCTAAGTCTTCCCAAACAGTTCCACCAGCTGGAGACCAAGTATTTAAACATACTGGGGGCCATTCTCATTCAAACCACATCCTAGCACTCAAGAGGCAGAGACAGGGGCTGGGGCAGGGGCTGGGGCAGGGGCTGGGGCAGGGGCTGGGGCAGGAGCTGGGGCAGGGGCTGGGGCAGGGGCTGGGGCAGGGGCTGGGGCAGGGGCTGGGGCAGGGGCTGGGGCAGGGGCTGGGGCAGGGGCAGAGGCTGAGGCAGGAGGTTCAACAGGCTTTTGAGATCAACCTGTTCTACACAGTCAGTTCCAGGCCAGCCAGGTCTAAACAGAGAAACTCTGACAGTAAATACATTAAAAGAATAAATAAAGCTGGCCATAGTGGTACAAGTCTTTAATTCTAGCACTCGGGAGGCAGAGGCAGGTGGGTCTCTATGATTTCAAGGCCAGCCTGGTCTACAGAGCGAGTTCTAGGACAGCAAGAGCCATTCCACAGAGAAATTCTGTCTTGAAAAACCAAAATAAATAAGTAATAAATGTAAAGCCATGAAACTGAACTGAGATTGCGAGGTACATGCAGGGTGGTACAAGGCTGAGAATCAAGCAGTGGCTGGTGTGGTAAAACGGTTGTCTGTCACAGGTAAAGGTGGGGAAGAAGAACATAAATGGCTGTTAGGAACAACCATGAACACAGGTCTTAAGCCTAGCAAAATTCTTTTGCTTTCTATCTTGAATATTTTCACTGTTTTCTCTACGTAGCCCAGGTTGTTCTGAATTTTGCTATGTAGACCAGGCTGCCTCTGCCCTCTGATAAGTCTCCCTTGTTATGGCAAGTTATGGATAGCATAAAAGTTAACATTTAACAAAATTTAAGTGTGTGGTTATGGAATTAATCATTTTCACAGTATTGTGCAACCATCCTACCCCCCGGGGCTCCTTCATACTTTTAACAATCCAAACTCTATGCCTCTTCAAGGTTCCCTTCCTGTTTCTCTCTTCCTCAAGGGCTAGTAGCTACCATTCCACTTTCTGTCCACACTACATACAAAAATCACGTAATACTATAACTGTAAAATTGTCTTTTGTAACTGGCTAGTTTCACTCAGCACTGCCGTAGGGGTTTCTTTGCTGTGAAGAGACACCACGGCCACAGCAACTCTTATAAAGGGAACATTTAACTGGGGTGGTTCACTTACAGTTTCAGAGGTCCAGTCCATTATCATCATCGCAGGGGGTGGGACCTGGTGGTGCTGGAGCTGACTGTCCTTACATCTTGACTCAGAGACAACAGGAAGTTGACTGACAGTCACACTGAGGAAATTTTGAGCAAAAGAGACTTCAAAGCCAGCTCCCACAGTGACACACTTCCTCCAACAAGGCCGCACCTTCTAATAGTGCCACTCTTTTGAGGGACTGTCTTAGTTATGGTTTCTATTACTGAGACAAAACACCACGACAAAGGCAAGCAGAGGAGGAAAGGGGTTTATTTGGCTTCCACTTCAGCACTGCTGTTCACCACTGAAGGAAGTCAGCACAGGAACTCAAACAGGGCAGGATCCTGGAGACAGGAGCCGATGTAGAGGCTCTGGAGGGGTGCTGCTTACTCACTTGCTTCCCCTGGCTTGCTCAGCCCAACTTCTTATAAAACCCAGGACCACCAGCCCAGGGGTGGAGTGGGTCGTCCCCCCACTGATCACTAAATGAGAAAATGCTTTACAGTTGGATCTCACGAAGGCATTTCCTCAGCCGAGACTCCTTTCTCTGGCTCTATCTAGCTTATGTCAAGCTGACACACAAAATCACCCAGTAGAGGGGCCATTTTCTTTCAAACCTCCACATTCTACTCTCTGGCCCCCAAAGGCTTACAGCCATATTAAAATCCAAAAATTCATTCGTTCTAACTTCAAAAGTCCCCATAGTCTATAACAGTCTCAAACTTAATTCAGAGTCCAACGTCTCTTCTGAAATGCACGGCAATCTCTTAACTGCAATCACCTGTAAAAACCAAAACCAAAAAACAGATCACATACTTCTAACATATAATGGCACAGGATATACATTATCATTCCAAAACACAGGGAAGTAAATATAGCAAGGAAATACTGGACCAAAGTAAGACTAAAAACCAGCTGGGCAAACTCCAGACTCTGCATCTCCATGTCTGATGTCAAAACACTTTCCACATCTCCAATTCAGCTTTGTTGACTTCAACACACCTTTTCTCTCTGGCTGGTCCCACTCCCTGTTAGCATCTCTCTTGGCAGGTATCTCACAACTCTGGCATCTCTAACATCTTGGTTCTCCAAGGCAACCAAGGCTTTTCCTCCACAGCTTCATGCACTGACCACTAAACTAGGCCTCCAGGGACACCCCTGACACATGCCTGGCCTCAGCAGCTCTATTCCATAACTCCTTTCTTCTGTCCTTAACTCTAAAGCCAGAGCCATGTGGCTGAAGCTGACAAGTTCTGCTGCTTTCTGGGGCTGGAACATGGTCCCCCTTATTTGAGCACATCTTCACCATCTTTTTGTTTTCCTTCGGCGCCTAAACTTGACTGACCTTGAACTTGCTCTGTAGACCAGGTTTGCCTTAAATCGGAGATCTTCCAGCCTCTGCCTTCCAATTGCGGGGGTTAAAGGTTTGTACCAACACACCTGGCTCTAAACTTTTCTTTATTCCATTCCACATTCCACTGGACACTTAGCTGGATGGGACCTTACCCTAAGGTCACCATTACCTTCTTAATCCATTTATCGCCTTGAACACAGGATTTAGCTCCATTCCACTTCCAGGTGTTCTTTTTCTCCTCAGAACTATTTTGTAATTTATCCTGCTCAGCTTGCTCTTTTCTCATTATAAACCTTCATTAGCATTACCGCTAAAAACCACACTGACAGTGTCTATACTAAGATTTCTTCTGCCTTGGGAATTAATCCAAAACTCCTCATTTTAGCCTCAGGCAGACTCTTCAAACATGGGAAAAGGTAGCCACTCTTTTCACTAAAGTACAGTAAGTACCAAAATATAACAAGAATGATTTCTAGGCAACATACTAAAATTCTTCTCTGAAATCTCTTGAACCAGCTCCCGGTATTTCAAATCATTATCAGCACCATTGTCTTCCATGTGCCTACTAGTATGCCCCATTAAGAAGTGTTTAAAGCATTCTACTGCTTTTCCAACCCAAAGTACCAAAGTCCATATTACTTCAAACAAAAGCATGGCCAGCCCTATTACAGCAATACCCCACTCCTGGTACCAACTTCTTTCTTAGGGTTTTCATTGCTATAAAGAGACGCCATGACCATGGCAACTCTTATAAAGGAAACATTTAATTTGGATGGCTAACAGTTTCAGAGGTTCAGTCCATTATCATCAGGGCAGGGAGCATGATGGCATGTAGGCAGACATGGTGCAAGAGCTGACCATCCTTATATCTTGATTCAGAGGCAATAGGGACTTGACTGATAGTCACACTGAGGATAGCTTTAGCAAAAGAGATTTCAAAGCTTGCCCCACAGTGACACATTTCCACCAACAAGGCCACACCTCCTAATAGTGCCACTCCCTTTGAGGGGCCATTTTCTTTCAAACCACAAGCATCATCTTCAAGGTTTACCCTGTTGTATGTAGCATGTGCTTCTCTCTCTCTCTCTCACATGAAGATGAAGTGGCACCATGTGGCAGCTTATCCGAATCCACCTTTGGCATTTGTGGCGCTTCACTGACTCCCGTATTCACTGGAAGCTACACATACAGTGTGACAGGTCTGTGCTAAGCCAGGAGAAAGTCTTGGCTAAAGCTAGTCATGGTAGTTGTTTTGGTTGTGTGCTCCTCTGTTTTGTTTTGTCAGTGGTTGGTTTAGCATATTAGACGTGAGACAGGAGAGAACGTTGGAGTTTCGTCTGTAGGTACATCTGGGCAGCACTTCCATTTTTTGGCGGCCTTGGATGTCAGAAGAGGGTGCAGATCCTATGGAACTGGAGTTATAGATGGTTATGAGGCATTATGTGGATGCTGGGAACCAAACCTGGGTTCTCTGCAAGAATGATGAGTGCTTTTAACCACACGTGGCCAGTTCGTTGTTTTCCAGAAACTTCCATTCAGCTTGGAAAGATAAAGTCCAGCTAGATATGTGCTGATATGTTCTAAACCGAGTTGTGATGTCATAAATGCAGTAAGGGGTTATATTGATTTTTCTTTTGCTGTAGTAATTAATGAATTACTACAGATTCGGCATCTTAAAACACCATGGATTCTCTACTTAGCTATCAGTCGGCTCCAGTCAAGGCGCTGCTAGACTGTTCCTTTGTGGAGCTTGGATCCTCTTCCATGTGTTCATGTACTTGTTGGCAGAATCTCGTGAGGGTATAAGATGGAAGGACCTATTGTCTTGCTGTCCTTCAGAGCCACTCAGGTCCTGAAGTCCCCTGAAGCTTCACATATGTGGGTAGCTCTCCCCTTAGATGGTTCTCAACCTTCCACAAAGCTAGCAGGACCAGTCTTGCTAATAAGGAACATTACGTAACACCACAGAGCCATGGGTGTGACACGGCTGTCACCTTTGGCATATTTTATTGCCCAAAGCAAGTCACAGGTTCTACTCACCTTCAAGGGAGGGGGTTACACATGAGTATGACTCATTAGGGGTCACCTGGAATTGTATTGCCTCAGGAATTTAGAAAAGGGAACTGGTAGATAAACTAGTCTTCAGGGATATGAAGGGAGGCCAGCTAGGGCTTGAACGAGGAGAATTCAGAGCAACAAAATGCTAAACCATAAGACCAAAAGGCTGTGTAAGCAGAAGTGCCCACCTAAGTATCTATTCTTGAAGAGTGATGGGAACCATCGCCTCTGTGGTGAACAGGAGGCAGGGAGAACTTTCCAGCCAAAACGAAGATGCACAGAAGAAAGAGAGTGGCCTGGCTTTGGTCAGAACATCTGGGTTCAAAGTTCAAATCTTGGGTTAATTAGCAGTGTGCCTGTGGTCTGCTGTTATCTGATCCTGATTTCTCGGGATGATTTCTGTTTGCACTGTTATGGGGGTAAACTGAGCTTTTAGGTGGGTGGGATGTGCTCTGCAAACAATGAATGGTCCAAGTCTGATGCTGAAGATGGCTCCACTGACTTCCCAGACCCCACTGTCTGAGGCCCCCAGGTCTCTGACTCCTCTTAGCTTTCAGTGATAACTTTCCTCACTGAGTCTTCAGGGAGAATTTCCTGGGTTCTGCTATCAGTACTTCCCTTAGCTCACTGTGTGGTCTACCCTAGTCTGTCATTTGTCACCATTCCAAACCTGTGCTGTGGCCCAGTAGCCACACAATCGCTAGACATCTTCTCTTGGACCTCTCACAGGCACCTCAAGTCCACCTGGCTTCAAGTAAGCCATCTCTCCTACACACCTCCTCTTCCTTCTTGGGCCTCGTCTTGGGGGAGTGTGGACCACCGCTCCTTCCCTGTTCCAGGGCACCTGAGATCCTCCCAAGCTCCAAGTCTTTCCTCTCCTAGGTCCCCTCCTTGTATCCCCACTGCTACCACCCCAGTTCCAATCCTATTAGCTCTCCCGTATCACTGCAAATGCTTCTTAATTATCCCCTCAGTTCATTCTGCACACGTCCTGTTGCATGAACTTCTTGAAGTGCAAGAGTGATAATGTTCGGATAATCTACTCAGGAAGTATTCAAAGACCCCATAAATTCTTAGGAATGAAATTCCAATTCCAAGATATGAACAATATCCAGTCTCTGGAGCCTCCCAGATCTGGCTCTCCCGTCCTCCCGCCCTGGGCCCTCTGCTCCAGTCCTATTGAGCTTCAGATTCTCACACTACGCTGATGGTCTTAAGATCTCAATGTCTCCCATCACACTCTGGGTTGTGAACTCTACTCGTGTATAACTACCTCCCCATTGTGTCCTCACCTCCAGGTGCTCGGAGGCTTCTTCTAATAGCATATGCAGGCCTCTGTCACATCTCTCTCTGTGATTTAATTGTTAGTATTGTTTTGTCTTTTGCTATCTTGACTGCTAGACTATGAGTTTTGAGACATTTCATGTAGCCCAGACTGGCCCTGAACTCAGTATGTAGCTGAGGCTGGCACTGAAACCCTTCATCTACTTCTTCCTTGTTAGGAATAAAGGCATGCACCATTGCATGGGCAACTTATTTTCTCTCTCTCTCTCTCTCTCTCTCTCTCTCTCTCTCTCTCTCTCTCTCTCTCTCTCTCTCTCTCACACACACACACACACACACACACACTTTTTTTTTTTTTAAGACAGATTTCTCTGTGTAGCCCTGTCTTGGAACTCACTCTGTAGACCAGGCTACCCTTGAACTGAGATATCCACCTGCCTCAGTCTCTCAAGTGCTGGGATTAAAGGTGTGCACTCACTGCCCGGATAATAATATTTTTATATTACATTTATTTCTCTCTCTGTGTGTCGGTCAGGGAACAACTCACGGAGTCGGTTCCCTCAGTTAGCTGGAGCTCAGGCTGTCAGGCTTGGCTGTACACACCTTTACCACAGAACCAGCTCCTCGGCTCTGATTTTCTAATTTTTGTGATCTGAAGACTTCTTTCGGTTTAATCTTTTATAAAATTAACTATGCTTTTTTGAGGCAAGACATCACCCTGGATTCATGATGGCCCTCTTGCCACACCTTCCTGAATGCTAGGATTACAGGTGTAAGCCACCACTCCTGGTTAATTTAGTTAATTAGTTAATTCGATTTTGTAAGGACAGGGTCTTTGTGTCAGATTGGCCTTGAACTTTCTTTACAGCTACATTACCTTGAGTCTTAGCTTGTCTGGCCTCTGCCTGCCCAGCACTGGATTCCATGTGGTATAAGAGCTGGAGCCCAGTGCTTCCTGTGTGCCAAGCAAGCACTGTGCCAACTAAGCTGCACCCCCACTGGTTTTCTGAGTAGGTAACACATTCATTCCACGGAACATTTGGAAGCTAAAGAAGAGTTAATGAAAGGGAATATATGAAAGTCTCTCTCCTGCTTCCGTCCCCAGCCTGGCTGTCTAGTGTCCCTTCCCAGCAGCAATCCATGCTATCAATTTCTTGTGAATATTTCTAAAGATACAGTTATATGGTTCCTCTTTTATATACAAGCAACATTATGTCCTATAGTCTGTGTCCCATCTCATTACGTGCAGTCTTTGGGAGCTCATTTCATGCCATAAAGGACTTCCTTAGTCCTTCTGTTTGAAGTGATTCTGTTTTCATTGTGGCTGTATCATAATTTAATAAATGGCTGTTATTAGCCATTTCCAAACTCCTGTAAGTACAAACACTACTGAAATGACCTTCTTTCTGAAAGTGTTATGTCCCAGGTGGTTGGGTAGAAATGGACTCTGAGAAACAGAACTGCCAAATGGGGGGCAGTGCAGTTTCACATTTGACTACATGCTATTGATTTTCTTGGAGATGGTAGCTATCTCCTTTATCTCTTCATCCTCGTCACATGAAGGTACCCTCGATGTGTGCGTGCATGTGCGCACGTGTATGTGTGCATGTTTATATATGTATATATGTATACACATGCATATATACTAAATATATCTATTGAAAAGGGGTCTCTTAAAGTCCAGGCTAGCCTTGAACTTGACATATAGCTGAGGATGATGACCTTGGACTTCTGATTTTCCCAAGGTCTCTATGTTCTGAGTGCTTGGGAGTGTATCACATCTTATTTATGTGCCACCAGGGATGTAAACAGGTGTTTCCTGGATGCTAGGCAAGTGGCCTACAGAATGGCTGACATACACACACCCATTCAGTGTATACACACACACACACTGTCTGCATGACAGATGAGGTAATCAGATCCCATTGTAGATGTGCTGGGAGTTGAGCTCAGGACCTCTGGAAGAGCAGCCAATGTTTCATCTCTACAGCCCCTATTCAGTATATTTTTTCAATAAATAAACAAATAAAGACAACTAAGTTTTCTCTTCTTTTTTTAAAGACGGTCTCACCATGTAGCCCCCTAGCTGTCTTGGAATTATCCATGTAGACCAGGTTGGCCTCAGTTCTCGGGGACCAGCTAGCCTCTGCCTCCTAAACGCTGGGATTAAAGGTGTGGGCAAAAACAACTAGTTCTTTTAGCAACACGTTATCTTCATCCAGTGCTCAATTCAAGTCAAATGATTCATGTTCAAACTGAATCTCATCATTGCATTGGAGCAAAACTCATTGCTCCTTTACTATTTCAGTATTTGAAAACTAATCAAGAATCTTCTTCATTAGCTTTGTTATAAAATAAGGTTACCTTAATTCCTTTTGTTGATAAGTCAGAACACTTTTTACCTTCATATACAGGTTCTAACTGTAATCCTAAGGACTCTGCGTAGCCCATAAATGCTTTCAGGGGTGTTTGTTGCTTTTATAAATCATCTGCTTCTTTTGTGGTCATGATTTTTCAGCTGTGTTAACCTCTCCAAGTATCTTTATTCTTCTACAGAATAGGGGGTGTGATAGTGCTGTAAGTAGTTAATGGGCTGCAGATGTAAGTGCTTGGCCTGTGGGGATGTTGGGAAAGATAGTTCTTGGTGCTCTACTCCTTCTTGGCTGTTTGCCAAGAATGCAGCCTCCAGCTGGTTATGCTGGCAGCATTATTTTTCTCAGAGCTGTGGGGTTGTGTTAGGATGGGGCTTTGAAAGATGAAGTAATATATCCCTCTAGAACCAAGTCTTCCTTCCTTCTCTCTCTCTTTCCTTCCTCTTTTCTTTCTGTTTTGTTTGTCTTTCAAGACAGGGTTTCCCGTGTAGCCCTCTGGCCGTCCTGGAACTCACTCTGTAGACCAGGCTGGCCTTGAACTCAGAGATCTGCCTGCCTCTGCCTTCTGTGTGCCGGGATAGGCCATTAGTTGATGTCTACAATTCATCGAGGTCTTAAATCGCTCATTCATTTGTATATTCATCTTGGGTGATGACTCAGCAACCAAGTGATATAACCAGATCTCGAATTCCGTTTCCTTTTTCATATTAGGAAACAGAACCTTACGGTGGCCAAAGTTAGCAAATTATGTAACACGATCTAAAGCTCAGTGATTTTTGCACAACTTTCTTTTTTTTTTCATGTATTGCAACTTCACACACTATATGCAGACATAAAAGCAGGTATGGAGAAAAACAGCCTCCATGATTTAGAACTGGATATTAGAGTGGTCAATAATTTCAATTTAGTTATAGTTTTGAGGATAACTTTATCTCATTTATTTTATTTCTCCCAATAGCACAATTCTTTGAAAATATAGCAATTGTTTTTGGATCCTTGCCAAAATATAAACTCAATGATGTGCAGACTATATCTGTTCACAACATGAAGAGTAAGAACAGAAATAATGAAAACAGAAACTGAGCACTTACTACTATTACTGTTTCGTAGATGGTGTAGAACACAAGATTTTACAAACCAGAGACAAAGGGAACACCATTAACTTCATCTGTCAGTTCTTACCCACCCAAGCACTATGTAAATAAAGAGCTCAGGTGAATGGTTTCACTCAATTTAAAAATGTTGCCATTCTATAGGAAGGAATAAAGTAAGGCTGACAGTGGTGGCGCACGCTTTTAATCCCAGCACTAGGGAGGCAGAGGCAGGATGATTTCCGAGTTCAAAGCCAATCTGGTCTACAGAGTGAGTTTCAGGACAGCCAGAGCTACACATGGAAACCCTGTCTCGGAAAACAAAACAAAAAAATAAACAAAAGAAAAGATGCTTACCACCCAACCAAAAGAAAAGATGCTTAGAACCCAAAGCCCAATAAACTACAACTCCCAGAAGGCTTTGCTTCCGGATGCGTCATGCACCCCCCCCTCCCCGAACTACATCTCCCAGGGAGCCCCACAGCGCCCAACTGTCCGCTTCCCCCGCCCCTGCTCCCGTTTTCCCCAGCAGCGCGGTGGCCGGCTAGTTCCAGCGGTCGGCGAAGCGGGCGCGCGCCGGGGTCGCGCGGCTGTTGAAGGGGGCGGGCGCGCGCAGGAGGAGTAGAGGCGTCGGGGGGCGGGGGACGGCTCGCTTGCTCGCAAGATGGCGGACGAGGACGGGGAAGGGATTCACCCCTCGGCCCCTCACCGGAATGGAGGCGGCGGCGGGGGGTCTGGGCTCCACTGCGCCGGGAACGGCGGCGGGGGAGGCGGCGGCCCACGGGTCGTGCGCATCGTCAAGTCCGAATCCGGCTACGGCTTCAACGTGCGGGGCCAAGTGAGCGAGGGCGGGCAACTGCGGAGCATCAACGGGGAGCTGTACGCGCCGCTGCAGCATGTGAGCGCCGTGCTGCCCGGGGGGGCGGCCGACCGGGCCGGGGTGCGCAAGGGGGACCGCATCCTGGAGGTGTGAGTATCGCGGCCGCCACGCCCCGTCCCCTTACCCTTCGCCTGCCCTGGTCCCGCACCCTGTCACCCAGGCCGCACCTCCCCCAGCCCGCGAGCCTGCCGCGACCCCTCGCCCCCGGCGGGCCTTCGCGGCGCGGCTCGGAGCCTTCTGCCTTCCTGGCGTCTGCAGTTTGTGCCCTTGCCCCACCATCCCAGTGCTCTCCCCGCTGTCCCCATGCCTTTGGCTGTTCTCAACCCCTTTGCCTTTCCCCGTGGCATGCTGCTTTCTGTTCCTTACTGACGGAGTCTCCTTTTTCGCCAGTACTGTGCCCTTCCCAAGTTCTCATCTTTAGCATCATAGTTTCCTCGTCTCTGCCACTCCCCTCAACCCTGTGGACTGTCCCTTCTGCCCTCTAGACCCGCTAGGATCTTAGGTTGCTCCTGTCCCCCGGAGGCACCGTCTCTTCCCCCACCCACCTTGAACCCCGCCCCCCCTTTTTCCTTAGTTACTCCCCCGTTATGGTAAAAACACCGACATTTTTGTATCCACCGCTTGCCCCCACCCCCCACCCCCGCTTCTTTATAGCCATAGCATCTCGAGTAAACCTTATCATTGCATGCGTTTGGGGGGGGAGGGGTTGACACTAGTTTTTCATCAGATCCTGATATTGCAACCTGATTTTCAATCTGGTTTCTCCGTGGTCACATTGCTGGAGTGCCTCCCTGTCTTCCCACGTGCACCACTCCTTACGGTTTGTGGTAGTGCCTTCCTGCTTTCAAAACTGTAATTGCCTTAGATCTCTGCCTTCTCCATTTTCCTCCTGCTCTGTGCTGTTGCAGTCGTACACTTTATCTTATTTGTTCCTCAAGATAGCTTTCTCTTCTCTTTTTAAGGCCCCTTCTGCCCTTTTAACCCACCTCTGCTGCAGTCTTCCTTACTCATACTCCCTCACCCTCACTTGTTGACACCACATCCCTTAAAGCTCCCAGGATGTTGCCTCGTCTTGGCAGTTTCAACGCAGGCCTCCACTTCCCTAAGCTGTGTTGGGCTTGTGTACTGGTACTAAATTTGTACAGTGGTTGTTGGTTGACCTGTAGGTGCTGTCTCCATCTCCTTCAGTCCTGTATTTCTCTTCTTAGTGATGGGATTCTCCCACATAAGTCTTCTTAAGCATTTCATTTTAATTATAATTTCCAAGGCTGCCAGTTTCATTTTGTAAAACAGATTCACCTAAGGTCTGTACTTACTGTGTCTTGTCCTTGCAGAGGAATCCATTCCCTCTTTCCCATTTTGTGCCCATTATTACCCTTACTCTGTGGAATCATTCATTTTGCTTCCTTGTCTTTCCACTCCAAGGAAGAGTAGCTCACTAGTGCATGTGTCTGGAGATGTTACACATTTCCCCCGACCTTTCTGGAAAGAAATGCTTGCTTTTTTTATTACTCTATTAACAGGCTATTTTCTAATATTCTCTGGCAGTATGTGCTTAGTCTTTGTGGGGAGTATGAAGATACTGGATACAATAATGACTTTTGATGCCTTGTACTGAGTACCTAGGTATTTATTTTCTAGACAACTCCAAGTCTGTGGCTGATGCTTTCCTTTGTTAGAAACTTTTAGAATTATTTGGCTTTCCCTTTGGAAATTAACTTTAATTCAGTTTTATTTTTATGTTTAAAATATATAAACTTAAGAGTGTACTAAAGTTCGAGGTCATCTGCTCTATAGGACCCAAAAGAATGAAACTACAGGTAATGAATGTCATGTTAATCGTGAGTATACCGGCCAACAGACAGAACTGGTGACTTTTCCCTTTATTGTAGTCTGCAGCAGAGAGCCCAGCTGAAAACTGTTGTAGAGAAGATATGAGTGATCCTGTGGATCCTGGTGAGAGAAGTTTGCCTCAGGCCAGCATTACAGGCTGGGAACCTAGGAGTAATTTCACCATCTTAGGTGGCAGGGAAAGAAGCACTGCTCACAGGAGTTCTCTCTGGAAGGCTGGTGATGGCAGATATTGCTTTTGTACCCTTCCAGCCGTTTGTGTTCTGATGTCCAAATTCTTTGGAGTTTCTATGGTACTGTTGTAAAATAGTAACAGTAACAATTCTAAGCTAGTTGGTAACTTCTGGGACCTCAGTATCTCAGTGTCTCCTTCCCTCCCCTTAGGTTTTCAAGTAAGAGAAAAATCAGCTATCAACTTAACTTTAGAGATCTATTTACTTATTTGAGGCAGGGTCTCATGTAGTTCAGGCTGGCCTTAAGCTCACTATGTAGCTTAGGAAGACCTTGAACTTTTGGTTGCCCTGTCTCCAACTCCTGAGTGCTGGGATTACAGGTGTATGCCACTTCATTGGTTTCTGTGGTGCTGGGGTGGAACCCAGGGATATAGGGCATCAAGCTTGCTAGGCAGGCGCTCTACCAACTCAACTATATTTCCAGCTGGAGCTTTTTAGTTTGTCGTCTTAAATTCTTAAGTTCACTTCTCAGTTGTCTCAGGAAGGCTTTTCGTGTTAATGAAATACCAAGTGGTGGGGTCTGGGTTAGGCATAGGTGGATTATTATATACACCAAGTCACAGGCAGGCGTCTGGACCTTGATAACTGAAGTTTGAGATTCCTCCCTATTTTTAGACTCTATGTACAGCTTTTACCCCAGTTTTCATGTGGCAGTTTGAACAATTGGTAGAGGTGTAAAAGTTCAGTAACTGAGATTTAAGCAGGTGCAGACTTGGACATCAATCAGTAAGATGATGATCCATTTCTTTGTGCTCTTCCTGAGCCTGCTTACCAAGGCTCATTGAATCTTGGGGTAATTGTCAACTGGAGCCAGTATTGGTTCACGTTCTCCTTTTTCCTTTTGGGACTGACTAGATTGTGACTGGTTTAAGAGAGAAGTTATGTTGCAGGGCTTGGTACTACAGTATGAAGAAATCCTCTGGGCTCTAAATTTTACTTCAGATGAAAACTTTTACTAACAGTGTTATGTTAGTCTCCACCTTATAATTTTTCCCAGTGTAATGTGTAGTACATGTCTTTGATGTGCATGTACCTTGAGGCCAGTGTTAGAGATGCTTTCAGTAAATAGAACCAAAATAAATATATCTTTGCACTAATTATATAGTATGTGAAGAAACTGACTTCAGGTTAATGGTTAAAACAGGTCTGAGGATATGTGATTGATTTCTTGAGAGTTGCCTTTAGGAGAATTACAGTTTGTAATGGATATGGATACGGAACTGGCTACAGTTTTTGAAGTTGTTTGTTGGCCTATTTTGACCCAGTACTGGGATCTTTGTGTGTGCACACACACACATGTTCAAGATACTTTGAGGAGTTCTGTAAGTTGGAACAAACTTTTCTGTCTCTACCTCCTATCTTTCCATGGAATGACTGGGGTTACAGACATCTTCACCAGTGCTTCCAACTTTGATGTGGGTTCCAGGAATGGGACTCAGGTGGTCAGGCTAGCACAGCATATGCGTTTACCCGCCAGATCTGCTCTGGGGAGTCAAGCATGGACCCTTAGAGTTGGCTTGTAAGCATTCAAAATCATGATATAGTTATGCTAGTCAGAGAGTATATACTTTCCTCCTGAGTAGCTACCCAGTAATATACCCATCGGCCTTTCCTTGTTAAGGTTAAAGCATAAGATAAATTATGTTGTAAGTGACAATTTGCTTATTTGATGTGATAAGTATTTTTATAGTTGAGTGAGTCATGAAACATTGACTGTTAAGTATCTTAAGAGCCTTTACAAATTGATTTTTAAAAACTAATGGTAGACTTGAATATTGCTTGAAATGATTGTTGATCAGAGGTAATGATTAAAACAAAGTCCTCACACTTTGGTATGCACAAGGTCACTTGAGATTCTAGTCGGAACACAGCTTTGCACGTAACTGACTGTGATTCAGTGTGTCTTGCATAAGGCTAGAACTTTTTATCACTCCCTTGCCTGGTAAGGGAGTGCCACTCACATGTAAGTGATATTTTCCCAACAGCATGGTAGTTATGGACTGCTGTAGACTATTCTCAGCCTCTTGTGTGCTTTATCCTTATGGCTACGTTAGGAGTCACTAGCTAGGACTTGGCTTGTTAATAAGCGCATGAACTGCAGACTAAGGGGAGGTCAGTTCCTCACTAAGTAGTGTGTGCAGTTGTACCTGCTTCTGTGGATCTTGCTGTCACCTGCAGAACTGTAGTTAAGAGACAGAGCAGTATGTGCTGTGTTATATTTGCAGGGCATTGCTTGGGCTCTTCTGGGGGGCTTTAAAGCTCCTCAGGGCAGGGCCTGTGTTAACTGTTGTGTTTGTTGACTCCCTAGCAAGTGTGTAATGGACCTTGGTTTTCTTCTTTGAATATGTGCTGAATGATAGAAGTATTGTCCCTGTTTGGTGAGGAAAGAGTGCCGCATTGAATGACAACCAGAACTAAATCAAGGTCTTAAGATTCTCTCCCAATTTTACAATTTGTATTGGTTATTGACTGCAGATAGTCAGCTTTCTTAATTTTTACTCTTTGGAAGTTTCACAGATCTATACATGTATCGTGACCATATCTACCCCAACTCCTTCCAGCTCAAGATCACCCCATGACATCTTCTTCCTAGCTTCCAGCTTCACTTCCTCTTTCTACAATCAATTAATTAGATCATTAATTTTTAAAAAATTTCATATGCTTTGGTGTTTCACCTGCACGTATGTCTGTGTGAGGGTGTTGGTTCCCCTAAAACTGGAGTTGCCATGTGGGTGCTGGGAATTAAACCTGGGTCATTTGGAAGAGCAGCCAGTGCCCCTAACCATTGACCTATCCCTCCAGCCCCTACTGATTTTTAACCCACTCAGTCCAATTACTGCTGTGCATATGGGCATGGGTAGCCATCCTTGGGGGTACCTGGGAATCTCCCAGTAGCCCTCCTCCAGCTCTTAAGCTTCAGAGCGAGGGGTGGACTCTCCACTATTCATGGTGGTAACTAATCACTTAAAGTCAAGTTACAGATAGCGGAAAACAGATAGCGGTTGAACTTTGTTTCTGTTTGTGAAATGTGGCTTAGGTTTTATTTATCCTTTCTATCATGTTGTTAACTTGGATGAGAGGCTGGGGGCTAAAGCAGGCTTGCTTTTCCCTTTGCTATTGCTGGTTTTTCTGTTTCCAGCAAAGGGAACATGACAGTCATACTTGCTACTTCAAAAACACTTTTCGTCTCATGTAGTGAGGTTGCAAACAAATAAGAGTAAACTTGAAAATGATAGTATCTTCCATCAGAAGTCACTTGTATGGACTGCTGTGACCAAGAAAAAACCTTCACGGAGTGGTGGTGACACATGCCTTTAATTTCAGCACTTGGAAGGTAGAGGCAAGTGAATCTCTTAGTTCAAGGCCAGCCGGGGCTACATAGAAAAACCTATGTAACTAACCTTTTCCTCCACCCCTCTACTCCACTCCTGAAAAGAGAAGGCTTTGCTTAGTAGCATAAGGGCTAGTTTTTAATTTGTGGTGAACAGTTTACTTTTCAACCCCCACTAATTAACTACTACTAATTAATTTGTTTTAGGTGAGGGTTTTATTACCATAAATATTTTAGAAGCATAGCCTCAATGAGAATAATTCTTATGAAATGGTAGATAAGCAGAGAGTTAACTGACAAGCAAACATTTTAATTTATGATTACTGCAAAGTGCTTTAAGAACAGGATTCATTGGATGATGGCATTACTGACAAAGACTTTTGTGGCAGACTCTTGTGGTAGTGTAACATAGACGCAGCCAGGTTCATTCTATTCAGCTGACAAAAGGCAACCTTTGACATTGATAAAGACTTCAGAAACCTACAAAGAGGCTTGATTTCTAGCATGTGGAGGGCTGTGATAAGTGGATCTTGAGTTTGAGACCAGCCTGTGCTACCTATCTCAAACAAAATAAACAAACAAACAAAGACCTCCCCTCAACAAGAATAAGCCAAAAACAGAAAACCAGAATTAAAACTCAAAAGAATACTTTTTACATTACAACTCAGTGTTCACACAAACTAACACTGTAGTCAAAAGTTTCTTTGTCCCACCTGGTCCCTCAGCCATTTAGTTCCAAAGAAACACACAGAGGCTTACAGTAATTGCTGTTTGGTCTATGGCTCAGGCATTACTTGCTAACTCTTATACTTAAGTTAACCCATATTTCTGTTTATGTTTGGCCATGTGACTTGGTACCCTTATTCAGTGTAGCATTCTCATCCTGCTTCCTCTGTGTCTCACTGCCGTCTCCTGTTCTGTTCTGCTTCCCAGAATTATTGTAGTGCGGTTACCCCACATCTACTTCCTGTCTAGCTATTTGACCAATCAGCTGTGAGCATGTTGCTGACAGTGCTTGTGTGTAGGTAAGAGGACAACTCTATCGGAGTAAATTCTCTCCTTCCACCAGGGCTCCTGAGGCAAAAGCTTTTCTCACTGAGTCTTCCCACTGGCTCCTACAGCCTTTAGGTTGAGACTGAAGGAAGGTATGATTCCAGTAGTAGAGAAAGAGGAAGAGTTTCATGGGCTCAGGGTCTGGGGAGGAAGATGCAGGAAGCTGTTAGGATGGCAACGGTCCTCGAGTCGGTGTTTGCAGTCTCTGTAGCCCTGGCAGTCCTGGAACTCACTCTGTAGATTCAGGGTGCCTGCCTCTGCTGGGATTAAAGGTGTGCACCACCTCCTGGCTAACAAGTTTGGATTTTGTTTTTATGGCTAAGAATACAATTGCATATATATTTGTACTCGTAGTTTCCTGCGAATTTTGCTTTTATTTTGTTAAATACCTTTCCATGGCTGGAAAGGAAAAGATAGAATTAAGAGAATTTCCAACCATTTTTTCTGTTGGACTGTCTTGTACTGTGTAAAGAAAGGAGCTGATGACAAGTAAGCTCTGACATCAGCACTAGAGTCTACACCTGCCTCTGAAATGTCTGTTTCCTGTCACCTTATGTTATAATGACTGTGCTCATGCCTGTTGCTACAGTTATGGTATTTTCGTGGTCATGTGCTGCAGGACCCTTCCCATGGCGCCCTATGTTTTTCTCTGTCTCTCACAGTAACTGTGTACCTGGAATCCGTATTTTCCTGTTGGTGGTCTGGGGAGATGGTTCAGGGGTTAACAGTAACTTCTTTTCTGCAGGGCCAGAGTTCAGGTCCCAAGCACTCACATGGCAGCTCACAGCCTTCTGAAACTCTAGTTCCAGGGGATCCGATACTGTGTCTGGCCTCTGGGCACCTGTGTTGGCTCTCACTTGTGTGAGCACACAGAGACTTTCATAAGAATAAATTTTAAATCTTTTGTTTTGGTATAGCTTGTTGGGAGTTCAGGTGACTAAAGATGAGAAGTTGAATTGGTACTAAAATGTTTACCTAAAGTCTGTCTTCAGTGTGAAAAGGGTGAATTTCTGCTGTCAGGAATGTGACCAGTACTTCAGTTTTGTGAGATGCTCTTAGTTAAATATCAGGTAGCGTGCATGTCTTTCATTTTTTACTACCGCCTCTGCCAGCCAAGTAAGGGTCACCTCCATGGAGGAGATGCACCCATCACTGAGTATTTGAGTTGCTGAAGGAGGCCTTGTGTTTGTCCTGCAATGAACTTCTGTTATTGTGAAAACGTTCTGTTCTGTTTGGGACAGTAGCCCAAGCTGGCCTCTAACTCACTGTTTAGCTGAAGCTGGTCTTGAACTCTTGATCCTCACACTTGCACCCCATGCATTACCACATGCAGCTTTGTTTTATTAGGCTTTTCCAGGCTTTGTAGCCATGTTGCCTGTCCTTCATGTTCTGTTATCTCTACCTACTGAGTGCTGGGGTTCAGGCTTGAGCTATCAGACCCCCGTGGAGAAACACCTGCACACATTGGTGTTTCCAAACAGTGTTTCTGTGTGTAGTCCTGGCTGTCTTGGGACTTGCTTTGTAGATCCAACTGGCCTCTTAATTCAGAGAATTAAGGCGTGTACCACCACTGCTGGGCCTAGAAACATCTTTTAAAAAATGTTTTGTTTTTGCTTAAGCTATCTAAAACTTGTTTTTGTGTTGGAGTTGAACCCAGGGTCTGTACATGCCAAAACAGTCTTCCTCCTCCTTCCTTATAATTTATTTAACTTTATTTTATATGTGTTTGTATGGAGGTGTCAAATCCCTGGAACTGGAGCTATAGACAGTTGTAAGCTGCCATGTGGGTGCCGGGAATTGAACCTGGGTCCTCAGCCAATGCTCTTAACTGATGGGCTATCTCTTCTGCCCCTCCTCCTCCCCCTCCTCTTTTTTAAACTTTCTTTTTATTTACTCTTTGTGTCTTTCACATGATGCCTCCTGATCCTACCCATCCCACTCCTAAAAAAATAAAATCTAAGAGAAAAAAGGAAAAAAAAAAAGGAAGGGAAAAATCTCATCATAGAAGCTTCAGTGTGCTGTAGTGAGTCACATAGTAAACCCTGTATCCATACATTTTTACATGTAGGTGTTCATTGCAAAGAATTGTTGGTCTGATTCGAGACTCCTGGTCTCTGTTGCACCATCAACACTGTGCCTTCACTGGGACTCTTCCTAGACATCCTGTTACTGCCCTGTATCGGGGAGATCCTGCAGCCCTGGGTCCACAGGACCCATCCACATTCCACATTCCCATCCCCTAAGTGCTCCAGCAGATGACAGATGGGTGTGGTGTTGGGATGGGCCAACACATAATCCTGGTTCTGGGCCTGAGTAGTTTAGTCAGTCTGCCAGCTCTCGGTGTCTTCGCCACTAGGGTGAGCTCTCCAGTATTGCCATGGCTAGTTCACTCCTTGCAGCAATGAGCAAGGGGCAGGCAGGGCCAGTTCTCCTGCTTTCATGTCTTCAGGATCGAGTCTCACACACCTAGATCTTCAGGGACAGCTCTACTGAGTTGTCCAGGTGAGGTGTAGGGGCCACTCTCCTGAGTGCTGGAGCTGATGCTGGGCAGAGACAGCTCTTCTGTTCTTAAGACCTCAGTGCCAGCTCGTTCACCTGCCTCAGTCGTTGATGGGGATGCATCCCCTCCCCCCCATGCCACCACAGGATAGATGAATAATGGGGGACAGCTCTTCCATACTCACAACATTGGGGCTAGCTCACCCACACCTTTGCCAACAGGGTCAGCTCTACTATGCTGTCCAGGTGAGGTACAGGGTCCACTTTCCCAAGTGTTGCAGCTGGTAAGGGGAAGGGTCAGCACCCTGAGAATATATAGTAGATATATGTATTCTGTGGACTCTGTACATACATGTTTTGTGTACTTTCCTTTGAAAAAGTACAGAGCCATCTGTAGGAGTTAGCTGCTTGCATGGATACTCTCCAGCTGCTTTTAGGCTGGTTATTAAAAAACTTTTCAATGAAAATAATAAGGAAATTGCTCCTTGATACAGCACAAGTTTATTAAGTCTGTCTAGGTTTTAGTGTATTCTTAAAATTGGGAGACAGACTGAATATTTGGAGATGGTGGAAGATATGATAACCTTGGAAAGGCACTTTTTTCTTTTTGCTAGTTTACTCATGTACAAAATGTGCAAGGTGTTTTTCTGTTGGATATACCATGAGGGTTATTGTATATATATATATATATATATATATATATATATATATGTATATATATACACAATGTATGTATATATGTATGTGAGTATATTAAAAGATGCTATTTTATTGTAAGACCAATAAGCCCTGGGTCTGGAGAGATGGCACTTGGTGCTCTTGGAGAGGATCCAGGTTCAGTTTCCAGCTCTCATATTGCAGGGACTCATAACTAGCTGTAACCCAAACTCCAGGGGATCCATTTTCCTCTTGGACACACACTCACAAACAAGCCCATAAATGAATCTTGAAGCCGGATGAGGTGGCATATCCTAGTATTCAGGAGGCGGAGGCAAGTGGATCTTTGTGAGTTTGAGTCCAGCCTGGTCTAAATAGCAAGTTCTAGGGCAGCCACAGATATGTAGAGAGACCCTGTCTCTAAACAAGTGAAAACCCAAGAGGAATAAGCGCTCACACCCACTGAGCCGCATCCTCAGCTCCGGGTTATATTCTATGGGAGTGAAATGAATGAGTTTGGTTTTATTATTGATAACACATTTTGACTTCACAGGTAATTGCCAAACTTTTTCTGAATAGCGTGAGTATATTTGTGTAGTCTGAAAAAATACCTTAAAGCCATATACTTATTTTCTTGAATGATAAATGGATTCATTTTCCAGAAATGTATATGCCTGAGTAGTTTGTATTTGTGAACGATGGCCTTGTAATTACAGAATAAGGACCTTTTCGTTCTTGCCTAAGCAATAAACCCTGTTTGTTCTGCTGGAGGTGTTGAGTTGAAGAGCAGGTGAGCTTTCTGACCTTCCTTGCCTCAGGCAGATGCTTGGGAGAACAAACTGCGAGGTAAAACTGCAGTGCAGTACTTATTCTTTGCAGCTTGAGAGCATTGGGTGCCAACCCACACAGCCCATGGCCTCTGCCAGGCCAATTTTTACTGTTGCTGAAATTCTCTTTGTCTGATGTCAGTTTTCTGCATGGAAATACTTTTTGTTGTTTTGTATTTAGAGACAAGGCCCCTCTGTGTGGCCTGCTGTCCTGGAACTCACTATATGGACCAGGCCTGCCTCTGCCCTCTGGAGTGCTAGGTTTAAAGGTGTATATCATCACACCTGGCTGGAAATACTTAAAAATATTGGTAAGGGCTGGAGAGAGATCTCAGTGGTTAAGAGCACTTGCTTTGTAGTCAGAGAACCAGAGTTTAGATCTTAAGCAAGGTGTCCTATAAAAGCTGTATGTAACTTCAGCTTCTAGAGATTTCATGCCTCTGGATATGTGCTGCACTTGTTCATACTAATTCTGTAGTGCTCTCTGATTTGGAAGCCACTCTGTAGACTAAGATAGGCTTAATCTCAAGAAAATCACCTGCCTCTTAAGTACTGAAATAAAGGTTTATGCCACCATACCTGGAATGCCTGGTACTTTTTGTTCTTGTGGGTTTTGGGGACCTAATTCAGATATTCATTCTTGTAAGATATGCACCTTACTACCAATACAATTCCTGGGCATTGATTTTTTTTTTTAATTTTTAACACATATTTCTTTGTGTGTGGGGTGCCTGCGCTATGTATGCCTCAATGAGGTGTGCTCATTTGG